>CM070648.1:39214180-40453180 GCA_036346575.1 Dendrocalamus sinicus | reverse complement strand
CCTCCTTTATAGTATAATTCACAAGATCCTACATACTATCATCATATTTCAAATGAATAGCAGCAGCGATATTAGAATTCAATCCTCTTTTGAAGTAAGCTCTCTTTGCACATGTCTATGTGATATTGGCATGATAAGTAGCATAATACAACTCATCGTAATAAGATTGGACAGATCGATATCCTTGGCGAATACTCTTCATATGATGAAGTAACTCAATCTCATACTCATATGGCACAAACTCTTTTCTCATGACCTTCTTTAATTCTTCCCAAGTAGTGACATATTACATCTCAGGATATTGCTTCCACCAAGTACATGCATATTTTTCAAACTTCATGGTGGATTGTGTCACTTTCTTGACTTCGGACAGCTTCTAAAACTTGAGATCACATTTGAGTTGTTCCATCCATTCAAGATATTCCTCTGGATTTGTACTTCCATAGAATGGAAAATATAAGTATCGAGAGTTGCACCATATAGAATGAAATGTTGAATCTCCTGTCATTGTTAGTGCAAATAACAAGGAAAGCTATGTATGTGGATGTGAAAGATTTTATTTGTGGAATTTACTCAACCTCACCTTCTCTTACCCACCGAAATTCTTTTGTGTCCTTGACGGAATTGAAGAGCTATACACACTTTGGTGATGGTAGACAACATAATATGATAGATCAAGCAAATTCAATTGCACAAGTATTGTTATAACAATGACTTATTTGTAGATCTTGGATGGACATGTTTACCTATGCAATCTGAAATCATAGATATTGTAAAGTAAAGTAAAGTAATAATCTAAGTTAGAACACTTTGCCTAAGTGCCGATCCAAAAGATTTAAGTGAAGTGTATGAACACACACGCAAAAATCAATGTGATTTAGTGCAAACAAAGAAATGAGCTAAATAGAGGTAATCTGATATTTGAGGAATAGAAAGCTCATTTTGCACTAAGTACTAGGAGAGACGCTAGCCAATTACAATATATTGCTAAAAAAGGATCTGATCACACAATCTGATTTTTTTACGTAGACTTCGGCCACAAAGTTCTTTCTCTCTCCTTTTTCACTTCTTTTTCTGTGTGTGTGTATATATATTGTTTGCAAAGTGGCTCTTTCTGTACGTCGACTGCCTTCTTGATGCGAGAATTCATATATCAATAAGTGTGATTACTACCAAGAGCAACCTTTAATGCAATGCCAACAACTAGTCTTAAGGATGAAAGGATATACTATGAGCGAGGCTCACTGTGATTACTGTTGTCGGATGAAACAACGGAAATAACACAACGATTAAGCGACGCGAAGGAAATACAATGATCAGCACCTAAACAAAAATTCTAATGGACAAAAACTTAACAAAACTCACGAGAATAACAGATGCAAAATTAGGGCTTGGAATATTTTTTATGGCAATTTTCGATTTTGTGGACTCTAGGTAATAAACAGTACAAAATTGATCTAAAAGTTAGGGTAAATAATCCTACCATGTCAACCGATATTTTGATACCAAGATGATGCGGGGGGTGCCTGATCTTCACAATGTAGGATCAATAATGATAACTTGGATCCGTGCAACCTGATAAACCAATGGTGCCAACCATTGTTAGAACAGCAACCTACGACAAGAGAATTTGCCCAACTACACATTCGTGATCCCGTCTACCCGACCATAAAGTAGTCGTATTGCTGCTCCTGCGAACCACAAGAAAACACAAGAACAACGGTGGTACTCTCAAGAAAATTGCTCAATTTCTCAAAGGCAGCGTGTAGCATAAATCCGAGAATAAGCAATATTAGCTATCTTAAAAATAATGTGGTCTGCTCCAAAGGCTATGTATTACAAGGCTTATATAGCCCTGGGCACAGTCCACAGGACTCCCTAATCATGTACAACTCAATCTTTTATCATATTAGACTCGAACTCCTACAAAAGAAAACTAAAATCTTTTATCCCACATGAATATGAAGATAAGTCCTTATCCGTTACGTAGTTATTGAAATAAGCTTTCCAATAAATCTAAGATCACCTCAATTGGACTATGTATGCGAAAGTTATTGTCCATTAATCATAAGGAATCTCTTTCGGTCTGCGCTGTAAGTCGTTACGACCATGTTGAGGTTTGGTTTTGACTATGACCGTGCCCTCTTTACAACCACACATCTTCTGTCGATATTGGCTTCGATCATAAGTTGTAGTCGTTTTCTTCATAGTCATCTGAGCTGCAAGAGGGTCACACGGTTGTAAGTCGTAGTCATAGTGATGTAGTGGTCGTCAGTCGTAGTCGTAGTCGTAGCGGCACAGTGGTCGTAAGTCGTAGGTGGGGCCGTGGTCGAAGATATGATCAGACTGTTTTGAACACCTTCAAGTCAATCAAATGGCTACAAGCATCTCTAGCCAATCTAACAGCGGGATCGTTCGACCTGATTCGAACGTTACTACCAATATCGACCATCCAAGTTGATCGAACGACACAGAAGGGCGAACGTTCGGAGTGGTCTGAATGTCACCGTCGTTATCGATTGTCAAAACCTGATCAAACGTCGTAGAATGAAAGAACGTTCGGAGAGGACCAAACGTCTCCAAGGCGATCAAACAGTCTGTTGAAGATTAGATGGTATGACTCATTGGAGTGGGCTAAACATTTCCAAGGCGATTGGGTGGTCCGTGGAAGATCAGACGGCATGATTGTTCTAAGCGTTCCAAACGTCTCCGAAGCACCTGAGCGTCCAACGCTGATTGACGGCTTGGACAATTGAAACCATTCGGACTAGTTCAAACGTTTTGAAGGTCTTGCGAGCGTCCGAGGTGGATCGAACGGTCCTGAACACATCTAAGGTCTATCAGACTGATTCGAAGGTAGTTTTTGATACCAGTTGAAATTGTTTGAAAGTCCAGAGCACATTTTTGAATTCGATTGTTCTCGTGGTCAATCTGACATGGCAATGAGGACTTGAGTGTGTCTTCCGTTACTTGACTCTAAGTATTTCTTCTCCATTAAATTCTCCTCCATGGCTCCAATTCCAAAAGCTCCACATCGTTCAAACCTGAGAACGAACAACACATTAGAATGAGGTAGTATCCAATCTTCACATAAATTATAACCAAATTCAATTAGGAGCGAATTCACCTGTTGATTAATTTGTTTAGCTCGTGCTCGTGTAATCGATCCAATTGGGATGTCCTCGTCATCTTGTACACTTGAAGTGATGAACGATTCACTAGTATCGACGAGACCTTCTAAACACATCTTCATTTTAGGTTTGTATAGAACGAGTATCGGTCTGCATACAAATACATAACATAGTAGTAGCTTTGTATCTCCAAATATAATAATTAAAGACCCAATTAAATTAGAGTTCACTTGATAATATTTAATGCGACTCAACAATTTCTTCCAGTCAAATAATATATTTAACTGAAAAATATTAAGCATGTCTATATCCGCATCATAACGCGTGGTAAACCAATGGTGCATCTACATGTGGCAAGTATGGTAATTGCTTGCAATGGATGGAGAGGCTAGGTCAATGGAAGGGTATTTTAGTAGTTTGACCAAAATACCATAAATAGCTTTGGAAGAAAATCATGGCATGCTAGTGATGCTTGGCAAGGCGGTTTAGGTCATGGAGAAGCTGGTATGATCAAGTTATATTAAAGCTTAGGACTTAGAAGATCCGGGCTTATACGCTTTGAAAAGCATGTATGAGTGAATTGTATGAGTTCAAACCTGTATGTGTGGGGTCGTCGGGTTTTCTCATATGTGCTAAGTGGATAGTATCACTAGTGTAAATGTAGATAGTTAGCCTATCTATTTAACAAGTTGGGATGGAGACTTATTTTATCCAACCTTTCTCTTGAGACTAAATCTTCACAATTGGTAGGGTTAGGATTTGAGAGGAGTGTTGTGGTGCTTTCCTGCTCAAGTAGTAATATATCAATATTTGACTATCTCCATAAATAGCTTTTGTGTTAATTGATTTGCACTTATTTTGGTTAGTTTTTTCTCGTCTTCCCTCTTCTTAATCTTAATGTGCCAAGGATATATAAGAAATAAATAAATTCTGAAAATCAATCTCTACCTATCTATGCACTTTGATAACAAATTCATGAAGAAACCGATTTTGCTTGTTTTTGACCTCATTAAGTGATTTTGTGATCTGAGGGTTTTTAGCTTGATTTCTTTGTTGTTCTTACTTACTGCGATATGTGATAATACATCTAGATCCATCTTCATCATCTTCTATTAACAAGCAAGTTGTATTCACCGTTTTCATATTTTGGCCAGTTTTGATGCAATCTTATTTCAATCTGAAATAGTTTTGAATTTTGATATAGATTTCTACGATCCATGGATGGAATAGCTTCCTGAGACCTTGATTAAGGTATGTACAAAGTTTCACGACTTTTGGATCATCGGATCAAAAGATACATATATTTTTGAATTCGCAACATTGCTGATTTTCTGTTCATTTGCCTGAAATCACTGTTCATAGCGGTCAGATCGTCCAAATTGCAAATTTTCGGTCAGACCAGTGTGTAGTTGGAGGTCAGACCTCAAGGGTTTGCTTATTCCAGATTTTGATTCCTTGTTGAGCTGATTCAGGATTTTGGCTATGGCTTCTGTTCTCAGAAACTCTGTAGTTACTTGAGAAGATAATTAAGAATACTTGGGGGAAAATTTTGGATGATACCATTCATCTCCTCTATTGCCATTTGGTCCTACACATAATGTCATAAAATATGTCTCCCCTGAATCTGTATGCACACGTTTACACTTGTAATTTGTCAGGACCATGACATTACAATTACAGTAGGACGAACCATACACTAGTTTGCACATCGCACCCCATGCCTTTGGCAACTAGGCAACACAGTTGCAATATCAGAATCAGGAGCTTATATATTTCATTACTCATGAGGAGGAGCACAATTGCCAAGTAGACATTGCATAAGAATTCGGGCACTTCATTAATCCAAGCACACCATTGTGTCCCTAACACAACAGGAAGTCAGGAACAGTTCAACAATTACCCTCTGAAAATGGCAGACATAACAGGAGTAATCATTGCATAGGGTGAAAAAAATGCATGGCTTCTGAACAAAAAAGAGAGAGAGAGAGATTGAATCAACATCGTTTAGGTACAATCTGAACAAAACCATCAACCCCTTTTAGGTACAGACTACAGACCGAAGAAGAAAGGGAAACAAACCATCTCAACTGGTATCGACACAGATGTAGCGTCATGAAAATACCTGAAAATTCTATGGAGTTCTATGTTGCAGACGACAAATGATAAGCCTCACGCCTTCAGCCATGGACACAAGAAGAGTAACACCGACTAGCTATGAACAAAGTTCCCTACATGTCCCCTCCAGCAATTCAACCATATTCGAACGACAAAAAATAGGTAGCCTTGCACTGGACTCCCTAGTTGCTTTCTCCCTGATCCACGGCACGGTTCCTATCTTCTCTCCTCGTTCGAGTTGGTATACTGGGAGCCGTCGATTGCAGGCGGGCTGACCATCGTGCAATTCTGGAATGCGACACTGAGATTTGAGTGAGAGCGTTAACTACTTCTGCAATCTGTGGTCTCTGGTTGGCTGTTTTGTTGACACACAATTCATCAACAAGGGCCCGGTACAACAAACCCAAGCTGTACTGACCAGGGATCTGCCAATTTGGGATAATCCTTTTCGTTGACAAGGGGGGACGGCCTGAGATTATACAACAAAGATCACAACAATTAATCGCGAAAAGAAAAACTCTACCTCTGCACAGCATGTAAGAACCTTAGTGAAAGTAGCTAAGCAGTTGTTTTCTTTTTAGAGAAGAGCACTTGAGATGTGTCGATCTTGTGCAACATTCAACGGACCAAAAAGAATATAGGTTTTGGCCAAGGAATAGACTGAACATGGGAGTAATAAAAATCAACACTCACCCAAGAGATTATGCATTGGGGAGATGTGCTCCTTCATAAGCAGACATATTAGCAATTTAACATTGAGGAGAAGCAAGTAAAAATACTAAAAGAAAAAACAGAAAGCAACGGCCTTCCCATTCAGCAAGATTTCACTCAGCTTTAGCTCGACCGTCATCTATAGCCTTCCTTCCTGTGATAACCTCCAACATAAGAGCAACTCCAAGAGATTAGCCAAAAGAAGTATCTAAATTTAGTGATTTAGCTATTCTCTAAAATGGATCTCACCTAAAAAAACTAGACTACTCCGACAGGCTATCTAAACTAGAGGGCGTACGGTGGGTCGTGTACACGCGGGAATGGGGCGCAACGTGCAGGAAGGAAACGCCGACCGCGCAAGAGGCTGGATGGCGAGTGAGGTAGGCTATCCAAAAATAGAGAACGAAGAGGAGGGATGGAGAGCTACTAAATTTGGAGAGTCATTTACAGAGTTTATTGGAGACGTTTTTTCTCCAATAATAGCCAAATTTACCTTTAGAAAACGATTTAGCTCTCCTCTTGGAGTTGCTCTAACAACATCAAGCTATAAAAATCTGACTTTAGAGTCAATTGACCACTCACAAGATACCCCGGCACACAATATCAGTAGTACCCATCACTCTTGTTGAAACATGGGTATCGTCACCAGTTGGACCTAGCTTTGCCAAGCCAAACTTAGACAGCTTTGGATGATATCCCTCTCCAAGCAAAATGCTTTCGCATTTCATGTCACGGTTTATGACAGGAGGGTCAACCTTGACATGCAAATGCTGCAGGCCTTTAGCTGCCCCCAGCAAGTACCTTCATCCTTGTATTCCAGTCTTCTTATCAGGGAAAGGATCTGGATAAACCAAGACCCAATTCTGATTACACAAGATTCTAATTATTTAGTGACAATGTGATCAAGAAGAGAACTATATACAATAGTTTGGTAGCATAACATGGAGATGACTTTTCAGGGAACCCAAAGGCATGTATTCATAAACTAACAGCCTCTGATTACCATCAGCGCAATAGCCAACAAGCTTGACAAGATTTGGGTCATGCAACGTGCTCAACATTAGAACTTCCGTGAGGAACTCCCTGTTGCCTTGCTTTCCTTGGAGATTAAGGATCTTTATAGCATCTTCTCACAAGTCACAAGCATCAATTTTCATAACAAATTAGATCAACATTCAGATATACATAAGGGAAGGCACTACCGCAATCCTTTCTTGCACTCACCATTTCAGTTCTACTTAAGATCACTGTAGTTCATGCGAGTGACGCATTAGCAACAAAATATTGTCTGATTCTATTACATAGAACATACTTGCAACTATTGAATTGAGCAGAAGGACATGAACCAACCTGGTTGGTGCCATTCAGCACGCCCATATACACCTTGCCGAACCCGCCCTCTCCCAGGAAGCGATCTGCTTTGAAGCCCCCTGTTGCCGCATACAGCTCCTCGTAGGTGAATACCTGGCAATGAATACGCTTCTCCACACTATGGTTTGAGAAACTCTAACTTTGCCATCTCCGTAGAAACAGTAAAAATAGATGTAGCATCAGACACACTAATGCAGGTTTTGTCAGCTATCAAGGAAAAGGCATGCGTGGTTTCATCGTCCAGAACCACACCTTTTCTTGAAAAATTATTAATTAACAGAAAGGAAAAAGAAAAACACGACTAAATAGCACGTTTTATAGTACCTTTGTCGAAGCAACCCATGCAATGTAATGACTTCTTTTTAAGAAAAAGAAACACATGCACATTTCGTGAAATTGATCCCACCATTTCAAGAACAGCGCAGACAAAAACTGAGAGGAAACATCTACAAGCCAAAGAACCTTTACTCACGGCAAAATCATGCGCGGTTGCAATGCCCAGAACCACCGTTCCTTCACGAAATTAATTACTCGATTGGCAAGCAATGAAGTAAAGTAATCCCAATTCCCATCAATGTAACGAATTTCTTGATTTAATCTCGACACATTTCAACGAACGGCACAAGCAAAGATTAAGGAAAGAAACACCAAGAATCATGTGCGGTTTCAATGCCCAGAACCAACCTTTCGTCACGAAATTACTAATTACTCGATCGGCAAGAAGCGAAGCAAAGAATCCCAATTCGCAACAATGAAAAGACTCGAACGACTGCGTGCAAAACAGCCAAGATTACGAGAAAACATTACATACATTGCATCCCAACTTCTGAAATCGAAGAAGAAAGGCGAGCCCCATGCCTTGATGATATACTAACATGAACACATTTCAAGAGCAGCACAAGTAATATCGATAGAAGAAACACAAGAACCACGCGATCGCGCGAGAGCCAAGAACCCTCCCCAAAAGGCCAAAGTCGCAAACCAGCAGAAATTCGATCAAGCGCACAAAACCAAGAAACCACTCCGGAGCGGCGGGATCAAGCTAGCAAACCACCGTCGTGGCAAAGCCCGGAGCAAAGAAATTAATGGCCAAGGACTGGTACCACATCAGCGGGAGCGGGAGCAAGGAGAAGGGAGAGAAGCTTGCGCTGTTGCGCATCACCTGAGGCGGCCGGTGCGATCTGAGACTTCTCCGCGGTCTCCTTCCTCTCGCTGCCACCCTCCTGACGAGGCGGCCGGTGCGATCTGAGACTCCTGAGGTGGGCGGCCGCGCTGTGCTCGGGGAATGCAGGGGAGGAGTGGAACAAACGACAGAAGAAAGCGAGATGGAAGGAACAAATGTCCACTCTCTCTCGCGCGCCGTTTTGCCTTCTAGAAGACCAAAGGCAGATATGGTAGGCGCTGCGGCTCATGCCACTTTCACTTACGGTTTCTCAATAAGAAATAAATAGAACAATTACTCTATTATTTTTAAAATAATTTATCATAATATTTTTCTTAAGTAGTTTTGCTCTATTATTTGTTAAAACGATTTATTACAATAGTTTTTTAAAATATTTTTTCGATATTTGATATATTCATACAAATACATTAGCACAGTCTTAATACATAAATCACAGCTAAATAGAGATATTTTTTTAATCGGAAGACTCGGCTATCCGTACTGACAGGCCAAAGTACACCTTCAAAGTTAAGTAACGTATTTGTGTCTAGTGCGCGTTTCCTTGTACTCGGGTTGTTTGTGATCCTGAACTCGTTCAGGAAGGAGCGCCCGCGTCTTCTCAGACCGCTTAGCCGCCGCCGCCGCCAGCCAATCTCTCCGGCGAAGAGGGGGTGGACGGGGCAGATGGAGGATTACGGTGGGGGCGACCTCCTGAGCGAGGCGATGGGCTCCGAGCCTCCGAGGCGCGCGTGGTGGTGGTGGAGGACTGCGTGGAGGCGCCCGCGGCCTTTGTCCTCCACCTATTCCTCAAGCGCTCGCTCGCCGGTGCCTCCGGCAGCGGAGCGGCCCTCCTCGCGCTCGCGCAGCCCTTCTCCCACTACTACCGCGTCCTCCACAAGATGGTACGCGCCCCCAACAGCTCACCCGCATTTCGTCGAACACGTCCTGTGCTTACCCTACCACACAACAACCAAGGTTTCGCCTATTAATCACGCTTCAACACTCGCTCACACAGTTGACTTGATTAGGTATGTAAATGTCACCTACTTACGTCGGTTGATTAACTGGAGGGCCCCCCAGATTAGAAGGATTAGAGTAGATTTGGCCGTAAAGAAATGGGTGGTAGTCCATCAGATAATATGAGAAGGTGAAACTGGTTCTAGAATCTAGTCGATAAGCTACTAGTCTGATCTTATGTTTGTAATGTAGAGTCAAGCGTCTCACAACAAACACTCCCACTTCAAAAGTTCAAATCGTTACAATATGTTGTCCTTGGATTTATGCGTAATACTCAACGTTGAAATGTCTTTCATAATTGTGAGAATCGTTAGGGTTGTGTTATTGACAGTGCAGTCTAAATTTCTCGATCTTAACTGTGTGTTCAGTAAATCAGTACCGGACCAAATAATAGGGTTGCCAGTATCCGTTCTGTGCATTAGCTGGCAGCAATAGCTCATGTACTGGCTGAGACACTATTTAGTATTTAGATAACCAGCTCAGCTGGGAACTGGACGGTCTTTGCAGTTTGCAAGACTCAAATAAATTACATCAAGGTTTATCTTTGGCTGGTACACTGGTGGCCGCAAGGCATTAATTTCTGATTAATACCGTTATTATGAGACCTGATTTGGACACCCCTACACAAAACGCATGCTGGATGCCTGTGCTACTCTGAAATTTAACTCTGCATGATCTCTTCTGAATTTTGCTAGGGCTGTAACCTCTCCCTGCATAGGAAGAGCGGAGGCTTCATTTCTTTGACTTGCGGGCATTCCCAGGCAAGCAGCCATGTAAACACATTGTGTTGTTTCCAAATGATGCTGCATAATTAGTGAGTCAGTGATTTGCTTGCTTCTTTACTCAGGTGGAACAAGGGTAGGTGCCATTTCTGGCAGCTTTATTCGACTCTACAACAACATTCAGAGAGTGGTGGAGGCAAACAGGACAGGAGAAAATGCAGGCCCGTTCATGATCATAATAGACGATTTTTCACTGTTGGAAATTGCCACCCATGGTTCTGTACACGATGTCTTGGACTTCTTGCAGTACTGTGTCACACTTACGTCTGAGATGGTAAAAGTTACATCAACCTTTATTAACCTTATATTCATGTTCGTTACGCTTTGTTTATGTCTTGGCAGAATTGCTCGCTGGTGGTCCTTGTTCATGAGGATATTTGTTCAAGTGAGGAGGTTGTGGGACTTCTTTTACATCTGCGCTATATTGCAGATCTTGTGATTAGCACCGTTTTAGCTGCTGATGTTCATGGACAGGTGAGGTTCTTATTCTTGTTCACCGACGTCTGTCCAAATGTATGGGTCACTTGGTTTCATTTTTTTGAGACGGTATTGTTATAAATTTGCTCATGCCAACGTAATCTTATCCTGAAGGTAGGCATCTTCCGTTTTATTTTACCCTATCTTTTGAAGTGGTGGAAATGTTTCCAACAGTTGTCGGTGGTAAACAAGGGGATGTTGAGCGAGCAAAGGCCGAAAGGGCAGAAAGTTTGGAACTTCCATTTCAAGGTGAAGGAAAATGGCGCAGACTTTTTCTACCCACGGAACAGACATTAGGATTTAGGGCACGGTCGTGCTTGCAAACTGCAGAGTTCACGTTGGTGTCTCGGATGTTGTTACATTTTGTATGGCGTCTGTGAACTCACCCTGTGTTTCAGGAAAATGTTGTCGAAAATGTTTCACAGATTTGGTTCATTTCAGGACCTAGCAAATCTTCGTGCCCTTTATTCAGGAAAAAAAAAGGGAATTACTGAACACAATAACAATGTCCTGTGATATGAAGCATCACAAACTATGTAGTTAGTTAACTGCAAGACCAAAATATAAGTAGAAGAGACGTACATATTTGACTTGAAAACACCACCACCTAATGAACTGCTGAAGCATTTCAGTGATGTCAGCTCGATCTAAAACGTAAACATTCATGATCCAGTAGCAATGTCGCTGCAGGTTTGCTCCTCCTTTAAGACTCTTGACTAGGTACATCTCTGCAAGGGAACTGACGATGGCAAACCATAACGACGTAACATAGTACTTACATGTGGGTCACTCCATCGTACAAATGTTCATCTGGAGTAACCCACAGACAATAATCATAAAAATTTTTATTTACTGAGCACTCTAATGTGGGAATAAATTAGCTGCTGTCAGCAGTGGAATGATGCGTAATTCTCCACGTGTCGGAGATGCCATGTTGGATTAGGCGGGTCGTGTCATCTGTCTGCAGCTTGGCCTGCCTGTTCTTCTTGTCCAGATTGTCGCACGAATTGCCCACGGACCCGCGGCCGCTGCTCAGCCAGCCTCTTCCTGCTTTGGTAGCGCACCTGAAAGTAGGCGGACAAAGCCATCAGTCCAATACAAACCTTATTCAGGTACAGCAGTCAGGAAAGAGTGAGTTTTGAAAAATGAAACAGTAGCTCCGAAGAGACCAATTAAAAACCTGCAACTAAAATCTTACTCTTCAAGACTAGATTATCTGACTTACTTTATCGAATGTACCGTTTTAGTGCTCCTATGCTGGTATTTATAAAAGTTAAGCCCTTACATATTTGGACATAAGCATTTTTTTTTCATTGTCAAAAGTAGGTAGTTCATATTCATACAAAGCAATTGTATCAGTTCTGATTTTATTTATCCAACCATTTGGATAGCATTCCTAGTCATTTACTGAGTCGAATTGAAAGGACCCTTTTAAGTAATTAATACTAATTTTAGGACTCACTGCTTTAACAGGCGTGTAACTGAAAACAGGCTACCTTTTTTCCGAAGTTCCTCTCTTTCCGCTTCTCTCTGAATTTGTTCACTGCAGCTTCTCGTTGTCCGAGCCAATTCTGATGCATGTCATTACCACCACCACTCCCACTTCCATTGCCACCTCCAGCCCCATTTTTGTCCGTGATACCATTAACACCCTCCATGTTTGGTCTTACAACATTGGGAGCAGTGCTGCTTCCATTCTGCACATTGCTTCCATTATGGCTACCTGAGATGCTCCCGTTCACACTATAGTTTGCAGCATGACCTTCAATCGGAGGATCAAACACATTGGATGAACCACACTGAGCATCTGACGATCCACGATCAATTGATGCTTGTTGCTGTGTCATAACATGGAGGTAATAATGGACATGATGATGATGCTGCACAAAGCTTTGCTGTACATCTATTGGGTGGCCCACTTTCACTGCATTGGCAATTCCTTCATCAGCTTTGTCTTTCCCTATCACATTAGCTGGTGATGTTTGGTGCGGCACGGGATGGAATACTGACGTATGCTGGTTAGATTTAACGGCAGAAGGTTTTGTGATGACATTCTTAGTACTGGAGCCCATGTCATTGTTGTTGCTACTGCCATTGGAGCCCTGCTTTATTGGAGCAGCATCTGAATTTGACTTCATCTTGCAGGTGGAGTCCGTTTTCACAGCCTCTGAACTGTTGTCTTGTGGTGAACAGCTTCCCCCAAATCTCGCTCCACCTTGATTGGAAGCCACAGATGTATGGTACCTTGCAAGATAAGAGACAGTTAGCATGCAACTTACTGTTATGTTCATAACTTAGTAATGACACTGATATTATGTTTTGCACCTGGTGAATGCCGAGAGATCCGATCTTTTTAGAATATTTCGTTCATCATGGATTTCAGTTGCAGCTCCAGTTGTTTTCAATCTCTTCAAACCCAACTGTTGGGATGTCATATCAATGGGAGAATCATGATTCTTATCATTCCCATCTGGCATCTTGGAGGAACAATCAGGTGCATCAGTGATTCTAGCTGCCTGTTTGGCTTCTGTCTTTCTGGCTATTGAGCTAATCAAATCAGCAGTTTGAGTAGTTGGCTTGTTCAGTGTGTTTCTACCATCGCTTTCTGTCATTGTTTTGTTTTTTGATTTACTTTGGGGCATGGGAGTATCATGCTGTTTTTCTGTTGGATTAACAGACATTTCATTTGGAGAAGATTGATACTCTACACTTGAATTCCTAGGAGCACCTATTTCTAAGTACTTTCCCATGGAGTCATCTACAAAAAAACAAGTGGAATTGGGTTGAGTGACAGTAGTGTGAGAGGTGTATTTTCTTTTGTAAGACAGATGTTGCAAAGCATATGATACCGTTATTCTCTTTGTGTTTCTTGCCATTCCTTTTATTTGCAGTTGGTAACCACCTGTTGCTGCATATCTCTGATTTGGGGTGAATTACTTGTGCACAAGTACTGTCAGGTGGATCAGCTAGTTGATCAGGAGACATGGGTTGTGGGCTGTCAATCTCCACAGCACGCTTCGTCCATGAACTCTGCGTTTTAAAATAGATTGATGGCATGAGAATACATTGGCAAAACTATCCTACATATAGAGAAATTATAAAAAATAAGCCCATCCAATTCAAGAAAGTAATGTTGTCACCAATCCATTAGTACCACGTATGTCAGTTTTATTGGAAAGTCTTGATGCAAGAGTTAAATAACTTAATTTTTTCCTATTGTAACTATTGGAATATCGGTGTTGTGATCCTTAGACAAGGTAAACATCACCGGGAGGATAGCCGGGTCACGTCACCTGCTTGGGATGAGAGGACTATAGATTGGGATGACAAATTGAGGAAGGAGAGACTATTCATTATCATTGCTTGACTTCCATAGAGTACAGCTGTATGCCTTATGTAGGCTGGCTCCTGCTGCTAACAACTCTCCTAACAACTACAAGTAATGATAGGATAAGACTAACAAATAGATACTTAGCCTAACAAATGGATAACACGCCTAACTACTAGATAATGCCTCCTCGTAGCTGGCTGTAGCCACCTGACCGCATGGGCCCTTTGGTCATGATACTCTGGCCGGCCGGCCGGCCGGCTGTGCACCTCCTCCTGTGCACGCCAGGCTGCTGCATGGCTGAGCCCATGGCCCTAACAATCGGATATACTTGAAGTGGGTAAATTCATATGTATGTAAACATAGTCTCAAACAATGACATCAATTGGGAATAGGCAGGAAGTAGGAAGCGAAGTAAATCTACTAGGTTGTTTATCTTTTCAAATTATATATTTTTTGTTATTGTTAGTTGTAAGAGTGAATTCAGGGTTAGAACAAGAGGTCCAAATTACCCATTGTAAATCGATGGATGGACACATTCGATCTTTAATTCTTGTAACTTTAGGAAGAACCAAATATCCAAAAAAAAGATCATAGTTCTAACAAAGTTTCCTAGCTACTACATCCGTGTCAAAATATAAATCGTTTAGGATATTGACATAGTCTCTAATGTGACACTTTGGCCAGCAATTTCTATGAAAATATATTATTTCAAATAAAAATAATAATATATTATGAAAGCATATTTCATGATGGATCTAGTGACATCAATTTCATGTTGTCAATCTAGGTACTTCTTTATATATTAATGGTCAAAGCTAAAAATGTTTGACCAACATGGATCCTAGAAAGACTTATATTTCGACACGGGGGTAGTAGTAGTCTAGTAGACATATCGGCCTCTATTACTTTGGAAGGGCCAAATTTTTTGCCACATTTTGTTGTAAGTAGTATTCTATTACTAGCCTTTATTTCACATCTACACTATCTTCCATTCATATCTAACTACATACATAAGGCCTTGTTTGAATGGGCTGGGATCTCAGCTTATGCACATTAAAATTGAACTAAGTTCCATGTGGATCCCGGCCCATCCAAACAAGGCCTAAGAGTAAAAATTACTTTTCAAGAAGTAATGAACAATCTCGTACTTGAGTACCACTGCCATTATCACTGCCATCCCTAGCATTGAGTCCAACACTAAAGTCGTCGTCATCCTCATGATTGCTGCCACTGTTATTCTCATATTCATCACCAGCCTTTGGTTTGGCACATTTTTGTGTCTGGATGCCACTTTCACTTCCACTGACACTGGACTGAAATCCAGAGACAAATTTGATTCAGAGTAATAACAAAACAAACCCAGATAAAGACGTAGAATCGAAGCAACGTTGAGGACTTGATATCCAACATGAAAGCTAGACCAACAGCAAACTACTTACACAGTGGCATCGCCTCCATATGTGCTGCCAAAGGTTCTTAAGTTCATTCTTACGTAGGGGCTTCACTAAAAAGTCAACTGCTCCCTTTGACAAACATGTAAAGACCGTACCCATAGAATCATTCGAAGACATCACTGCATGGAAACGACATCAGTGTAGCAGCTAAACGTATTTTAACAAAGAAATTAACCAGGGAAAATTTTCTAAGAGTATTAGAGCAATATGGTTTGAGTAGGAATGCCACTTACTAATAACAGGAATGTCCTTGCAAATTTTGTGACTCATGATCTTACTAAGCAGTCCGATGCCAGATAGACAAGGCATCGCAACCTCAGTCAATACAAGGTCAATATGGTTTTGCAGATCTTCAAGATATTTCCATGCATGTAACCCATTTTCAGCAGGGATAACTAAAAGGGAAAGAGATGCATTTTGCTATCATTAGACTAACATAACTGAAACAATCTTTATGAAGCGCAATATTGATATATACTAGCCAAGTGCCTGTGCTTTGCTGCGGATAAAAAAAATCATATTATCCCAACATGTTGAGTCGATATTGTCGGGATCGGCCTGCCCAGCACACGCGCTCGGCCGCGTCGTGCCTCTGCACCCTCAGCTCTGCTGCGCATCCAATAAAACTATGTTGTTTTTTTTCATATTAGAGATGTTTTAGGGTGGTGGAATTTGTTATTTAGTATATTGTTTTTTCTATTTTTGTTAGGAGATTTTTTTAGGGAGAGGCAAGAGGGAGTTGGCAGGGACAGATGAACCACCACCAACAACTCTATCTTTTAAGTAGTAGAGAAAAGCATGTGCTATAGGGCGGTTGTGTGTATCTACAGGAGAAGGAGGTGGCGGTGTGATGGTGTATTGGTAGCGAATTAGAAGAATGGAGGAAGCTAGTGCAAATGGAAAATAACACTAATGCCTTACAACAAACAGTTCCAATTTCCTCTTCTATAGTTTTTGTGATAGAAGTATCATTGCACTGCTAGTTCGGATCGAATGTAAAACAAAGCTGGAATTGAAAAAAATAAATATCCAATTACAGGGACAGTTTACTCACTAACTGAAATTACAGAACCAAGTATGAGATCAGAACAGTGATTTACTTAGAAGAAATTAGCACTGTAATTTGCAGGACATACCTTCGTAGCAGCACTTACGGAGCAGGGCACTGACCACCTGACGGGTAGAATCATCGTTCTCCACCAACAAGACCCTCAGCGTCTTCACAGGGAGGAACCTCTCCCACTGGATGATACGCCATTGCTGCTGCTTCTGCTCGTCCGCTTGCTGTGCAACTGGCAGCACACTGTGCCCATTGGGCAAGTCCTCTTCCTTGCCATTCCTCCATTCCTCTTCCTCCTCCTCTGCCTCGAGACCATGACCATTCTCTACAGTGCCATTCCCAATCCCCCTAACACCCTTGTGGGAAGGCCCGTCCGTGCCAGCTTGACAGGCGCTCCCCATCAGCCAGATTCGAAGAGAGTACAATGGCAGTGTGTGCAACTAGAGACAGTTCACAAACATGGAGCGCATCTACACCAGCTTCAGAAATGCATATGCTGCAACCGACTACTTGAATCTGCAACAAGCTCATATGAATCAAGGGCCAATCTATCATGAACATGAGAGATGCTCCAAATAACCTACTACTACTCTCTTTCTTTCAGGGAAATTGATTATTTGCCACATCAAATAATCACCTTCTAGGATTGTCACTCCAAAAATTGGATTCAACTATTTGCCACTCTAAACATTGACCACTTCACAATATACCATAATGGTCATTTAATTGCACTTTCCCATGCAAAATGACCTTATCACCCCGTATTTCTCGTGTGTGCTTCTGTTTACGCTATTGTCCCAACGCCCAGGGATGGGACAAGTACAACGCTGCGACCGCCAGCATTGAGCACCTCTCAAGCCTCAAGGAAATCTTTGTACACATTGGGGGCGCAAGTGCCAAGGAATCCGACAGAGATGGCCAATTTCCAGTGCGTACCAATGGGTCATATGGTCACACAGGAGAAATACGGGGGTAATAAGGTCATTTCACATGGAGAAAGTGCAATTAAATAGCCATTATGGCATATTATGAAGTGATCGATGTTTAGAGTAACAAATAATTTAATCCAATTTTTGGAGTAAAAAATCCTAGAAGGTGATTTTTTGGTTCAACAAATAATCAATTTTTCCCTTCTTTCGAGGCAATAAGACTGGATGAAATGTTTTAAGCCATTTGTTCAACGATGCCCGAAATCAATCCTGAGAAGCATCAAACAGCTCGTAAACATTTGAGAAAATCCCCCAAATAAACACACACAAACAGAGGGAGAGCGGTAAGGAACTAAGGATTCGCATACCGTACAAATTTGGTATTATTAGAACAAAAATAAGCGTTTCCTTCCAAAATCCCACCAATTCAGAGGCTCTCGGAACTAAAAACAACAACAAAAATAGAATTTATCATCAGATAAAAACGGCATCCACAACGCTCGGGCTTCTAAAAAAAAAGGTAAGACAAACGGCAAACCCTCAACCTGAGGAGGTAACCACTAAGCAAAGCAGCTCGCGCCGCTCCACCCGTGCCGGATTCCGGCGGCGAGCGGCCCAGATCCGCCGGATTCCAAGCTCCCGACCCCTGCCGTACACACAAATAACCCCCCAAAATCAGCTAAAACACACCCCAAAAAAGATCCAAGACCTGAACTCCTAGCGGACACGACGAGGGCGCCCACCGTGGGAGCTCAGGAGGTGGAGGCGCGGGAAGCGGCGGACGGCGACGGCGGCATGGGCGTGGCTGCGCGAGCTCTCACCCGCGTGTAAAAAACTACGCGTAGATGCTACCAGAACGCGTGATGTTACGAGGACGAGGTGGTGGAGAGAACTGGGAGAGGGGTAAGGAGGAGGCGGCGATGGCGGCGGAGATAGATAACGGGGGAGGAGAACGGGCGACGTGGAGCAAGTGGAGGTGGGGAGCGGGTGGGGTGGGGCCCGCGCCCCGCCGAGATCCGGCGAAATCTAAAGCCGCGCGCTCCCTGCGTCCCCCGGATCCGCCCGCGCGGTCACAGATCGCCCCCGGACACGTGGAGCGCCGCGTGCCCCTCTGTCGCGGCTGGGACGCTGGGGGTGGGGTAGGGAGGGATGCATGGGCCCACGCGTCGGTGGTGTAGGTGGGCTATATAGGGAGCTGGGAGTGGGCCCGTGGAGCACGCTCTCCGGTGGGAAAGATCGTCACGGCAGAGCTTCACGGCGCTTACTTTCTCCCATAAAATTTTTTTCTATAATAACTAACTTTTAAATAAAATACCTTTTTAAAATAGAGTTTACTAATGGATTATAGCAATATTATAGTAAGTTTATTTATATCGATCAAAATCGTATGTAGTATCTTTTTCTACAAACTGATATTATTTATCGACCAAAATCAAAAGTTATCTATAAAAACCGATATAAACACCCAATTACTTCATTTTGCATTCTTGTAGTTTGAGACCTAGGAAGTAGTAAACTGTTTTCCTATGGCTCAAAATGTGACTTGTATTTAGGGATAAGGCATCTTACAAAATAATAGACATCTCAAAAGTAAACGTATGGTTGTTATATCGAGCTGAAGGTTTGAATTGTAGTTACCCACTACTTCATGATTTTTGTGTTTCCTTTTTCTGTTCTCAAATACATGTCAACTTAGAATACATGTAGTCAACCTTTCTAAAAAATTAACCACTTTTCCATTTTTAATATACTACTTAAACGAACGCATTATATTTATTTATTACTTTTAATATACTTAAATACTAATTCTAATATACTCTAATGTGATTTGATTGAAAAAATCATCGAAGCCCTTTATTTTTCTATATACCTCTTTTCCATATTATTTTTCTATATACCTCCTTTCCATATATAAAAGAAGTATATACATAACTTATGCTATAAAAAGTGAACTTTGATGAAATTTTTCATGAAACTCACTTTGGAATACCTTATAATAATTATTATAATATACTTAAAAGGATAAAGAGATATAACAACATCATTTAAGCGGCATATAAGAAGTGGGAGTACATACTCCGAGTATGAAATCATATATGTGTATGTGTGTGTCGCAAGGAAACGATATTGGTATATTCGTCATCAAAAGTATTTTCATGTCAACTTACTTTCAATAATATTTGCTAGCATAAAATACCGTAGAGGTAGTACATAGTTTTAAAGAGTTTATGGTCTTTCTTTATGTAGCAAGGATTTTAAGGCACGTTTGTATTGATTTTTGTTGATATCTTTTGGCTTTGGCTAATGAATAGTAGTGGCTGATAGAAACGGCTTATAGAAGCTAGTGAGTTCGTATTGGCTTTTGACTTTTTGCTGAGTATATTATGTAAGAAAGAAAACAAATGACGGTGCAACACAAAACACTATAACATTCGGATACAAGACACTATAACATTCGGACCACCATACAACTTATGATATTGTGTTATAATAAAATAGATAGTGCATTATAACATGACTTATAGTAGTGACTCATAGAAGTGGTTTATAGAAACTGGGGCGTTCGTATTAACATTAGCTTCTCTAGG
This sequence comes from Dendrocalamus sinicus, assembly GCA_036346575.1. Taxonomy (NCBI): domain Eukaryota; kingdom Viridiplantae; phylum Streptophyta; class Magnoliopsida; order Poales; family Poaceae; genus Dendrocalamus; species Dendrocalamus sinicus. The sequence goes on along the minus strand of CM070648.1, from coordinate 40,433,052 downwards.
CAGAAACTAAAGCCGAACATGCTCTTAAGTTGGCGATGGCAACTGGCACGCGACAACTAGCTAGAATGTTCTAGAGCTAATGAATTGAACAAGCTTTGGGGAGGAGGTCAAGGAACTTATTTGAGTATTAAATTGAAACAACCCAAATTTAGAAAGCAATTTGAATTTCTTTGAACTTTGATTTCATTTGAATCCTGACCCAAATTGGCACTCCTTCCAACCCTCTACACTCTTCCTGCTAGCCAGTGCTTCTACTGGCCTTTGGCAACTCCCTTGTTCCACATAGTTACTGTTCACCACCCGACAAAACCCACCGCCACTGGTTGCTGCCATTCACATCAGTCAATCACCACCGCAATGGTCAGCTGCTTGTACCCTCAACTTCTGAGCCTTTAACAACCCTCTTTAATTCCCTTGACTTGCATCAGAACTCCCAAGCCAAACTTTGCCACTGCCATCACCCCAACGTCTCATGACCGACTTGCCACCTTAGCTGCTACATCTCTCTGCTCGAGGAGGTGCATGACCCTAAGTGCCACTGGTGCTTGCCAATTATCTCACCACCATGACCGAAGCCTCCCGAGCCCTCTTGCCCCAGACACACGTCGAGACCCGAACGATGTCCTCTCCTATGTTGAACCGCCTATAAAAGGAACCGAGCCATTCCAATGAGTAGCATTGGCACCCAGGTGAGCCTCAGACACAAACACACCCCTCGATGGCCGTCGCATCGCCGCCATCGTCAGAGACCCCTAAGTAAACCCAAAATTCAATTCTTCTCATTCAGCTTATTTCATTTTGATTCCTCACTTCTGTAGTATCCACAAGTTCCTCGAAACCCCACTGTGGTATCACCTAAGCTCCCCTTGCCCGTACTTCTCCATCACCTATGTCCACTGTCTGACCAAAGAATGGTCACCGTGATAGCCTGCTAGGGACCTTTGCAACCCAAACCACCTCCACCTGAGCCACCCGCACCACCCATAGATGATTAAATTGCTGCCAATTGCACCGAAGAAACCCTCAATATCTCTTATGCCATGAAAAACCATCGCGGGCTCTTCTCCACCGCCGACCATCTACAGAGTACCCCAAGCCATGTCGAGCCCAAAATAGATTCTCCTTAGTCCCAGGAACCCATTCATAGCCTTGGATTTCATCACTGACCATCGTAGCCCCGCCTATAGCCATCACCATTTTCTCTGTTTTTCGGCTGCTACAGTAACTGCGAGATGGAGAAAACAAACAGTGTTGGGCTGGGCCAAACACTGTTCATGCTGGTTTTATACTGTAGCAACCTGACTCAGTATTGAACAGTACAAACCCGTCGTGAACAGTGCTCAAATCCACAATGAACAGTTGCTGCTTGATACTATTCATCCAAAACCCTAAAAACATATTTATGCTTGTTTCGATTGTTTCAACCCCACGAAGCCCATTTTCAACTCTGTTTAGTCAAAAAAAAAAGGCTCCAATGAAATCTTAGCCAGCCCAGATGTTCTGTCCCATGCTGTTTTCACCATTATTGTTCAAACTAAAACCCAAACTACATACTTATAGTCATTTGATTGTCTTGAGCCTGTCTACACTATTCCCAGCTCTATTTTTCCATATTAGACCCTGGCAAAACCCTAAAACCATCAAAACACAACTTTAAACCCTAAACCCAATACCGTCTTGACTATTTTGAGTCGTGAAGTCCATCTTCAATCCCTTTAGCCTAAAACGACTCTGATAAAAACCTAGCAAGCCCAGATATCATTCCAAACCATGTCTAGTGTTATTTCGGCCATTACTATTCATCCGAAAGCCCAAAAACACACACATATATATAGCCATTTCGACTGTCTTGGACCTATCTAGCCCAATTTCAACTCCGATCAGCGAAATTACACTCCACCCAAACCTATTTTATTTTTGTCTTTTTGGTTATTTTATTGTATTTTGTTTCTAGCTTGTATTCTGCAAAGTAAGAACTTATTTGCATTCGTTTTTCATACTAGTATACGGACCAAGCGAGTTGGTCAATAGAAGAAATATAAGAGCAATCGAAGCAATCAAGAACAAACCCGAGACCTACAAGAAAAGACCGAAGATATCGAAAAAGGAGGCAAGTCACATGTTTTTTTTATCATATTGAACCTACACTATTTTAATTATTTATTTACAGTATTTTCATTACTGTTATGTATGCATTGCTAATTGCCTAAAATAAATATTTAGAATGACATGGTAATTAGCTATATTCTACCACTGGAAAAGTCATGTTTTATTTGACGGGCATGTTCACCTTGACAAGCCTTAGTAAAAATAAGAATATAAAATATATTATGGTAAAATATAAATCCATCTTTTATATTACAAGTGATTTGGTGTCTTGCCGGTAAGATTACAAAAGTTTTGGTAGTACTGTAGAGCGCTGGGGATCTAGTTTGTGGATGAAAGTTGCCTTAGTAGAAAAGTAAGGACTAGAACCTTATGCTAAGTAAAGAACATAATAACCACTCAATCACAAGCGTTGACTTGTCAAACATGTTATAGTAGCTTCTCAAATCAATTGAATATCTACTATAAGAATATAATGTGCTGTTCCAGAAAAGGGAACAGCTGGCGTAATAACGTGGTATGAAAATAGTAAAATCATACTTTCACAACACGAGGTACATAGTCTATCGGATAGAGGCTACATAAAAAGAGGAGCAGCGAAATACCTTATTTTCTCAACTCAGTCATGAGGGTTGAGGAATCTTGTAGGCAAAGTTTGGCAACTCAGTAGAGTCAATTATAAATAGTATTCGAATACGCCGTGCTTCTGGTAAATGAAGTTGTGTGTTTAATGGGTGATTCCAATAACAAGGCATAATTAGATTTGGAAATAAAATGAAAATGTTGAAGTCTGGTAATCAAGTTGTTAAACCCTAATTCCTTATGAAGTTATCATTTTTTGTGTTTAAAAATGTTTACAAATAAAACTGCATTCACATAAAATGATGTAGGATCGTATACCGTAGTCAGAGAGGTGAATGATTGTCTATGCTTCTTGGTACCTGAAAACAAATCTCAACCCAAAAGAAAAGCAATCTAAATTTACCATTGTAGATTTTGACCGCAAGATGCTAGATTGCTTGCACGTGTTCGATGGAGGTTCAACCACTCATTCGACTGCTTGCTCTACCTTTTCATGTAGTCAAAATCTCCCACTACTTGAAAGCTTCAACCACTCGAACGCTTCGACCACTCGCCAAAGACAACACCGTGCTCTGTTCGATTGTATTGAATTGATGACCGAAGACACCAGTGAGCTCGTTAGCACACCGATGAGGACACAAGAAAATGATGCTCAAAAAACACATTGCCGACATTGACTAACTTTTCTTGGAATAAATCTAATCGATTATTTCTAGATCATGTTTTGTGGCTACAAGCGCCCTCATGGCACCCTTAAAAACTCTAGCACAAAAAGGCTTCACAAAGTCATGGATCAAACCCTTAGCCTCTATCTGCTTTTATATGGCAGAGCTCTAAACCGTGTTCACCTCAAACACGGACATCTCAAACTGTGTCCTTAACAACCTGGACATGCAGTTCTATCTCTTCCAAAAAATCAAGGGACCCGAAACCTTTCCAAATATGGGTTTTAACCAAACTCTTATCCTTCCCGTTGCGAACTCCTTCCACAACGTTTCCAATCTCACCACATGACGAAGCCTATAGGATAACACCCCCTGTATCTTCATCATGCATCATCATCATGTGTTGAAGCCTCCGGGACCGCACCTCCCGTATCTTCTCCACACATCATCACCGCTCGTGTCGAAGCCTCCTGAACTGCACCACCTATAGCTTCTCCATGAATCACCATCTTTGATCTTCACGTGCTCCAGCGTGAGCCCGACCACCTCGCGTGACATCCTCGACCACCTAGACCTCAAATTTCCCCATCCTAGTCCCGATTCTTCTCGTTACTGACCATGATCGCCTCTACGCCAACCTGCACATCAAAGACCAGAGAACGTTTTCCCAGCATAAATTCTCCATAACTTCACCGTCATCAACACACACACTCATGACAACCGATCACTAACCACAATCATGAAAACCACGACTATCGAGTACCAACATCTTCAGAGTACTGAATTCTTTGATTACTATTCACCAACACCACTAGCCAGTCATACCGCTAGCCTAAAACGAGTAGTTAAAATACTCAAAGATAGCAAGAGTTAAAGCACTTGAACTAACCATGAAGTCTAGGAGTACAGATCGTAAAGCATATCACAACCGATCACAAAGTCTTCGACTTTCGACCGCAAAGTCTACGACTATCGATCACAAAGTCTAAGTCAACCGACCAGTAAAATCCATGACTATCGAGTATCGACCAGAAAAGTTTATGACTACCGAGTATCGACCAGTAATGTCTACGACTACCGAGTGTCGACCAGGTACTATAGTTACGACCATAAAAAAGTACTATAACTATGACCATCGGCCGATTACTGTAGTAGATGTCTTTATGACCTTCGACCGGTTCACTGTCTCTTACAATCGGTTAAATGTTAGTTACAACTGGTTCGCTGTTCAAGGTCAAAATCTATGATTACCTACCATGGTCGAAATATCGTGGTCGATTTGCCGTGGTCGAAGCCGGACGTGGTCGAAGTCTGGTATGGTCGAAGTTTGACGTGATCGAAGCCTGTCGTGGTCAAAGGTTGTCATGGTCGACACTTATCGTTCGGACCATCCATCACAAGGCCGAACAGACTACCGTCTATGGTCGAAACCAGATGTGGTCATTTTGCTAGCTTGAAAACTCAAGCACAGAAACACATCGACCAGAACTTTCATGAATGCAAATTACGACAAAACCGAAAGTCAATTATTCATCATCAACAAAATACACGACAATCACGTGGTCTAACAAATGATAAAAGCCATATATCCCCATCTCTGGAAAATACTGGCAAGTAGTTAAATAGCATTTTGTCATGTGACTTGTTAAGTATGGTTGGTTGTACTCAGTCTTGATTTACTTTCCACCAAAACAGATATTAGAAGAAGAAACAATGTTACAAGTTTTCGTGTTAGAGTTACGAATGCACTCAAGCGTTAATGTGAGAGTTTCTTTGGTTATTTTGAATGTAAGTTAATGTTTTGGGTTTGGACGTCCTTATAATTGTTAAAGTTGACACTAGGTCATATTTTTAATCTAGTTAACCCTTTTTAAATGTTCGTAAGCACGCATGATACTCTTTTGTCTGCAATTGAACTCCTGGGCTGTTGCGGGACATACCGTGACCATGTTCTAAAAACGGGGGCGTTACCTAAACTAATCCCCGACGATCCACGATAGTCATTTATACACAATTAAACTAATGACAAATGGAATATATGTTTTTATAGGTGTTTGTTGCACCTACGTCGTTTCTACTTTCTATATTCAGTTTATCTAGGCAAATCCTTACTAATCAGATCTATTATATTGAAAAGAAGAGACGGTCCACAGTAATTATTGTCTACAGTAAAAGAGCTAAAGTAGAGAACTAGGAATTTCGTAGAAAACGATATTTGAGTTCCCCCGTTACCTTTTTCACTACAGTTTGCTTAAACTCGGTCTATTCTATGAAGAGATATGGAGTTGAAAACACGAGTTAGCGAAAAATCTATCAATACCAAAAGCTGCAAGCATACTCTGATGTACTGCTGCGTAGATTGTAGAATACCGTTGCGTGCCGGACTTTGAGAGTCTTTCAGTGGCAGAGTTAGGATTTAAATGATGGATATGCAAATTTAAGATATGTTTATTCTAAAATAAGTTTAAATAACATATATAGTACGGAAGTTCAATGTCAGTAACTAAGCAATCATTCAAGTATTATTCACGCATGCTATTTCTTAGCTTGTTAGGATTGATCATAACTCGTACAACTTCCTTTTAGGTTTTGATTCTTGATATCATCCTTTTAAACCTAAATGCAAAAATTGAGCAGTTTACTTTCTGGTGCCCCAGACCAATTTATATACAACAATCTATGACTATCATGAAAACAATCACATCGGAGGTAGTTGACACATGAACATCAAGACACGATCTACCAGTATTCAAGATTCAAGAAGTTAATCGGCATCAAGGACTCAGGTAGAAAAGCTAGACGGTAAAAAACAAGGCACAATAAATCAGAAGAGTGGGGGACCTGACAAGGCAGGTGTAGAAGAGTTGCCTGGAGAGCTCCTGGTATTTCTCAATGGTGGGCGGATCGACGACGTACTGCTTATTCCTCTCAATAAGTGTCTTGTGGTAAGCAAGCCCGTGCTTAGCCGCCAATCTCGTCGCCTCGCACACCTTGAACTGCAACCGTGCCAACTTCGACGCCAACGTCACCAAGAATCTGTCGCCATTCACAGTTAAACCGGAGCAAGATGGATGAGAAAAATCAGAACAATATATCTACGAATTGGAAAGCGCAGGGTCGAGACTTGGCTCGATGATTTCTTTGGTTTATCTTTTCCTCTCTGTTACTTGGTGGTCACTAGCAGCGATGGCGATGAGCTATACGTGAGCAGAGCCGTGTGCCTGAGCTTGAGCTCGACTGCTGCACTAGGGTAGAAGCCTGAAGGATTTGGTCAATTGGGGAATCTTTGGTGGTGGTAGCCAATTGATCGAGAAAGTGAGGATGGCGTAGGCACTTGGACTAATAGACCTGATTTGTTGCTTATTGGACCTAATATACTGTCAGAAATATATTAGTACATACAGTGTATATTTTATATATTAAGATAAGTATATATCATTTTTTACACAAAAATTTTAGACCCTCATGTATTAATGTGGCTCCGCCACTGAGTCTCATTGGCTGGTCCGCTAAACGCGAGTTGGACTCGCACAGTCCGCGGTTCAACGTTCAAGTCGGCGTTTTATTCTTTCTACTCTGAGGTGATGTCAAAGGCCGAAAGTAGTTTTTGTGGGATGCCGCTGCCACCTCCGTGCTGAATCTGACAAGAGATAATAACCAAGGCGCAGCAAGTTGGACCGTGAGCTCCACGTTATTTTGAGTCCGGAACCGTCCGATCGAAGCTGAGTATACGATCCAACGAAGCATGAGACGGTCTCGTGGGGTTATGGTCCCCGCTGAACATATCGATTTCATGGTAGGCCAAGCTTTTGTCGGGAGCGTCTGCACCTAGACTTCAGCGGAAGGCTCCGTTTCAGATATATCCTAGCTTTAAAAGTTGTTTATAATGTTTTGGTTTTTTAACAAGATTTTTTTTCTTTGTACAGAGTATAATAGTGTTTTTTTTTCTTTTTTTATTTAATTGAATATCTAAAAAAACTAATAACCACTATAATGCTATTTTATCCAAAAGCTATAGCAGTTATAAACATGCCTAGAATATGTGTCTTCCATGCTTGTGCACTCCATGACCTCATAGTTGTAGGGGCGGAGCCACACCTCGGGTAGGATAGACTTCAACCTAGAGTGTGGAAAAATATCTAGTGTATAGTCCGGGTAAATTCAGTCCGGCATGGGTAACATTTTTATGGTCTAATCTAGATAGTTTAAATCATTCTACCACTGAGTCCGAGACGTAACCAAAACCTAGCTTCGCCACTGCATAGTTGGTTTGACATGTAGGAACTGGGGGGGGGGGGGCCAGCAGGGGCCACGGCCCCCCTATGCCGCAAAAAAAATTTAGACCCCCCCTCAGCGATGATGGCCTAGCCCAACAACAGAAGGAGAAAGGTCACGTACGAAGTCGAAGACTCGCCGCTCGCTCCTCGCGTCGCGTGTCACCGCCAGTTGCAACTCGCGGACTCGTCCATCGATCCACTCGCCGACTCGCGTCACTTCGATTCCCATCGGCCATCGCCCGATTCGCGATTCGCCATCGAGAGAGAAGCGATCGTCGAGCGCAGAGGAGCGGCAGTAGCGGCCGATCATCGATTCAAGGAGCAAGGATTCAAGGAGCAAGTGCGCATACGCAAACGCAAGCGTGCAAGCAGTAGTAAAGTTACTAAGTTAGTATAATTTAATGATGTGCTTTCTATTTTTTTAATTGATAATTTGCAATGATCATTCGTGCAAATTTTTGATTTTGTATCATTGTATGCATATACAATATCTTGAGATTTCATATATATACACTTTTGTGGTTTGTCTGGCCACACTGGCCCCCCCTTTCTCATTTTGCTGGTTCCGTCCCTGCATGTACTATGCAACTAGATTTGTTGTCATTAGAGGCAATTTCTGAAGACAAAATTACCTCCGTGGTGTAGTTTTTGTAAGTATTTTTTTTGGCCAGCTTCTCCTTCCTACGAGACTTAGTAGTATATGCTTTGGTCAGTCGCATATCCTAATTTGCATATATACCACATGAAATGCTTTTTTGGGTAGTTTTCCGCAACTGAAAATGGGCGGTGTGTAGATAAGGATCTCATTACTGAACTTTTGATCTATGGAACAATCATCATGTCTAGAACCAAACTAGCTTGAAACTACTAAACTATTTGCTTTAGAAAAGGTTTGAAGAACCATATAGTTCAGTCATGCAAAATGAAGAGGTTGGGGACACATTAATTTCTTAGATGCAGCAGCTATTCTTAAAAAAGAAAAAAGAAATGTATTCCGTCAAAAAATAAAAAAGAAATGTAAAAAAGTGCTTCCATGCTCTGAGAAGAATTGAACGGCTCCTAAATCAAATAAGGTCCGAGTAGTAGTTGATTACACCAAGCCAATTTAACAATAGCCATCTTAGATGATCTATGTTGTTTTTCAATTGGAAAACACACATGCACTCGAATCTAGAATTAGAGGTAGCTTAACTATAACAAAAAGCTTTGATTTTAGATCAATTTTCTTCGGAGAATCTTACAAAAATGAGCTACTATCGGTTTTCCTCCTCGTACTTTGAGTTAGAAAGCATGTGTTAAAGAATCAATGGAGATCGAGATATATATTCGGAGAACCCCACCATGGCACCACCACCATTTGGCCCGTTCGGTGTGGCCTAGCAATGTGAACTAACATGTCAATGTCATGGGTATATACATCCCTAAAGGAAAGGAAACAGGCATATCGGTCCACAAGCTTATCCTATCTGCCACTGTCATTTGGTGATGGTGCATGCATGGGTTGGGCAAAAACGACTAACCGCACCGAAATTGCCACTCAAAAATATCTAGCTTCAGCACAAACATGCTAATTAAGGGCCATGTTTGTCAAGACTCCAGCTTCCGGATTCTCGATAGGAGCAGACAGAAGCTCATGTTTGGGATCTGAAGCCACCAGCATATCGTGTGCTGAACATATTGCCGCATGCGAAACTAGCTAAGCGGTCCCCAACAGAAATTGAAGTGCAAACATCTTAATGCAATACGTTTAGACGCTTAGTGATGCAACGCATGGTTGCAAATGAAACCCTTGTCTGCTTTTTTTTTTGTTGAAATCACTCTGCGATCTTAAAGCGTTGAAGCACCTGCTAATCTCGTGAGAAAACAAAACAGAATTTCACAGCTGCTTGAAATTTATAGACAAACTACAATGCACGCTCCTAGCTACACGAAGAACGCCTGGCCTGGCCTGGCCGGTGGGCTGTTGCTCGGGTTTGGCAAGGCCGTTCGCAGGGGTTCTTCCTGCCATCAGATCGATTCTGCGGGCGGCATCCTCCAGCTCGCTCTCTCTTTACCCTCCATCCCTCAGCTGGGTGTGGCCGACACGGCGTGCTTTTGCGTCTCGCATCTCCCCTTCTTTTCAGCTTTCCGGGTGTGTGGCCGCGGGCCGAGCCTTTTTCTTTCTCCCCGGGCACGCACACACGTACTACGTAAACCCAGTCCCGATGTTCGCCTCGCCGTGCCGTGCCCTCTCGCGCTTGGTTTGGATTCGGCGCGGCTTTCCCCCGGCGCTTCACGTGGCCGCGGGGGATCCTGAGGACCAGGTTTCCTCGTTGCCGCGGGAAGGAATGTGCTGCGGTCCTGGTGTTAAAGAGAGAACCCCGGGAAAGGGGCCTTCGCTCACCCTGGGCACGAAAAACCGAAAATCGAGTACCGAACCGAATTTACCGAGAACCGAACCGAAAGTACCGAAACCGAAAATTTCGGTTCGGTTCGTTCAGTTCTCGGGAACCGAATTTACCGAGAAATTCGGTTCGGTGCCTCGATTTCTCAAATACCGAACTACAAGGAATAACATGTTGTATTTGAGTAGTGAGTACTAAGTAATATGTAATATTATTGATGGGTCTATTGTGGACAGCTATATTATGTATTTGTGGCTTTTTCTCTGTATAATTTGGCACTTATTCTATATGAAATCATGTTATATTTCGTCAAAATTGGCTATTGAACTTGATGTTACATCTTTGTTGTACCTGTTCGGTAATTTCGGTAAATACCTGGAACCGAACCGAAAGAACCGATACGAATTTCTTGATGCGAGTCTTTCAGAACCGAACGATACCGAGATTCTCAGAACCGAATTTGTATGGGTGCAGTGGGCCGAACCGATCGGTTCGATGAGTACCAACGCCTGTGGTTAGCCTTCATCGTCGTCTTTTCTCCGAGCCAGGGTGGCGCCTAGGGATGAAAACGGGCGGAAATATCCGTGCATCAACCGTATCGTTTTCTACATTTGACCGATCGAATTCGTATTTTCGGACAAATTCGAATTCGGTTCAAATACTGAATACCAAATTAAACGGAGTGGAAACGGTTTAGACGTTTTCGACCCGTTTTATACTTTTCTACATTTTATTGGAATATACCGTATTGTAAATACGGTTCAAATCTGAATACCAAATTTTTTCAGATTCTAAAATGGTTGGATCAATTGTGAGTGATCTTGAGGTTGAGGCTTTGGCTAATGTTGTGGCTAAACGAAAATTGAGGTATGTGTATGTTTATTGATTGCTTGCTCAAATATGCTATTGCTACATCTAATTTTAATTCACTTTGCAAACTTGTAGGAAAAGGACAAGGAGGGGATGAGGACTCGAGGAGGACAATGAGGAAGCAAAAGATATGGAAAGCGATCCGACCTCATGGATGATCTTTGATGAACTATAGATGTTACGCTAGTTTGTTAATTGCTTGTTCTAGACTTGTATTGTATTTGTATTTGTGTCGGCTATTGTGTTAATACTTAAGACCAAGTGTCATGCACTTGTTAATTATTATATGCACTTGAACTTGATTATGCACTTGGTAATTATTATGTACTTGGTCACTTGTTAATTGTTATGCACTTGGTCCTACAGGTCGGTATTCCATATTGAATTTTCGTATACCGACCGTGTTCGACATAATTCCGCTCGAATTGGTTCGTTTTCAAAATTCTCGATATTCCGTAAGTTCGCGTTCGTTTTCGTGTCTGGCTGTACCGTTTTCGCTTTCGTTTTCGTATTCAAATGTAGAAGTAGAAAACGGTTGAGGAGTTTTCCGACCGTTTCCGACTGTTTTCATCCCTAGTGGTGCCAGTGGCAAAACCAGGCTTAGCCAAGCCTCAGACTGGACCAACTAGTTTTAAGCTAACTTGGGCTTTTATTTCTAGACTTTCACACCTAAATCATTAATTCACCATGAGCTTTGGTTTTCAGGCCTCAGGCTATAACCCACCTAGCCTGAGGCCTGGTTCCACCACTAGGTGGCGGTGTCATGACGACGTTAGATCGATCGGATCGTGCAAGTGCGATAGATTAGTAACACGGTGTGGCACTCCCGTGCCGGTTATCTGATGGGCAGCGAGCCCTGCCCGGATCACGCGAAGGCGGGCGTAAACTGAACTCCGCGTGTGACCAAGACCGTCCGTCGCTTGATTGGACGATACGCTCGGGTATGCTGTTCCTCCGACTTCCAGCAAGAGCTAAAATTTCGTGGTTTCCTGGTACTACAAGACTAGTGCTGAGGAACCCTCACTGATAAGTCTAGTTCGAACGATTTCTCCTAGACAAAAGAGATAGATCAACCACAGAATAATGCAAGAAAATACAAAATTGAACATAGAGAAATAGGAAAACTTCTCCTTCTTTATTGCTTTCTCTTCTACAAGTATATTTTATAATGATTGGAACATCTTATTTATAGACTAAGTGGAGGGTGCCACTAATGGGCCAGGCTTACAGACCTAGGCTTAGGTTTCCCAACACTTCACCTTGGGTACTCATTCGACACGTTCATGCCTCATCAAAACTCCATAAAAACCTAGTAAGAAAAAGCTAGAGAAAGAGTACATGATACATGTTATATCATGTTGCACGAATTGCCTCATTAACTTTGGCCGAGAAACTTCTGGAAAACTCGTCAAGGAAAAAAGAGTGCAATCCACCCAATTTCATTTATTCTACATGATTTATTGTTTGGATACTCGATCTTCATGATCAAGTTATAATAGTGAGCTCGAGAAGAATCTCCTCTTGAGTTCTGCATTTCTCTAAGTTTCGTCATTCCAATTCCACGTATACACCTTTCAAAGTTAGATAATGGAAGTAATTTGGTGAATAAATTTGCAAAATTTTCATATGATTTAGTATACAATATCTTAATTTCATCTATCTTTTGCAATTCATGAGTATAGAAGAACTTGTGGTTGATATGCTTTGTAAGATGACTCTTCACGTAGCTCGTCTGTACTTGTGTAACACAAGCTGCATTATCTTCATAGATAATTGTGGGAGTTTGCATGATATTCAATTTACATGACTACTGGATATGGATGTGGTGAATTATTCGTTGAAGCCAAGCACATTCTCGAGCGGCTTCGTACAGCGCTATAATTTTCAAGTGGTTCGTTGAAGTTGATACAAGATTTTGTTTAGACGATTTTCATGAAATGACAGTTCCACCACACAGGAATACATAGCCTATTAATGACCTAGCTGCATGCGGGTCTGACAAGTAGTCTGTATCTGCATAGCCAGTCGTATTTAGATCTTGGTTTTTATGTAGAACAGTCCAAGATCTTTGCTTCCTTAAATGTATCGAAAGATGTCCTTTATTCCCTATTAATGCCTTTTGATAGATTCTGTACTATACCTTACTAATAGGTTTACTGCAAATACGTTATCTAGTTTAATACAGTTTGCTAAATACATAAGTACTCCTATTGCACTTAAGTATGGGAATTCTGGTCCCAAGACTTCCTCTCCCTTTTCTCTAGGTCTGTACGGTTTTTTGTCTTACTGTAAAGATCTCCCCATTATCGGTATTTTCGATGGATATGCCTTTTCAAAGTCGAACCTTTCTAACACCTTTTGAGTGTATGCGGACTAATGTACTAATATTCCTTCTGGAACATGCTCAAGCTGCAAGCCTAGACAATATTTGGTGTTACCCAAATCTTTCATTTCGAATTCTGACTCTAGGTAAGAACTCGCATCCTTTATATTTTCCAGGTTCCGATGATATTCAGATTATCTACATATACTGAGATTATAAAAAATCCATTCTGGAATTATCGTATAAATACACAAGGACAATCCTCATTATTCGTATAGCCTTTCTTGTATAGAAAGTCGCTTAAACGATTATACCACATCCTTCTTGACTGCTTAAGTCCGTACAGTAATTTCCTGAGTTTCACACTGTAAATATTTATATTTGCTTTGTCTTGGTTTGAAATAGGGATACCTTCAGGCACCTTCATATAAATGTCTGAATCCAAGTTTCCATAAAGGTATGCAGTTACCACATCCATCAATTTCATTTCTAAATTCAGGTTTACTGCCATTGAGATTAATTATCTAAAAGTAATATCACCTATGACCAGGGAATAAGTTTCTTCATAATTATCTCCTCGATGTTGAGTGAAACCTTGTGCAACAAGCCTTACTTTATATCTTACAAATTTATTTTTCTTATTTCTCTTTTGAACAAATACCCACTTATACCCTACGGGGTGCACATGGGAAGGCGTGCAGCTTACAGGCCTAAACACCTCTCTTTTATTTAGAGATAATAATTCAGTTTCTATTGCCTTCTTCCAATCCTCCCAATCAGATTTTTTCTTACGTTCAACAAGCGATGCAGGCTCTGGATCAAGATCGATGATTATTGCAATTTTCTTTGCAAAATAAACATCAAAATTGGCTATTGTTCTATTTATGGATTCGCCTGTGTGCATATAGTTTATAGCTATTTCATCATAGGTTGATTCTTCTAGTGCTTCTACTAGCTCACGCTCCTTCTAGTTGTGGGGGCAAATCCCTTTAGTTTTTTAGTTTCGATGCATGTGCACACATTCATGCTGGTTTCTTCCTCCATGTGAATGTTCAAATCCAGTATGCCTTTCCTTGAATGTGTCATACTGGTGCTAGGTCTCAACTGGCTCCCCTTCTGATTCTGGGGAACTTCAGAGATTAACCGTGACAAGTCCTTCTTATCCTTTTTCACTAGGCATCCCCGGTTACTTGGGATTCGAGGGGCTAGAGTTCTCGTCCTTTTATTCTGAGGCCTCCGGACGGAATTAGGGATACCTTCAATTCTTTTGGTATTTCAACCCTCTCCGGTGCATTGCGTAAAGACACATATGACTTGGTCACACTCTTTAAATCACTAAAGTGGTTAGACAATTGGTTCGCTAATGCTTGTAAGTCAATGATCTTCTAGACTTCTTTTATTTGGTTCACTAGTGCGCGGGTCATATGCATAAATTCCTATGGTTTGCCATGTAATTTCTCAATATTTTTCATCAAGGGGATGATTTCCTCCCCTCTAATGTTGAAAAACTATTATCACCAAATATACTATCAGCGAAACGTGTGGTATGCAAATCTCCTGTTATGGGATCTAAATACCTAATTATGAATGTTGTCTCATAACCAATGTATATCCCAGACTTTTAGAGAGGGCTCATTGCAGTACGCTGTGGATGGGGTATAGGTACATAAATCTTGGAGATGAGAAATTTTCGGTGCTGACCCTTGCGCTAGTTGCATTGGTGAATGGATATTATATGCCGATGGTCTAAAGTTGATGTGAGTTGCTGCATGCAGGATTGCGTGTCCCTAACATGTAGTTGGTAAATTACAATTCTGTAAAAGCAGTCAAGCAATAAATTAATGCTTCTGGTAGTCTATTCTACGTGCGGACATGAGGTACAGAATGCTCAAATTTAATTCCTATTGTCATGCAATAATCATCAAATACCTTTGAAGTAAATTTTCCAGCGTTGTACATTCTGATGGACTTTATATGATGATCAGGGAAATTATTTTAATTTGAATTATCTGTGGTATATGCTTTGCAAAAGTATGGTTTCTCCTAGATAATAAACATACGTGCGACCATTTTAAGAAAGCATCAATGAGTACCATAAAATATTTAAATAGTTCTGACAGTGGCTGTATAGGACTGCAAATGTCTCCTTGGATGCGCTCTAGAAATACAGGGACTTCATCCTTCACTTTTAGAGCAAAAGGTCTATTATTAATTTCCCGGTGGCACATACGGGGCACACAAAATCTTCATCATTCGAAAAATTCTTTACATTGATATTATGTCACTATGAATTGTTAATTATATTTATTATCACCCTAAGACCTGGGTGTCCTAATCTGTCATGCTAGAGACAGAAGAGTTCAGGGCTTCTAAATATTGCTTTCATGGCAGTATAGGCTACGTGTACCTTAATATTAGTGTAGTATAGCCCAATCTCAAATAAAAGAAGTCTTTCTAATACCCTTTTCCTATTTGCTTCATGCTTTGTAATGTGTAGGTATTCTTTATCATACTCTTCTTCAGTTTCAATGGTGAAACTGTTAGTGCGAATATCCTTCAAACTTAGAAGAGTTCTAGTTGATTCTAGCATTTCGAGACTTCTCCGTACAGATGTATGCATCATCACGGATGCGTAGGATCAAACTGTGATTAAATTGGAGTTTCCAAGGGCCAGAACAGAAGAAATCAAATGAGGGAATGGTCTCATTATAAATTCCAGAAACTGGGAAGACTAAATCGTAAAGTGCCATTCCCCAATACTTGGCGCAAAACCCTAGCTGCAATTTAATTTCAGAGGAGCCTAGCTTGCTTCTTCCCTTGCCCCCTTGCTCTCCTCCCTCATCCTCCAACTCCGGCACCGACGAGGCCAAGCTTGCTCGCCGGCAACCGCCACCTTCTTCTGCTCCACTCCTCCCTTGCCGCCTACTACCTCCATCTCAGTCGCCACTTCTCTACCCTACACGCCGGTGCGCCACCACGCCTCTTGCTCCACATCTGGTCACCGGCGAGCGCCAGGCTGCAGCTTGTCAGCGCCCCACCTCTCTCCACCGACTTCCACTTCCTCCCGGATGCCACAACTCCTCCACCATGCCTCCTTCCTCTCTCTGCCGCTCTCTTCCTTCCTTAATCTCCATTGCTTCTATCCTCTGTGCGCCGCCTCCCTTCTTTGCTCCACCGGCTATTGCCTCTCTTCTTCCTTTGCCTCCCCTTTGCTCTTCCTCCTTTCTACTCCTCTTCCTCCAAATCCACAGCACCACATCCCTCCTCTCCTCCACCATCTCACCGGCTACCTCAACCGCGGCACCATCTCCCTCCTCTGCATCGCCACCACGTCACTGCATCAGCTACCTCACCTTCTTCCACAACTCCGGTGACTTCATCAACTCCACCGCGCCGCCGACCCGTGATTCCTCTTTTCCAACCCTGGCCCTACTTCCTCTGCTGCTACCATCTACCCCTCGGTTCATGCTCCAATCCTTCTTCCTTTCTCTACTTGCTGTTCTCAATTATTGTTCTACTAAATTACTGTTAGCGCTTATTAATTTCTATTGCACTGTGAATGTTAACTTGTGATATATGATTATGATATGTGATCTATGCAATCTTTTGCGATGTTTATGTAAGCTGTTATTTTTGTTGGTAATTGTTTAGCAATTTCGGTATTGATCACAGTAATCTGTGTGGGCATTGAATATAGTGTTAGCTGTGTATTGTTCCCAGTCCTTGCTTTGTGGTTATATGTGTTATATTGATTAGCTAGCCGATGACTGTCCCTCTCCCTTTGCTATCTCGACTCCCTTGTTGCTTCTAGTCCTCCCTTATGCTTCTCGACCTCCCTCTTTTCTTCTTTCAGTCATCGTTCCATAGTTAACTCGGGCATGTGTTCGTCGTAGTTATTTGTTTGCCCCACCGCCATTGTCTAGTTAGCCATTGACCATCTTTCCTCTATCTCTCTCAACTCTCTTCGTGCTTCTCGACTCCCTTCTTCTTTCTTGCAGTTTGTAGCTAGTTGATCATTAGTCAATAGTCGTATTCATTCCTTTAGTCATTGTTCTTGTAGTTGTAGTTCGTGTGTGTTCGTTCGTGTATCTCTTGTCGTGTTGTTCATTCAGTCGTGCGATGTCAATTCATACGGTCGTTCATCCTATTGTCCTTTATTCATTCGTTCATTTAGTTCATTCGTAGTTTCATCCGTGTGAATTAGAGTTCGTTCGATAGTTAGTTCGTTCGGTAAATTTAGTAGTTGTTTTAGGTTTAGTTTTCTCCCTAGTTTCGATTGATCTAGCTTTAACTGAGCACAGTAGCCTCAGTCTAGTCTCTGTGGAGAACACGACACTCGTCACTATTTCAGTGGCAACCCGTGCACTTACGGGTGTGCTATTTTTGCACGATCAAGTATTTTGGCACCGTTGCCGGGGATTAGCTTAAAGTGACATTGTTAGGCTATAGACTCGATCGTTGTTTGTTTTCTTTTGCTTGTTTTGTGTTTGTACTGACTTGTATTTTTGTCTTTATTCATAATTGTGGTATATTGCTAACCTCCTAACCCTTTCCCTAGTTATTTTTTTCTCTTGTGTCTTTTCGTGTCCTTCCCCGCAGGTTGATTGATAGAGGTATATATTGAGAATATGGCATTAGTTCATGATCTTTAGGCTCCAAGTAGCCACAGTGTCATGTTAGGGCCACGTTAACCAATAGTTGAGGTCAATGACTTTGAGTTGAGACCTGATCTAATTACTTTGGTTCAGGAGACACGGTTTGGAGGATTACCCACTAAGGACCTCACACATTCTTGGAGTATTCTAATACTGTTAAGTACCATGGGGTTTCTCAGGACACTATCAGATGCAGATTATTCATGCTCTCTTCGAGATGCTGCTCGTACTTGGTTGTATTCTCTACCATCAAGGTCGTTCACTTGGGCTCAACTTTTATGTGCTTTCTTGGAGAGATACTTTCCGCTATCTAGGCAGTTTGAGATTCGAGATCAGATTTTTAGTTTTACTCAGCTTGATGGAGAGAGTTTGTATGATTCCTGGGAGTGATACAAGGCTTTGCTCAGGAGATGTCCACATCATGGTTTAGAGTGATGGCTCATTTTGCAGATCTTCTATAAAGGCTTGACATGTGCCACACGATCTTTAGTTGATGCAACAACTGGTGGAGTAATCACTAACAAAACACTTGATGATGCATTCACTCATATTGAGAACATGGCTTTCCATCAGTTCCAATGGTACAATGAGAAGCCCAATTTAGATTCTTTTGTAGCTAGAGTTGATGCACCTTCTCCTTAGATGGATCAATACAGTTTGAGCTCTAGTCAGTCGTAGCCTTCTCTTTCATCACACCAGCATAGTTTTCATTCCACTCCTACACCTCAGCAGTAGTTACATACTCTTCATCATGATCAGATTTATAGTCCCGAGCTGTCTATTTTACATACATGTCATCTGGAGTCACAGTTATGTGGTGTGAAGACTTTGATGACCCAATTGCGTGATCTCAAAGAGGCTATGCGCACTTTGATCTCCCGTTGTGAAAGTTTGGCATCCTCACAATCTTCAGCTGAGTCTACTCCACTAGTGCTTCAGCACAGTCAGCCTACAGCTTCTAGACATCCTCCACATCGACACCATAAGAAGCAATCTACTCGGTCTCGATCTGATCAGTGTTACAGGATAGATGAGATTGATGAGCTTATTCTTGAGACATCTCTAAGTACCATTGATGCACACCTCTTTGAGTCAGATTCTATGTGTGACACGATTGAGCTCCGGCAGATTATCTTTGATGAAGATGATATCATTGCTATGGTGCATATGGTAGCTCACATTTATGCCATCCTTCTAGACTCAGTATTTCAGTTTGATGACTCTTTCATGGATGAAACTGAGTTAGAGACTGTTTGCTTCAATGTGGAGGACTCAGTTGAGCTTGATAAAGAGATATTCACGTTTAATGATGTAGGCCACTTAGATGATTCTTTGATCTTTGAGCCTGAGATGGAGACGTTCATGACTGATTATGAGGGGATTATTTCTAATGTCGAGGAGGCTACTACTATTGATCCAATTGCTACTTCCTCCTTCAACATAGCTCCTCGAGAGGTTTCTACTACCATGCATTCTACTTCACCTTCACTTCAGGTAGTATGGAAACTCTTCTCCCATCACCTCATGTTTGATTTCATTAGCCCTGACAAGACATATTCTATTACTGATTGTGCTCATCTCACTTATAGTCCTCATGATGTACTTTATCGATATGTATACTGATTGGATATTCTATTGATGACTTAGAGGGCATCGACCCTATCACACATACTTGCCATGTCTTTGAGTTTATTTGCAGGCTTACACTTTTGTACCGTCGACTATGAGTGGACATGGTTTGAGTCGATATTCCTTGGGATTCAGGTAGATTTTTGAAGCATGCTGCTTCATGAGGAGGGCAGACATGTGCCTTTTCCATATCCCGTTCTTGGCCCTCCTCCCACTACACCCATATGAGCATCTCTTTTCCTTTTATTTTCATTCCTTTTATTAGTTTTTGTTGGTTTCTCCTCTTTTCTTTCTTTTTATTTTAGGTCCCATGCTATATTCTCATACTCATACATGCGAGAAGCCACAGAACGATTTGTCTACCTCCACTACATCATATATGCCCGGTGAGCTATTTCTTACCCCCTTTAAGCACATTCTTAATTCATTGCTCAATTTAAGCTTGGAGGAAGACTTGTATGTGTATGGATGATGTTCTAGCATGTTTGTATTATATTTGTGAGCATTTGAGCTTATTGTTGTGTAGTTGATGATATATGGTCATTCTTATGCCTATGTGATGATATATGACATTTATTATTTGCTCTCATGCTATGCTTATTGTGTATCTTGACCATGTGAGCCCATGCCATGGTTAATCTACAAAGGTCATGCTGAAATCTTCATTGAGCTATATTGTTACTAGTTCTTTGTATGTCCTAAGTCACTTAGCATCATATTGTAGAGCTTGAGTTTTATTTATTATCCTTGATGTGCTTAGAAACCTATTCAGTTAAATAAAGTTGATCATTATTCATGATATTTGTCTTTGTTATCCACTGTGTGAACTAGCTGATCCTGGACTAGTGCAATTAACACAGAGGGTTTTGAAGTTGTTGCTCCGAGATCTGACAACATTTTATCTGATGTCCACACTCTGGGACACAATTAGCCAATAGTTTATTTTCTATTATTGCTAATAGAGCTTTCATGTTAACCCTCCTTTCCAACAGGTGGCGAAATGCAACTTTGTCCGTTGGATCAATCCTCCGCATGAATGCCATGTTGTGACATACATGGATACATTGTGGAACTAAATCTTAGAGTTGGAGGGGCGGATTTACAATCTCAATAAGTAGAACAATGACATCTACCAATAGATACAATGCGAGAGAGGCAACGAGGAGGTCGTCAATATAGGAAGTTCCTATAATCCCACATACTACTACGTGAACTCTAGCTGCACATATGTGTGCCACTACAATGACGGCCAACCACATCGAGGAACCTCTATGCAACATTCCATGTGGGTAGCGCTAGGCACCTTCTACTAGTAGCCACGTCTAGAGAAGCTTGTACTACGGTACTCTCCCCTGTTGTACATGGTTATATTCAATCTCCTAAAGCATGTAACTAAATGGTGAACGCGTCATTGTGGTTGCCATTTATTGAGTGGACTGTTTCAGCGCTACGTCGCGTGCATTAAGCTAGAGGCGTCGATATGTATTGAACAAATGTACATCATAGAAAGGAGTATAAATAAGAATACAACAGTATTATAGCATCACATAGTAAGTACAAAATTTAAGTATTACAGAAACAACAAAAGCACAACCAGCAGGAGAAAATTTAACTTGTAAACAAACAAACAAAACAGTACTAAGCTAGCAGGATGGTACATAGAACAATAATAAAAAGGGAATAGTACTACAACAGTTATATAAACAATACATGCAACGTACGATACATTTACTACGACACTACGTACATTAAATGTAGCAACTAACAAAGTATAGATGACAATGTACAATGATTTGTAATCTTGGTGCCACTTCGCACACTCGAAGAAGTTGTTTCGCAAACCATACCGGTGTGCCTACTCGTCAACAGATGCCTTGTATAGTCTGGCTATGTGGCCCTCCTGGCCACAGTGCTCGTAGTGTCTACCCAATGCCTTAGCTTGCACTTTGTCCATATCATTCGTAATACAACGAATATGTCGACAACCCTTTCCACCCTTCAGCATGTCAAAATCTAGAGTCCAGGTCCTCTGTGCAATATCCAAGGTTGCAAAGTTACTCATAACCTTGAACCCCCTAAGCTCGTCACACCACACCTGCATCACCCTCTCCTTCAAGAAGTACTCGGACATGAAGTTCGAAGGGTCCATATGCATAGTCCTGCATGCGGCGAGGACATGAGAGCAATGCTTATGTAAGAGCTTTAGCTTGTTGCACGTGTAGCTAGGTTTGTTTACATGATCTCTAAGGCATACGTTGTCGGTGACAAGAGAACGAACCGTTCCAAATCTAGCTCTATCCCGGAGGAGCATGTTAAAACGATACTCCATATTGCCCATCACATACACCATGTGCAACTAGCCTTTCTCTGTCTTCACCTGCATGTATGTTGTAATCTTCGAGCAGTATAGTGTTTGTGGTTGGCGGCATGAAGTGCGGCATTTGCATGCCTCTCCCCGAAATAGCCGATTGTACTGTACAGAACACATTCTACGATAGCGACAAGGTGCTGCGGGTGGTGTAGCTAGTGGCGAGTAGTGGGTCTTCCTCCTGCTTTGTGTACTTTTTTGTTGTGTATGTATTTTGCTTTAGCTTTCTCTGTGTACGAATTCTCTATTGCATCACAATATCACTTACCTTTCTACTTTCGAATCATTGCTATCGCAATCGTCCTCACAAAACTCTTCAAAAAATTTATCTCACTACAACAACATACGACGATCGCAAAATGTTATTGTGAGTCAAACAGATTTCGTACCATTCACTCTATAAAACTCACAAACAGATCAATCGATATTATCTGTACTTTTATTAAAAACAACTTAGAAATAAAATTTGTTAAATGTATTACCTACAACAATTGCCATTTACCCCCTCCCTCCACAATTATTTCCATCAGATTAATAAAATAATTATATTATTTTTAAAATCACCCAACGTTTGGGTGACTAGATGCTTATCACCTAACCGTTGGGTGACTTTGAGTCTTGTCGCCCAACGGTTGGGTGACAGGGACTAGTCGTCTAACCGTTGAGCGACTTGGCCACGTGCCGTCCAACAGTCAAGAAAGGGTATTTTGGTAAGTTGACCAAAATACCGAAAACCACCTACATGAAAACTGCAACGCTTGAGCGGCACTTGGGAAAGTAGTCTAGGTCTTGAAGAAACTGAGAAGATCAAGTTAGATCAAAGGCTAAGAACTTAGCGGATTCAGGTTTATGTGCTTTAAAAAACGTGCATAAGTGTAGTATGTGAGTAAAACCCGTGTTGTGTGGGGTTAACAGGTTTCCCCCATATGTAATAAGTGGAAAGTATCTAGTAGGGTTAGTAGATGATGGTTGTATATCTATTTAATAGGTTAGAATGGATACTTGCTAGTTAACCATCGTACCATACTAGCTTTGCTTATAAAAGCAATTGCTCTAGAGTTAGGGTTTAAAAAGTGTGAGTGCTATTGTTGGACTCTGAAATAACATATTCGGATCCTCTATGTAAATCACACTAGTCTAAGATCAACTAGTGCACACAGTGGACAACAAGGATAAATGCCAATCATAATGATATTTATTAATTAACTGAATATGGGTCTTAAGATCAAAGTTTACACTGATAGCCCATAGGCCTAATTTAAATAATAGCAGCGGAAGAAAATGCCAAAATGGAATAAGCTCATCCAGTTTGCCCATAAGCAAATGACCGTGGAACGCGGCCTAGACGTCCTGATCCTCACCGAAGTCGAAGCAGGTCTCTTCTGAGCAACAAAATTAAGTAAGGGTGAGCACAAAAATGTACTTCGCAAGTTACACAAAAAATACAATATTAATGCAAGGATAACAAGTGAAGGCATAATAAGATTATTTGAGCGTAAAGCTAAATTAGAGTAAATACAATAAATAGATGTAAATTGCTGAATTTAATACAATAAGTAAAAATAATATTTTAATCAAATAATATCACTAGTGTAAGTCCATCCTCCATACTAACCTATCCATGGACATCCCACCCGGATCATCTTTTTGCAAAGGTCTCATCATCTTTCATTCTAATAGTTTTTTTAAAAAATAAAGTCTAAACCGTGAAAAATTTTATTCGCCTTGCTCATGACTATGGGCACAGCTATCTAATATAGTTTATACACTCTGCAAAAGTGGTATAACTTTACCCACAAGACATGATCATCCCATATTACCACTGGATAAGCACACTTCATTTTGTGTATGGCAGGAAAATCATGACAAAGCCTTTACAATACGAAGTCGTCAACCTGGTCATGCCCCGCTATGGTTTCACCCCCAATAAAGAATTCACTAAATTGGGGCCCCTCTTGTGCTGTGTGAGACTTAATGGCCTACACCATGTACACATTCAACCTATAACGAAACTCAAGTTGGGACCCACAAATTAGTTAGCCAGGTCTATCTCATACCCGACTTATGATAGTACGATGTGATTTCGTAACAATAGCTCACAAATCGGTCCTTAATGGACTTAGATAGACTTGTCACATACCCCTGTGCCACCAAGCATTCACGTTGTGTCACCAAGCACCCATCACCTTAACCATTTGTTTAAGTCTAAACTATATTTTTAATTTTATTTTGAATTATTTCATACACCTTGTTGACTCAACAAAGTCAAGAACACATTTTTAATAACCATCATTTTATGTGACTTGCCTTGCTCAGCGAATTAGTGAGAATCGTCGATGAAGTACTACTCCTCAGAAACGTTGTAGTCTATATGTGAAAATAGCAAAGATAAACTAAATTAAAATAAAATTCAAATAAACTCCAAAATTTAAAAGAAAGGTATAAATGGGTATATTGGAATTTTATATGAATTTAGGAAGAAGAATGGGTTCAATTGGAGCTCATACGTTGGAGAACGGGCTCTTAGAAGATTTAAATAGGAAAAAAGAGAAACAAAACACTGTTTCAGTTTTTTCGGATTTTTGGGTTTATTTTCTAAAGAAAAAAGAGAATTATGATGTCAGTAGGGAATTTTGGATTTTTGTAGAATTATTTTTATAAGGGAAAAGGGTTTTGAGTCACTAACATGTGGGCCTGGGTCTAGTAGACCGGGTCCATGGAATAGTAGGTTGGTCCACTGTGGACCAACCTCACGAGCTGAATAGGCAGCGCCACACAAGCAATGATTGGACACCGGTGGCACATGGCGCAGGCATGACATGTTGACATGGGCCCGTAGAGTGGCACTTGGGAACCGAGGTGTCGCTGATGCTCTGGCGAGCGGCGGAGGATGACAAGATGTGGAAAAGGTCGAGACCACAGTGAGCTCAAAAATACCTGGCACGGAGCTTTGGGACAAGTGGAGGCGGCCGATGATGAGGAGGCGATGGTGTGACTTGGCTCCAGCGGCGGATTCGCACGGCAAAGGAGCGAGGGAGGGTCATAGGGACGTGAAGATATTGTTGACGACATCGATGAGGCTCGGAGATGTGTGGGATGACTGGAATCGCTCACCGAAGGTTCGCCTGAGTCCGGAGAGCGAGGAGCACGGCACAGAGAACTTTAAGATAGGGTGATGGCCCAAGCACGGGCTGGAAACGAGCCGAGCCGGCTCAAGCCAAGCTCGGCCGAGCTCATCTGGAGTTGCAGCTCGGCTCGTTTAGAAAACAAGCTAAAAGCCTAGCTCGGCTTGGCTCGTTTTCCAGCTCGAGCCGGCTCGAATCAGCTCGCAAGCCGCACAAGCTTCCCGTACATCTCCACCAAAAATCACATCAAATCCATCCCAGCCTCTACCTCTCCTCCTCCACCTCGCGGCGACACAACCAAGATGTCGTCGGCGCTCTCCCTTGCGCTGCCTTCCCCCATTAGTGATGAGTCCTTCCCTCTTCTCCAACCTCACTTCCCTCCTCCTCCTCCACCACTCCCCTGCCGGTGCCTCCTCTGGGCCCCCCGTCTTCTCCTCCTCCCTCTCCATCCCTGCTGCTCCCGTTCCCACCACGACCACCCCCACGCCATCGGGGCCTGCACTAGCGCCTCTGCGGGGGCCTTCACCTACACCTCCCTGCTCCCCATCGACGCCATCAAGACCTGTCTCCAGGCCAGCACGGCGTCCCACCGCTCCTGGCATGGCAAGTCTTCCTCGACATCGTCCGCACCGACGGCCCACTCAGCCTCTACCGTGGCCTCTCCTCCATCATCCTTGGCTCCACCTCCTCATCCACTGTCTACTTCGGCACCTGCACCTGCAAGCTCGCCAAGTCGCTGCTCCGCCCCCACCTCCCCCTTCCTTGTGATTCCGCTCGTCGGCGCCAGCAGCAATATCTCCTCCTCCGCAATCATGGTCCCAAGGAGTTAATCACCCAGTGGGGGAGCACACAGCGAGGGGGCACACGACGGGGAGGGGGAGCACATGGCGAGGGGGCACACAGCGGCGGGGGGGAGAACATGGCGAGGGGGCACACGGCGGTGAGGGGGCACACGGCGGCGGGGAGCAACGCCGACGGCCCGACGCGACGCTAGTGGGGAATCGGTAGATGGGACTCATGGGAGATGCGAGTGGGGAATGGGGAGATGACTGGCTCGCGAGCCAAAATAGCTCAAGTGGAGAATGGTCGAATGGGAGACGGGAGATGACCGAGTCATCGGGGTTATCAACTGTACACACGAGCCAAAATAGCTCACAAGCCGGCTCGCGAGCGGCTTAAGCTCAGCTCGAATTTTTTGCGAGCTGTGAAGAAGGCTCGGCTCGGTTTGAAATTGCACGAGCTCGAACCGAGCCACAAGCCTCAAGCTATTTTTCCAGCCTGCGTCGGTCCATCCACTCATGTTGTACTGTGTTTATAGTAACAATCTGCAGGCCTGATGGCACAACCTATTTAGACAATTTAGCCGCCCTTTTGGGCACGACTGGCCGCACCACGCTCCAGGTTAAGTCCCCGCTGTCTCTGCCTTAGAGCATCTCCAATAATATCCTCTAAATCTCATCCCCTAAATCACTTTTTAGAGGACACAATCTAGAATATAGAAGACTAAAAATATGTAACCTCCAACAAGTCTTTTAAATATGGTCCCTTAAATTAAAATCTGGGTCCACAAAAACTACCAACCAAGGAATTTAGGGGATCGGACGGCGCAGGAGCGTTGGGGCCGATTTAAGGGATGGTGTGCATCCTTCATATATAGGGGACAAAAAATCAAGGATGAAGTCCTCTATATTTTTGGGTACCACTTATGCCCTCTCCTCGTCCCCGCCCAGCCCACCCACACCCAAAGCCCTCCCGTTTCCGCCTCCAAATCTCTCCGCATGTCGGAGAAAAAGCGCCGCGCCGGGGCAGCCGCGGCCGCGGCGGCCTCCACCTCCAAGAAGCCG
The DNA here is from genome assembly GCA_036346575.1 of Dendrocalamus sinicus. Taxonomy (NCBI): domain Eukaryota; kingdom Viridiplantae; phylum Streptophyta; class Magnoliopsida; order Poales; family Poaceae; genus Dendrocalamus; species Dendrocalamus sinicus. Next base: position 40,406,224 of record CM070648.1, on the reverse strand, counting down.
CGCGCCTCCTCGGCCGCGGCCTACGCCGAGTCCCTCCGCTCGCAGCTCCGCCCCGACGCCTCCATCCTCGCCTCCCTCCGCTCCCTCGCCTCCGCCTCCTCCAAATCCAAGCCCACGAACTCGTCCTCCGTGAAGCCCCTCGCCGAGGACGACCCGGCCGCCTCCTACATCGTGGTGGCCGACCAGGACTCCGCCTCCGTCACCTCCCGCATCAACCGCCTCGTCCTCTCCGCCGCGCGCAGCATCCTGGCCGGCCGCGGCTTCTCCTTCGCCGTGCCCTCCCGCGCCGCCTCCAACCAGGTCTACCTCCCGGACCTCGACCGCATCGTGCTCCTCCGCCGCGAGTCCGCGAGGCCCTTCGCCAGCGTCGCCACCGCGCGCAAGGCCACCGTCACCGCGCGCGTCCTCTCGCTCGTCCACGCCGTCCTACGCAGGGGCATCCACGTCACCAAGCGGGACCTCTTCTACACCGACGTCAAGCTCTTCGGCGACCAGGCGCAGTCCGACGCCGTCCTCGACGACGTCTCCTGCATGCTCGGATGCACCCGCTCCTCCCTCCACGTCGTCGCCTCCGAGAAGGGCGTCGTCGTTGGCCGCCTCACCTTCGCCGACGACGGCGACCGGATCGACTGCACGCGCATGGGCGTCGGCGGGAAGGCCATCCCGCCCAACATCGACAGGGTCTCTGGCATCGAGAGCGACGCCCTGTTCATCTTGCTGGTGGAGAAGGACGCCGCATTCATGCGCCTCGCCGAGGACCGGTTCTACAACCGCTTCCCGTGCATCATACTGACGGCGAAGGGGCAGCCGGATGTTGCAACTCGGTTGTTCTTGCGGCGGCTTAAGGTGGAACTGAAGTTGCCGGTGCTCGCATTGGTGGATTCTGACCCATATGGGCTGAAGATTTTGTCAGTGTACATGTGCGGTTCCAAGAACATGTCGTATGATAGTGCCAACCTGACAACGCCGGATATCAAGTGGCTTGGCGTGCGACCCAGCGACCTGGACAAGTACAGGGTGCCGGAGCAGTGCCGGCTTCCCATGACCGATCACGATATCAAGGTGGGGAAGGAACTGCTAGAGGAGGACTTTGTGAAGCAGAATGAGGGTTGGGTGAAGGAGCTGGAGACAATGCTGCGAACGAGGCAGAAGGCTGAGATACAGGCTCTGAGCTCGTTCGGGTTCCAGTACCTCACCGAGGTCTATCTACCTCTCAAGCTGCAGCAGCAGGACTGGATTTGAGAACTCTTTTGATGGTAGGTGATTGTTTTGCTCTGTCTACCTGTTGCTTTGTTCGTTATGTTAGGTTGCTTTGATTTTTGAACACTGAACGCTTATTAGTGAGGGAAATCTGATGAGTGCTCAGCTTCATAGTGCATTTTACCAAGGTTTAAGGTATCTGTGAGAATTAGTATTCAGATTACATTAGCACTTACCCACAAAAATCACCCTTCTCCATGATAATCGAGTAAAACAAAGCTCCAGAATTTTGGTCGATGCAGAGTTAACCAGCATTGACAGCATTGTTGATTTGTTATTAGACCTGATATCGTCTCTCTGGTTTCAAGCTTGCAGCTGACGATTTTTCAGCGAGAAAAACTGCCCTTGTCTCGAAAGTCGAAAGTTTCAAGGATCAAATTGACATGAGCTAACTACCTCAGCTGTACCATCTGTGTGGGCAATCTCCTTGTACCATTTTATGTATTTGAACATTAGCTGCCGTGTTTATTTATTTCTGCTGAAGATCTAAAACTTGGAAAATTGTTGTGAGACATGTATTGATAGCAAGTATCATAACAGGGAAACTGAATGCTTGAACTATCATACTTCTCTTATTGTACCCTAAAACAAGTGCAGTAACTCAGTTCATTTCAACGTTTATCTGGATCAGTTTGGATGCCTTATGCTTGAACAAGTTATTCATATGTGCAGAGAATGGGAAATCGGTCGCTTGTCAGTGCAGCAATGGGCATCTCAACAATTGAGCATACTTCAGCTCGCTTCAGTCTAACTGACAGATGTTGCAATCAAATTTCATATCGTTAGCAGATCGCACATTTCAACTGTTAAGAAGACATCAATATTGAGTTTCATGCACTATTCAGTTCATCCAAAAACTCACGTCGTGGAGAAATGGTAGACAATATACTCATACTTCAAGCATTACAGTAGTTTTACTTGCAACCAACAGAAGCTGGAGTATTCTGTATTGTACTAGGTCAGAATGTTTATCATTTGCTGTGAAAGTTTGGTGATTACAGCAGTCATATAAACACTTCAAAATGTTAACCTGGTACGCGGCCTGGTTGAGAGAATTGATGCGGTTAAAATTACAAAACAGAAATCTGATGTTCAGGTATATGAATGGATTGGACCATAGCCAGACTCCACTGCCGTCAACAAATCCTTTTCAAGATCGTATTATGCCGGGGACACCAGGAGCAATAACTTGTTCTTTATATGTATGTCATCCAATCCCAGGATAACGGTGGTAATGTTGCAGGTATAAATGGACCAATCAAAAGGCGCCCAAGGAAATGTCACTGTACAACCCTCACAGCTTTCCTCTTTAACCAATGATTCAGCGAGTTGATAGGGATCTTTATCACCCCCTGTGGTCTCCTAGCAAAATGTTTAGTTGCTTGTTCTAAATTACTCCTGGAGCGGGCTGGGGCTGTGGGTTTGGATGAAACAGGAGGGCGGCTTCCTGGTTCGATCAAAACTTCCAGACCCAGGTCATCCTTCAAAACAGCAATTAGTGCATGCTCGACATTGACAGCACTAGTTTCGACATTGGTGCTTGATGTCTTCTCATGACCGGTGATGATGACCACATCATCCTGGACTGCTTTCCCTACTCAAGATAAGAAAGAAAAAAGTAGGGGCGAATTGTCAGCTAGAACCTTTTGTATTATACATTTTGATTGCAAGACAGATAAAATGACGGAGTTCAACGTTACCTAGTAGATACTTTTCTTTAATCTTGCGGAGCACTGATAGAACAACAATGCGAGCTTCAAACTGTGAAATATATAATTGAGTACATTAGAGATGAATTCTGTTATGGAGGGTGCAGCAGAACTCAAAAGATGCCACAGGGAATGACATGTTCTCAGTCAAAATCAAGTATCATGTTCATGCAAGATGATTATCCAGTTTCAACAGATTGTAAGGTCTGTGAGTTGTAACTTTCCTTCTATTACTACAATGATACACAGCTCTGCTGTGCATTCTCAAAAAAGTAAAACGGCATATCATATATTAGTTGTCAGATTACCTTTGAAAGCCCACGTACATCGACAGTCTGGTTTTGATCAACATCTTTTTGCAAGAATGTCGCCACTTTCTCGAGGAAAAGGTTGAATGATTCTTTCCTCTTATCTTTTACATCCAAATGGTAAAAATCTCGATTTCCACTGCCACTAGACAAAACTCCTTCACACCATTCCACTATCAATTCCTTGAGATAATAGTCATTTGCTTGATACCTGTCATGGAAAAACAGAAATTTTAACCCCAGAAAGAAAACCTATATATACCCTCTGTAGCTATAGTATCAATCCAGCAGCCAACAGGTTTTCAGCGTGTTTTCTACAAAGAAATAATATAATTTGAATGTACCTAGGCATGAGATTATCAACTAAAGTTTCAGTGGAAGATTGCTTCTCCGGTGATATTTGTTGGTCTTTATAATTATTGTAGCTCAAAAGATTTCTAGTATACATTTTCTATGCTGTACACAATGAAAATGGCCCTACACTGGAACTTGTATATCAGATAAATCTTGTTTATTTTTTATAGAAAGCTTACCCTTTATTATTCCATCTTTTATTAATTGCCACCCTTTTTGACGAAATTAATTGCCATCTTCTCAAAGCAATAAGGTTATCATGGTTATTGAGGCATCGCTGGCCATGCCGTCCGGACGGCATGGAGCTACGTCGATCTAGACGCTGCTCGATCTAGACACTGCCAGCGGCCTCATCTGGCCTCTCCGCCACCGCCGTCTTCGGATCCAGTGCTCTCCGCCCAGATCTAGACGCCAGTTGGCCTCCTTGCAAGCCACCGCCGCCGCGGGCTCCTGCCTCTCACTGCGATGACGAGGGGGGATGCCATGACGGTCGATGCTCCCGAAGGCACCCAAGGCCAGTGGTGCCATAGATCGAAGCAAGCCTGCGGCGGCCGAAGAGAGGAAGGGGAAAGGAGATGCGCTCAGGGAGCCAGCTAGAGCAGGGAGAGAGGGAGCACTACGGGGAGGGGAGGCAGAGGAGTTGCCGGTGGCGAGCCAGCGGCAAGTGGCACACTCGGGCCGGTATGCCCGAGAGCCCCCGTGCGCGCTGCAAATCACCGGAGTGAGAGAGAGATAAGGGGATTTTGAGAGAGGGGGAGAAGGGAAAAGACATAGGGAAGGGGTACGGACCCAATGAGGAAAAAAAGAAGAAAGCAGCAGTTCGGCCGTGTGGAAAAAAATAGAAGAAAAGAGGAAAGGAAAAGAAGGAAAAGAGAGAGAGAAGTGAGGGGAAAAGTTTTAGCACGCGTGAATAAATTTTGATGACTTGATATGGGGATGTTGGACCTATTGGACGATCTAAAATCTAACTAATTTTCTTAAACATTAGTTATAGGTTGATGACTCGATCTATGACGTTGGATCTCCATTGGACGGTCGAAAATCTGACTAATTTTTGTTGGCCACGCTACAGAAGGTAGTGAGTATGGCGTCGCCACACCGCATGCCATAAGTGATATTGTTGTGTGAAGGTAGTGAGTCGTCGCACCTCGCCACGCTGCCTTAATAACCATGAAGATTATAATATAGAAGAAGGCAAAAGGTCTTTTGCTGTCCTCAAACGAGTGCCAAAGAAACAGTATACATATGATCTAGTCACATACCCTGCTTTTCTCATTTCCTGATAGATTGCCAAGCATTGCTGGACTTCCTGTAATGATCCATATTTGCTTCGTGTTGTCAAGAGAGTTTTGTATGTCACCTGAAAAATGAACCTGTAGCTCATTAACTCATATGCAACTTTACATCAATGCAATCCTTGAAAATTGCCCATATGAGCAAACTTCAAAAGTTTAATGTCCTATACTAATAAAATTGGTGTTCAAATTTCAATAAAAAGTAGACAACCATGCCATGTGTTATATCATACTGTCTAGCATTAACAACAACAACAAAGCCTTTTGTGCTAAACAAGTTGGGGTAGACTAGGAATGAAACCTTCTCAGGATTAAAGAAATGAGAGCTTTGAAATAAAACCTACAATGTCATGTGTCATATCATACTGTCTAGCATCAACAAGCAATAGATATTAATCAATAAATCAATCCCGAAATAATTAGCACTGAGAATTCAGGAAATAATTAAACACCAAGAAATCATACATGCATCAGCAGCATTCAGTACAATCAACTAGAACACCAAATATTCTACGAACAACAATTTATGGGGTGTTTGGTTTGAGAGACCACCTCATGCTAGGTGAGTTGGTCCATCATGGGATCATTCCATGAATTTTGGCGGGATGACACCATCCCTCATTTTGCACTAAGCTTGTGCTTATGAGAGATGAGGTGATGATAGACCAAACCATTCCATTCCTCAAACCAAATAAGTGAGTTAGGTTTGGAATTAGGATCTAATGGTCCATTCACTGTCTGGTCCCTCAAACCAAACATCCCATTAGAGATCAATATGACAATACCAGACCAGTACAGGAAGTTAGGTTTGGAATTAGGATGCTTTGTACAAACCTTAGATGCTGCCAAGTGCCAAACAAGTCATGGGTCATAACAATAAATTTTAACAACACAAAGCATCAAAATTTTCTTGTAAAAAAGAGCAAAGCATAAAAAATCTGCACCATACATTTAGACTCACCAAATTGGGTTTCAGTTGGTTTGCTTTCATTTCTTCAAATAAATGCAATGCCAACTTCAAATCTTTGCTTTCAACACATGCCTGGAGGAGGAAATTGCAGTATAAGCTTACAACCCAATTATAAGTTCATAACTCACATGAAGTGCAATGTCCTGAATCTTAACCAAGTTAACTATGTTGTCTAATGACCAACCTTAATAGCTACAGTATATGCAGAGACATTAAGTTTTATTCCAACACGTTGCATCCTTCTGAGTGCCTGTACCCAAAAAAAGGATAGCATTATTGCTAACAAAAAGTATAATGCACTAAAACCATCATAGTCCATATTTAGCAAGTAAGGAAGTAAGCAAGGCATTCTATTTATTCAGATAAAAAACAGTATTAACACTTGTCAATTGTCATACATAGGAACTCTTCCATGGTACGCCCCAACCGTAGGTTGGAAAGCATTGAAATGCAATGCTGTGAAAATCAAACTAATGATAGGAACTAGGAAGTATCTTCTGCAACAGTGATGGGGAGAAAGTGCAGTATCATGGACTGCAAAGTACTCATATGCACTTTAGTGTATAGCCACAGATGCAGGAGGGATTATTTGCCATCAGAACTCCAGAGAAACAGAAAACTGTTATTTAACCATATAAAGCAAATAGTTCAATATCTTGCGGATTGCCCATTAATTTCATAAGTTCTTTTAGTGTACAAGAGGCATAGTCAGTTCTATAGAGTGGAATACTCCAGCATGGCCTTACACACAGAGACCCTATTTAGTTGACACAACAGGACATACCAGGGAAAATGTCATGACAGCATATAGTGTGCACAGAAAATACCAACTTAAAAGCTTTGGATTAACCTGAATAGCTCCATTCCTGTTTTGAGATGTTCCATAAATATCCATGAGAATAGACCAGCTAATAAGGTCAGGGCAAATGCCATTTCGCCTCATTTCATTCATTACAGATTTTGCGCGTTCGCCATTAGTACCACAGGCCTTCATCAAAATGTTATAGGTTGTAACTGTTGGCCTAAATGGAACCACCAAGACAGTACCGCTGTTACTTGGATACTCTTCGCAGAATGTGAAGTTGTCATCATAACATCCTTTCTGTTCAGGAGATAGAGATATCTTGATTCCAGATTCCTTCCAGCTATAGAACAAGCGGAAAGCTCTATCATATTGGCATGACTTGACACAAGAAGTAAGGATAATATTGAAGCATGGGGCAGTAGGTTGACAGCCATCCCGTATCATTTCTTCAAGGATCTCTATGGCACGATCAACCAAACCAGAATTTGCATAAGCATTGATTAATGATGACCATGTGACTAGGTTAAGACGAACACCAGCTGTTTTCATATCCCCTTTGATGTTGAAAGCCATTTTCCACATTTTTGCATCTGCAAATACCTGGAATTTAAAGAGAAAAGAACTCTGGAAACCATAAAAAAAAAGGCAAAATTTATGGACAACGACGACTGAAGCCCCATACCTTCATCATTGTACTGTATGTAAAAACATCTAACTTTAAAAGACCATCCCGTTCCTTTTTCTTCATTTCCTCATAAATTTCTTGAGCCAAGTTGAATTCTCTAGCATTGCAGCATGTCTTCAGAAGTATGTTATATGATGTCAAATCAGGCGGGACACCAAGATTCTGCAAAATTGGAGTGAAGTGGAGCATAAGGTTGTGTACATGAGCTTGTAGAAGATATTCCATCATATATGCAGAAAACAAACAAAAGGCACAACCAAACACACAATGTACACATTCTTTTTAGTGAATATAATGCAAAAAAAACCTGAGCTAGCATGCAAGAGCAAATAAATAGTGTCAAAAAATGGGTTGATATGTAAGGGTGGAGCAGGGGTTCAGGGGTTTTCTCGATCTGCATGAGAGGATCTTCTTCTTAAGCAAAATGCCCGGGGGCCGTCTTACCCCCTGCAGGTCGAGTTTTTTAAAAAATGGGTTGATAATAGCAATTAGCAAGAGAGAAGCGTCAGTGGGAAAATGAGATGCATGGAAAAAGGACAAATGGTTTATCATGATGCAATGGAATCGATTTGCTTGAAGCTAAAGTAACCTACCTATGAACAGCAACAATAGGGTAGAAGATGCATTACTTGCATATGCTTGTAGACTGAAAAGTTGTAGCTCAAACTATGGGCATTCACATTCATAAGGCTGTTGAAGACGTAGGTATTTGGAGTAATCTTCTCGGTAAGTAGCCCCTGCATAAGAGTCACAGATACAAGTGAAGGCTGAACTTGACTGCGTAAATTATTAAAGCATCTGTCTACAAAAGGTAGTATTTTATTGGACACATATTGTTAGTTAGTAAGAAATTCCTTTTCCCCTTTTTAGAATTTCCTCTTTTGTTAGTAATAACAAATAGCTGGAAGAACTAAAAAGAAAACGAAAGAAAGGAAACACCAGTAACCCTTAAGCATAACATGTGATTTTTTATGGCCCAACTCTAAGGAATATGCATATCTTCTAAAGAGCAACTGATATTTACACACTGACAAGATTTTGGGAGAACAATTTGTTGAGAACTAGTAAATTGTTTGCACTCACTTCGCTACGGATTTATTGAATGGCGTCTATTTATACCTTTCAAAGGGTGGCATACAGTGTCTTTCCATAAAAAGGTGTCTTTTCACGAAACAATTCGTTTGGTGTCACAAACTTCCACCCTTTCAATTAAAAGGTGTCTAACCAAAGCATATCTTCCGTATTTAAGATCCAAGGGTTGATATTTTAATTGAATTCAATCTGATAGCTACTGTTTCAAAGGTGATGTGGCATAATTTAGAGTAAAGAAGGATTTTACAGGTGTAATAAATCTTCTGACTACAATCCTAAATAGTAGAGTTAGAAAGAGACTGTCCTGTTGATTTATGAACGGGAGTTGCCAAATTGATTAATCACTAAGGAGTTTACAGCACCTGTAATTTATGGTAGTCTGAAATGTTTTCACCATGTAATTTTTCCACTATTCCTTATGCAACTATAAATGTGAACTGCAATCACAAGGGATATCTCATACCTCAAATATTATTCGAGCCTGCACGGAAGAACCACAATGACCACATATATCAATGATACTTCGGCATGCAAACATATTGATACCTCCAAACTGGTCCTTGAGTGCTCCAAAGACCATTAGAGCATGTTTCAACTCCTTTCTTTTCCCAAAAGCCTCCATAGTATTGCAGAGCAAAAGCTGGGAATGAGGAAAGATGCGTGCATACCTACATGTCAAAAAGCAAAGCATGAAGAAGTATCAAGATAGCAAGTACGGAATCCTAATCTATCTCAAGAGGAAATTCCATATCATTAGACAGCATAACCTCTAAACTGATTAATGATTTGCACAGAAAATAAAACTCTGCCATGGGAAAGTGCCATGCTAATTGCAAAAACCTTGAAGTAATCATCGATTGTTTAATTGACAAAAGTCAAGATAGAATTAAGAGAAATGTAACAAGCATAATCACCTTATCGCCATATCTGGGTCCCGCATCTTGACGAATATTTTCAGTACATCCATTGGATCCACAATGCCTTGAACAAAGAATCCATAGTCTAAACAGACAACAAAACAAAGCAATAACCTTAACAGCGATAACTTTAAACTAAAATGGTTATCACAAGCACATTACCATCCAAAGCATGGAATAGGGTTAAATCCATAAAACCAAATTTGCACATGAATAGTGTTGAGTACTAGGTGTTATGAACCTTAGTTTATAACGGGTAAACACCACCAAGAAGATGGCCGGATGGAGTCGGCGTAGGGAGGGAGAGGAAACTATAGACGAGGAAGACTTTGTTATTACTCTGCTTGATTACAATAGCATGCGGTAGCCCTCTTATATAGACGGCTCCCCCTAACAGATGGAATCAAATCCCAATCATATCTCTAATTAATATCATATCTCTAACTATATCTCTAATACAAGGAAACCAATCCATAACTTAAATAGAAACCAATTTCTAATTCCTAATAATAACTCGGCTGGGCCCAAGGCCCACGCCTATAACACTACACCCCTCCCGGACATGCAGCTCGTCCTCGAGCTGCTAGACGGCAGCCAATGGAAGACCTTCGACGCCGATGTAGAGGACGAACGGTGGTAGGGTGCTGCAGCAGATGGAGACGGGCGGCCAGATCCACGCGGAATAAGGCTAAATGATGCCTGCAAAATAAATTACTTTTTTACCTTTTTTTTTGAATTTTTTTTAAAAAACTTTTTTTTGGTTTTTGGTTTTTTTTTGGACAGACTTAAGTGATCGGTCGGTCGGTCGGTCGGTTTAGAAACCGACCGCAACCCACACACGCCTCAAGCCGAAACGGCGTCGGCCAGTGAAACGGGCGGCGGAGCAGGCGGCCGACGGAGCGGCCAGCCGGAGGAGCAGTGCGGTGGCGGCTCGAGCGAGGCGATCCGCGGCGGCGCGGTTGCAATGCGGCGAGGTGGTTCCGATTGAGACGGCGGCGGCAGCGGCGGTGCGGAAGAAACGGCCGAACAGCGGCCACTCGGCGAGCCGGCTGGGCGGGGCGGATCTGGAGCGGTGTCCGTCGGGCCCAAAGCGGCGATCGCTGCGGCGGCCTCGACACAGACGGCGGCTTCGACACGGCGGAGGCGGAGACGGAGCGGCCGGCGGGAGAAGCGGCTCCAGAGGTGGCTCGGGCAGAGGCGGAGACGGAGTGGCCAGCAGCTCCGAGCGGTCCACGGCGGCGGCTCCGAGCGGTTCACGGTGGAGGATGTAGGCCCGACGGCGACGTCGACATCTCGCAGCGAGAGCGGCGGCGCGAGAAGCCATGTCGGGACATCCGTCTGGAGCGAGAGTGGCTGGATCCGGACACGTCGTGGCCGATGGCGGCCGGATCGCGCACAGAGGTGGTCGGTAGAACAACAGGGGCTCCGGGCGGAACAGTGGCCTGGCGGCGACGACGAAAAGCGACGGCCGACGGAGCCGCATCCCGGCGGCGACGACGATCGGCAGATCGAGGCGTCGATCGCCAGTCGACGCGGCGGCTCGGCGGCGGCAGGCGACCATGACCGGCGCGGCGGATCGGCGAGGTGGCCCATGCGGTCGATGGTCGGCCGGCGACTTCACCGCGAGCGACCGGCGGCTTTGAGGACTTGGATTGAGCGTGAAGAGCGATGGGGTGGAGTGCGGGGTGATGGGGTGGAGAAGATGCTGCAACGGTGGAATCCCCATGGCTTGGAGCTGATGCGGCCGGTGGGGCATAGCCGGCGGCTAAACTCCCCCTGGATTCAAGTGCTGCAATCCTGGCATTGGTTGCAATGCTCTGCGCGTCAAATCGCAACTGGGACTTCATCTCGACTCTTCTTGCATGATCTCGACCATCCGCTCGGATTGCTTTAAACACTGCTCTTACGGAATTGGCCTCCTCGCCGGAAACCATGGTAGCAGAAGTCGTGGGAAGGGATCGACTGCTCTGATACCAAATTGTTATGAACCTTTGTTCATAACAGGTAAACACCACCAAGAAGATGGCCGGATGGAGTCGGCGTAGGGAGGGAGAGGAGACTATAGACGAGGAAGACTTTGTTATTACTCTGCTTGATTACAATAGCATGCGGTAGCCCTCTTATATAGACGGCTCCCCCTAACAGATGGAATCTAATCCCAATCATATCTCTAATTAATATCATATCTCTAACTATATCTCTAATACAAGGAAACCAATCCATAACTCAAATAGAAACCAATCTCTAATTCCTAATAATAATCCGGCTGGGCCCAAGGCCCACGCGGCCACGCCTATAACACTAGGCAGGATGGCAAAATAATATATGTTGACAACGTGTATGTGGGTGCCACTCCATCAGTAATGGAATCGTACTTACATGTAACATGACTACAAAACACACAACCAGAACACATATAGCAACCAACAGGCATTAACAGTCACAACATGTTTATACTCATGGCAGAAAATTTATGTTGCTGCTTCATTCAGAAAGCAACTAAAATTAGAGCCAATTTCCATCTAAAGAAGGATGTCTTAAATATATATACACAAAAAAATAATATCTTGCACACTGAAGATGAAGTGCACCGTGCGCGCTAACAACTGGTAAATTGTACTTGAAGCTCCACTAATGAGCTAATATATAGAAGTACATGGAACTCATCAATAAAGGGAAACACAATACAGGACTGATACTAGAATAACTGAGTTATGCCCTTAACAACCAGTACAATCATTCGCATGACAGACATCGTTAAATTAATTAAATAGGAATACAGGTAGAAACCGTACCACCTTGAAATGCATTAGTTAAACATTATGAACAAAATAGCCCCTTAATGCAAACACATGTGATAATTAACTAATCAACCACAAGCCACTCCATGACTTAATGGACCATTAGTTGGCAAATAGAACGGCCCTTCTGAAACAAAACAAGTACTAATCATATTGAATAGATCAGTATGCCATGCTGAAGTTAATATCAGAACCAGCCTAAAAACCGATTATTGCATACAGTTGTACATGCTGCTTCATACTCTAGTAAATCAATTAAACCACATGGGCCAGTCAACAACGAATTAGCAAGCAATTGGGTCAATGCATGTAGAACAAAATCTAATAACTAAGGTATAGCATCCGCACAAACCCAATTGTAAACACGGGGTAGACAAGTGATGAATGGTGAGTACTACATTAGAGGACAAAATCCCGATTACCGCACCACCGAACTAGACGCATCAACTGAATGGAACACAGCCACTAGGAAGAGGTTTTAGTCGACATTACGAGCTAGGGTCTCGATGGCCTCCACGAACTCCGTCATGCTGCGCTCGCCCAGCAGCAGGCGGCAGGCGGCCGCGACGGCGTCGGAGGCGTCGCCGTCGAGCATCGCGGCGGCGCGGATGCCGACGCGGTCGGCGTCGCGGAGGAAGTCGAGCACGTGCGGGAGGCCGTGGTCGCGGAGCGCGGCGGCGACGCCGCGCGAGAGGAGGCGCCGGCTGATGCGCGCCTCGAAGCCGGCGTCCCCGGAGGCCGCGCGGAGGCCCTCGGCGGCGAGGAGGAAGTCACGGAGACGGCCGGCGCCGGCGAGGTTGGAGGCGACACGGGAGTAGTACTTGATGGCGGTGGGGTCGCGACCGACGTCGGAGAGGAGGGGGAGGGCCTTGGCCTTGGGGTTGGGGTTGGCGTTGGGGGCGGGAATGGGGGTTGCCGATTGCAAGCGGCGACGGCGGCGGCGGGAGGGAGGTGGTGGCTGCGGGGAGGAGGTCATGGCCAAGGCCATGGTGAGGAACTGAGGAGTGAGGGCCGAGGGGTGGGATTGGAGATGGAGGCAAGGCGCAGTGTTTGCGTGGGTGGTTTTGTGTGGCGCGGATATTTTCGTTGAGAAAAACTGACGCACCCTGTACCGTACACGAATACACGATGGACCTGAGCCGTCCGTTCTGCTCGACGCTCCCATCTCCTTCCACATCTGAGCCTTCTCTCTCCCTCTCTCACAGCTAAAATCCCCAAATCAGTAGCAATCCACATCGCAGATGACAAGTGTCCAGTATCTACGGTCTCTCTCCCTCTCATTCTCCCTCTCTTCGACACCATCATCCCCTCACTCTCCTTCACCGCCACATCCGACGGCCTAGAAGGGCATCGCTACCGGATCTGGTGTCAAAGAAGGGAAATCCGGCTCCCCGCTGCGGATTCACTCTTTCCTCAGGCATAGAAGGAGGTCAGAAGGAGCAGTAGGCAGCGGCGGGGATGATGGACATGGTAGAAAGGCAGTGGACGGCGGCAATGGCGATGTACGGCGTAGGAGGTGGTAGTAGCAGCGGCTGTGGTAATTAGGTTAGGCAGGACGGCACGACAAGGAGGGATTGGGGGCTACGCAGCGACGACGCCGTCGACCGCAAGTGGTGGTGGAGGGGCGGGGACGGCGGAGTAGGCACACGGAGCTGCTCGAGGCGGCGTGGTGACAGTGGCTGGTGATGAGATACTCTTCCTCCTACCACCCAATACCGTTGTAAGTGGTTCCAACGATATACCATTGGCTAGCTGCTCCCATTTCGTTCGAATAGGGAAGCTGACAGTGTGTGAATTGAATAACTATACGTGGACACTGTCGTCTGCCACGGTGACCACTGAACAGAATGGTGATTCAAGTCAGACCTCAGCAAATTCGCCCACATGTTTAAGAGGGAAAATCAATTATTAGCCACTCCGATGATTGCCAATCTACGAGATATCATCGCAGATATTAATGCCTTGCCCCAATTGGTTTATAGCTTAAGTTTCTGGCTATGGTTTTTGACTTATGATTGAAATTGCACTGCATCGGCTGTTAGCTTTTTCTAATAAAAAAATGAAGAAAAAATAGAAAAAACGTTATATCATCACGGACAATGCAAAAGAATAAAAGAGAAAAAGAAAAGCCAGCCCCCCCACCCCCAAAAGGTTAAAATAAGATGAGGTTAGAAGCTGACGCGTTCTAAAATAGCTTTTGGTTTAAATAAGCCAAAAACCAAAATAAATCAGAAGCTAAAGCGGAGACATTGTCTTCCGTGATGCACCATCTAATTCATAAAAATAGTTCTAAACTCAGGATTTGTCACTTTTTTGTATTTTTACCATTTTTTAACTTCTTTTTTACTGAATTTTGCATGTGAAAAGTCTCTTTGCGCTTCTTTCCCGTTGTCTTCTCCCGCCGATAATTAGCAGTTGGTAGCAAGAGCACCATGGGTCCACAGTGTAGCTGAAGCTAAGTTTTCTATATCAATGCCATGTCACATAAATGCTAGATTTGATTTATTTTGTTATAGTGATTAGCGTGTCCTTCTCTCTCTGTACTGGGACCCAGAACTAAATTAAGATTCAGCTCCAAACGAGTTCAGCCTTTTGTTTTTTTAGCTTTCAGTTTATTTAAATCAAAAGCCACTTGAAACATGTTAGATTTTAATTTTGGCTTATTTTGATTTTTTACTTTTCTTTTTTCTCTTATTTGATATAATAGCCTTTTTCTCAATTTTCCCTCGTTTTTTCCTCAAAATAAGCTAACAAAAACAGCAGTTATAGTGTAATTTTAACTAGAAGTCAAGATCCACAACCGAATCCATGAGCCACTTAGAGCACCGCCTTAAATATCACATCTTTTACTCTCATTGCACCTATATGTGGACCAATAGTTTTTTTTGGGGGCAAGCATCGAGCACCTAGATGCATCGAATAGAATTGGATGGCCTAGGTTAACTCGAATTGAGGGCGATTGGGGACGGGAGGGAGGATTGGAGGGGAATGAGAGGCGATGGAGCCAGGGGTTTTCGTTTTCGTTTTTTTTTTGCCGTGGGGGTTTCGGCAAAATCTCGAAGTGGTGGGGAAGGATTTGGCCTCCATGTTGACCATCCACTCCCGATTGGCGCTCCACGTTGAAAAATTTAAGATTCAAAAAGAAATTTCACTTGATACGCTGCCGTGTAAGTACTTCTAGCCCTATCATACAAGCCAAACAACAAATCTCTACTCTTTAAAAATATGAGTTGGTGATCGTCAGTCCGTTCTCTCTCCTCTCTTCTCAGCTGTCCGATCAAACATCAGACATTCAGATCCGCATGTAAGTAATTCTTTCACTCCTCGTAGAAAAGGTCCGGCTGACGCGTGGGCCGCGCTCCTCCTCTTCTCTTCCCCCGTATCCTCTGCCTCCCGCAACCACCACCTCCTTCTCTCCCCCGAACCCTCATGCCACACCTCCTCCTCAGTACCGCCACCAATTCTTTCCCCGCATGGCAGTGTCTGGTCACAGTCCCCCAACTTCCCCTAACAGCACCGCATCCCCCGTCGCCACCTTTCCAACGCATTCACCTGCCACCTTCTCTCCTCATCTGCCCGCCGCCGCCTCCCCACCTCCACCTCCCGCAATTGCCACCTCCTTCTCTCCCTCGAACCCTCGTGTCGCGCCTCCTTTTCCTCCTCGGCGCCGCCACTAATTCCTTCCCCGTGCAGCAGCGTTTGGTCACAATCCCCCAACTTCCCCTAGCAGCGTCGCATCCCCCCGTCGTCGCCTCCCCAACGCATTCGCCCACCCCCTCTTTTCCCCATCTGCCAGCCACTGCCTCCCCACCTCCACCTCCTACAACCGCCACCTCCTTCTCTTCCCCCAAACCCTCGTGTTGTGCCTCCTCCTCGGCGCCGCCACCAATTCCATCTCCCATTGCCCCTCCAACCAGCGACACGACGCTCGGTGATAGCGGGCGGTGGATTGGAGAGAATGGCGCTCGGTGACAGCGGCTGGTGGATCAGAGAAAGGCACTTGGTGATGGCGGTGACGGCTTCCTCTTCCTACGCCCGCCCATGTGGCTCTTCCCCATCACTGCCGCCTAGCGGTCGCTCGCGCGGTAAGACTCTCTACCTCCTCCTACTCTTTGCTCGGAGCCCGTCGCGCTGTCTGGAAATTTTGGACCCCCAAGCTGGTCATCGAAGTAGGTGTCGTGGTCAAAGGGTGCCATAGCCGAAGTCAAGGGGCCATGGTCGAACTCAAAACCATGGTTGAAGGGGGTCGTGGCCGAAGTCAGATCCGTGGTCGAAGTTGAAGCAGTGGTCGAAGGGACGGCGGTTGAAGTCAAAGAGCCGTGGTCAAAGTCAGGTCGTGGTCGAAGTAAAAGAGTCATGGTTGAAGTCCAAGTCGTGGTCGAAGGGGACAATGGTCGAAGGGGGTAGTGGTTGAAATCGAAGGACCGTGGACGAAGTCGGTCTGCAGTTGAAGTTGAAGGGCTGTGGTCGAAGTTGAAGGATCGTGGTCAAAGTCCAAACCATGGCAAAGGGGTCAGTGGTCAAAAAGGGCAATGGTCGAAGTCGAAGGGTTGTGGACGAAGTTGGTCTGCGATCGAAGTCGAAGGGCAGTGGTCGAAGTCAAAGGGTCGTAGTCGAAATCCAAGCCATGGTCAAAGGGGACAGTGGTCGAAGGGGCAATGGACAAAGTTGATCTGCAGTCTAAGTCCAAGAGGGCCATGATCGACGTCGGGATCGTGGTCGAAGGGGGCCGTAGCCGAAATCGAAGATCCATGGTCGAAGTCGAAGCCGTGGTTGAAGGGGGCAGTGGTCGAACGAGGAAGTGGTCGATGTCAAAGGGTCATGGTCGTCGAAGGGGACAGTGGTCGAAGTCGAAGCTGTGGTCGACGTCGAAGTGCTGTGATCGAAGGGGACAGTGGTCGACGTCGAATGGCCATGGTCGAAGTGGACAATGGTCAAAGAGGATGGTGGTTGAAGGGGGAAGTGGTCGACGTCGAATGGTTGTGGTCGTGGAAGGGACGTGGTCGAAGTGGGCAGTGGTTGAAGTCGAAGATCTGTGGTCAAAGTCGAAGCCGTGATCGAAGGGGCCGTGGTCGAAAGGGGAAGTGGTTGACGTTGAAGGGCCATGGTCGAAGTCACAGATCTATGGTCGAAGGAAGCCATGGTCGAATAGGGAAGTAGTCGATGTCGAAGGGCCGTGGTTGAAGAGGATAGTGGTCGAAGGGGGCAGCAGTCGAAGTCAAAGATCTGTGGTCAAAGTCCAAGATTTTTGGTCGAAGTCGAAGCCGTAGTCGAAGGGGGTCATGGTCGAAGGGGGAAGTGGTCGGCATCGAAGGGCCGTGGTCCAAGGGGACAGTGGTTGAGGGGGGCAATGGTAGAAGTCGAAGATCCATGGTTGTCATCGAAGCCGTGGTCGAAGAGGGAAGTAGTCGATGTCGAAGGGCCGTGGTCAAAGGGGACAGTGGTCGAAGTCGAAAGGGGCAGTGCTCAAAGTCGAAGGGGGCAGTGGTCGAAGTCGCAGTCATGATCGTAGTCGTAGCGCCAACTGTAACATCCCAAATTTTTGAATGTTCAAAAATATTGGAAGAATTTAAAATTCTATTCGCATCCTATTAGCATTTGACGTTTTTGCCGAAACCTTATTTGAATTTTCCCAAGTGTTGTGTTAAACAAAATAATAACTGGAAATAATTCTCAAATACAAATAAGAATTATGATGATAAAAGATACAAAGTAGTTTAAATGTGAGTTAAAGATAATAAGAACCAAAATCTAGAAAATCAAATTGAATAAAAGTTCACCTTAAATCAAATTGACCCAAGCACTCAAACTCAGGTTCAACTTCGAGGTTTTCAAACTTAAAATTCAAAACTCAATTATAGACTTAAGTCTCAAAAGAATCAGAGTGCAAATTAAAATTCAAAAATTAATCAAGGAAAATAAAAATAATAAAAGAAACTGTTAATAAAAGGTCGAGTCATCGTTTTCTACCACCGGCCTTGCCTCAAATCACCCAAATCACCTCTTAACTCATAATAAAACTAAATTGAGTTTATTCGGATTTATTTGGATCTTTTGAGTTATTTGCTTTTATTTGGATTCAGCCGTTGTCGCGTAATTAGAAATTGGAAGTCGTGAAGATTCAATGGATCCAGCGAGATTAAGCTCGAAGTGAAGATAGAGACCAGAAGCTCAAGAGAAAGTATTGTGTGAGCTCAAGTCCGTGGTAAACCACGCCAGGCGAGTCAATACTTTGATCATGTTGAACCTACAATTTCTGCAAATCTACTTTTGTTTGAATTATCAAATTGCATGCTGTTATTTCATATGCAAATATATGTTTGTTTGAAGATTCTAGTTATATACCCATTAATTGACTTGCTAGTATTATACCTCCTTTGGAAACATTTGAATATCTGAACTTTGTCGCCCTAGTAAAATTATAATGGTATCCTTTCGAAAATAAGTCCATAATTATACGTCATGCATAGTGTTGCTTAGATAATCGGGGGCACCAACAATGCCCCAAGACATCACTTTGAATCATGAGAAATTGGTTCGGGCAGTCATGGTGGTAATGACTGGTATATGTTGATATGAGTATTTTATGTTCCCCAAAAACCCCAACTTGCTTATTTATCTGGGCGGATAGTTCGAGGGTGTGTGTCGTGGTGCAGTGGAAGCACAAAGTGGATAGTGATAGAACCGCCCAGATAGCCCTAAGGACCGAATCTCGTGATGGCCTCCCAGTGTACAACAGTACAACCACAAGCTGGCAAAATGTAGGCAGGGCAAACTAATTTGCATCGACTTAGTAAGAGTTGCGCCGGTGTGACCACGGGCGGGTAGAGGATGGCCACATCCTCCGATGTGACGGCGCAAGAGGGGGTTTCTGAAAGGGTGGTCGTACCCTGAAGGAAGTGGAAATCTTAGCGGACGTAACTCTGCTAGGAAAAATGCATTGTAAAGGTCCTGTGATAGTCTACTCAACCGCATGGCTAAGAAATCATGTGGGGCAACGAGTGGATCTATCTCTTGTGGGTAAAGTGTGCAAACTCTGTAGAGTGTAAAAACTATTCGAATAGCCGTGCCCACGGTTAAGGGCGGACATGGGAACTTAACTAGATATAGTTCTGTTTCAAAAACTTTGTGGGTGGAATTGGTGAATTGGAGGGCAGAGAAATACCCTAATTTGTGTTGCTCTGGGTGTCGCCCCAGTGATAAGTTAAGCGGTTATGACGTTGAAGGATTAAGCATATGGTGCAGAGGCCATGTAACGGTGGATGGAATCTGAATCACTAATACTATTGCATTCTTTCACAACTTATGTTTTGGTTCAAACTGCTAGGTCTCAGGAAATTCCTATGTATTGTATTTCGAAAGCAATTTTCGGCAAATAAAATAACCCGAGCATTTCCTTGATAAGCCTTGCATATTATCTAATTGCATTCTGTGTATTGGCTCGCGGAGCACGGTAGTTTGTGCTCACACTCGCTCTCATAACAAATCCAGAATCATAAATCAGATTACCACGCTTCGGTGAAACAACTGGACATGAGGACGACGATGATGAGGTGTCAAGAACTAGGCCACGAACCTCCAGTTGGCTGCCTGTGGGCATGTCTTGAAGGTCCCACTTGTGTGCATCGTTCTTCTACTGCTGCAATTTATTGATTTCGGCCTAATCGGCTCGTGAGTAAGTCTACTGTCTTATTTATGCTTCCGCATGATATGTATTTTGATGTCCATTACTGTAACTGTGAGCACTATCTACTGATCCAGGGAATAGTGCAATTAATCACAGAGGATTCCAGGTTATACAATCTGGGTCCTGACACCAACCCGGAGGGCACTTACTGGTTCATCCACAACCTCCGCCACTACGAGTTCCCCCTCCAGTTGGACATCCCCGTCACCTACCCCTAGGTCACCTTCGAGATCGAGCTCCCCACCCTCGACAACAAGGTCTCGTACTCCCCATGGATCGTAACATGCTTTTGACCATGAGGTGTGATCGACAGCTTCTGATTTATGACCATGAGCGCTGGTTGATGTGTTTTGACTTACGACCACAAGGTGTGGTCGATGTCTTCTGACTTACAACCACGAGCGCTGGTTGAAGTCGAAGATCTGTGGTCGAAGTCGAAGCCATGGTCGAAGGGGGCCGTGGTCGAAGGGGGAAGTGGTCGACGTCGAAGGGTCGTGGTTGAAGGGGATAGTGGTTGAAGAGAGCAGTGGTAGAAGTCGAAGGGAGCAGTGGTCGAAGTCAGGGTCATGGTCGAAGTCGAGGTCGTGGTCGAAGTCGGGGCCGTGGTTGAAGGAAACCATGGTCGAGGGGGGCCGTGGTCGACGTTGAAGGGCCGTAGTCGAAGTCGGGGCTAAGCAGGTCAGGTGGGCCGAGCACGCTAGCGCCGGCAGTCGGGCAACATGGCACAAGCACACCGGAGGCCTGCCAACGTATGACCACCAGCAATGGTCAACCGCTCCTGACCTATGATCACGCGTAATGGTTGACGGCTTCTAATTTACGACCACGAGGTGTGATCGACGACTTTTTATTTATGCCACGAGCACTGGTCGATGTGTTCCGATTTACGACCACGAGATGTAGTCGATATCTTCTGACTTACAACCACGAGCGCTGGTCGATGTGTTCCGACTTACAACCACGAGGTGTTCTCGATGGCTTCCGACTTATGACCACAAACGATGGTCATCGGCTTCCGATGTACGACCACAAGCCATTGTCGAAGGCTCCCAATTTAGGACCACGATCGATCATCGGCCATTGCCAACTTATGACCATCAGCGATGGTCTCCTGCTCCCGACCTACGATCACGCGCGATGGTCGACGGCTTCCGACTTACGATGACGAGGTGTGCTCGAGGGCTCTCGACCTACGACCACGAGGTGTGGTCGATGTTTTCCAACTTATGACTACGAGGTGTAATCGACGGCTTTGAACTTATTTAACGGATTTAATAACTTTTAGAATATGTTTGTATGCATATTCTAAAATTTTTTACCATTCGTGAATTTTAAAATATATAGTATGATAAAATTTTAAAATCCATAGCAACACACGGACATTCAGCTAGTAGTCTAGTAAAGCTCGGCTTGTCTAGCCCGGCACACATTTTTTCCCCATTCAGAATGGTAATATTGCACTCGGTCTAGTCCAATGCATACTTTTTATTTTAGCGTGAGATATTGTGTTTGGCCTGAGTCGATCCAAATAATTAGTTTGCAGCCAAGTTCGGGTCTCTTTTGGGTCACCATCTCCTAGGTCGAAAGGGTGATACCGTTGAATTCCTTGTTGTTACTACCCAGCGGCGGATCCAGCGGTGGGGCGGGGGGCTCGAGCCCCCCTACCGCTATCGGACCCTTGAAGCCCCCTAAATTTTTAGCCATAGATGTATAATGTAGAAGGGGCTGAGGTCGAGCTGAAGGTACTTCAACCCCTCCAAAATTTTTTCCTGGATCCGTCACTGCTACTACCCTACCAGATGTTCTAGATGACGAGTAGAAGGTGTTGGACAAGTGCTTTAGGGCATGTCCAATATTCCACTTTAGTTGCCTCTAAGATTTGGTCACATCTTGCTCAAAAAAAAAGATTTGGTCACATCAGCAGATGGTTGATCTGGGGGAGAGAGAGAGGGCAAAAGGTTGCTCGGGTCATCCATCCCTGGAGAGACGAGGTTGGCACGCGAACATACGCAAAATAGACGAGTTGTTTTGCTGTTGCAGAGCAAGATCATCAGTCCATCACGTGGTTTGTGAGACCACTCTTCTCTCTAATCTTTACTCCTTTTCTTCTCCCTTTTCTTCACTGATCCATCTCCAAGTAGCACGTCTCGGAGAGCGGTTGGATGAATCATTACAAAATGGACACTACTGATTGTATGGGACATCGGTAAGAGACGACATGTTGGAGCTGTTGTCTATCGTGATATTATTTGGTAACGTGGAAGTTTTAGGGACAGTTTTAAAGACAAACTATTATATATATACTTAAATGTTAAGAAAAAGTTTTCGAATTGCTATCGATTTTCTTACCGTTCTAACTTCCAAGCTAGGAGAAGAGTCCATTTAGATGTATGCAATGGCTAAATAGACCATTGATCCCCTCCAGGATGTTGACATAGAAAGTGCATTCACTATGGGCCTGTTTGGTTGTCTGCATGCGGGTGGCTCGCATCAGCGCATGCAGGGAGATAGTGTTTGGTTGGTCATGCGGAGAGAGAGAGGCGCGAGCGGATGAAAAACAACCGAGTCGGTGAGGAGAACGCTTGGTGAGGAGTTTCCTCCTCACCGGCCACATTCATGCGATCTGTCAGACACCATACAGAGCAACCAAACAGACCCTATAAAGATGTAACTCATCCATCATGTACCAGAGCAAAATCGGCCAACCCGAGTATTGGATAAACAAAAGAAAGCACAAATAAAAACAAAGGATGGTACCAAATTCTAGGAACTTTCGCAGGTTTCCATCTGGAAAACAACAAATTAGGTGCAATTTTCTCTGCATTGGCCGGCCGGGCCACCGTTACCGAAGGCGTGAGGGTTCTCGTGCAGCGAGAGCCACACACTGGTCCAACACCGCAGTACCGCACGCAACCGGGCGTCTGCAGGCGATCTCACTGTCTCTCAGAAAACCGCACGGTTCTCCTCAGCCACTTCTCTTCCTCACCTCGCCCCACCGCGATAGAGGAGCCGGCCGTCCGGCTAAAGAAACAGGAATCAAGAAAATCCTCCCTTGTTGGTAGAATCTAGAAGCTAGGGGAGGGGGTCATGGAGACACTGCTGGGCTCCGGGAGATTCTTGGCGCGGCGGCCTCCGCTCGCGCTCGCCCCTCGCTGCTCCCGAGGCTCCCCGGACAAGGGTGGCAGCGACAAAGGTATTAGCAGCTGTTGACTCTATCGATGCTCCCTGTAGGTGTTTGATGGAATGCCGCTGTGGGTTACTAGATTAGCGCTGCGATTAGTCTCTATGTAATTATATTTGTGGTGTCATCGTTCAAGAATATCACAGTGTTAGCCCAGTCATCGCATGAGAAAATTGATCATTTGCCACTTTGAAGAGTGGGCTTCGCAAAATTACCATTTTTAAAATTGGCTTCGCAAAAAAATCATACAGTACATTTACCTCTTGATTACCATACCAATTGAGCCATTTAACTCATTTAATATTTTTTTCTAATTTCAGGGGTTGAAAAAGACCTTTCTACCCTGCTAAATTTTGCACACTCTCTCTTTTTGCCTTGCGTGCTTTCTTTTTCCTGCGCACGTCTTCCCTTCTCTCTTAGTTTTTTTATTTGCAGTCTTCCCTCTTTTTTTGCTTGCGTGCATATTTTTTCTTTCTTTTATTTTGTTTTGCACGGTGTAGAACTGACTGTCACTGCATGTTTTTATCTCGTGTTTCTTTTGTGCACATGTTTTTCTTCTTTATTTTTTTTTCACTATGTGGGCTGACGGACACAAGGATCATCTTCTCTCTTTTTTAAATTACTATATCTTGACTAATAACATGCGAGTTAGTAAGGGTAGAAAGGTCTTTTTCAGCCCTTGAAATTAGAAAAAAAAATATTAAATTTAAATTACTATATCTTGACTAATAACATGCGAGTTAGTAAGGGTAGAAAGGTCTTTTTCAGCCCTTGAAATTAGAAAAAAAAAATTAAATAAGTTAAATGGCTCAAATGGCATCGTAATCAAGAGATAAATGTACTGCATGGTATTTTTGCGAAGCTAATTTTGAAAGTGACAATTTTGCGAAGCCCACTCTTCAAAGTGGCAAATGATCAATTTTCTCGTCATCGCATCAGAGTGCGACTGTTTGCTTTACTCGTTCAGATACAATCCGCTTACTGGATCGTGCAGGTTAATGCGTGTGCCTCCTTTCATGTGCTAAGGTTTGAACTGAATCAAACGTCTGCTTCCTTTAATTCAAGCAGAGCGCAGGTTTTTGTTCCTGTGTGCATTCGTAGGTCACTATCTCTACTCTACTAATATAAAAGGGAGTTTGCTCATTCACCACGTCCCAGTGCACTCTCGCATCTCCTCTTGACATACACTGATATGTGGGCCCATATCATCAGTCGTCAAACTGCTCATGACCTCACACCCCAACTGCTCCTCTTCCCTTCCCCACGCGGCCACACCTCTAAGGGCCCCAACTGCTAGATACTCTCGCTATCTCACATCTTGATCAGTGCCGCCCCCTCCTTACTCCGATCAACCTCTTTTAATCCTCTCCCTCTCACTGTATCAGTGCCTTGCTAGTTTTGTAGGCCAAATCTGACACAAGTGGCGCCACTGGTGACCGATGCCCACAACAAGCAGAAGGGCCATTGCCAAGCGGCGGCTAGGCTTGGTGAGCGAGGAGAAGGCGGTAGCGGTGTGAATCGGCTAGCGAGGAGGTGACGCCAAGGAGGAGGAAGACAGTAGCACTAGGGAGGAGGAAGACGATGGCACCGGGATCGAGGATGGCCATATCTGGCACCGCCAGGGTTGAGGATGGCCGGATCCAGTGGCACGGTGGTTAGGGATCACCAGATCCACCGAACTCTGGCTTCTCCCTCAGGTTCGGCGGCATTAGTGTGGGGATGACCAGTTCTGATGGCGAAGACCTCCCTCTCTGACTCTCCTCCGTTGGCGTTGCCACCTTCCACTTATCCTTTTCTACTGGCGTGGTTAGCCGGCTCCAGCTACGGTTCTATGTTCTTGATCCTTCGCCATCCCCATTGTCTCGTTGCTAGGACAGCCTGATCTGACGGCAGTGGAGGCGAGGACGACTGGATCCAATGGCGGCGACCTCAGGGACATTGGATCTGGACGCAGTGACTTCGGGGTCTGCCAGATCCACTATGCCAGGGTGGAGAACGCTGGCGTCAAAGATGGTGACCTCGATATCAGGTGGTCATGGGGTTGGGGACACTGACAAGGAGCACGATGACCCCGGCGGAGTACCAGAGTTGGAGGCGGAGGTGGAGGTGTACCAGCCGAATCTGAAGGCGGCGACCTCGAAGATGGTGCATCCGGTGGCAGTGACCTCATCCCAGCCACTCGGAACCTCCGCTACTCCTTCCTCCCATGCACCGTTATGCTGCTGCTGCACTACGACGGCGAAGAAGAGGAGAGAGGCGGAATGGTACGCGATGGTGAAGAAGAGGAGCACACCGGTGCAGACGATGAAACATTGGTGTACACCATCGAGGAGGACGATGAAACGGAAGTGTACACCGTTGAGGTCGACAACCGGGACATTGGACTACACTAGCACGAACGACGAACAAGGAGGCGGAGTACACCTGCTCGGACGAGGTGTACACCGCCGAAGGTGAGGAAGAACCACGAGCCGGCGGGGTCTGGGAGGGTATATCCGGAGTGGCGATCTCGGCAATTGCGGATCCGGCCGCACCAACCTTCCTCTTGATGATAAGATGACTCTCTCTCTCTTTTTAATGTTCATTGTATAATTTGGGTCATATTTGATGATATGAATCACCTTCTCTTTGGAACTCCGTTGCAACGCACAGTCATCTTACTAGTACATTTACAAGTTACAACTGGGCTTGAGACCATTAGTTATCTTGGATTTCTCTGATCTAGTCATTTTGTACTGCATCATTGGTCTTTAGTACATTGCTACTTTCCTTCACCGTACTAGGCACATTTGGTTACCAAATACCAACGAATGTACTTGGTCTGAGGTAGGGAACACTGTGTTTCTGTTTGCAGGAAATTTCTCATTTGAGGTTGCATTATCTTTGCTATCCATAATCCTTATGCATGAAAGATTGTTGATCATTGACTAGTCAATATTGGGTATTGCCATCGTTTATTTGATTTGGCAGATAATGACTGGTGATTTTCAAGTTCCTTCTTGAAGGCAGATTAAAAATTCCTACTGTACATAATAATGCAAGGTTGTTGATAAATGGTTATCTGTGCGCCTTGTCATAGGTTTGTTATTTTAATCTTAAAGGCCAAAGGATGGTAGAAGGGATAGCAGACCACTGCTTTCATGCAACCTTTTTTCTGGGAAGGGGAACAGTACTTGGGCATCTTACTGTATAATATATTTATAAAACTTCACATATTTTTTATAAAAAGTATTTAAAAAGGTTGTTACAAAGCAGAAAGAAAGAAACATCAGTTAAAACTAAAACTCTTTAGCCAGTTTGTTAAGCAAATAGGTTTCTTTCCCTTTGCTCTATAAAGAAGAACAGTATCTTGGGAAAATTTCCAGCACCAATCCTAAAGCAATGCACACGCATTGTCAAAAAATAGTCAATTATGTGATGTCCAAATGTCCAGCTTCCCAGGATAAACATTTTCAACAAAACATTTGGTACAATTGGATTAAGGAAATTCTCAAATTAAATTAATTACCCCAGTGAACTACAATACTATTAGACT
Source organism: Dendrocalamus sinicus (assembly GCA_036346575.1). Taxonomy (NCBI): domain Eukaryota; kingdom Viridiplantae; phylum Streptophyta; class Magnoliopsida; order Poales; family Poaceae; genus Dendrocalamus; species Dendrocalamus sinicus. The sequence goes on along the minus strand of CM070648.1, from coordinate 40,379,625 downwards.
ACTACAACATCTTTGGCTGAAGGGGCATTGAAAGAAAGAGGATAGGTGATTCCTCTGTTCCAGTATGGCATAAAGAACAGGAATAGTCTGTCAAAGTATGGCCCTACTGTTAGTCGATCTTTCTAAGTATCCAACAGGACACTTTACGGTTTGATAATACAAGCAGACTTCCAGAGCAACTTGAAAATAGGACTTTCCTGAAAAATCAGATGTCAGCCGATGTCTTTAAATTATCCAACAGAACACCTTATGTTTGATAATACAAGCAGACTTCCAAAACCACTTGAACGGAGGACTTCCCTGAACAATCATATGGATTTGATACGCAGTGCTGTATTCCATATAACTGAAAGTGGTCGGTGGGTAGGTTGGGTTTAATGAAAAACTCAAAAAAGGATAGAAGCATTGCACTGTGAAAGGATGAAAACATGCAATTTGAGCTGTCTATTTGCAGGTAGGGTTTCTTTTACAGAACGGTACATGGGTATTAATTTATGAGTGGGGCTTCTGTAAGCATGGATGTGCCTACACTCATTAGAGGTTTGGATATTTGTACTGTACTAAAAAATCTGGAAAAAGTACTACATATTGTACTACTCAAGATATGGGTACCTTCAAAATTTCGTGGCCATATGTGGTACTGTTCGGGAGAAACAAAGAAGAGAAAGTACCAGCATTTATATATTTCACATATATTCGGTACCACCTTTTTTTTTGTATGTCCGTATACTACCAAGATTGGTACCTAAATTTTGTTTGTACCATTTTTACCATGATGTACTACATCCATGATTTTTTTTGGGATGTTTCGGTACATTTCTAACGTCATAAAATTGTGTCCAAACTTAATGTGTAAGTACACTTAGCTGGATTTTTAACTTAATTAACCATTTCTCTGTCAGGTGACACATCATCCACTGACTGGGACAAGGCTTGGTCTACGTTTAAGAAGAGAGGGAAGAAGACCCTATTTTCAGAGTTCTCACCAAACAAGTACGTGAGCTGGAACCCACGGCGCAGTGAGTATCCATTGTCGGAAGAGGTTGATCCAATCAAAAGAACTGAGAGGTCTAACTTGATGTTGTGGACAAGTCCAACATTTACCTTGGTAGGGGCGATTATCATCGTCTTGACATTGCTAATCTATACACTGGTTGTCCCAGCCAAGTAAGTAACTGCAGAAGTGACAGATAGGAGGTGAGCTGTAAGCTAAAGATTCCACTTGGAAGTGTGTATTGTACATTTTGTTTGTACCATGCCAACTATAGCATGGCTCTGTATTGCTTCAATTGCATTCAAGTAGGCCATAATAGAGTATCCCCTTCTTTTTAGTTGTTTTCTTCTCTTCACTTGTGTATCAATTGATTATAACCAAGAAATATATTGGGATTATGTACAATAATATGTTGATCAGTATCCATGACTACGTTCCTGGTGTGGTTTTTTTTTTTTTCAGTTCTCACTTCTCAGTAACTGCAGGTGTGATCATCTAATGTTATTTGTATTAATCAGTGTTAGGTAGTTTGTAGTGTTGGTATTGCTTGAGCAAGTGGACATGTGCAAAGCGTCTACTATAACCTGATGGAGCCCATGAGAAGCACGTGTTTCATTACAGCCAATTTGAAGTCAAAAAAGACAGTTCATTAGCTTCATATAGTAGTAAGCCCTAGATAAGCAGGAATCTTTCTTAGATGTAAAGCAAGTTAACTAACCTTATTTCCTATCCCCTAAAGAATGAGCCTTTGTCGCTTATGTTGGAGGCATCAAACTGGGTTTGTCGGCATCTTGTAGTTAAACGCTTAGATGAAATGCAATTATAAATAAACATGATCAGGGCCATCACATGTTGTCTTGAAGACTTGGTCGTTACATCTTTATATTCAGCATCTTGGATTCAGTCAAACAAAGGCTTTTCCATCTTTCCCTCAAAAAGAGAAAACAAAAGAGGATTTTTCATCCTTTAGACTTGAACAATGCCTTGTGGCAGTGTTGGTCTAGTGAAAGGAAATCATTCCTATGATTAAAGTCTAAGATGGTAAATTTAGCATCCTTTAAGACAATTAATAGATTGTTCAGGGGAAAGGATTAAATTATGCCGCTTACATTTCAACAAAACACAGTACATAACATGAGTAAATTATGATGATTACTGTAACAATTATTATTGTCTCCTCCTTCCTCCTTTTGTCTATTACTTTTGTTACCCTTGCATTGCCTTCGATTCCAGGCACTTCTGAATAGAAAAATTGCCCATCGAGAGAGCGAAGACCCCCATGTGAACAGAATAGATTCGTCACAGGTCAGTGTGGAATTCAAGTCAACTGCTCCCTGGACGTCTAAATAATTTGCTTGTAACATATCTAGTGGGCTGTTTTTTTTTTCTGCAATTTATAGCTTTTGGGCTGTTCTTGAGAGAGAGTACGGATTAAGAGAAACCACATATGGTTTTGACTAATATAAATGAAGTCGCTACAATGTATACTACAATCAATTTGTAGACTCCTTGTAGACTCCATTTTGAAAAGACATTTCATTTGAAAACTAGTTATTATAGAAAAGCTGAAAAGCAGCTTTTAGAAGCTGAAAAGAAGAGACCCATCTTCTCCTACATTTTAATTTGCTGATTGTGCATTATTGTATAGCTTTACCTGCAGATTTGCTTATTTTATGCCTTTGTGTCTGGACGTTGCAATATCCATGGCTAACAGAGAGCCAGACCTGCATAGTTTTAATACTGATTCTGAAAACTCTGATATCAAAGAATCTCTATTTTCTTCTCCTATTCATGTCTGGATCCCATTCCCCCATGGGCATCGATAGATTAATGCTTAAATTATACACTCCCACCTTGGGCAAATATGATGTGCAGACAAGGCATACTTTTCTATTTCAGTCGAGCTGGAATGTTGAGCCCCAGAACCTGGCCAGTTAGCGCCACAATCCAGCATTTTTCAGATCGATTCTGCAGCAACCCAACCCAAAGACACCAAATTGGATGGTCATTATTGTTTTTTTTTCTAAATTAGACTTGCTTGCTTGTGAGTAATAAGTGCGGTTAATTATGCCAGGTTAGCATGTTTTGATTTCCATTTTGAAGGTAGCGTCTCAAGAAAGCATTGCAATCTGAGAGAGAAGCAATATGTCTCAAGTTTCAGACACACCCAATAAAAAAAGAAGAATTGACTCGAAGACTGATCTTTGAAATGTGCAAACCCAACAGATCCAGAGTGATACGGTCCAACCTACCACTAAGCATGTTAATTCTCAATCTGAACCGAGTGTTAAGTTGAACAATGAATCTTATGACAACTCAGTTCAATGTGCTACAAATAAATTGGAGGCTGAGAGGTAGGTGAGGGTGCATGGCCATGGATCAAAGGAAAGAAAGAAAGCTGCAAGAGCCAGTGTGCCGTGGGCGACGGCACCCCGAAAGATGTGGGTTGTTCCTGCTAGGCATCCATGGAAGGAGAGTGGAGGAAATGCTAATCGGGCGCATGGGCCCAGACAAGTGTATGGAGTGCATAGCCGGGGAGCGGCACATGGCGGGAGGTGTTGTGCTGCGTGATATTGCACCGCGTGGTGACACGCCACGTGAGTAGAGGTCAGATACTGAGGTGTTTTTTCGCTACAGCTTTTGACTTTTAATTATAATTTATTAATTTAATAAATAGTAATTATTCAAAAAAAAAGTCAAAACTAAAAATCAATTGAAAAGTTAAAAAGGACAGTAACTGTACACATGCGTGTACATATGCACGTGCTATTACATGTGTGCATGCATGTGAGAATCGAATGGGGCTTCCCTATCCCTTCTCCCTATTCTCCTCCCTATTCTCTCAATCTAAACCACTCAAATCTCATCTAATTGCTAGTTTTTTTTTTATATTTTCACCATTTGCCCATCCATTATAAATAATAAAAAATACAGAAAAAATAAAATTTATTTTTTTATTATAATTTTTTACAGAAATTATAATTTTATTTTTTTTTCTGTAAAAAATTATAGTAAAAAATAAATTTTATTTTTTCTGTATTTTTTATTATTTATGATGGATGGGCAAATAGTGAAAATATATATAAAAACTAGCCATTGGATGAGATTTGAGTGGTTTAGATTGAGAGAATAGAGAGAAGGGGATAGGGAAGCCCCATTTGTGAGAATCAGGCTAGCAAATCTACATGTACATAAAGAAAGAAGAAAGAATGGCATGTGCGACATGGAGAGCTGAGCGAACCGGATGGGAAGTCGCGCGAGTCATGGAGTTGAATCAGTAAAGGTGAACCCAAATTCGATCTATATTGTTTCGGTCCTGATTTTGTTACAAGTTTAATTCAGATTTCTTATGGAGTGTGTTTTGATTTCTCTTTTTATTTTCAAGTGAGCCAAGTAGTACGTGAGTTGCACCAACAACGTGTTCTTGTTCTTTTTTATTTGTGTGGCCAGGAATTGATAGGAGTTTGAGTAGCAATAAGTTCAAGAGTTCGGGTCCGAGCCCAGGTTTTGGTTCCACTACGTCTTTGCGTGCGTTGTTTGACTCGGTCTTTTAGCTATATCGTGTCCTTGTGAATTCCCATCTCGGGTTTTCACCGTTGTTTCGTGAATTTGATCGTTGCTCAAGTTTGCAGACGGGAGCAATATCCCTTTCCCCTGGATTGTGTGCATCACCATGCACAGGCGAGGAGCCTGCTAGGATTTGACGTGCAAATTTCCTCAAGTTTGCAACCGAATTCGTCTGTCTTTTGCCACTGCTGACTTGATCCAACTCCTGAGTAATCAAGTTCGCTACGGCTGCTGCTGATTATTTAATTCGGTTTGACTTAATCTCGTTGAATAACGAATTACTTTGTCCACTCTTTTTTACTTGATTTTCTAGAATTTATACCGTCAAATTTTCTAAACTTTGATCACCAATAAATTTAAAACTATCTAAATTAGCTATACAAAAATTATACCAGTAGATTTATCGTTAAAAATACTTTCATAATATTATAATTTTATTAGGATATTTTAATATAAAATCATACAAATTAGCGGTCAAAATCATATATCAAAGACCGTAAAAAAATCAAAAATATCATGTAAAAATAAATAGACGGAGTATTTGCTGCTATCCTTTCAAGTCGTGAGATACTTTCGGTACCGTTGCTTTTGGTGGTAATCGATAGATAGTGTTTGAGGATTTTTGCATACATAAACATACATATTGAGTTGCTCCTGGTTGCTAGGCATACGTATAAGAATACGTATTGAGTAGCAGTATACACATCGTATTTATAGAAATATCACTTTTGCCATCCGGTGGGCGAGCGGCAACGCCAGTGAAGGCGACGCGGGGGGGGGGGGAGCTACCGTCTCGCCAGCAGACAGCAAGCAGCCTGATGCCTAGTGAGGAGACGGCAGGTGATTAAGTTAGCTGCCTGACGCCTAGTGAGGAGACGGCAGGTGATTAAGTCAGCTGATTAGCCAGCTTAATTACTTGTCCTAATTTTTTTCACTTAGTATTTGTTTAAATTCTTAAATATATCAAATGAGTTCAAATAATTACAAAAATTTATGTACAGCATTCCGACACAACGCACTTGACATTGAATTTTTGGGTAATTTTATCAATTGTGACTCTTGCTCAAAAATTCATAAAATTTTGATATTTGTATGAGTTTTTACATATATCAAGCGATCTACAAAAATTATAAAATTTTATGTAAACCTTCTGACATAGTTATAGTTATTGTGTAATTTTTTTGACAATTTTATGTTGTCTAAATTTACCACATTTATTTAGGTTAATTTAATCATAAATTTACGAATATTTCATGATTTTTTACAATTTTATATATTAGGAATACTTGTACAAGTAAAAGTAAATGTAGTATTAAAAAAAGCATCATATTGGATGCGATATGACTCACCCATCTAAGCCACTGCTACCTCCTCTCCCATAGCTCTGCATCCTCTAGGCATTACAGGGACAGCCCGTGCGGCGATACATGATCCACAAAATCTACAATCCATAGACCCCATATGACGACACTGTCGTGCAACGACTCGAACTCATTGTGCCACAGCAAGTAGCACCTCGACGATTTGCCCTTCGCCCAACACAGACAGGCAGCAGTCCACCGAATGCCCATAATGGGCCCGTCTGTCAGGTCGGCGAACCTGCCGAATGGGTGCACTGTTTTTACAATGGTCAGACATCCGATAGAGAAGTGCTCCTAACTCCATAGTTGCATGAGCACGTAGCAGATAGCCAAATTAGGGGTACCAGCAGTGGTGCGCTGGCAAGCATCATATAACCCCCGATACGTGGCACACAGGACCGCTGATCCCCAGCTATACCGAGGCATTGCCCCAAACTCAACGTCAACCAAAGACTTGGTGAGACCGATGAACTCAGCGTTGCAAATATCGCCGGTCCACCAGCATCTCCTTCCAGTCGGCTGGTGTAGGGACTGGAACAAGTACGTCACCCCAAGAGGGAGACCAGTCAAGAACGTGACGTCCTGTAGAGTGATCGTCATCTCACCCCACTGAAAGTGGAATGTGTGCGTCTCGAGCCTCCACCTGTCCACCAATATAGCGAGCAGGCTGCTGTCGATGGTGAACTCATGTCCGGTGGAGACCAGCCTCGCAAAGGGCAACAGCTTGTGGCCTGCAGGGTTGGGACGTAGCGTAGCTTGAAGGGCGAAGGGCCAACCGCGTCACCCATCATCCATGAGTAGCAATGATGTTTCTCATCGTACAACTATTCGAGAAGCTCCGGTAAAGTCATACCTTCCAATACATAGGATATACCAAATATTAGTGCAAAGATTAATAATGACAGTAAAACTTACTTCATAAAATAAACTACATTAATTATGACTAACTAAATAACAGTAATTATGACTAGGATTACGGGAATAACGTCGAAAGTATGCCATAAAAAATTATCTGTCTTTTGGGAGAAGCAATCAACACTACCACGTCCTTAATGAGCTATGCACTAGCTTCTCAAAATAATTAGCTACACACTTCTAATTTTGAGCTTCAACCGGGAGAATGTGCTTCTACGATGAGCGACTGAGATGAGCAATGACGAACTGCGAGCGGTTTGTATTTATGGTCGAGTGAAAAGTAAACCCGGTGTGCTCACCCCATATATTGAGGACCCATTGTTACGAGCAGCACTTTGGGTGAGAGGGGACGGCATGGTAACACTGAAAAATGTGCAAACGAGGGAGCCGGTGAGAGGGGCGACACGGACATAACAACATTAGTGCGTATGAGGGAGCGCACGAGGGGGCATGACACACATAGAGTGATAATTATGTGAAGAACATAGCAGAAAAGAAAATATAGCACAATCAGAGTGACACATGCACGAAGCACAGAGGTTAGCCACTTGAAAAGGTACATGAGCATCGTTAAATTTATGATTAAATTAACTCAAATAAATATGATAAATTTAATCATATAAAATTCCCAAAAAAATTACACAATAACTATAACTATGTCGGGAGGTTTCACATAAAATTTCATAATTTTTGGAACTCGTTGCTATATATAAATGTTCGTACAAATATCAAAATTCTATAATTTTTTTAGCAACATTCACAATGGATAAAATTACCTAAAAATTACACTATCAAGTACGTTTTGTCAGAAGGATGTACATAAATATTTGTAATTTTTTGAGCTCATTTAATATATTTAAAAATTTAAATAATACTAAACGAAAAAATAAGACAGATAATTAAGCTGACTTAATCACTGCCGCCTCCTTACCGGGCGGTAGGCTGCCTGCCGTCTCCTGGCAGGGTAGCAGGCGCATACCGCCAGCGGGCCCCACACGTAACCTTGCCGGTGCTGCCGCCCGTTCGCCGAATGGTAAAAATGATATTTCTATAAATAAGATATGTACACTGCTACTTTTTATAAATACCATGGCCAACAAAGCCAAATCCGCTAAATATTCATGCTTGTCAATTATACCACGGAAGATCGGACTAAACTCACGTATAAATTATGCTTCTCTAAATTGAGCCATATCATCATGCTGCTTATAAAGAAGGCAGACCTTGGCCCCCCGTCACTCTTCTCACATCAGACGCAGTCACAAACGCAGCAGCACACCAGTGACCCGTCCTTGTCTCTTACCTCCTCTCCATCCTCCACAATTATCCTGCCTAGCTTTCGGAGCAAGAAGCCGCCGCCAGCAGTAGCCACGAGAATGGAGCGCCAGGGCGACGCGAGGCGGCCATTGCCGAGGCGCGGGCAGGTCAAGGCGGGCATATTCGTGAGCCTGTTCCAGTGCCTCCTCCCCATGGCGGCCGAGCGGAAGGAAGGCAAGCACAAAGAAGGCGGCGGCAGCCGCCGCGTCGTGCCTGGTGGTTGATCCGGTCCGAGGGGCAAGGGAAGAAGAAGCTCTGAAGAATCAAGAATTGGGATCTTTCCGATCCTAGTGGAACCTGCCGCTGCTGGTCCGGTTCTTGAACCGGAAGCTGCTCTCTTGGAACGCAAGACGAGGGTGGCCGGCCGCGTGGGGGCGTACGCGTGGAATAGCCAATTTTTGTGCTTGTTTGTGTGAGATTTCTGATTTCTATCTGAATTCCGGAACTTTTGGTGAACATATGAGGTCTGCAAATTCCGGCGGCAACTGGAGTCTGTAGTCTTTTACTATTTACAGAAAACTTTAGTTTGGGTACATGTTGAGCATTGCCATTGAGTGGTGTACTGGTGATGGATTTCTGGTCTGTAATGTAACTACTGTTGGTGTGTACGGTTTCTTCACTTAATAATCTCTCTGCTTCTCGGTTGCAGAGTACACTGATTGAGCAAGCTCTCTGTTTCTTGGTTGTGTATGTTGGCACTCGTACATTGACTGTTTTTTCCTCTAGTGTTTTAGCTGGTGCATCTGGCAAGTTATTGCTGTCGTGTTTCTTTGTCGTTCTTCTTGAAACTGGATTGCGAGGTTGGTCTTCAGTTGGAGTCATTTTCTTGCCATATTTTGGCTGGCGCTGATTTGCTTGTGAACGCATACTTAACTCCGCTTGCTCCAATGAGGGGACGACACCGCAGCATGTACGGTGCCAGTTAGTATCTCGATGCTAATAAAATCGAGGCGGTGCTTATTTTGGCTTCAGCTTTTAACTTCCGATTTATTTTTTACTATTCATAAATTTCGTCTTTTTCTGAACTTTTGACTTTTTTGTTGAGCTTTTTTGCCGGTTCTTTTTTCCTGTATTTGTTTGTATTATACGTAATAGGCTAACATATTTTTTATATTTTTTAATTGTTTTAAATTTAATTATGCTAAATAATACTCTGTCATCTACAGTGTTTTTTCAGCCAGCTACAGTACTTTTCAGCCATAAGCCACCAAAAAAAGCCCAAATGATCACCACCTAATGCAAGCTGTATGTGGCACTCTGCTTGGGCCCGTCCGACGTTGCATCACCGACAAATCTGCTAACTCAGGGTGATTTTTGTTTGTGTTTTCTTATGATAACGAAGAATTCGATTTAAAAACTATTGCAAATAACACATAAAAAAATAGAGACAAGAGTATGAATTTTTACGTAGAAAACCTTTACGAGAAAAACCACGGACGCTTGAAGGCAAATCAATATAATAAAGAGAGTTTATAATAGAGCGCTTCTTCTTGAGCACTTCTCTTCCTATAGACTATTAGGGTATATATATAGTGTGAGAGAAAATAGTCCAACACGGAGAGGAAACTGACTCAGAATCGATTACTACAGATTGACACTACGTCTGATACAGCCTGTGCATACACCCGTTATGCCACGTCTGACATGAGGTGACGAAGTGTCCTACACGAATACGGTACGAATTCAGATCAAATTTAACATCTCCACCTCCAGCCGAATTTCCTCCAGTAGTCGAAGTATATGATAAACTCCTCCAATGAAAATTAGCATGAACACTTTGTGCGCCGAAATTCATCCGCCAGGTTGCCCCATTTCATGATATGGTTGAAACTGCTCCTGTAAAATTGTTTGAATGAAAGAAACTCTTATGCCGTCAATGGAGAATAAACTACAGTAGACCCCTCATATCGAGCTGCGACAACTGGAAGACGTTGTAGTATCCACGCAAAAATAACATTCCTTTTTGTACTTAAATCCTTCATCTCAAACTGAAATTAGAGCAAAACATTTACTTTCAAATAGCAAAAATTCCATAGAGTATTATGCTAGTTGCCATCAAGGTGTTATCAAACGGTGAATAAAACATCAAAGTTAGTTGTTCCTACAACTGATATTATTTTTTTTAAGTCTCCTCGATCAAGCGTACCCCAATTAATTCATTGTAGCAAAGCTTATAACACCATCTTAGACTCTTCATCTGTGGATCTTTCTGCAGTAACCCTTAGAAAACGATGGATCGTCGATGAAATCGCCATTGATTAATCCCGTATGTGTGCCACAAATAATAGACACAATGACTTAAATTGCAATGAACTTCTCCTCCAATAAAATTATATATAGAGTCAAAATCGTCAAGTTAATGCTGTCGAAAAAAAACTCCTGATAGCCTTCTTTGGATGCACTAGCAATTTTCAGCGAAAATCACAAAAAAACTTCTGACAACCTTGAATTCTCATCAGAAACAGTGCTCTCCTTTTTTTTCCTTCTCTCCTGGCATGAGACGTGTGCTGCGTTTCCCTAAAAATAGACTTGCTTATCTTTTATGCCATGTCTAGCATGAGACGATGAAGTGTCTTGCATAGACATAATACGAATTCGTATCAAATTTAACAAAAAACTGTTCTACTTATTTTAATTTTCAAAAATATAAGAACTTAAAAGAACAGGAGACCGAGAAAGTGGTGGCCCTTTGTTGCCCACTGGCCGTCGCCGACCGACCCCGACAAGAAATCGGGAAAAAAAAATCGGAGACTTGTATCCTGCGGCTCCGGAAAGTTCTGCTTTTTCGTGGCGTGCGGCGCTTTTGCACTGACCTCACTGTGCAGCACGTTTGTCATTAGCCAGAAGTCGAAGATCATTAGTAAGGCGGCCCTAGAGTTAGCTAATTCGAAGCATGACCCGTCCCATCGTGCGTCGTGTTAATTTCTTTACATTAATCTTCCGACAAACGGTGTCGAGGGTGCCCAAATTCATCCGCCAGGTTGCCCCATTTGAGTTGTCTAAAAAGCCCATTTCTCCCCTTGCTTGCCGCACAACTGGTAGCACATCTGATGTGAAGAAAGAATCAATGGGGAATTCAGGCGCGCAGTGCCACAGGATCCGAACAATCATGTACTTGTTACACTAAGATTATGATTGTATTGACTTCTATTTAGAAAAACTAAAAGGTACGAGAATAACGCAATAGGTCATAGGTGTATCATCACATCTTACTCCTCCCGCTCCAGTCACGTGCATGCATCTCTCCCTAACCTTTTACACATTCATCTCTTCCCTCTAAAAGTTATTTCTTTCGATCACTAATATTAATTTTCAGCAAAAAATTATAAACCATAGTTAAATGATATCAACAAAATCTAATACAAACACCCTCTAAAAATAGGTTTACTTTCGAACTGAGAACCTCCCTATTTTCCATTACGAAAAACGATGAAAAAATTTTCACAAACAGAACACCATTCCCTAGCGAGGAGGTGCCATGAGCCCAGAACCGAAGATTGAGGTTTTGATTTCAAAAACAAGGGAATGAGTTTTACGATTTTTACTCCTTGTTTTCGTTGCTCTGAAGGAGCCGAGACGGGGACTGCGCGTTGCGACCAAGAGGTTGCAACGCTTGAATACTACATCTACATGTGTTCCTCCCTTGGCCAGTACCAGTGGCCACGTTCTGCAAGCTCGCGTTGGCGTCGCAATCCAAAGGTGGGCCCACCTCTGCCACTTGGTACTTTTGGGGCACCCTGACTAGGCTCCTTCAGAGCTAAGAAAGCCTCCTCGTGCACAAGACGAGCTCTCGTGGTGGGTTCATTAAGATAAAGGGTTGTGGTTAGATATGGCAATGGGTACTCGAAACTCGATACCTGGTGGGTTTTTACTTTATTAGGGTATGGATCTGAGTTAATTTTCTAACCCATGGGTCTCTTAATGGGCAAAAAGCTCAACCCATCGGGTTTGCCGGGTTCGGATACGTTCCTATAGTACCCAAACCCGTAAACCCATGGGTAATATAAACCCGATCCATATGAGTTATAAACCCAGGCTCCCAGCCTCCCAGGCAAACCAGCCCATCCCATAGCTCATTAGCCGTTTAGCCCCAAGCCCCCAAATCCAATGCGGCAATACCCCATTACCCATACGGCTAACCCTAGCTAGCACTCGGTCACGGTCACTACTCACTCCTCTCCAGTCCCCACCCCGATTCAACAGCTGCCGCAGCGGCGGTGCATCTGGCGCTCCGCGCTCGGTCTCCGGCAGTCTCCACGCTCGCCTCCGTTCGCAGCTCCCGCTCTGCTCCGCCACTCTTGCCGCACGCTCATCCTCCCGCACGCCTCGCCATCGCCTCGCCTTCCGGTTCAGCCCGCGCCCACGCGCGACCAACGCTCATCGCAGCAGAGGCCCTTGGCCATGGCGCGCCTCCGCTCCAACGAAGATGTCCGGTGAATTTCTTCCTCCTCCATTAACCATTGTTGCGGCTCGCATTACTAAACCCACGGGCGACCGTGGTACCGTTAACCTAGTGGGCATGGGTGCGGGCAAAATCGCACCGTCACGGGTATGGGTTTTTAGCGGGCACGTCCAACTTTCATGGGCACGGGTTTGGGATAGCAAAACCCAGCGGGTTTGTGCCCGTTGCCATCTCTAGTTGTGGTTGAGGTTTTTAATTTTGATATATTTGTAAAAAGAGTAATAATAGTTGTATGTAATTTTGATCAATATAATTAAATTAGGTATAATTTATACTATAATTTATCTATAAACTCTATTTAAAAAACACATTGTATAACATTGTACTATTTATTCGTACGTAACCCATAAACTGGAATCGCTTTCAAACCCAGCATCGCCGTCGACGACATGCGCCGGACTAGTTTTCTTAACCCACACGTGTACATATCTGCCGTTGTATCAGCTGCTTGGTTCTCTGGGTGTGCTTTGCCCTTGGTCTAGCTGAATGGGGCTTCCCTATCCCCTTCTCTCTATTCCCCTCCCTATTCCCTCAATCTAAACCACTCAAATCTCATCCAATGGCTAGTTTTTTTTATATTTTCACCATTTGCCCATCCATCATAAATAATAAAAAAAATACAGGGAAAAAATAATATTTATTTTTGTACTATAATTTTTTTAAGAAAAAAATAAAATTATAATTTATGTAAAAAAATTATAATAAAAAAATAAATTTTATTTTTTTCTGTATTTTTATTATTTATAATGGATGGTCCAATGGTGAAAATACAAAAAAAAAACTAGCCATTGGATGAGATTTGAGTGGTTTAGATTGAGGGAATAGGGAGAGGGGATAGAGAAGCCCCATTCGGTCCAGCTAGCTTGGTTCTATCTCCAATGTACTGAGGCTCAATATTTTTTGTTTTTGTGTGTGTTTTGTAAGACCATAAATATTAAATATATTAATATAAATGACGTATATGATTATTTTGCTTGAGTAATGGTTTGAAGAAACGATTTTAAGAAACCATTTAAAAATACCATTTTATTTATTTCAACTTTTGAAAAACCTAATGCCAAAAGCCAAAAAAAAACTAAAACGAACGGGCTGATACCTTTCGGATTCACGTATTCAGATTCATGTATGGGACCTAAGCATGCATAGGAATTGACACTTTTTTCTCCCGCGTATGGAACTGATTTTTCTCTTCTGCGACCCACGTAGCAAAAGAAAATTTTTCTCAAACTAACTACGGTACATTCATATTGACTTTTACTAATAGTTTTTAGTTTTAGTTTATAAAAAGTAACAACTTATAGAAAGCTATACGAAGAGAGAAACTTGCGTACGATTTTGGCCGATATAAATAAAGTCACTACAGTGTATACTACAATCGACTAGTAGATCTTGTTTTGAAAAGACACCCCATTTAAAAGTTAAGTACGGTAGAAAAACTATTTGCTATAAAAAAAATAGTTTTTAGAAACAATATGAACAGTACCAGTCTTCTCTTTCTTCACGTCTTTTTGATCACATCTCATCCCCTGAACGCACGCCTTCAGCAGACAACAACTCTCGTTCGCCCTCCATCTCTCTATTTGATCCGATCCCAATCCCCTCCGACGTCGGCCAATTTGCCACCGCCCGCAGCCGATTCACCTTCTCCTCCTCCTCCCCTCTCTCAGACCTAGCAGCAGTGAGCTCAAGGCTAGTGGCGACCTCCTCGGGGTCAAGCGACGATGGCGTCCACTTGAGGTCAAGCTAACTCCCACCATTTTGGCGGCGCTTATTTGGGCTTAAAAAGCCTTGATTTATGGTTTGTTTTATGTTATAACAGCTTAAAATATACTGTAGTTATAGGTAGTTTTTTAACGTAATTAAATATAGAAAATAAAAAATCCTGGATAATACAAAGAAATAAGTAGAAAAAAGAAAAAAAGTACAAAAACATATGTTAGAAAAAAAGATAAAAAGTAAGAAGTTACAAACCAGAAACAGGCTTCTAATGAGTGGAGCCTCCTAACTCAGGCTAGGAGTGAAAATTATTCTCATCTCTCCAACCAAATAAAAGATTGTGACTCCAAAGCAAACTGCAAACTGCCATATCCAATCCTCCTGCAAAGTCTCTGTTGAGAAACTGGGTCCAGGACTCCTGGCTCAATATGGGCATCCCACCGTAGGCTATAAATAGGGATTATACCCCTTATTATGTATACCTGATGCAATTGAAAGCAATAAAGAAAGATCAGGAGTTCTCTCTACCTCTCTGTGTTCAATCTATTATTCTGTGATTCTATAGTTAATTTATTTTTGTTTTAAACAGAGAAATCGATCGAACTGATCGCCAGCCACAGTCCCTAACAGTCTCCTCTAAACTTCTCTTCCGCTTCCCCGTTGGGCCATTGCTACCAAACAGGCCACTTCACCATCCACTCGAAGGCCATCGCAGACGCAACCCGTCTCGTACTTATCCAAAAAAAAATTCTCTGGTTATGCGGTCCGTACCAAAAGTACGACTCCCTCCTGAAGTTCTTCGGGGTGCCCGCAAGTAATCATGACGATGACGGGAAGGGCCCTTCTTCTCATCCGATCGACGCGGTCACGGCCGCGGGAGCGCGTCACGTCAGCCGGCGTGACGACGTCTGTCAACTCGCACAAGTCATTGAACGATGAGCCCTTTCCTTTCCTCCCGGACTCACACGTCGCGAATATACTCCACTCCACACCACACGAGTCCAAGCTCCGGGAGACAGGCCGGCCATACTCCACAAAAATCCCGTAATCCACAGCGTGCGTGACGGTCGCGCACGGCGCAGTAATCTCTGATTTTCGTGGACAAGATCCGCCGCAAGATCCCCTCGATCAGCCACACCCAGACGGGCAGACCCACCACTGCCGACGCTTTGGACGGTAAAGTCGTTCGAGGCCACGTGCGGGCGTCCAACTACGTACGGAAGATAGTGACACGACGGAATAAATGCGGCCCTCTTGTTCAACGGCTGATAGCTGTGACCAATAGTTTTTTTTTCAGCTACGAACTAAATACAAATAAATCAAATATCGATAATTTAATAAGCTATTCTAAAAACTTGTATTGATAGGATATTTCGAAACAGTGATAAAAAATCTTCCCGTTTAGTTGTCTTATGGCTTTCCCCGAACACGCAAACGGAATGCCTTTTTCCCCACCGTTTTGAAATAGCTTAGCAGAACAGTCTTTTCGAAACAATTTACCAGTTTGTCGGTATTTGTTTCTATCAGTGTTTTAATACTGATCTTATGTATGATTTCTTGAATTCGGAGGAAATCTTGAAGACCTGAACTACGATGTTTGATTACAATTGAGAGAGTAATGTGCAATGCTTTGCACTATATCTCGCTTGGACTGGATTTGATCTTCCCTCTCCTCTCCTCTTCTCTTCGACATCAACCTTTATATAATTGGCGAAGCAGCGGCCGTTGTCACGCGCCAGAAGACACCTTAATGCTTCGGGTGATAACTGTCCGATATGAGTTATTGTCAGAGAGATATGATACCCCGTTTGCCATGCAGCGGTTGCTGTCAAAGAGAAATCATGTGCGGTTATTAAGAATAAACACACGTTTTAACCGCCTTGTCAGACGGACCCACGATATAGTAGGTCGTCGTAAACAAGCCAGTCGCAGATAGATTGATCGCAGGAAGGTCCACGACTATAAGGTGATCGTAGGACAACCTATAACCATGTGGTCGTAGAAAAACTTACGACAATAAGGTAGTCATAGAAGAACTTACGACTATAGAAAAGTCTATGATAATGAGGAGTGGTCGTGGAAGAACTCATAACTATATGGTCGTAGAAAAACTTATAACCACCCTGTGAAACCCCTCTCTTATCGGTAAGGGGTATATTCAAAGAATATAATGATGTAACAATTTGAGGATTATTATATCCTTGTTATCTAGCCTCCCAACTTCAAGTAAAAGTTACTTACTTGAGAAAGAGAGGTTGTAGACGAAAGATGGTCGAAAGCAAAACCTTTTCGATTCTCCTCGACCAGAAGCGAGCTTGGTCAAGAAGGTGATTTCAATTGAGCTGTGAAAACAAACAGACTTCAAACAGAGGAATAAAAAAGTTCCAATCGACTTCCGCCAATCTGTCTGCTGGAGTAATTCCCAAGGAGGTAATAACCGTTCAGTTCCCGAGATGGGTAACCGGTTCGCACAGTTATAAGAACTTACCGCAGGGTAACCCTTGAGTCTCTTACTTTCCCCTTCTACTCCGATCCCCTTTGAGCTTTCCGCAACTAACCAAATCGTTACATCTTTTCTCTTGTTAAATGTTGACTTATTTCTCCTGTTGTGATTTTAGCTTGGCTCCCCATCGTCCGATGATGCTTCTATTAAGAAGCCCTCCGCAACTCTGCTCGTAGTCGAAGATGCGGTAGAGATGGTGGTCAAAGAGATGACCACTGCAGTAACAGAGGCTGCTGACAAAGTTGCAAAAACTACGACCATGGAGGTGGTCATCGCAATAGAAGTTCAAGCGGCTAATAACAGGGTACAAATACCTGGTTGAAAAGTTCGAAGTCCTTCCGACTACTCGTTGAGGAGGAAAACACCAAGGAGGCTCATTTTCATCTCCAAGAAGGTATAGCCGGAGAAAAAGAAGAATCTAACTTCTTCTTTGCATTTTTTAACCCTGTATTTGTAGTGGGATCTTCTTTTGATCGACCTCCCAGCCAAGTCTCACACCCCAAAGACCTTCCCGACAAGGGGAACATCTTCGATGATGAGCATTTTGAGAAGGTATGGTGGAACAAGGTTGACGAGCTCGGTCAACTCAAAGATTGCACGTGGGTACTTGCCAAGTTTGCTCATCGGAACATGAATGTAAGTATCGAATACTTAAACATTCATACTTAGTCTTTTCTGGTCTCTCATTGTACTTCTTTACTCAGAGAGCGTTGGAAGATATGACAACTGTGGCTGAGTACCACAGACAACTCATGCTCCTACGATAACAAAATATCGAACTCTCCAAGAAGGCAGAGTAATGGTAAGTCTCTGGCTTGTATAGTTGAACTTTGTTTCAACCACTTGTCCAGCTTTTCATGTCCCTGTTTAAATACAAGTCTAAGAGCAGCGAGAAATTTCTGGATGCTGCACCCGACAACGAGAAGATCGAGATGCAAAAACTCAAGAAAGAAAATGTCAACTTACAGATAAGTCTTCTGAAGGCCAACTCTGTAATCAACACATTTCGGGAGAAAATAAACAGTAAGTTTTAAACTTAAGACTATTTATTTGGATGTCTTTCTTGTCTTCCTCTAACTCTTTTCTTTTGATAGATAAAGAGACTGAAGCGAGTAAGCTCCGCACTGATGTCGAAGAGAAAGCCAAAGTGATAGGAGAACTTAGGTTGAAGAGAAAGCCAAAGTGATAGGAGAATTTACACATATTAGGAGAGAAAAAACAATTTCCTATAAGTCTCTCAGGTATAGAAATCATCCTCTATACTCAACAATCAATAGAAAACAATTTCTAGTATTTAAACAAAGCATAAATACTAAATTACATAAACAACAAAACATGTGAGGTTTATATTGCAATATTCTACCAATTGGAGCCCCTCCTACTTTATTTCAAAAAGTTCCATGGTCTCTTTTACAAGAATTCAGTCTAGAAGGACCCCTTTAATAAACCAAGGGCCCATGTGTAACTTGCCAAAATCCTGAGGGCTTTTCTATAAGTTTACCACACCCATATTGGATCCCACCCAATCTAGACTATTGTTGGGCCAATTTTGGCCTATGGCCAAAGCATGCGACCTACGTGAGGGTGCCAGGCCCATGCCAGCTTGGTAGGCCATCTGCGCTAGAGTTTTAACCCTAGCGGTGCGACGATGCTAGCCATTTGCCCGAGCTCACCTTGGTCCCAGTCGGAGACGACACGCAAGGCGGTGGCAAACTTTGCGGTGGGCTACAACAACATCAGCGGCGACACATGCGGCACCCTCCATCCCACCTATCTTCCTCATCTACCGTTCGCAGGTGGCGGCTACGATGACAGTGGCATGGTTGCTCTCCTCCTCACCCATGCCAAGAGTGGAGGTGGAGGCAGCAGGTACACGCTTGCTAGGCCCTCGAGCGGCATGACAATGACAGAGCTCAGTGACCCGATCTCCCCTCACGCATCGACAAAGAGAGGCAGTGAAGGATCTCACCGATGACCCCGTCCCATCCAATCACTCTCTAGACTAGGGAGGCAGTGGCGGAGATCGCATTGGCGACCCTATCCATCTGTTTGCTTGGTGGCATAAGAAGGCGATGGTGAACACCGGTGGCCCCATTTCATCCGTGCCAAGGAGGGTGGCGAGGGCTCACTAGCCCCAACCTTCGTGCGGAGGTAGAAGGCGGCGGTCGGTTCATCGTTGAGCATGCGTGAATGCAGATGGTGGCGACAGCTCCATCCTACACAGATGCGATGATGGGCTTTTGTCCTAGTCCATCCCAGTGGCACCGCAGAGGTGACAAAGAAGGCAACGGCTACCCTACAGCACGCAGAGGTGCAACAGCGAGGGCAGGACGGCGACGGCCATGGTGTGGAGACACCATGGCTGTCATGGGCATGGCGTCGACGTAGAGGTGACAATGACCTCGTACACCAGCACGGAGGCGATGGCGACGAGGTGCCTTTTGGACATGGCGCACGTGGAGGCATACGGCTTCCCAGTGGCAAGGTCTGCGGCATGCACGTGCACGCGCTCCCTCATTCCAATCTATTACAGCACGGTGGCATGAATGTTGAGGGTGTGCAGCTACTGGTCGACGATGTTGCGACTATGGCGTGCATGCTGAAGGCATACGACTGGTGGCTCGTTGGTGTCGTGCCAACAACGTATATGTGGAGGCGTACGCCTGTCGGTGTGATGGCACATGCCGAAGGTGTGTGCCGATCCGGTCTCGGTGCAAGGACGCGTACACCCAAGGCGTGCGCCCAATCTAATTGTGGGGAGAGGCGGCGCCGATGCATAACAGTAGAAAGACTGATCTATAAACAGGATAAAAGCAACGTACTAGGAAGCCTTAGCTTTAGGGCGTTATCGTGTTGATAACATATTGTATGATCGCAGTCACGTTGCCAATGATCGAAACTCTTAACTCACAATCAAGAATTAAAAGTAGATAAAAATAGAAAGATGTAATCCTAACATTCTCTCTTTTTATTAATATTTCTGTCTATAGATCTTCTTCTTAGGACATCTGCTAATGTCATGACCAAGCTCCTAGCAAACATCACAGGATTTCAGCTTCCATAGACCTCTGTTTGATTAGAGCCTACTTATTCGTTGTTTTCCTCCTCCTGTAATGGAGTGCTCTACCAGCTTAACATATGGGATGCCTTTATAGGGACTGTTTATATTAATTGCCGGTGATGTCTTTTGGCTAAAAATAAATAATAGTGGCTAAAAAGTGACTTTTAGAAGGAGGAGCGAGTAGTGAAATAAATGAGATAGAGGTACATACGTGAGATGGGGAGCAAGAGGAGTGGGTGTGTATTATGAACGTCTTATCCTCAGAGCGAGACAAGCAAGAGAAGTAAAGAAATTATTTCAGAAAACCGAGTATTCATATTAGTTTCTGACTTATCCAAATAGAAACTAAAAGTAGAAATCAACATAAATAGATCTATAGTCGAAGGCAGGAGCAATCGATTTATTACTTGTAAGCCATATTACTGGTTGAAAGAATAAAATCATATGCTAGTAATTTTTTCTTTCATTCATAGGGTTCTACTCCGTACCTCTGGCTAGAGAATGTAGTTCTTTTTTTTCTTTTTTTTTACACCTTTTGGTTTTGATTTATAAAGCATAAATAACGGGATGTCTTCTCAAAGCGGCTTCTTTAAACGGTTTTCTAACTCTAAAATCATATACGTCATCTATATCGATATCTTTATCATTTACCATATCTCGAGAAATTCAGATAAAAACTATTAAATCATAACCAAAAATTCAAAATAACAAACGTGCGTTCTTGTGACGTAGGCACCCGTGCCTACGTCACGAAATGACGCATATATACTACGTGAGTTCCGATAAAATCGAACAAACCGACAAAGAGCCGGATAGTGGTTTGACAGAACTTTCGTTCACCTCGTAGTTGAAGCGAGCGAGCGATCGAGCCGTGCGGGCGGGGTCTGACACGACGATCCACTTGTCCCTGTTTGTCCAGTGGACACAGCCACACACCCTGACACCGAGCCAGCGAGAGCTCACATCGGTTCAGCCATCGCGAACAACACTTACCAACAGGAAATCTGGACATATTTGGACCCCTAAACACCCAAAAATTCCGTTTTTGGACCCTAAACCAAAAAAATTCCGTTTCTGGACCCCTTCCGACCGCGTGTTTCGCGAGATGGCGCCACGTGTCCCGGCCGGCGCGCGACCGCCCGCTTCCATCGCGCGCGCGCGCGCCGCCGCGCGCGCGCGCGCCGATCAAGGCTCGCGCCGCCGCCGCGACCGCGTGCGGCCAAGCGTCGCGCGCGCCGCCGCGCCGCGACCGCGCGCCGGCCGCCAGCGTCCGCGCCGCTCGCCGCGTAGCAGCCGCGCCGCGCCGGCCGCGCGTCGCGCCGCCCGCCGCGCCGCGCGCCGCGCCGCCGACCGCGCGTCTGGGACACGTGGCACCAGCTCGTGAACGCGCGGTGGGGAGGGGTCCAGAAACGGAATTTTTTTGATTTGGGGGCCAAAAGTGGAATTTCGGGTGTTTAGGGGTCCAAATATGTCCAAATTTCTACCAACAGCCCCCTGCATCGTACTACAACAATAAAGCACACATCATCGTCCCAATGAAAACGTGGTGTGCTAGCGAATGGTGCAAAGCTCTCGTCGACTAGTCGTCGTGCTCGTCGCACAATATTTTATACTACTTCCGAGAGGCAAAGCAAAAGGCTGTAGTGCTAAGAAAGAAGTGCCGTTTACCTCTATAAGATAGCCGGCTCCCCATAGTTTGCACCTGCACCGCCGCACCGGTCACTTGCACTCTCGAGCACACCAATCTCGACCTCTCGATCGCCTGCGGTTTCTGCGTGCGCTAGCTCGTGGTGCGCGGCGCCATGGATGGGCAGGATGACGGCAAGAGGAAGAAGCCCCACGGGAACCCGAACCCCAAGAGAGGCGAGATCAAGAAGAAGATCATCAGAGACTGGACCGGCAGGACGAAGCCCCCGACGACGACAGGGCCTGGCGGCGGCGAGGACAACGGCAACGGAGGCGGCGGAGACAACGGCGGCTCCTGCGCTGGGGGCTACGGTCCTTACTGATGCATGGTGATTGGTGAGTGCGTTTGGAGCGAGCCCCAAGGTTTGTTGAGCCTCATGCGCTGCTGCTGCTGGTTCTCATGTGTGTATCAGTCGTGTTTGGGTACGTGTGTCTGCGAATGGTGGTGTAAAAGTTGGCCGGCGAGGTGTTGCGTGCCTGGTGGTGTAACAATCGGGTTCAATAATTCTCGATTAACCCATGTATGGGGTCGCACCGGCCATGTAGATAATGTTTGCATCTATGTGTGAATGCAGCACTCGTTGTTGCCGTCTTTTTGTGGTCGTGTTCTTGTTGATGCTGATGAAAATGTTTGGATCTATGTCTGAATCCAGCACTCGTTGTTGCGGTCTCTTCGTTGTCGTGTTCTTGTTGATGCTGATTCTACTGCTGTTCGTGCGTGCACCTCTAGTCCTCTACCGCTCTTTAATTCCACTACCCTTGTTTATGAAGTCGTTGCAAACAACTTTTACATCCCTAGTTCTTAGGAATCTCCAATCATGCATGTATGTACTGTGCAACCGATTGGTGCCATTAGATCGATCGATGCTTGGCGTTCCATTTTAGACTTGCATCTCGTTTCTTCTCTCTTGGTTTCATGGCTGCTTCTTTGATCAATGAATGAATACATGCAGTTCTTGAAAAAAAAATCTAGATCCACTGTTTATCCCTATATAAAATCTAGATCCACTGTTTATCCCTAGATCTGTGTAAATAATTGGTACTAGGTGCTGTAAATCCTCTTTAAATCGCTCAAAGAACAGAGAACTAGATTCCCGGAGATACGCTCGCTTTCAGCTAAACCCACTGTTTTGTTTGCTGGCGGCGATCTTATCCGTTTCTGATACGGCTTCACGTGGACGTGGTACAGAACACCATCGATTACCCCTTACAACACACTCGCATCACATAAACTACTTGTGATCAAGAACCGAATCATATCGTAGGCTTGAAAAGAAGATTGTATTCGAACATCCAGACAATGTAGTGCTAGAATATTCGTCAGCACGCTCGCTATGTAGATTCGGCGCTTTAAGTTACTCGTATGTTTGTGCACTGGACACAGTCCATATCTTGTTTGTTGCTGCTGTCCGGTTTTCGCTTTCCAGTGAGCTTGGCTAATTGGCTTGACCGAATGATCCAATTAAAACGTGCTCCGCACACGGTTCATCACGGGCCGGTCTCGCAGCGATTGACTGTAGCCGTTTTTCTTACGCTTGACTACGGCGGCAAAACTGGTGGGGCTGGTTTTGTTTTGCTTCATGTGTAGTACTAGTAGTTTAGGTTCTTTTTCGGCTGCGACTTATGACTTATAGTTATATCTAATGGTTTTTATCTTTAGAGTGAATATTTGTGTGAATAAATTGAATGCCGATAAGCCGCTTCGAAATGATCGTCCTAATAAACCGCTTCGAAATGATCGTCCTAATAAGCCACTTCATAAACACGATAGAGAAATCGTCTTGTTTATTTGTTTAGAGAAAGACATAAATCATAAGCTGGTTATAACCTGAAAAGAATAGACTTTATACTATTGGCCGAGATTTTTCCTTTTTAATAGGGCTGAGATTTTTCTTTTAGTATGGCCCTATTGGGCCGAATTGTTTTTTAGAGAACTGTTGGACCAAGTTAGTTTAGAGGACAAGGTGTAACTTACAGCTTTAGGCCTAGACTAACATGTGTCCTATATGCCATGCGCTGTTGCCCAGGTCGGCCCACAGCCCACATAGCCAGTCGGCCCAAGTGCGCAGCAGCACGGCGACACGTGCTTGGCTTGCTCGGCAACAACAGTAGCAGTAGTGCAGCCCAAGAAGCAGCAAGGTGGAAAATGGATACAAATTATTCATATTATTCGATTACTGTATTCAATAGAAAACAACTACGGTATAGATTTTTTCATCTGATTAATAATTTCTCTCGTATCATATCTGTATTCGAATTCATATAAAAAAATAAAGATACGAATATGGAATGGATTTTTACCATCCAAAATATTATTTTATCCAAATTATTCGTATTCGACAAAGCTATATGTGTGTGTGTGTATAATTACAATACGACTAATTAGTTGGACAAATTTTTTTAATTCAATCTTAGTTCATATTTCTTTAGGTGAAGTAAATAAATTACAAGGATATTCAGATCTGACTGAATTGAGTAGATATTCGATTCGAATTCGTATTCACTACAATATTAGATTCATATTTATATTTGAGAATATTCGAATTCGTATTCATTTATAAAATATAAATACAAATGTGGTAAGGGCACTATTCAATTCGTATTTGATCCGTTTCCACCCATAAGCACATACATGTTAGTTGTTCTTTCTTCTTTCTTTATTTTCTTTTTCTTCAGTTAGCTGTAGATTTTTTTTATGGATGTTTTAGTAGGTGTTTTTTCTCATGTTTTTCCATCATTATTTTATTAGTGTTTTTGTTGAACTAACTGCCTCGGTTTGTTCTATTAATATTTTTCATTTATTTCACAAATATTTTTCAATTGTTCCACTAATATGCTTGAATTGTCCCACGAGTATGTTTAATTTGTCCCACTAATATTTTATTTTCTTCTGAACATTACCGATGAATTATTGGAACACCGTGATGAAATTTTAGAACATTAAAACCAAATACATGGAACATTAGTCATTCCCACTTAGAACTTAATACATGTAATATCGTCGATGAACTATTGAAACATCATCGGTAAACTACTAAAATATTGAAACAAAATGCGTGGAACATAGAACTTAATGTATGGAATATTGTTGATAAACTGTTAAAACATCAAAACCAAATGTATAGAATATTTGATTTTACTTACCGGACATCCACACACCCAACCAATTCATTCCCCTTATGTGATTCAAAGATGTGCACTGGAACATCATCCATGAACTACTAGAACATTTACGAAGTAATGTATGGAATATTTTGTTTAATCTACTAGAATATATGACATGTGATATTATTTACTAAGCTAAATTATATATAAGTAGTGTCTTGTTTTGATGATCTCATTGTAAGGAACACAATGGTTTAAACGGATCATAGAAGAATAATCAGTTCAAAAGATACACGTGTTGCAACTGGCCCACCCGGCCCACATGAGCGGTGTGTAGCAAGTCGGTGGCACAGGAGTCACCAAATCACTTCAGCACATGAGGAGTCACCAAATCACTTCAGCACACGAAAAAATAGTAGTATTAGAAGTCAGTGGCACGGAGTTCGAGGCAAATATTTTTTGGTCCAAAAATTCAAACTACCATATCTTTGTGGACCATTTAATTCATGATCCGATTTAGCCACCATATTTGTTAAGACAAGATCTTTAAAACAAGATCGGACTTATACCTTATGTTGTATGTTCTACTACATAAAACAAAATGTTCCATGTTATTACATTGATTTGTTCCATTAATTCATTAACGATGTTCACGAAATATATTTTGAATTGAATATGAGGATTAAATCAAGTGAGTGTTGAATGTTAAAGTAGGTAAAATGAAATATTAAATGTGTTTAGTTTCAATGTTCTAATGGTGGAAAAATGTAAGTTTTTAGAGAGAATAGGTCAATGTTCCAACAATTCATTGGCTATATTCCAATAGTTCATCAGTGATGACCTAATGGTAGGACAAATCTGAATAATTCAAACGTATTAGTCGAATAAATCAAAATTATTAAATTAGCTGAACAAAAATATTAGAGGAACAAATCAATAAAATTTATTAAAAAAATATTAATAAAACAATAGTGGAAAAATGTCATGAGGGAAAAAGAGGAAACAAGATGGTTCAGGTTTTAGGGCATGTTCCTGTTGGTTTTGGCTATAGCTTATAGCTTTTGGGCTGTTCGTGAGGAAAAGTATGGAATAACAGAAACTCGCGTGTAGTTTGGCTTATATAAATGAAGTTACTATAGTATATACTACAATTAAATTGTAGACCCCATCTTAAAAAGACACTCTGTCTAAAAGCTAGTTACTATAGAAAAGCCAAAAACCAGCTTTTAGAAACTGAAAAGAACAAACCCTTAATTAGCACGGTGCACATAGTTTTGTCTGCAAAGTTGAGAAAGCTTTATGTACCAATCATGAGGTTTACAACGCATACAAAATACATATTTGAAAAGGGTATCAAGCCTATTTTGAAATGGATCAAACAATGCATAATTTGTAGCTTCCTACAAAAAGATATGGCAAGTTGATTGCATACTGCAGAGGCAGTCCTGGGTGAAGCTCAAGAGTTGATAGCTCGAGGAGTCTGTGGTTGTATGGGATCTTTGGGTGATATCAGTCTATTCCAAGACTATCCAAAGTTTTAAAGGACTTTTTTTTTTCTTGTTTCTCATGGGTTTGGTTCATCACTAATTAGAAAATTAAGACAAGAAGGTTTGGATCCAATTTAGATTTGATTCAGGACAGCCAACATAATTTAGATTAAAATATTCATAACTTTCATAAACAGAGTTTGATTTTGGAGTTATTATGCTCACTGGAAAACTAATTTGAAGACCCACACAATAGATAGGGTGCTAGCCTTAGAAAAACAAACTGATGATTATAAATTTAGGTTTCATTTTTTGTTTGTATTGGTGTCCAAGTCTTATTTAGGTGTCTTATAAAGGCTATAAAGCCAAGGGGGGTGCATCCCATGTAATTTTTAGACTCAACATTATGAATTAAAAAACATTTGTGTTCTAGCTTTTAGCTACTTCTATGACGATAGTCTCACTATTACCTAGGCCAAACGCATGTCCTTCCTAGTAGTTTCAGCACAACCAACACTTGAAGGGAATTGGGCGTTCTTCCAAAGATCGTTCTATCTTTTCACTGGGAATTGAAAAATTGATATTCTTCACTTGATGGTCAGTGGAGAATATCATGTGTGTGATTAGGTGAATTTAAAGAGTTGCAAGCCCATTGCATTAGTAGTGGGGGATTAACTACGATTCATTAAGCTTACGCACAAGCTCACTAAATAGATATCATATGCACCGTTTGTTCTTATAAAGGAAATACCTCTTGTAGCCTAGCGCTTCTGTGCTGATTTTGAGAAAATGAGAATATCTTGGGAGCTTACGACCTTACAATAAGTCATCAAATAAGCTCATTCAGATAAGATTGAGAAAGACTCTTCAGTAAGTGCAACATTAGTGTCTATGGTACCTTGCCAACAAACTTATGACCAAATCATTGTGGGTTTATTGTTGAAAATAAAGAGTAATCTACCTGCATAACAATATGAGCAAATTCAATTTTCTCTATCTTGATCATTTTTCACAGAGCACTTTATTTTAGTCCAGATGTTTTTACCTTGATTCTATTTAATGGAAGTTTGGGCTCTGATCTACTGACTACTGGTTGGGTACTCTTCTCAATCAGATTTCTTACCTGAAGCAATTGAGCAATATGAAACTTGAGGACAAACCACTTCCATTTAAGAAAAAAAAACTTTACCAGGCTAAAAAAATTGGCAAATGGCCATTCTTGAACCAAATCCATGCCAACATCTCACAGTGCTTCTAAAGAAAATAGACAAGATTTAAACATAGCATCAAAAACTAAAAACTCACAATTTTATCCAAATGTTAAAGAATAGAGGCCTGATCATTGGGATCAACATCTGCTTCATTTTTCAAGACAACCAACACATTTCATATTGCAAGATTCACTTACTGAAGCAAGCATGAAGTAAAGAGTGGCATACCTCGGCATACTCAAAAGGTCTAACAGACCTCAAAGGTATTTTAGTTGGCCTATACTGGTTTCCCTATTTAGGAAATATATAAGGAATAAGAAAACACCACAATGAACTTCTTTTCAACATGAAGAAGATAATCTTCAAAAAGGACCTTGATTTCTAACAAAAGAACATGCTTCGGTTTTGCTTCACCATAAATCAGGGATGATGCAACTGATGAACTTGGTTGTGTGATGTGAAAACCATCCGAGGTACCTCCTATAAACAATTGGTCAGAAGGAAAGTGTATAGTTAGTTATTTCTATTAAAAAACATGAAGTGTATAATGAAATGCCAAGTTATTACCTTGGGATCAATAAGGCATTCGTTCTCAGGGGCGGACCCAGGACAAAATCCGAGAGGGGGCACACCCACACACCCACAAATGAGTGAGGGCCTTTTAGTTGGGCTGAATGGGGGAATTAGCATTAAATCTTGGGCTATATACCTGGGCTCCTGCGAATTGAGTGGCGGCCTGGGCCCTCACTCCCCCCTCTTTGGGTCCGCCCCTGTTCGTTCTCATGGCCCCATACTATAAAGTCTAGAAAACATTGCAAGAAATGTTTGTTGATGGTGCTTTTAGGGTTTGTCTTTATCCTATATTTTGTATTTTGTTCAGTTCTTCAATGACAGACTCCATAGTGGTCTTGAGTGTGTTAACACAAAGAAACTTGGGCTTTGGTTTGACTGAAAATAAGGAGAAAAATGAACAGCATGGCCTGCATATAAATTCCTTTAGTAGCATTTTTTTATGTCTAGTAAGGAACATATATCATTGATATGTAGAGTAGAAATCAAGCAAATGCATAGCAATAGTTGTATTAGTTTTTGTTTTCCTGAACATGGTTGGTATACAAATTTTGACAACCAGATATTATAGGAGGCGTTGCTTAAATTAGAATCCAGAATTTGCCCAGAACCAACAAGAATTTGACAATTATCATAACAAACTCATTGTGCATGAACATAGGGAAATTAACTCAAAGTTACGCAATATATGGAAGTATGGAACATAGCATGAATAGTAGGTATTGAGTACTGGTAAAATTGGCAAAGGGGATCTACTCGCGCATGGTCCAGTTAGGTTGGATGTCGATCGAGGGCTTGGATGATGAGGATTGGTTGCCACGGCCGCTGGCGTGGTGGTGGGAGCAGTGGTTCTGGTAGTGGCACTTGCGGCGGGCACGCTCCTTCTTGGCCTCGCGACGGCGCACCTCGACCTCCTCATCGTGGCACTGCGGGAGCTACGGGCGCTGGTTGATGCACCACTTGGGGCCAAAGTGGGGGGTGGCGCGGCAGCGACTTGGCGTCCACAAGGTGGAACGAGGAGTCGTCAGCCGCAGCGGCGAGGGAGTCGTCAAGGGAGGTGAAGTCAAAGACGGAGTCGCGGGAGGGGAGGAGCAGCAGCGCATGGGCAGGGGAGGAGAGGTGGCGGCGCGTAAGGAGGGGAGGAGGAGGAATGGGAACGAATGGTTAGCCAGGCCGAGTTTGGGGGAGATGAGCGCGATTTTGATTGGGACGGCCGCTGCCGTGACGAGGGCGAGGAGGAGGTGGAGAGCGCTAAGGCGGGCCATGGTTGGGTGACCGCGGGATTTGGATCGGAGGTTTTGATTCGATTGTGGAATGGATCTGGAGGGGGATGAGATGGAGGGGTTCGGGGTGGGAGTGCGAGGTGGTGCTGCGGCAAGGAGGTGGCAGGCTCGCCGGACATGGGGGAAAGGGGATGACGGTGGTGATGGAGTAGATCTGGGGACAGGTGGGGCGATGAAATGAAGAGGGGGAGTGGAGAGGCCACGAGGTTGGGGTTGTAGGTTTGTAGCGCGATGTGCGGGGGCAAGTATGTGCGCGGTGGCGGCCGGTGGCATTGGTGGATGCTGAGGGGTAGCGGCAGATGGTGGTGGAGGAGGAGGCGAACGGGCATAGGAGGAGCGGCTCGGGTGGAGGAGGAGGCGAGCGGGTGGAGCTGATGGGTGGTGGAGGAGGAGGCGAGCGGGCGGAGGAGGAGCGACTCGGGTGGAGGAGGAGGCGAGTGGGCAGCGGAGCAGATCATTCCCAAATTGCTCGCAAAGTACGCATAAGTGGGGAGACGTGAGTGTTCATGTGGATCTAGATGGCTGTTTTTTAATCGGATGGTTGAGAGAGGAAGAGACAGATGAACCACTAGGGGGAACTACTATCAACTTTTTCTTTTAAGAAGTAGAGAATATATTGTTATATATATAATGAAATGATGAACTCGATTATTTTTGTCCTAGTTTCATCCCTGAAAATACGTGATGACACGGTCGATCAAGGTACGTAACGGGGGAAGAAAATTAATATTGCCGCCGGGTGCGTAAATCGCGTCACGGCGCGCGACCGCGAGGGGCACGGGCGAATGAAATATTTGACATGTCCGCATCAGGTTCACACGATGCACCGCCGCGCGCGTCCATTGCTCGTTGTCGCGTGCGCCCGCGCTTTTTGATGCGGTTGGTGCGGATGCTTCCGCCCCGGCTCTTGCGCCGCCCGAGCAGTATACTACTCAAGCTTCGCCGGCTCGGATAAGGTGTTGTCGCTCGCCTCAACGCCTTTCGCTGATATGCAGCGTGCTGTTTTTGT
This sequence comes from Dendrocalamus sinicus, assembly GCA_036346575.1. NCBI lineage: Eukaryota > Viridiplantae > Streptophyta > Magnoliopsida > Poales > Poaceae > Dendrocalamus > Dendrocalamus sinicus. The sequence continues at coordinate 40,349,378 of CM070648.1, read as the reverse complement.
CATCTTTTCTGAAGAATCTGAACCGAAAAGAAGTTGCCATGGTCTGTGGTTGATTGATGCAGTGCTCTCGTAGTCTCGTTTTGTTCAGTCGGAGGTAAAACGGTGGTGCTCACTGCAGCTTAGGGAGCTAAAGCTTGCACACGTACTGATCTGCCTTACTTTTAACCTCTTTTTGGACTCTGCCTAAACCTGGAAAGCATCTCCAGTGCGCTTTGTTAGGTCTAACTTCCCGTCGAACGACGAGTTCTTTGAACGACCGGTGCAAGTGAACGATCAACATCCAAGCAACGTCCCAAGGTTTTTCAAAACTCGTGATGTCTGAGCATCATGTTCTGTTTATAGAAAAGAGGATACGGCTATACCGCAATATGCCTAATGTGATACTCGAGTTTTGGTCTGCGGTGTGGCTCGAACGAAATGTGATTACAGAGGCGATGTTTTTTCAGGTGTCCGTATGGACCCCTTCAAGAGCTGAGCCAAGAAAGGCAAGAACTGATACATTTTTGTATTCGTCATCTAATTATGGAAGGGCATGAGAGAAACCAGACCAGGCTTCCGAATGAGAAAAGGATCCGTAAAGAGCCGCCTGAATGACCGAAATGAAAGATGAAAATTTAGACCAAACCTCCGAACGAGAAACGGATCCGTCTCAATGGTCCGGTGTACCCATTGCTAGTCGTTCCAACTGCGTTCACCGAGGTACCCCCGAACACACCGCACATCAGAGAGAGAAAAAGCTTTACGATTACAGGTGGAGAGAGAAAAATGAGATGGAAGGACGACGACAATTTCACGAGCAGCACAGCGAAAGGGTCAGGCACTCAGGCTGGGCACACCGCCCAAAATAGGGGGCCGGCGTTAGCGAGACATGTGTGACCCGTCGCCGTTACCTCGCAGAATTGGCGCGCGGGGCCTCCCTCCAAAGCGACCAAAACACCCACGCCAGTACGCCACCTCGGTCCGAAAGCAGGGGTAAAATCATAACTTCGCGTGCTCTAGCACATCTCTGGAGACTGCAGGGCCTATTCTTTTTTAATTTTTGGCTTCTGCTTTTTATTTTTCTACAATCGAAATATCTTTTTGAAGGTAAGATCTATTAGTTAATTGTAGTATATACTATACCGACTTTATTTATATTAGCAAAAATCATATGTAAGTTTCTGTTACTTTGTAATCTTTCACACAAATAGTCTAAAATCACAGGCTACAACCAAAAATCATAAATCTCAGAAAAAAAAACAGATCATGAATATTACTGTAGTAGGATGCTTATGAGTACCCTAATAACTGTAGATTAAAATAGCAGGCACTAGCGTACCTACCACGCGCGCCCACATGTGCAGCTGTTCCCACCGCACGAGATCGACGGCCAGGAGGCGCCCCACGAGAAGCTTGCCTTCTCAGCTTCTCTCCAGCATCAACGCATCCTTCTCCCCGTATAAACCACAGGGGAGCGTGGCTTCCACCTGCCCCAGAAGCTTTGTGGTCTTCTTCCCCTCTCCGCCCCACGCATTCTACGATCCGAAAAGCTTGAGCCCTCAGCCACAGCAGCCATGGCGAAGAACTACCCGGCCGTGAGCGCGGAGTACCAGGAGGCCGTCGAGAAGGCCAGGCGCAAGCTCCGCACACTCATCGCCGAGAAGAGCTGCGCCCCCCTCATGCTCCGCATCGCGTAAGTCTCTCCTCCCCCGTCCTACACCCCGCGCTCGTCCAGATCGTTCGAGGAGGATCCGTGGGCTTATCTGGCTTTTTCGTTTGATCCTCGCGTAGGTGGCACTCGGCTGGGACGTTCGACGTGTCGTCGAGGACCGGCGGCCCGTTCGGGACGATGAAGAACCCGGCGGAGCTGGCGCACGCCGCCAACGCGGGGCTGGATATCGCGGTGCGGATGCTCGAGCCCATCAAGGAGGAGATCCCCACCATCTCCTACGCCGATCTCTACCAGGTTCGCCGCGTGCTCGGTTAGATCTGGCTGATCGGCCCGATCTGGCGAAATGGATATGGTTTCTGACGTTTTTCTCGTTTGTTCTTTTGCAGCTTGCGGGAGTTGTGGCCGTGGAGGTGTCCGGTGGACCTGAGATCCCCTTCCACCCAGGGAGGGAGGTGAGATTTCTTACGCTTCTCAACTTTTGGGGGCTTTTCTCAGGGTTTTAGGCCGCGGTTCGGCGGATAAGAGTGTGTGGGTGGGTTGGTGAGACCGTGGGAGTATATTATTAGCAAGGACTCCACCGGTGTGTGCGCTTTTGCGTGTGGGGCGATTACATTAATCTATGGCCGGCAACTTAGTAATACAACCGTACGGATTTTTCTAGTATTACTCTAGTATAATATCGTTTGTTGGGATTTGTACGCATTCGTGCTGGTGCGTCACTGCGTTGCTTTGGCTGATTGGCTCTATGTGCTTATTGTCATCCTTAAGATGTGGGTGACTGTCCAGTGATTTAGGGTGTGTTTGGTTGCCTGCATCCCCTTCATCCTGGATGGGTGGATCCGTATAATCTGAGAAAGAGCCTGTTTGGTTGCCTGTATGAGCGGATACAGCCTGTATGAGCGGATGCAAAAATACGCCCTCATCCTGGATGGGTGGATACGCTCAAAATGAGCTTCACTAGCCATCCTGGATGAGTGGATGCAGTGTATCTTATGCGGTCCCACGTGTCAGCCTCTCAGGTTTGGTAGACTGCATCCGCTCAAATCAGCAACCAAACAGCATCTCAGTTTTTTTGTATCCGCTCATACAGCCTCACCAAACATCTTCTTTTTCTGAAATACGATTCCACTCAGCCTGCATCCACTCATCCAGGATATACGATGCAACCTCCATCCACGAACCAAACACACCCTTACTAATTACTGTACATATGGCCCCCTAGTGTAACATGCAGTTTGTGATATGCACATAAGAAACAGTGGGCAAATTGAGAAGTTTATGCATGCTGTATGGTATGAAATGAAAGCGGTCTCTTTTCTGGTCAGTTGTCTGTGGACTATTAAGATTTAATGATGTTTCATACTTTCTGTTTCTTTTGTATTCTGGTTATTCTCAGTCTATTCCTTAAAACCCTGTGTTTCGTGTGTAGCCCCCTCTGTTTTTTTTGGGTATGTTAGCAGTATTTTCCAAGTTACCAGTTTTCTACTCGGTTTGCTGACAGAAAAGCCTGTGGCGAAAAAAAAACAAACAAACAAACGCACGACCCTTCTAGTAAATGGATCAAACCATCGGCATGAGCATTTTAATTAGGGAAATTCTACAATAGCTATTTCCCATTTGAACCATTTCGGTTTCGGAACTCTCTTGTAGTGGCTTCATCTTTCATGTGATACTGTTGGCACACTGAGAATGGCTTGTTTGTCCCTTGGAAATTATTATTATACTTGAGTTCTTAACTGCTCCCTCTGTTCTAATTTATTTGATGTTTTAGCTCTTTGCACATGAATTTAAGGACAGTGTAAATTGACTCGTCTGCCCCGATTTAACCTGTCTCTTCTGAACACTCCATGGCACGTAGGATACAAGAAGAGTTAGTACGGTAGGGCTCTTTGTTCCAAGTTATTAAATGGGATAGGTGTTGATGTAATTTGATACATGGAATTAAATGATGCAACAGACAACGAAGTGCACATTAAACAGAAGCAAGGGTAGGTTGGGAAGAAATGTACAAATGTCACCTTAAGTCTTATAACAGGCAAATAATAAATAACACTTTTCAAGGGCTAAAACATCAAATACGTTAGAATGGAGGGAGTACTAATTAAACAAATGTTTACTCAATTTATGGAATAAGTCTGTTGTTTGGGGTTGGGGACCAGTTGTTGCAGTTGTCAATGCCTTGAATATGCCATTTTATTTGAATATATTCATTATTGTGTGTGTTTAAACTTCATATGGCATCCCACCATCTATAATTGCAGTGGCTCTGATTGCTGTGTCCCTGATCGTAATGCACATTAGCGATCCCACTTAATATCTTCACATGGTTAAGGGTACAATAATAGGCAGTGGCGGAGCTTGAACTGTAATATAGAGTGACAATATAATGAAATATGTTTTGGGACCTTAGAAAGGGATCACTGGTTTTGAATTTGGTTAGTATTTAAGTGGGAAATATGTACTTTATTCTTTAAGAAATGTTCCACGTACAGAGGAATTCAATAGTCCATCTTGAGAAGGCCAAAGCTGTTAAACTTTGTTTAGGGGTTGACAGTTGTCACAATTTCTCCATGATTTGCGATGACATGAGACATATTATAATGGTCCATTCGTATTGACTTTTGCTGATAGTTTTTTGCTATGGCTGATAGATAGAAGCGGCTAATAGAAGGTGGGGTGTTCGTATTGGCTTATGACTTTTGACTTTTTGCTAAGTGCATTATATAAGAAATACAGTGCAACGAAAGTCACTACAACATTTAAACCACTATGCAACTTACGGAATTATGATATAATAAAATACAAAGTGCGTTACAACATGTGAAAGCGCAAAGTAGTAGTTGATGAATAGTAGTGGTTGATAAAAGTGGCTTATAGAAGTTGAGGCGTTCGTATTGACTTTGGCTTCTCTAAGCAGAAGCCAGAAGCTAAAGCCAACTAAGTGTTAGGTGGAGCACTTGTTTATAATTTGCGACATCATTTCTGGTTCAGTTCAATCATTTTTGGCCATTACAGGGGTGGGCTTGAGTGATTTGTCTTATTCGTTCCATGTTTTTTATCGTCGTGCCTGAACTTGTTGAGACAATGTTTACATTTTGCTTTGTACTTTTGCAGGACAAGCCTCAGCCTCCACCTGAGGGCCGCCTTCCTGATGCTACCAAGGGTATGTTTCTAACCTTGACTACTCCTGCAATTAAATGAAATCTTTACTATTACTGTAATAAAACCCTTGTAAGCTTTCCTTGCTACTAATGGTATTCAATTGATTTGTTGGTTCCTCATAATGTTTTTGTTGCTGTGCTCCTTTAAACTACATGGTAGAAACTACTTTTGCTTTACACAATTATGAACCATTTCCATGTATAGCATTTCTTAAGGCTATCCAACGTTTGTCCCTTGCTGTTCTTAAGATACGCATTTGCATGCTTATTAAGGCGTCGCCTAAGCGTCGCTTAAGCGACGCTTAGGCGGTAAGGCGGCGATGGGCTGTAAGGCGTCGGCGTCGCCTTGCCAGGAGGGTGTATGGCGTCCGCCTCAAACCCATGGCGTCGCTATGGCGTCCGTTGGGCGAAGAAAAGCGAGAAAACAGCGAAGGCGGACGTCCCAAACACCCCAAAAAGCAAGTATAAAGAGATGCGAAGACACACCTGGAACCCTAGACGGCGGCGCTTGGAACCCTAGGGCCAAATCCACCGGGAAAGCCACTAGATCTGTAGGCCTCGCCGATGAATCATCCACTTGGGGAGCAGGGCGATGACGGCAGAGGAGGCGACGGTGACTCTTGGGGGAGCAGGGGCGGCGGCGGCGGCGACGTCTCTTGAGAGCAGGGGTGGCGACGGCGACGTCTTTTGGGGAGCAGGGGAGGAGGCGGCGGTGTCTCTTGGGAGGGAGAGCAGGGAGGCGCGCGGCGGTTGGGGCGAGGAGGAGAGAGAGAGGCGGCGGCGCCTCTTGGGAGGAGAGCGAGGAAGGCGGCGCGGCAGTTGGGGAGCGAGGAGGAGGGGAGAGAAGCGGCGGCGGCGGCGTCTCTTTGGAGGGAGAGCACGGGAGGCGGCGACGAAAGTTGAGGGAGAAGTGAGGGGAGAGAGGAGCGGTGTGAGGGTTAAAACTTACTGGGGCGGCCGGCTAGGTTAAATCAGAGGGTGGCCGGATTTTACAAGTTAGTCTTCAGAGTTTTACAAAATTATAATTAGGTCCTTCACCCTCTTACATTTCTTCTAATTTAGTCCTCCAGAACTCCGTTTTCTCCGCCTTATGATGCGTGTAAGGCGTCGCCTCGCCTTACGCCTTACCGCTTAAAAGATGTGAGGGGGGTGGATCGCCTTACCTCGCCTTACCGCCTTAATAACCATGCGCATTTGCAACGAAATAATTTTTTCATCTGTACCCCTCTGGTTCTATGATTCTTCTAGCTAATCAGCAACTTACGTAATGTTATCATATTTTGCTGAGTTCTGTTTTGGCTTATGGTTTATGGCTTCTTTCAAACAAATAAACGGAACGGTTTCTTCGCTGTCGTTTCGAAACGGCTTATCGGCATTCAGTTCGTTCATACAAACGCTCGCGTTAGAATCAAAAACCATACGCCGTAGCCGAAAGAACCCACTCTTTGATTATACTGATGACTCAGCTGCAAGAGTGCCTTAATTGTATTGCTTTGTCTGCTTCACTCCTGATCTGACCCACCTTTGATCATTTTGACCATGCTTTTATCTTACCGACCACATGTTGAAGTCACCGACTTAACTTACAGCTTTACTTACTGTTCTACCAGGTTCTGACCACCTAAGGCAAGTCTTCGGCAAGCAGATGGGCTTGAGTGACAAGGACATTGTTGCCCTCTCTGGTGGTCACACCCTGGTTAGTTTGTCTGTTTACTCAAATCTGCTTCTATATTATGCTTTGATCACTGCAGGCATGTCTTAATGTTTTTTTTTTGAGTTTCTGCAGGGAAGGTGCCACAAGGAGAGATCTGGTTTTGAGGGACCCTGGACTAAAAACCCTTTGACATTTGACAACTCTTACTTCAAGTAAGTGAGGTTACAGCTGGCTCAATTTTTTTTGGGCAGGGGAATAAGTTATAAACTTGTATTTACCAAACAATTTTTGCAGGGAGCTTCTGAGTGGTGACAAGGAAGGCCTTCTTCAGCTTCCTAGTGACAAAGCCCTGCTGAGTGACCCTGCCTTCCGCCCACTCGTGGAGCAATATGCTGCGGTATGCCTCCTATCTTGTTGTTGTCATCATCATCTAGTGCACCAGATTGTCGAGATATGAAAAAGCGTGATACTGATTGTTCTTTTCCTTCTGGTAGGATGAGAAGGCTTTCTTTGATGACTACAAGGAGGCCCACCTCAAGCTCTCCGAACTGGGGTGAGTGGTGTCCTTAGGGTATCATGAATATCTCTTACCAACACGATCGACTGTATCTAATTTTACCCTTGTGATCCCAGGTTTGCTGTTGCGTAAGATGTGTCTACAGTCTACTACTGCTGCTAGTAAGCGATCTGGGGCTGTCTTGTTTTGCATCTAGACTAGAGTCAGTGTGAAGCAGCAGACTACTATGAATCATCATTTTAATAAAAGTTTGCTGGCCTGAGGCCATCCTCTGTAAGCTGCCAGTGGTCTTCCATGTGCCGTTGCGCTGGACTTGATTGCCATGTGCCACTGAAACCCTCTAGATCTATTGGTATGAATTGTAGTACTTTGCCCTGGTACTTTGTGCGTAATCCATGTTTGTGAATTTATGAAATGGACTTGATCAGATCTACCCTGGGTCTTGTTGATCTGGTTGCACCTGACGTTTCAATCAGAGTTTATCCTGTGGCTCACTGTGATGTGCCATTTGGATTTTGGGTTATGGGAGGTGGGAACGGGAAATAATTGGTGGGAGAGTTAGGCCTGTTCAAGGATAGAAAAACCGGTACCGGGGAGCTTTCTGTCGGGTGGCCGTTAACGGTAACTGGTCGGTTACCAGAAAAATTGGTTAAAAATTAAATATCAAAATTTGAATTCGGGTTGTTTTTTAATTGGTAAACGTTTGAGTTATCAGAAAACACTGGAAACTGTAAAAAAAGCCAGAAAAATGATAAAAAAAAAACTTAAGATTGATGTATATTTAGTCCTATAATAGGTAAACTAACATAGAAAGTGTATTATATAGTTATAAATGTAAATTTACATTTAAAAATTTCGGTCGGTTTTTTTACTAGTTACCATTGGGTTTTCTGGTCGGTAACCACCGATTTTTCTATCCTTAGGCTTATTCGTATTGTTTTCTTCTTCTGGTTTCTGCTTAGAAAAGCTAAAAGCAAACATGTGGCTTTTGAAAGTGGTTTTTTCACTTCTCTCACTATCGTCTCGCTCTAAAGATAAGACAGTAAGTCACGGGTGCATTACGCACCTCACTCTTCTCGCTCTGGTCACACGCATACATCTCTCTCTTTCTCGCTTTTTTCACTACTCGTCCCTTCATCTAAAAATCACTTTCTTTCAGTCATTACTATTTATTTTTAGACATTAACTATAATAAAAAACTACCAATAAAAGTTAATACAAACACCCATTTAATCCAATATTTGGTTCGAGGGTTTTGGGATAGGATATGATGGACTCGTATCTCACTATTTCTACATTAATGGGGGGAAGGTTTCTGTGGGTTAGGTTGGTTATGATGTTAAAATTACAAATATACTCACAAAGGATAAGAAGCCTAACTCATGTCAGAATGAGCATTTTAGTCTAGCATGCACCCTATGCTCTATCTCAAACCCACATCTCATACCTAAAAGCCAAGGATTGGTTCTTTTCGGTTGCAACTTATGATTTTTGGTTCTAATCTGAGCGCTTATGTGAACGAATCGAATGCTGATAAGCCGATAAGCCGCATTAAAACGACGGTAAAGAAACCATCCCATTTATTTATTTGAGCGAAACTATAAGCGAAAACCAATGGAATAGGAAGAAAATTTTATTTCCCTTACCTCTTTTACATCCCTTTCCCATTCCCTCCTTGCACCCAAACACCACCTTAGTGGTTGCAATAAGTGAATTGTTAACAAATTAGGACCATAGCACAATTTTATTTTTCAAATTTGGTCTATAGATGCTCGTTTTTGCAAACATAGCCTCGTCCGTGAGCTCGGCAGGAGTGGTAGGCAACACCTGCACCTGCCGTGCCACCAGAGCTCGCCAGGAGAGAGGCGCAGCGACAGGGGCACCGAGCATGGCAGGCGAGGGCACAACTCAGGTTCTAGTGGGCGCAACAGTGCTGCCGATCTCCCTTAGCTCGACAACTCCTGCTACTAGCCTCCGCTGGCTGTTTGTCTGTTTAACCATTTTTTGTAATAACTAACGCTACGGATTAAAAAATCATCTGTTTTTGTTCGAAATTTTTTAGGGAGACGCAAGGGGGAGTTTGGATGGACAGATGAACCAACACCACCAACTCCCTCTTTTAAATAGTGCAAATACATTATTGCAAAAAAAATATAGCAATGGACCATGTCTAGCATGATATAACACTTCGCAATGAAGATGTGAATTACAACAGTGTTAAGGAAAAAATGTGAAACTGTAGGGCACCTACATGGCGTGGCGGTCATCCAGGTGGCATGGACGTGGCTAGAGATGGCAACGGGCACAAACCCGCTGGGTTTTGCTATCCCAAACCCGTGCCCATGAAAGTTGGACGTGCCCGCTAAAAACCCATACCCGTGACGGGTGCAGATTTTTGCCCAGACCCATGCCCACTGGGTTAAAGGGTACCCATGGGTCGCCCGTGGGTTCAGTAATGCGAGCTGCAACAATGGTTAATGGAGAGGAGAAGAAGTTCACCGGACATCTTCGTTGGAGCCGGAGGGCAGCGCCATGGCCAAGAGCCTACTGCTGCGATGCGCGTTGGCTGTGGCGTGGGGGCGGCGGGCTAAACTGGAAGGCGAGGCGACGGCGTGAGGGAGGATGAGCGTGCGGCAAGAGTGGCGGGAGCAGGAGCGGGAGCTGCGGGACGGGAGGGCGAGCGTGGAGACGGCCGGAGACCGAGCGCGGAGCGCCAGATGCGCCGCCGCTGCGGCGGCTATTGAATCGGGGTGGGGACTGGGGAGGAGTGAGTAGTGACCGTGACCGAGTGCTAGCTAGGGTTAGCCGTATGGGTAATGGGGCATTGCCGCATTGGATTTGGGGGCTTGGGGCTAAATGGCTAATGGGCTATGGGTCATTTGGTTTGCCCGGGAGGTGGGAGTCTGGGTTTATAAGTCCTATGGATCGGGTTTATATTACCCATGGGTTTACGGGTTTGGGTACTATAGGAACGTACCCGAACCCGGTAAACCCGATGGGTTGGGCTTTTTGCCCATTAAGAGACCCATGGGTTAGGAAATTGACTCAGATCCATGCCCTAATAGAGTAAAAACCCACCGGGTATCGGGTTTCGGGTACCCATTGCCATCTCTAGACGTGGCTGGTTGTCACGGTAGTGGCAGGTGTAATTGTTGCTCGGGTTGGCACAACAACAATACGAGTGGTAGTCACTGCCGATGTGCACCACCTCCTCATTGTTTCTCTCCATGATCCTCTGCCTGCAGAGCTCATCATTGTTGGTTCTCTCGGTTTGGAGCTCCTTCCGCAACTCTACTAGGCGGATGTGCAATTTATGGATGTAAACTTGGGTGGGCATAGGATACAGCGTATCCATCCACTTAGTGAACCTGCAACTGGAAGGAGCAGTGAGCAAGTAGAAGTACTAGAAGAATCAACCCATGGTGAAATAGCTATAAACTATGTGCACATGGGAGAATCCATGAATAGGACAATAGCCAGTGTTGATATTTATTTTGCAAAGAAAATTACCATGATCATCAATCTTTATCAAGAGCTTGTATCGCTTGCCGAATATAAGAAAAGATCAGATTGGGAGGATTGAAAAAGGCAATAGAAACTGAATTATTATCTCTGAATAAAAGAGAGGTATTGGGCCTATAAGCCGCACACCTCCCCATATGCACCTCGTAGGATATAATGGGTATTTGTTCAGAAGAAAAATGAGAAAAATAAAGTTGTAAGATATAAAGTAAGGCTTGTTGTATAATGTTTCACTCAACGACCAGGAGTTGATTATAAAGAAACATATTCCTTGGTCATAGGTGGTATTATCTTTAGATATTTAATCTTGATGGCAGTGAACTTAAATTTAAAAATGCAGTTAATGGATGTGGCAACTGCATACCTTTATGGAAACTTGGATTCGAACATTTATATGAAGGTATCTGAAGGTATTATTGTCCCATATCAAGACAGAGCAAACAGAAACCTATACAATGTGAAACTCGAAAAATCATTGTACGAACTTAAGCAATCAGACAAGATATGGTATAATCGCTTAAGTGACTTCTATACAAGAAAGGCTATACGAACAATAAGGATTATTTCTGTGTATTTATAAGACAATCCTAGAATGGATTTTGTATAATCTCAGTATATGTAGATGATATGAATATCATTGGAACCCTAGAAGATATAAAGGAAGCGAGCTCTTACCTGGAGTCAGAGTTCAAAATGAAATATTTGGATAGAACCAAATATTGCCTAGACTTGCAGTTTGAGTATGTTCCTGAAAGGATATTAGTGCATCAGTTTGTATACACTCAAAAGATGTTAGAGATGTTCGACTTGACAAGGCTTACCCATCGAATGTACCGATGATTGAGAGATCTTTACTGCAAGACAAGGATCCGTACCGACCTAGAAAAGACAGAGAGGAAGTCCTAGGACCAGAATTTTCGTACTTAAGTGCAATAGGAACACTTATGTATTTAGCAAATTGTACTAGACTTGACATTACATTTGTTGTAAATCTAGTAGTAAGGTATAGTGCAGAACCTACCAAAAGGCATTGGCAGAGAATAAATGATATCTTCCGATACCTCCAAGGAAACAAAGACATTGGACTGTTCTACAGAAAGAATCAAGATCTGAATATGACTGGCTATGCAGATGCAGCGTACTTGTCAGACCTGCATAGAACTAGGTCACAAACAGACTATGTGTTCCTATGTGGTGAAATTGCAATTTCATAAAAATCATCTAAGCAAAGTCCTGTACCGACTTCGACGCATTACTCGAAAATCATAGTATTGTACGAAGCCGCACGAGAATGTGCTTGGATTCGACGAATGATTCACCACATCCAGCAATCATATGGATTGAATATAGTGCAAGCTCTCACAATTATCTATGAACATAATGCAGTTTGTATTGCACAAGTGCAGACGGTCTACGTGAAGTGTCAGTCATCTCACAAAGCACATCAACCCTAAGTTCTTCTATGTTCATAAATTACAAAAGATGGGTGAAATTAAGATACTATATACTAAGTCATGTGAAAATCTTGTAGATTTATTCACTTCTAGCATCTAACTTGAAAGGTGTACACGTGGAATTGAAATGATGAGACTTAGAGAAGTGCAGAACTCAGGAGGAGATTCTTCTCGATCTCACTATTAAAACTTGATCACAAAGAACGAGTACCTAAAAAATAAATCCTATAGATTAAATGAAATTGGATGGATTGTACTCTTTTTCACTTGACAAGTTTTTTTAGAAGTTTCTCAGCCAAAGTTTTTAATAAGGCAATTCGTGCAACACTACATAGCATGTATTATGTACTCTTTCTTTAAATTTTTTTACCGGGTTTTATGAAGTTTTGATGAGGCGTGAATATGTCAGATGAGTGCCCAAGAGGGAGTGTTGAGAAACCTGGGTCTGGGCCTGGGCCTAGGCCTGCAAGTTTGGCCCATGGTGGACACCTCACCACTTAGGGCATGTATAGTGGTACAGATAACTACTGTCAATAATATCCTTCCATATCATCTATAAACAACAATAAAGACACCTTCTATAATGGGTTGTCTATAAGTTATCTATAGTAGGTTATCTGTAAAATATAGACATTATTAATATAATGGCACAAAAGTAGTCTATAGCAGGCTATTTATAGATAACATTGATACAATGGCACGAAAACCATCTATAGCAGACTGTTTTATCATGTTTCGACCGTTTATAGAATTACAGTCGACCTCTTTCTTTTTCCTCTTTCTTTTTTATCCACCTCAACAAAATTCTTATGTGGTGTCTTTTATAGATAGTTTATATCGAGTTTTTTTGCTATTGTAGTACTCTCTAAAGCGTGGTTTCGATAAAACGGTATCCACGTCGTGGGCTTCTCCAAAATAGTATCGCTATCATTGACACTCCTTTAAAATAGTATTGTCAGGGATATAGATTCATTTTTATTTTCTTTTCGTTTTTTATCTTTCTAATATACCTAAACTACCCCTCTTATTTTGATTACACCTAATCCTTCGTCCACCATTGCTGGAACGACCTGCAACGTACAGAGGAATTGGTATTGGAGAATTTTTTGCTTGTATAGTTGGTCTGCTAGTGGGAAAATTACATGTTTGATTAAGGAGTTGTTTCCTGACATTCTTGATTACATGTTGTTCTCTGAAAGTGGAATGCGCATGAAGCATCAATTTACGTTGTTCTCACTGAATACAATTTATATTGTTCTCACCGAATTCAACCAAATGGAAGGTTATTCTGATTTTGATGTTCTCGAATACAATTTAAATTGTTGTCAATACAAATACAACCATACTGTATTCGATCAAATATTCAATCAAACATTTGATGTCACTGAGAACAGAGAACATTTGATGTGTCTGCAATGAGCACATAAAGCCATTAACAACAACACTGATATACACTGCTAATTTCTCAAGAAAATTGCATCCTTGAGCCAATGCAATCTGGCATACTTTCAAGGCCAAGTGAGGGGGCCGCCGCCGGGGCCGAGGGAGGGGGCGCCGCCTCCAGGGCCGAGTGAGGTGGCTGCCGCCGGGGCCGAGGGTGGGGCACCACCAGGGCCGACTCGAGGGGCCGCTGATGGAGGGGCACCACCGAGCAGAGAGGAGGGCGTGCGGGCCCATCACCGGTTAAGCCGAGGAGGGCCGCCGAGGCCGAGGAAGGAGGCCGCCGCAGCGGCCGCCGGTTAAGCCGAGGGGAGGGGCTGCTGCCGGGGCCGACGAAGGGGGGCCGTCGCCGGGGCTGAGGAAGGGGCCGTCGGGTCCGAGGAAGGAGGCCGCCGCTGCACGCCCTGTCCGTCGAGTTGAATCTGAGGTAGATTGGGGATGAAAAACAAATGGACGAGGGGTAGTATAGGGATTCCATGGTGATAAAAATTGAAAAGAAAAATAAAATGCATTAAAACAACTCCTAATACTATTTTGTAGGTATGTCAACGATATGGATACTATTTGGGAGAAGCCCATGTTCTGAATACCATTTTGGAGAAGCCGGACCTAGCGAGTACTAAAATAGCAAAAAACTCTGTTTATATCACCCTATTATACATGTGAGCATCTCCAAGAGATGCCCAATAAATTCACACCCTAAATCTCTTTTTACAGATCTTAACCACGATATAAGGTCCCAAAATAACCATTCCCTCTAATAGATATCCTAAACCAGAAAAACAGTATTGGGAGTCTAGATCATCCTCTATAAGTAGAGAGCGAGAGCCCATTTTTTGGGTGTGTTCTATTTTTGGGAGTCTATTTGGGAATCTGTTGGAGCTACTTCTTACCCTTCAACTCTAAAATTTAAATATTAAGAGCCATATAGAGTATCTCTTGGAGATGCTCTTAGTCTATAAATAGGGGATCCCAATTATTATAACTTGTATTTGTAAAGGAGAAAGCAATAAAGAAATAAAGGAGTTCCTCTATCTCTCTGTGTTCAATATATTATTTTGTGTTTAATTCATCTCTTTTGTCTAGAAAGAATCATTCAGACTGGACTTACCAACGATGGTTCCTCAACAAAAACGTTAGCTCATCTCTTGATGGGTCACAGAACATGCAGGCAGGCAGTCTAGACTTGGAAACAAAAACTGCATACGAACGGACGGTTTCGTCAGGAATTTTGAGGCAATTGTATTGCTTCGAATAAAATTCTGTCATTCGAAACAAGGTCTGAATGTGTAGGCGTGCTCGGAGTTCAATTTGGAACCAAAGTTTGTGAAATAGAGTAGGGTAGCTGAGGTTCAAACGCTAACGAGGCTAAATACTACATTTTGCAAAGTAGAGATTGATGTGCTCGCAATACATACTCGAAACAAACCGATGACAACAAACGTCTGGAACAGCAGCGGCAACTTGCAGAGAATGTGGCTTCGAACATCAACAAACAAAGCATATGCAATGTTCAGTCTACCCGACTCCTCGATCTTAATCCTATTTACAAACAGGTATACACGGAAATCACACGGCGGGGTAATGTTCAGATCTAATATCGAAAATTCGGGTTCAATTCGATGGCTTCATTGAATATCAGCTGCTTCATCTGCTCTTCGCTTAGAGCTTGCTGCTCGAAGTCGAAGGAGAAGGGCTCCGTGCAGACGGGCTCATCGGCGATATCGTGCAGCCGCTCTAGATACGGGTGGTCGAGCGCCTCTTCAACTGCAGCGTGACAAGAACGATTTCAGTAAGAACCAACATCAGTCAGACAGGAAGTCCCTTCAAAATTTCTTAGCTTTAAGCGCCATCCTCTCTCTCTCTCTCTCTCTCTCTCTCTCTCTCTCTCTCTCTGAAAAATAGAAGGATTCTGCTAAATTTCATTGAAGAAGCTAAGGCATAAGCCAACAAACCAAGAAAAAGAAAAACAAGAAAATGAAAGAGAAGCAAAACTGTTAAAAAAATGCTAATTGGCCTATAATCTCGCTAACTTACGTGCGTGCTATCCTCTGTGTTTCAAAAGCTCTGCTGTCCTGAAACCGAGAGGAATCCAGCCTTTAGGATTTATCTGCAGATTACTTTTTAAAGCGTGTCCACTGCATAGTCTTTGCCATCAATTGCAGACAGCTCCAAGAACTTTCTTCACTACAAAGACCATACACTTAAGTTTTCGGTTTCTGACTTATTTTTTACTATACCTAAATTTCATTTTTTTCTTCATTTTTTGGCTTTTTAGCTTTTTTCTGATTCTTTTTTTCTGTATTCGTTTGCATTGTCCGTGATTGGTTAACCTATTTTTTTCTATTTTCAAATTTTTCAAATTTAGTTACGTTAAATAAGTCATTATCAGTTACAGTGTAATTTAATCAGTTATAGTATAATTTCAACTATAAATCAACTTATTCTAGTTCAACGAGTGGCACCTATGTAAGACTGATCAGAGTAGCACCGGTTTCCTATAAACAGCAGCACATCTCACGCAAACCCTATGTTAAACCGCCGACACTACACTAGTCAAAAGAAGCACAACAGTAGAGCAGAGTAGAATAGTAGCACACATGCGGCAGTAAATTTATGGGTCACTAGCGTAGAAGTAAAAACTAGGCACGAGTTGATTTACACGAGAAGCAGGAGGAGAAGCTTTCACTGCGCCCGTACCTGTGATTCTCTGGAGCGGGTTGAAGGTGAGCATCCTCTCGATGAGGTCGAGGGCGGCGGGCTGCACCCTCGGGAAGAGGCTCGCGAACGGCCGGCGAGGGTACTGCGGCAGGTGCCTCATGTACTTCCTGGCGTCCTCGTTCCGTATGAAGGCGAGCTCCTCGTCGGTCGGCGTCCCGATCACCTCGATGATGAGGCGCATCTGGTGCATGTGGTCCCTGCCAGGGAAGAGCGGCTGGCGGTTGATAAGCTCCATGAAGATGCAGCCGACGGACCAGATGTCGATGGCGGCGGAGTAGTCGGTGGAGTTGAGCAGCAGCTCCGGCGCGCGGTACCACCTGGTCACCACGTACTCCGTCATCATGTCGCTCTCCGACGACGGCCGCGCCAGCCCGAAGTCGCAGATCTTGAGGTCGCAGTTGGCGTTCAGCAGCAGGTTGCTCGGCTTCAGGTCCCGGTGGATCACGTTCGCCGAGTGGATGTACTTGAGCCCCCGCAGGATTTGGTACAGGAAGTACTGCAAAATCATACCATGCTGCCGTGAAACCAAATTTACAGCGTTGGTGGCTTCAGATTTTTAGCATGCCTGGGGTTCCTGGCACCGACCTGGCAGTGCTCTTCTGACAGTTCTTGGTTCGAGCGGATAATGTGGTGGAGGTCCGTGTCCATGAGCTCGGTGGCGATGTACACGTCGTTGAACGTCTGCGGGATCGGCGGCGGGATCACATCTCTGATGCCTACGATCTGCTCGTTGTTCATACGCGCATGGCGCAACAATTAGTGCCGAATTACCAAATTCAGGTACATACACGCTGCACAAGCACTACAAAAGATGTCCGAGGAGTTTAACTACGTTCTCGTGGTCGAGGTGCCTGAGGAGCTTGATCTCCCGGAGCGTGCGCTTGGCGTCCATGTGGCTGTTGAACGCGTTGGCGATCTTCTTGATCGCCACCATCTCCCTCGTCTCAAAGTTCATCACCGAGCTGCGCGCACCCATACAGAAATGGAACTTCAGAACAAAGTTAACCAGTAACCACCTGAAGTACCCAGAACAAACACACCAACTACACCACTAAATAAACCAAACCTGCTCAACTGCGGTACCAATAGGAAAAGAGCAGCAGAATTGTTTAAAGAAAGGAGTGATCCTCTGAACTAGCCCCCTCTGTTTTTCCAATCAGAGCTGCAAGGAATTTAATCGAGGCCGATGAGCAGTGCGAGACTAACGTACCAGACGATCCCGTAGGCGCCGCGGCCGATGGGCACGATCGGCGGCTGGTACTTGGCCGTGATCTCGAACTGGTTGCCGAAGATATCGTACAGGAGGAACCGGCCGCCGTGCGTCACCGTCGGCCGGAACTCGGCCACCGGAGCGCCGTCCATGGCTCGCTCGCCTCCCCTCCCCTCCCTTTCCTCTCGCTCAAACAGCAGCCTCCACCCAACCAATGATCCCTCTCCCTCTCCCTGCCCCTCACAAGCAGCACGCGCGCGCACCAAGCTAGGCTGATTGACTTTATCTTCTCGCTCTCGATTCCTAGCAATGTACTGCACGAGTACACGACCCCCTCCTCTCTCCCCCTTTTCAACCCTCTTGCTCGTATCACCCAGCGCATCAGGGCGGGTACCGAGACGGACGGTTTGTGATGGGAGTCGCTGCCGATCGGACGGCGCGGCAAGTTTCAACGGTCAAACGGCACCAGCTCGTCCAAGGACACACGCGGCACGCACCAACCAGAACGGATTAGATAGCACTGGCAGGTGGGGCAGGGCCGTCCGTCTCGGTAGGGGATCACGCGTGTCAGTGGGGTAGGTGATCGTGGTGGCGTGGATTTCCAGGGGCGTGATGGGGACGGAGCGGACGGGAGGGGAGGCTGTAGCCGACGCGTTCGTTTGGTTGGTTCGCGATGATGCGGTCTGCTCGGCCGGCGTGGTAGTCATTTGACCGATCTTTTCGGTTTCGTTTCAATTCATAGAAACGGTCCTCCGGATGGGTTGGCAGCCTGGTGCCCAGCCATCGGATGGGTCCTATTGGATAATGTTTTTGTTTTTTCCTTATAGTTTTTAAATATTTGTTTTTTTTATAAAAGACAGTATAATAGGGAAAAAATAGTCATATATGATTTTAACCGGTATAACTGGATCCGATACAGTATCTACGATGATAATTTATTTGTAAATTTTATCTTAAAAAATATATCATTTAAAAACTAGTAACTATAGCAGAAAAAGATAAACCACAATTAAAACAAAAAAAAAACAACTCAACCCATGTCCATGACTCAAAACCTTGCGTCCGATCGAGAGTGGCCGTCGGTTCAGGACCGGGAATGCCTTCTCTCGGGCACCCCGCCGTGAATGATTCGTCGTTGCTCCTTCTGTGGCATGTAACTTGATCTGACCTCGGCGTTCACCAGCAAGGCTCTGGTCACCTCAGTAATGGTGGGAAAAGCCGCTTAACCTTCCCCCTCACTCGGCTCCGGGTCCTTAGACTGATTCGGATGTTGCTGCTGTCCGAAAATTGTCTTTCCTCAAATACTGGCAACGCGTCCTTACGGGAGTGCTTCTTGACGACGTATGCAGTGTTGATTTTTCAAGCAAATCGACAAAGACAGTGAGAACAAAACATTTGCCGAACAATAAGTCGATGTGAAGCTTTTTTGATAATCAAAATATTACAAAGACATGGATTATGATCTACTAGCTAAAACTACTTATAATGTGGGAAAATAAAGGGACAAGAAAATATAAAGTGTATGGATGGTGTGTGCGCTCTTATTAATCCATGCCCCGTCACGAGTCCTTTGAAATTTGGCCGGCTAAAACGTGTTCATTTGTAACTCCTCATGTTGGTCCTTTATTCAAGCCTTACCTTTTACAGTCGGCTTTGCCTTCTCTTACTCAACCAAGAACTCTCATCT
Organism: Dendrocalamus sinicus; assembly: GCA_036346575.1. Classification (NCBI taxonomy): domain Eukaryota; kingdom Viridiplantae; phylum Streptophyta; class Magnoliopsida; order Poales; family Poaceae; genus Dendrocalamus; species Dendrocalamus sinicus. Next base: position 40,330,361 of record CM070648.1, on the reverse strand, counting down.
TTCCCTTGCAATAGCCAATCTTTCTTTCGGGAATTACTTCTTCCGTTTCCTCCTTACGGGCTGATTCGGCCGACTGGACGCTTCTAGATTCTCCTCCATATCGGCCTTTCTTTCCTTTTTTTTTCACAATTAGGAAGTATTTCTCTTTTCTATGCATTGCAAACCTTTCACTTTTTTTTTGGCTAATCCCCTTTTTATTAACCAGAATTTGACTTCATTGTATGTCCGCCTCCTTCGGTGAATACTGAGCTGCTGGTATATTTTTTTAGAAAAGTGTAGGATCAAATGTGGCAACTAGAGAAAGGTAAATAGGAGTTCACTCTTCTTCGACATCAAATCAAACTCCTGGGAAGATGAAGCACACAAAATTTATAAGTCAACCCTACAAAAACCAATCCAAAAGAGTCTGAACTTGCCTAGACGGTCCAACCACAGTGCAATGGGTGATCTCATAAGATAGCGGCGGTCTGAACTCTCCTACCTAGACAGTCTAGTCTCTTGACAAAATCAACACAGCAGCGAGAGAGAGAAACTTTCACAACTTTCAAACCAAGGCTAAAAATCATTTGAAATTTAGCATACACCTTCTCTAGCATACTAAGTTTGACCCATATGGCACGCCACGTTGGATCTGAGCTAGCCAAAACGAGGTGGGGTCAGCATGTACTTGGTGCACCGAGTCCATAGACAACTCATGGGATAGGATGGACCCACGTGTTATTAAAATACTAAGCATATTTGGTTTTTAATATAAAAATGAAGGTGGGTCTCATCTCATTTTGCCTAGCTGAGATGTAATGTGGCATGGCATGTGGGTCAAATTTTCAATTGTTTTAATAGTTAAGAACATGTTTTAATTGGTTTTGTAGATAAGCAATAAAATTAAAGCATGCAAAAGTTGAGGAGCAAGAGTGTACCTTTTGTTCTTCTTATAACTACTAGGTAATGTAATCACAAGTTCGATGGAGCAACACGAATCGAGAGAAAAAAAACTCGGATTGGAATCCAATAGGAAATCAACTGGTTACAAACTTCCTGGAGTGGAGCAGGATTTGTAAACTTCCGGGAAATTGAACTTTTTGTATCAGTTGTTTTGTTTGTGTGTACTACCGCCACTGCGCAGTAGCACTGTATCAGGTGTTGGGACGGTTCACAGTTCAGACCAAATGCCTCGTGGAAACAGAACATAACCCTCTGCTTTTTCCGTAAGATTTTTCACTCGATAGCTCCGGACTTGTAGTGGCCTGCAAGGCATGTATCCTAATACATGGAAACTGCTACGTAAGTTCAGAAGAGGCACTACCTGTGTACATGTGTTGCTGGTTGAAATTAGACGTCAAGATCATATCCATAATAAAGTTAGAAAACAACCATTTTGACAGCCGATTCGAGCTGTCAGAATGTTGATCGAGCAGCATGAGATTCCGAAGTGCCGAAGAGAATATTCTCAACGGTAAGCAGGGATTTGGTAAGAGAGAGAGAGAGAGAGAAGGCGGCTCGATGCAGATTAGTTATTGTAGAAGCTGCTAGTGCAGTGCCGCAACTTGGCCCTTAAATATATAAAAAAAAAGGGCCAGCTGGACGAGGAATTACTAACTAATTGACGTGTACTGGTGGTAGTTGTTAGAAATATGCTAATACGAGTGACTTTTTGGTTTATTATTATATTATTAAGATAAGATAGAGAAGACTAATTTATAAGGTAGAGTTATTGTCACTCTTTAAAACATGTAACATATGGATAGGGATAACATGAGGAGTACTTTGGCTGAATACGCGTGTGCATATTCGTGTATTTTCGTGCGGAAAATCGCGTAATATTTGAATTTGAGGTTTTATTGTACTAGTAGGTAAATGACTGGTTAAATATATCAGTTACTAGTGGTTAAATAACCGATTAATTATGCCAGTTTACAGTCCGCATCTGTATATATGCCTGGAGATGTTCAGAGCATAGGGCCAAGCATCACTGCCTCCTCCACTTCCTTTTCTTCCTCTTGTAAACTTGTGTTGTAGTGTTGCGGGTAAATAACTGATTAATTATGTCAGATTGTGCTGTAGTGTTGTGGGTAAATAACTGATTAATCATGTCAATTTACAGTCTAAATATATGTATGTCCGGAGATGTCTAGAGCATAGGGCCAAGCATCACTGTCTCCTTTATTTCTTTTTCTTCCTTCTGCAAACCTGTGTTGCGGTGTTACCCATCTGAATCTCGTCAACTCTTTTTTCTTGGCGTGTACCGTGAAGAAGGGGAGTAGTATCTGTTGTAATATTTGCGGTATAAGCAAAGATATACCCTTGCCCTTGTGTATCGTGTACCGACATGAGCCTCAGCCTTGTGGCTCTTGTGCTGACCCGGAGATGGACCCTTGCCCTTTCGATTGCGGCAATGATTGGCCTTATGGCCAGCCTTACCACAAACGAAACAGACGATGTCCTCCTCCTTCTTCTTCATTTTCTTAGGCTGTAGCTTGACTTGGGGCTGACTCTTGAACTTGGGTTTCCCAGGTCCTCCACCATTCTTAAGTTGAATTTGATGAGCTCGAACTTGAGTTTTCCCGAGCCGTCACGGCTCTAGCACTCCTCGACATTAATAGCGGTGACACTCATTGAGCGTCAAGCGCTCCTTTATATGCCTCCGAGTGGTCACAAAGTCACGCCACGAAGGCGGTAACTTAGCCAAATGACATTGACTTGAAACTTCTCGAGCAGAGCGCATGCGATCGACATAAGTCACGTACATGGAGTTGAAGCTCATGGAGCTGCTCCATCACCGACCGGCCCTCAACCATCTTATAGTTCAAGTAATTGGCTGTAATAAAGGACTCATTTCCATTATCTCCCTCGGAGTATTTCTCCTCGAGCTCATCCCAAAGTTGCTTGGCATTAGTGAAGTTGACATAAACGTCAAACAAGCGGTTAGACAGGATGGCCAGCAAACGGGCTAAGACTGCATTATTAGCATCTTCCCATTTCATCGTCTCAGGGATCTCTAGCGGAAACGCCGGTGGATTTGAGATGACCCAGAAGAGCTTAAGGTCAGTCAGCCATAGTTTTGCCTTTGCCTGCCAGCGCTTGAAATTGACTCCGTCAAACACTTCAGGTTTCACGACATCAGATGAGGAGGTCATTTCTTTCAATTTAGGTTTTTTGGATTGTTGTAATATTTGCGGTATAAGCAAAGATATAGATATAATTCCAATATAATCATATAAGCACATCAAAATCATCAATTCATATAAAAATGACATAACATGTATGGAACCATATGAATTGAACATATCATGCATGATATACCACATATTCAATAATAGAGACAATACTACTCTAAACATGAATATGTAGGACAATGTATAAAGCATGTGTCAATTAAGACTATCAATAAGCTCAAGTTTAATTGATTATTTGTGCTCTCAAATGTAGGGTTGCATAAGACTAATCTCGGCCGTCCCGCTACTAAATCATAAACTTTTCATCGATTGGTTATACCAAATTAGCATTCAATCTTTGAGCTCTTAAACTGTACACTATCAATTTAAACAATATATTCTCCACATGTGTGCAATCGGTCCACAGTCAAGAATCAGCTAGAGCAAGCCCAAAACACATATAAGATGTCTATTTGCAGTAACTGAATCAAACTTATTCAGCAAAATAAGACTTTTAACAGATCTGCACTAGATATGTGTAATTTTCTACAAGCTAAAGACAGCTCCAACCAAATCACACACATACAATATATTTGCCTAAAGCTCACAAATAACAGTAATCACAGAATATGAGCAAGAGTCTAATGACAGCAAGTTAGAGCTCAAAGATTAAATCTACCAATCTCAGAATATGATTTCATATATCATCGAGCAACAATTCAATCCCACTGCAATCTAAGTCTCCCAGTGCTAGATAATGTATGAAAGATCAACAAGCTAGCACAGCACACAAAGATTGCAAATACAAGTGACTGATTTACTCACAAAACCGGCAATACTCGAAATCACCGAGAAGACCACGGGCTAGGCACGCTTGCGCGCTGTCCCAGAAAACCTATTGCCCTCACACCACCGTGAAAGAGCAGTAGGCACAGAGATACAAAGCCCTCTCGCCGAAGTGAATCCCACGCCGTCGAGTCGAGGTAGAGGTTTGCCGCACAAGCACAGGAGAGGAGCCGGCCAAGCACCTCGCCGGAGAGCACCAGGGGATCAAAGTAATCAAGCACCACAAGCCAAGAACTCAAGGAAAAAAAGAGAGAGGAGGAGCTCACTGTTGTTCGGGTTTTAAACCAGAAGAGGCCGGCCGCTATTTATAGCCAAAAGGGGGGAAGGTGACGAGTACTCGGCGGCGCCACCAACGGCCGGGACCGGGTCTCACGCGCCACCACCGCCGCTCCTTCCCCCTCATAAGCCGGATCTGGGGACCCAGTCCCACGGGAAGAAGAGGAGCCGCGCAACTCACGGGAGAGGGGAGACGCGAGCCGCACGGGAGGAGGAGTCGCACGGGAGAACGGGCCGCACGGGAGAACGGGCCGCCAACTGACCCGCCGAGTCCGCCGCCTTCGCCACGCGACCTCCCCTGGACCGCCGCCGCCGTCGCCCCTCCAGAGACCCGCTCGAACTAGGTCACGGGGAGGCATCGACCTCCCCCCTTTTGTCTCCCTTCGGCCCACCGACAGGTGGGCCCTCTTTCTTTCTCCCTTTTTTTCTTTTATCAAATGGGAAATTCCCTTTTTGCCCTTGGTTATACAACAGTATCTACGAGTTGTTGATGTCGTGAAGACCTGCACGGGGCCGGCAATAAGGTTTCTAGGCAGCACACATCCACGCGACCGCTCACTTTGCTGCTTTATCTACATTCTGTACTATATCGAGTCTGGGTTATTTTCTGTTCTTCATCAAATCCAATTGTAAGTTGTTTGTGTAAATAATTGACTTGTTAAAATTCTGTTTTCTGCATATATTTTGAAGTACAATGAGTTATCTGTTGTTAGTACCGATTTCTGCATCATTAGTTATTTATGATATTTAATTTCTAATAAAATCTAAAATTAAAATATTATCCGTATTTTCAACAGTAATACCACAGCATTGCCCTGCTGAGTGGAACAAGGAAGGCTTAGAAACCGAGGCTACGATTGCAAGCCGAACTTTCTAGTATTCTGCTACGAAAGGGTCGAGCATGATCAATTGCCTTCAAGAAACCCGTGGGCGCTTGGTTGCTGAACCTTCAAGACGATTATGGCCCTGTTTGGATCCCTCCATCTAAAGTTTAGTTACTAAAGTTTAGGTCTAAAGTCTCCAAACAGGTGGTCTAAAGTTATATCTAAACTTTAGCTAACCCCTAAAAAACACTTTAGACCATTAGTCCACCAAAGTGAACTAAAGTGGTCTAAAGTTTTGGATTCTTAGGCACAAAGACGTGTTTACCCATGCGTGTTGGTCTCTCACCTCCCATTTAATGGTTGACGCATGAAACGAGGAGAGATAGTATGGTCTTTTTAAAACTTTAGTCCTATCCATTAGTACAGGATCCAAACAGGACCTTCGACTAAAGTTTAGTGGCTAAAATTTAGCCAACTAAAGTTTAGTCCAAAACTTTAGACAACTAAACTTTAGACCATTGGATCCAAACAGGGCCTATGTTAATCAATCGCATCTTCTAAAGAAACAAACTCAAGTGCATGGACAGTTGAGATTCTATGTAAGCATATCAGTTCGCACTACATTCATCCGTTAACTGCGGCAACATCGAGGCCCACGGGACAAATGATATGCTTGATCAATATATTAACAACAACTCAGTTGATAATGTTTAGTTCTAGCGGCGTGTGTGATGACTTTTATTTTTAAAACTAGCCTTGAAATGGTATACTAATACTACTCGACCAGACCGGATCATCTCCGATTTGAGAATGGTCCAAGAAAACGCACTGATTGATTGCAAATTTGCATCATTAGGTAGCCGCCAGGCCGGCCCGGTACACGCTGGGACGAGCATTCTAACCATGGGGCGACCTTGCAGTTGCAACTTGCAAAGGATAGGTGTGGACCTCTAAACTTTGGACCTCTCTTATGTTTGGGTGGGCCGTGCCTCAGTGAGCATTGCTAATCATGGACCATGATTGTATCCCGAAGAACCTCGTCTACTAGTGGCATTCTACGCTTCTACACTCTGTTTCCTTGCTCTGCTCGGTGATTGACCTGGAGCAGGAGCATACATAGCCACATAGGTCTCTTTTTTCGGTTTATGCTTATATTTTGAAGTTTATAGTTTCAAATAAACAAATAGAGTGATTTCTTCGTCGTCTTTTTAAAACGGTTTATTAAGACAGTCTTTTCAAAATACCTTATAGATATTTGATTCGTTCGTACAAACATTTGTACTAGAGCTAAAATCTATCGGCTATAGTCATAAAATATCAGATGCAGTCGAAAAGAACCTACACATATTCCGGGAACCAGAAAAGGTTTCATTTTTGTTGAAACTACAGACAACCTAACTTTAGCAACTGCCAGAGCTCGTGACTGGTAAACTTTTGCCATGGGCATATTTGGATCGGGGGATGTTTTAAGAAGGGCGGAGGGAGGAACAGAAAATGACCGCACATCCAATCTTGTCACACCCAACGTGACGTTTGCCCAATTTTGCCGTGACAAGTTCTGTTAGCATGCATTCTTTACATGCTGATCCCTTCGAAAACGGCTTCTCTGTCCCCGCGCACCGTGTTCCCTCGATCTGGACCGCTCGTTATTGATCCAACGGCCCACATCATAAGTTTTTATATTTTCACCATTTGCCCATTTTCATCTGAAATTTAAAAATAAAAATAGGTTAATCTATCATAAATAATTAAAAAATAGAAAAAATATTTTCTGTATTTTCTAAATTATTTATGATAGATTAATCTATTTTTATTTTTAAATTTCAGGTGAAAGTGGGCAAATGGTGAAAATATAAAAACTTATGATGTGGGCAGTTGGATCAATAGCGAGCAGTCCAAATCGAGGGATCAACAGGGAAGCTCCGTTCGATCCCTTCCTCCATCCACGCTCACACAGTCACACTAAAACAAACAGAGCTACTATGTCCACCGGGGGGTGTCGCAACCGAGATGAGTATGTGAACCGCGGCCGAGGGTGCTCGGCTCGGCCATGCGCGCGGCTGATGTCCTTTAGTTATAGGCTCTAGATCTAATAAACAATACTATTTCATATGATTATGTTTAATTATTAATATATATTAAGTATATAGATTGATTATATAAAAATAATATCACTGAATTTATTTTATAAAATTTTTTATAATATATTTTATTTTTACTAATATATTATGATAATAAATTATATTTAAAGTCTTGCATTGAAGACTAAAAAATAAAAACAATTTATATTTGTGAATGAAAAGAGTACCAATTTACAGTAGTCGAAAAAAATAACTAAAATAAGTGTTTGGTTGCCTGAATCTCCTTCGTCCTGGCTGGGTGGATCCGTATAATCTGAGAAAGAGCCTGTTTTGTTGCCTGTATGAGTGGATGCAATCTGCATGAGCAGATGCAAAAATACGCCCTCATCCTGGATGGGTGGATACGCTCAAAATGAGCTTCACTGGCCATCCTGGATGGGTTGATGCAGTGTATCTTATGCGGTCCCATGTGTCAGCCTCTCAGGTTTGGTAGACTGCATCCGCTCATACAGGCAACCAAACAGCATCTTAGTTTTTTTTTGCATTCGCTCATGCAACCTCACCAAATATCTTCTTTTTCTAAAATACAATTCCACTCAGCCTGTATCTACTCAGTCAGAATATATGATACAACATCTATCCACGAATCAAGGACGAAAAGAACGGGCTCCCTCAGACCCTCTCCAATTTTCGACTCCCGCAAAATGGGGGAAAATATGGGCCTGTTTGGGACTGCTCTGCTCCCACTTTTGCAGCTCCGCTCCTAAACTACCCAGCCAAACAAGTCCAGGCTCGAAACTCCGCTCCAAGAAAAGGTGGAGCCGAGGCCAACTCCACGTTTTCTGGAGCTCCTCAAGGGTACTCGAAACCAGCGTTTGTATCTTCTCGTGGAGTTGGAGGTAATTACCCACCACCGCCATTACACAATTCCATACCGATTCGATTCTTTTTCTCCTCCCCACCCACCCGCGACTCCTCTCCCCACGCCCAGCGCCTCCTCTTCTCCGCCCCGCCGCGCCTCCTCTGCTCCGCCCCGCGCCGCGCCGCTCCTCCTCCCCCCCCCGCGCGCCTCTCTCTCCGCTTCTACCCGCGCGCCGCGCTCCTCTCCTCCGCCTCACCCGCGCGCGCGCTCCTCTCTCTCCGCCTCCTCGCCGCGCCGCTCCTCTCCTCCGCCCCCTCCGCGCGCGCCGCTCCTCTCGTCCGACCTTACATTCTCTCGACCGAGCGGCTCCGCGAGTTCGTCCTTCCCAACCCTAGCTGCGCGCCATCGATTCCGCCGCGACGGCGAGCTCTGCGACGAGGTGATGGACGGAGGTGATAGATCGATGATCCTCTAACGGATGACCTCTTTTCGCCCCAAAATCTCCTCCGTCTTGTCTTCCCCAATGCGCGCACGGTCGCTGGTGCCGCCGCGACTCGAGGAAGCTCGCCGGCGCCGAGGGTCGGGCTATCGCGGCCTCCTCAGGCGGCACCGTCGGCCGCCCCCATCCAGCCAGGACCTCTCCGCCCCCCACCCGCGCCGCCCTCCTCCTCTCCGCCCTCCTCCTCTCCGCTTGCGAGGCGGATGGGGCTGCTGTTCGTGCAGTCGCGCTCCCGGGGCCTAAGGTGTTCAAGTGCAAGTTCTGCAGGGTGGACTCGGCGTCGTCGGGCGCCATCGTGTCCAAGGAGTTCCTCGGTCGTTGATATGAACTGTTGGTAGCCACACTGATTTCAGTTGTCATAGTGGCACGTGGGTTGTTTTCTGGTAGTGTTGTTTCCTCAAGGGGGTTTTGTTTGTGGTAGAGAGTGAAGGATCATGATGCTTATCTAATCATGAAGAGTATAATCTTGCTAGATTGCAAGAATGTGATGGTGGATCCGTGGTATTGTTGCTTTCGATTTGATTGATGATGGAATACCCTGAATCACGTTGGATATGAATCAAATGAGTAATGCAAACCATGGTGTACATGAATTGACCTTTTGTTCCTAATTTTTTGAGTTTGATGGATCAATTTAGGCATGGTATCATGTTATGGTCAACATGATGAGAACATCTTGATGCTAGGTTGGAGAGTTAGAATTCAGAGACTAAGTAGTGGACATTGAATATTAGATATCACAAGACTGACAAGATCATGCTTCTTAAAGAATGGCGATAGGCAACCCACGTTATGAATTGAGAGAGCTTGATCAGCGTCAGTTGATTGTGATTATAAAGTGCTTCTTGGTCCATTTTCAGTTCTTTCATGCTGACCAACTACCAAATGTCAATGACATGAAGAGGTCATATTTTGTAAAATCAATGGAACCCGCAAACGAAATGTTGTGTGCTTTCTTCATTTTCCCAAGGGAAGTTAATTTCTACGAATTATGTAAAATCAATTATTTGTATTCGAATGATGGACTTTTTTAATTATCTATTATGCATATTGCAATTTATAGGACAAAAGGATGGAATTATTTGATTAAAATATTTGTTTTTTGGTTTTCTCGAATAAATTAATTGCGATTATAATATTTTACATCATATTTCAATTGACAACCAAAAAAATTCAGTTACATATGCTCTGCAGACATCAAAACATACACCAAACATCATTCAGGGGCACATTGGACCTTTCTCGGGAAAACCTCACATTCCTGGAGCTGGAGCTAGCTGCGTGCCAAACAGGACCACCTGCTCCAGGAACTCCACAGTAGAGCTGCTCCATGGTGGAGTTGGTGAAGCAAAGCTGAAAAAATTGGAGCAGAGCAGTCCCAAACAGACCCATATCTCCCCTTCTCGTTCTCGACTTTTCTTTCCCCGCGTGGCGAACGCGGGGCGGCGGCAATGGCCAGCACCTCAACGGCCTGCCTCCGGTTCCCCTTTCTCCCCGCCCGGACCCGCTCTGCCGCCGCCGCCGCCTCCTCCTCCTCACCCCGCTGCCCCTCCCTCAAATGCATTAGCGCCACAAACGACATCTCCCTCTCTCCCGCCTCGCCGCCCCGGGCGCCCGTGGCGGGCGGCGTCAACATTAACGGCCTCCCGGGCCCGCCTGCGCCCGTCCCCGCCTCCCGCGATCCCCACTGGCTGCCTCGTAAGTCGCGGGGGCGCTTTCTAGTCGATTTCTGGTCGGGTTCTGGGTTTAATGGTTGTTCACTTGGTGGTGCTAACCTGTGGGGTGTGGTTTTGTACCGGGGTTTTTAGGGCCTCTCACTAGTGCGGACCTGATGGAGGCGACAGGGGAGGGGCTCAAGGTTGCTTACCAGGTGCTCGACGAAACGCGTGTGGTGTTTCAGTTTCATACCAGTCTGTGTTTGCGTTTGCGCTTTTCGTTGTAAATCTAAAGGGAGTTTGGTTTTGGTGATCAATTCAGGGCTTCCCTGGAGCGTACAGCGAGGCGGGAGCTAAGAAGGCGTATCCCAATTGCCAGACCTTGCCCTGCGAGCATTTTGATACTGCATTTCAGGTATCGAAGTGGAACATTTTGCCTGTGCTAGGCTGTTTGTCTATGCTATAGGTGGTGCAAATGGAGGACGTTTTCTAGTTGCTTGGCCCATGTCGTGGTTTTGGGTGACAGGCATCGAATTGAAAGATGTTAATTCTTTGTTTTATGAAATTTGTTGAGAATTTGAACTGTTGACATTGAATTGGATAGGCTCCATGTTTCTTCATTTAAATATAGTATGACACAAAGAAATACTCATTTGTCCAAAGAACCTATCAATAGTACATATCATTTGTCCATAAAAACCTCTTCTTTTTTTGAGATAGAATGTTCAGTGTTATTTGACATGTCGAGTTCTGGGAATAAGCTATTGGGGGTGAACTTCTATAACTACCAGCTCTCAATAGGTTATTGTATGGACAGGAGTGGATCAAACACAACAATACTACTATAAAATTTGGCATTCACTTTATTTCTCTTTTACCTTTTGGACACTAAGATTTGTGACGTATATGCTACCGAGTTTTGGTTCGGTACATTCACTTATTCTGAGCCGTTCAATATAGCTCATCTAACGGTTCTCATGATCTTAACACCTCCGGTGTCTCTGAGTGGTGTGCAGGAGTGGTGCTAGGTGCAGTTATACCCCTCGTGAATTAACGGCTAGATGCAGTGGAGGTGTTAACACCTCCAACACCTCTACGTGGACCGAACCAATTCTCATATGCTACCTGCATGGCGTATTGGCGTATTGGCATTCACTTTGTTCACTTTATTCACTTTATTTGGCATTCACTTTATTTCACTTTATTCCATATATGCTACCTGCATGGCGTATTGGCAATACATAGCTGAAGGTGTTTGTACCACAAACAAATAAACGTGATGTAATTTTGATGTTCTTTGGTCCTTTTACAGGCTGTTGAAAACTGGTTAGCTGATAGGGCAGTACTGCCACTTGAGAATTCACTGGGCGGTAGCATACATCGGAACTATGACCTTTTACTTCGGCATAGGTTGCACATTGTTGGAGAGGTTTGCATTGCAGTTCGTCATTGCTTGTTAGCCAATCGTGGTGTGAAGATTGAAAACTTGAGCAGTGCCATGAGTCATCCCCAGGTGAACCTCTTGGATAATATGGCCTTAGTATTTTCAATTTTTTTTTCTGTGTATTAATCTTGCGAACACATCATTTTTAAATTCTTAGGCTCTTGCACAATGTGAGCACACGCTGACAGAGTTAGGAATTGAACATAGAGAAGCTGTTGATGATACTGCTGGTGCAGCAAAGGTAGAATGATGTTTCCTTCTACCTCGATTTCACCTTTTCTATGGGAGATCGCTAGCTCAATCTTTTTGAGCAACTATCTGTTGATTTGTTAATAGATGGTATCATGGTATTTCAAGTGACCCATCAAGTCAATTCTTTGTTATTAAGCATGACACGATGCTTCTTTCCTAGCTTGTTGCAGAACAAATGCTCCAAGAAACTGGTGCTATTGCCAGTTCATTGGCTGCTGAACTATATGGACTGGATATTCTTGCTGAAAATATTCAGGTACAGTGATTTCATGCTAAGCTGAGAGAACATGTTCTGCTCATTATCCTCAACATTAGCCCATCTCTTTCCTTAGGATGACAAAGATAATGTTACCCGTTTTATGATGCTGGCTCGCGAACCCATTATACCTCGCATTGATCAACCATTCAAGGTACAAATCGCAGTGGAAACTCTTTTTCATCTTCCTTCCTGTTGTTCATTCTTTCCCAAAGGGAAAAACAAACCCAGTTGACTTGTTGTATGATCATTTGATTTTCAGACTAGCGTAGTCTTTTCACTTGAGGAAGGATCTGGGCAACTCTTCAAGGCACTAGCTGTTTTTGCACTGAGGGAAATCAACCTCACCAAGGTATATCAAACAACTTTTCTTTGTCACTTGAATGCATTTTGTAGTAATAATTCACTATGAGTGTGTTTTGCTTTTTGAATGGATGTGCAGATAGAAAGCCGTCCACACAAGAAAAGGCCTCTTCGTGTAGCCGATGACAACTCTTCCACCCCCTTAAAGTTAGACAACATTCATTCAATTTGGTTTCCTGCAGTTCTACACAAATATTAGAGCTACGTGTGCTGTTTATATCTTCTTAACCCATTTGTCCCTGGGTTGCACCAGGTACTTTGACTACCTCTTTTATGTTGACCTTGAGGCATCGACGGCTGATCCAAAAACTCAGAACGCTCTTGAAAATTTGAAGGTGCATTTTCTTGGTTAGTATGATATGGTGTCAAGTGAACAGTGACTCACGTTGCTTTATTTGCAGGAGTTTGCAACCTTTTTAAGAGTCCTGGGGAGCTATCCTACAGATGTGAGCAAAGCTTGAATAGCAAGTACCTGCTGCAGATCACATGCTAGTGAGTAATGAGTATAAATGTCCGCTTTTTGGTAGCTATTGTTTGGTGTAGGAAAGTACAGTTTTTTTAGTGTAAAAGGGTCAACATGCACTCTTTAGGTCTATTTGGATGGGGTTTGAGCCGACTTAGTCGTAAAATGTACATAGGCATTTCAATTTTCACAGCTGATCTACTCATGGGCTTGCTCAGGGCATGTAGAACTAGAATACTAAGAGCCTGTTTGGTTGGTGCCTAAGCTTGCCATACCTAAGCTTAGGCAATGCGTGGCTGCCACAGAAAGTGTGGCTAACAAAATCGAAGCCACACTTGTGGCAAAGTTTGGCAAGAAACTGAGTCTATGACGTGTAGGGCAGGGGTGCTAAGAAAGTGTGGCATGCCACAGTTGCGTCAGTGAACCAAACAGCTACCTAAAAACTGTGGCACGCCTAACTTGTGGCTATGCAACTTCTGGTCATGAACCAAATAGGCCCTAAACTCCTATGCGGAGTTTTTTTTACTAAGTTTAACCTTTTTTTACTAAGCTATGTGGAGGTTAACTGAGGGAAACTAACTAATGTGATTGGGAAAAAGTCATCATGAGGTTTTCTAATCTTTTATGTTTGGCTATGCCCAAACGTATTCAATTTTTCCAGATAAGGTTTGGTAGAAAAGGAAAAGATCAGTTCATAAATTAAACAAGAGAGGAACTGGAGATCTGAAATTCAAGTTAGCCCTATGCAAGTGTAAAGCTGGGTTAAACCATATCAGTGTTGTGGACTTATGTGTTAAGGTCTGTTAACATGGACAATATTTTCCATTAGCATAACTTCATATACTTTTGCTGTTAGAGGCATTACTCTGGAGACAGTGTTCAATGAATATCAGCACTGGAGGAGTGGCAAAGGTCAAGGGAGGACTGATATAGAGCCTGCAGTTAATTCAGGGAAGAATTGGGCTTTATAGAGGAGGGGAGGAAGAAACAGCGCATTGCATTTCAAATAGAGGCATTCTGGGTATACTGAATAATTCAGACAAGAAAGGAATCTACCAGAATATCATGATAGTCACAGCCATTGAAAAAGGAAACTAAATGAAACAACTTACAGTTTGGCATTTGCTAAGACCAAATGTTTTAAGTGGCAACTTGTGAGCATGCTAAGTTGTCGTGGGACGCCCGCTAATTTTCCTCTATAAATAAGTTTGACATTGTTTCACGAATGATACTAATTTTGAAATGTCTGCAATCCAGTGCTACCAGGGATGGATTGAATGTGGGCGCTCAATTCCACAGACAGTTGAAAAGTCAGCAACAATAATATGTACACGGGTGCTAATTTTGAAGAGCAAAAAGGCATATCCGCATATCAGCAAGGAAGCTGCATGTTATTTGGTTAGAATCTGGAAAACAACAAACTAGTGTGGTTTTACTTTCTACTCAGTCTCATAGGGATACCAATTATCACTAAATCCTATATGTGGTAACCTATGTTCTTCTAAGCAAAGTGGTCTTCTTTTATCTCCAGTTCTACAAGAGCAAAGTAGTCATGTTCAGATGCAGATAGAGCTTAAAGAGTTGAATATTTGCTGGGTGCCGGGTGTTTTATTAATAGAGTAGAGCAATTTTGTTTGCTCTTAGGGTCTAACCCTTCAGTCGTGCTGCTGTCTAACAGGTTTATGTGTGTGTGTGTTTTTGTGAAACTACAAAAAATATGCATCAACCATCTTAGCTGTGAGCAATTGTTCAATTCTTCCTGCATACCATCGTGGCACACAATGCCTAAATATTGTTGCTCAATCGTGTCTTCGTGTGGAGTGCACCTGAGTCTCTTATGGCGGTCATGGAAGGCACAATGTGGGGGCTCTGGCGGTACTAATATATGGCCAAACTTCGCCGAATTTTCCGCCTTACGAAGAAAATGGTCCTCCATTGTTTCCCTTGATATTATCTGTAGAGAAAAGTACACTTGGGCCTCTAATCTATTAAACAATCTAATCTAGTACTTAAACCTATTTAAGTGGGTTATCAAAGGTCTAAAAGAGCCTAGGCTGACCTTGACCGCTCACGTGGAAGGTTGACCCTGATGTGGACTCTCCAACGTGGCCTGCAGCTCACATGTGGCGCTTGTGACTAGTCGGTTGCAGTGAGAGTTTTGCACAAAATTGCTTGGGCTTGTAGCAAAGTTTGCAATACATCTCCAACCGTGCACTAGGCTCTGAGGCATTCGTGCGGAGGTGCCAGTGAGGGGGATCCTTGGGTTGTCGACTTCGTCAACCGAAGAGTGGTTCGTGGCGTAGATTACCAGAGACGAGTGTGGTGCCACGCTGAGGACAGAAGGCGAACTGCCTCCTGCGTAAGGTACGTGCTTCAGTGCCCGGCTTGGTCTTGATTTTGGTTTTGGTTGCGATTTTGCTCTGCGAAGCAGCCAGCGGTGGCGCATTGCTATTTTTAGTAATCTAGGGTTTTGGATTGTGGCAATGTGTTGAGCACGAATTCACAAAATCTTGTTTTTTTTGTCACTAGTTTTCCTGAAATTGCGTCACTTTGTTAACAATGTAGGGCCTGATGATGACGAATTCACAGTGGAGGTTTACCATAGTGGATTTTTTGCGGATAGGGTTGCAACCGGAGCTATGTGGGTGGGAACGAAACTGGTTTGATCGTTGTGAGACAGATACATGATCTCCTCTCTGGAAAGATGATATTGTGAAACTGCTCGGCTATGAGGAGAATAAAAGGTTGAAGCTTTACTGGTGTTTACCAAGAAAACATGTTAGCGAAGGTTTGTGAATCATCAATAAGGACGTTGGCACTAACAGCATGGTTGCGGTGACAAATCATCACAAGAACTTAGTTATATATATTGACCATGATAACAGTATAAGAAGCGTCAACTGGGATTCAACAAAAGAATATATTTCCCATCATGTATTTCCATTGCATACACCATTTATTGGTTGTGCAATTCAGCACAAGCACAAATATAATTGCAAAAAGAATAATGCGAAGCCTTCCATTCCACACAATTTATTGCCATTACATACACACAAATTTCAACATCTGTCATATATACTCATCTTCAAAAATAGCAGTACAACCCAAGTGACCAATAACAACACACATAAGAAACAAACCCTTCATCAAAAATACAATTCCCTTTTCAACTTCTAACACTGCCATCAACCCGGTGTACTTTTCTCTCATCTCCGTAAATCAAAGCTGGGGATTCTCTGGCTACTCGTCCGTGCCATGTGAAGTTTGTGCGCTCTTGTACCGACGCGTGTACGCTTATGAGTGATAACGATACATGACAAACTGCCAGGTCAATTAGGTTGCTTTCTCATAGCAAGCTTACCAGGTGTCTTAGTATGTGTTTGGTTTATGAGATCATGGGAGATGGGATGGGGCGGTCCTCGTTCCAGAGCTGTTTGGTTCAGAGTCAGGTGGGATAGAGGATATCCCTCTAGGGAATATTCTGTGGATATGCTCTCAAATTGGGGATGCTCCTATCCCCCAAAAATGAGGGGATGGTGAGGGATGAAGTGGGACGAGTAGCTGACAGGTAGACCCCGTATGTCAGATTGTCATCCTAAACCTTTTGTCCCTAAACCAAACAGAAAACAGGGATCGTCCCGTCCCGTCTCTAAAAAATGGGTTGGATCCATCCCATCCCACCATGACTCTGAACCAAACACACCCTTAGGTGATTGCCCAGTAGTTGATTGTGTCCTTGCGCAGTGTTGTGTTACGTATTGGTGCAGAGCAGGGGTATTCTTCTCTGGAGGCATTGTTCAGGTTTTTTCTAAAATAATATATTTTTAATAATATTATGTAAATATATTGTCACTAAAAATATGTAAATAACCTTTTGTCGTTATTTTAAATAACGACAGACATTTATTGTTATTTAAATAATAGCAATCCTATGTAGAGTCTTCATATTAATCAGTAAATCTTTATCGCCAAATAAATTGATCATAAAATTTCTATCGCTAATTGAATTAGGCCAGACGCTTCTCCGGCTACTCGTCCATGCCACGTGGAGTTTGGCACTCCTGTAGCGACGCGTGTACACGTATGAGTACTAATGATACATGACGAACGGACAGGTCAATGATGTTGCTTTCTAATAGTAACCTTACTAGGTGTCTAGTGATTGCCGAGTAGTTGATTGTGTTCTTGCGCAGTGCTGTATGTTAAGTATTGGTGCAGAGTTGGGGGATATTCTTCTCTGGAGGCATTGTTCAGATTTTTTTAAATAATATTTTTAATAATATTATGTAAATATATTGTCACTAAAAAAATACATAAATAATCTTCTGCCATCATTTTAAATAACGATAGATCTTTGTCATTTCAAATAGCGGCTATCCTATGTGGAGTCTCCGTGACAGTCAGTAAATCTCTATCGCCAAATAAATTGATGATAAAATCTCTATCGCAAATTGAATTAACGATGAAATCTCTATTGCCACACTCACACCGCACATGCACTGATGCGCATAGCGTGCATATCTCCTGTATATACTAGAAAATTAATCAGAGATTTTAAGGTTTTTGGAGCATAGGGATATACTATCTCACTGAATACAAATGCAAGTGTGTGTCCACAAAATTATTAGTGGACGCGCTGGTCGGCGGAGCCGAACCTGGGTGGGATGAACTGAGCAACGCTGAGTTGACGCTCCTGCTAGTATTTTGCTATGGGGCATTTGGGCAAGATCTAGCATGGGCTCTCGGTCACAGGCGATTGTACCCTGGGAATTTTGTTATTTTTTTTCCTCACGTAGTCAAAGAATGTGTCCGAACAAATCAATCTCTTGATGGATGTTTACTTCAGTGTTAACCTCCGCACGTATCGCGGCACATATCACGGTTATATATATCTGGAGGCAGCAACTGGCATCGGCGACTTGCCAGGTTTTTTCCGAGTGCTCCCTCTTTCTTGGCTTATAGTTTATGATTTCTGGTTTTTCTCAAACAAATAAATAGAACAGTTTCTTCGTCGCTATTTCAAAGCGGCTTATCAAGACAGTATTTTTAAAGTGGTTTATCGATATTCGGTTCACTCATACAAACGTTAACGTTAAAAAATAATAAGATACAATTATAAATTTTAAATTATAAATTGTAGCCGAAAAGTATCCATACGCGTAGAAAAGGGGAATTAACAAGGTCAACGACTCCACACCGTGTGCTGGTACACACCATCTAATCTTGGATCGCGTGAGATGGTCTCCCGCGAGGCAGCTCATTCACGTACGATTTCTGCGATCACTTTTCTAGTAGACCGTATATCGTACGGTGCAAGTATATAGGTTTCCCCCTTCACCCTCCTGCTCTTGGTTGCTGATCCAATCAACTGCACCGAAAAGCGACGAGGAAAAGAAACGATTCCTCCGGAAGGGGGAGCAATCAGAATACGGTAGGTCTCAACCGGCTTAAAAATTATGTTTTTTATTTCTGCTGTAGATTTTTTGCTACAATTTGTACTATAAGAGCACTCCTAAGAGCAACTCCAGCAGGGCCCCTACTTGACCCCTCAAACCTCATATTTGAGGGCTTGAGGCAAAAATGCAACTCCAGCAGGGCCCCTACTAGAGCCCTCAAATTTGAGGAGCCCCTCAAATCCCCCCTTCAGCCCTCATTCCCAGGGGCCCCCTACTCTGGCTCTCATTTTTCTGTTTCTTCCCGCTGGTGAAAAATCTTCGCACGTCCCCCTCCCTCCCACTCCGCAGTCCGCCTCCTCCGCCTCCCACCGCCTCCCCGCCTCCTCGCCTCCGCCGCCCCGCCTCCCGCCCACCGCCTCCTCGCCTCCTCCTCGCTTCCCGCCGCGCCTCCTCGCGACGCCTCCGCCGCCGCTCCTCGCGACGCCTCCTCGCCTCCGCCTCCTCCTCGCTTCCCGCTTCGCGCCTCCTCGCTGACGCCTCGCGCCGCCTCGCTGACGCCTCCCGCCTCCTCCGCCTCCGCCCGCCTCCTCCGCCTCCCGCCTCCCTCCTCGCTTCGCCCGCTTGCGCCCTCCTCGCGACGTCTCCCGCCGTCGCCTCCGCTTCCCGCCTCGCCGTCACTCGCCGTCGCCTGTCGCCGACTTCTCCGCCTATCGCGTCGCCGACGCCCTCGCCATCGCCGTCGCCGTCACCTCGCCGTCGCCACCAAAATCCCCTACCGCCTTCACTGATCGGGATTTGTCAGGAGTGGGTCCCATGTGTCAGTGTGTGGTGGAATAGATTTGAGGGCTTAGATTTGAGGGGTGCTGTTGGAGTAGAAGCAAAAAAATTAGGCCCTCAAAAGTAGGGGGAGCTCTCAAATGAAAAGTAGGGGCCCTGTTTTGAGTAGTACTGCTGGAGTTGCTCTAACCCATAGTTTCTATAGGTAGTTTCTAGAGGAGAGAGAGTGCAATCAATGTTCAAGTAGAAACTACCCCTCCTAACCCATAGTTTCCATAGTAGTTTCCATACAGAGAAAAATTTAATAACAGTACAAGAGAGACCTTGATTGATTGTGGCAAGCCACTATGTAACCACATCTCATGCTCCGTGGTGCCCCTGCGGTGCTCTCCGTCCGTGCCCCTGCGGTGCCCCTACGTCCTCTCCAAAATCAAGCGTCCTCTCCGTCCGTGCCCCTGCGGTGCAGCCGGCGACGCCGGCGGCGAGTCGAGGCGCGGCGTAGCGGCGCGCGCAGCGGCCACGAGGTCGCCCTCGGCCGCCTCCCGGCTCCGCGCGGCGGATCTCAGCCATGGTGATCTCCCGGCTCCCGCGCGGCGGATCTCGTCGCCGGCGGCCTCGCGCAGAGCCCGCAGATCCACCGGCCAGTACTCGCCCTCACCGCCTCGCGCTTCCTCTCTCCTCCGCCGCCTCGGCTCGCGGTCGTAGCACCACTCGGAGGAGACGTGCGAGATCGGAGGAGGCGCGTCGGGCGAAGCGCGCGCAGCGCGGAACGGAGAGGAGGCGCGCGCGCGCGGATCGGAGGAGGCGGGCGGCGAAGTTGAGGTAGCGGCGCAGCGGCGCGCACGACGGCGCCACGAGGTCGTCCTCGGCCGCCCTCCGGCGCCGCCCCGCGCGCCGCGAGCGAACGCGACGCGTGCGGTCAGCGCCTCGGCCGTGGTGATCTCCCGGCTCTGCGCGGCGGATCTCGCCGCCGATGGCCTCTGCGCGAGCCCGCAGATCCACCGGCCAGTACTCGCCCTCGCGCTTCCTCTCCTCCTCCGCGCGCCTCGGCTCGCGGCCGCAGCACCACTCGCGGAACGGAGGAGCGCGCGCGCGGATCGGAGGGGCGGCGCGACGCCACACGAGATCGGATGGAAACGACACTGGAGTCCCCAACGCGAAAAGAGCGATTTCCTCCCGCATCGGACGTTGAGCCGACTTCGTTTCTCATATGAGAAACGGTTTCTTGTGTTTTTCTCCTCTTTCCTCGTTAAATAAGATGCCACATCAGATTTTTTGCCTACGTGGCAGGACATTTAATGCTATGGAAACTATCCTAGTTGGAGGGTTGGGACTGCCCTAATGGTGGTGTCCATTAGCCTCTGCCTTTCCCCCCTGTAGGCCTGTTGCCTGTAGTTGTAAGAGCAGGTACAATAAGGCTTAGTCAGCAGGCTATAGCAAATATAATATCAACCAAATCTTACGTGGCAGAGAGAAAAAGGAAGAGAGAGAAGGAAGCTGGCTACTAAATTACAGCTAGCTATATCACGTAAAAATATGCATTTCACTCTCTTACACGTAGGGCTAAATAGTTATTATAATAGCTACTTTATTGTATGAACTATTTTTTTAAAAGCTATAGATAAAATAGATAAGTGTTATAGGCTATACTATTGTACTTGCTCTAAGCTTCATCGCCTTTTCTGCCGCCAAAAGCGAACCTATCTCGAGAAAATTTCCTCCTCCTCTCTCTCTCCATCATGCAGTTCAATCGTACTGCTGCCGCTTGCCATTTATACTTGCGACCGCGCCAAGTCAGCACTAGAGATGAAAATTACTGCCACCAACATTAATAGCGATAAGCACAAAGCTTGAGACAGAGCATTGGTCTTTCTTTTTCTACAGTTGATAGTTTTTTGCTGCAATAAATAGTTTTTGTTTGTATTTTCTGATATGACAGCGGACGATAGAGATACTGACTCGACGTTGTACATGATTTTGAACTTAAAAAGTCATCTGAAGAATCCATTTAAAAAGACCTTCTCGTCTATTTTAACTTTTAAAGAAGCTGGAACCAAAATCCATCATAAAAAACCCCAAAAACACGGTCATTAACTGCCGTGATTAGCTACTCCAGATAGCTGCCGGAAGCATCTTGCTGACTTCCTCCAGATGGCACGCGGAAACCAAGTCCGGTGTCCCGGCACGACGACCCCTTCTCCTCCGGTTCGTACTGGGGTAGCGGCGTTTTGTTTGCTCTAGGCCACACAAAGCTGGTCGTGTTCGTACTGGTCATATCCGGTTGGTTCATCGAGCGCGCGACCGAGTCTGGAGGGTCCACGAATTACGCAGGCAATCACCCACCCCGCTGCAAAAATTCTGATTAATAATGGAGTTGGGTTGGGATGTAGAGCCGGTGTTTCCATGCTGTGCTACTGCCAAATTTAAGGTCGTTGTCAACTAGGGGGTTCCTTCTAAACTTCCGATTGTATCAGTAGTAGGCTGGTAATGAGCATTAAGAACTTACTATCATACCACGAAAGTACAGTATTAACGATGCTACTAAATTATCACACTGTATATATAGCTACAACTACTTACTATGTAACCGTCTCTTAAAAAGAAAACAAATTTATGAGTCTATTTCTAGTGAGGGTCACCGATAAACCCAATAAAACCGGTTATCGGCTGAAAAAAAATCTAGTATGGATTGGTTTTCGTTGAAGGTAAAAATATAGCGGGAAATTAGGAAGAGTGAAAAATAAAAAACGCACTGCAACTTGCGCCGAAATTTTTGTATTTTAGCCCTTTTTTTGAAAAATATTCACATTTAGACCCCTGATAGTTTTAATTCTGTTTTTGGACCCAGAGCTCGGGCCGTGACCCACGGCGCCGAGGTAACTGCGTCTCGCGCCGTGGTCCACGGCTCCGAGGTCCCGAGCCCGCACCAGCGTGGCGGCTGCGTGGCGCCGGCGTGGCGGGACCTCGAGCCGTGAATCGTGGCGCCGAGCTCGGCGCCGTGGCTTGTGGCGCCGAGGTTCTCGCGCCGTGGATCTTGGCGCCGAGCATGCGGCGGCGAACACGGCACCGAGCACGCGGCCGTTCATTTGCATCCGTCCCGCCCCGCCGCCTCCCTCGCGCGCGCCTCCCGCCGCGCGGCTGCCGGCTCCCTCCTCGGCCGCCTCGGCGCCGTCGGACGACCTCACCGCCACGTGCCTCCCTCCCGCGCGCGCCTCCCCGCCGCGGCGCTCGCCTCCCTCTCGACCTCCTCGGCCGCCGTCTGACGCGTCGTCCGCCGGCCGTCCTCCTGCCGCGGCGTCGCCCCTGCCCGGCCGTCCTCCCGCCGAGGCCATCGTCCCGCGCGGCCGTCCTCCCCGCGCGGCCGTCCTCCCGCTGGCGGCCGTCGCCCCGCCGGCCGTCCTCCCGCCGAGGCCATCGTCCCGCGCGCGGCCCTCCTCCTCGCGGCCGCCCACCCGCGCCGCGGCCGGCCGTCCCTCATGCGGCCGTCCTCCCGCCGAGGCCGTCGCCCCCGCCCGGCCGTCCTCCCGCCGCGCCGTCGTCCCGCCCGGCCGCCCTCCCGCCACAGAGCGGCCGCTACAAGTGCCTCAAGGTGACGACTTCTCCAAAATGTTCGTTGTAGTTTCGTAATCTTACGCGAGCTTAGAATTTTTAGCTAGCTATGAATGTGTGATGCTTAGGTTGTAGTTTGGGCAATGGTGCCGAAGAATGGAAGGATTGTATGGAGTATTGGAGTCGGCAATATGGCTCGCTATAAGACAAGTTGATTCTTTTGCGACAAGAGGACTAGTGCTATCGAAATGTGTTGTGTTGCTGTGATGTTCTAGGCTATAAATGCGGGAGGTAGTATTACCTTGTTCGTAGTTTTGGATTTGGAGAGTATTGTAGTATTACCTTGTTACAGCGCGCCTCAATTCTGTAGCCTATTTCGATTAAAGATACTTATTAGTTTGGTTTTCTGTATGTTCTAGATGGACAACTTAGTTACCCTATATCATGGAGGCAGTGTGACAAGTGATGATTATGGAAATGTTCAATTTGTTGAAATGCAAAGGGTGCCTCTGATATTCAGTGAACGGCCGTCGTTCAGTGAGTTGGTTGCTAGGGCCCGGGAGGAGCTACATTGTCATGCAAACGAGGAGAGCATCACAGTTGAGGGGTTACTTCACTTCGGTTCGAAAGACACAATTCTAAGGCGGTTGTCTTAATTGGTTGTGAGGATCAGTGGGACAAATATGTCAAATTGGTTATGAGGAATGAGTTCCAATGTTTGGACCTTGTTGTGCGGAAGGTCTCCATTGATCCCACCCCTCACGGTTATTCACCAGAACTAGGTGATCAGGCACCCTTTGACCCTCCGTTACCCGACGTTGCGGTGGATGTGGAAGAAGTGCCTGAAGTGCCCGATGCTCAATCTGTCCCGAACGAGGTTCAGATTTCTCAACCAGTTCGAGTTGAATGTCGGACTGATGATGTCTTGGCAGCCCCTTAGGAGATCCCTTTTACCCAGAATCATCCCAGTAAGTGCCGAACAACACTTTAGCCTTTTCCCGTCAGTCTATTCTTTTGTCTCAATCCCATCGGTTTCGTGCTTCTGATGCAGGAGACATTCCTGATAATGTGGGTGTTCCTCCCGTTGCTCCATCTGGCAACGTTGAAGAAGTCTGCAGGGACTCTAACAGTGTGGATGTTCAAATTGTGGATGATCTGGAGCCTTACGAGATCGCTAGGGCCGTTGATTCTGATGATGACCGCCCTTTTGGAGAGCTGACCGAAAGTGATATTGAGCTGATCAGGCGTTATTGCCCTGGCCGGGATCCATTAGTTCATGAATTCAGCGATCTTAGGCATTCCCATGGGGCTTATGCCGAAGGAAGGGATGACGAGCTGCTAGATGCTCCTGAGGCGGGTCAAGCATGACAATTGAGAAAGGCATGGTGTTTGAGGACTTATGCGCATTGAAAAGGTGGATGCAGGAGTATTCGATGATTCGTAAAAGGCCATTCAAGGTGAGACATTCTTATGTGGAGCGGAGGTACACAGTTGTGTGCGAGAAGGAAACATGTGAATGGAGGGTTTGTGCTAGGAAACAGAAGGACACGGGAAAGTTCAAGATCACAAGAATCATTGGCCCACACACTTGTGCGAGCGAGCTCAAGCGAAGCATCGGCGATTGACCTCTACCATTATTGCCAAGTCACTGTGTCACATAGTAAAGGGAGAACCCAATATGAAGGTGAAGACACTTGCTGGGATTGTTAAGGAGAAATTTGGATACGACATAAGGTATGGCAAAGCATGGAGGGCAAAGCAACGCATCTGGAAGATGATATATGGGGACTGGGATGATATATGGGGACTGAGAAGATGGGTACTTGCAGTTGCCAACACTCTTCAATGCAATCAAAGCGGTTAATCCAGGCATGCATTATGAGTACGTCCCGAAACCAAACGAATGGACTCAAGATGGGATGCGATATTCTTCCATGCTTTACGGTGCTTTGCTCGATCCATCGAGGCCTTCGGCATTGTCGCCCGTCTTCTCAATCGACGATGACGTTTCTTCTTGGCAAATGTCGGGCACACCGATAGCCATTTCTGTGACGCACAACGCGTTGGTTCCTTTGGCGTTGCTTTGGTTGAGAGGGAGAACAAAGACAGCTGGGGATGGTTCTTGCGGCTCGTTCGGAGGCACGCGGTCGGCCCTGATAGGGAGGTTGGTGTCATATCTGATAGACACCAAGGCATACTTGCTGCCGTCCAGGAGCAGATACCGGGATATCCAGCTTTGCACCACCGTTGGTGCACTCGGCATCTTACCGAGAATCTACTCCGTAAGGATGGTACGAAGGACAACTTTCCTCTGTTCGAGGAGGTCGCTCGAATGCTTGAGGTCAAGTTCTTCCTGGAGAAGTTGGAGCAGCTTAATACTGCCACGAACGCAGAAGGTAGACAGTGGTTGACGGGATTGATGAGAGATGTGGACAAATGGACAAGGGCTCATGGCGATGGTGGATGGAGGTGCGAGTTTGGACAAGCAACATGGCGAATCCTTCAATAGTTTGCTTAGGGGTATACGTGGTATGCCCGTCAATGCTATCGTATCCTTCACCTTTTACAAGCTTGTTGCTGGTTCAACGAAAGACACGCACATGCAATGGCGCTCAGAGTAAACAAGAGAGATGGGCGCCAAAACCGAGCGCCACCTTGAAAAGGCAAGGCGCGGTGAGGCACATGAGGTACATTGTTTGACAACGCCACGGGCACTTACGAGGTTGTAGAAAGGGTGGTACAACGACCGATGGAGAGCTCCCGACGAGGAGGCATAAGGTTGTCCTTATTGATTTCTCATGCACATGTGGTAAACCGAGGCGTACCACTTTCCATGTTCTCATTATGTGGCAGCGGCAAGGCATCGCAACTTTGACTACGAGCGCAAGATACCTCGGGAGTTAAGTGTTGACAAGCTTGTGCTACGTGGTCTCCCGTTTGAGCCTTACGGGATGAGGAGAGTGGCGCGTGCACACGGGCCCAAATACATTGCGGATCCGGTAGCCGTTGGAACAAACGTGGAACCAAGAAGAGGACGAGACACAAGATGGTTATGGATCAGCTTCGGGAAGAACGAGGCGAGGAGAGCAAGCCCTTTCTTACTTACCCGAGCGAGAACCAATGTAGCGGATGTGGTAGACTTGGCCACAATTCACGCACATGCCATTGGCCACTTAGTCAGGTGGGAGTGCTTGTTATTCGTTATGTGTCGTAGTTCGTCTAGTTGTTTTTCCATATGTAATTTGCTATGTTTCTTGTTTAATTTCTTGTTCTTTCCATATTTTATGCATGTTCAATTTTTTGTTTACTTCTATGTTGGGTGACAAATTCAATTTTTTTGTAGGATGGCGCAATTCCACCGCTAGACCAGTACTACGAGGAGAGCCACCGAGGACGGCCACCGCGGGGGAGAGTATTGCCTTCATCACTTCTTGTACAATTAATTATTTATGTTGATGCATTAACTAAAAAAGTGGTGTATTCTATACAGAGCTGCCCATCCTTCGTCCTCGAACCCATGACGGGTTCTGGACATGCGATGACGACAGCGGTACACTCCTTCTCGAGAGGGCGGCCTAGGCCATCTCTTACCAGTTCGCCGTGGGTTGCCCACCTTCAACCCCGCCATCATCGCCTTTGGTTGTGTGTATTCTCCTAAACCATTGCTCCACTTGCATGTTCATTGTTTATCGGCTATGTGCGCCTCAAATTCTCTGACATGTAGTCCTCTTTTTTGTATCATGTAGGTGGAG
This sequence comes from Dendrocalamus sinicus, assembly GCA_036346575.1. Classification (NCBI taxonomy): domain Eukaryota; kingdom Viridiplantae; phylum Streptophyta; class Magnoliopsida; order Poales; family Poaceae; genus Dendrocalamus; species Dendrocalamus sinicus. Next base: position 40,303,914 of record CM070648.1, on the reverse strand, counting down.
GCTGGAGACTCACAGCTTTCACCTCCCTTTCGGGGAGATGACTATTACGCTCCAGGACACTCAGAAGATACTTGGTGTCGCCATTCACGGCCATCCAGTAATCGGACCGTGCGTGCCTGCTGGTTGGAGAGCCCGAGTAGAGGCCTTCCTGGGAGAGAGCTTCCTCCTGAGGCAGGCCATCGCTCTTCTGGAGTTCCGATCACATGGCTACGGCAGACTTTCGCAGAGTGTCCTGCAGATGCGGACGAGCAGACAGTTGCCTATTACTGCAGGTACGGGTCAACTCGTCGTCTAATCGAGCTTTTTTCTAAAATTGACATAGTTTGATTTAATATCATTTTACATATAATTGCAGGGCATGGATCATGCACTTGTTTGGCTGTGTTCTCTTCCCCGACGGAACGGGGGACAGCGCGTCGTGGATGTACATCCACTGTCTCACTGACTGGGACACGGCGGGCAGTACAGCTGGGCTTCCGGGGTGTTGGCGTTCCTTTACCGCCACCTCTGCGAGGCGTGCCGTCGGAGTTCGCCGAACTCGACAGTAGGTGGTTGCCTCTACCTCCTCCAGCTGTGGATGTGGTGTCGTCTACCAGTTGGTCGTCCCACGATTTCGCCTCCTCGTCCGTGGTTCGCAGAGGTTCCTCTTCGTCGACGTCCGATACTTGCATATCTTTGGGACCAGGTCTCAGTTCCCTACGCTAGGACGAAGAGGGCCTACCTAGAGTACATGAACGAGCTAGATGCGCTCATGGCCTCCAATGTAAGTTAATTCCATTTGGTATCGTGATTTTCATTTGTTAGTATATGACCTTTAACGTTAAATTGTTGCTATGCAGGTTAAGTGGGAGCCAGACGCGAGCAAGAGGTGGAGGCCGTTGATTCAGCCATTTCATGTGCAAAGCATAGACGAGGCCCTCTACAGGATGACGTGCCCCCTTATCTGTTTCTATGCTGTTGAGTATCACCTGCCACATAGAGTTGCACGCCAGTTTGGTATGAGGCAGCTGTGGCCAGTAGCGCCGTTCTCCACGTCTGTGGCCTTGCACAAGTCAGTGGCATGCAATTTCAATTCTAACCTTGGATTCCAATTGCACAGAGTTTCTACTAATTTTAACTGTTGGTTTACGTGACATGCAGATTTGATCGTCAGCGACAGAAGAAGGTCACAGACTTCGAGCAGCACCACCACGTGTACGTTGAGGAGTGGGGACACTTTCAGGACCACGTGGACCACAATGACGAGCCGCACAGCAACGAGCACTTCCGGCGGTACCAAGTTTGGTACCAGCGTGCGACGCGGTCCAAGCTTAAAGGACAATGAACTAAAGCTGACTATGCGGACATTGAGTCCTCCTCCGACGAGGACACGCCCTACGACCAGTCTACTCGACTTGGGACGCAGGTGGAGATAGCACCAGTAATGGACCGTGTGGTAATGTTCAATCTCATTGCTTATTTTTCAATAGACATAAATACCACTACATATAGAAAATTATCCATTCTTTTGCTTGTTTGCAGGGCAACACTGAGGCGATCCGTGACAGACATAGAGCGTTTCTCCACGGCCGTCGACGATGTCGACGCGCGTAGCTTCCTAGAGGTAAGCTTCGACACGACCACTCACAAAATTAGTACCTAATATCTTCGTTTCTTGTTGGTTAACAAAATGTTGGATGACGAGGGTGGCGGTCGGCTACGTCGTGCGGTGGTCGTTGTGGTTGCAAAGACAAAGTGCGGCGAGGGCGTGGGCGTGCTCGTGACACGACTCTGCGCATCCGACGCGGCTAGGGTCGTACACGGGGCAGAGCTCGTCCCCCACGAGGAGCGACACTTTCCCTGACGAGGGCGGTGAGGACGAGGTGGAGTAGCAGACTTACGATGAGATAGGCCCGTCTCAGCTCGTAGACGCTCCTTCGACTCAGCCTTCACAGCCTCCACCACGCAGACGCCGCCGCGATCCTAGCCGTTACACTCCAGGCACCGACGCCCTTGGTAAGGGTAAGGGTAAGGCTAGGAGGCAGTGATACATATGTATAGGCTTGTGGTTGGCCTTAAAAGTCGTTGTATATATGTTGTAATGAGCTAGGAGGCACTTGGTAAGTGGTTGGACTGAGATGTGTTTGTAATGAGCTAGTTGTTGTATATAAGTGTTTATGTTATATTCATTGTGCTTTTGTAATTTTGTGAGGTTTTTCAAGTGCTTTTGTAATTTTTGTGAGGTTTTTCAAGTGCTTGATGGTTTGATGTTCAAAGATGGTTTGCGAGATAAAAGGGTTGCTCTAAGTTTTTATTTACGACTGACATACAACCAACCAACACACCAACGAACACAACAACTAAAATACAACACAACCGTACATAAAACATTACCAAAATAACTTGACGACAACATAGCATAAAACATTACCAAAATAGCTTGACGACAACATAGCATAAAACATTACCAACACACACGAGCAGAACCTCCAGCACTACAACAGTCATACCGCCACAGCATCAATACATCAATAAATACATGAACTAAAATACGACACAGCCATAACCCTCGTTACCTAAATGCCAAACGAGCCTCGTGGCACCCACGTGGAGAATTGCTGAGGGGGCCGCCTCGAACGTGGCTGGCCGTCGTGGTAGTGGCATGCACATATGCAGCTCGGGTTCGCGCAGCAACATGTGGGATCATAAGAGCTTCCTATATTCACGACCTCCTCGTTGCCCCTCTCGCGTTGCATCTGTTCGCGGAGGTCGTTGTTCTCCTCAGTGAGATTCTCCATTCGGTACTCCAAGTCCCATATTCGAGCCCATAATGTATCCACATAACGATCAACATACCGTTCATGAGGAGGGTCGATCCAGCGGGAGAAGTCGTATTTGGCCATCTGCACAAAAAAGGACGGTAAACTTTGAGGGTCCATAAGCAATAAAAATGTAACATTACTAATTTGTACCGGGCGTGAGCATCGAAGAAACGTCGCCGCCATCGTTCGGGAATCTAAGATCCGACGACCGCGTACTCATTATGTCCGCATTTCGCCACGGTGGTTGAGCACGCCGGCTTGGTATCAATCGATCTGCGGACCGAACATATCCTCGTTTCTAAGGGAATGTCGTCCCGGTGACCCAAATCCCACCGCCCTCGGCTTCGGACATGGTATGTTTCACCACGAAAGAGAGGGTACTACTTTGTTCGATTCACAATGTCATGAGACCCCAACCCTGCTACTTATAGCAAAACGGGGCAGCTTAATGCAGTGACCACCAAAAAAAGAGGCTTTTGCTCAGGGACATGACAACACGCCTCAGCTTTGCTCAGGGACATGACACAAGAGGTCAGCTTTTGCTTAGTGAGATGACAAAAGAGGGCAGATTTGCTCAGTGACATGACAAAAGAGTTCAGATTTTGCTCAGTGACATGACAAAACGGGGCAGCATATGCCAGCTTTGCACAGTGACGGAGTAGACCTTTAGCCTGTACACATATAGGGCGTAGGTCTTTAGCCTTTATAGGAGTAGGCCTGTACACATATAGGGGCGTACGTCTTTAGCCTTCTAGGCTTTGAATGGTCCAATCTCTGAAAAGGCTACGAACTATGAATTTATTACGAGACTATAGTCTCTGAAAAGCCTACATAGGGCCATTTATTGCTACACTGGAATCCAGGAAAAGCGAAAAGATCCTCTCCATGGACTATGCCCACTGCACCAGATAACCTGCCTACATAAAGGCCTCCCTCCTATGTATTCCATACCACATCTCCTCCTCAAGGCATCACAATACTACTAAACAACAATGTCTTCTGGAGGTCCAGACCCATTTGGAGTGCCGAGTAGCATGAGCGTCCAAGTGCCATTGCGGCTTTAGGGCGATGTTGGGAGTCCGGATCGATCGAGTACAACGAGCCAAATACGCCGTAGGTTCTTCAAATGTCCCGACGGATGGCGACTTCGTGGTAACGACCACAACTAAATCATTTATTTCGTTATCTTTTTCAACTTGATCGATGACATCTACCACGCCACACATAGGCTTGCGGGTTCATCGAATGGGTGGATCAGTGTCGCCGGCATGGCCAAATAACCGGCGGTGGAGGTGGAAAACAAAGCACAATACTTTGTCAAGATGACTCGAGCTCGCGAGGTGGAGCAGCTGATGCGGCTTGAGCAAGAGCGCCGCGTGAGGTGGACCAAATCCGTCGAAGGGCAAGGAGGATGAGCGCAAAGGAGGCGGGAGCGATTAAGTCTGCGTGAAGTTGCCATCAAGCGTCGGGAGGAGGAGCTTCAAGCTCGGGAGGCGCTCTCAAGACCAAGAGTGACAGGAAGAAGGATGCGTGAGCCATCTTGAGCGTGACAAAAGGGGAAACAACCACGCTACACCCAGTAGACAAAATGTAATAGACCCAACAAGTTATTTTCCTAAGGCATGCATGTTAGGACTAGAGGTGGAATTCGAACATTAGAAGTACAGAGTTGCACACATGCCACATGCCGCCATGTCAAAATATCACTCACCTTCGAAATATCACTTACCACTATATGCATCGATATTTCTACGCTCAATCCTTCGGCAAAAAAATTTAGCATAATTTGGTTTGCATGTCCAACTTGCAATGAACATAAACTTTTATTACGACTTCATCAGATTCGTTCCCATATTACAACTACAAAATTACCAAACCTTGCAAAAACCACGGGAATTGCAAACCCTTAAAACATATCAAACCTTAAAAGTCACTTACCATTTTATATATCGACCGTTCTACGCACAATCGTTCCTAAAAAAATTACCATATTTTTTTATGCATCTACAACGAGCCAATCAACATAAACTTGTTTTACAATTTTTTCAGATTGTTTTGTAATTCACAACTAAAAAATTAACAAAACTTATAATCATTACAGTTCCTGCACTCATTCCCACGTGTTCAATATCACTTTCGTTCATTTCGTCTAATTGTTCATATCACATTTGTGCTCAAAAAAATTTTCATTAAATTGTACTCCACATCAAAATTTTATGTTTCAAAAACCATTACCATCGTACCATAATATTTTAAAAAATCTACAAAAAATTTCCTACACGTATCATCTGCAACATAACGAATTTTCAAAACATATGTCGTATTTTTTTCTCTCTCTAAATAAATAAATATATTACATAATATTACTAAAATTAAATAAATATATTACATAATATTACTATAATTAAATCAACAAAATAAAAAATACAACTAGTAATTCTTTTTGCGACAACGTAAAGTCTGATCGGTGCAAACCCTAGACGCCGAGTGTCTGCAGACGTGGCAGGGAGCTCGGCGCCACGTGGCAGGCAGCTCGGCGCCACGATCTACGCGCCCGAGCTCGGCGCCACGACCACGGCTCGAGCTCGGCGCCACGACCCACGGCTCCGAGGTGCTGCCACGTCAGCGCCACGCAGGCCACCAGGCTGGAGCGGGCCTGCGACCTCGAAGCCATGGACCACGACGCCGAGACGTGTTACCTCGGCGCCGTGGGTCACGGCGCCGAGCTCTGGGTCCAAAAACGGAATTAAAACTACCAGGAGTCTAAATGTGAATATTTTTCAAAAAAAAGGGTTAAAATACAAAAAAAAAAATTCGGGCAACTTGAGTACCCCTTAGCCTAAAAGCCAGCTACTTCTACTAGGCAATAAATAAAACAAAACCAACCGCCGTAAAAAAGGACGTCAAAAAGAAGGAAAAAAATATCTCCTGCCCTCCCGTCCGTTCTCCCTCCGTTCACACAGTCGCCGCCTCCCATATACACAACTCCGCTCCGAGCCCAAACCCACCACCAACTCAACCACAACCCAACGACCCATTCCCACCACCGCCACCTTCCTTCCCCCTCCCCTCCTCCCCAGATCCGCGCGCGCGCGCGACCAGCCGCGATGACGGCGAAGGGCGGCGCCTCGCCGTCGCCGGGCGGCGCGGGCGCGGCGGGGAACGGGCGGTTCTTCACGGTGGGGCTCGTCACCGCGTGGTACTCCTCCAACATCGGCGTGCTCCTGCTCAACAAGTACCTCCTCAGCAACTACGGCTTCAAGTACCCAATCTTCCTCACCATGTGCCACATGTCCGCCTGCGCCCTCCTCTCCTACACCGCCATCGCCTGGCTCCGCGTCGTGCCCATGCAGCTCGTCCGCTCCCGCGTCCAGCTGGCGAAGATCGCCGCGCTCAGCCTCGTCTTCTGCGGTTCCGTCGTCTCCGGCAACGTCTCGCTGCGATACCTCCCTGTATCCTTCAACCAGGCCGTCGGCGCCACCACCCCCTTCTTCACTGCCGTCTTCGCCTACATCATGACCGTCAAGCGGGAGTCCTGGGTCACGTACCTCACCCTCGTCCCCGTCGTTACCGGCGTCGTCATCGCCAGCGGCGTAAGTTATTGCCTATTCCTTGCCCATCTCTCGCTTCGATAGATCTGGTGGTGTTTGGGTTGGATCTGGGGGGAATTCGGGTTTGGCTAACTCGGGACTCAGGAGTGATGAGACCTAGTTGATGAGGAGAGGAGGATCTGCGGTAGTGTCTAATTAGATTTGGAGTAAAATGGTAGGTGGCTAGCTTGAGTTGATTGGGCGTGCCGTTTGAAATGGCTATGATTCCCTTGCATTAGGGAATTGAATTTTGGGTATTGTGTATTTGTGTGAGTTGGGAGAATAGTTCGCCTCATGTCAAGGCAATTGTTAAATACTAACACAAGCACCCGACAGTTAATAAGAATAAACCGACACAGCCATAGTTCACTATCTGTGCTGTTTGATTGGCCGGAGAGTAATCCAGTTGATTGAGTGTTTGCATGATCATACAGTCATTGAGGGAGATGGGTTCCTCAGTTCTGCCATTGTGGTTGTCCAAGACTTAATTGGTTGAGTTTCAATGCATTGAAAAAATAGATTTAATTATTTTAAAATTGGAGCTGGGGAAATTTGGCATGAAAATGGCATGTCGATGCTCACGATATAGAGCATCGATGCTCTTGTTTGAGATCGTCATGGACTCATGGAAGTTTTCTGGTGCATTCATTGGACATTGTGGTGTTAATTGTGCAATTATTAAGCTGATTCTTTTGCAACAGATACTGCACCATGTAGTTGTTATTACATGCAACAAAACGTACTAGGTTAGAAATTTGTTGGATGACAACTAGGACCATGGGAATTTACATGCAACCTCTCAATTTAACAAGCTATTGCTATTCATGCATGATGTGAGAAAGGTTTAGGATTTGTGTATTTATATCATCAACTAATATGGGTCACGCAAAATCAAACTTACAGGGAGAGCCTAGCTTTCATCTGTTTGGATTCATCATGTGCATTGGAGCCACTGCTGCAAGGGCATTGAAGACAGTGTTGCAAGGAATTCTTCTGTCTTCTGAGGGGTAATCCGTTCTTCTATGCATTTCTGTATAGATGGCCTGTTTTGTGTGCATGATCTTATATTCAAATATCCTTTCATGAGCATATGGTTACTTCTCATTTGTTTTGATGTTGTATGGATTTTGAGTGTTTGTTTTTTTAGGTTAATTTTGACGCCTTGTCTATTCTGCCAACTTGCAGGGAGAAGCTTAATTCTATGAATCTGCTGTTATACATGGCTCCAATTGCCGTTATTCTCTTGCTTCCCGCTACTATCTTTATGGAGGATAATGTTGTTGGAGTTACAATACAACTGGCCAAAAAGGATTTCACGATTGTTTGGTTACTATTGTTCAATTCTTGCTTGGCGTATTTTGTCAATTTGACCAATTTCTTGGTGACCAAACATACTAGTGCATTGACTCTACAGGTATGTCATGCTATCTAACTCCTTAATTCATCCCCGCGCATGAGTTACTGGAGTACATTTTAGCAATTTACAAGAAGTTTTACGATTTGTCTTTCTTGCTGAAAACTTTACATTTAACCCACCCCCTTGTAGACTTGGTTATAAAAATCAAGTTAAATCAGTTAGTAATCCACTAATCCATGACTCTGTCCCTCCATTATTCACATGCCGCAGCAACATATTGGGCTTTTAAGTGATGCACTGTAGCTTTTTGAGGTGGCAATATTAAAAAACCTCATTCCGAATGTGGGTGGTAGATGCTAGTGTTTTCAACCTTTTCAACCCATCAGTTGCTGAACTTGAAAACATGCTCGCTGCTGCTCTCGTATAACTAGAAATGCTTTAAAAATTCTTATTTTAAAATGTACATAATTCCAATGTGGTACCGAACTTCAAGTTTTGTAGAATTTTTGGGTTATCTGTGAGTGCCTATTGCCTCACTGTCCAGTGGGTGAATAGGATATAGTTCTTTTTTTAAAAAAAATAAAATAAAAACTGTGATAGGATACAGTATGAACCTGCCTGTGTTACCGGTACCAGGATGTGTGACAAGTAATTGGCAGTAGCCATCAGTAACCATAGCATGCATCAAACTGAATGAGATTGTATTGTGATTTACCTTTCTGTTCTGCTGCACTGCAATTATTGTGATCATGAAGAGGTCAGCAGCCCATTTGATAATCCAGTTGGAGAATGTAACTTAAATGCCCAATTGAATGCCTATTGGCTCTGTGATATTGATAATGTGGAATAAGTATATCTATTCATCTTTGTCTTTTAGTCACAAAACATCATCATAATTGCTGTATTTTGTCCACTTTCTAGTACATAACTATGCACTGGGTCTATGTTTGCCATTTTGTCTTGGTTCAAGGAGTAGACATTAAATCCTTAGTTCGAAATGGATTTCAAATTAATGAACAACTTTCTGCAATAGATTTACAATTACAGTTCAAAGATTTAACATTTGCTGTTGTTTCCAGGTCCTCGGGAATGCAAAAGGTGCAGTGGCAGTTGTTGTCTCAATTCTGATATTCAGGAATCCTGTGTCTGTAACCGGAATGCTTGGTTACACACTCACAGTTATAGGCGTTATTCTTTACAGTGAATCCAAAAAGCGCAACAAACACTGAATGCCCTAGAAAACCGTAAATATGGCCGTCCTTTCTCGGTCCTTACCTGCCCAGAGCTAATATATGATGGGGAACTACATCGGGGGCAACTGCAGCAAATCCTACTGCTGTATGGAGCCTCAGTTATCGGATAGCGAGGATAGAAGTCCACCAATAATACCTGTAGTATTCCCTTGGGATCTGGGAGGCATTTTGCTTGGCTAATGGAGATAATCAGTAGAATATAATTTTTTGTGTTTAGAGCTGTGGCTCACACTGCAAGCATTGGTTAATACGTTTAGTTCTTGGAAATTGTTTTCTGTTATTCATCTGTTATTGTAAGTTCATGTTCTATTCCCTTTCTTCTGAAGATTGCCTGTACCAAACTTTGCTCCAGGACCCCCTAATATATTATGACACTGAATTTAATCACACAGTTAACTGTTGGTGATACTGTTTTGTTCTATAGTAATAGTTTCTCATGAAATGACTGTCAACGTAATGTAAATTTGTTGTTGGAAAGAGTAAATGTACAACTTTTCATGGTGAACAATGCTATCGTCACTCGTACAGAGTTCGTAGGCAAGGATGCTGCTATGCATACTGTTAGTTGTTTACGTCACTGTGCTAAGTTTGTTTTCCAATTAAGAGTTGTGCAAGGAACTTTACCATGAATGGCACATTGGCAATGCTGTTCATCTTTTGCGCAAATAATGCAAATGACAATGCCATTTCTTGTGTATTGGTATGAAAGCTGTGCGGTGCGTGTGAAATTGCACTAGAGAATGAAAACACAACTCGGAGCCGTTTCTGGCTGCAACACTGTTTATATTATGTTTTCTCTCTTATACATGTAAAAATGCTCAAGGTTGTCTCCAAGTTGATTGATCAAGATTTTGCCAGAAAGATAAGTCGATAACCTGCGATTTCTGGTCATTCTAGTCATTTGCGGTCTGTAACAGTGTCACAGAATCTCACTCAAAGTTCTGTTGTCGCAGTTCAGAGACAACAATTCAAGTACAGGTAGGAAGTTTAGCAATGTGAAAGTAAATTATTATGTTCATACATAAGCATACTAGATGTTGTAACTAAGAGGGCATTTTGGTAATTTCTCAATTGAAAAAAGGAAAAGAAAAAAGAAGAAAGAGAGAGTGTGTGTGACAGGTGGGGCCCACCTGTCACTGGCCCGGATGAGACGATAAGGGGAGGAGACTTCGTCTCCTCCCGTGACGGTTCGAGTGCCCAGCTCTTCGTCTTCTCGCGAGTGGCGCGACCGCGTCGTGCGGGCGACCGGATCTTGCGGCGGCGACAGCGGTAGAAGAGGCGCCACTGGCTCGGGCGTTTCGTCGCCAGCCGTGGACGTAACTCGTCGGCGTCCGCCCCGCTCTCCTATAAAGGGCACCGCTCCTCTCTGTGTTGCCGGTAGCAAGAAGTGAGTCCTCCCCTTCCTTGATCTAAAATCTCTCGCTGTGGTTCTTCATTCTCGAGTCTTGAGAGCCGCCGGTCGGGTTTTCTCCGGTTGCCATTAGCTGAGGAGCTCAAATCATCGATCTAGGGTTTTTCCCGTGCGGTTTTCTTGAGCCTTTTCTTGGATCTGGCCGAAAGGAAAGGGTTGGGGATTACCTCTACGGGTTGATTTGGCTCAGACTTGAGCTGTGTTTTGTGAGAGGTTTTTGACATGTTCTGGTTCTCGAGCGCTCTCGGCCAGAGCTCTCGGTGGTCTTGTGCGGTATCAACCCTAACCCTCGACTCCGGCGTCGGCTTCCCGAGGTTGGAGTGGGCATTGTATCTCCGATAGCCATGCTCCTCTACTGCGACAGTAAAGAGGGGTGCTAGGTTTTCTGGGTCAGCGCCGTGAGCGTGCCTTGCCCGTTTTTGATTACTTCACGGTGATTTTGAGTATCACTACTGCTGTGAGTATTCTGGTTTTTGTTTCTTTGCAATTTGGTGATATATTTCATATATCTGTGAAGCCTCTTTAGCAGTAATTTGCAAAGATCAGTTCTGTGGGATATTTGCTCTGTGATGAAGTAACACAAAACTGAGATTATATATGAATGTGATGGTAAATTAATCTTGAGCTAAATCTGCTATTTTCCTTTCACTGCTGTCATTGATCCTGCTGTACATGCTTTGTTGATCTCTGTGTGAGGTCTGAATGATAATCTGCTTTAGTCTTTACTAACCTCTGCCGAACTCCTTTGTCCTGATGAATCAATAGAAGTTTCCTTGTGTAAATGAAAGATTGATTTGTTGAGGACATTTCTGGACTGTCCAACAAGTTGTTTTCCTGATCTGTTGATATCTGACTGAGAGACCATGCGGAGGTATCCCCATGTTTGTGATGAGTAATTGACGGTTGGTTTAGAGAGTTTGAGTTTGTTTTGGGTATTCTAGGGTTGAGTACCTTTTACATATGCTATTGTTGATATGCTGTTTCGTGCGGTGCTATGTGACGGTTTGCTTGTCTGTGTGACCGCAGGACTTCGAAGCTAGGTCATGGTGAGGCGAGAAGGACCGGAACTAGGCACAAGAGGTGTTGAGGTCCAGACGGTTGGTGATGCCGAAGATGATCGAGGCTGGTGAGGTGGTTGCGAGTTGGGAGACGAGGAACCGGAGCTGGAGCTACCGGTGACGAACATGATGGGCGACGACGAGCGAACTGGGATTAGGTTCAGGGAGGAGTCGGAGGTCCAGACGGTTGGGTGTCGATTGCGGTCGTGCGCGACGGAACAGACCAGGACTAGACTCAGGTGGAGTTGGAGGTCTCGGTCGGTGTCAGGTGGACACAACGAGCGTGGCGAGTGGATCGGGACTAGGCTCGGAGGAGCGGTGGTCGAGCAGTCGAGGATCTTTGGAGTGCGATCGTGTGCAGCGGAGTGGACCGGGACTAGACTCAGGGAGGAGTCGAGGTCGGTCAAGGTACCGGACGCGGGAAGCTTCTGGGAAGGCGCTTGAGGGGCAAATTGGAGATTTGACTCAAGCATTGATTTGGAGGCTGGTTTTTCCCTCCAAAAGGTTGTGTTGACTTCTTGCCTCAAGTGTGTGAGAGGCATGGAGTGGATGTTGTATGACTCTTCTTGATTTCCTTCTTTGGGGATGAGCCCTATTGTTAAAAGGAGAAGGATGTGAGGGAGAAGTGCAGGCATTCTGAATAGAGCTGAGCAGTGGAGAGAGTTCTCAGCGTGTGTTTGCTTGGGAGAAAGCATGTAGTGATTTCCCCTCTCAAGCATGTAGTGAGTCGGGTGTATTTCTCCATGTGTAATCATTCCTCTGTATGAATCATTCATGGGGATGAATCAATTTGAAGAATTTCACTCTTGCTTGTTTTTCTCTGTGATGGATTTTATTTTCTGCATTCTCTCGGTTCTTCACTGCAAGAAATGAAATCGAGTTGAATCTTTAGCTTGAGTGATTGATTCTTGGTTGCTCTGTGATGGGAGTATGCCTCAAGACCATTTGGTCAGATAATCTCCCAAGAGCCCAATGGAAAGATCAAAGATTCTCTCCTTTTTAGCTCAACTCAAATTCCTCTGTTTATGAATTTCTAGGGTTTCATGACAGGGGATGATGGAATCTTTTGATTCCCTTCAAAAGGTGGCTTGAGATTTGGGTTCTAAAGTCCTGAGATCTTTGCTAAGTTGATTGCAAAATTTCATAAGCAAAGGTTGAATAAATCTTGAGAAATATGAAAGTTAGCATTTCTCTCATCTCATTTTCAGATTTCAGTTTTAACCTTGATTTCTTGGTCCAATGATGAATTCCCTTGGTTTGTTAAGCCCCAGTGGTATTTAGTTTAAGTCCTTAACCTGGTGACCTGAGAGTTTTAGCAAAAGTTCGCAAATTTCTCTGTTGTGTGAAGAGTTCAGTTTCTCTCAAATTCAGCCCTTCTTTATGTCTGAATCGATGCCGGTCGAGGCCAGGTTTCATACCGCGGATCGGCCGACCGAGGAGACGGGCGGTCGATCGGTGATTAAAGAGTGGTCAGACCGGACCATGGGCGGTCAGACCGGCCCATATGTGGCGGTCAGACCGGCCCTCAAGGAGCGGTCAGACCGGCCCCCACACGGCGGTCTGACCAGCCAAGCCTTTTAGCAGCTGTGTTTTTTCCTCAGTCTTTTGGTTCCTCTCTGTTATTTTATGTCCCGCCTTTTCTTTTGTAAGTTTGAGGTTCCAGGGAGCATGAATCTTCTTCTTGATAGCTTTTCATAGCTACTGGAGAGGAGTTTCATTCGTGGATACTTTTGGGGGCTAATTTTTAAAGAGGTACTATTCACCCCCCTCTGTTGCCATTTCCGATCCTACACTGACAGTAGCAAGGTTCATTTTTAGCTCAAGATTTAATCTATAACTGTCATATATAATCAAGATTAGATTTTGTTATGGCGGAGATGGCTAAGATCAAATCTTGTGCAACTAGCCTAGCTTCTGAGAGCACTAAAAACAATTCAATTTGTTGAACATATGCTGGATCTGATCATATATGTTAAGTTTTCAATGAGATTAGCATATAGATACACATGTATACTTGATGCCATGCTAATTTTGAACTCATATATTACATTTATGGAGAGCACATGTTTCTTTTGCAATGACTTCAATGATTCATATGTTAATATATTGGTTGAGTCATTATATGCCATATTTTTCATGCTTGGACTTTGATTGTTATTGCTGAAATTAAATTTGAAAATATGCTTATATCGCAAATTTAACAACACTAGAGTTCTTTTTTAGGGGAAAAAGGAATAGTAGTCAATGCTGACGAAGAGGTGGCAAGAATTCATAGTAACAGATATATCATCTGGTTACACCGAGAGTTTCAGAGCATATATGACGAAAGATTGTGACAATTTTATTCAGCTTCACTGTCCCCTGCAGCGATTGGACTACAGACACTGGAAAAAAGGGTTTACCATTGAAAATACGTTGGTAAACGAGAGAGACAAATTGAATCTTTGTTACAGATTTGCTGGGCGCGCACCCCCACCTTCATGTGCAGCTTGTTAATCAGGGAGAGCACCATTGGCCTCCTTTTAATTCCTTGCACCGTCACCATGCGTTCAGCTGCACCCCGTCACCTGCTCCACTGCCGTACATGTACAGGACAGCCATGTTGTCATTCGCTGGATTAGATCTCGCCAACTTTACGCAGCAAAATTTTATGCACATGCAAAGATGTATTGATGACGGCTGTTAAGGCGTGTTTAGTAGCAGTATTTGTGTAGCTGCCATACGAGAGATTTAGCATCTCTTTGATTGACGGTGAAGTTCATATTCGACAGTTTGTCATGTTTTACAACCTGACTTCGAAACTTGCTGAATCAAGATCTAAAATGCAGCATGGGTTCTTATGTGCCTTGTTCAATGAATAGTTCGTTTCAGTATTTCTGCTTTTATTCTAGCTATCTTCCTATAGAAATTGAGTGCGTGGGCTTAGATTTTAAAACTGCTACTGCTGACTACCTTGGCTAGATGGTCTACTATAGAGTGATCCATTAGCTAATTAATTTACCTTCGGGAGGGGCCATGACGGTGGGCTTTGAGATGATAGCGGGGACGGTGGCGACGGCGGCCGCGGAGACAGGCGGGAAGAAGTGTGCGGCTGGGACGCCCAGCCCCTGCGAGCCATGGTAGTGGTAGTGGTAGAATGGGTACACGGGCATCATGCCGTTCGGTGCGAGGATGCCTCCCTGCGCCGCCGCCGACGCCGCCGGGTGTGAGAAGTGCCCCTGCATGTAGGATCCTGCCGTGCCAGGCGCCGCTGCAGCTTGGCCTAGCTTCTGCTCCCACATCCCAAAACAAAACACACTTGTTATCTGTCAGTGTATGAATCGATACAGCAGCGAAAACATCTTGATGTAGTAAAGAGAGATGCATGACGAAACAGAAATGAGATGGAGTAGTTCAGATGGTTTACCGCGTTGTAGCTCAAGTCAGCGACGTAGTTTGGGGAGTACCTGAAAACGATGCATTCCATGCACAGTGCAAACCAATCAATCAGTACAAATTACCACTAGTATATAACCCTGTAACAAGATGAAGAGAGGGGCATCGTGTAATTAACTACGGTGCTCCTTTAACAACGCAACTGTCGATTTCCTTTTTCCTTTGTGTGTTCTTTTTCTGCCGCCGTGCAGGCCGGCACGTGGGCACGTGCGAGCACGACGAGGCAGCTGGCCGGGGCGCGGTCCGGTCCAGGTCCAGGCCCAGGCTGTGCCTGTGCGCCCCTTGTCGCGTCGCGTGCTCCAAGCCACTGCCACGCATGTGCCCACGCTACCTGGTCCCCCCGCCCACCTCGCCTCGATCGCCGGCCGCACGGCACGGCTGCCGCGTGCGCGCCGCGCCAACCACGGCGCGACACGAGGACGGCTGCTCGGGCGCGCCCGGACACGAATCCTCGTACGTATACAGAGAGTTCGCGCGCGGCATTCGAGAGTCGAAGCGTGCGCGCGCGCGCGGCGGACGGGCGATTCATTGTGCCGTGGCGCAAATTTCGTTTCAATTTGTAGAGTTGTTAGAAATGATGTAGGAGTAGCGTGTAACGTGCGTACCCGTAGGGGGTGGCGGCGGCGGGGTAGAAGGGGAGCACGCCGTGGTACTGCTGGTGCCCGCCGTGGGCGTAGTGCGCGGCCGCCGGGGGCGGTGGGGGCGGCGTCGTAGAGGGGTGGTAGTACCACGGCAC
Source organism: Dendrocalamus sinicus (assembly GCA_036346575.1). Lineage (NCBI taxonomy): Eukaryota > Viridiplantae > Streptophyta > Magnoliopsida > Poales > Poaceae > Dendrocalamus > Dendrocalamus sinicus. Next base: position 40,288,273 of record CM070648.1, on the reverse strand, counting down.
CGGCGACACGCCCCTGGACCCTACCGGGATGGCTGCTAGTTAATTCCCGCGCGCGACGCGCCAAAAACATGTGATCGCTCGTCAGTACGCACGTTCATGGCAGTAAGCTAGTGTGCGTGTGTGTGAAGCCGTGAAAAGAGTTAACTGCGTACCTGGCGCGGGCTGGTGGTGAGGGGAGGGAAGCGCGGGCGCGTGCGGCGCCGGGGTGGCCGGCGGCGAGGGGCGGAGGAGGTGCGGCGGATGGGGCCGCGGCTTGGCGCCGAGGGAGGCGAGGTTGCAGTTGGCGCGGCGGCCGTTGATGACCGGTGTGGCGTCCTCGCACGCCTTCTTGGCCGCATCTGCCTCCTTGAACGTCACCTGTAGTTGCGTTGCATGCATGTGAATTGCAAACGCGTCAGAACAATGCCATATATGCGTGCGTTGTGAGACTAGCTAGTAGGTAGCAAGGAGAGAGATGGTAGGGGACTGACGAAGCCGTAGCCCTTGGATCGGCCGGTGAGCTTGTCGGAAATGATGACAGCCTCGAGGATGTCGCCGAAGCGCTCGAAGTGCTCGCGGAGGGTGTCCTTGTGCGTCTCCCACGCCAGCCCGCCCACGAACACCTTGGTCAGCGTCGTGTCCCCGAACACCGCCGCCGGCTGCACCTGCGGTGGCTGCGGCTGATGCCCCATCATCGTCATGGCCGGCCGCGCGCGCGCTACCCTTCGCTTCGTGCCAACCTCGACGACACAACAATGAGCTAGACGTGGAAATGGGAATGCACGACGGGCGATTGGTGAGGAGGCGAGAGTTAGCTATGGGGGGTTTTATATACTCTGGAAATGCCTGCTCATTCTGACTTCCGGCTTTTGCCCTTCGGCTTAAAATGCATGCCTCAGCGCCTGTGCCTGTGCCTGTGGAGTGTGGAGAGTAGGGGTGAAAACGGGTCGGGTTAATCCCGACCGATCCGGCATCGAATCCGATTGGTACCGAATCCGACTAGTACCGAATCCGGAGAAAAAATATGGGTTAGGATATGGTAACAGCAATATCCGTCCGAATCCGAATATCCGTCCGAATCCGATACGTCTTCAAGTATAATTTCAGGTTAGTGCTACTATTTGACGTTTCATTTTCTTTTGTAATGGTAAAATAAAATCTTCCACATCAACTATTAAATAGTAACATCAAGTCGGTCGTCCTACTCCATTTCTTCTGACCGTATGCATTCCTTACAAACAAGTAGGGGTGCAAACGAATTGGGTTAATCCCGACCGATCCGACACAGAATCCGATTGGTACCGAATCCGATTGATACCGAATCCGGAGAAAAAATATGGGTTAGGAATCCGATCCGTTTTCACCCCTAGTGGAGAGAGCGAGCGAGCGAGAGATTCCCAGTGTGACCTCACCTCTCCTCTCCCACCTACAAGTGTAACTAGCAAAAAAGGCCTGCTCGTCTTCTCTCCGTAGTTCTCTCTCTTCGCCCGTATAAACACATTAATGGGTGGCACGGCCGGAATGGGCCCATTTAGGTACGGATTTGTTTGGCATATCACTTAAACAAGCTATATGGTATTGGTTCATAGGCTGAGACACCGATTCAAACACGACCAATACTCTGCCGTGTCAGTTCAACACGGCACAATTAGCCTATTGGTCCATGTTTGATGAGTTTTTGTACCAACACGATCAGGAAGTCTCACCATGTCGACCATGTTATCGATCATGTGGACCGGTACGATTATGTTTCCGATCGCTGAGGGATCGAGCAGTTATGTCGACCACGCTGTGTCAACCATGTTTGCCGACTAGGCCGATATGATCACGTCAGACCGATATGACCATGTTTGGTCGGCACGACCACGTTCTTGCGATCACTTGGGGTATCAAGTAATGCTTTCGATCACATGTATTGATCACGTTGCATCGGTCAGACCGATGCGACCACGTTCTTGCGATCACTTGTGTCGACCACGTTGCGTCGATCAGACTAGTTTGGCCACGTTGTGTAGTTCGACCACGGTTGCAGATCATCAACAATGAGATATGTTCGCACCGTATCCTCATCCAGTTGGAGATAACGCTTAACAAATCTCCGATATGAAAGTAGAGTCCTGGAAGGTAACTAATTCGTAGTCGATTAAGAATCTTATCTCAATTTAAACGGCGCAACCGACATCGTGTTGGAGCTGTATACGGCACCTACGGCCTCCGCCCGAGCCTATAAAAAGAGAGGGAGAAGTGAAGGCACACGGCCAGACGGAGAAGGTCCCGCGGAGGAGAATCACAAGAAGTGAAAGCACACCCCCGGATGCAGATGGAGAAGGACCCATGGAGGAGAATTGCAAGAAGCGAAAGCACACCCCTGGACGCAGAGGCGGACACATAAGCAATCGCAAGGCCAAACACCCCCAGACAAAGACGCAGAGGCGAAAAGAAAGACCGAAGTAGAGAAGGAGGAGCCAGAGAAAGACTTGAGGAAACGATCATGGCCTCCTATGTTGAGAACGGTAAAAATAGTCTCTCCTATCTTTCTTTTGCAGCTAGTTAAGATGCATACAACAAGCGGTGGCTACGATGGCAATGTCGCCAAGCAACCACGATCGCTGCCAATTGCTTTTGAAGTCGTGTGTTTTCGATCACTGGTTGAAATCAGCACCTCCGATCGCTTCAGAAGTCATGTGTTCCCGATCGCTAGCCAAAATCAGCACCTCCGATTATTTCCGAAGCCTCACGTCCCCGATCGCTGGCCAAAGCTAGGCATCTCCAGCTGTTGTTCAAAGTCACGAGCCCCCGATCACTAGCTGAAGTCAGCACCTTTGATCGCTTCGCAAAGTCAAAGTCCTTGTCCACTGACAATCGATTATGAAGTCGAACCTCTGATCGCTTATCAAAATCGGATCTCCAATCGCTTGCCGAAGTCAGATGCCTCCGATCGCTTGCCGAAGTCGGATGCCTCCGATCGCTCTTCGAAGTTGACGCCTTCGACTGCTTCTCGAAGATAGACCCTCTAATCACTCTTCGAAGCCGAATGCCTATGACCGCTCTTCGAAGCTGAACTCCTCCAACTGCTCCTCGAAGATGGACCATCCGATCACTCTTTGAAGCTGAACGCCTCCGACCGCTCTTCCAAAGATGAATGCCTACGACCATTAGCCATCTACGATCGCTTGTTGGAGCCGGACGCCTCCGACTACTTCCAAGGACGAACACGACTGTCGGTCATCTACGACTACTTGCTAGAGCCGAAGACTTTGATCGCTTCCAAAGATGAACGCCTACGACCACCTCCCAGGGACAAACGCCCACGACCACCTCCTAGAGTTGAGCATCTCCAACTGTGTGACATAAATCAAGAGCCTTTGACTATCTTTTTTCAAAGATGAATGCCTCCAACCCCTTACTGAAGTCAAGTGCATTCGACTACTTAGTGTACTCAAAATCCTTTGCTCGACCATGATGATATAGTACTCCGATGAGTACTACCTATGATTGGGCACTCCACGAGTGCTCTGCTCTACATCCCACTACAGTACTTTTACGAATACTCACTTCGACCATGGCTGTCTTCTGATGGGTTTCAACCACGGTGGCTTTTCGACCACGGCTGATTTCCGATGGGTTTCGACCACGGCTGACTTCTGATGGGTTTTGACCACAGTGGGTCTTGACCACGAATATCTTTCGATGAGTTCGACCATAGTGACTTCTGATCCCGACCATCTTCTGATGGGTTTTGACTACTGTGGCTGTCGGCTATGGACATCTTCCGATGAGTTCAACCATGTGACTTTTGACCATGAATGTTTCCCGATGGTGTTGACTACGGTGACCTGCGACCATGGTGACTTCCGTCCTCGGATGTTTCCCGATGCATTCGACCAAATTGAGATTCGATCACGCTTACCTCCCGATGCGTTCGACCACAGTAGTCTTCCAATGGGTTTCAACTACTGTGATTGTTCGACCACGAACATTTTCCGATGGGTTTTGACCATGGAAGTCTTCTGATAGGTTTTGACTACTGTGACTGTTTGACCACGGGCGTTTGCCGATGGGTTTTGACAATGGTGGGTTTCGACCACGGCTATTTTCTGATGGATTTCGACTACTGTAACTATTGACCCCAGACGTTTCTCGATGGCTTCGACCATGTGACTTTTGACTACGGAGATTTCCCGATGAGTTCGATCACAGTGATGTTCGAGCACTAAGTGCTTCTAATGGGTTTCGACCACAATGGATTTCGACCACAGGCATCTCCAGATGGATTTTGACCACAGACATTTCTTGGCGGGCTTCGACTATGATGGATCTCGACCATGGATGGTTTCTGATGGCTGTCGATAACATTGATGATAGACCCATGGCTTGCTCTACTAATCCTTCTGTTTGGGCTACGTCCACGATACCGATTTTAGCTGCCATTGTTGTTTGATCAGTCATGCTAGATGTTGATCATGTACACGTCAAATCACTTCCGTTGTGTTCGTTCGATACCGATGAGGTCAAATGGCACGGGCAGGCGCGGTCAAGTGTAACGACCACGCTATCAACGGCCCCATAGACTAACGAAGCTATGGATAATGCCAACACCCACACCTTCATTAATCATTCATCCCTGGCATGGAGAATGTAAAGCGAAGACTGAAGACGACGACCAATGCACAGCTTAATCGGAGGCATTCTGTAGGTTTACCCCGCGGTTGTAATTAACCGAGGGCCTTTCGAGGCCCCGAGAACCAGGACACCACATCATATATGTCAGATCTGTTATGCAAAATAGGCTACGGAGCGCATATATATAAAAGAAACTTGTAATTTTGTTCTTCTCAAATTAATGAATAAATACATGTTTTCACTATCTTTTGTTGTGTTTATATATTTTTTGTTACTGTAGTATACTAGCATGCCCGCATCTTATACCCTAGGGCCAGAAATCCGTGAGTGATTTCTCGCGTCAAACAGTCCAACCCAGGCATGGTTAATCCATTTCGCATGAAATTTAAAAAATGTAAAAATCCTAGGAATATATAAAAATTAAAAAAATACAAAAATAAATTTATTTATACTTATAAAATTATATAAATATTAAAAATGAACGCCCTAACAGGCTAGATTGTGCTTGGGTTGTGCTGGGCTGGCACACGGGGCTAGGGTGGCGGCCTAAGCACGGGCTGGCGCATCGTGCTAGACCGGCCTAGCACAATTCGGTAGTGGACCCTGCCGTGCCTGGGCCAGACCAATAATAGTGTGCTTTGAGCCGTCCCGGCAACCACGACCCATTTAACCACCTCTACATTAAGCTATTATCCTTGCCGAAGTATTATTCCACAATATAAGTCTATGTAAAGATTAAATATATAGTTATTACAATATTTTCAGCATATACTTCTCATTTAATACTAAAAAAGTGGACACATAATTGTAGTATATCATTTAATAGGGATATACATGGTCCAATAGCATTAACTTTTTCTTATATTTAGTGTTTCCTCAGTTTGTACGTATGGTGGGCTATGGTCTATGGACTTAGGGTATGTACAATGGTATAGACAACTAATATTTATAGTATCCCTGTATGTCATTTATAGACAACACTAAAGACAGCTATTACCATAGATTATCTTTTTTACATACCTCTATGGACAGTTTCTCCATAACATAACGTGTCATATTTCTAGTATTACAGTTCACTGCTGCGTGAAAAGACAGCCCAACTCTCTAGGTTCCCCTTCTCTCCTCTTCACCATTTTATATCCTACATGATAATATTTACAGACAGCTAACTTCATACTATTATACATGCTCCTACTGTGGGACGGAGAAAGGATTAGCATAGTTACTTATTTGGGTATGATTACCTTGCACGTAGACACTTTTTAGTTTCAGTAAGTAATTCACGCAATAGAATCCGTACAGAAATGCTCTGTTTTCATTAATGTCCTACGTTCGTCATTCATTTTCAGCCGGCCCGGAGAAATTATTAACATATATGGGCCAAATGTGGAGGGCGAAGAGCTGTAAGAGAAGATGGGAACAGCTGGCGTTGCAGTTTGCCTTTACCACACAACGTGCGTGCAGTTTGCCTTTCGTTGGCTACCTGGCTAGCTTTACGTGATCCCCCTTGCACTATACTTATCTTACTGTAATCTTTAACTATTTACTCCCTCCATTCTTTTTAATTAATATCTTACAATCTATACCGGTATGACTAGTAATATATTTAAAACTATATAAATTAGCTAATAAAACTATATTATTAGATTTGTCATTAAATATATTTTCATAATATTACAATTTTATTAATGTATTATAAAATAAAGTAGCAAAAAAAATAACAATAAAAATTACGTCTCAAAGTCCATAAAAATAAAAACTGTCGCTTAAAACAGACGGAGGAGTAATTAACAATCTCGTTATTTTAACATTAGTTCTCAAAAGAAGCCTTTCGCATCCCTTTCTTAGTATTATACTACTGTGTAGACTGCCAATAAAGCATCAGGGAATACAGTACATGCATGTATGATAATATTAAAGAAAAAAAACACGTACACGGTACACCTGAAAGACATCTTTAGCTAGCTAGCACGTGATGAGGGCTAGCTCGAGAAAACACAAGACTGTCAGACCCCAAAGGAATTATTGGCATATAGGACAATGTTGCACTATATATTTATAGGAATTGTCACGTATTGATAAACATTATGTTTTTATCGTCTGGTGACCGGGTGGTGACACGACATGTGTTCTCTGCCGCCCCACCACCGGACAGCAGGCCACCTGCCGTCCCATGGCCAGACAGTAGGCTGCTTGCCATCCGGTGTCCAGACGTAGCTAGCTTAATTACCTAATTTAATTTTTTTTGTATAATATTTATTTGAATTTTTAAATATAGCAAATGAGCTCAAAAAATTATAAAATTTTATATACAACCTCACTACACAATGTACTTTATTGTGTAATTTTTTGACTATTTTATCCACTCTAAATATTGCTAAAAAATTTATATTATTGAGATATTTGCAGGAGTTGTTACATATAGCAAACGAGCTCCAAAAATTATGAAAGTTTATGTGAAGCCTCCAAACATAGTCATAGTAATTGTGTAATTTTTTAGCAATTTTATATGCTCCGTATTTGTCACGCTAATTCATGTTAATTTAATCATGAAATTAGCGATACTCAGGCATCTTTTGTAGTGTTTGACCTCTGTCATTTGCACATATGTTGGCCTGTTACTGCTATGTTTTCTTTCCTTCTATGTCCTTTGCACGATTATCACTCTGTCCGTGCCGTCCCCACTCGTGCGCTCCCTCGTCCGCACTGATGTCGTTATGTCTGTGCCGTCCCCCCTCGCCCGCACAAATGTTAGTTTGTCTATGTCGTCTCGCTTCGCCCGCTCCCTCATGTGCATATATATATATATATATATATATATATATCACTTTTACCATGCTGTCCCCCATCGCCTGTGGTGCTGCGTAGCTATAATGCATCCGTAATTTCTGGTGGCAACACACCGAGGTCCCTTTTCGCTCAGCTTCAAATACGAAGCTCTCGTACTCACTCATCGTTCATGTAAACTGCGTTCCATTGGGACCCATCTTCTTGCGGTAGTGCAAGGGAACACACCGCTCTATCATTAAGTCTGGAGTACACATAGGGCATCTCTTATGACCCGATTCATCCGGGTGGACCAGCCGTATACTATGCGTCGTCGTCAGTATCATCGGAGCATGGGTCGGTGTCCTTGTCAGACTCCAAACCGAGTGCCTGCTCCGGTAGATACTCGTGGCAGTCAATACGAGTTGACCACCACATGCTTGCTCTGTCATTCTGCACGAAATCAATGGCGACTGGTCCCTCCAATACAGCACATTCAGTGGTATCGTCTTCAAACTCCACCTGTGGTTCTCCGGGTGTCGAGGGGCCGGGGTCATCAATGTTTTCTGACGCCTGGGACACAAAACTGAGGTACACCATCAGCCACCCGTAAATGGCTGCCTTAGGTTGGAAGGCAATTTGCATGTACTGCCTCCATACTACGGTGCCATTCACCTTCATGAGCTCCCACACGCCATTCGTGCAAATGATCCCCTCGATCGTAAATTTCATTGCCATTGCCTCCATGGCGAACTTTATCCAGATGCAACTTCGTAGCTCATGAATATTCATCACGTCGAGCCCATCCGCCCGAAGCACCTTGTATTGATATATCGATAGGTCCAACCCATCGGGTCCAGTCCGTATAAGACCATCACCGTAGAACATTTTCAAGTGCTCCATGTCTACGACTACCTGAAGCCACAACAACCAGATCTGCAGTAAGCGTTACGAGTGATTGATAATTAGCTATGGAATCTTAATTTTGAGAATACTTTGCAACAAATGGGATAGACAAAATATTAGTGCAAAGATTGATAATAACGGTAAAATACTACAAGTTAGTGATTACATGTGTGTAACTATATACGAATAATTCATTAATTACCAATAATTTGATTACCGGTCCGTAAAAAATTACGAGCGGTTCATTACCGTTGTTGTTACCACTTAATTACTTAGCACTAACTCATTACTTAACCCTAACTAATTGCCACTACATTAATTACGACTGCTTAATTACACTCTACCATACAATAGCAGATTATGGCTACCATACGTACATAAAAATGGTAAAAACTATGTCTAAATTACTACGACTTACTTACTTTATAATACAAAATATATTAATTATGACTAACTAAATAACACTAATTAACTATAACTACAGAAATAACGTCGAAAGTATGAGATAAAAAATTATCTGCCTTTCGGGAGAAGCTATTAGTGTTGCCGTGTCCTTAATGAGCTAAGCACTGCCTTCTCAAAATAATGAACTACATACTCTTAATTTTGAGCGATGACCGTGAGAAGGAGCTTTTGTGATGAGTAACTAAGATGAGTGATGACGAACTGCGAGAGGTTTATATTTATAGCCGAGTGAAAAGGGAATCAAGTGCACTCACCCCATAAATTAAAGACTCCTTGTTGACGCGCAGCACTTCAGATGAGGGAGGACAGTATGATAACACTGACAAATGTGTAGACGAGATAGCGGACAAGGGGAGACGACATGGACATAACGACATTAGTGCAGACAAGTCAGCACGCGAGGAGGTACGATACGGACAGAGTGAAAAATATGCAAAGGATGTAGTGAGAAATAAAAATAGTAGCAACGGACCGACATATATGCGAACAACAGAGGTCAGACACTACAAAAAATGCCTGAGAATCGCTAATTTCACGATTAAATTAACATAAATTAATGTGAAAAATTCAAAGCACATAAAATTCTTAAAAAATTATATAATTACTATAACTATGTCGGGAGGCTTTACATAAAATTTTATAATTTTTGGAGCTCATTTGCTATATGTAACAACTCCTGAAAATATCTCAATATTACAAATGTTTCAACAACATTCATAGTGGATATAATTGTCAAGAAATTACATGATGAAGTATATTACGTCAAGAGGCTACATATAAAATTTTGTAATTTTTTGAGCTTATTTGCTATATTTAATAATTTGAACAAATATTATACAAAAAATAAGACATGTAATTAAGCCGGCTTAATTACCTGCCGTCTGCTCATGGGATGGCAGGGGCATGTGTCACCCCTCCGGCGTTGCTGTCCGCCACCAGACAGCAAAAATGTCATTTTTGCTAATACTCGACACATATGACTATTTCTGTAAGTACGTGCTTCAACAGTGCTATATATGCTAAAAACTCGACCCAAAAGTACTCGTATGTATACTGGACAGAGCACACATATAATTAAGAGTAAATTACACTTTACACCAGGTAAATTGTCACTTGTTTTAGTTTGTACTAGGTTTTACACATACTTTCACTTTGTACCAAGGTGGAGCAAATATTGTTTCACTTTGCACCAGGGTCCTGACTTCGACTACAACACGACTTGGACAATAGCCTCTACTTCGGCCATGGCCCCCTTCGACCATGACTTCAACTTCGACCACGGCTTCAACTTCGACTGCGGCCACAGCTTCGACTTCCACTCTGGTGTCAAAATGAAAATATGTATAAACTTTAGTGCAAAGTGAAATAAATAACAATTTATATGGTGCAAAGTGCAATTTACTCTATAATTAACTACGTGCATGAGATGAAAGCACACCGAGTCATGTCATTATACTCGGTCATGTCGTCATAGACATTTACAATTGCTGACAACAAGCAGTGTACACAGTACGCACTCCTTCCTATGGGATATAGCTGATGGCTTTTGACTGCGGCTCATATCTTTTGCGTGAAAATAAATAATAGAGTTGGTTCATATTGGCTGCAGTTGATGGTTTTTAGCTGTGGCTGATGACTTTTGACAGAAAATGAATAGTAGTGGCTGAAAGAATTAACTTTTATAAGAAGTGTCGAGTGGTAAGGAAAGTGACAGAGATATGTGCGTGAGACAGAAGCGAGAAAAGTGGGATGCGCGATGTGCCTATGACACCCTGCTTTATCCCTGAAACGAGATAGCAGCGAGAGGAGTGGAGAAGCCACTTCGAAAAGCTAGGTGTCTATATTGGCTTTTGTCTTCTCCAAGCAGAAGCCAGTATGAATATAACTATAGTAGCTGAAAGATGTGTCTTTCAGGAGGAGGACACAAGCAGTGGGGAAAGTAATAGAGAGAGATGCATGTGCGAGATGGAAGCGAGTGGAGCGAGGTGTGTAATGCGACCGTAACCCCTGTCTTATATCCGAACTGTAATGAGTATAAGAGAATAAAGAAGTCGCTTAAAAAACTAAATATTTATATTAGCGAATTGTTAGCTTGTACTACTACCACCAGCAAAGATCGGCATCCTAGCTCGCCCTTGTCCAGCTGTCTCACGTATAACGTAGATGCAGGTCCCTTAATTTGTTCAACCACGTATGTCACAGTCACACCTTGAGATCGATCCATACATCGCTCCACTGTGTACCATAAAGAGCAGCACTACGACATGAGCGATTGACCCCGAAGGCCCAAACAGACGCTGCACTACACATATATGCACGGATGGGATCACCTCGCATCAGCGATCATGGCATGCACGGCGTGGCAAAAGTAGATAGATCGAGTGTATTATTTCCGGCGACGCCAACGCCGGGCCTACGACGTGTGACGTACGCGCCGCGCATGCAGCTGATGCACGGCGTTCCCGAATCGCACGTGAGGAGGGGCCCCAAACACGGCGCGGCGATCGAGCGACGGATGGGTCTCCGTTCCATCGCCCAGTTTGCCACTTGCGTGCCGGCCGGCGCCCGCCGATCGATGGACAAGTCGACCGACGGTTTCCTTTTCCTCGTGAGACAGCATCATTTAACGGGCGGACGCGCGCGCGTCACCGGCCAGCTAGCAGCCTGGATCGATCGATCGCGTCTCCGGTCCCCGTAGTACGTCTCCGACCGCTGTATTCCTTGGATAGTGCCGTGATTGACAACGCTAGCCAGTAGCTAGCGTTGATGGATTGTGACGTCGATGATGCATGCCTGGGATTCCATGGCTAGCCTTCCAAATTGGGCATACGGAGAAGGTAACAAATGTGTCGTGAAACCTTACACGTACATCTCACGTGAGCACAGATAAAGACTTGTCCATATTAACTTATAAAAACATTTTTTTTATAATACCTAACTTTCAAATAAAATATCTTTTTAAAATGGACTCTACTAATAGATTATAGTAGACACTGTAGTGACTATATTTTTATCAACCAAAATCGTACATGAGTTTCTCGGCTTCTCTTAAGCTGTTACTATTCATAAACTAAAACCAAAAATTATCAGTAAAAACCAATATAAACGATCTCATATAAGTATAGGTATATAGTACTAGTTCAGCAGTCAAAATATAACTGCGTAAATGCTTTTTTGAAAAATAATAACTGTGTAAATACTAAATCTTGCGTGCGTTGCATACACGAGTGGTCTGATTTATGCCAAAGAAGTGGTTGGTTTACCGAGTGGAGGATTGCTCAAGATGCGTATTAGAGTAAGTTTAATAAGGCTGACTGTGCTAGCTATAAGGAAATCTATATCAGCATAATCCTATGTGGAGGGAAGAGAAAAGGAGAGAGAGAGCCAAGCCGACTCCCATACAAGAGTTAGACTATAGCACAGAAAAAGAGGCGTTATACATGCATGTACCAATAGGACTAACTGTTATACCCATGCATGTATTAAATGATTGAGAGCTCTTGTGAAGACAACTTATAGCCAGCTTATTGTATAGTTGGCTGCATCATTATCTTTTGATGACATGGAAATGTATTGGAGGTAGCAGCTATCTATACTATTAAACTTGCTCTTATTGTTTAAGAGGTGCTACATCTAAAGGTTGAAAGGCAAAAATTTAATTTAAAGCAGATTAAGGACAATTTGCAACTAGCCACTACTCCACTACTTATAGTGTCCCTTCGAGATTTGTGATTCAGTGCTAACATTACAAGTTCGGCTGAATAGGCTCTGTTTATACTAGCTTCTAAAAGCTGTTTTCTATAGTAAATGATTTTTTTACAGTATCTAGTTTTTAAATAAAGTGTTTTTTAATATGAGATCTACTAGTCGATTGTAGTACACACTGCATCAACTTCGTTTATGTCAGTCAAAATCTCACGCAAGTGTCTTTCTCAGCAAATTTTTCTACAAACTGTTACTATTTATAAGCAAATGTCAAAAGTCAAGGTCAAAAACTATATGAACAGGCCAAAAAAAAACTCCAGTTAATTAATTCAGGTCAGGAACCGACAAGTTGTCAAAGAGATCATGCATATATACCATGCTCAATCAGAATCTCAAACTGCTCAAACAAATGAGCGGTACTAGCTAGTCTGTCGAATAATTTGGCACCGACTGATCACTGCTGTATATAATTAATAGAGTTACATCGTACTGTCAAAAGGATCTGATACAATTTTGGGTGAAATGTGTACGTACATTGATTCAGATTGCAGAGTTGCATGTGGTGCATGCTGTTTCTGTCGATATTTTTTTGCGCACAGCTTCTGATTACCACCACTCTTAACATTCTTTTTCAAAAGATGATCTAACATTTTGCGGTACAACCTACTTACTATACTAGTATATCATATCCAAATACGCCGCTGCTCCAAACAAAACAGGTAGTATCACCATCTTCCATCATCTGGCGTGACATCGCGGTATCAAAATATCAAGTTGAAATAAAACCGAATTTCAAAAGAATTTGGATTTCCGTTTTGAAGTTGATTTCCTTGATCCTTAGCCAAATCCGCACGAATCTTGACCATCTAGGCCTCCCAATTCACCCCAGCTTTGCACGAACGGAGGAAAAGCTCGGTGTTGTTGTAATATTTGCGGTATAAGCAAAGATATACATATAATTCCAATATAATCATATAAGCACATCAAAGACATCAATTCATATATAAATGACATAGCATATATGAATCTATATGAATTGAGCATATCATCCATGGTATACCACATATTCAATAATGGGAATGATAACATTCTAGACATGAATATGTATGTCAAAGAATAAAGCATGTATCAATTAAGACTAGCAATAAGCTCAAGTTTAATTGATTATTTGTGCTCTCAAATGTAGGGTTGCACAAGACTAATCTCGCCGTCCCGCTACTAAATCATAAACTTTTCATCGATTGGTTATATCAAAATAGAATTCAATCCTTGAGCTCTTAAACTGTACACTCTCAAGATTAAGGTTATATTTAACACATGTGTGCATTCGGCTAGCACCCAAGAATTAGCTAGAGCAAGTCCAACCACATACAAGATGACCTTTTGCAATAATCAAATCAGACTTAATTAATCAAGTATGATTTCTACCAGATCTGCAACAAGTATGTGGAATTTCTGCACACTAAAGACAACAGTGACAAACAACCTAAGCTCACAATAGATAGTAACCACAGAGCATGAGCAGGAACCGGATGACGATAATTAGAGCTCAAAGATTAAATCTACCAATCTCAATATATGATTTCTTTTATCATCGAGCAACAATCCAATCCCATCGCAATCTTAGTCTTCCAAGACTAGATATCAAACAGAGATTATGAATCTAGCACAAGACACAAAGATTGCTAATACAAGTGACTGATATACTCACAAGACCGCGATACTCGAAATCGCCGAGAAGATCAAGGGCTAGGCACGCTATGGCGCTGTCCCGAAAACCTATTGCCCTCACACCACCGTGAAGAGCAGAGGCACGGAGATACAAAGCCCTCTCGCGAAATGAAGATCACGCCGAGTCGAGGTAGAGGTACGCCGCACAAGCACGGGGAGGAGCCGGCCAAGCACCTCGCGGAGAACACCAGAACCAAGTCACCACACACCACAGGCAAAAATCAAAGAGAGGAGAGAGCACTTTCCTTCGGATCCTCAACCAAAAGAGCCGGCCGCCATTTATAGCCAAGAGAGGGAGAGGGGATGAGCACTCGGCGGCGCCATCAACCGCCGAGACCGAGTCTCACGCATCACCACCGCACCTCACCAACCGGATCTGGGAGCCGAGTCAGCCGGGAAGAGGAGAAGCTCCGAACCCAACGGGAGAGAGAGAGAAGCGCGAGTCGCACGGGAGAGCGGGTCGCGGGAAGACTGGGCCGCCAAGAGCCGAGTTACGGCCCGCCGAGCACGCCTCTCTCCGCGCGCGCGCTCTCCGAGTCGCGCGCCTTCTCCGCCTCATGCGCCCGCCCGCTCGGTGCAGGTCACGGAGGCGAAGCCTCCCCTTTTGCCTCTCTTCGCCCACCGACGGGTGGGCCTCTTCTCTTTTTCTTTTCTTTTCCTTTTATCAAATGGGAAATTACCCTTTTGCCCTTGGTATATACAATCCCCACCAATTTCTCAATTGATAATCGATGCTCAAAGTCTTGTTTAATATACATTGTTCGACTATGGGTACCTTTCGGTTTGAACCCAAAGCCTAGCGACAAGGACTACGACTCTGCATGCACAAAGGAGGACTACGCCTTGATCCAATGCCTTGGTGTGAGAATTTTCGCCCAAATCACATTCTCAGATCGGGCGGCTTGCCCTTTCCTCTCGGGTTGGGACGTTCGGTCATGTCCCGTATCTTACTCATGAGCGATTAAGAAAGTTTACCCTTATTTTTCTTTGATTGCGACCTCACAATCACACTCACGTAGGTGAACTCTTCTAGGAATCTCAGAGGACGATTCCATAAGTCATATAGACCTAGAGTTCATTAAGAGCCAAAGCTCAACCTTCCATACGCATGCAGAGCATCGCAGCTAATGGGACCCGTTAGATGTGCTCTCTAATCCCACACGCTTGTTGTCCTAGAGCCTAGTTCACGGGATCTCCGATCTCCTAGGATAGGTTACCACCAATGTGAGCCTTTATACGGGTATAAGCCCCATTCCCTGTGTGACGCTTGATGACCTTTCGCGCCAATCCTTTAGTGAAAGGATCGCTAAGTTTCTTTGATTGGATGTATTCTCTGAAATAACACCCGTCTCTCGGCATGCCTTACCGACTTAAGTCGGCGCTTTATATGTTTTGAGGACTTCATATTGTCCTTCCTACTCTTTGCCTTAACGAACGGTTTGGTTATCGCAGAGGTCAAAATAGTGGAATAGGTTTTTCCAAAGATGTAGGTCGTAAAGGAGTTCACGAATCCATTCTCGCCTCTACATTTCTTGAATCAAGCGCTACCAATTCAGCCTCCATAGTGGACCGTGTAATAATAGTCTGCTTAGAAGACTTCCACGACACGGCCCCACCGCTAGAGTGAATACATAACCACTCGTAGCCTTCATGTCATCCGAGTCACCGATCCATTAGAATCACCGAATCCTTCCAAGACCGCAGGATGACCGAATAGTGTATTCCCAAATTAGGACTTCCTTCAAGTATCTTAGTACTCTTTCTAGTGCTATCCAATGATCATCTTACGGATTGGACGTATAACGACTCAATCGCATACAAAGATATGAGATGTCCGCCTCGTTGCACTAGTTAAGTACATCGTGATCCTATGATCCGAGAATATTTAAGTTGATCCTTCCCATGTCCGGTGTTCTTATGTAGCTTTGCATTTGGATCATAGGGTGTAGTCTGCAGCTTACTGGTCCTTAAACCCAAATCGTTAGGACTTTATCCACATAATGGGATTGCGAAAGAGTAATCTCATTCTCACCCTTTATAAGCTTAATGTTTAAGATAACATCACTTCACCTGTGTCTTTCATATCAAAATTCGGGAAAGGAAAGACTTTGTGCTATTGATCACATCTATGTTGGTTCCAAATAGCAATATATCATCTACGTAAAGACATAGAATGACACCTTCGCCCCATTAAACCGATAGTAGACACATTTATCGGCTTCATTTACACAAAAGCCGACCGACGTCATCGTACTATCAAATTTCTCATGCCATTGCTTAGGGCTTGCTTTAGACCATACAAAGATTTAATCAATCGACATACTTTCCTTTCTTGCCCTCAACCACAAATCCTTCAGTCGTTGCATATAAATCTCCTCATCCAACTCTCCGTTTAGGAAAGCGGTCTTTACATCCATTTGATGTACTAGGAGTTTGTATGCAGCGGCTAGTGCTAAAAGCACTCGAATTGTGGGTAAACGAGCCAGGAGAGTATGTATCAAAATAGTCTTCACCTTCTTTTTGCGTGAAACCTTTAGCCACTAATCGGGCCTTGTACTTTTCAATAGTACCATCAGTCTACGCTTCCTTTTAAAGATCCATTTGCAGCCTCATCGGCTTACAACCAAAGCGGGAGATCTGCAATTTCCCAAGTTCCGTTAGCTATGATGGAATCCATCTCGCCACGGATCGCCTCCTTCCAAGAATCCACATCGGAGATGCGTATGCCTCTCAAAGGGTTCGTGGTTCATCATCCACGACATAGGTGACAAAGTCATCCCCAAGTGACTTCTCGGTCCTCTGTCTCTTACTCCTCCTCAACTCCAAATGCGGAGCGGTGTTATCCACACTAGAAGAAATAGAGAGATCATCTAGGCCGACATGTCTCTGTCTTCATTCGGTCTCATAGGAAACACATGCTCAAAGAATGTCGCATCACGAGATTCCATCACTATATTAGTAGCGATGTCACTCACCTCGGATTTGACCACTAGAAATCTATAAGTCTGTGCTATTCATAGCATATCCTAGAAAGACACAATCAACGGTCTTAGGACCAAGCTTCCTTTTCTTCTAAGAACGGCACATGCACTTTGCAAGGCATCCCCACGTTCGAAAATAGGATAAGTTGGGTTTCTCCCTTCCATCCTTCATAGGGTGTTTCCTCCCGATTGCGAGGTGGAACCCTATTCAGACATAGTTAGCTGTGAGCGCCTCACCCCACCAATAGTCCGACATACCGAACTCAAGCATGGCGTTAACCAAGTCACAAAGAGTTCGGTTATTTCTTTCGGCTATTCCATTAGATTGGGGTGAGTAAGGTGGAGTAACCGTGAATTATTCCACTTTCTTCACGAATTGGGAGAACTCATGTGAGACGTACTCACCGCTTCGGTCCGATCTTAACCGCTTGATTTTCTTTTCTAGTTGATTTTCAACTTCAGCTTTGTAGATTTTAAAGTATTCAAGTGCTTCATCTTTCGACTTAAGTAGATAAATATAGCAATACTTAGTCGCATCATCTATGAGAGTTAAGAAATATCGTTTGCCACCTTTCGTTAATATTCCATTCATCTCACAAAGATCGAGTGGATTAGTTCAAGTGGAGAAGTGCTTCGCCCTTCAACGCTATGAAAAGGTTTTTGGTCGCTTAGCTTGCACACACACTTCGCACCTTGAACCCTTCTCATAATTGTAGCTTGGAATTAAACTCATCTTACTTAACCGCGTAATGGCTTCAAAATTAACATGACACAACCGTGAATGCCAAATATCATGAACTTTATTGCAATGGGAAACATTGTAAATGTTTACATTATTCAAATCTAGAATGGATAAGCGGAACATGCCTCCGCTATCATAGCCTTTGCCCACAAAATTACCAAACTTAGTCAAAATGACTTTATTTGATTCAAACACAAGCTTTATTCCTTGCCTACATAACATTGACCCGCTAAGAAGGTTGCGCGTCATCGCAGTAACGCACAAAGACGCCTCTTAGGATGAGTGTTTTACCCAAGTAAGCTTCGTGCAAACTGTCCAATCCCACGCATCGCTGCGGCTCCGTTGCCCATTAGGACGGATCCACCACCTTCACCACGAAATGAAGAGAAACAAGATCGATCGGCACATATATGTCTAGTAGCACTGTATCAATCCACCAATCAATAGATGGACTTGCCATAAAGGCCATAGGTACGTACTCTTCGACGGTGGTGTTAGCCGGTAGCGACATGAACCTCACCTTGTGGCTCTTGTGCTGACACGAGATGGACCCTTGCCCTTCCGACATGCGACAATGATTGGCCTTATGGCGGCCTCACCACAAACGGCGGGCACGATGTCCTCCTTCTTCTTCTTCATTTTCTTAGGTCAGTAGCTTGACTTGGGGTGACTCTTGAACTTGGGTTTCCTGTGTCCTCCATTCTTAAGTTGAACTTGATGAGCACGAACTTGAGCCTTTCCCGAGCCGTCACCGGCTCTAGCACGCTCCTCGACATTAATAGCGGTGACACTCATTGAGCGTCAAGCGCTCCTTTATATGCCTCCGTGCGATCACAAAGTCACGCCACGAAGCGGTAACTTAGCTAAAATGACATTTACTTGGAACTTCTCGGCGGCAGGCGCGATCGTGCGACATAAGTCACGTACATGGAGTCAAGCTCGTGGAGCCGCTCCATCACCGACCGCCCTCAACCATCTTGTAGTTCAAGTAATTGGCTGTAATGAAGGACTCATTTCCATTATCTCCTCGGAGTATTTCTCCTCGAGCTCATCCCAAAGTTGCTTGGCATTAGTGAAGTTGACATAGACGTCAAACAAGCGGTTAGACAGGATGGCCAGCAAACGGGCTAAGACTGCATTATTAGCATCTTCCCATTTCGTCGTCTCAGGGATCTCCAGCGGAAACGCCGGTGGATTTGAGATGATCCAGAAGAGCTTAAGGTCAGTCAGCCAAAGTTTGGCCTTCGCCTGCCAGCGCTTGAAATTGACTCCGTCAAACACTTCAGGTTTCACGACATCAGATGAGGAAGTCATTTCTTTCAATATAGGTTTTCTGGATTGTTGTAATATTTGCAGTATAAGCAAAGATATACATATAATTCCAATATAATCATATAAGCACATCAAAGACATCAATTCATATATAAATGACATAGCATATATGAATCTATATGAATTGAGCATATCATCCATGGTATACCACATATTCAATAATGGGAATGATAACATTCTAGACATGAATATGTATGTCAAAGAATAACGCATGTATCAATTAAGACTAGCAATAAGCTCAAGTTTAATTGATTATTTGTGCTCTCAAATGTAGGGTTGCACAAGACTAATCTCGTAGTCCGCTACTAAATCATAAACTTTTCATCGATTGGTTATATCAAAATAGAATTCAATCCTTGAGCTCTTAAAACTGTACACTCTCAAGATTAAGGTTATATTTAACACATGTGTGCATTCGGCTAGCACCCAAGAATTAGCTAGAGCAAGTCCAACCACATACAAGATGACCTTTTGCAATAATCAAATCAGACTTAATTAATCAAGTATGATTTCTACCAGATCTGCAACAAGTATGTGGAATTTCGCACACTAAAGACAACAGTGACAAAGCAACCTAAGCTCACAATAGATAGTAACCACAGAGCATGAGCGGGAACGGATGAGCAGTAATTAGAGCTCAAAGATTAAATCTACCAATCTCAATATATGATTTCTTTTATCATCGAGCAACAATCCAATCCCACTGCAATCTTAGTCTTCCAGTACTAGATATCAAACAGAGATTATGAATCTAGCACAGCACACAAAGATTGCTAATACAAGTGACTGATATACTCACAAGACCGGCGATACTCGAAATCGCCGAGAAGATCAAGGGCTAGGCACGCTATGGCGCTGTCCCAGAAAACCTATTGCCCTCACACCACCGTGAAGAGCAGTAGGCACGGAGATACAAAGCCCTCTCGCCGAAATGAAGATCACGCCAGCGAGTCGAGGTAGAGGTACGCCGCACAAGCACAGGGGAGGAGCCGGCCAAGCACCTCGCCGGAGAACACCAGGAACCGAAGTCACCACACACCACAGGCAAAAATCAAAGAGAGGGAGAGAGCACTTTCCTTCGGATCCCTCAACCAAAAGAGCCGGCCGCCATTTATAGCCAAGAGAGGGAGAGGGGATGAGCACTCGGCGGCGCCATCAACCGCCGAGACCGAGTCTCACGCATCACCACCGCACCTCACCAACCGGATCTGGGAGCCGAGTCAGCCGGGAAGAGGAGAAGCTCCGAACCCAACGGGAGAGAGAGAGAAGCGCGAGTCGCACGGAGAGCGGTCGCGGGGAAGGCTGGGCGCCAAGAGCCGAGTTACGGCCCGCCGAGCTCGCTCTCTCGCGCGCCGCCCCGAGTCGCGCCGCCTTCTCGCCTCATGCGCCCGCCGCTCGGTGCAGGTCACGGGAGGCCAAGCCTCCCCCTTTGCCTCTCTTGCCCACCGGCAGTGTGGCCCTCTTTCTCTTTTTCTTTTCTTTTCCTTTTATCAAATGGGAAATTACCCTTTTGCCCTTGGTATATACAACAGGTGTCACTGTTCACAATCCGAAAACCGATCGCCGCCGCTTGATTTTTGCCGCCGCCAGCTCCTTCCGTGCCTTCTCGCGCCTTGTCACCGCTACCAGCTCTGTACCACCTGTTAGGGATCATACGCCCTCCCCTAACACCCTCTATAGCGTGTCAGCCCCGCTAACCACCCTACCGCTGGCTCTCGCGTGCCTTCTGCCCTCTTTGCTCTCTTTGCTCACTCTTGGCCGACCTGACACAGCCACTGCTTTTGACCGCCACAACACATCGCTTGAGGCAGCCAGCACGTCCCTCCTTGACCGCCGCACCGCATGTCCCCGAACCCTCCCGGCTGTGCCACGCGCTGTCGCCGCCATGGCCAGCCATTCAACTCTTTTTGTTGTCTCTCTGGTCCTACACGTACTAAGATAGTTTTTATTGCCATTCAGTTCTAAGAGACTTCAAGCGCAATATTTTTTGTCAAGGATATAGCTTTTTGTTGACTGCTAGATTCTTTCCTGTGTAGAGCGAAACAATGGGGACTCCTAATGCCCTTCACACATTTTATATTTCCAATGTCAAGTGCATGCGCTGCAAGTGCTTCATTTGGTATGGATGCTTTGGATAATAACAGTGAATTATGTAGCATTTCTAGAAGATCAGTAGTTTTCTTACGTAGTTTTATTCTTTTGTAGTTTTTTTTTCGTTTGAGTAAAGAATGCAAAGGAAATGGAATTTGCCTTTGGAATACTTTGGTCATTTAGAATTATCAGAAGTAAAGTGCATAATGCGAATCTTCGGGAGTTTTAATCTAGTTATCAGAACAAAGCGACATATGGTAAGATATTAATCTATTTATGAGAGTGGAGTCTGCAGGATAAAACTATGAATGTGCTACCTATGTTGTTTTGTTGTTCATGATGATCTCATAGGCATTTTCCTCTTCCTTTAGCCCCTTCTCTATGTTGGCCAACTTAACTCAATTTTGTTGCTTCCAAAAAAAAAGTGTCTACCCAGCTTTCCTCTTTGTACAGGGCTCACTTAATTTCTTGTTACTTTCATTGGAAGGCAAACTAAGAAAACCTGTTATTTGTATGTATTTTTTTGCTTCTAGGATATGATCGAAATCTATCAGTTTGCTAAGAAAAGGATAGGCTTACTGTTCGGCTCTTCTTAGAGCAACTCCAGCAGAGCCCTTACTTGAGCCCTTATCCTACTTTTGAGGGCCGAAGGGTAAAAAACTCACTCCAGCAGGGTCCCTACTTGAGCCCTCAAAAGTAGGGGCCCTCAAATCTCCCCCTCGAGCCCTCATTCTTGGGGGGTCTGGAGGGAGCCCCTACTTTTGAGGGCTCAAGTAGGGGCCCTGCTGGAGTGAGTTTTTTGCCCCTCGGCCCTCAAAAGTAGGGGCCCTGCTGGGTGGGTCCTATGTGTCATCCCCCTCTAAGAATGAATTTGAGGGCTCCTGCTGGAGTGCAGCCCAAAAAATAGAGCTCTCAAAAGTAGGGAGAGCCCTCAAATAAAAAGTAGGGACTCTATTTTGAGGGCTACTGCTAGAATTGCTCTTACAATATGCTTGCAAAAGGCTACCTAGCACTCTCCAATTTAACTTTTATCTTCCAAACAGCTTCATAATTATCGTCACCGCCATATGAACCATCTTCCACATGGTGCATGCTTTTGGGCTTATGATTTGGATGGCATGTATGTAAAGTCTTATAACTGATGGATCAATGAATCCATTCTTAGCCCTTTCTTTGCCAAGGAGTCTACTGATTTGCTAGAGTGCTCATATGGATTTGATAGTGCTTCTCAGCAGTGACATCTAGGCTCTATTTGTCTATTTGTACGTAAAATGTTTGCGCCAATTATAAATTATGCCTATAAAATTTGATATTCACATGCCTTTTATTGACTGTTTGGGTGAATGCATTGAGTATAGTAGTTTCAGGCCATCTTGATAGGCATTTCATATGCCTCATAAGAAAAACTTAACTGATATTTATTTGGATCTAGAGAATCACAAAAGTTAGCATATATATATAAATATATGAAATGTTCTCCCTTTTTTGCATGTTGATTCTTATTATAGTTAATTATTTTTCTTATCATCATTTTAATCAATGCTCTTATTTGTTTGTAGTGGATATAATCAAGCAAAAATAAACTTTTGTTCCTTTGAACAAGAATGTATAACGCAGCACAATATTTGCTCTTAAGTTTTGCTTTCTGTTGCAACGTACGAACACCTAACTAGCATGTAACTATGTACGGCGTATGTATCCTCCTCCCAACGGCGCCTGAACGGACGGACGGATCGGGCGATCCACACCAGTAAATGGGCCCGATCGCTACGATCCGCCCGTCCGCACACCGCAGCAAGTGGGGGCAAGCACATGCTCCCCCCCTTCAGATCTCCGTTTCTCTCCTCTCACCCACTGCGCCTGCCTGCGTGCCCGCAACGTGGGCAACTGTAACTCCTATGTACATGCCCGGATGCCATGACCCCTTCTCTCTGCACATTACATTACAGCGTTGCACTGCAGA
Organism: Dendrocalamus sinicus; assembly: GCA_036346575.1. Classification (NCBI taxonomy): domain Eukaryota; kingdom Viridiplantae; phylum Streptophyta; class Magnoliopsida; order Poales; family Poaceae; genus Dendrocalamus; species Dendrocalamus sinicus. The sequence continues at coordinate 40,264,989 of CM070648.1, read as the reverse complement.
GTATGAGAGAGAAGAGTGAGAGATCAAGCTTGGGTTTGACTGGACCGAGGAGGAGACTCGCAAGGGACAAGGCTGGGCTGGGGGTTAGCTGTAAGACCAGAGGCATGAGCTGGCTGGCTGAAAGGGCAAAGGGGAAGAAAAAAAAGAACTGGTGGAGCAAACAACAGCAGCGTAATCATCATCAACATCAGATGCGGTTAGAAAGCTGGGAGAGCTAAGGCTGGCTGGGTTTACAGAGAGAGATGGCAGAATGGCAGTGCTGGCTTTGTTTAGATTATAACAGATACAGATAGACAGCTGATGGCCCATCCATGTTCTTATATCTGGGTGGTAACTTTTGCATGGACACCCCTGTGTGAACCCTTTCCAATCGCTCTTGGGCTTCTACTGACTGCTGAGCTTCTGGATGTCAGTTTCTTCAGGCAAACAAAAGGAAGGAAAAGAGGGAAAGGCTGCAGTTCATATATATATCCATCCATGGAAGACGACATTCCAGAAATGTTCTGGATTGGAACTAATATAGCTCCAAATTGAACATTATCATGTTTGAGCCTTTGAAACTTGTCATTGGCATGCCCCCCTGCCTTATTAAATCATGTAATGTAACTGTTCTAGTCAGTAGTTTTCTGAGGCTTGTAAGGGCGTACGTATAAGATTCAGAGTAGCTTGGCGAGGAAGGGATGGATGGATCATGCATGCATATGTGTTAAATATGATGATCCCATGGCCATCAGGCCATGGGCACACAGACACACAACGTTCTGTCTGGCTTTTTAGTCCCATGACCTGGTGAGGTGGTGCACTTGTGTGAGCAAGCTGGCCGGCATGCATAATGGAAGGGAAGGGATTGGCGATTTAGCATCGACGATCTGTCGTCTCTGCTTCGATTCTCTCCTTAATTTCATCTCCGCATGTCATGTATGTCCGCGTGTGCAGAATCATGGATTCATGCACGCAACCATGTTGGATATGAGCGTCGTTTTGAGGCCTCCCACCTATATGTGAGGGAAGTTAGTACCCCCCGCCACGTTCGCCCAGTACATGCCTGCATGGATGCACGCTCCTACAGGATAAACAAAGTGGAAGAATAAACAAGTACTACATGCATGTTCATGGCGGAGCTTAACTACAGCTAATGTGCTCCTGGAGCTAGCTTCAATTGAAAGAAAAAAGAGCAACTGGCTACTAGCTAAGGTGGTGCCTGTCAGTCTGTGTTTTGTCCCAATTTTCTCACCACTTTCTTATGTCAATTTGTTCGTTCACCGACCGGCTTTTTTGGGTGACATGACGAGTCGGTAGAGACCGATCAGCGTGAGATTTATCCAGAGCTGTCAGGGCAGTCATTGCTTAATTTGATATGATAAACTACACCTTAGCATTATTCTTTAGGACAATACGGCGACACTGATTCCCTGAAGCTGCAAAACTTTCAGTTCACATATACTAGTAAGGTGCACGCACGTTTCAACGGAGTATTAAAAGATAATGATATATATTATCAAATATGGTCACAAATCATACTATAAACATCAATTTTCCATAGGAATGTGCGATACAAGGACAGGACAACGGACAAACTCCTCCTTTACATTAGTCCGGTGATACAACGGCAGGACCTCCTCTTTGCGCCCTTCTACCATGTCACTCTAGCCAAATGGCCGAGCGTTGTAACGAAAAACCAAACTTCTCACTAAATATGCTGTTTCTTGCTTAAAGGAATAGTAGTTTGTCGCACCTGATTACGTCGACAAAACACATGCAAGAAAAGTACATTCACAGATTGTGTGCATATGCTAGCTTTGTATTCTCAAACTCCAAACACTTATCAGTTAAGCTTATCTTTATGAGGCATAGGAAATGCCTATCAAGATGATAGCTTGATTTCATCTTTAAAAAAAATGATAGCCTGATGCTATGATACTATAGTAAAAATAGTAGAACAATACATATAGAAGAAGCTAGGAGTTGCCTCCGAAATTTGGATCAATGTTGCAGTAGTATAAACTTTTCTATGAAACATACATCAGTCTCTGTCATTTGCAATATACCAATATTCCAACTTATCATATAAAACCAATTATTGACATGAACTTACTTCAAGCTAGTCCAGCTTTATAAGAAAATCACGTCCATATCTTTTAGAATACCCAAACCTTAAATTTTATGCCTTCCATTGTATGTAAGAACATAATTTATCAATTCATTCATATGTAATCCACAAGGCATCAGTCAGTGGATAATTCATAAACATAGTAGGGAAGTACCAAGACATTGAGAAAAATACAATAAAAGAGAAATTTTACAATCCTGTCCATGACACGTTAGTTGCTACTCCCTCCTGGAGTCCTCGTCACCTGGCCTCCTCGCTGTGGCATATGCCTTAATTTCTAGGAGGAGCCTTTGCTGACTTTTCTCCTGCATGAACCGACAAAAAATAGAAACAACAAGCTAGAATTTGCAAATTAAAGATAACTTTCAATATAATTAGAGCAATGAAAAGCATCTTCTCCGGCATGCCATCAGCGATAAACGTATAGTTCTTACCTTCATTAATAGCACATATAGTAAAACACGACTTTCAACCTAAGCATAAACCATGGCTCATCATACCTAGTCATCCGCCAAAATGAGCACCCGTGGCGCATCCCCGCCGGCTCACCATGTTGTAGAGCTCACCCCCAGTCATTTACCATCGCTGCATGCACGGCTCACACAACCGCAAAGCCATGGCATGAGTAGCCATTGGCGCCTAACAGCAGCACTGGCCTACCCCTTTGCTAAGCCATCATGCTAGCCTGCCCTTTGCTCCGCGCCTTCGGCTCCACACGAGTGCCTAGATGCCGCCTTGATTCCAAGACCGCCTCCGCTCGCTAGGAGCCTGGGAAGCTACCACCACATGATGCATGCTATGATTTGACTGACACCCAGTTAAGTTTTCTTGAACATCTTGCTGCTGACCCATCAGCTAACTGGAGCTCCTTGCCTGCCTTTCGATTTTGTTGACAGTGACACTTGTGCGCCGCATTTGCATTTGGATCCACAGGTGATGGGGATTGGAGGAAGAAGTGGTTTGTACTTTGGTATTTATGGAAGGGGTCATGGAAAGGCAGTTGCAAACAGCAGACTTGTAGTTGGGTCAAGGGGATTCTGGTCTCCGGACGTGTGTGGGACTAGCAGAGGGACCAATACAGGCCAATGTGTCAGCACACAAAGAGAAGAGAGGAGCGAGGGTGAAGAACGAAACTCCGTCACTGATATCATGGCTTACAACTCGGCGCGTGGATATTGTAACGCCCGTTTCGAATGCGGAACCTCGAATCGCATGCACGAATGCGATTCTGACGCTCAATAGTATGAGCGATGATCACAACAAAGACAAGCTTACGCAAAGATCCAACTTTATTACAATATAGATTGTCACGGGTTTTACATAGCGGGCACCAAAGCACCCACAAACTATAATACATTACAAAAGGATCGAGCGGCTGAACGTAGATTGAAACCTAAGACCAATCATCGTCGTAATGCATTGGTTCATTAGGAGCTTCTTCTTCCTCAGGCTCATCGTAGCAACCTTGATCTTCTGGAAATTTTGTTTAGCAAGTAATGAGTACCACCGTACCCAGCAAGTTACAGGGGTAAACCTTATTTACTATTTGCAAGGATATTCAAAGGATGGAATATATTGGTTTTATTACACTGGGTGGATGCAATTTTATTTGCAAACAAAGAAAGTTTAAAACATTTGCTCCTTAAGATCAGGGGTTTTTCATTATCAGATAAAGTTCAACATTAACCAAATTAAAATTCACATAAATCTTACTTATGCCTCATTCTTGGAATCACCCAATTAACACAACTTCATTAACCGGAAGCACGGCGTATTCGAATACTATTTATTTCACTCTGCAGAGTTGCTCAACTTTACCCACACGATCTCTTAACCCCCGCGACAGAGTTAAGAAAGCCAGGTCGGTTCACTGCTCAATTCTTTATATAGACTCTACCCGATAGCATCACCTAGTCACGGCCACAAATTAAATCAAACTCCTCTGCCGTTTTAAGTGAACACTACCGTTGTTAGGTATCCAGCGGCATACCTAACTCCCCGACATCCTGTCATCTCAACCTATAGAGTTTCAATCAAACTGAGCAGCTACTAAACCAGTGTTGACAATTCAACTCCTGTGGTTTGAGCGATTACTATGTCTGTTATTCGGCACAAGGTTTTTGTCCTTATATTTTTCACCTGAGGCACTCAGTCACAGCTTCCTCTGTGCTCAAAAGCACTCACCACCACCAAACCAAACCAGCCTCCATCCTCGGGTAAAGCGATGGGCTAAATCCGTTATTCGGAGCCCCACCAACCTCTCTACCCGAAGTCCCATTCTAAGATAAAGCGGTGGGCTAAATCCGCCACTCGGAGCCCCACCAACCTCTTTACCTTAGATCCAAGTCTTTTTAAATTCTACTGGCCCACGGCCAAAGTCACTTATTAGTGTACAATGTTGAATGAGATGATCGTATATACATTTGTACAATATTTTTATTCTTACTAAGGTTGTCAAGGTGAATGTGGCCATCAATTAAAACAGGGCATATTTCAGTGGTAGGATTAACTAGTAGCATGCCATTCTAAACATTTTATTTTAGGTAAATAACATTCCATAACTATTCATAATGAAATTACATTAAATAAATAGTATGAATATCATGGGATCCAATATGATCAAAAACATGTAACTTGCCTTGCTGATTAGGGATTTCGACAATGTCGTAGATCAATGCAGCTGGTTCTTGCTCGGACACTGCAACCTCGGAGGCGTCGGAAGCTAACGTAAACACATAAAATAACAACATAAGTCCAAACTTGATTCTAATCAAGCTAGGGAAAATAATCTAAAATAAAAAGGAGTAAATTGCATAAAATCTCAAATAAACATTTAAGAGATATTGGGGAGGGATTTTTGATGAAAGCAAATATTTGGATTGGGTGGAATTGGAATTTATGGAGGCTTGAAATTTTAATAAGCTAAGTGCAAGGAAGAGGGAAAATTCAAATTTATAAAATTTAAATTTGAGGAAATGGAGTTGATATTTGGATTCAGGACATTGAATTGGTCAAGATGGGATAATTTGGTATTTTTGGGATTTTTGGATTTTTCTGGAATTTTTGGGGCTTTTTCTAAATTTTTCGGATTTTCTAAATATGTGAGCAGTGTTGGGCTCGACCGAGCAACATGCGGCTCGGTCGGCCTTTTCTCCGCTGCGGCAAACCGGCTCCGCCCGCCCGAAGCGCTCGGCACAAGAAAGTCGCAGCCCACGCCACAAGACGCGGCGACGCGCCGCGCTCTCGCTCGTCGCCGATGGCGGCGACGCGTCTTGCGCACCGACGGGCCAGATCTCCAGCGTGGCCGTCGGATGAGGGGAGGCGGCGGTGAACGGCGTGGTTTGATTGGATCGAGCGGTGGATTGCTACACCGACGCCCCGTCTGACCCACGCCGCCCCGAGTCGTCTTCAACCTCCGGACGGCTCCCGAGCGGCCGAACAGAGGCCGCCATCTCCGGTGGCGCGGCGTTGTCCGGGCACGAGAAGTGGAATGGGTTTCACAGAGTCTACACACGGGATTTAGGATCCCATTTGATTACTGGGGCAGGTGGGGAAGTGGATAACGGCGGCTAGCGGCGGCCGGGAAGACCGTGGCCTCCGCGGCGGAGCTAGGAAGGTCCGGGGAGGTTTGAGTCGAATTGGCTAGGGTTTCACCATCTACGGAACATTAGAAAGCTAGGGGAATTGACGGTACAGCTCGGGGAAGACTCAGGCGAGCTGGCCACGGAGAGGTCTTTACGACCGACAAGAATCTTCACGCCACGGCCAGTGGCAAATGCTCAAACTCCAATGGTTCACCAACATGTTCCGAGACAGTGGAGATCATGTGAGAGCTCGGAATCGAAAAATGGTTGGCGGAATCGAAGGATTGCGATTAGGGCTCACCGGCTCGGGGGCGGATCGCGGCTAGCAGGGCGATGGGAGCTCAATTGGTTGCGGAGAGGGTTTGTGAGGTGCCGAAGCCTCGGGGAGCTGCGACTGGGCTTTATCCTCGTGTAGGTCGGTTGCCCGAGATATTTCGTGGTCGCGTTCGCTCACGCCGAACGGAGAAGGGGAGGCACCGCGCGGGAGCAGGGGTGTGTGGAGGAGATGGCGCGGCTGCTCGCCCACTAGTACGGTGGTTGACCCGAGAGTTGAAGAAATCGCGAAGGAACGAGTCAGAAGCGGTGGCGGAGCTGCGCAGCGCGCGCGCGCTAAGCGAGGAAGGAGCAGAGCGCGCGGTGGCGGTGGGGCCGCGGCTCGTGGAGGTCGCAGCGTGATGATGGAGGGCGCCGCAACTTCGTGCGCGAGGGAGACGCCGCGTGTACAGTGGCTGGCGTCTCCGGGAAGAAGAAGAGGGCGCCCGCGCGTGAAGGCGCCAGGGGAGGAGCGAAGGCGTAGAGGCCAAAAGAGGAAAGTGCACTTCCAAGCCTACTTGCCAAATTGAGAATGAATTCACAAATAAACACACTTTGCAGAATTCAAAAATTTTGAAATTTTGGGGTGTTTCAACCTACCCCCCTTAAAAAGAATCTCGACCCCGAGATTCCTTTGGCTCAGGGAATAAGTTGGGAAAATCCCGCTGTAAATCCGACTCCTTTTCCCATGTAGACTCCTCTGTTGTATGATTCTTCCACTGAACTCGACAGAATTTAACATTCTTGCTTCTGAGCTGTCTCTCAGTTGTCTCAAGTATTTGTAATGGCTCTTCCGGTAGGTCAGTCTTCTTGAAGTTCAATCTCTCCTAGTGAAACTTCTTCAGAGGTCGCCTTAGGCACTTTCTGAGCTGAGATACATGAAATACATTGTGCACTCTAGTCATGTTGGATGGTAATTGCACTTCATATGCCACTTCTCCGACCCTTTTTGTGATTTGAAATGGGCCTACATATCTGGGTGCCAACTTTCCTTTGACTTGAAATCGCTTGACAATTTTAAATGGAGTGACCTTCAAGTATACATAATCTCCAACTTCAAAACTTAGGTCTTTTCTTCGGGTATCTGCATAACTCTTTTGACGGTCTTGAGCAATCTTCAACTTCTCTCGGATAATTCTTATATGAGCTTCTGCATCTTGTACTATTTGAGGTCCAATGCATTGCCGTTCTCCTGTGTCCGTCCAGTTCAAGGGAGTCCTACATTCTCGGCCATATAGTGCTTCAAATGGGGCCATCTGAATACTGGCTTGATAGCTGTTATTGTATGAGAACTGCGCAAATGGCAAACAAGTATTCCAAGCTGCTCCATATACTATGGCACAAGCTCTTAACATGTCTTCTAAAATTTGATTTGTCCTTTCTGTTTGTCCATCAGTCTGTGGGTGATAAGCAGTACTAAAATCCAAATCCGTACCCATTGCTTCATGTAATTTCTCCCAGAATGTAGAGGTAAATTGAGCGCCTCTATCTGAAACAATCCGTCTTGGGATTCCATGATACACCACTACTTTGGTTAAATAAAGCTCAGCTAATTTATCCTTTCCATATGTCTGTTTAATAGGAATGAAATGTGCCACTTTTGTGAGTCGATCAACAATAACCCAAATAGCATCATATCCTTCTTTGGTCTTGGGCAGTCCTATAATGAAATCCATTCCAACGCTATCCCATTTCCATTCTGGTATTGGCAATGGCTGTAATAAACCAGCAGGCTTTTGATGGTTAATCTTCACTTGTTGACAGACATCACATTTACCCACATATTCTGCGATTTCCCTTTTCATATTGCTCCACCAGAATCTCTTCTTCAAGTCTTGGTACATCTTGGTTCCTCCAGGATGTATTGAAAATTGAGAAGAATGAGCTTCTGACAAGATTAAGTCTTTTAACTCCTTTTATCCGTATACAATATCGTCCACGAAATGTCAAAATTCCCTGGTCATTTTCACTAAAGTCTGTTGAATGCTTCTCTTGACTATCCTTCTTGATCTTTTTAATTTCTTCATCTTCAGCTTGGGCTGATTTAATTTGATCTGTTAGTAATGGCTGAATTTCAAGTGCAGCTAACATTTCTTGTTCCACCACTGTTAAATTTAACTTCTGCATCTCTGCTACTAGCTGTGTGGGTTGATCAATTTCACTGACTAGACTGTGATAGACTTTTCTGCTCAATGCATCTGCCACCACATTTGCTTTGCCAGGATGATACTGCAGATCAATGTCAAAGTCTTTAATCAATTCTAACCATCGTCTCTGTCTTAGGTTCAATTCTGGCTGGGTGAAGATATATTTCAGACTTTTATGATCTGAAAATATCTCACAATGATTGCCCAACAAGTAATGCCTCCATATTTTCAGAGAATGAACTACTGCAGCCAACTCCAGATCATGTGTAGGATAGTTCTCTTCATGTGGCCGTAACTGCCTTGAGGCATAAGCCACCACTTTTCTATCTTGCATCAGTACACAACCCAATCCTTGCTTTGAGGCATCACAGTATATTTGAAAATCTTTCTCGGGATCTGGAAGTGTTAGGACTGGTGCAGTCGTTAACTTAGTCTTCAATTCTTGAAAACTCACTTTGCAGTCATGGGTCCATTTAAATGGTTTGTCTTTCTTGAGCAATTGAGTGAGTGGCCTAGCAATCTTTGAGAATCCTTCTATGAATCGGCGATAATAACCAGCCAATCCAAGAAAGCTTCTCACTTCAGTCACAGTGGTTGGTTGCTTCCATTCCATAACAGATTTGATCTTTTCCGGGTCTACTTTGACTCCTTCCTCAGAAATTATGTGACCCAAAAATGCAACTTCCTTCATCCAGAAGTTACACTTACTAAATTTTGCATACAATTTATGTTCTCTGAGCTTTGTCAAAGCAACATGCAAGTGTTCTTTGTGTTCTTCTTCATTCTTAGAATATATGAGTATATCATCAATGAACACTATTACGAACTTATCCAATTGTTCCATAAACACCAAATTCATGAGGTTCATAAAATAGGGGGGTGCATTGGTTAACCCAAACGGTACAACCGTGAATTCGTAGAGTCCATATCTTGTGGTGAACGCAGTCTTTTCTCGATCTTGCTCTCGAATTTTCAATTGATGATAACCCGATCGCAGATCGATCTTTGAGAATACTTTTGCTCCTCTAAGTTGATCGAACAAATCATCAATTCTTGGCAGGGGATATTTATTTTTGATTGTTACTGCATTCAATCCTCGATAGTCAACGCACATTCTTTGACTTCCATCCTTCTTCTTAACAAATAGAACTGGAGCTGCCCAAGGTGACACACTTGGACGTATAAATTCTTTTTCTAACAATTCATCCAATTGTTTCTTTAATTCTTTTAACTCAACTGCTGACATTCTATAGGGGTGCTTCGTGATTGGTTGTGTCCCTGGGACCAGTTCTATTGCTAGTTCTATCTGTCGATCAGGTGGCTTTCCTGGTAGCTCTTCGGGGAATACATCTGGGTACTCTTGTACTACTGGCACTTGCATTACTTCACTCACTGAAGCGTTGAGTGCACACCCTTTCATTCTTTGAAGCAACTCGTGGTCAGTATGAACTATTATTTCTTGACCTTCTTCACTGGTTAGGGTTACAGTTTTGGTCTCACATCTGACTATGGCTTTGTTTTTAGTAAGCCAATTCATTCCTAATATAACCTCTAACCCTTTCATATCCAACAATAATAAGTTGGCCTTAAACTTTAATCCCTGGATTTCCAATGTGAGATTACTACACCCAAATCGTGATTCCATTTTAATCCCAGGGGTTTGAATAGCATAAAGTTTCTGTAAAGGCACAACTGCTAACTGATGCTTTGTAACAAACGCCATGGATATGTATGAATGTGTGGCACCAGGGTCAAATAAAACTAATGCAGGTATGGAGTTAACTGGAAACATACCTACAATAATATCATTCATTTACGCATCTTCTGCAGATATATGATTCACCCGGGCCTGGAGAATAAGATTACCAGCACCCTTGCCTTTTCCAGATTGATTACTCAGAGAAGTCCCTGCGGGTACAAGTACAACATTTCCTGTTGGGGTTGACTTGGTCTGCAATACATTAGTTTTCATAGTCTGCTGTTGTGTCCCTGCTTGAAGTTTTGCTACATCAGATGGTAAGTGCCTTTTTGGACATTGATCTCTATAGTGTCCAGTCTGACCGCAATGAAAACAAGCATTGTTCTTTTGTGGACAGTTTGTCTGATAATGATTTCCTCCACACTTAAAACACCTAACTGTTTGTTGCTGAAATCCACCACCCTGTTGAGGAGCATTGGATGATCGTCTAGGTACCAACATGACCTGACGTGTAACTGGCTGTTTACTTGGTAATGGTGTCCAGGTCTTGATCTTTTGAGTGCTAGGTGATGAAGTAGATGATCTTTGTATAGCTTTTCTTTTTCTAGATTCTTCTGCTTCACCTCTTGCTTCTTCTGAAGTAATCAAACAATCTATCATTTCTGACAACTCTTTGAAACGGTGAGCTGATATGTGATATTTCAGAGATTTTTGTAAGCCTTCCCTAAACTTTTCCATTTTCTTATCCTCACTTTTCACATCATCTGGAGCATATCTTGCTAGTTCATTAAATTTATGCAAATACTCCATAACAGTCTTGTTGCCTTGCTTTAGTGCCAAAAATTCTCTCCTCTTGGCCTGAATTAAACCATCAGGAATATGGGCTTTACGAAAAGCTTCATCAAACATTTCCCATGTTATCTCCTGATCCGTGTGCATGGCTTGATAATTGATCCACCATGAAGCAGCCTGTCCTTGAAGTTGATGAGTTGCATACAACACCCTTTCTTTTTCATCACATTGTATTGTTTTCAACTTCCTATCAATGTCCTTCACCAATCCTCTGCAGACCATTGGATCGACGATGTAGAGAATATCGGGGTCTTGTTTTCTCAAAATCACCCATCTCGTTGTAGTTTGTGTGTTTCTGTAGTCATCCCAACCGGGATGCTTGAAGTAGCATGGGCCATTATCTCGCTCTAACATTTTAGATTGTTGTTCTAATATTTTTGATCGATTCATCTCTGCTCGATGTCTATTTTGCTCAATCATTGCTAATATATTGGCAAGTGTATTCGATTTGTTGCAGTGTTGTCACGCCTTGAAAGCGGATTGTTGGGGTCGATTCTACTCGGACATTTTATTTTCGCATTGGAGAATTTGAAGTCAACTTTACAAAGGCTTTACACAAACTACAGATAGATAAGTAAGAAATTGAATCTTAAGACAAGATTAGAGTGAACAAGACGAGAACAAGTGCGAACTAGAGGAGAATGCTTTGAAGGTAGACAGATAGAGACATTATTAACAAACCAAATTAAGAGATAATGAACATACATTCCATAATTCACAAGCTAGAAACAAACTACTTAGAGTTTATTACATAACTTGCATTACACAACCAAAAGTCCGACTCAAGTACAAACTACTTATGCTTCCTACTTTATTACTACTACTACTACTACTACTCCTCTGCACAACCCAAAAGTCCAACTACTAACTCATACTACTGGAACTCCACTAGTCTATCACGTCTACTATTTCATTGGCTGATTCCAAAAGCCAACTGCCAGCTTTCCCAAAAGTCTCGCTGAACTAAGAAGTTTTCGCTATTCACCAACCCTCGGTGGGTGGGCGGCTAGCAGTATAGCGAATAACTTCTTCCGGGTCTTCATCCTCGTCGTCTTCTCCATTCTGGGCTTGTCCTCCAACTTCCCCGTCATTCTGGGCAGGCGGCTCCAAAGGACGAGCCGGCTGAAAGAGTGCACGATATTCAGGGGCGGTGAGGCGAGGACGAGGTCGGGAGGGTCCTGGTTCGTCGAGATCCATGGGAGGACGCGACGGACCGGGTATCACTGGATAAGCTGGAACAACTGGGGCGACGAGATCTGGCACCTCCGGGTAAAGTGGAACAACTGGAGCGGGCACCTCCGGATAAAGTGGAACAGCTGGAGCGGGCACCTCCGGATAGAGTGGAACAACTGGGGCAACAAGAGCATCTGGAAGTGGAAGAAGACCGTGTCCATTACCCACTGCGGGGGACTCATCACATGCAGATAGTTCCCCTTCCTCCACCAAATTCCTTCTGTAGATCTCTTGCCTCATCTCGTGAAGTTCCTCCTGAGCTTGACGAATCGCCACGCACTCACAGACTCGGGTCGCCTCGAGTACATAACCTCCGGTGTACTATGTACCGGAGGCCACTCAGCGTTCATCCTCTCCTTCCCTAGGATCCGGGGTTATGAATGACCCATCCATAGGGACTCGCTGTGGCACTAGATCGAATACCGACTCATTATATTCAGGATCGTAGTAGCGCCTCAGATGTAATACCGCATTCTTGGCGGCGTCTGGATAGCGCCCCATTCTCGATCCTTCGACCAACAAATCGCCTCTCTATCCGGGTCGGATCGGTAACGGGTAAGGTTGACCCATGCCTTCCAGGAAATACCACTCGCCTCCGAATGACGCGATACAGAATGGAACACCGGCTTATGCCAGTCATTAGCCCCCAGAAATTGCTGCATCTCCCAAAGCAAGTGGGGCCATCCTATCAGTCGATCCGGATCCGAGTGGATAAAATGGACCATCTGCAGACAACGAAAAAAAAATTTTGCTTTTAGAAAACATATAATTTTGCAAATGCAAAACTTAAGCCATAATTAAACTAAGACAGGAAAGACAATATTAAGGAATATGCATACGGCAATATTACTTATATTTTATGCAAATTCTTTTTACCATTTTCAATTAGGTTTTGCTATAAAACAGCTCTCCTAATCTCCCTTAGGTTTTCGCTCATCAAGCAAGCTGCTCGATACCACTGTAACGCCCCGCTTAGGAGCGATGCGGAACCTCGTGAATCGCATGAATGCGCGATACGACGCTCAATAGTATGAGCGATGATCACACAAAGACAAGCTTACGCAAAAGATCCAACTTTATTACAATATAGATTGTCACGGAGTTTTACATAGCGGGCACCAAGACCCACAAACTATAATACATTACAAAAGGATCGAGCGGCTGAACGTAGATTGAAACCTAAGACCAATCATCGTCGAGCAGCATTGGTTCATTAGGAGCTTCTTCTTCCTCGTGCTCATCGTAGCAACCTTGATCTTCGGAAATTTTGTTTAGCAAGTAATGAGTACCACCGCATCAAACAAGTTCTGAGGGTAAACCTTATTTACTATTTGCAAGGATATTCAAAGGATGGAATATATTGGTTTTATTACTTTGGTGGATGCAATTTTATTTGCAAACAAAGAAAGTTTAAAACATTTGCTCCTTAAGATCGGGTTTTTCATTATCGATAAAGTTCAACATTAACCAAATTAAAATTCACATAAATCTTACTTATGCCTCATTCTTGGAATCACCCAATTAACACACTTCATTAACAGGAAGCACGGCGTATTCGAATACTATTTATTTCACTCTGCAGAGTTGCTCAACTTTACCCACACGATCTCTTAACCCCGCGATGAGTTAAGAAAGCCAGTCGGTTCATCGCTCAATTCTTTATATAGACTCTACCCGATAGCATCACCTAGTCACGCCACAAATTAAATCAAACTCCTCTGCCGCTTTAAGTGAACACTACCGTTGTTAGGTATCCGTGGCATACCTAACTCCCCGACATCCTGTCATCTCAACCTATAGAGTTTCAATCAAACTGAGCAGCTACTAAACCAGTGTTGACAATTCAACTCCTGTGGTTTGAGCGATTACTATGTCTGTTATTCGGCACAAGGTTTTTGTCCTTATATTTTTCACCTGAGGCACTCAGTCACAGCTTCCTCTGTGCTCAAAAGCACTCACCACCACCAAACCAAACCAGCCTCCATCCTCGGGTAAAGCGATGGGCTAAATCCGTTATTCGGAGCCCCACCAACCTCTCTACCCAAGTCCCATTCTAAGATAAAGCGGTGGGCTAAATCCGCCACTGAGCCCCACCAACCTCTTTACCTTAGATCCAAGTCTTTTTAAATTCTACTGGCCCACGGCCAAAGTCACTTATTAGTGTACAATGTTGAATGAGATGATCGTATATACATTTGTACAATATTTTTATTCTTACTAAGGTTGTCAAGGTGAATGTGGCCATCAATTAAAACAGGGCATATTTCAGTGGTAGGATTAACTAGTAGCATGCCATTCTAAACATTTTATTTTAGGTAAATAACATTCCATAACTATTCATAATGAAATTACATTAAATAAATAGTATGAATATCATGGGATCCAATATGATCAAAAACATGTAACTTGCCTTGCTGATTAGGGATTTCGACAATGTCGTAGATCAATGCAATGGTTCTTGCTCTCGGACATCGCAACCCTGAGGCGTCTAAGCTAACGTAAACACATAAAATAACAACATAAGTCCAAACTTGATTCTAATCAAGCTAGGGAAAATAATCTAAAATAAAAAGGAGTAAATTGCATAAAATCTCAAATAAACATTTAAGAGATATTGGGGAGGGATTTTTGATGAAAGCAAATATTTGGATTGGGTGGAATTGGAATTTATGGAGGCTTGAAATTTTAATAAGCTAAGTGCAAGGAAGAGGGAAAATTCAAATTTATAAAATTTAAATTTGAGGAAATGGAGTTGATATTTGGATTCAGGACATTGAATTGGTCAAGATGGGATAATTTGGTATTTTTGGGATTTTTGGATTTTTCTGGAATTTTTGGGGCTTTTTCTAAATTTTTCGGGATTTTCTAAATATGTGAACAGTGTTGGGCTCGACCCGAGCAACAGTGCGGCTCGGTCGGCCTTTTCTCCCGCGCGGCAAACCGGCTCCCGGCCCTCGAGCGCCGCCACAAGGCCGCGCGCAGCCACGCCGCAAGACGCGCGCGCCGCGCCTCGCGCTCGGCCTCGCCGATGGGCGACGCGTCTTGCGGCACCGACGGGCCAGATCTCTGTGCGTGGCGTCGGATGAGGGAGGGCGGCAGGTGAACGGCGTGGTTTGATTGGATCTGAACGGTGGATTGCTACAGCCTGGACGCCCCCGATACAGCCACGTCGCCCCCGGGAGTCGTCTTCAACCTCCGGACGGCTCCCGAGCGGCCGAACAGAGGCCGCCATCTCCGGTGGCGCGGCGTTGTCCGGGCACGAGAAGTGGAATGGGTTTCACAGAGTCTACACACGGGATTTAGGATCCCATTTGATTACTGGGGCAGGTGGGGAAGTGGATAACGGCGGCTAGCGGCGGCCGGGAAGACCGTGGCCTCCGCGGCGGAGCTAGGAAGGTCCGGGGAGGTTTGAGTCGAATTGGCTAGGGTTTCACCATCTACGGAACATTAGAAAGCTAGGGGAATTGACGGTACAGCTCGGGGAAGACTCAAAGTAGCCGGCCACGGAGAGGTCTTTACGACCGACAAGAATCTTGCCGCCACGGCCCGGGCAAATGCTCAAACTCCAGTGGTTCACCAACATGTTCCGAGACAGTGGAGATCATGAGAGCTCGGAATCGAAAAATGGTTGGCGGAATCGAAGGATTGCGCTTAGGGCTCACCGGCTCGGGGCGCGATCGCGCTAGCAGGGGTGATGGGAGCTCAATTGGTTGCGGGAGAGGGTTTGTGAGGGTGCCAGAAGCCTCAGGGAGCTGCGAATTGGGCTTTATCCCCTGTGTAGGTCGGTTGCCCGAGATATTTCTCGTGGTCGCGTTCGCTCACGCCGAACGGAGAGAAGGAGTGCACCGCAGCGGGAGCAGGGTGTGTGGAGGAGATGGCGCGCTGCTCGCCCACTAGTACGGTGGTTGACCCAGAGTTGAAGAAATCGCGAGAAGGAACGAGCTGTAGCGGTGGCGGGAGCTGCGCGCAGGCGCCGGCGCGCTAAGCGAGGGAAGGAGCAGAGGCGTGCAGCTGGCAGGTGGGGCCGCAGCTCAGGGAGGTCGCAGCGTGATGATGGAGGGCGCCGCAACTTCGTGCGCGAGGGAGACGCCGCGTGTACAGTGGCTGGCGTCTCCGGGAAGAAGAAGAGGGCGCCTGCGCGTGAAGGCGCCAGGGGAGGAGCGAAGGCGTAGAGGCCAAAAGAGGAAAGTGCACTTCCAAGCCTACTTGCCAAATTGAGAATGAATTCACAAATAAACACACTTTGCAGAATTCAAAAATTTTGAAATTTTGGGGTGTTTCAGATATATGAGAGGAGGGGACGAGGGGTGTAGGGGCGAACGATAAACACTCTTTTTTATATTAGTAGAAAGTAGATATATACGTCTGCAACCTGAATTCCACATGAACTACGCACTACACCAACGATGTACACTTGTGTCAGTCAAACCGAGCAAGGCATGTTGGATGGCAACCAAAAGGGATCAACTCAACTGCTCGCAAAAGCAAGGCCCGCCCGCCTGCCTGATCTGTGGCTAGAGCGCTCCGTACCGCGAATAATTCGACCTATGCAGAGATCTCGCACGCATCAGCATGCATGCATGATGCACCCACCCACGGCTGCAAGAGGCTGCGTGCAATGGACAAACAAGAGGAGTTAGCACGGATCGATCAGTGCTTCCAAGCTTACGACGACGACGACGACGACTGCGATCGATTGGGTTGGCGCGCTGTAAGATCCGATCCGCTAGCTAGCTCATCAGGGCGAGGATTCCATGCATGATGCATGGGCCGCGAATGCACGCCCGAGGAGAGGTGTATGGAAAGCTCATCTACGCTGTTTCCGGGCTAGGTCTCACAGGTGCCCCGGGCCTTTTCCGAAATGGGGCATGCATGATGCGTGTAGCGTGCTGTGCTGTGTTGCATGCCCAATTCGTCGCGCGCTCGATGCAGCGCCGAGATCGCGGTTTGATGGGCTGTTAATTGCTTGGAAATCATGGCTTGCACGGACGATCCATACGATCGCGCACACCGCGCAAGCGGTGCAAAAATACAAAGGAGGAAACGAACAGATCCCCACGTCGGTCGTCAATCATAAATAGCTTATTCGATTCTGGCATCGATCCTGCGACTAATCGTCCAATTTGTTGCTAACCATACACATGGCCGACCTCACGTAGCTTCGGCATCGCTAAATTAAATGCGAAAAACGTGCCATAGCAGCCGGCAGGGGCGGATCTACAGTAATTCATGGGTATTCAGCTGAATACCTAAAATTTTTTGCAAAAATTTGCTATACATTAGGTATATATATATATATATATATATATATATATATATATATATATATATATATATATATATATATATATATATATATTAGTAATTGGGTTTAAAAATACTAATCTGAAGTGAAAACGAGCAACGAGCTCGGGCCGACGCCGACTGATCAATTCCTACGCACACGCGGCCGAGTCGCTCGGCTCGACTCACTCCCACGCGGCCCATTGCCCATTTCCTCCCACGCCCCGCAGCCCCGCATTAGGTCGGACACTCGACGCCTGCGCCGTCTTCGGCAATCCTCATCTCGCAAGCGCAACTCGCAACGGCCGTCTTCGCCGACTCAAAACCCTAAATCCCTAACTCGCTCAGATCCGGCGCCCGGGCTCCTCGTCCCGCTCCCGCTCCCCGCGCGGCCGCCGCAGCCGAACCCGGAGTCGCAGCCCTCAGCCGTAGCCCCCGCTACCCCGACGGTAAGCGGCGGCGGCACAACGACCTCACCGTCGAGGTGTGCCTCGACTTTCTGCGCGACAGGTGCACCCGCCCCGACATCGAGTGAAAGTACGCGCACCCGCACCACTCCGTCTCCGTCGAGCGGTATGAGCGAGATCTCCCCTCCCCCTGCCCGTTGTTCTGAACTTCTGATTTGGGTTTTGGTCTGTGGGGGAGTTTGGTCAGGGACAACAAGGTGACGGCGTGCGCGGATTCGCTGAGGAACAACTGCTTCCGGGGGAGGACCTGCTGGCTGCCGCTACTCTCACCCGCCGCCTCATATCCAGGAGTATGAGCTAATACCCCCTTCCTTGCTGCTTGTCCCATTTGATTTGTTTGGCTTGCTTCGCGTGCTTCAGCTGTGGAAGCCTGATACTCTGGTTCGATGTTTAGATGCAGTCTGCTGCAAGTTTATCAATATTAGTCTTAAGTACATAAGTTTGAAATCTTCCCGTTCTAGTTTGGTTTATAAAATATTAATAGCAATGTCGCCACACGAGATTTTGCCCCCATAGTGCCATCTAGAGGATCAAACTAGCTGCTTGACATTGTGTTTGTAAGTTGTAACCTTGCGCTTACATATGATGCAAATTGCTAAGAGCCCTGTTGTATGAGCTAGTTCCCAAAGTTTCAACCTTTTAGTTTGTGCATGTGCATACATTTGTAATGTGTTTACGTGCTTGCAATCCTTAACAATTGTACACTCCTCTTATGGTGCAACTCTTTTATGGGTATGCACACACATGTGTGTTGGGTGCTATCTATGAGACAGTCTGGATTTTTAGGCTAAAGTAGACTTTGGAGGAGAATGATGCAAAATGTTGTATACTATGTGCTTGCTGTGATGCAAATTGCTTTATGTTGGAATTTGAGTGACCTACGATAATGTTGGGATGCATGGTAGTTTTACTCCTAATATGAAATCAGGGTTTGGATGTAACCGTCTAATTCTGCCCTTGTTTGGTTCTTTGGCGTAGGTCATTGCTGAGATCGATTAGTGTGGAAGACCCAAAGGTGAAGACGGTAAGTTTGTCCTGTTTGATTCTCATATTTTCTCCAAAGCATGCATTCACTGGCCCTTTTCTATGGGTGGTTAAGGTTTCCTTACTATTTAGTGCAAACTGCTAATTAAGAGTCATTTGCTTGCTTAAAATGATAAGGGAAATTAGATATAAGGGTTTATGTTCTGCATTGTGAGAACTTGTGGAACAAATAGCTATTATGGACCTTTATATTTTTTATTGAACAATATTTTTGTAACTTCGAATACTCATTCCGAAATTCCTGGATCCGCCACTGGCAGCCGGGCTTCCGTACTAGAGGCCGTGTTTGATGTTTCAGTTGGCATGTGCAAGACAAAGAGCGAGGACATCCCGATTGAAATTATTACGTAAACACGAGCTAAAAAGATTAATTAATAGATAGATCTTTTTTAGTTAAATTTGATTTTAATTTATATAAAAATTAGGTACTATCTAATACTAGTATTTTGATTGTAGTTAGGTTTGTGCGTGAAAAGGAAAAAAACAAGGCACTATTCATGTGAGAAGTACTGTTACATGCATGCATGATGTGTATAAAATGGGAAGCAATCAAGTATTAGAGGCTCATGGCAGCGATATGCCATTCACGGACGGCTAGCTGCTCTGAATTGAAGTGTTTGTTTGGAAGCTTTTGTGAGCCTGCTAGCAGTAGCAGAGCACCAATGTCGGGATCGGTGTGAAAAGCAGCATCGGCAAAAGTTCGGTTCTGTAGAGAACTAAAAAAAAAAATCTGACCTGCACGTCACATCTTCCTTCACGTTAATTCCTACCCTGCATGTACATCTGGTCTGCAAGTTAATTACTTAGCCGAACTACTTTTGAGTCGGTCTGGCCTGCACATCAGCTATTTGGCCTGACTGTTTTTTTGAGTCGATCAGTACTCGCAGGGGCGTAGCTAGGAATAAGCTCATATTATGATCAGTTAGCCACAGTATTGTGTGATGAAGAATTTTGGTCGACTCGAGCCATCGCTCGTGGCCTGTGCCTAGCTCAAATCATTGTGCACCTGGAGTCCGAACTGCATGCAAAGTGGTGCAACGAATAGGGTTGGGTTCGGTGTCAAGGGCTTTTATTCCTGTACGAGGGTTTCATAACCGCAGAACACTTATCAATCTATTATATTTCAGAAATAACTATATTTTTATTCTTTTTAAGGTTTGACATACAATTACAACCTAAAAAGAATTGGATGTTCTTAACAATGTTATTCTTGTGATTCTTTGTGTTTTGTAGAAGTGACGACACATCCACTTTGTATGGTCGGGTAGACAGGACTTTGTATGGTCGGTAGACGGGATCACAAGTGTATAATTGGGTGAATTTATGGTAGGTTGCTGTTTTGATAACAGTTGGCGTCATCGGTTCGTTAGGTTGCACGGATTCAAATTATCAGCATCGATCTTATGTCGTGAAGATCGGACATCCCCGTATTATCTTGGTATCAGGGCACGGTTACTACGGTATGATCAATTTACCTATAGTTAAATTTATTTTTTTATCGTATATACAAAAAGTCAAAAAAAATATTCCAAATCCTAGTTCAATATATTATTCTTGTAAGTTTGGTTAGATCTCGATCTATTAGAATTCTTGTGTTTAGTTGTTGATTATAGTATTCTTTTACGTAATTTGATCTTTGTATTTAATTCAAACTCTAAAATTTTTTGTTTTTGATGTCCTCAAACTCCGCACCAGAAATGTAGAAAAAAACATCAAGCGTAAAGTCTCGAGCTGCTACAGTAGCGTATTGCAGCACTGTGCTTCGACAAGCGCTCGGTCTGCTACAGCACTGCTACAGCTCCGAAACAGTGCTGCTACAGTACAGTATGCAGAAAAAAATGACGCATATTTTTTGTGAGCTAATTCAATCATTTACGAATGCTATGCTCGTATTCGAAACTAGTTATTTGATATTGCTCTAAGACTGCTCATCAGGGCCGCCCCTGGGCCTAGGCAGCAAGGGCGACCACCTAGGGCCCACGAAAACCTGGGGCCCCTAGCCCATGATGTTAGTATGTATATATGCATTTTGTTGACAATGAGTACTTTGCATTTTGTAATGTACTAACCCTAATGTTGCCAATAAGTACTTTGTATTTTGTGACGTACTGTCTAATGGTTACTGTATTGAACTTTACCTTTTACAACTGATATAAAATGTATTGTTACATATTTATATTAGAATGAATGGTCTTATTTTTATCATGCCCTAGGGCCTCCAAGATGACAGGAACACCCCTGCTGCTCATTTACACTTTGCACATATCTAAATTGTTATTTCTTTTATAGCTGAAACTAGGGTTTTAAGTGTTGCTCTTATGATAATTTAATTGGTCAGGTAAAAAAGAAGAGAGGGCAAAAAAAAGATAGAAAAAGAACAAAAAAAATTACTTGGCCGATCACCTATTGTGAGCACATCCTATCTTTGTCCAAAATTTCAGATTGTGTTGCTTCATCGTTTTGAGTAATCTTGTGCCCTATTTTATCCCATTGAGCAATTAGCTAGAGTCTTTCTATAGCTTGTGCAATACGAGCTAGTTGTTCATTACTTATATTTTTATATTAGCTCATTCCTTTAATTGCATTAAATTCCATCATCTTTGCGTGTGAGTTGCTTTGTTTTTCGCTTATAACATAAGATCAACAACTAGGTATTTAAATTCTAGAAATTTTAGATTGCATAGGTAAATACTTTTCCCTCCTAGCTTCTCAAACAAGCCATTGTTTAACAGTGCTTGTGCAATTGAATTCGCTTAATCTATCACCTTGTGTTGTCTACCGTCACCAAAGTGCATGCAACTCTTCAATTCCATCAAGGATGCATAAGAACTTCGGTCGGTAAGACAAAGTGAGGTTAAGTGAATTCCACAAAAAAACTTTCCACATCCACATATATAGTTTTTCTTATTGTTTGTACTAACCATGGCAGGAAAAAAGGAGAATATGAATATATTACACAATCTAACTTTGAGAAGCTCACAAATAATTCCAACACTCAGTTGAATGACAACATGAGCGTCTTCAGGAGAAAGATACTAGAGGAGCTTCACAAAGAGAAGGGTCCAATTGGCATTCATGAAGAGGGTGTTGGGCTTGATGAGATAGATGAGGCGAGTGCTGCACGATTCGCTAGAGAAACTCAAGTGGATCGAGCCATTGACAATGTGGTTTGACCACCCTTTCTTGGGGGTGGGGGAGGTGTTTTTAGTGTTGACCATGGACAAGAGAGAGGCCATGGGCGTGGGCACAGCGGTGCTGCCCACATTGAGGACTTCGGCGATGACTTTTGGCTACACCGCAATGATAACTATCAATGCCATGGTTGTCGTCATGATGACCAGCACATGGAGGAAACTTTTGGGAAACTAGGTCGGGATCAACACCATGGCGCTGCTCTCGAACGAGGACCAGTGCTCCATGCAACACTAGCTCCGCTCCTCCAGACTAGGTAGGATCGATGATGGCAGCAGGGGATGAGCTTGTGAGGCTGCCCGGGATTGACCTCGGTCGGTAGAGGAGTTTCTGTAGTATCTTCCAGGTGGTTTCTCTGAGGAAAGATATCATCTTTTTTCCCTTTTGTTATATACCAAAATACTGAACTAAATTATTTTCACTTATTTGGTTTGGTTTTTAATTTTCCTACGATAATCTTTGTTAGTAATGCTGAAAACCAAATTAAATTTTTATTGAATAAATCACACCAATAAAACCAAGAAAACCAAATGCCTACCCCTACATGTGCGAGTCAACTAGCACACATCTCTTGTCTCCTACTCTTGCTCTCTCGGCTCACCGGCCAACGAGTGGCATGGTGGTGTAGGAAGGCAGTAGAGCTTCTGCGCCACGCCTGTGGTGGTGACCCGATGTTTGCTGGTGATCAGATGAGAGAGGAGAAGCACTTGAGGAGATCTAGATCACCACTTCCAGCAACACCCACCCCTCCATCACCATTGTCCATGCCACTATGGCCATCCTCCTCTATGGACATACTCCTCCATGGCACCCTTCCCTCCATCACCCTCCACCACGATGACCTCTCCTCTATCACCGAACCCACGGGCTTCACTTCCCTACTTAGTAGATCCCTCCTCTGTTGCTGTGCTCACACCACTATTGTCGACCTCCTTCCCAACGCGTATTTTGTCTGGCGGCATCATATCTGGCTCATCAGCAATAACACTTGGTCCAACAACGTCAAATCCGGCTCAGCGATAGGCAGAAGGAGGGAGGGAGATATGAATAATATGCTAGAGGGGAATAAGATAGGTGATATGGCAACACGTGGAATCCATCTTAGTAAAATTTTGATAGATAAGTGCCACGATAGCCAAAACCACCTTGGTTTAGGTTGAGGGGGTGTTTGCATCTTTTTGAGAGTTTGAGGTTGTGAAGTGAACAATTTTAGAGTTGTGGGTTGTAATTCGGATTTAGACCATAGTTGACAGTTGAAAAATGGAATTTTCCTAAAGAAATAGGTTGATGCTAGTGAAATTACTGGTTCTGTTCCAAGGATATCTTGGTCTTTCTGTTTGCAAGAAAATGTTCTCATCTATTTGGTCATAGTTTAGGAGTTGAACAAAATTGTTTCCAAATCAAATAAAGCAACAACATACATATTGATTGTGAAACATGTCTTGAACTTTATATTTAAAAACTCAAGTTTGTTCTCATATAAAATATGGGAATTGATATGATGAGGACATTCAATTCTGTCATCTCTCATTGTGCGCTTTCATCCGCCGTCCACCTATCAGCAATCAATCCAATGACCACCCACTCGGCCGACCCACTTAACCACTCGCTACCAACTCCCATCCCCATTGGAGTAGAGAAGTGAAGTGGAGGCGAGAGAGGTTGAGGAGGTGAGCGAAGCGGGCACGTGTTCTGCGACATTTCACTGACAGTGAACTTTTTTGGTGGGGCGACGATGCACTACCATGATTCAGGTAAGTTTCCCTATCTACATCTACATAGTGTTGTACAAATGCTTGAATCTATGGGTTTTCACATCTAGGGTTCAAAGATTGAGCTGATTTTTTGTAGCAAAAATATAGGGTTCTAGCAAAAAAAAATGATGTGGTGCGATGGGGCTTATTGGTGATGACACTCTTAGGCGGTTATCTACTCATCTGATATTTTTGGCCATGACCTAGGGTTCTAGGCAAAAATTCATCAGATACAGGGGTGGGCATTGCTAAGGTGAGACCTGAGGTGGTTGTGTCATCCTTCGGTTTTTCAATGATGGACAATGCCCACACGAGTTGCTTGCCCCGTAGTTTCCATGTGCATCCTTTGGGGCACAATTTTTGTTACAGGTTTTTGCTAGATTTTGTTGTAATTGTTACTGGATTTTGTTGTCTATAGTTCAATCGGAATGCTTGTTGTTGTCACTAGATTTTCATTTGCAATGTTGTTGCATCCTTTTTATTTTGTTATAGTAGATTCTGTTTGGTCCCCTAACACATGTCTACCTCTTGACATTTTCACAAGATATTTTTTTTGCCATGGCTAATAAGGTAGTAAATCATGTTGCATGCATTGTTTTAGTGCAAGAAGGTTATAAAAAGTTGTGAATGTGCTTATTCCGAGGCTGCAAGAATTTGTTGCGAAGTATGAATTTGAAGGTTTGCTATCAGTAGCAAAATTCACGCTACCAAGTAATCTAGTAGAGTGGATAATGAGCAAGATGAGCCCTCTGATTTGTGAGTTTCGCTACTACGGTAAGGTATTTGTTTTCACCAAAAGGATGGTGCATAAAGTCTAAAGCTATCAAGCAAGCTAAAAGATGTTGCAGAGCTTTGTGAGATGTACAGGTTTGGTGATAGGTCACTAATAGCAAGGGCTATCGAAGTATTGAAAGGCAGCTAGGATGAGGATATCTTCATGAGGTCTTTCATGCTTGTTGTATTGGCATGTGTGCTACCTCTTGGCACTAGAAACACAGTTTCCTTGGATTACTTGTTTAGCTTAAGCGACATATCAGAGTTGAAAGAGTGCGATTGGGCTAGGGATGTTCTGAATGTTCTAACAATGGAGGTTGATAGGTACCACAAGTTGACACTGGAGCAGTGCTCCAACATTTTCTAGATTAGTGCATGTCTGCCCCTCCTCGTTGTACATCTACAACCTTTTTTAATTCATTTTTTGTTAGCGGATATTATATCATGTTTTTTTTTGTTCTGGCTCCTTTTCTTCTTCTTTCTTTTCTCACAGATTATATACATGGATCATTTGGACCTTCCCACTAGACACCTTAATAACCATGTAAAAAATTATTCATTACCATGGATTTGCCACATCATTGATGATGACTTCAAATTTGTGGAGAAGGTTGACAAGAATAGACTGAACTTGAACAACACTTCATTTGGATCCTGCCCTATGCGTCACCTTTGTGTATTCTCTTTGCATGTTGTTTCTTTTTTGGATACAAATGACAAAGCTTCTTGGTCGCTTTTTCTTTATTTTTTGTTCTCTTCACATAGTTCTATGATTTGTCTTGCACTCCATACCATGATGGCCCACGTAAGAAAAATATTGCAGTAGCTAACTTGACATTTCTCGAGGAGTGGGTGCGACTGTCTCACTCTAGTAGCCAATGTTCTCGAGGAGTGGGTGCGACTGTCTCACTCTAGTAGCCAATATTCATAGATAATACATTTTTTTGTCATCCGGATTTTGTGTTTTTCCACTCCATGTTGTGTAAGTGTACCTTTCTCTCATAGTATGTTTTTTTCTTCTATAGATTCCCTAAAACATTCAAGACAAATTGTGGGCAAAAGACCTTGCCTCTATTGTTACAACTTTGAGAGTAATGCATGCTAATCGAACAATGTCCATGATTGCAGAAGTTAGATATTTATTAGCATCAAACCAGGTATGACACTCTAGTGACATACGCCTTCAAGCTGGTGGGGCTTTCACCTTGAAGCTAATGATGGGATTGCTATAACAATCCATCAGAGCGGCCAAGTAAGTAAAAATGGAGAAGTAACAATCCCACCCACTAGTAAATCTTCTAAAACTACATGTTCTTTTGTTCACTTTACTCATACTATTCAGTTTTGTTTCCAAGTAGCTTCATGAGTACTTATAGATAGTTTCTGCTATGCGGTTGGGTTGGCAGCGACAAATGTGTTGATGCAAATAGTGGCCTAAGTCACGCATGAGAAGAAGACTACGAAGAAGAGGGCAACGAAGGCATTATATGATGGAAGCAAGTTGAAGAAACTTAAGATGGATCCTGTGGTTGAGGATACATATGTAAAATATATATCCACAAAATGTGTTAAGAAGACTAAGAAGGGAGTTAAACTGTGAGCATTCTTTTTGACTTCAACTTATGCTCAACGTTGCAGTAAATTTTCACTGATGCATTATCTTTATTTTTTGTTGCAATACCCTTACACTTTTGTTGCATTAAGTTATTGAGCTAAATACTAGATTTATTATAACAGCTTGTATACAACTGTTGCATTGGTTCTATGGATTCGTTTCACCAACTTTATATAAATGTTGCATTTGGATGTTTTTTTACATGTGTGTTCCCCACTGACTTCTAAGTACACTATTTTTTGTTGCATTATATGTATATGAATGTTGTGATATCTTCATATTATTGTTGCTTTTTATACATGTAAATTTGATTCAATATATTTACATGATTGTGTATACAATGAAATGTTAATTTGGCTTTTTCTGTTGTAGTAGCTTCTTAGAAATGTTCCATACCAATTTGTTTTTTGTTTGTCTTTGTAGCCGACATTTGTCAACATTGGTGGATTTCATATATCTTATGACCATTTTTACAATTCACTAAAACTAGGAGGGGAAGTAAACAATGAGTTTATGATGGTTTTTGTTGAGCAATTTAATGAGGATGCAATTAAACCAATATCGAACAAGACCTCTTCAAAGAAATTTGCGGGGAAGTGGGCAATGAGTTGATGATGATTTTTATTGAGCAATTTAATGAGGATGCAATTAAACCAATGTCAAATGAGACCACTTCAAAGAAATTTTCTCTCTCCTGTTATCATGTTAAAATAATTAGGTATTTATATTTTTTATGTGACATTTTTTTACTCTTTAAATTTGTTGTTGCATACTCCTATTGTATCCATCTTGTTTGCACCTTTTTTTCCAGTTTAAAATAGTCTCAATTGCTTCTGGATTTCGAAAACTTCATGCCACAAACTTGCATGAAAGATCTAAAAGGATTGATGAAAAGTACAAGTTGGCCCAAAATGATCTGATAAATTTCTTATTTTTTGTTGTTACTCAATTGTGTAACCAACATTCACTACCTTTTTTATTTTTAGTGCCCTTTGTAACACACATAATTCTTTCTAACACAGCTGTTGTTCTTCCCCATTGTGCATAACAAGCACTGAGTTCTTACTTGTGTCAACATTTTGCATAACCAAATCAACTTCTTTGACTCAATAAAAAACATTCAACAGCAAATAATCTAGTTAGCACATCCATAACTATTATTTTACTTATTTTTATCCCCCACAATTTGCATTTCTATTGACTTTTGTTGCAACAACAATTGTCATTTGTTAGATTGCAAACTTTATCAAGCTTGTTAATGTATCCAAAATCATTAAGAAACATGTCTAAAAATTTCAACATTGCTCTGCAATAGAGTATTCGCAACAATCTAATTTGTATGTCTTTAGTTGTTTAGACATCTACTTTCTTTGTTGTACACAATTTTGATATAATTAAAAACTAATGTAGACATGATTTTGTTGCCCCCTTTTCCCTTTTTGCAAGCCTTGACTGTGGGGTGTACACAATGATATATTTAAAAAATTAGGATGGCAAGACCCTCAAGCCATTTCTGTTGATAACAACTTTTTTTGTTTTTGCTTTTATTTTGCTCTTTTTTTAGTTTTAGTGGCTCACCTACATGAATTGCTTTATTTAAATGCAAGAAAGCATCCTTGAATACCTCGAGGTGTTTGCAACAAGGCAAATAAAGTCACCGCTGAATGTAATTGATCCAAGCATTGTGCTTAGTGGGAAGGAATCACAAGTAAAGGGAAAACAAGTTGATACCAAGCCTCGACGTCAAAATTAGATACAGGCATGGATGTGGGACTTTACTTGTTTTTGTCGGGAAAACAATAGCATGTTGTTGTCTTCTTTGTTTGCTACCATGAGATATGATATAGTTGTAATCAGTACTGTTGGAGCAAACTATTGTTAGTTGGTGGTCACTTTGCTTGATTTCACTGAGACTTTTGAAATTAAATGTGATGCTAGTGGAATAGGAATTGGCAGTATTTTAATGCAAGAATGGAAACCAGTAGTATATTTCAGTGAGAAGCTGGGAGGAGCTCAGTTGAATTATCCTATGTATGATAAAGAATTGTATGTTTTAGTGCGTGTGCTAGAAACTTGGCAATATTATCTTTGGACTAAAGAATTTATTATCCACTCCGATCATAAAGCTTTAAAATATTTAAAGAGCTAAGCTAAACTGAACTATAGACATGCTAAGTGGGTGAAATTCATTAAAACTTTTCCATATGTCGTTAGGTACAAGAAAGAGAAAGAGAATATGGTAACTGATGCTTTATCTAGAAAGAATATGCTCTTAACTCAATTGGAAGTGAAAGTTCCTAGTTTAGAGAGCTTGAAAGATTGATATGCTTCTGACCACGAATTCTCTGAACCATATTCTAACTGCAAAGATAGAAAAGGATGGGACAATTTTCATGTTCACGACAGATTCTTATTTTGTGCTAACAAATTATGTGTTCCAGATTCATATGTGCATTTGCTTCTATTGCAGGAATCTCATACAAGAGGTTTGATGGGACACTTTGAGAGAGAAAAGACCTTCATGATGCTAAGAGATCATTTTTATTGGCCTAAAATGAGGTGAGACATTGAGAGGTTTGTACGGTGATGTGTGACATGCCATAAAGTGAAATCTAAGCTTAATCCATATGGTTTATACACTCCATTTCTAGTTCCTAGTGCTCATTGCGAAGATATTAGTATGGACTTTATTTTAGGATTGCCTAGAACTAAGAGGGGGAAGGGATTCAGTTTTTGTAGTAGAGGATAGATTCTTTAAAATAGCACATTTCATTCCTTGTCACAAAAGTGACGATGCATCGCATGTAATTGACTTGTTTTTCAGGGAAATTATGAGATTGCATGGCATGATAAGGACAATTGTTTCAGATCGAGACGTCAAATTTATGAGCTACTTTTGGAAGACTTTGTAGGCCAAAATTGGAACAAAGTTGCTCTTTTCGACAACTTGTCACCCACAAACAGATGGGCAAACGGAGGTGGTGAATCATACACTCTCAATGTTGTTGTGGACAATGATAAAAAAGAATTTGAAAGAGTGGGAAGATTGCCTATCGCATGTTGAATTTGCATATAACAGGGCAGTGCATTCTACTACTCAAATGTGTCCGTTTGAGGTGGTGTATGGTTTCAAGCCGATCACGCCACTTGATTTGCTTCTACTGCCGTTGCATGAACATGTCAACATGTATGCATCAAAACGAGCTAAATATGTGAAAAAGATTCATGTCAAGATTAAAGAAGAAATTGAAAAGAAGTTATGTTACTATGCTGAGAAGGCGAACAAGTTAAGAAAGAAGATGTTATTTGAACCAGGTAATTTAGTTTAGGTGCATCTACGCAAAGAACGTTTTCCGGACAAGCGCAAGTCTAGAGATGGCAACGGGCACAAACCCGCTGGGTTTTGCTATCCCAAACTCGTGCCCATGAAAGTTAGACGTGCCCGCTAAAAAACACATACCCGTGACAGGTACAAATTTTTGCCCAAACCCATGCCCACTCGGGTAACGGGTACCCACGGGTCGCCCGTGGGTACCCACAGCAGTTAAAATAAGGAATGGATTTGGAATGTTACTTTCTAATTTCTATGACAACAAACAACGGAATCTCGCACAATGAATTTGGAATCTCGCACAAGCCTGTCCTGATCAGGAAACTGGTAAAGGATCACATCTAATCCCACACCCGAGCTTACTGCTTACCCTTCTCACAATAACAAAACAGGCGCGGTCAAAGGCAGAGTTGTGGGGCGAGCCGCTAGCTGCTACGCCATGCTCTTGCCTAGGGGCTTGTCATCACTCATCAGTATGTAAACTGCACAAAAACAAAATACCATGGCACAAGAGCAAAAACGTGGTTGGTCGTCATTTTCATCTCCAGAAGCCAGTATGCATGCTGGCTGAAATTAGGAGTGTGACTGGGAGCTTCTTCCATTTCCCAGCATGTCAAAAATTGTTGTATTCTATCGATTTCTTGATGCAGTTGGTATTGTCTCATGATATTCTCCCCTTATAGCAGGTACTTGTATGACATTCTAACAAAGGCTACTGTAGTGAAGAATACCAAAACAAACTAGATTACTGTTTGTGCTGTAGTGATGGACTGCTCATGAGTCATGAGTTACTACATACCAAAACAAATACCATAGCACAAGAACAAAATACTACATGTAGTGATGGACTGCTGATGAGTCATGAGTTACTACATACCAAAACAAACTAGATTACTGTTTGTGCATACTAGAAGGACTTTCATGAACAAGTAACCACCGAATACTAGATTACTGTTGTGCATAGCAAGTCAGTTAAAACTTAAAACCAAAAGGACATCAACTGCTTGTACTTGATTTGTTCCCAAAAGGTCGTCTCCAGTGGATTACTTGAATCTGGTGCGTGCAGAAGCCTCAAATTGCAAGTTCCTAAATGAGCAAAAAACAACACACTAATTAGCTATCTAATCTCACTAGGACAAACATTACTAAATGCGAACCCATTACATCACCTGAAGGCCCTCTTGAATATCCTGAAGGCAAGACCAAAAGGTAGCAGGCTTTGTATTATTCTCATCAACTACAGAACAAAAATGAATTAGTAAAAAAACGCATAAATGAATAGGATTATAGGACAGCAAGTTCAATATATTAAGAGATCATGTTAATATACCTTTGAACTTATTTCTAAGCCAATCTTAGGAGCACATGAGAGCCTCCAACATCTTGGAAGTGAGTCTGCTGCGATGCTCACTAAGGACTCTGCCACCAGTGCTGAAAGCGGACTCTGAAGCAACTGTGGTAACAGGGATAGCATATATGTCCCTTGCAATCTTCCTCAAAGTAGGATATCGAGTCCCTGCCACCTTCCACCAATCTAAAACATTGAACTTTGTATGCATGCTCACCATTTCTTCATCCAAGTAGCGGTCTAGCTCAGACTTGAATCCCATCATGCTTGCTGGCCTTCGACTTGCAATCCGTGCACTGATGTCAGATAAGAAGTCATCATTGTTGTCAAGGGAAGGTGTTGATGGTTCACCGTCATCCACATCCTCTACCACATGGTACTCAGCCATCAATTTAGCTAACAAGTTCTTGACCTCAATAACCTTGTCCTCACATGCTATACTGGGCACACCAAGCAAGTCCTCATAACAAATCTGCAGCACTGTAGTCTTGAATCGAGGATCAAGAATAGTTGCAATACCCATTAACCCTTGAATGTCACCAAAGACTTATCAAACTTGGTTATCATATTAGTGACATTTCTTCAACTAATGGATTGCCACAAGTTGACCAATGCCTGATTTGCTTTCTAATCTTAGCAATTCTAGTGAAGTAGATGTTTGCAGTCACATAATCAGTTCCAGAAAATAATGCAGTGATGTCATAAAACAATCTAAGCCTCTCCACAACATCCTCGGCAAATTTCCACTCTTCCTCACTTGGCAAAGAAGTGTACTGATTGTCTACACGACTTGCTCTAATGAAAACAGCCTTGTAGGGCAGAACAGTGTTAAGCATGTTAAAAGTTGAATTCCACCTAGTTCTGCAATCAAGTCCTATCTTTGTCCTCATATCAACTTTAACAAACTTAGCTATCTCCTCAAACTTTTCAATCCTTTTTGGAGTGGCTGTCCAATAAGCTACACTATTATGAATGTTCTCAATTGCATCTTTCAACACTTCTAGTCCATCTTTTACTATCAAATTAAGGATATGGGCAGAACAACGCATGTGTAACAGTTTCCCATCATTGAGAAGCTTATGCTTTCCAATGTTCCTCACAAGGTAAGGGATTACCGCATCATTTGTAGTGCAGTTGTCTAGAGTCACCGAGGATATCTTCTCATCAAGATTCCACTGAACCAATGATTCACATAGTTCTTCACCAATGACTTCAGCAGTATGAGGAGCAGGAACATAAATAAACCTACATTTGAATAGTGAATAGTATAAGTGACCAAATCTAAAATAGCATAAGTGACCAGATCTGAACAACAGTCATTACCTCATGATAATATTTCTAAGAGTCCAGGACTCATCAATGAAGTGGGCTGTGATAGCCATGTAACCTCTCTTTTGGTTGTCAGAGGTCCACAAGTCAGTTGTGATAGCCACCCTAGATTGAATTCTAGCCATGTACTCAATGGCCTTTTTCCTCTCTACCTCATAATGAGCCATAATATCAGATCTAGAGCTAATACAAAAAACATTAGAGAGGACCATTTAACACTTGGATATGCAATTGACAATAAGAGATGCATTTATACCTTATTGTGTTTCTTGTTCCAATTTTGAATAGTAGCTGAAGTGCACCTACGAATCTTCTAAAGCCAACATGATCAACCATACTTAAGGGGTACTCATGTAGTACTATCATTGCACCAAGCTCTCTTCTAGCTATCTCTTGATCAAATATGTAGTTCTCAACTGAAACAGCCCCCACATCTGTTTTATCAAATCTCAAAGTACCTTGCGCCATAGACTTCCCATTCAATTTGATCCTTCTCTGCACGCAGCCCCTCAGATGAGTATGAAGGTGCTTGGTCCCATTTGTACTTGTTCCTGAAAGCTGCTTGAAGCAATACATGCACTTTGCTCGGATTGTGCCATTCAACTTCACTCTCTTAAACTCTTTCCAAACAGCCGAGGTGAGCTTCCTCTTAGAACCAGCTTCAACTCCATCTTCCTCCTCTTGTTCTACTTCAATGTCATCGTCATCATCAATGTCAATTGGCACTGAGTCATTTACAGATTCAGGCTGAGGCGATGCAGAAAGTGGAAGTGACTCTGATGTTGCTTCTGATGCTCGAGAAATTGGGGATTGGTCACATCGGTTATAGACATTTTTAAATCAGACAGCACATCGGATCACTCAATGACAAAGATTACAACGAGAGATTATTTTGTACTATGGGCACAAAGCTGCCATATGTGATAGCAGGTCAAGGAAGTAGATTATTTTGTACCATTTGGTAATAAAGTGCATTTATGTTCTCCACACAACATTATATAACAAAATATCAAGACTAAAGAACACAACATGCATATAAAGGTTGCCAAGAAACATTTGCATTAACCTGATACTTAGATTCCAGTTACTGTGTATTTCATGCACAGATGCACAGCAAGTCAGCAACAGTTAATGCACCCATAGGAGTAGAGAAGCATCCGAGCCCCAGATATGATCAACAGTTGCATTCAAATGCTACCACATGAAAACAACTCTATTGCAGCTTATACAAGTTACAAAGATAGCAGACATGACTATGTAGGGTCATCTCAACAGTATTACAAGATTTTTCAATTTATAAGAGCTACAGCAATATAACTTTACAATAAGCTATTCCAAATTTCCAACTCAGTTAGCATAAAGTGCAGTATTCAACTTCTTTCTGCAGAACTGGCACATGACTTGGTAGCAAACCAAAAACAAAATAAGAAGACATACAATTTTACTGCAGAACCCTAAGGGAGCAATTTTACTGCATGAACTTTGGCAATCACTCATACATTCCTCTAATTTTAGTACATACAAACCACATTCTTACGGTCTTACCCCAAAGAACGCACGATGTTGCCCCCTGCAGGTGAAGTCGGAGAGACATGAGGTCGTCCGTTCTTGGTCGTTGCAGCAGCCGCAGGCTTGACGAGGCTTCCGTTCTTCTCAGCAATTACGCGAGGCTTCGGCTTGGTCACTCCCACGCGGGCACGCTGCTTCGGATTGGAGGGGCCGACACCGACAATTAAACCTTGGGACGGAGGGGTGGCCGGTGGCGGCGAGTCTCCGGCTTGGACAGGAGTCACAGGACGAACTTGTGGTGGATGGCCATCCTTGCCTTTCTCCCGGTCCGCGACGGTCGGTCGGCCGGATGCGCCCGCCGAAAAGGGACCGTCGGCCTGGGTCGAGAACGCGAGCTGCAACAATGGTTAATGGAGAGGAGGAACGAGGAAGAAGTTCACCGGCCATCTTCATTGGAGCCGGAGGGCAGCGCCATGGCCAAAGGCGAGGGCGTGCGGGAGAACGAGCGTGCGGCGAGACGCGAGAGTGGTGACCTGGCGGGAGCAGGAGCGGGATGGGAGGGCGAGCGTGGAGACTGGAGAGTGAGCGGAGAGCGGAGAGCTGGAGTCCGACGACCGAGCGTGGTGCGCGGAGCGCCAGATCTGCGCCGCCGTTGAGGAATCGGGGAGACGGGGATTCGGGGTGAGTGAGTGACGGTCTGACGGAGTGGCCGAGAGTGAGACCGAGTGGGTGAGGGTCTCTGTCTCTCTGAGACCTAGGGTTAGGGTTACGTATGGCGGTATGGGCCGATGGGCGTTGATTCGTTATGGGCCTTATGGCCATATGCGGCAGCGGCATGGAGGGCTTGGGGCTTCGGCTAAATGGTTAATTTGCTAAATGGCTAATGGGCTGGCCTAGTGAACTTCTATGGATCGGGTTTATATTACCCATGGGTTTACGGGTTTGGGTACTATAGGAACGTACCCGAACCCAGCAGACCTGATGGGTTGGGCTTTTTGCCCATTAAGAGACCCATGGGTTAGGAAACTGACCCAGACCCATGCCCTAATAGAGTAAAAACCCATCGGGTATCGGGTTTCGGGTACCCATTGTCAATGTTGCTGTGGACAATAATAAAAAAGAATTTGAAAGAGTGGGAAGATTGCCTATCGCATGTTGAATTTGCATATAACAGGGCAGTGCATTCTACTACTCAAATGTGTCCGTTTGAGGTGGTGTATAGTTTCAAGCCGATCACGCCACTTAATTTGCTTCCACTGCCGTTGCATGAACATGTAAACATGTATGCATCAAAACGAGCTAAATACGTGAAAAAGATTCATGTCAAGATTAAAGAAGAAATTGAAAAGAAGTTATGTTACTATGCTGAGAAGGCGAACAAGTTAAGAAAGAAGATGTTATTTGAACCAGGTAATTTAGTTTAGGTGCATCTACACAAAGAACGTTTTCCGGACAAGCGCAAGTCCAAGCTATTGTCTTGGGGAGATGGTCCATTCAGAGTGCTTGAGAAGATCAATGACAATGCATACAAAATCGAGCTTCCAGGTGATGATTATACTGTGAGTTCTATATTTAATGTTGCTAGTTTATCACTATTCTTGGGTCCGGAAGAATCAGAGTCGAGGACGACTCCTTTCCAAGAGGGGAAGGATGGTGAGGATATCTCGAAGACACCAATTGGATCGATTACACGAGCACGAGCTAAATAAATTAATCAATAGGTGAATTCACTCCTAACTAAATTTGGTTATAATTTATGTGAGAATTGGATACTACCTCATTCCAATGTTCTGTGCGTCTCAGGTTTGAACGATGTGAAGTTTTTGGAATTGGAACCATGGAGAAGAAGCTGATGGAGAAGAAATACTTGAATCCAAGCGAGGGAAGACCTGTTCAAGTCCTCATTGTTGCGCCGAATTGACCTCAGATGTGTTCAGGACCGTTCGATCCATATCGAGCGCTCGCATGACTTTCAGAACATTTAGATCAGTCCAAATGGTTTTGACTGTTCGAGCCGTTCAATTAGCGTTGGACGCTCAGATGCTTCGGAGACGTTCGGATGCTTCGGAGACGTTCGGATTGCTCTGAACGATCGCACTGTCCGATCTTTCATAGACCGCCCAATCGACTTGGAAATGTTTAGCCCACTCCAATGAGTCGTACCATCCAGTATTCAACAGATCGCCTGATCGCCTTGGAGACATTCAGATCGCTCCGAACGTTCATTCATTCTGCAACGTTCGATCAGGTTTTGATGATCGATAGCATTCGAGATGTTCGAAGTTCTCCCAACGTTCATCCTTCTTTGTCGTTCGATCAACTTGGACAGTCAATATTGATGGTAACGTTCGGATCAGGCTGAACAATCCCGCTGTGGGATTGGCTGGAAATGTTTGCAGCCGTTCAATTGACTTGGAGATGTTCATAACAGTTTGATCATATTTTTGACCATGACACCAGCTACAACTTATGACCATTGCGCCGCTACGACTACGACTTACGACCACTATGCCACTACGACTACGACTTACGACCACAGCGACACTACGACTATGACTTACGACCATCTGATCCTCTTGTAGTTCGGATGACTATGAAGGTAACGACTACTACTCGTGGTTGAAGCCAATATCGACAGAAGATGTGTGGTCGTAAAGAGGACATGGTCATAGTTGAAATCAACCTCAACGTGGTCGTAACAACTTACGAGTGCAGTAACTTTCGCATCCAGAGTCCGATTGAGGTGATCTTGGATTCGTTGGAAAGTTTATTTCACGGGCTACGTAATGGACAAGGACTTATCTTCAAATTCAACTAGGATAAAAGATTTTAGTTTCCTTTTTATAGGAGTTTGAGTCTAATACGATAAGAGATTGAGTTGTATATGATTAGGGGGTCCTACAGACTGTGCCCAGGGCTATATAAGCCTTGTAATATGTAGCCTTTGGGTCATATCATGATATTTTCAAGATAGCTAATATTGCTTATTCTCGGGTTTATGCTACATGCTGCCTTTGGGGAATTAGGCGATTTTCTTATGTATCCTTGTGGTTCACAGGAGCAACGACACGTCTACTTGTGTGGTCGGGTAGACGGTATCACGAGCGCGTGGTTGGGCAAATTCTCTTGTTACATGTTGCTGTTCTAATTATAGTATGAACAATGAATATTGCCCTTTTGACTTTCCTTCTGATCAATTGCCTATTCAATAGGTGTTTTCTTCCTCTGTGATTTCTTCGATGGGCGCCCTTTGCATGCAGACTTTGGTGGGTATCGCACCAATCTGGAAGTATAGGCTTGCACATCATCTTGTTGAGGATTTGCTGGAATGCTTATTGCAGCAACTAGCACTGATAGGCTACTGGTAGCTTTTGAAACTATCTAGTATGTTTCTTCGTTCAAACACGCATTGGATGTTAGATCTGTCATCTTTCTATGTAGTGAGTTAAACCACAATTTGTTTGTTGGTGGCACTCAAAAGGATGGGTCTGGACCTAAATGGTGCTCAGGTATCTTTGTAGCTGCTTGCCTAGACTTTCTTTTTAGCAAGTATTGTGGAGGTATTTGTTGCTAACGGAGTTGCGTCATCACTTTCAGAATGTGTGCATATAGAAGCCTGTTCATCTCAAACATGTCGCAGCTACAAAAATATGTATAGCCATATTGTACGATCGAGAACGATGACTAGAGGGGGTGAATAGGAGCCCAAATTAAATCTGAGGCTTTCCAAAATTTTTACCAAGGTTGTAAGATCGAGGAGGTCGACTAGAGGGGGCAAATAGGCGGTCTAAAAATTTTCTTCTAATTAATGCTAACTATTAAAGACTTACTCTATTTGCCTAAACCAAGTAAACGATGTGGAAACTAAATTCAAGTTGGTTTAGCTTAAATAGTGACTAGAACAAATAAACTTGCCTAAGTACAACAACAATTCTAGCCTAGGTCAAGGTTTGCAATTCTAGGTATACAAGCAACCAAATTAATTCTAAGAATGTAAATTGCTTGAAAGTAGATAGAGTACAAGAAAGCAAACCACAAATTACATAATCACTTTATACCGTGATGTTCGGAGACTTGTCGGTCTCCCCTAGTCCACGTTGAGGTAAGCCCGAACAAATCGGACCGGCTCCACGAATTAAGCCGAAACACCTCGATCACTAGTGGTAGCTCTTCCCCTCTCCGGGTAGGTGAGCTCCAACCTTCACAACCTTGCCGTGTCTTCTCACAAACTTCTTGAGAGGATCACCGGGCAATCTCTGCCAAGCCGTCTAGGTATCAGCAAATACCAAGAGTAATGAATCACTGCGTTGCTTGACCACCTACAAGTGCCAAGGATCAATCTACGGATGAATGCACTTGAATTCAATCAACTACCTCAAATGAATGTAGAAGAGATGAAATAAGGTGTGAGAGATTGCTCTATGCTCAAGGATGTTCAATAATAGTTTAACTACATGTCCTTGTGCGGGTGGGGTCGAATTTATACCCCCACCAACCAAAACTAGCCGTTGCATAACTTAATTTAGAAAATTCAGGGAAATCGGAAGTTCCACTGTGCAAAGTCCGGAACTTCCGTTTTTCTACAGAAGCTTCAGAACGGCTATGTCAGAGTGTCAGAGGTATCCGTTGACATTTAATGCAGTAATTCTGCTATTGAAAATGCGATACTTTCGATGTTTCGGTAGTTCTGATATAAGCCCGGAACTTCCGATGTCCACGGTGTTAAGTTTTGAAAAGGTTGCTCTCTGGAAAAAAATATTCCGTTCACATTTGCCGGAACTTCCGATTTTCAGAACTTCCGTCCCAGTGGATGTTCCGCCATTGAACTTGTGGTACTTCCAATCTCTGGGAGTCTAAGTTTTCTCGCGGTCGCTCTCTGGAATAAACATACCGCTCACATTTGCCGGAACTTTCGATTTTCGGAATTTCCGCCAAGCGGAAGTTCTGCCATTGAACTCGCGGTACTTCTGATTTCTGCAAGTCTAAGTTTTCTAGCGGTCGCTCTCTGGAAAAAACATACCGCTCTGAAAGTCGGCACTTCCGGCCGATCGGAAGTTCCGCAGTTTTAACGTCGGTATTCGATATTTCGATAAAGGTACGCTTTAGCATTCAATTTTATTTTAAAGTGCATGCATGATCCTAAATTGATCCATAAGGCACAGAAAAATGTAATCAAGCACTTAGCTATGATCCCTCTTAATAGTACGTCATTTATTCTATAATATGGTCTTCCAACATTTCTCCTAAGACCGGTAAAATGAAAAGAATCCTAAACTATTTACCTTTTTGTCTTGGAGTTCTTTGAATCCCATGAAAACTTTTCATGTTTCTCTTACTTTGCCTTCGGGACTAAACCTTTCAAACACTTAGCACACATGTTAGTCCCATATTCTCATAATGTCATTAATTACCAAAACCAACCTTTTAGGGGCCTAGATGCTTTCAAAGGTGAAAGCCAAGCTCTTCACTCCAACAATTGTGAGAAGCTATGAAGATTAGATACAAATCATCCACAAGGAAAGCTCCAAGAAAAATCGAGACAAACAGACCTATTCTTGCTCAGGCAGTCTGATCGATGGTTTGGTTTGACCACAGGTCATAGGGCGGTCCGGCCGGCCCTTGTGTGGTCTGGTCGGTCCAAGGGTAGTTCGACTGGTCCAGGCGCAGTCTGACCGGCCCCTCTAACAGAGCTGGAAATTAGCACAGTTTCAAAATAAGAAATGGTGTAACTTTTGATCCACGACACTAACTGACTTGAAATTTTGCATACACATTCTCTAGGATGTCATAAACATATGCCAATATGTGATTAAGAGAATTGTTGTTGGACCTCGGAGCGATGACCTCGGATTCTCTGTGTAAATCGCACTAGTCCAGGATTACCCGATATCGGAGAGAAGCAGTGGTGGGGCCCAGTTGTCGACAGCTCTAGCATTCCAGTGGCAAAGAGGCTCGGCCGAGGGGCGGACGAGGCACTCGGTGGCGGAGTGAACCCTAGAACGATGATGATGTGGTGCAAAGACACCTGACACGACCAGAATTTCTCACCGAATGAGCTCGCTGGCGCATAAGAGGGAGGAGACGACGCTGGGGTGGCTCGGGCTTTAGGAAAGAGAATTGAGGGCGGGGAGAGGTTCAGTGAGGTGAAGGGGAGCTCGAGAAGGGTATTTATAGGGGGGAACAACGACGAGCTAGCTGCTTGCTGGAGATCACAGGGCCGATGGTGGGTGCAGAGAGGATAAGGATAGGTAGGTGTGGAGAAAGAAAGGGGGAGGCGTGTGCGATCGTGCAGGAGAGGATAAGGGAAAAGGCACATGTGGGAGGGGGAATTGTTGGGAAGGGCAGCGACTGGCCAACGGTCGAGGCAACGCAGGCGAAGAGAGAGAGGAAGAAGAGGGATGCAGCGGGAAAGAGGAAGAAGAAGGGGGCGGCTGACTGGTGGGCTCGAGGTGGCAGTGGGAGAGAGGGAGATGAGTGAGTCGGGGGCTGGCGGGTGGCTAGTATGGCGACGCATGGCGGATCAGTTAATCCAGGTCATCACGTGGAGGAGAGAGAGAGGGAGAAGGGGGTGCGGCGTGGACGATGATGCACATGCCTCAAGGAAGGATCTGGGTCGGCCACATGTCAGCCTAGGAAAGGAAGGGGATTTCAATTTTTGTTTCCTTTTTA
Organism: Dendrocalamus sinicus; assembly: GCA_036346575.1. NCBI lineage: Eukaryota > Viridiplantae > Streptophyta > Magnoliopsida > Poales > Poaceae > Dendrocalamus > Dendrocalamus sinicus. The sequence goes on along the minus strand of CM070648.1, from coordinate 40,224,737 downwards.
AATAATGGTGGATAATTCAAATAAATCATAGAAAATAGCATAAAAGTCTAAATAAACCCCAAAAAATTTCAAAAATTTGAGAATTTACAAGGATCTCAACACAAATAAAAATCAACTTAATTTGACCACAAATAAATACAAGTTTTCATATAACTTTTTCTAGGCCAAAATAAAAAGGTAGAAAGAAAATTCAAAAAATCCAATTAAATCCAAATAAATTAATTTTGAAATTTTGGGATGTCACAATTGTTGCTATAGTTATGATCTTTTTCTGTTTAAAGGAAGGTTGCACTAAAACCGGGCAAAATTCAAGAACTTGAGCTAAGACTTGCTCGTGGACAAGTGATGGCCATGACATTGGATATACTCCCACATGTCCTAATAAGCCAAATCCCAGCAATATCCAAGTTAAATGCCCTCACAATCAAAATCCCCGAAATCATCCTTTCTTGAGCCAAAATCGGACAATCACAAGAACTTGCTACAGAAGGTGCTTAGATGGATAGGATCAGGTCTCCAAAAGATATCTTCATCACTTACATTTCCTTAGCACAAAGCTAGATCAAGAGGAGAGAAGGAAACATGAAAAACAAGCCAAATCAATATATCAACACATGAGCAAAAAGGAGAAAGACTTGGATAAATTTCGATATCTATTGATACTTAGAGATGAATGTTTATAGCCACTACCTAGCCATTTCACAAGCATAAGGATGACAACAAGTTCAAGACAAAGAGCCACAACTCATCTCCCCAAATGTTCTCTTCAAGAACCCTAACTTTCTTCAAAGGTTTGGCCTAAACTCTTCCAAGATTAACACACAAGCCACCTCTCTCCCTTCTTATATACAGAGGTTCACAAGAGAAACCCTAACAAGCACCTCTAGTTGGGTTTCATCCACTCTTATATGGGCTAATTTATTAACCCAATACCATATTGGGTTTTATACTTATACATACACGTTTCTTAAAGCGCACACAATCATTAACTCATTAGTGAATCAACACTTGATCCACTTAACATTTTAAGTATATCTTTGACCTAAACCACCTCTCTTGTGCCTTCTCCTGTCATGGTTTGATCAAGCTTTTAACTTTTCGATTTGGGGCAAAAAGACCGTTTTGCCCCCAAACCACCTCTAGCAAGTTTCGTGCTTCCTTTGCCTTAAAGCGGCCCTGTGCTTCATAATCAACATCATGTGGACCCAATGACTAGCAACCAAGTCTCTCACGCGTCCGGATCCCACCAAACTATCCTTGCTTGCAAATGGGCTCAAGTCACTTGGCGCACCATATGCATTTCCATGCACCATAATGGCATCTGGACTTACATGACTACACAGACCTTAGCTCATCCCTAAGCTTAGTCCAGGTTCCTTGCCATTGCCTATCATATCCACCACTGGTAGATCCCACTTCAGTTCCTTGTCTTCTCGACTTGTAACCTCTCCGCTAGCCTCAGTCATCTTCTAGAGGCACCTTGATCGTTCTAGACCTCAACTCATTTCTAAGCCTAATCCCAATCCCTTGACCGTTTTGGACCTCAATGCCTCTTGCCGAGTCCCAGCCCCGTCCACCTCACCATGACCTAACTCCGAAGTCCTACAACCAACAACAACAAGCAAACGATCACATAGCACCACATCCAACAAACATCATCAATTGACCTAATTGATGACATAGGAACACTTATCTCCAAAGCTTTCATCCCAGAAGCACCACCGCAAAGCATGGTGTGCATCTCTAATGCATCATGGTCATTGCTCAAACTCCGCCATGCATGGTCCTTGTCTATCCTATACCTTGCTTGAGCCCAACTATCTCACACGATCACCTTGACCGCTCTAGACCTCTGTTATCCCCAACTTAGTCCTGGTCGTCAATCATTGACGATAGTTGCCTCCAAGTGTCCCTACATAATAAAAGACCAAGCAATCATTTTCGGACACAAGTTCTTTGCAACTTGACCCACATTAGTCCACACAATGCACCATGTAATATGTATGCACCACCAACACCCAGCCGGTATGACCGCCCCATGCCACCCCAACAACAGGGGAGCGGTATGACTGCATACCCAAGGCTGGTACTACCGCCCCAGTAGTACCACCATGCAAAGCCCAGTCATACTATTTTTGGTAGTACCATAATTTTGCACTGGTACTACTGGACCTGGCTATAGCCCAAAACCCCTCAAAATGACCCTCCCAGGAAAATAGTACCACCTTCTAGTGATCGGTCGTACCACACCTGTGGTAGTTCCACTGCTCACGTCCAGTACTACCGCCATTGCTAGGCCAGTACTGCCACCTGAATCCTCACAGAAACCCTGAAAAATGCAAACTCTTCAATTGCAAAAACCCAAACTCATACTTCTCAAATTCTCTCAAATCAAAAGTCAATTACTTATCACAACCACATGGTCTCACACATCTTCATAAACTGTAACTCTGAATGTTTTTTTGGGGTGGAGGGTCATACCCAGCACAACCAGTGCGAATACTTGACCAGTCTCCTCAAGTCTAGTGCACATGTAAGATGTTTGCATCAATAGATCTTGAAATTTGTAGAAAACACTTCTTTTTGTAGAACTTGTATGTTTGTTTCTCTAAATTGTACCTATAAAATTGATTTCCAACCATTTTTTCACTAAATGTGCATTGCTAATTCGAGAAAGAAAAATTTGTTGCATGTGTTAATTTTTAAAGAAAAGATACATGGACCATAGTGGCAGGTCCAATGCTTCTCCCTTGAAGCCATCATTGCCTTCTTTATTAAGCATAGCATCCATTATGTATGCGTACTGCTTCACAAATATCTAAACTGAGTCTTGAGAGTGAACGAGTGTCTTGAAGATTGCATTTAATCCTTCAGATCCATTGGTTGTGCTAGTGAAGGGGAGGAATTTTTTCCTGAAATACACCGGGCCCATGTGTGCCTTGAGTTTCACATGTTCTACAAGTGTTGGTTGTCATGCAAGCCATACTTTTGCAATATCGTCTGCCACAACTTCTCAAATTAATCAACAGTTTCTGACAGATTCACAATTTTGTGTATATCATCAGAAAATCCAACTTTAGTTAAGATCAACCTTGCAAGCTTCTCTTAAGCCTTTTAGATAACGTGCCATTTGCAATATCTGTGGATGATATTAGGGAACACCTGGGCTATGACTTCTTTCATCATTCTATCTTGATATGTCATTATACAGATTGGTGGCTGGCCATTCATTGCTAGTTTTCATGTTTCAAACAGCCACACAAATGTTTTAGTTATTTCATTAGGATTAGTGCACAACTAAGGAGGATGGTTTGCATGTGATTGTTTCCTGATCACCAAATTGTTCTTTTCCAACATCCACCATAGTATAGTCATCATCATCTTCAATTCTTAGTGATAAATGTTGTTCAGTATCGAGCTCTATATTTTCTTGAACAAAAAATGTTGATAACACTTGTAATCATTGTTGCACCAGAGTATACAAATTGGTGTGTTACTATATAACGGGGGACATCAATAAAAAACATGTTAATGTGCATCAACCTGTATGCTTTGCAAGATTTAATGTCAATTTCTGTTCACACATCCTTTTTATCGCACCAAGCTTGTTACTATATTTCAGATATGGTTCATGCTAATCAAAGGGATATAAGGTTAGCGCATACTTGTTCTTAGACCTCGTAGCTCAAACGAACCCCATCGACTAACGGATTTGCAATAGGGTCAACCCGTGGAGGCTCCTAATGCGCTTCATAGTTGCTAATGGAGGTACTTGCCATGTGGGGCACTATCAGATTGGCAAGAGTTTGATGCAGCTCTTGATCAATCAAATTTATTGGGATAATAGGGGGCGGAGGCCTCGTGAACAGATAATTTGGTAGTGGGAACTCGATTTTACGGATTAGATAAGCCATTGGGATGAATTTGAGGAAGAAATTTTGAATCCCATGAGTGAGATCGAATGAATCGCCAAAAGCTTAGGGAGGGAGAAGCGATTTTGTTGCGAGGGAGACGTACGGTGTTGCAAAACGAACCGTTTTGTTGTGAGAGTAACTAGGGGGATCGGACGGCTAAATCCTATTGCTCCAATTCAACAGCTACTCGAGCATATGTCGGTGGCACCTGGATCGAAGTCTGAGCGCTAGTCGGTCCCATAAAATATCCATCCATCACCTTTGTCCAACAAAAAAAGTTAGGTCCATCACTACTATTATCTTTTCACTTTCACTTTCTTGTTATAGATAGGAGAAACTATTAGAAACCATTGTGGCAGAGTGATGTGGTGCCAAATCAAGCCATTTTAGCCATTAGATATAGATGCTAGCAATAAAACATGTTAAATATAGAATATCCCTCGATGACCCTACGAAAAATTTAGAAAAAAGAAATAAAATGGTAAGAGCAAGCATATTTCCCATGTGCATCTAAACCTCATCTAGACAAAACAAAAGGAGTTATGATGGGTGGTGATCGGTTCGGCTGAAAAGCTCGTGGCTTATGGCTGAAAACACTGTAGCTGACTGAAAAAAGCACTGTAGCTGACAGAGGCTTATTTAGCATAATTAAATTTAAAAAATTTAAAAATAAAAAAATATGTTAGCCCATTACGTATAATACAAACAAATATGGGAAAAAAGAACCGGCAAAAAAGCTCAACGAAAAGTCAAAAGTTTAGAAAAAGACGAAACTTATGAATAGTGAAAAATAAGCCAGAAGTCGAAGCCGAGTTGATCAGAAAAAGCCGAAACCTATCAATCGGTCTACTTGTTGCAGTTTTTCTTGAGGTCAATATCTTCGAAATATTTATTTGATCACTAATGTGTCTTCATGATGTTTTGGCATGGAGTTCAGGCAGTTTATAGCAGAAAAAATCATTTCCAACATAAGCAATAACGGAAAGAATAAAGCAGGAAAATTAGCACACAAGCTTCATGCAAGATGATGTCCGTTGCAAGAAAAATACATGTTAGTCATGATATAATAAAACTCCAAGTAACAGTCATAAAGGTACATGTAAGCATTTGGGTGCAAGGAATTATATATTTACCAACTATTTCCACAATGACATTTAGATTCTATATGATACTACCTTTTGAAGGCACTGTCTGAAAGGGCAAAGCATCTCATCACTACAAGCCCGAGATAAAAACAACAGTTTATAGATTTGCCTTTATATAATTGGCAAAGGGACATGCCCATGCAGATCAGGATATACAACTATACATGCTGCTTCATGTATGAAATTTGCCACCAAACCATGACTATGTTACACCTTGCCATATGATTTACAAATAAAATAGCTAGAACTAAAATAGAAGAAGTTTAGCATAATTTTCTAGCACTTTAAATCAGTTATTTACATTTGCTATGTCAATGGGTTGATACTACACACACAAAAACAACCTTGTCTTTTCCCTTAGTAAATGAATATGATATTCAGAGCAATTCAGAGCAATGGTCTGAATCTCTTCACACATAATTCCTGTACCAGGAAACAAGTCATTATACTAAAGTTTCTCAATATTGCTAACTTGTGGGGCACATAAAAAATACTGCATGATGGGAATATTTGTGAATTTCTGATATAGTGATACTAACAATGCAAGCATAATACTCGTGTGGGTAGATACAAACCTGACCATCAGCAGCAACAGTTACAATGGTGCTATCATCTGTAAATGGCATCACACAAGCATGGAAGACATTTTGTTGATGGCCAGAAGGGTAAACGAGCTTTTTAGTTTTAGCAAGCCAGTCCCACAGTATGATGTCCATGTCGTCCGAACCAGACACAAGGAAGTCACCAGCAGGGTTGAAGCTTACAGTATTAACACAGCCATCATGACCTCGCAACTTTCCATACTGATTCATACGCATAACTATGCCCTACACACATGGAGAAAATGAAAATGGTAACCAGTCAAAATCAAATGCAAGAACAGCAACTGCTGCCAAAACTTCACAATTGCGGAAAAGAGTTAATAAATTCCAAAATTATCGAAAGGTCACCCCCACAACTTCTGTGCTTCAGTTTGCATAGGATCATCCATATACATACATGATCCAATCCTAAATATACATTCTTCAACATGAATACCAAAGAAAAGAAACTAGAATACATATATGGTCTAAATCCTAAAAAATTTTACTCAACAGCAACAGCAACCAAAAGAAACTAGGTAACTAGTAGAGATCAGACTTCAACAAACACGTCAAAACATTTTTTTTTTGGGTAGAACTACAGACGTCAAAACTAGCCTCCAGGTTACAAACAATAGAACAGAATAATTATCAATATTTCTATGTTTAATCTATAGACCCTGACAACGGTCACTTCGTATCAACGAGCTCAGAGGATTTGATCTTTACTGACTTTACAGCACAAACTCCATAAAGCCTACAAACTGAAGTGGCGGAAGTGCTGAACTGATAAAACCAACCGCATCGAAAATACGACCTACCCATCCTGTTCTACCCCGCCGACAGAAATATGCAAGTATGCAACCGTACACCTTCCCTAACGACACCCACCAGACATGCTCGAATCCGCTCGAGAACCCGAAAAGATGAAAATTAGAAGGTTCCAAGAAATCGAGTACTAGGATCACATAGAAAAGAGCACCTCGGAGCCGCTGATTCGGCGCGAGGAGGCGCGCCGGATGGCGGAACCGATCTCGCGCCTGCCAACCTCGAAGAAGCAGCTAGCCGTCCGGCGACCAGCGGCCTCGCAGGCGACAGCCATGGTGAGCGGTGGAATGGGAGGAGGAGCAGGTGAGGAAGGGCGCAGTGGGGGAGGGGATTTTGCGGGGGTTTTAAAGGGGAGGGTCTGTTTTTTCAGCTTAGGGCATCTGTAGTGTATGAAAATAGAGGGTCTTAAGCCATCTTAAGGTCAACCTTATACATTACAGGGGTGACCTTAAGAAGGCTATAAGCAAAAAAGACTTAAGGCTGGTCCTCAAGCTAAAGACCTGGTCATAAGCATTAAAATACAATTTTTCTTTATCTGCCAAGTGGGACCGTCTTAAGGCCCCTTGGGTTATATACACTATGGAGTTGGCCTTAAGATTTAGATGGGATCCACCTTAAGGTCCCTTGGGTTATATACATTATAGATGTCCTGATAGAGTATTGCTGTATTTGCTGGTACTGTGGCACACTTGTCTATATAAAATCTTGGAGGCAGAACAAAAAGTAAGCCCTTTTTCCAAAAGAAAAACCAAAGCAAACAAACGATAAGTAAAACCACGTGATGGGGTCCAAATCCCGGAAGCATCCCTCGAGCACGCAGGCAGCAGACCAGTCTTTGCAGCTCCCAAAAGTAATGTTAATTTTTGCTAATATCTAACTTTTAAATAAATTATTTTAAAAAACAGAATCTATAAATTAATTATAGTACAAATTAAAAATTCAATATCTATACTATCTAAAATCACAAACAAATATTTTTTTATAATCCCTACCATAAATAATCTAAAATTTAAAAATTTCTGTCAAAAATCTTAAGCCATATCCCTAAGCTGAAAAAACAGACCCTCCCCTTTAAAACCCCCGCAAAATCCCCTCCCCCACTGCGCCCTTCCTCACCTGCTCCTCCTCCCATTCCACCGCTCACCATGGCTGTCGCCTGCGAGGCCGCTGGTCGCCGGACGGCTAGCTGCTTCTTCGAGGTTGGCAGGCGCGAGATCGGTTCCGCCATCCGGCGCGCCTCCTCGCGCCGAATCAGCGGCTCCGAGGTGCTCTTTTCTATGTGATCCTAGTACTCGATTTCTTGGAACCTTCTAATTTTCATCTTTTCGGGTTCTCGAGCGGATTCGAGCATGTCTGGTGGGTGTCGTTAGGGAAGGTGTACGGTTGCATACTTGCATATTTCTGTCGGCGGGGTAGAACAGGATGGGTAGGTCGTATTTTCGATGCGGTTGGTTTTATCAGTTCAGCACTTCCGCCACTTCAGTTTGTAGGCTTTATGGAGTTTGTGCTGTAAAGTCAGTAAAGATCAAATCCTCTGAGCTCGTTGATACGAAGTGACCGTTGTCAGGGTCTATAGATTAAACATAGAAATATTGATAATTATTCTGTTCTATTGTTTGTAACCTGGAGGCTAGTTTTGACGTCTGTAGTTCTACCCAAAAAAAAAATGTTTTGACGTGTTTGTTGAAGTCTGATCTCTACTAGTTACCTAGTTTCTTTTGGTTGCTGTTGCTGTTGAGTAAAATTTTTTAGGATTTAGACCATATATGTATTCTAGTTTCTTTTCTTTGGTATTCATGTTGAAGAATGTATATTTAGGATTGGATCATGTATGTATATGGATGATCCTATGCAAACTGAAGCACAGAAGTTGTGGGGGTGACCTTTCGATAATTTTGGAATTTATTAACTCTTTTCCGCAATTGTGAAGTTTTGGCAGCAGTTGCTGTTCTTGCATTTGATTTTGACTGGTTACCATTTTCATTTTCTCCATGTGTGTAGGGCATAGTTATGCGTATGAATCAGTATGGAAAGTTGCGAGGTCATGATGGCTGTGTTAATACTGTAAGCTTCAACCCTGCTGGTGACTTCCTTGTGTCTGGTTCGGACGACATGGACATCATACTGTGGGACTGGCTTGCTAAAACTAAAAAGCTCGTTTACCCTTCTGGCCATCAACAAAATGTCTTCCATGCTTGTGTGATGCCATTTACAGATGATAGCACCATTGTAACTGTTGCTGCTGATGGTCAGGTTTGTATCTACCCACACGAGTATTATGCTTGCATTGTTAGTATCACTATATCAGAAATTCACAAATATTCCCATCATGCAGTATTTTTTATGTGCCCCACAAGTTAGCAATATTGAGAAACTTTAGTATAATGACTTGTTTCCTGGTACAGGAATTATGTGTGAAGAGATTCAGACCATTGCTCTGAATTGCTCTGAATATCATATTCATTTACTAAGGGAAAAGACAAGGTTGTTTTTGTGTGTGTAGTATCAACCCATTGACATAGCAAATGTAAATAACTGATTTAAAGTGCTAGAAAATTATGCTAAACTTCTTCTATTTTAGTTCTAGCTATTTTATTTGTAAATCATATGGCAAGGTGTAACATAGTCATGGTTTGGTGGCAAATTTCATACATGAAGCAGCATGTATAGTTGTATATCCTGATCTGCATGGGCATGTCCCTTTGCCAATTATATAAAGGCAAATCTATAAACTGTTGTTTTTATCTCGGCTTGTAGTGATGAGATGCTTTGCCCTTTCAGACAGTGCCTTCAAAAGGTAGTATCATATAGAATCTAAATGTCATTGTGGAAATAGTTGGTAAATATATAATTCCTTGCACCCAAATGCTTACATGTACCTTTATGACTGTTACTTGGAGTTTTATTATATCATGACTAACATGTATTTTTCTTGCAACGGACATCATCTTGCATGAAGCTTGTGTGCTAATTTTCCTGCTTTATTCTTTCCGTTATTGCTTATGTTGGAAATGATTTTTTCTGCTATAAACTGCCTGAACTCCATGCCAAAACATCATGAAGACACATTAGTGATCAAATAAATATTTCAATCACACCGTTTCTCTACTCAGGTTAGAGTGGGACAACTGAAGGAGGGCGGTGAAGTGACAACCAAACAAATCGGGGCACATGATGATCGTGTGCATAAGCTGGCTCTCGAACCAGGAAATCCTCACATATTTTACAGTTGTGGGGAGGATGGATTGGTACAGCATGTATGTCACTTATCCATTATATGCAATTATAACAACATTTTTAGTGCTTACTTCTTAGTGCATGTGAATTGAACATTTATTTCTTACAGTTCGACTTACGAAGTGATTCACCAACGAAACTTCTCACCTGCTATTCATTCTCAAATAGCAGATGTCGTGTAAGACTGAATACCATTGCCATTGACCCACAGAACCCTCATTATTTTTCAATTGGTGGTTCCGATGAGTATGTACGGTTGTATGACATAAGGAGAATCCAGTTAGATGCTTCAAGCAACATGAACCATCCTGTAGATACCTTCTGCCCTAAGCACCTTATATTGGGTGGGAAGGTCCACATCACTGGTATTGCATACTCCTGTGCGAAGGAGATACTTGTCTCGTACAATGATGAGCTTGTGTATTTGTTCCAAAACAATATGGGCCTTGGTCCAAATCCTGAATCAGCACAGCCAGAGCTTTTGGACAAGCTTGAGCAGCTACAAGCATACTCAGGTCATAGAAATTTCCGAACTGTTAAGGGAGTCAGTTTTTTTGGACCAAACGATGAATATGTTTTGAGTGGATCTGATTGTGGGAATGTATTTATATGGAGGAAGAAGGGGGGTGAATTGATGAGGATGATGCATGGTGACAAAAGTGTAGTTAACTGCATTGAACCCCATCCGCATTTTCCATTCCTAGCTACTAGTGGGATGGACAAAACTGTCAAGATTTGGACACCAGCAGCAAACAAAGCGATGTCATTGCCTAAAAATGCAAAGCAAGTAAGTTGTATCTACTTATAAGTGATCATAGACTTGCACTTATCCATTGTAATTTTTTTAAATTTTTACACTATTTTTGTTTTGTTCCTTAACAGATAATAGCTTCTAACAAGCAGGGGAGAGAAGTCGATGCTTCCCGACCAGAAGTGACACTATCATCTGACGTCATCATGCATGTGTTGAGGTTGCATATGAGACAATCTGAATTGTATGCAGAGCACGAACCACCTCATGCGGATTTCGCAAGTGATGATGATGAGGCTTTCTTCTTTGGGTTTGGTGATACCAATAGGAACCAAAGATCGAACTCTGATCCCAGGGAATGCATTGTGACATGAACTGAAGTAACTGGGATTTTTTAATCTTTGCAGCCTGGCCCTGATTCATTTAGGAGCAAACTGCTTAGGTTATACATTGTGGTCTTGCATGCCATGCTATGCTGCAGAATGTACCACACGATGCAACAGGAGGAATATACAGATCATGATACTTAGCGGCGAAATTAAACGGGCAGTGTGTCACAACCCGTCCCCTCGTTTGTTCTATTGTAGTGTTACTTAGTATGCTAAAATCTCAGTACTCATATATACTTGGTCTGGTAAAATAAATGTGTTCCTGGTTAGGGAACGCCGAATGTGTAATTATGAACTATACCTGGGAGCCCTAACTGTAATGTTAACCGTGCAACATGTACAGATGTTTCCATTGGTGCGGGAATCATGAGTACTTAGTTGTGAAGTGTTTGGCAATGCCTTCTGTTGCATAATCTGCAAACACAATCATCGGCATTGAAGTCTGCTGTAACATTTAGGTTCATGTGTGGTACTGAGTATGTACCATTCTGGCTTTGTGAACTCATTTGACACCTCCATGGCATTTCACATATCTATCTCGCATGAGATCTTTTTAGGGAAAATTGAGAATTTGCCACTTCATTCGTTGGCATTTCAGAATTTGTCACTGTATGGTCATTGACATTTGTGGGTAAATCCTGAAAGTGCAAACACAATGGAACAGTGAATTCTCCAAATTACTGTGCCCTGCAACTTGCAGCAGCTTCCACCAAAATGTCCTGAACTTCAACTCGGACCTCTCTAAATGATGACACGTGGCAATACCAATCTTAAAGCCCCGTTTCATTAGCGGAACTTTGACCCACATCTCCATTTGAAGGTTCAGCATACGTATGCAGTATTTCTTATCGATCGCTGATGTGTTCATCGATCATGCATGATGGTTGGGGATAGGATCAAGATCAATACTACTGGATTCGATTTTCAATCAACAACACAACTACTAATCCATAGATCGATGTGTGCACGGACATCTCGGTTTAGTTGCCATGATAGCAATAGCAATTCAAGTGCATTAGGAGGAACAATTTAAATCCCCAACCAGAAGTATATAGGCGTCGTCGTGTTCTCGAAAAAGTGCATAATAATATAGTCCAATCGTGTGTTTTTGGTCGACTGATATGCACGTGATCATCTACTTCACAAAATCTGAATAACTTGGATGGCGTCCATGCCAACAAGCCCAGGTACCGCCAAGATCGGCAAAGCCGTGATGACTCACTCTGGGGAGGTCCTAAACTCCCTCTTTAGAGGTCAGTTAGCCAGCAACACCAATCGTAAAGCAATCCAACATCTTCTCTTCTTCATCCCCATCTCTCCACCTCTCCCTCATGTCTCCCTTATCTCCCATCTCTCTCTTCCCCTGCCCCTGTCCGCCAGGGTAGCACGTCACCGGCCTCCTCCCCGCCCACGACACGCCCGTCGTGACACGACGCGACGCTGAGGGAGGGGGCGTTGAAGCCACGCCTCGCTGGAGTGCAGTCAGGAAAAAGTTTGAGATGAAAAAGAGGGTTGTCTTTTCAGTTTCTAAAAATTACTTTTCGATTTTTTATAGTAACTAACTTGTCAATTGGGTGGGAATAAAACCGATCGTGAGAAATGTTGCCGTAACCGATGGTGCGCGGCCGGGGAGGGAATGCATGACAGCTCGTGGTGCACGCGACCTCACGCACGGGATTGGAGAAAGAGACGTGGCGCGGAGCCGCGCGGCCGGCTCGCTGTGGGACAGAGCGGTGGAGGGTGTGGGCCAACAACCTGTGGCGAGCCTGCGCTCGTAGTCTTGCGACCCGGCACGGACGGATCGATGCGTTTTTTTTCCAACTGAAGGGCATATTGGTTCCTATTTTAGGTTTTTTACTTTTAAAAGTAGGAGATAATACTATTATTTATCAACCACTACTTTTCACTTTTACATATTTTAACGTACTTTATATTTTATTATATCACAATTTTTTAAGTTGTATAGCAGTCTGAATGTTATAGTGCTTTTTATTATAACATCTTTATTACATAATATACTACTATTTATCAGCCACTTCTATCGGCCATTACTATTTATTAGCTAATACCATTTATCAGTTAAACCAAAAAAATTATCAGCAAAATCTAATACGAATAGTCTGAAATGCTGGATATGTGGGCTCGGTGGGCACCGGCACGGAACGGGCGGGTTGGTGCGCTTTGCGTATGCGGCCGTGGTGGGCTGGACCAACCGTGTTTTATCCTACTTCGTACAAATCGAGCCTTCCTGGCCGGAATTCCGCTGAAGACTTACCATCGAAAGGCCCAAACACTTGCTGATTGGGGGCTGGCTCGCTCATTCGAGACGGTGGTTAAAACAAGAATGTTCAAAACGGCGAGGAAGAGATAATTAAACAAGAAGCCTTTTTTGCCGAGCCTAAACAAGAAACATTGACAAATAAAACCATAAGCAAATGCAAGATGCGCTAAGCTTACGATATGCTCACCAATGCTGTCATAGAGAAAAGAAACAAGTAATGCTGGAACATCACACCCCAATTACACAAACTTAGAAGATGAAAGCCCTCCCACGGACCATACTCATCATCACAGAAAGTTCACAGTACATATATGCATACACACCAGCACATGTACTCTACTACCTTCAAAAGAAAAACAAACGCATGTACTCTTAGCACACCATCAGTTGCTCTTGCACGCTTGCTCTTCCAAAGGAGCAAACTCTTGATCAGGCCACCAGCACATACAACGCGTAGACGATCCCCGGTATGTACCCCAGTATGGTCAGCAAGAGGTCGATCCAGAACTCCACCTGCGTGCAAATACACCAATATCCAAATCAGATACAAAATACAAGGCTGAAGATTAAACGGCAGTCCATCGATTTGCTTCCATGATCTCCTTCGACACCGTACAAACTTTAGTACACACAAGAATGACAGAGTTGGTACGTATGACCACTTACGCCGCAGCCGTAGCGCAGGAAGACGCCGACCGGCGGCAGGAAGATGGCGAGGAGCACCTCCAGGAACGTCGCCGAGGCCATGGCTCGCTCCCTATCCGCTTGCCAGAACGCTCTCTATCTTCTTTCTTTCTGCAGAAGCGCCTGGAACAGTGGTTGATTCGATCGATGGGTTAACAGTGATCGTACACGTCCATTTATATAGCGTATTTAGAGGTAGTTTTTAGCAACTGTTCTTGTTCTGTTGGGAGGGTGTACGTGTCTCTGGGGAGGCACGGGGCTGGGGCGGTTGCGCTCCACGTAAGCGGTTCTTGCGTGCAAGGCTGTGGCGTTGAACTGTGGGGATTACTCTAAATAAACTCAGCCTCTTCTGGTGTGTTCTTCACTGATGTGTTCTTCAGGAGAGTGCCGGCCTTTCTGCCTGCTTTTGGCTTCGGTCAGGTTGTTTATCGGCGAGGCCCCGTTTTGGATGTTTCGAATGTCGTGCAGATACGATCGTACCAGGGGCCTAAACCCGGTCTTTTGGTGAGTCAGCCGGCGCTTTTTTGCTTTTGTAAGTTGCAGCAGCTGTCTGCTCGTCTTTCGTCTGGTACAGCTCCACGAGTCCGTGCGTCTAATGTGAATTTTCTGCATTAGTAGTAGTGCTTTTGGGCATTGTTTACGCAGAAGCACAACCCACAAGCAGTACGTCAAGTATGGGAACAGCTGTTCTGGAAAGGTTTTCCTTCCGTGATCACAACGGTTTCTTCAAGGTCACGAATACTATTGCGTAATAGCCATCGGGGTGAATCACTTTTAAAAACCTTTTCTATGATATTAGCAATACCTTTTCTATGATACTAATAAGGTGCCCGTGTGTTGCAACGGAGTACCAAATAAAAGTGATACATACTATCAAATATGATCTCAAACTGAATAATAAACATCAATTTTATTTTACGTCATCATGTATCAAGCAAAGTATACATGTTCATACTCGTAAATAAATCAAACATCATATTAATGAAGCATTTGAATGGCACCCGAGTTTTTTTTCCGGCCGAGCAACTTCGCGGCCCATTTGAATGGACTAATACATCGTACCTTTGAATGGCCTAATACATCATACCATTTGAATGGCCAAATACATCATACAGAGAGTTCAAAAAACTCTACGGTCTAATGACAGCATCACAAAGATAGCCACCTAAAGCCAAACAACTCACAACAGTTTTCTTTCCGTACCCATTTTCCCTATATTTTCGCATCTCACATGCCACCAAATATCACCATTCACGAGAACAGAACAAGAAATCCATATCACAAGTACTGCCCATCCAGCGCCCTATCTTGTGCCTTCATCTCAAATCCCTACCTACAACTTATGTCATCACAAGTGAAAATTTATCACAGTGCAATGTCATTAACCTATCTATACAAAAATGGGAGTAGAAAGGCAGCCAAAATAATTACTATCCTACAAAAAATAAACCGGGAATACCCCATCTAAATAAAAATGGCATAAAAAACCTGCAGCTAGACTTGGTATCTAGGCTACCCAGCCCCTCTCTGCACATTGGAGTCATGTACATTCCTTGAAACACGGTGCATGTTTTGCATTTCCATCTTCCATGTAGTATTTTCTTCTCTGAAAGCCTGAAAACAAATAGTGAATAATAATTTTATTGGAAACATGTCGGCAAGGCAGATCACACATGGCAATTTTAAAATATCAACAATGTATTTGTGAGACGCCATTGTATAAATGTCAAACTATGTAATGCCACTTCAAATGAACTTGAGATAATTTGTCAAGAGATGAACTTTAGATCGTATGCACAGTAGATTAGGCAATATTGGCAATATTGTAAAGTTTTACCGATTGCGGCTTCACAAAAACTTTAGAACACAACTAATGAAGTTGGAGCAAAATATATCGTCTTACGTAACAGAATACCATATTTAAATCTAGACATTCCTATATGTATCAAGATTCACCAACATTCTCGCATCCATCTAGGGCTCTATATTTGTCTCCACACCCACCTCTCAAGATGACGAATATGTTTGCAAGGACCATTTGCACAAATCTGTCTCCACACCCCCTCATGATGAAGAATAGGTTTGTAAGGAACATTTGCAAAAGAACCGCTTATCCAGATGATATAATCATAGCATTTCTGCAGTCATTACAAAATACTACACATATCTTTATAACTACTTGTGCCGAATGTTTCAAAGAATGATGATAGACATAAGCATAAAAGAAGAGTTTCCATGTTTGTAAGGGATAGCAGCAGGTATGAGAAAACAACAGGTAGAATGGTTACTGCACAAGCTCAGAATTTGGGGTCAAATAAAGTTTAAGAGTCCTCAAAGCAAACAGTAGCTACAGGAGACCACACTCAAATTTGACACCAATACATGATATTGAAGCAAACAATAGCATATTGCAGTTGCACTTAAGAATTGAGCACCACAGTACCTAGTACTTTGAAATCCCTTCTTGATGTTTTTTTACACAGCAGATCCCAAAGAATGCCGCATCCTGCAATACGTCAATCATCAGAAATAAGCACTTTGCCCAACGAATAGGTTGATCCTCTAAGCTCCAAATATGTTGACTTTAGTCTTTGGGCATATAGACCTTGGCTTTAGGCTCACTTATAGCAGAAAGTAAAGTAATGACCAAAGCAAAGCAAGAAACATTATTCAACCACGAGTTTCTCGAATAGGAGCAATACCTTGGCAAAATCTAAAAAAGAGGAAAAGCCTCTCTTTCACCCCATGATCGAAGAAATCCGCCTTTTCGTAAATGTTGCAAGACAAGTCAATTATTGCCAAAACTATGCTGCTGGCAAACACAATCCAAACATTCTCTACAAGCATTTTGCGGAATAGGAGCAACACCTTGCCAAAATCTAAAAAAGTGGAAAAACCTCTCTTTCACCCCAAGATGGGGAGATCGGCCCCAACCCCTGACGGGGAAATTCCCCACGGGAGTCATCCCACGAGGTAGTTGTGTGCCCGTGCGTTGCAACGTCAAATCAAATACTATACACATTTTCTTTCATTTACATGAGAATTTATTGTAGAAAAAAATTTCAGGCCAACATTGAGTACCTGTAATCAATGCATGCAACTATGATGCCCCTTTCTGCCAAGTGTCTGCCTAAAAGGGCACCCCACGCTTTGTACCTGAGAGAGATATAATTCGCCATACAAAGTCAAGACAAAATCTAAATCTTACTGGAATTTTGGAAAATGCAAAATAAAAAAATTGGGTTCCAAGATAGTACATACTTCTACTCACCCTATGATCCATGCTCCACCAGTGGCAAATGCCACAACAGGCTTCAACCCTGTTGTGCCAGTAGGTATATAGAGATCCAATCTGCAGAAACAAATGTCAGGGCACAACATATCAACAATTAAACTAACAATACCAAGTGCACCGAGAGTCTGAGACAAACTATTGGTTTATTGAATAGAGATATTATCTGCATGGTAAAACATGTAAAAAAATGAAAGAAATACCTGTTTCTTGGTTGTTATCCATATACAACACTTCTATGAACTTGGCTTGAGAAGAAGTAATAATATACAACTGGAGCAAAACAAGAGTCAATTCTATTGTATGATATCTACTGTATTATATCAAACATTCTTTCGAGGCAATGGCGGCACCAAGTATATCACCCAATATCCTACTATGGAGACAAGAATAGGGAGCCCCTTACATGCAGAACTAAAAAAGTGGTGTCAAAACTCAAAACACCAACCTTGAATAAAACCCGGCATGAGCAAGAGAGTATAACGAGAGGGCTAGGTGCTGCCGGATCCATCTGTAGCCTATCCTGCATAAATTAGAAAAGTTATTGCAGCGAACTGAACAATAATCTAGGAAAAGACCACACCCGTGATAATAGAAGCATCATATGAAATTTTTTTGAGCTTTAGCATCTGATCTTAGTAGCAAGTTTAGCAAAGTTCATTTAGCTTAGTAAACATGTCATGGTACACTAATTCTTTAAAATAGATGCCATGATATATCTAACTGTAGTAAGATCACAAGCAAATCACCATGTGAAAGTGGCAACAAGGGAAATGGAATTGGAGAGTACCCGAGGTAGTGGAGGAGGATGAGCGTGAGCCGGGTGAAGAGGAAGGTCTCGGCGGCCACGCGGTCGACGTCGCGGTGAAAAGAGCCGATGCACTGAGCGAACCGCTCGCTCACCACCCGCCGCCACACGCACCCACCCGGGATGAGCGGCACGGCCTCCGCTGTCGATGCGGCGGCCGCCGGGGAGGTCAATGGCGTCTCCTCTGCCTTGCTTAGCTGGGTGGCGGCGCGGGAAGGGAGCTCCACCTACATCGCGGCGACCCGGCCCGCGACGCGAGATCTGCTCTGGGACGGAGAATGATGCGGATGTCGGGGTCGATGTCGGGGTCTCCTGGGCCACCGTGACCGCCTCTGCCCCGATGCCACTCCATCCCGACACTGATCTAGCTGCCCCGCCGGATCCTACCGCTGTCTCCCACCCAGATCCGGCCGCCGTCGCCTCGGTTCTAGTCGCTACCAGTCTCGATGCGCCCAGATCTGATCGCCGTCGACACCTTTCCGCCACCCATGGCGCCGCTGCCTCGCCGGATCCCTCCATCACCGTGCCACCCCAGCCCAGATCCGGCGTGGGATGGGGGAGGGAGGAGGCGACAGCGCCGGGTGGGGGGAGGAGGAGGCGAGGGCGGAGTGAAGAGCGGGGGAGGAGGCGGCGGCACGGGGTGGGGAGGAGGAGGCGAGGGCGAAGCGGGGGAGGAGGAGGCGGAGCGGTTTTGGCGGATGTGGTGAGGGCGAAGCGATTTCTGCGGAGGAGCGGGGCAGCGTGGACTTTGGGCCCACATGTCGGCGCAAGGAAACTGAGAGATTGGCCTGTGGAGAACGGACGGACTGCCACCAACTCCAATTTTTAAGTTGTAGAGATTAGCAATACGATATAAGAAAAAAATACAAACTCACAAATTACACAAAAGCGAAGAGCTAAAGATCATAAAGCACCCAAGACAATAGTCTTACTAGTCTAACTACTGGCTGGGGGTAGTTAGACCACTCGGCTGATCTGACCGCAAGCCCCACCGATATGATCGATCAATAACGATCTGATATTTGGGTCACAACGGTCTGATCGCTCGTCGAACAGAGCAAAAAATCAGTATGGCATATGACCAAGAAAATAGCCAACTCTTAAATCACTTATCCAAATTAGATGAAACTTAGTATAAATCATTTCTAAGATATCAAGAATCTATTCCAATTATGGATCATAAAGATGAATGACAAAGTTTTGACATTTATCAAAAACAAGAAAACTTATAGTAAAATCGGGCAAAAGAAAGAAACCCCAATCTGCTTTTGTCGTGAGTCTTTGATGATCTAGATGACCTTAGATGGGTTCTCACATATTATAACAAACTAGATCACAGCACATACTCCAACCAAAATGTCCTCAAGATTAAGCATCAAAACCACCTATCTCTTAAGCAAAATTGGGCAATCATAGACACTTTCTATAGAAAAAAAACATAGATGAATGGGATCTAATCTCCAAGATATATATCCACCTCTTACATGTCCTTGTATGAAGAGAGATCAAGAGTAGACGAAATACAAACAAGAAAACCAAACAAATAAAAAACACAAGAAGAAATCTATGGCACAACTTACAGAATGAAATTTGGATGTCCATTTCACTTAGAGGAGAATATTTTATAGCCACTCTCTCATAAAGGACATAGTTCTAACCTTAGAGTACACACACAAAGCTTTAACACATGGAAAGCCTAACGTCTCTCTTTTCCCACTCTTCATGAGAGCTCATCTCTCAACACATACAATGACTTATATAATGGTGGGTCCTCACATCACACCTAACCCTAATAACCAGCACACCTATAGTGGATACAATCACTTACAAAAAGAGGAACCCAGCAACTTACACAAAAACGGGTTTTACACCTACACACATGCATGTTTTTTAAAGTGTGATTTCCTTGTGGCTCAGATAGTCCAATAAGACACTCTATCCTCCCAAGGCATGACTTAAACCATTTAGGCCATGTCACGATTTTGCAAATCGCCTCTCCACCCAGCATTGGATAGTTTCCTCAATTGCCACCCATCGGCCTTCAGGTGCTTATACTCGAAGCAACCACCACAATAAAGTCTGTGATACTCAATAACTTACAGCCAAGATTGTATGCATTCTATGAAGACTGTCACTACCTGAAACGCCCCAAGTTCAACAGCACACCACATGCATGCACTTGCCTCATCACGATCCTTATCTTTCATCGTGATCTTTATCTTTCTCCGGTACTTTTTCTGTAGCACCAAAAAAAGAAAAAAGAATTCTTTCTAACCGTTTCTCTCTCTCCCATGTATATCTCACCCGTTATCTCTATCTCTCCCGTGTCTCTCTTCCATTTATCTCTCTCTCTCTCTCCTATCTAATCAATCTCTCTCTCCCTCCGTGAGTGGCGGCGCAAGGCTCCCCGACGGAGGCGACGGTGCTGGTGGCGCCGGCGGCAGGCAGCGAGAGCTGCGTGCACGCGAGCAGGCGCGCGGCGGCGCGGGTGTGCGGCGGCTCAACACGCGGCGCAAGGCATCCATGGTGACGGAGGCACAGTGGTAGCGCGGCGGTGGCGCAGTGGCGGCACGGCGGCGGACGGCCCAGCATGGAGGCGGCGGCCGGTGACCGAACGGTCGTTTGTGCGGCTGAACGGTGTTTCGCGCGACCGATCGTCGTTTCGCGTGGCTGATCGTCGTTTCATGTGGCCAAATGGCGTTCCGCTCGGCCGAGCAGCGTCCCGCTTGGGCGAACGACTGTTTGTGTTGCTAATCAGCGTTTTCACTTGCCCTCTTTCTCTTATCCTTTCAGCAGGTTATTGTAGAAAAGATCACTGCAACAGTGGCATTAAAGATAAATATTATTCAGCACGTTATGATAGTGGCACCGGCGATCACTTCCAACATACCTGGTTATACGAGAATAGTCAGGCATGCCATCGTCCTCGACTATATAACCGCCGACGGGGTGTAATATCCTGAGTAACGAAAATGTACGGCCCCTGTACGTTACCAGGTGGGTGGTAATCTCCCCTATATATGGATGACCCCAGGTCTGGAAACTGTCATCTGGTCAACTAGGATAATTGTTATTTAGCAAGTTGTGGCAAAAACACTGGCGATTACTCCCCACATACCCGGTTATATGAGAATAGTCAGGCACGCCATCGTCCTCAACTGTATAACCGCCGACAGGGTGTAATATCCTGAGTAACGAAAGTGTACGGCCCACCGTATGTTACCAAGTGGGTGGAAACCTCCCCTATATGTGGATAATCCCAGGACAGGTAACCGTTATATTATAAACATGCTATATAGTGTGAATTTAAGGAACCAAGAGAAAGATAAGATAAAATTAGGTAAAGTGAAGGGATTTGCTAAGGTTGAAAATGAAGGCATATAATTCCCTATATAAGGGTGATAGGGGATGATACTATGGTGATAAGATAACTGATACATCATGGACAGATCATAAAGTATGAATTTAAGGAAATTAAGAGAGGGCAAGGATAAGGCTATGATAAAGTTATGAGAAGTGAAAAGATATGCTAGGTTTGAAAATAGAAAGACATAGTTCCTGATAGTAGGACAATGTGGAATAATGATAAGGTGATAGCGATATAGTAATTAATCTAAAGAGATATTATATTATAGCTCACACAAGGTTATCAACCAATCAAATTTTATTATGTGATAAGTGTTTATTAGTCAGATTAACAGTGTTTGATACATACATTCTTCATAGCTCAAATACAACATCATACAATTATTGGAACATAATGTTAGAAACTAAAATATAACAGCCATAATATCAAAAAAGTATCAATAATTTAAACTTAAGTTAAAACATGTTCATATGCTACCCCCCATTAACGGTTTGAGTATAGATTCTAAAACACTAATTAAAAGCATGAACTCGGGAACATTTTAATTGAACATTCTAATAAACATAAAAGCAGGTGAAATAAAATAACCTAGAACATTATGGTATAAATACAATATTAAAAATCTATAACCAAGCAACATGAACGATATGAGAATAACCCGACAACATTAGTGATATGATATTAACTAGATAAGCTTTAGTGATATACTAGTAGCCAGGTACTTTAGCGATATAATGTTAGCCAGGTATCTTCAGTGATTATGGTATCAACCAGGTAACTTTAATGGTACGATAGTAGTTAGGTAACTTTAATGATATGATATCAGACAGGTAATTTAACGATATGATATTAGACAAGTAAGCGTGAGTGATATGTTAATTATACTCAATGATAAGGTGACAAGTAATTTAGAAACATATGATATGTGAAACGAAAAGGTCACGACCACGAGATACTTGTCTTGAGCACGCTTGGCGGACACACTGCACGAAAGATTCGGAATGCACAACTGCACGAACGCTCTCTCAATAGTTGCGTGAGATCCTACACGATGAAATGGAAGGCAACCGATCAGGCACAGATGGACTTGATAAAGGAATAACAGGAGATGAGCTTGGTCGGAAAGGAAACGGGTTCGCTAGCCCCACGGCCAAGCGAAACGCCTTTTAGCAGCGCAAACGGCTGTTTGCCAAGCGGGACACTGTTCGGCCGCATGAAACGACGTTTGGCCGCGCGAACTGCCGTTCAGCCGCACGAAACAACGTTCGGCCACGCGAAACGACATCGACTGCGCGAACTGTCGTTCAGTCACGAAAAAGAAGTTTTGTCGTGCCTTTGCCACCAGCTGCCAGCCGCCATCGCCGCCGCCGTCGACGCCACCCTGGCCGCGCACCGGCGCCTCCACATTGGGTTGGCCACGCGCCGCGTCGTGCACTGCCACTGCACCGCCGCCTCGCGCCCACGCCGTGCGCTGCGTCGCTGCCCGCATCACCTCGCGCCCGACGATTGGAGGACTAAACATACGGATCTCTCCTGGGTCGCCATCCTTACGTGCCTTATGTTTAGGGAAGATTTTCCGAATGGATCTTGTTTTTAGACGTGATACCGAGACAAAAGAAGGTGGCTGTCAAAAATGGAAAACCGAGAGCCCAAACAAAACAAGGAAAACTGAGATATAAACATGCCGTAACGAGGCCGGAATGGGGCTCAAGGGCCCAGCCCATCTCTATTGTGAGCTTCTAGAGCCCACGATGGACAACACGCGGAACGGGCTCCACAGAAACGCATGCATGGTTACAACTAATCGTGGGAAGACGTCTATCGATTCCGCACTGACACTTGTTGGACACGTACACTGAACTGCAATGCACAACTTCGACGGATGACGAAAGAAAGCTACTTTTCTCGCGTCTCCTGAATCGTACAGAACAGCTGCGAATCGACAGCAACGCTGCTGCCTGCTCAACTTTCCTTTTTTTAGCTTAAACTTTTTTAATTACAGCTGATTTATTTTATATCGTAACTACTGATAACTTTTTGATGTTATTAAATTTAAAAAATAAAAAATATTTTAGCCCTTTACAAAACAATATAAAAAATACGGAAAAAAGAAAAGGACTAGAAAACCCAAAAGACCAGAAAAAGACAAAATTAAAGAATAGCGAATTAAAAGACAAAAATCAGAAGCTGAAGGTGAAACGAGTGGATTATCAGGCTTAGACATGTTCAAAAGTGCTATGACTTTTAATTTTGTTAATTACAAAAGAGATTGAGAGAGTAAACGATACTTGTGTTGAGAAAACACCTGTTCAAAATGGCTTCTACAATAATACCTATAAATAGTTTATAGAGACCATCTTGAAAAATCACTCTATTTAAAAACCAACTTCTAAAAGCTAAAATTCAAAAGAAAAAATGTCCTTAATTTTCCCTACCGAAGGAGAATTGCTACCGTGAAATAACACGTTTTCTTCGTAGCCTTCATCAAATACTAATTCTACCATCATATGCCGGGCATCACAGGTCCGACAGACAAGGGAGCAGCTTCTCTGGACATTTTAGGTTTGCGTGGACATTCTGTCTGTGGAGCCAAAGGATTCGTTTGGTTCCATGCGGAGTGATTCTGCCAACAACCGCCAATTCCACAGTGCTAGCATACTAGCCAGCAGCATGGCGAGCAGGCTCTAGGAAGCCACGATTAAACAAGTGTTGCCAACAGATTTCAGTAGATAAAATAGCCAATAAAAGTATCTTTGTCAGTTGATATGATTTTTTTTTAAAAAAATCAAGATTTGCTAGAAATTAGAATCAAGCATCTTTCATACTAAATGTTTTAGACGAGATCGACTGAGAAAAGGTAGATACGGAGAAAAAAAAAGGAAAGATAGATGTAAAAAAAGGAAATCATTAACAGAAAATTGAAAAGATGAAGATTTGGAAGCGGACAATGATTTTATCAAAGGAAAGTTTGACCCGACATAAAGAGGAAGACTTAAAAGCACAATTTAAAATTGAGTCAACTGTTTTAGACTACAAATACTCTACACCGGCTGACGAAAAAAGCGCACACACCATCCTTTACTATATTTTCGCATCTACTTTTCCTATACTTTAGGAGTAGATCGTAGGTAGTAAAATCTTTACCTCTGTAATTTAATTTTGATCAATATTGCTTCGCATTGACGTGTTGATCAATCCATATTTAGAGATTTGCTCACGTTCATTATTGTTTTGCACTGATGTTCCGTCTAAGATCTACTTTCTTAGTTTATTTATCGTCGACTTCATTAATTTGCTAAAAAATTGATTAGCACGTTACATATGTTAGAAATTTTTCGACGGCAACACAGGCACGACACATAGGCAATATCGCAATAGCATATTAGCATACAGAGACCGGTTAAAAAACATTGTCATTTACTGGTTCAAATCGCCGCCGACGATGACCGTGCGTGCGTGCATCAGATCAGACGAGACGGACCATCGATCGTATGTCGTATCACATGGTTGGCACACGAGACTAGGAAACCGTTAAATGAGACGGTCCAAGCAGTAAGGTTTGGAGATGGGGTTAGGCAGCCTTCTTTTGGTCGCTTTTGGACTGTGATAGCGACCAGTTGATTCATGGGAACATCACATCGTTTCCGTTGCGCGTGGATCGTGCAGCGTGGTTTACACCTCTCTGGAATACGTCGCCGTGAGGTGGTACACATGTTCCACACAGAAACAATATGTTGGTGCTGCTAATGAAAATCACAGGCTAGCTAGCTGCATTTAATATGCTAAGCAAGGTTCCTGCTGTGCCACGTCATTTTCCCCACCTGTGTCGGGCCCAAAACCACATACGGTGCTCTGTTTTTCCTGTTCTTGTTTTAGATCTAGCTAAGCACTACTCTGTTTTTTTTTTTATCGCATGACGTGGTCTCTAATAGAGAGTAATTCATGATAATATATGTATCAAGACAATCAAGTAGTCAAGCACGTACTGCGGTTGTGAGCTCGCAAATGAACCGTTCGTTCCGAGTTCCATCGAGTCGCCTGTACTACTGGTGTAGTGGTAGTAACATTGTCAGCATAATTGCCTAAAATCAGTTCATTTAGTAATAGCACAAATTCCAACTCAGCGTGTATTCGGGGGAAAAAACTGACTCAGGTGACACGAAACATTATGGGGGTACGAAACATATATCATAGAATTACTTCGATCAACATTAATTTCGTGCACCGGAACTAGAATCTGTTCGTCGCAAGATCTGAATCGAAGAACAGATCTCATTGAACGAGTAGGCGTAATTACCGGCTACAGCGTAATCGTTACTGTTGTATAGTTGCAGAACGTCAAGCCAGTGTGACTGTACTTGTGAGCTCGTCGGCCAGCTCAAGTCCAGAGCCGGGCCTCGTCCCACGCCGCCGAGTCCAGGTCCGAGTCGTAGAGCGGTTGGTACACGGCGCCGGCGCTGCCGCCTCCGCCGTCCAGGTCCAGCGGTGGCGGCTGCTGCCTGTGGTCGCAGTGGTGTTGGGCGAACTCGACGCAGACGAGGGCAAGGAGGTTGGCGTGCTGCGCCTGGGCGTTGAGCAGGTCGGCCTGCGCGCGCGCGAGCTGCACCTTGAGCTCGTTGGCCTGCTTCTGCAGCCGGCACACCGCCCCCGCGCACCCGTACACCGGGTCCCGCAGCCGCGCCTCCGCCTCGTACACCATGCTGCTCACCGCGTCCGCCCGCGAGCTCTCCGGCAAATCCTACATCCATGCACGGCCGTATCAGCACATTGCACGTACCACGCATCGTGTCTGTCGCCGGCCTCGTACGTGTCACGTGTGTGGCACGTACGCGTACAGGAGTTGCGGCTTTACGTACGTACCTGGAGGAGCTTGATGATGTTGCTGGCGCCGAAGACGCGGTGGGCAGTGGTGAACTTGGCGGGCTCGGTCGGGGGGAAGTAGGGGGCCAGCATGCAGCCGTCGGCGCAGCGGCGGCGGAGGATCTTGCACGCCGCGCACGGGCTCAGGACGACGGTCGGCGGCGACGACGCGTTGCCCGCCAGTGGGAGCACAGGGGGCGGCGAGCATGACGAGACCCGCGATGGCGGCGACATGGAGCGGCCGTAATGCTGCGCCATGGTATTCGTGGCCGTGTTGCCGGAGTCCATGAGAGGAGAGCACACGGAAGCTGTCGACGTAACGTGAGCTAGGACGATCGAGCAGAAGAGGAGGCCAGGCCGCGCGATCGAATTGATCTGGCGCTTTTAAGTGCCACATTGAGAGGGAGCGTATATATAGAGGACGCGCGGGGAGATATTTTCTTCCATGCGTGGCGATGCTTCGCAGAACGTAGGGGGTACAATGTGTTTGTACTCTAACATCAAATCAGTCTCAGTTTTGCCAGTACGTATGTACGAACGTGCTTTGCTTGGCCAAGTTCGGCAGGTTTGGAAGGCTAGGATGGATGGATAGACGTGCATGCTGCTTAATTAATTACCATGCATGTCAAGCATCTGTACATATAAATGCTTCAGTACACCTTTTAGAAAAGTTTACTAATTTTAAAGCAAAATAGTTAAAATTAGATCAAATCTGTATCAGCCTACGAAAAATAAATTAAATTGAATATTAGATATATACTTGAATAGTATGTTTAGACTGGAATATAATGTTCAATTCCTGGAACATTAACTACTTCGCTTGAAGATATAAACTAATTTTTTAGGTTATGCATATGTGGCTCGAACTAATATTAACTACTTCGCTTGAAGATTCGTAAACCTTGGTAAAAGATGTGTTCTGAAGCATAGCCCGTACATAAATATGGTGATGCCTATTTCTAAGGTGACTATGTATGCTTTCTTAAGAACAAGTCCCATTTTCGAACAATTGAATCAATCTAAAATCAGACATACACCTCTCAAAGCTAACATAAATCAATGCTTAATAAAATCGACTAAGAGCTCACAAAAATCCAGGCGACTTACAAATAGCAAACCAATATAAACATGATCAGGTAGGCATAGGTCATTAACGAAGGAAGGCAATGGTCGTCGGATAATTCCATAGAACTGTGCTTGACTAGTGTTTTCGTTAGGCCAGCTAAGAGCCTGAGGACCGACCTCTCTGTTGTTGTATAGCAATGGCCATATGTTATGCATGTTTGTGATTTTTACTGACGCTAGCGTGACGAACAGGCTATCAGTTGCTTTGACTCATAGGAAGGTTCGAGACGAAACAAGTAACAATCGATGGGTCATTGGTTCCAAAATTTTCTTCGTTTTTCCCAGCTTTCCTTTGCCCAAACGGCAGGCTACAGCACAAGAGCACGCCCGAGTTACGTCCTCTCCGCCGTATTAATTTCCTGGTGATCGAGGTGACGCTGACGCCGACTCGAGAGATTAATATTACGTTCGGTCCAAAACCAAGGCCAGATTGCATGCGTGGCTGCTTGGAAATGTAGGCGATAAATACCAAAACAGGGTGATTCCTCTACACGTTTGGTCGTCGTTGCATCAATAATAGTCATGCAAAACGAGCATGGAGCCATCTGTTTGGATATCATCCATAAACTAGACTGTTAGTATGCAAGTCAGACAGTGTGGCCTTGAAAATCAAAGGGCACATGACCTGCGCGTTAGGTAATATAATAACAACAGCAAAAGCGTGCCAGGACTGTGCTCTTGCCTTCTACTGGAAAGCTAAAAAAGTTTCAGCCCAATACTGGTCACCCTGGCCTAACCTGAAGCCAGCACTAGCCCAAATCGAGAATGTGTTAGCTGAATGTGTGGCTTCCCTGCTCCGCTTGCCTGCTCCCTTCCATGTTTTCCTGCTAGGTGGCGCCTCCTGATTGGCTTTGGATTTTTGGGCCCTGCTATTTGAGGAAAATGGCATCCCTGTTTCCGCTGTGTGTTCCCATTTTTGTTCCCACATGTGAATCTGTCCACTCTGTTAGGTTGCATTCCTGGACTTACAGGAAGAGGATGGAGAGTAGCTAACGTGCGCCACGTACCAGGGGAACATGACAAGGGAACAGGGAAGCCTTGTTCCTAGTTGAGCTGTCCCTCCTGTGTGAAACGGAATCACATTCCCCTACTTCTTTACCAAAGGAAACAACGTTATTCCAAGTGAGCCAAACAAAGCTAACCAACAGAGGAAGCAATTCTGACACGCCAAAAATACACATAACACATTATTTTATTATTCATGTCCACAAAATGTATCACCAAAATCCTCCAAAAATAGCTGAAACAGATATATCTTGTTACAGTGGCATCTTTGCCAAATCTCGTTGATTTGCAACGCCATGGCTTTTTACATGGCAACGGAAAACACAATTGAACGAAGGAACCGGTGACATGTTCACGACGGATACGTCTGCTGCAATAGCATCGTCTACAAAGTTTGCTGACTCCTGCAAAAGTTCTCCTGGTAACATGGGAACAACATCACGTACAGTTAGCACATGTAAAATACAGTCAGATCTTTTTTGTCTTGCAATTTTAGTTGAGTGTAATTAGAATATGTAGATCATTTTCCCCTTTTTTTTCATGGGAAATACTACCATGAACAAATCAGGATCATGACAAAATTGAAGCTTCTCAAACAATCATGTACATGGATTTATATATATACTACTACAGAAAGCCTAATAGTAGACGCCTCATCACAGACGGTTTTGTGAAACCGTCTCTAATGAGCACTATTACAGACGGTTGTAATTTGGAGGACGTCTGTGGTATTTGTGGCGGGAAAATGGATTATCACAGACGGTTATTAACTATGAACCGCTCGTGATACGTTGTATCACGCAGGCGGTGCGTATTAAAAACCGTCTGTGATAATCCCAGATTATCACAGACGGTTTTTAAATAAAAACCATCTGTGATAACCTTGTTATCACAGACGGTTAATAATTAAAAACCGTCATGATAATTCACGACGGTTTTTATTAAAACCATCCGTGATAATGTCGATGAGGCATTTATTGCGCTGCTCAGACCGCATCTGTCTTCATTTCGATCCAGATCTAGCCACTGCTGCGCACTTTTTCACTCGGGAGGAAACTAGGCGATTTTAGGCCTTGTTAATTTGGTGGGAAGAGGCAGAGATTGAGCTTTGAAGATTCATACTTTGCTGGTTGTTCTAGATATGGTTAGTAATGCAATTTATTTTTTCTTTAATTGCATTACAATTTAGTTCTAAGTAATCCATGAGTGGTTATTGAAGATGGTTAATTTGCAAAATTGTTGGTTATATAATAGCTGTTGTGTTTGTAATATGAATCTAGCAAATAAAGTCTCAATATAATAAATGTGGCAGTATATATGTAGTTATAATTAGTTAATCTAGATTTTAATACTAAGTTGTTATATATGTACGTAACGTAGGACCGAAGCTGGATGTATGCCGCAAGCCGTGTGAGTGAAGAGTACATTAATGGCGTTTCTGCTTTTATAAGAGCTGCCGAGGAGGATATGTTGAATAAGGGGCGATATATATGTCTTTGTCCATGCAGCGATGCGAGAATGTGAAGATGTTTAAGAACCGAGGGCAAATTGAATCGCACTTGATTCGGAGGGTTTCAAAAAGGATTATACGTGTTGGACCATCATGGCGAAGTGAATGATCATATGCGCGGATGACATCGCGGTGAAGTGAATGATATGCCCCGGATGACATCGCTGTGGAATGAATGACATGCCGCGGTGATGTCGATTGTGGGTCGGATTCGGATAGGTTGCACGATGATAATCTGGATCGGATGCTTCGCGATGTTGAAGAGAACTATGATGAGAGAGTATGTTAAATTCCGTGGCTTGATGGAGGACTCAGAGAAACCTTTGTACACGGGATGCAAGTACACGAGGTTGTCGGCCGTGCTTGAACTGTTGAAATTGAAGGCAAGCAACGGTTGGTCGGACAAGAGTTTCACGCGCTGCTAGGTCTTTTAGCGGACATGCTTCCGAGGAGAAATGAGTTGCCTAAAACCACGTATAAAGCCAAGAAGGTTCTTTGTCCGTTGGGAATGGAAGTAGAAAGAATACATGCATGCCCGAACGATTGTATCCTCTACCGTAAAGAGTATGCAAACATGCATGTATGTCCGGTGTGCAACGCATCCCGATACAAACGTAACAATCAATCGATTGATGGCGAGGAACAGAGGCGAAGAAAGGACCTCTGCTAAGGTGACATGGTATTTTCCTATAATTCCCGTTTGAAAAGGTTTTTGCAAATCCAAAGGAGGCAAAGCGCTGCGTTGGCACTCGGAGGAGCGCAAGAAGGATGGAATGATAAGACACCTTGCTGATTCCGCGCAGTGGAGAAACATCGATAGGAGTTTTGCGAGTTCGGTGCAGAACCAAGGAATATATGGTTTGGGTGAGTACAGATGGAATGAATCCTTTCGAGAGCATGAGCGTGACCGACATAGCACATGGCCCGTGACTCTGCATCTATAACCTTCCTCCTTGGTTGTGTATGAAGCGAAAGTATATTTTGCTATCGATACTTATCCAAGGGCCAAAACAACACGGGAATGATATCGATGTGTTCCTAGCACCGTTGGTGGAAGATCTAAAAGTAATGTGGAGCGAAGGGTGCAGGTATGGGATGCGTACAAACGAGAGAACTTCACTCTGCGCTCCTTATTGTTCGCACCATAAATGATTATCCCGCCCTTGGTAACCTATCGGGCCATAGTACAAAAGGTGCCAAAGCTTGTACTCACTTGTTTAGATGGTACCGAGAGTGTGTGATCGAGACACTCACGCAAAACCGTCTACATGCGTCACCGCGGTTCCTTCGGAGGGCTCACCCATACCGCAAGATGAAGAAACAATTTGACGGAGAGAAGGAAGATGGTTCAGCTCCAAGGCATTTAAGGGACGCGAGGTTTATGATATGGTTAAGGATTTAGATGTTGTCCTCGGAAAGGGACGTAAATTGAGGGCTCATGAGAAGAACACCGGAAGAAGAGATCAATATTTTGGGACTTACCTTATTGGGAGTACCTAGATGTTAAACCATTGCATCGGCGTCATGCACGTAGAAAAGAATGTGTGCGATACTTGATTGGTCTCTTCTCGAACATCCGTGATAAAACAAAGGGCGGTGTCAACGCACGGCTTGACTTGGTCGACATGGACATCGGGCCCGAGTTAGCACCGACAAGCACCGATAATGGACGAACGTACCTTCCCCTGCGTGTTACACTCGTCCAAGGTGAGAAACAGAAGCGTGCGGTGCTTGCATGGTGTGAAAGTTCCGTCTGGTTACTCCGCAGCGTGAAGAAACTTGTTTCGATGCAAGATTTGAAGTTAAATGGCATGAAGTCTCATGATTGTCATGTGCTGATGATGACACAGATGCTCCCTATTGCAATTAGAAATATTTTGCCGATCAAAGTCCGAGAGACAATCATGAGGCTATGTTATTTCTTTAACACAATTGCTCGAAGGTCATCGATCCCGAAGGACTAGATGCTCTGCAGACGAGGTGGTGATGACTCTATGTCACCTTGAAATGTATTTCCTCCTTCGTTTTTCGATATCATGGTCCATCTCATTGTTCACGTTGTGTGGGAGATAAAAATGCGGGCCCGTATTCCTACGCAGCATGTACCCATTTGAGAGGTTCATGGGAATTCTCAAGTCCTACGTGCGGAATCGTTCTCAGGAGGGCAGCATCGTCGAAGGTTATGCAAGCGAAGAGGTGATTGAGTTTTGTGTCGATTATATGGCTCGATTCAACCGATAGGTGTCCTCAATCTCGTCATGAAGGGAGGTGAAGGGTCTCGGAACTATCGGAAGGAAAGCAATCACTCCAGATATGGACACGTATACTCAAGCCCATTTCACGGTGTTGCAACACATGATGAAGTGGCGCCTTATGTGGACCAGCACAAGGATGTGCTTCGCAATGAATCCAGAGCGGCGGATGTTTGGATCATGAGGCAACACAACCGTTGGTTCAACCAATGGTTGAAGGAGCAAATTGCTAGGAGCTCGCCGAGTGAGACGCGAGATGGTTGGCAAAAGGGCCGACATTTACAGTTGTGACATGGCAAGGATATGACATAAATGGGTACACATTCTATCTGTGATCTCGGGATGTCAAGAGCACTAACGAGCAATGAGTCCGCATAGATGCATTCAGATCGATGGGTCGAGAAACTCGTACTATGGCTTAATAGAAGAGATTTGGGAGCTCGACTATGTGGTTTTCAAGATCCCCTTATTTTTGCCGTTGGGTGCATCTCCCACAGTGAAGGTTGACAAATGCGGTGTCACGACCGTGGACCTCCAACGTGTCGGGTACAAAGACGAACCATTCGTACTCGCCAATCAAGTTGTTCAAGTTTTTATGTAACCGACCGGCAAATAAGAAACGCCATGTAGTTCTTCATGGAAAAAGGAGAATTATCGGAGTGGAGAATGTAGTGGACGAGGAGGAATACAATCAATTTGACGAGTTACCTCCTTTTGGAAATGGCATAATGGTCGACGATGAACAACGTGTGAAACTAGTTACGTACGCATTGATCATGATGAAGGGCTAATTTTTAAAGGAAATAAGCAAGTACAATAAGAATGTATATGTGAAAATGTGTGACAATTTTGAGATCTATATGTGAAAATGTGTGATGTAGTCAATTTTGAAATGTATATGTGAAAATGTGTGACAATTTTGAGATGTATATGTGAAAATGTATGATGTAGTCAATTTTGAGATGTATATGTGAAAATGTGTGATGTAGTCAATTTTGAGATGTATATGTGAAAATGTGTGACAAAATGTATATGAGTATTGGCATTTATGTATATGTGAAAATGTATGATGTAGTCAATTTTGAGATGTATATGTGAAAATGTGTGATGTAGTCAATTTTGAGATGTATATGTGAAAATGTGTGACAAAATGTATATGAGTATTGGCATTTATGTATATGTGTGATGCACATGTGATGGTTGATATGAATGCACTGGTTGGTGTTGTATATGAATGCATTGTTTGGTGGTGGATATGAATGCACTGTGCTTATTGGTGTTGTCTTAATAACTACGATCGCAAAGGCTTATCACGACGGTTTTAAACTTAGAACCGTCGTGATATCAATAAAACAGACGGTTCTAAGTTTAAAACCGCTGCGTGATAATATGACTATCACGAGCGGTTATACACTTAGAACCGCTCGTGATATTTATACTATCACAAAGCGGTTTTAGACTTGGAACCGTCAGTGATATTAATATCACTGACGGTTTTGCGTTAGAACCGTCGTGATAACCTCCCTATATATACCCTCGGCTAGGGTTTTCCGTGCGCTGCGCGATTATCCGATCTAGATCCGTAAATCCCGAGCCCGTCGTCGCCTCCGCCTCCCGAACCCTCGTCGGCCGCCTCCTCGAGCCTCGCTGGCCGCCTCGTCGAGCCCATCGTCGCCTCCGCCTCCTCGAGCCTCGTCGCCTCCGCCTCCCGAACCCTCGTCGACCGCCTCCCGAGCCTCGCGGCCGCCGCCGAGCCCTCATCGCCTCGGCCTCCCGAGCCCTCGTCGACCGCCTCCGTCGAGCCCCTCGTCGCCTCCGCCTCCCGAACCTCGTCGACCGCCTCCCGAGCCCTCGCGGCCGCCTCCGTCGAGCCCCTCGCCGCCACCTCCCTCGACACTGATCGCATTGTGAGCACTTTTCGTGATGGACTAGGGTTTTGAGCATTGTGAGCATTGTTTACTGCAGTAGCTTAATTAGTTTGCTATTTGGTACATATTGCTATTTGGTACATTAATTGTTTACTACTGGTTGCTCGATGATGATAAAATCATATACCGAGATTGGTTCATTCGATTGCTTGAGCTCTAATAGTCGTCGGTTCATGCAGTTTTCAGGTTATAGCATGTTATTAAATTGATCATTAGGATTTAATCTTGACAAGTTAAAAGACTGAATTATTGGGCAAAGTTAACTTGTGTGGTCTTGATCTGTATGAATCTGCTGTTTGAATATATGCATGCTGAATATATCTTGATCTTGAGATTTTAGAGTTTGTATCTAGAGCTCAAAATACTGAATTCATTATTTGGCATAACCAATCAAGGAAGAGTATATGATTTAGTAGCGGGACGGCCAAGATTAATCTTGTGCAACCCTACAATTTGAGAGCACATATTCATGTTGAGACTGTTATTGATTCTATTATTGATGCTTGTTACTTGTTGCTTCATATTGCTACCATTATATATGTATATATGTAGGTATGTATATGTATATATGTAGGTATGTATATGTATATGTATGTATATACACATATAGTATGTAGTATATAGTATAGGCACATAACCCCTCTCTGTGTCCACATCACCCCCTCCCTTCTCCCCCTTCCCTCTACTCCTCTCCTCTCTTCCGAACATTGAGCATCATGTTTCACTTTTCGTGCTTCCTCACTTTGAACATTCTCATCTTATCTTAATAGACCCACAAAATGAGCAACATGTCACCCGCGCATTCTTCATCATCATCGCCGGAGGCGTCCGCTCCAACATCAAGACGCCAAGGAAGAGGGCTATCAAAGAAGCCTCAGAGCCGACAGGACCATCACGATGTAAACGGTGGGTCCCTATCCTTCCTAAGCAAGCGGTAAACGCATTCGAACCATGGTCGGAATAGTTGCACGACAATGAATTGAGATCACATACAATTCGTGGAAGAACGTGCGACACTCGGAAACGTGAGTGTGGACCGAAATCTTGGCATCGTTCGAGTTCCCGTAAGAACACTTACACGCTGTGGGCGACAAACCTACCAAGCGGCGTGCAAAGCATGGAAGAACTTCAAGAGCACGCTTGTCGGAAATACGTGGAGACGGACGAAACGCCTTTACTAAATACCCATTCCCGGAACCACAATGGGAAGAGTTCAAGGCGATGAAAACGACCAGAAGAATTCAAAAGTACAAGTGTGGTGCACAAGGCCCTCCAGCAAAAACACGCACCCCACGCACTTGGCATACTGGGTATGCGGGTAAAATCCGCAGATGGAGGTTGGAGGATGAGTGGCAGTGCAGAGGACATCGCCCGCCGTTTTCCAATATCCGGATGACCGCTCGAAATTGGCTTAGAGCAAGGTCATCTACAACGACATCGGGGACGTCTCCTTTGAAACCCTGCAGACAGCAAGTGTCCCAGCGCTGGTAAGATATCGATCGAACTACGTAGCTTGTAATTACTCCACAACCGTGCAATTGAAATGACATGTCGTGCTCTTGCAGGAAGAGCCGAGTTTTGAATCTACCCTGGGATCATTCCAGGGAACAAGGGAGAATGATATGCTCTCCGTGGCCCTGGGAAACAAGGAGCACCCGGGTCGTACAAGAGGCCTTGGGCTTTACGTTCCTTGGAAACATGATTTCCAAGATGACTCCGGAATGTATCGGCGTAGGAAGAGAAACAAAGCCGAGCGTGAGGAGCAGCTACGAGAAGAGATCAAGGAATCTCTTCGAGAGGAGCTATTTGCTCAGATGGGTGAAGTAATCAGAGAAGAGGTGCGGAAGCAGATAGAAAGTCAAGAGCCGCCACCGCCGCTGCTATGCTAGGTAGCCCGCACAACCGTCCGAGTAGCTGCGCGCCCAATCCGACGCATACCACCCAAATTTCTGTGGACGACATCCGGTAATAATTATTACCTCTCGAATGCTTGTTCCATTGGTAGGCCTATTCGAGTAGCTAATTTTGTATCGTTATGTAGGAGCCTCGAACCGCAAGCTCCAAGTGAGATATGGCGCCATTCCCTTGTCTGTTGCTTGGGGCCGGGCATATTCGTGCGTAACGGGGCCATGGTGCACGCCAAGCTTTAGCGCCGAGCCGCAAAAGTTAATGTGGATGGTGTGTATGTCAATTTTGAGGTGGTCCCGCCATCGAAGCCCCCAACGACGAGATCGTGACTCTAGGACGAGCCATTGGAACATTCATCCGGTGGCCAAAAGCGACATCTTCTCGAGTTTTCTTCACCGGTGGCGGGACCGAGCAACATGCATCGGTGCCATCTCGATACAAGACGATCGGTTCCACCACCGGATACTACAACGATGCTATCTCCACGGGCCCTATTCTCGCGCGAGCAACTTGCACCGCTGCTACCTTCAAAGTCGACTTCCGTGAAGTCGACCTATAGCCGCGGCAAGGCGGCAAGGGCAAAGCAAAGAAGACCAATGATGATCTTCCGTACCACCCTTTGGCCCGCAAATTCGTGCTTGGCGAGCCGTTGCTCGAGCAAAAGCCCTCCAAAGCTACCATATAGTTGCATGCAATTGCACACGTGGTATATGCAGCGATCCAATAAGCGAGAGGAGAACGGACTTCAAGTATCACTGTCAAATTCTCAGGAAGATTTACACCACAATCTTCAAGAGTGTACATTCGTGGTCGCCTTTGAGGATTTATTCGAGCTGTTCATGCTCAACGCTCTTGACGTCTCAATCGTTCGATCTGCCGACGCCGTAAGTGTGTACAATCACGATCTCCGTTAATGTCATACCGATAAATGCCATATCTAATTTTTGCTTTCGTGTGTATATATATAGACACATGCTGATTAAAGCTAGAGTATCGAACTCATCGGTGG
Source organism: Dendrocalamus sinicus (assembly GCA_036346575.1). NCBI lineage: Eukaryota > Viridiplantae > Streptophyta > Magnoliopsida > Poales > Poaceae > Dendrocalamus > Dendrocalamus sinicus. Next base: position 40,187,863 of record CM070648.1, on the reverse strand, counting down.
TTTCTTGGACCCACAATTGGTCGCCAAGACTACCATCGACGTGGAGGCATCCTCGTCGAGAGGTACATTGCATCGAACCTCTTTGAGTTACCGCAATAAGGACTATGTACTTATGCCCTTCAATCGAGCTTTCATTGGATTTTAATAGTAATTGTACCAAAATGGAACAAGGTATATTACCTTGATTCCCTAAGTAAGAATAAAATGGACTTCACATTTGTCACCAAGTAATCGATAGGTAAGCACATATTCCCCATACATATCTACATTGTACTCTTTCTTTCCTTCCGAATGATTAAGGTTAACCTTTCGATTACGTAGCGCGTTCGCGATGTACATTGAAAAGGAGGTTACTCAGCGCGGGGCCAACGGCTCTTGACACATGTTCAAGATTTTAAGGTATTCGCTATTTCACATTAATTAATCCTATGCAGCAGATGGTACTAATGCCTTTTGAACTAACACATTCCATTTTTGCGGTGCCACAAGAAGAAATGAGCAACACATGTGGATACTACGTTTGCCAACATATGGAACTACTCCTCGATTCCTCGAGGGTCACCAATCGCAAGGTTTGTCACTCTTCCCATAATTACTTCATACTTATCACGTTACATATATATGTACATTGATATTCCTATCGGCAGTGTATCAATCCCGTCAACCGCATTGAAACGATCCGAGCTTGAGAGGTTCAATCGAGTTGGCGTTCTTTTGTCGACTCAAGTCATACTGACGTAAGAACGGTTCCATCGCGCACACCGATTTCTTATTGGTCTTATCACTAAGTGTAAATGCGGTGTAGATCTTTGTATGTATGCATTTGTTAATGGATATTTCAGTTCAATTCAATTAATTGATTTGCGAAATGGATGCATGCTTTATGTCCGTGAGATGAAGTGCGATGTCAATTGGATGTTTTATGTCTGCGAAATGTACCGAAAGCAAATGAGATGTGTGAATTGTATGTTTTTGTCCGTGATTTTTCGCTTGTTTGAGAGGGCATGGCTAGCATTTCGAGGCTAGCCAATAAGCGAAATAGATTTTGGTTTAGGAGGAAGGAATATCACGAGCGGTTTTAAGTAAAAACCGTATGTGATATGTATCACGACGGTTTTTCATTAAAACCGTGCGTGATTATCGATTATCACGAGCGGTTTTTAATTAAAAACCGTCGCGATATCGATAATCACGCAGCGGTTTTAATTAAAACCGTCTGTGATATCTAATAATCACGAGCGGTTCGAAACCGCTCGTGATAACCTTCGATCATCAGCGACCTATAAATTGGGCGGTTGAAAAACCGCTCGTGATGACGTTTCTGAACCGTCTGTAATGTCGATTTCTGTAGTAGTATGTACTAAAGCATGCTGCACTTTAGGGATCTACATTGACTAATCAGTTCTTACGCAAACTCCCTACAGTCAGGGGCGAAGCCCAATAGAGGCCCGTGGGTGCCCAGGCACCCCCCTCACTTCCAGAATTTCTTAAGGATTAGAAAAATTCGGCCCTATAGGCACCCCGCATGGCCCAAGACGAGGCACCCCCACCAGGCCGGCAGCCCAACAAGCCCACTGTGCACCCCCCACCCATTTGCTCTAGCTTCGCCACTGCCTACAGTGATTTTGTTCTATTCAATTGCTAGCAAGGCTCTCAAAACTAACTTGTTTCCTGCAAAGAATTTGTCCCAGCCACCTAGAAATTAAACAAGAAACCGTACCAAGGAAACATAAGAGGAGCAGCTTGGTTGAGGATGAGGCAGCGGAGCAGTACGGTTCCGGCGGCAAGCTGCTGCAATCCAACCACCAAGCTAGTTGTTGCTATGGAAAAATGTATGGTTCAAAATTTTATCGGAGGGCATTACGATGGGTAACTGCCGGTTACCGGAATTTTTGGAATTTTTTCGGTGGAAAATTTTGAGTTGAAACTGGAATTTTTATTTTTTTTTGATTTTTTTGGATGAATCCAAATTTTTTTGACTAGTATAAAATTCTATCAACACCTACTGATAAATTTTGGCAATAGAAATTTCACTGGTTGTTGCTACGTGAAGTCGCTGAGGTCTGGAGAGTAAGCGCCAGCTTCATAGAGGGCACAGCCGGTGCGAGCACGACGAGCTATGCTACCACTTTTGAGGTCAAGATTGGAGAACTGGGTATCCTGTGGCTTATGCGTTTGGCCAAAAGAACAGACTTTAGAAAAGAAGAGCAACATGAAAGCAACGTCGCTCCCCGTGGGGGAGGGAGAGCCACCAAAAAACTAGAGCCAATCGAAAGACGTCACGTAGCAGCGGACACGGAAAGGAACAAGAAGATGGAACAGAGAAGCCACATCCGATAGCTGGTGATCACCACAAAATTAAGGGGTTAATTAATCAATCTGGAGAATTACATAGCTGAGTTGATCCTTACTAGGAGTTTCATGCATGCATGTGACTCCGATTTTGTTGGAGGCAATAGTGATCAACTTCTTCATGGCAAGCAAAACCAGCACTCTTTCTGTCAAAGGTCTGCTTTCTGAATTCTGAAGGACTTTTCCACTAGTCTGTCTAGAGATGCAGTTGACCAACATGGACTTCCCTGCATGCTATATTCCACATACACATCTTCCCATTTGTCATATGTGAAGCACCAGTAACAGACGTAGCCACTAGCCACGCTCGCCCGGCACAAGGAGGTGACGCTTCATGATCTTTTTTCCGGTCTCTTCCAAGCGCCAGATCAAATCACACTGAAGTTTCAGCAATGCTCGTTTAGAAAACAGCAGGAATATATGTTTAACAAAAGGCAGGTCTAGTTTTCCATTACTGTAAGTTCAATAGCAGGCTCCGTCAGCTTGCAAGCGCATGGCAAGCGAGGGGCACAGTTAGGTACGTAGCCAAGAAGAACTTGCAAAATTATAGCAGCTGCTTAGTCAACACTCTATAGTTCGTCTCCATTAATTTATCTTTTTTAAAAATTGCTTTTGTGTTCTTGCAGTTGAAGGGGTCAAGCATTTGCTAGCTAGTTAGGCGTACATCGTCAAGCAGCTTGCACTGCACAATTAATGTATTAGGATCTCAAATGACGCACAGCAAATGTTCATAAGATCATGAAGAAAATAAAAGAATGAGAACACCTGCAAATTAGCACCTGAATTGGCAGGTGCCCTCAGTTATGTTCTGAAAATTCGCCCTGAAATGACATATTTGGAGCACTAATCATGAAAAAATAAAAGAATGAGAACACATGGCGATTATTCAAAACAACTTGTTGTATGTGGACTTACGTTCACCATAAGCTCCCTTTGTCTAACACGCGTCAAGCGATAAAATCTACAAGTAGACGAAAGGACACATGAGATCTAGAGGTCAGCTCACAAAATCTTAGGTAGTGTTTGGTTTGGGGTATATCCTGGGATGGGAGGGGGCCAACCCATTTTTTGTAGTGTTTGGCTGTAGGATTTGGTGGGATGGGTTGGACCAAAAGAGAATATTCTGCTAAAATCTGGGTTGAGATGATACCTCAAAAACGAGCGAACCGCGCCAACCCAGTTCCCTTTGCGCGCGCGTATAGCCCTAATCTCACCGCACCGCTCCCCCATCTCCCCCATCGCCCGCACATCTTCCCCATCGCCCGCCGCCCTGCTGCTCCCCCATCGCCCGCGCCACCCTGCCGCTCCCCCATCTCCCCGCGCCGTTCCGGGTCTGCTCGGGTCGCCGTCGTCGTCGCTGTGCTCCGGTCGTCCTCGTCGCCGTCGTCGTCGCCGTGCTCCGGTCGTCCTCTCCACCCTCCTTTCCGCCCCGGTGCGTCCTCCCCGCTGTCCTCTCCACTGCCGGCCTCCATCCAAACAAGAGGTAGGATCACTAGATCTCATTCTATCCCTCCATCCAAACAAAAAATAGGGACTAACCCATCCTTACAACCAAATAAAAAGTGGGATTATCCCATCCCACATATCTGAGATGGAGCTATCCCATCCCACCAAGTCCCCAATCCAAACACCACCTTAATGTTTCAAATTTCCAATATTTTTTCAAAGACATTTCAACTCCAATAATATGTTCATACTTTTTTAGTGCACTCACTTGTCTGTCTCGTGGAAACTCTGACAAAAGATGATCTACTCTACAGCTACAACGTCAGTTAGGTCTAGATATAATCCTTCAATACATGCATGCCATGTTTCTATTCTTGTAGCACCCCACACACAGTCAATCTAAGATACTACTGCAGAACGTTATCGTCAAACTAAAGAACAAGTAATAAAAGCAACAATAGGAATTCAAGAGAATTAAAACATTAAGAGTACTTTATTAAAGACTAGCGGAAATTAAAATAAATGTTTGAAATATGGTACCGGTCTACTTTTAATCAAACGAAAATAAATGAAATAATATAAATAGTGGCAAACCACGGTGCCGAAAATTCGAGTGCTTTCACCCATACATGATGCTATCACTCCATTTGCCTTTTACCTGAGAATTGAAAAAGCAAGTGTAAGATTTAGAAATCTCAGCAAGTACCCAACAACAGTCGCAACACGGTGATTAAATGATAAGTAATGCAAGCAAATAATTAACACATGTTAATTGCAATGAAACTAGGTTATTGGAACACTGATACCGATCAGAAATAGAGGTAACAGGAACCGTGAAATTAAGGATAATCATTATTTAGCAAGTTATGGCAATGACACCGGCGATTACTTCCCACATACCCGATTATATGAAAATAGTCATGCACAACATTATCCTCGACTGCATAATCGCAGCCGGGGTGTAATATCCTAATTAACGAAAATGTACGGCACCCCGTACATTGCCAGGTGGATGAAAATCTCTCATATATTTGGGTAACCCCTAGCCAGGTAACTGTTATATTATTAACATGTTATATGGTATGCATTTAAGGGAATTAAGAGAAAGCTAAGATAAGATTATGAGAAGTGAAAGGGTTTGCCAGAGTTGGAAATAAAAGGCCTAAAACCCGATATGATGATGTGAAATGATAATATGATGATAGAGTAACTGTTACATTATAGACAGATTATATACTATAAACATAAGGAAACTAAGAGTTGGCGAGGTTAAAACTATGATAAGTGACAGGGTTTGTTGAGGCTGAAAACGAAAAGCATAACTCCTGATATGAGAGTGGCATGGAATGATAATAAGGCGGTAGAGATTTAGGAATTAATCTAAAAGGGGTATTATAACATAGCTCACGTAAGGGTTGTCATGTATCCAAATTTTATTAGGTTACAAGTGATTATTAGTCAGATTAACAGGTATCACGTATATATAAATCTGTCATGGCCTACATACAACATCAAACGGATAATGAATTATGGTATCAGGAACTAAAACATAGCAGCCCTAATGTTAAAAAGTGCTAATAATTTTAAACTTAAATTAAACATGTTCTTATGTTACCCTCGTTAATGATTGAAGCATTACTTCTAAATCACTAATTAAAAGTATAAATTCTAGAATGTAATTAACTAAGCATTCTAATAAACCTAAGAGCACGTGAAACGAGATAAACAATATTAGAAGTCTATAACCAAACAAGTATTAGTAATATGATAACAATCAAGTAAGTATTGGTGATGTGATAATAACCACGTAAGGTTTAGTAATATGCTAATAACCAGGTAACTTTAGTGATATGATATTAGTTAGTTAATTTTGGTGATATGATATTAGTCAGGTAACTTTAATGACATGATATTAGCACGTTAACTTTGGTGATATGATATTAGCTAGGAAACTTTAATGGTATGAAATTAGCCAGTTAACTTTGGTGATACAATATTAGCCAAGTAACTTTAATGATATGATATTAACCAGTTAACTTTGGTGGTACGATATTAGCCGAATAACTTTAATGATATGATAATAGAAAGGCAAGCATGAATAATATGATAATTATACTCAATGACAAGGTGACAAGTAATCTGGAAACATGTGATATACGGAACGGAAAAGTCACCCCGTGAGGTACTTGCCTTGAGCACCTTCGGCGAACACGCTGCATGAGGGATCCGAGATGGGCAACTGTCCGAACAATTCCTCAGAGGCCACATGTGAACCTACGAAAAGAAGATAGAGGCGAATAAGGCGAGGGTTAAGATAAAACCAACGATGGACAGGAAGAGACCGTTTGGCCGGAAGAAATCGCGCCCGCTGGATTTCACCATGCGAAACATCATTCGGCTGAGTGAACCACTTTCGGCCAAACGAACGGCGTCCTACTGCACGAATCAGCAAAACTCCCGTGCAAATCTACATTCGGCCATGCTACAGCTAGCTGGGTTGTGTGGCCACCGTGCCATAGTCGCACGGTCACCTCTGCTGCTGCCGTCTGTGCCGCGCCGCCATTTGCCATGTCAGCGGCCGCTCGTGCGCCTCCCGTGTGCAGCTGCTCCCAGCCGTTGCCTCCACGGCCTCGCTAGCCGCCTGCCTGGCCACCTATGCCACCCAGCCTCCGTGCACTCGCCGCTGCCAGTCGTCGCCGCCTCCGGCGTCACCATGCGCCTGTGCTTGCGCCGCCGCTCGCATGCCCCTTGCGCTGCCGCTTCGTTGTCGGCCACCAAGCCGCTACCACACTGTCGCCTATGCCGCACAGCCACGCGCCGTGCCTCTTGTATGCTAGCCACCGCCGGGGAAAGAGAGAGATAGATATGGGTTATGGGGGAAGGAGAGGTGAGGGTAACCTTTGTAGATGGGAAAGATGGGGCTACGGAAGAAGAAGGATTTCCCTTTTATTTATTCTTCCCTAAGTCCAGATAAAGGAAGGCAAATTAGGGTTTGATTCTTTTCTGGTTTTTGAAATACCGTACCTCTTTACAATTTTCTAGGTGCTACAATTCACCTTTCCGGAATTGCATTGCATTGGAACATCGTGATCTGTTCATCATAAGCCAACTCACACAATCATTCTGCGGCAACAACAAGAATATGCCCCAAAGTTTAATGGCGTTTGCTCATTTGCCCCATGCTGTCTCACTGACGTATGGGCCCTGGACCCGCATATCAGTGAGACATTATGGGGCAAATGAGCAAACGCCATTAAACTTTAGGGCAAGGGAGCAATTTTTCCCAACAAGAATTACTTAGGTTAATTAAGACTCTATATAGCTTTTCCTACAGCAGCAAACTAACATGCGGTGCCCACTAAGTCTAAAGCTGTGAATTTAGAGTCTTATCATGCGGACCTCGTGCAAACTTTGCAGTGCCCATCAATCCTAAAACTATTGAGTCAGATTTTTTTTCCCAGAACACAGTAATTAATTACAACACCTTTCATCTACCTTCAGTGCCGGTCCCAGCAATTTCAATATGGGTGTTTAGAGTTAAAATATTGCTTAATAGAAAAAAGAAAAGGCTCTCCATGGCAAAACCGAAGCACAAATTGTTCCCACTAAAAATTTATGAAAATAATATAGAAAAATTATAAAATATTAAGAAAAATATAATTTTAACTTTGCAGCTCCTCATGCAATCTTAGAGATAGTTATTTCATTTCAATGTTCCTTAGGATCACCTTGCTAACTTCTTCAAACTTTAAAAGTTTAAGGAGATTTCCTTTATTAAGTGAGTCTAGCCAATATTATCTCACAGAAAATTTAAATATACAAACTTCTTCATTTTTGAAGACTATACAATCTACATTTGACAAAGACGCAATTGTTAAATCAACTATTTAGGATTTGCCTATTTCGGGATTGCGAGGAGTGGGGGAACGAATGTAACTCGTTAGACGAGGAGACCTTGCTACAACGCTGGCTACTCCCTACCTTCCTAGTTGCTCGTGCCATCTCGCACAGTCACTTCGGTCCTAGCGCCTGCCTGCTTGCAATTGCGTTAAGGCTTCTTCTTTATTTTTCAAATCAATAAATTTTTTTATTTTTCAAAACTCTAAGACCTAAAATTGGAGATTTAGGATTCACCTATGGTGGTTTTGGCATCGCCGGTGACTCTCGGCTGGCCTTGGCCCTGCATGTGCTGTCGTGCTCCCTCCCCGTCACGCTTCGGCCCTTCTTCAACCTCCCAAGCCAAGGCTGCCGCCATGCATGGCCACAAACTTCCTAAAAATAAAACTGGTCCGGCTTCCTTAGCTGCCGATTGCTTCCGTGGCTAGCTAAGCCTTCTATCAACCTGTGCGCTATGGAAGATGGCCTCAGAAACATCAAACACGGGACGAGTTGCGTCCACTTTAAAGATCCCATTTTTAGCCGTTGTTCTGAACATGACAGCACGAAGTTTGCGCCCCAGAGAGTGGCTCTCCATTGGTGCAGGCAACACATCTGAACCTGGGAACTTTCGTTGTTTCGACAGCTGAAAGAATGATCAATTCAGGAGGGTAAACTAAAAGGGAGTGTAAAGGCTACTAGTTTTTTTTTTTTTCTGTCAAACGGGTGGTCCATCAAGCTGTACATTGATCGATGTTTCCCTGTCTAGCACTCGATCGAGTTTATCTGGTCTAGGGCTGGAATCCACTTTGCTGAAATTGAAGCTGACGGATCACTCGATGTGCTTTTAACCAGAAGACGGCAAGACGCGCCACCTACGTTGATTGGCACAGGCCAGAGATGTTTGGTGCAAATGTCCAAGTCAAACCTGAAGTACAGTTCAATGCCGACCATGCACGTGTGAGGCATACAAGGCCGTGGAGTGTGCAAAGTCAAACCTGAAGTACAGTTCAATGCCTACGTGTGAGGCATACAAGGCCGTGGAGTGTGCAATATCTTTTTTCAGAAGAAGTATTGCTCATTTTCTTTCCGCCCTTTACAAAACTGCAGCCCATTATTATTCTCCAGAGAACACACCGCGGCTCCGACATGATACGGTCCAGAAACGTCAGAAACCACATACTGCTGCAACAGCAGCGAGGCTAGGCCAGCGGAACAGCAATTGAAGTCTCACTTGCACAACCAAATGTTGTATAACTGAGGGCAAAATGGGAATTTCCCAATTGAGAAAAAGAAAATAATTTGTGCCGGTGGGGCCCACCTGTCGGTGGACCGATTGAAGAGGTAAGGGAGGAGACTTCGTCTCCTCCCCCAAGCGCCGGTGCGGGCGGTTCCGCTTCACCCGGATCTGGCGATCCTCTCGCGGCGACGGCGGCGGCCGAGTCTTGGGGAGTTGGCGATGGAGGCGGCGTCGGCGCGGGCATCTCGGTGCCAGCCACGCTGCAGCCCGCCGCTCCCCTCTGTCCTCCGCTCGGCTATAAAGCCCGGGCCTCTCCTCTCTTCGGTACACAGTGAAATCCAGTGAGCTCTCTCCCCTCCTCTCTCTCTCTTCTCCGGTGGTGACCTCGGATTCTTGGACGGTTGGCCGGCTGTTTGTGCTCCGCCGACAGCCGTGAGGCTTGACCCGTGGTTAGGGTTTTGATTTGGGCTTGAACCGAGAGATTCACCGTGAGATTTGAGTTGTGCTTGAGTGTTCTTGGCCGGAATACTCTTGTGGCTTGTGTGTTGTGCGGCAAATCCCCTACCTCGACTACCTGTTGGCTTCGGCGGACGGGAAGAAGGGCATTGTATCTCCGGCGACCATCTCCCTACTCGGTTTGTGGGGGGCATTGGTTTTCTGGGACAGCGCAATCGCGTGCCTTGCTCATTTTAGTAACTTCGGGTGATTTCGAGTATCACCGTGTTGTGAGTACTCTGGTGCTTGATCTTTGCAATTTGGCTATATACCTCATATATCAGTGAGTTGTGTTATTTTGCAAAGATTGAATTCCGTGGGCCTTTAGCTCTATGATGATATGACATACTGCTGAAATTTTATATGAATGTGAGGGTAGAGTTACTTTGAGTTTTCAATTGAATCTGCTAGTAGATTGTTCACTGATATCAAATTTGCTAGCTGCCCTAGTTCTATTATCTGTGTGAGGTCTAAATTGGTCTTTCCTGACCTCTACCGAACTTGATAATTTGGGGTGCAGCTAGCTTGGTTATTGTCTGGTCTGTGCCGAACATTGTAATTCAAAAGGTTACTCTGTCAGGTTGAATTCTTGTAGATTCGGCTCTGTCCAGTCAGTTTATTTTGATCTGGAAATACTTGTAAATAGCAAGATTCAATTATAGCTCAAAAGTAAATCTACAACTGTCATATAAAATTAAGATTAGGCATTGTCATGGCGGTGATGGCCAAGATTGATTCTTGTGCAACTCGCTTTCTGAGAGAAATTAACATTTCTCAAATTGCAGGTCATATGCTAGGTTTAAACATATATGTTAATGCTACATTAAGATTAGCATGTAGATGTTCATGTTTACTTGTTGACAAGCTAATCATGTACATATATATGTAACATCTATGTTGAGCATATGTTTCTTTTGTCATGGCTTAATTAATTCGCTTGCTGATGTATTAGTTAAGTCACTAATGTGCCATGTTTATGGTGATTGGACTATTATAATTATTGCTGGAATTAAATTAATAATTATGCTCATACCGCATTATTTACAACACCAAAAGCCTAGCCCGCGTGAGCCCAAATGTGGAGCAAACCTTTTGCAAGTACTTTGTATGGTAGCAGGGGCGGATTCAGCAATGGGTCAGGTGGGCGTCAGCCCCCCACCACCTGCTAGATGTGTATACCTCCCTTATTCCCTATAGCTCCATGCTAGCCATATGAATTATTGGCCAACGTCTCGTTCCAGGTGGTCACCGTTCAGTTCTATCTGGACCATGTGACGGCCGCCATTTTCTTCTCCACACCGTGGAGTTAGCACCGCTGTCCTCCTTCAGCAAAATATGAGGTATATCATAGTTTTCAAGATAGTCCGTAATAGCCATAATAGCGTTTTTCTATCTCTTACCGGTAATACAGTAGCTACTGTAGACCGATAACTCTGTAAGTCTTACCAACCTCCTTAAATTTTAATCTGGATGCATCACTGTACGGTAGTTTTGTACACTGTGAAGAGGAATAGTCTCCCGCTCCCACCTTGCAAATGGAAATAAATTACTACTGGTAGTACATTAACCTGTCGCTGCATGAGATCAGCGCTGCACTTATATAATCAATCTTTTTTTCCCAAAGGTTCTCCAAGGGCCCCTCGATTTGTTAGAAGTTAGAACGTCGTATACATACATGTCAAGGTGAGTAATAGTTTTATGAGTTAGTACGCCTTTTATTGATTTTGATTAGACGAAGTAAAAAATGGATTCGTTGACGAGGGACCGAGTCCGTAACAATTTATCAATCGATCGATGTATCGTTCCCAGCAGTTCAGTAACCTATAGAAGTAGGACAGTAGGTGAAGCGTAGCGTGCAGCACCTAACGCTAAAGCTGGCTTTGCGATTAACTACGACCGCTACGGCACAATGCGGACAAACACCCGCAAATTGACAGCCCAACGACGCTAACCGCGAGGCTGCTGCCGCGCAAATTCCTCGCCGCTGTTCACATAATCACGTCACCGAAGTCAAGATCGCCGATCGAATTCATATGGAGCAGCAGCACGTATCTCGTCACTGAAAAATTAATGAACCATATATGCATCTATGGTGGTGATCGGTTCGGCTGAAAAGCTCATAACTTATAACTGAAAATACTGTAGTTGGTCGAAAAAGTATTGTAGCTGACAGAGCCTTATTTAGCATAATTAAATTTAAAAAAATTTAAAAATATAAAAAATATGTTAGCCAATTACGTATAATACAAACAAATACGGGAAAAAAGAACCGGCAAAAAAACTCAACAAAAAGCCAAAAGTTTAGAAAAAGACGAAACTTATGAATAGTAAAAAATAAACCAGAAGCCGAAGCCGAATTGATCAGGGCCAATTATATCTTTGTGTGTCTTCTCGCACAACGCCAGCGAAATTTTGGCCATTATACTAGCAAGTGACGCGCAGAGAAGTTGAGGCTTGAGAGGAAGGACACGTCTATGGACATGTTTAATATAGTTATGGTTTATAACTTTTGGTTAAAATTTTTAAAATTTAGCTGTTTGCGATAGAGATTATGGAGAGAGATACTCGCTTGTGATTTTAGTTGATATAGATATTGGACTTTTAATATATACTATAATTAATTTGTAGACTCCGTTTAAAAGTTAAGTACTATACAAAAATCTAAAACTATTTTTAAGAAGCCATTAAAGGAACAAGCACTGTGTTCTGCACGTACGTAACGCCGTGTGAGCTGGAAGAATTGTGCAGTACGGTGGTTGGAGAAGCGAATACTTAAAAGGTTAAAATTGGTTATGTACGTACTACTAGCTGATTAGTAGCTTAGACGAAAGCACTTATAATTTAATCCTAGCATGCACCCAACCTGCGTTTGCGTGTGCTTAAATCGTTAATAAACTTGTTACCCACCCAACAAACGGGCCGGCTTCGCGTCGGTGCATGAGCCATGAGGCGCCGAACCAACACGAAACCTCATAAACAACAGCTCATCTATACTTCTACATGTGCACTGCGATCCAATAAAGAATTCAGTTGCACGGTTAGCTTAGGCGTGTTCTTGTGTAAGGTCTCTGAGAAATTAAACAAATCGCGAGTCAATTATAAGCAGGGGGCATCATCAATTCAATCGTAGCCCTCTCTGCTGCTGCTGCTGCTGCTGCTGCCGCCGCCGCCTCGCGACTCGCGAGTTCGCCTCGCTGGCGACCGACAGAATGGGGGGAAAATTGCAGCAGGCGAAAGAAACGTTTCTCTTAACGTGTGCATGGCCGATGGAGCCGAATTATTATTATTATTATTATTATTATTATTATTATTATTATTATTATTATTATTATTATTCATGCGAGAAAGGACGGACTGGTTGGTGCGTTCATATGCTTTATAAGAGTTGACCTCACATGTGGCAGCCCAGTGGGACTTCTGGCTACTGCTATGCGTTTTAGAATTTTTTGTACGGATAGTCCATTTTTTATTCGAAATTACATAAATATACCTGTGGGAAAATTTTTTTACAAAAATAGGCTCCAGTCGCCGAATGGTTGGGCGATGGAGCCTATCGCTCAAACAGCACATGGCGGTGGAGAGTCTACCAACCGTTGGGCGATTAACTCGGTCGCCCAACCATTCGGCGATTGCAAATAAGTCGCCCAACCGTTGGACGATCGATATCGCCGCCCAACCGTTGGGCGGCGAGGTGGATATAAGGCCGCGCTCGGCCGCCGACCGACTCGTCCACTCTCTTGCGCAGAGAAGAAGAAAGAGAGGAGAGAGGAGGAGAAGAGGAGGAGAGAAAGAGAGGAGAGGAGGAGAAGAGGAGGGGAGAGGAGGAGAAGAGGAGAGGAGTGCGCGATTTTGGGTAATTTTTGTGTTATATTTTTGTTAGTGTAGAAAATTAGTTTAGAAATATAGTTAGTGTAGATAATTTAGTTTAGAAATATAGTTAGTGTAGATAATTAGTGTAGATAATTAGTTTAGAAATATAGTTAGTGTAGATAATTAGTTTAGAAAATTAGTTAGTGTAGATAATTAGTGTCGATAATTTAGTGTAGAAAGATAGTTAGTGTAGATAATTAGTTTAGAAAATTAGTTTAGAAATATAGTTAGTGTAGATAATTAGTGTAGATAATTAGTTTAGAAAATTAGTTTAGAAATATAGTTAGTGTAGATAATTAGTGTCGATAATTTAGTGTAGAAAGATAGTTAGTGTAGATAATTAGGGTAGATAATTAGGGTAGATAATTTAGTTTAGAAAATGTAGTTTAGAAATTTAGTGTAGAAAATGTAGTTTAGAAAATTAGTTTAGAAATATAGTTAAAAAAATAGTTTAGAAAATGTAGTTTAGAAATTTAGTTTAGAAAATGTAGTGTAGAAAATTAGTTTACAAATATAGTTTACAAAAATAGTTTACAAAATGTAGTGTAGAAATTTTAATGTAGAAATTTAGATGTAGAAAGTTTAGTGTACAAATTTAGATATAGGAAATTTAATATTGAAATTATTGTATAAATTTAGATGTAGAAAATTTAATGTAGAAATTATTGTACAAATTTTGTGTATGACTCGTCTTTGGGCGTGCCTCCGAGTGGCGCTGCATTTGTTGACGAGCACGTGGACCGCTCTCATCGTGCTTCCGTCTAGTGCCGCACAGGGAGCACAGACGAGCCGCCTCGGTTGGGAGTGGTGGGACACGCACACCTCGCGTGGCACGGGACTCGACCCTCGTTGGATCGCCGGTTTGCACTACTCCGGCGTTTAGTGCGGCCGTAAGTTCATTCCGGCCGACCTTCACTTTGTTTGCGGTGCGGGATGCGGGCTACTCCTCTTGCCGGATGGTGCAGGCCACGGACGAGATGCGGCGCGGCGGGGGCGAGGTGGGCGGGAGCGATCACGGCGCTTCCGTTCGGCCGTTCCTGGCGGCGGCTTTGGTGGACCGTTGGCGCCCGAGACGCACACTTTCCACCTCCCATTCGGGAGATGACGCCGACCACGGAGGATGTGTCCTCGCTCCTTGGCCTTCCGATCGCGGAGACGCAGCCTTCCTACCGGAGGCCCAGACGATCGGCGCACGACCGCTGGCGATTCGAGGTGTCGTTCCACCGCCCTCGGACCACGTGTTGAGAGGCGCAGACCCATGGGCCGACGCCGAGGTGGCTCACACGATGCAGTGCGTGGTTTTTACATTCGATCGTGTCGTCCAACCGTTTATTTGTGGTATTACGTACTAATAAAACTTGTTTGAATTCAAGTGGGCGCATGGTTCCCAGTGACGATCACCGTGTGTCGCGCCACCGAGGCGTGCGTCTTTGTGGTGTTTGGTTGGGTGCTTTTCACCACCACCACGGCAACTCGGTGGATCGCGCCTTATCGCTTATGCGAGGCGATCGCCGACGCGAGCCCCACCGGTCGGTGGGATCGGCCGTGCTTGCCGCGACGCATCGCGCCCTATGCGATCGCGTGCACGAGATCAAGGCGAACTTCGATCCTCACGGGTTGTCCGCTGCTCTCGCGATTGTGGTCGTTTGGCGCTTAAGCCTCGGGCGACTGTGCTAGACGACATGGGTCCGCACGGCCCGAGATGTATCGAGGGGAGACGTCGACCGCCGACGATGGGTTCTATCCGTGCCGTCGTCGAGTAAGTATTATCACGATCAACTATTTCGTCTTATTGACGATCGTCATTCTAAACAACTTATATTTCTTGCAGTGCAGTTCGCGCGACGCGCAGTCACGCGCGCGTCTGGGTCTTTGTGGAGCGGCTCGACCGCATCACAGCGGACGGCGTGGCGCTGAGCCGACTGCAGATCTGGCGATTGAGCCCGTGCTCTGGCGGGCTGTCCTCACTTTCTTTGGCGTGGCCTGGCTTCGGCTCACCGCCGAAGCTCGTGTACCTCATCTACGTGGAGGACTACGCACCCAGCCGGTGATGCGGCGATTCGGGCCACGGCGGCCGGTTCTGCACACGATCGGACCATCGATTCGCGCCCACGCACGGGTGAGTGATCGTTTCGCTAAATATTTACATACTTACTCTGCGTTCGCAAGTATCTCACATCCAATAATGGTTCTATACGCAGCACAACGCGAAGGGAGTGAAAAGAGGCACCGATCGTCGTTGAGGATGCGACCATGGGTCGGCGGTGGCGGTGCGCTCGGCGACGCGCGTGGAGGAGGACAGCCCGCACGACGGCAGGAGTACGCGCGAGTACTGCTATTGGTACCGGCCGCGAACCGTGCGAGCTCGTATATGTGCTAGACCCGCCGCCACACACGTCGCGCTCCGACGGACACGCATACCCCTCGACTTCGCGCGACGCCACCTCGCGATGCGTTTCATGTCATTTCAAAGATTCCCAAATGGTAATGTCATTTCGATAATCAACCATTTCATGTCTTTGTGTCCAGGCTGACGTCGGTTCTGCCCTATGCCTCGACTCCGGGACAGTACTGGAGAGGCTCTCCAGTGGTGCGCACCTGACCCATGAGGAGGCTATCAGCTTTGCGCGTCGGGTGCACGACGGGTGTAGATGTATCGTTAGCCTACTCTCCTGCACGAGGCTACCGGCGGTCTCCACGCCCACCGCCGATCGCTCGTCCACCCGACCAGCGTGTCACTACTCGTGCACCTACGTGATACGTCCTCCACCACCTCACCCGAGCGGCCGGGGTTCACTGGCGGGGCCTCCTACACCGGTTCACTTCACGCCTTCACGCACACCTGTCTTCCCACGCAGGTGTACGCCCCTCCTCCTACGTCGATGGCGCCACGCACGGGTACGCAGAGGTTCTTATATCGTGTTTATCCGAAGACGACATGCAACGCACTAACGTTATTAATATTGCGGTACTTACCAGCGAAGACGGCGTCTCGGCATCTCCCGTGCCGGGCGAAGTGGACCGATTTTCGCGTCTACACCGGAGTGGCATGGACACTTCTCCGACGTAGCACCGGAGGTTATCTCTGCGATGCCCTCCCGGTGCCGGAGAGCACACGGCAGAGGTGCGGTGACTCGCCCGCCCGCGGGATAGACACCCTCCTCCTCGTTTTACTTTTTCGGATCGCCCTAACCCGTTGCCGGAGGAGGGCTAAGCGAGGCCGTATGGGAGGGCGCGCGGCGCGGTGACGGGCACACCGGGGTGACTAGTGAGGCGACGCTGCAGATGCTATGTATTTATGCATGTAATGAAAAACATGCGGCATGTTACTCACGATTATAATATTAAGTTTATTTAAATTTACATAAGTCTATTATCTCTCTCCGCACATAAACTATCTCACTTAACAGTGTATGTATCGATCGTTCTGTACCCAATCTTTCAAGAAAAAAAATTTTAAAACTTTTTGCACACCTACAATATACAATGAACATAAACTTTTATTACAACTTCACCGTATTTTTTACCCGTTCAACGTTACAAAATTCACAAAATCTAAAACAAAACACGGTGGCTACATGCAGTCGCCCTACGGGATGGCGACTGCATGCTAGTCGCTTAACGGAAGAGCGACTGCATGCTAGTCGCTCAACGGAAGAGCGACTGGATGTAGTCGCTCTACTGTGCAGCGAGACATATTGTGTCGCGGTCTGGTTGGGCGATAGGTTCCAGTCGCCCAACCATTCGACGACTGGAGCCTATTTTTGTAAAAAAAATTCCCGCGGGTATATTTATGTAATTTCGAATAAAAAATGGATTATCCGTACAAAAATTCATGCGTTTTAGGCTATGGTTCATGTCTTTGAAATAAGTCTATTTTTGGTCTTGAAACTCTGGTCAATGTTTAATTTTTACCTTGAAATTGAAAACTGACTGTTTTTTACCTCTCAACTTTCAAATCCGGATAAATAACCCCCATCAAATTTCACCCTGGTTGGAAGTGAAAAACAACTGGTTTTTTGAGTTTAGGGTGAAAATTGGACTTCGACCATTAATTAAAGAATTAATTTGCTAACAGGTACTCTGTCTGTTCTTTTTTACTTTGTACTTTTTACGGTCTTCAACATGCAATTTCGGCTATTACTTTTTATAACTTTATATTAAGATGTACTAATAAAATTATAATATTATGAAAGTATTTTTAATAATAAATCTAATGATATAATTTTTGTCTAGCCAGTCTAGATAGTTTTAAACATAGTGACAATCAAACTTGAGAAAGTTTGACAGAACGGATTATAGGACATCAAGTAAAAAAAGAATGAAGAGAGTACCAGTTTTTATCCATGCACCTTTTGGATTGTTGATCCACTCTAAATTTTTTGCATTCTTCGCTTCAAGGCTTCACTGTAGGGCCCCAGATATTACAATCCGGATTCCTCTGTGATTTACTGCACTATTCCCTGGATCAGTAGATAGTGCTCACAGTTACAGAAATGAATATCAAAATACATATCATACGGAGCGTAAATATAATAGCAGACTTACTCATGGGCGATTAGGCGAAATCATGAAATTGCAGCGGCGGAAGAACGAAGCACGCAAGTGGGACCTTGAGACATGCCCACAGCGACCAAGCGGAGGTTCGCGACCTAGCCCTTGACATCTTCATCTTCTTTGCCGGCTTGTCCAATCTTGTTCCGAGGCGAAGTGATTTGATTCTGAATCTGAATTTTTGTCGCAAAGCGGCGTGAGCACTCAGACCCGTGCTCGTGAGCCAACACACGAATGCAATATTTAACATGTTTGGCTAGTCAAAGGAGAGGCTAGGGTTATTTTATTTTGCAAGGAGTGCTTTTGAATACAATTAACTAAAAGCCCTATGACTTAGCAATTTTGGAACAAATCTTAATGTACAAGGAAATGCATTAGTAATATCGATCCGATTCCATCCACCATTACATGGCATCTGTACCATATAGCAATTTCTTGACGTTATAGCCGCTTAACTTACCACTGGGGCGACACCGGGACAATTCCAAATCAGGCGGTCCTTCGCCTTCCACTTTTCCATTCGGTTTTCAAACATTTTGTAAGCAGAACTATATCGATTAAGTTCCCATATGCGCCCATGACCGTGAGCACGGCTATTCGAATAGTTTTGACTCTGCGAGTTTGTACACTTTCACCACAAGAGACAATCAACTCGTTGCCCACACGATTCCTTAGGCGTGTGGTCGAGCGCACTCATCACGGTGACTTTTCAAAGTATCTAGTCCTTTCTCCCATCTCACCTTATGGGTAACCTCCCATTTGCGATGGGCCCCATCTGTTTGCAGGATGTTTCTCACTACTACTAGCGTCACGGGCTTCCTCTCCCTCTGCGCTAGCACGACCGAGAAACTTCACCCTCACTGGTGTCCCTTCAGGCCCCTTGCCATAGCATAACCCCATCAATCCACTACCGGTGAGATGAGTCCGGATTTCGATAAGTTTACTTAGCCAAGTTGTATTTCTGAGACTTGTGGTTGTCTTTGTTTTACAGGTTGACATGACAAGATTCAGTCCTTAGTATTATCGGAGGTTCTACCACACTCCACAATTTTGTGCATTCCTTCGCACCACATACCAGCCCCAAACCATCCGCTCGGATATTAAAGCAAATTGAGAGTTTTGGGAATATAAAATAACCATATCCAACATACACGATCATTATCACCATGACTGCCCAACCAACTTTTCTCATGATTAAAAAGTGATGCTTGGGCGCTCTCGCGCCCATGAGTACCTAAACAATACTACGCATGGCATACAATTACGGGCTTATTTTCGAAAGGGTATTACTATAATTTTTGCTAGGGCGACAAGGTTCTCGACTTCAAATATTCCAACGGAGGGGTAATATTAATTCAAGGCACACAATGGAAGATAACTAGAGTCTAAAATTAACATGTATTTGCATATAAATAACCGCATGCAATTTGATAATTTAAAGCAAAGTAATTTGCGAAATGTAGGTTCAACATGATCAAAGTATTGACTACTTTGGCGCGGTTTACACTGCGGTCTTGAGCTCACACAATGCTTTCTTGAGCTTCGATCTCTATCTTCACTTTGAGCTTGACCTCGCTTGATCCATTGGATCTTCGGACTCGATATCTAATTACGTTCTAAATAGCTGAATACAAATAAAGGCAAATAACTCAAAAGATCCAAATAAATCCGAATAATTGAAATGGCGATTTAATTTAATTTATACATTTATTACAATTTGAGAATAGAAGGGTGATTCGGTTTAGTGTGTTGCAAACACGATGATAGCTGGATTTGAGTGAGAGAACCGATTATCGAATAGCTTTACCGTGAGGAAAATTTTAGGATAATAAGAGATCAAAAGTGAGGACGTATCTACAGGAATTATTTGCTTTGGAAAAGAAATGGCCAAATATAGCCGATTGGAGAAAGGCAAGGTGTGATCTTTTTATTACTAACTTCTTTTATTATTTTCGTATTTATCAAGGAAGTTCTATGAGCTAGGTTAGACCTATGTATCGATGTACGAGTCTGACTGGGTATGTATTTCTTGTAACTTAGGTTATGGTAAAGGCAAACTAGACTGATGGATGAGATCTGTACTTATTCTATAAATCTTTTAGTCAAAAGTATTATAATTCTTGGTTATCGTTATTAAGTTTTAGAGTAATCTCTATGTCCGTGAGATTATTTTGATCCTTGATGACCTAGGGCTACTATATTAAAATATGTCACTGAGGTTTGTTTAATGGTGACATGATAAACATTAGGCATATATGTTTACATGCTAATTAGGGCCATCTTTATCAAATATGGACATTTATCCAAGGTCACTTCTCCTCATTAATGCCTTAATAAATAATTAGATTTACCATATAAATACTAAAGTTACACTAATTATTTATCATGACAACTAATCCGCATTTAAATCATACATAAACTCTCTAAAGCCTTATTTGAATTTTATTGGCTCCCACAGATTATTCTAAATTTTTCCTAAGTCTTTCCTTTAATTTAAGATTAGATTTAGAATGGATATTATTTTGTCGAGCGTTAATCTTCAGAGCATAGGTTATATATATAGAGATGTATATAATTTTTAGTTTAGCAATTAAACATTAGAGTCAGGTTTCATAGCATTTTATGGCTCAACATTTTATGTATCCTCGGTATTACTAGGCTTAGTTTAATTTGAATTAGGATCTATTTATACGGGTCGTTGCTTGCTATACTCAATCATGCTTAACATTATTATTTACTAAATTTAACGTTGAGGTTTAATTGGTGGCACCATTATCATTTTGTCTATACCTTGGTTATTATTATTAGACCTAGCTTTATTTATTTATCTAGCAAGGCTTGTTTTATAATGTTATATTTCAGTATTTGCTATTTAGCAAAATCTAACACTAAAATTTATTTATCGATGACACGCTAGTGATAACTACTATTTACGTAACTACTTTAGGTAGCTTGCTTTTAATCACCCGATGACCAAAGGGCTACTTTATTATAATTGCCACATATATATTTTTCTAATATGGCATCTCTACTTAAGGACAAGGTGGTTATCATTTTATGTACCTTTAGTTGTTGGGTAGTGCAGATCAAGTATTAAAGGAAAAGATTATATATGTCTGTATTTAAGTGATAGCCTGGCTTGCTATTTAATTAAATTTACCATTGGTATTTATTTGATGATGGCATTGATGATGGCATGATGAACATTAGGGCATATATCATAACTAAGGTTAATCTTTATTAAGGTTGAATATTTAATCAAGTCGCTCTTTCTATATTAATACCTTTAATTAATAATTAGATTTAATATAGACAATAAACGCTCATTACCTTTTCATATGTGGTATTTAACTAAATATTAAATCCTAAATAACCTTATTCACATCCTAATGTAATTTATTGGCTTTCATGGATTAATCCTAGATTTAAAATCTCTAATAATCTTATTTACCTTCTAATTAAATTTTATCAGCTTCTCTACATTATTCCTGAATTTTCACTGATTTTTATTAATTAAGATGAGCTAAAGGTAACAAACTAAAAATGTGGGGAAAGAGTGCTACCAAGCTGGAATCGAACTCAAGACCTCACAAGATCTTGTGTGTTAGGCGTGCTCTGTTAGCCAAGTGGGCGTCGGCACAGGTTGATGGAACTGCGCACACATTAGGAAGAGGTAAGTGTTGGGAGCTAACCAAAAGCAGAGCAGCGGCTCGCGCCATGGCCAATGGTGGCGCCGGCGAGCGGTCGGAGAGTTGGTGGCGGCGGCCAAAATGGATGCCCGACGAGAAGGAACCCCTTGAGGTGGCGGCTCGGCCAAGATGCTCGTGGCGGGCAGCGGCGGTGTTAAGCGGCCGGCGGTGAAGGAGAAAAGAAGCGGCGGCGTGGTGGGAGAGGAGAATTTGGTAGCGCATGAGCGGTAGGGGTTGGGAGGAACCTACCCATGGCGGCGGCTTCGGTGAGAAGGCGTCCGGCGGCGGCAGCGCGGCGGTGGCGCGAGGCGCCCTGGCGGGAGTTAGGCGGCGAAGAGCCGGCGGGGCGGGCGAGTCGGTGTCTTGAGGTGGTGCTCCGCCACGCCGACTTGGCGGCATTGACCATGGAAGAGGCGGGTGAGGATGGCGGTGGTGGCGGGATTGGGAAGAAGAACCATCTGGCGAGCTCGGCACGAGTTTCTTCAATTAACTTTGAAGGGAGGTAGAGGGGAGTGGCGCGCACCGTGGCGTGCTCAATTTGGGAAATCGCCGTCGCGGTGGTCGGGAGTGTACTGGAGCGCCGCGCCATGGGCGGGAGAGGAGAGAGAGAGAGAAGTGGCGCGCGGGAGCTACTTATACCCACGGCGGCTATGAAAGCAGTGGGCGGTGGAAAGCGGGGCGGCGAGGAAAGCGGTGGCGCGGCCGCATGGAGGCCACGCGGTGAAGAAAGCCGAGCTTCGCGAAGGACGGAAGAGGAGGGTTGGTCGTGACGCGTGCTCCACCGGCGGCAGCGCGTGACGCAGCGGGACGCGACGGGGCTCGAGGCGATGCGGCCGGCGGCGCGGCGCAGAGAGGTGACGCGGCGCACGAGGGGCGGTTGGCGCCAAAGGCGGTGACGCGAGAGAGAAGAAAGAAAGGAAAGGGAGGCGGAGGAGGAAGAAAGAAAAGAAGGGGTGCGAGGAGCCGGCCCAGTGAGCGAGAGGAAGGAGGAGCATGCCGTCGGTCGGCGGAGAAAAAAATTAAGAAAGAGAGGAAAAGGATGGCCCACATGTAATAGAGAGAGGGTAGGGAAAAGGATGAAAATAGAAAAGGAATGCTCAAGCCAAGTTTTAAAATTTTGATTATTTAAATGTGAGTTACGCTAAATTTTTAAATGCAAAATCTTTGGTTCAATATCCGGATACAAAATCTAATATTCCTTTTGGTTGCGTTTTATTGAGTGAACTTTTGAACTCAAGATTTTTAGTATTTTGATTCTTAGAATTTTTCAACTTCAAAATAATATTTCGTATCTTTTATTACCACAATTTCTATTTGTACTTGGGATTTATTTCCAGTTATTTGTTTTGCTCAGCGCAAAACTCAGTAACACCCAATAAGATGTTTAACCAAAATTCAAATACCATTAAGATGCAAATAAAAATTTGTGTTTGCTCAAAATTTCAAACATCCCAAAATTTAGGATGTTACATTCACCCAGACACAACCCTTATTTTTTTTAGGATGACAGTAGCCGATGGTTATATAGTGAAAGCTGCAATGGTGTTGCCAAGTAGGAAGTGATGGCGGCGGGTTATGTGATTGTGAGAGAGATGTGACTGGAATGGTAAGGAAAGTTTTGATTTCGGAAGGTACGGAGGTGATCGGGACTGATCCGAGCACTACGACTGATCAATTATATAGGCATTTGTGGTTGGACTTATATTTATATTATTAAAATACAAATAATTGGTCCCGGGTGAAGTCTTGAAGTGGAGAATGCAAAAAAATTTAAAGTAGATCAATGATACAAAAGGTGCATATGTGAAAAACTGATACTAGTTAGCAAATTAATTCTTTAATCAATTTATTAGAAAAGGTACATTTTTTGCCCTTGAACTTTGTTTGAAGTCCTATTTTCATCATAAACTCGAAAGCCGATTGTTTTTCACCCCCAATTAGGGTGTAATTGGGTCGGGGGATTATTTGTCTGAGGTGAAAACAACTAATTTTTGAGTTCAGGATGAAAATGGGATTCTGACTAGAGTTCAAGGGTCAAAAATGGACTTGTTCCTATGGCTTTAAGTTACAATTTATTAGTCTAATAAACAATGATTGCTGAGAGACGCCAAAAGTCACTTAAAAACAAAAAAAACATGGACTTAGCCTCTTAACGACATCTAGATAGCTATGGTAGCTAGGTGTGTAATTCGCCGGGAATTATGTTCGTTTGCTTTTCCTTCTCTGAAAACAAAAATTGTTTAGGCGATGGGTTCCATCCTAACCAATTTGTGTTGCTTAGTTTCCAAGACACAGGAATGGACTATTGGTAAGTACTCACTCCCTACGGAGTGTGGGAGAGACCCCCCAATCGGCATTCATTCGAGGCTCGAATTTCGAGATGAGAAAAAATAGTAGCTAATTACATATGGGTCCCATATACTCCCCATATTACTCCGGGGGAGTTCGCGCGAGGAGAGCCCCGCCACGTCGCCCCTGTGCGCGCTCGCGCGTGTGTGGGGAATTTATGTCTGACGAGGAGGTATTTTTCCTGTATTTTTCGAAAATTATGTAAAGGTCCTTTTTCTCGCGAAAAGGTCCCTGCCAGTTTTTTAGCCCCTCCACTTTGCAGGATAGTCCCCCGCGGTTTTCGAAATTGCGCACGGGTCCTCGTTTGTTTACGTACAGGCCCTCGGTTTTTTGCGAAAAAGACCTTTAACTTTTTCGAAAATACGCATGTGCCCTCAATTTTTTTAAAATTTTTTTTACAAACTCCTCACGGATTATCGCCTCTTTTACTTCGGTACACACGGTGGCTGGCGCGGCATGGCACCGCGCCTATGAGGCTAGTAATTTCTAACAAAGGAAAAAACTTTGCGCCGTAGGGTATCCAACATAAGACCTGCAGATTGAGAAAGTATCATCCACCACACCAGAGCACTACACACGTTAAAGTAGTACTTTACATATCTTTTATCCTCAGATTTAAAGTTTGAAATTTAAATTTAATTCAAATCTTTGACCAAAATTTTCACTGAAATACCAAAATTTTGACCATTTCACCTCTTTCGCTACCCTCCAAAAAAATTACAAAACGAAATAGTTTTTCCTGATAGGCAGTACGACGGATTACTACGGACCAATAACTCGGTATTCAATAAATTGATGAATAAATCTTATTAGCTCTCCCTAAATTTTAATCGAGTTCAGCACTGATCGCAGATTGAACAAGAAGAGCCCAGTTCACGCACAGAAAACGCACACGCTCAGATTGTGGCGTGTTGTTCATCGATCGACCGCGCGGGGCGGGGGCGGTCAAATGATGACACGCATCGGGCACCAACTGTAACCCATCACCGGAAAAAGGGTGCCACAACCACACATCACCACAACCACCGGGCCACCGGGGGAGAGAGAGAGAGAGAGAGGTCGCTAGTGCTTCTCGATTCTACTTCCCCACCGAACCGGCCGGCCGGCAGCTGATCGATCGGCCGGATGCCGCTGCTGCCCATGATTTCACCCCTCGTCACCGCCACCAACACGAAACACATAAGCACACGCATGCAGGCAAAACGGGCACGTCGGCGAACAAGATAAATCCGTGTGCTCGAGTTCATGCACGCTGCAACAGATTCAAGATAAACACACACGCTGCAACAGATTCATCGTATGTCGTATGGAGTTGCTACGATCGAGCGGTCATGCATATCTTCAGATGAATCGTATGTGTACACTAATACTACGATCGATACTGCTGCTTATACTAGCTAGATAGATAGTACGACGCTTGGTTTGGTATGGCTGGGGCAGTGCATATGCGATGCATTAGTGCGTCACTAACGCGCACGCCACCTAATGGTTGCTGCGTCCCGGAAAAAGGAAAAACGTGACACCAACAAGACGCCGTCGTCTCGCTCGCTCGCTTCTCCTCTCCGCTCCTCGTGTACGTGCCGCTTCTTCTAGCCACCTCCCGCCCTTTTTAAACCACCACCGCTCCGAAATTCGCCTCCCCACCACTGCCGCTGCCTAGGTAGGACACACGAATTAGATAGCCAGCTGAGCTCAGCTAGCCTGCTGCGGTGCGACGCGAAGCGTGGCTCCCGAGAATCCAAGGAGGGCTAGCTAGGGAGGGAGGCGTTGGTTTAGTAGTTCTTGGTTGGATGGGGTCGTCCGCGGATCACGGCGGCGCCGGCGGGAGGCCCAAGAAGGGGTCGGGGTCGCAGCTGTGGAAGAAGGCGCTGCTGCATTCCTGCCTCTGCTTCGTCATGGGCTTCTTCACGGGGTTCGCGCCGTCGTCCGTGTCTGACTGGACGTCCGCGGCCGTCGCGGCGGGCGGGGTGGGGAGCACCCTGCTGCACACGGCCGCTGCGGGTGGGGCCGTGAACCGGAGCCTGCTGGCGCAGGACGCGGTCGGGGGAGGCGCGGTGGCGGGCCCTCGGCCGCTGCTGGTGGTGGTGACGACGACGGAGTCCACGCCCTCGGCCTCCGGGGAGAGGGCGGCGGCGCTGACGAGGATGGCACACACGCTGCGGCTGGTGGCGCCGCCGCTGCTGTGGGTGGTGGTGGAGGCCTCCCCGGACGTGCCGGCGACGGCGCGGCTGCTGCGCGCCACGGGGCTCATGTACCGGCACCTGACGTACAAGGAGAACTTCACGGCCGCCGAGGCCGTCGCGGGCAAGGAGCGCCACCACCAGCGCAACGCCGCCCTCTACCACATCGAGCACCACCGCCTCGCAGGCGTCGTCCTCTTCGCCGGCCTCGGCGACGTGTTCGACCTCCGCTTCTTCGTCCAGCTCCGGCAGATCAGGTACCAGCAGCCACATAACCCCCAACGTTCTTTCTTGCATTCATCTTAGCAAAGTAAAACAAAAAATCTATTCCTAACAAAATCTTCTACTAACAATCTTTCACGCCGTAAAACAAAACAAAGCTTTCACATTTAATCTTCCTTTCTTGATGCGAGCAACCACGCACGCACGGCACCAACACACCATGACACCAGTAAACTACACAAGCGCCCAAAGCACACTAGCTGGGCTAGTTGCGAGCAACTTTGTCAGGTTGCACCGAGCGCTAGCTACAGCTCACGCACCACCTGGTGACCTCTGCGCCGTTAGTTTAATCGGCGGGGAGAATCGGAGCCATGTGAAGAGGTCGCCCCTCCCCCATCGCCCCCATCCGCCATTCAAGGGTCCTTTTAACCTTTCCAGTTCCGTTCTTTTCTCTGCCCCTGTGGCCTGTGCTGTACTGTAACTTCAGTCCTCAGATCTTGAGGACGAAAGGCAGGCTGGAGCAGAGCAAGCAGCTGCTGCATTTGTGCAGCTCTTTGCTTTGTTTTCTTGCGTCATGTTAGTTATATTTTACTGCTACTATGTACTATGTAACGATCTTGTTTGGTACCTTAATTGGCTGCCAATGGCATCACGGGGGGTGGTGTGTTGGTGTGTGCATGTAGCGTACGAGATGCCCAAATGTGTCGGCAAAATGATTGCCACCCCTCAACTAGCGCCGCGGGGTGGACGGGACGTGCTGTCCTTTCTTAGGGCCCGATCCTCGTCTGAATCTGATAGGGGAAACTGGAAAGAGAGAACGGATAATAGCCGCGGACGTCAAAGCGTAGGGTCTGTTCTTTTTTTTTCTGCGGCTTGTAATTTTTGATCTGTTTGTATAAGAGATTATATAATAACAGAAACTCATGTGCGGTTTTTACTGATATAAATAAAGTCAATAAAGTATGTACTACAATTAACTAGTAGACCCTATTTTGAAAAAAATACTCCGTTTAAAAGCTAGTTACTGTAGAAAAGTCGAAAAACAGCTTTTAGAAGCTAAAAAGAACAGAGCCATAGCAGCGCTCGTGCCGATTGTTGCACGGGTTGTTGCATGAGCCGGCCTGCAAATTGAGCTCGTGCCAGTGCCGTTTGAATCACGATGCGTGAAGTCGACGTGTTGCAAGTTGCAACGGCTGCTTCCTAGCTTTGGTTATATCCTTACATGGCTGGCATATCCGCATATGGTTCTTATTCAATTTGCCGTGGGAAAAGAAACTGATGGTTTGATTCTTGTTAGTAGTTTCATAAATCAAAATTCACTCAGCTTTTAAGTTCGTTTCATTAGTGAAACCCTTCAAAGTCGCATATTAGTTTCTTTTTGTGGAACTTTTCATTAGCGTAAACCACCTAGTAGGTGCTATCATGCTAATCAGTTAATGCCGTTCACAAAAAAAATGTTCAGTTTGCATTGCAATTTCTTTGCAAATGCCGCTTGAAATCAACATATGACAATCCCAGGAAAAAAAGAATGTCTTGCTTCTGATTCTATTTTAGTTTGCAGAATCTGCCATCTCTATAGTAGTTTAATTGTAGGAACTGCAATTTTTCGAAACGCCAAGGTGACATAGACGCTCCAGTTAGCAACATTTTAGCCACATCCATGCTGATTTCTACTGCTTTCTAACGCGAGAATCTTATTGCTCTCCCCGAAAATTTTCAGCACATTCGGTGCGTGGCCGGTGGCAACAATGTCGCGGAACGAGAGGAAGGTCGTCGTCGAAGGCCCTGCGTGCAGCTCGTCCAGGGTCACCGGCTGGTTCTTCAGGGACTACAGCAACGGCACCTCGCCCGCCGCCGCCGGCACGGCGAGGCCCGAGCTCGACGTCCGGGGCTTCGCGTTCAACAGCTCGGTGCTCTGGGACCCCGAGCGGTGGGGCCGGTACCCGACCTCCGAGCCCGACAAGTCCCAGGTCAGTCAACAATCAGCTTTCATGCATACCAATTACCAACTATGTCGCAGTACTACACAAACATCACCATTGTCAACACCGGAACAGCAAGCATTTATCTCGTCTTTTGCACGGCACAGCAAACGTCGCGCTTGCAAACGCGTGATTTTTGGTTAGATTAAAAGAGGCATTTCCGCCATGAAAGTGGCGTTTTGCCCTGTCAGCTAGCGCGTGGTTGTTCATGCGTCCATGTGGTACAGGTAGGGGAGGGAGGGAGGGAGGAGAAAAGGCCGTGTCTCACGGCCCATCTGTCCCAACTTTCCCGGTCAAATCCTTGTCACCCGTCACAAACTCCCCTCATTTCTGCGTAAAGATCAATGGCACTGTTCGGTGCTCATTTCAGCAGCAAATTGTTAATTTCACCTTGCAAAATGGTGTGGGTGTCGGTACACTGCAGTTGCAGCAAATCGACAAAACGGATCGAATCCGACAGGATCAGGATTGGCATTGGAAATGCGAAATCACGGGGTTATTTTAATCCGGTGCGGTTAAGTTGGGCTAATTTGGTGGGGGAGGGGGGGGGGGGTCCCATGCCTGGGTAGGATTGGTACAGCCATGATGAGTTCAGTGCAAGGCAAGCCAGTTGGTGGTTAGCAGCAGCAGCAGCAGTACCTTGGCCCTTCTTTAAAAAAAACAGAACTTCTTTTAGGTGTACAATTGGGTGTTCATCTTTCTTGAATCTAACCACTAAAGCATCCCTTTTGCTTATCATCAATCATGCAAGGTTATTGGAGGCTTAGAGCTTCTTTCTCTGCAGTGCTCATTGCTCCTGTAATGCCCAAAGTTGTGATTTGCTTGCTTGTAATATCCAAGTTTAATTTGGCACTACATGGTAATATACCACTGCCCTGAAGTGTTTTGGATGTTATTGCTTCTCAGGACTCGATGAAGTTCGTGCAACAAGTGGTGTTGGAAGATTACAGCAAAGTGAGGGGCATTCCTTCCGATTGTTCAGAGGTCATGGTATGGCATTACGACAAGACGGCGCCCTCTTCTTCGCAACCGTCTCTGGAGAATAAGAGAACATAGAAGGGTGGGTTATAGACGAGACTGGATGAGGTGTACATTGTACATGCATGATCACACCAGCAAGTTGTTGATTTTCCCACTAGCTGCAAAGAAGAAAAAATTTTGATTTTCTTTCCAGGGGATGGATCAATCCGTCTCCCCCCAGGCGATATCATCATAATGTACATTTTTTTCACTATTCTTTAAAAACTGTGATATATGTATAATCTCTTCTTTTTGTTTCAAGAGGGTGTGATTACATAACACCCCTTGAAGTGTCTCTCGAGACTGAAATGAATAGAAGGCAAGTTAAAAGTTCACTTAGCACTGAAAATACACTTTATGCTCTCTACTTCAGAAGTTACCAAGGGTTTATACAATTTGCAAACGAGAAACTCTCCATTCTTGGGACAATTGTACAAAAAATGCTTCAGCAACACACAAACCTATGTAGCCCTGTTCATGGTGGTCCCTGAAACATTCATTAAGCCATTTCTTCAGGCTGTTGGCACATCGCAATCGTGCGCAAATTTTAAAAAAATAAACCATTTCTTCAGGCTAGGGAAAGCAGTGAAGTAGACACCACCTTTTGAAAAAAAACGGAAGCTTTAAACATCCCACCTGTAATCAGCATGCACGCCTGGCTATCGCTTCAGCGTCAGCAATTATGTAACGTAGTCATGTTAGGTTTGTACGATAATCTGCACCTGTTTCAGGCCATCTCTTCCTAGCTATCTTTTTGCTGATACTGTTTGTAATTTGTACGAGCTTGTTTGGTAGGTTTTCATCTGCAGTATCTAGGCTTCAAGCACGTGCATTGTCGTGTAAGGAGACTAATGATGACACCGGCAGCGGTCATAACCTAACACGATAAAATAATCATGTAAATGTAAAAGTGTTGTATGCCAGGGGCATTTTGGGAATTTCCCAATTGAGAAAAAGAAAAGGAAAAGAAATGCAGGCGGGGCCCACCTGTCGGTGAGCCGCGTGAGGAGTGAGGAGACGGAGACTTAGTCTCCTCCCCGGTCAGCGGCGCGTGCGTGCGTGCGGGCGAGGCGCGTCGCGGCCGTTTGGCTTCCTCCCGAGATCCAGCGATGCGCGGCGCGAATGGAGAGGTGGGCGGTTGGGAGCGGCGGCGCGCGCGGTGGCCCGGTTCCTCGAGCCGGCCGCCACGCCACCTCGCGGCTATCCCCGTCTCATCCTCCTCTTAAAGCCGTTTGGCTCCATGATTTTGGGATCGACTTCTCCGTCTGTTTTCTTCTTCGTTGTGTTCTTGCTTGCTTCGGTTCTTGGTGTGTGCGGGGATTTGGGGCTGCTGCTCCATCTCGGTTGAGGTCTGCACCTTCGGTTCCGTGCGCGTGTGCGGTGTGAGAGGACCACGAGGTAGAAGGTTTGCCCGAGGTAAGAGGTAGCGGCGACTCCTGCGATTTGAGCGCACTTGGCGGTGTGTTCTTGTTGTCTTGTGCGGCACTACCCGACCTTCGACTCGGCTGCGGTTACCGTGGACGGTGAGGGCTTTGTATCTCCGAAGGCCACGTTCCTCTTCTTCATCGGCACGGAGGGGCGATAGGTTTTTCGGGACAGCGATTTCATCGTGCCTTGCCCTATTTCTCAAGTTGATTTTCGGCTAAGATTTGCATCCGGACGGTTTTGAGTACCGTCGATTCGTGAGTATAATTGATACCACAAGTTCAGCAACTATTCTTGATCTTTATATTTGATTCAAGTATCCGTGAGTTCTTTGTGTATGTCGATTGGCTCGGTTTAACTATGCTCGTGATGAACACATTATTCATTGAAATAGATCCGTAATGAGAATAGGATTGTGAGTTCTAGTGAGTTAAATTCTATTGTCGGGCTTTAGGTGTCTTTCTACTGGTAAGACTTGTTCATGTTCATGTGGTTTTTTGTGTTCTGGTTATTCCGGAGAAGGCTCATCTTCTATTTAGTACTAGACACGCATGTGGTAAATCGATTCATAGTGCATATTATATGCCCGACATATAGTCTGTATTCGATTGAATCTTAGTGTATATGAACATTTGAACTGAAAGTATTGTTTCGCTAAGTGCTGTGTAGACAAGCCACGACTATTGAATCATATTTAGAATTCACAATCTAGCTTTCTAATTATCGATATTTATGATGAATGTCGGTGTTTGCATGAGAAGGCCAAAATCTCGATTTTGCGCAACTCGTTTACGAGAGCAATCATGAAACAATTAATTTGTGCTATGCTAGATTTAATTGTTCCATTGTTCTTAAACATGATAAGTACACTGTTATTTTCAGCATGGATGATGTTATATTCTTTGAATATATATGTGCTTATGAATGGCAAGGTAGAATTACATGTTTATATGCAATTATTGCCATTCTCATTATGCTGGAATTATGCTATTTATGCTATGTTGGTTGGAATTAAATATGGAAATATGCTTATACCGCAATATTTACAACAAAAAGTACATAAGAGATACAAAAATTTGTTGACGAAATTCAATAATACCAACTAGGGTGAGGACGAGGACGAGGACGCTACAATAGGGAGTGGAACATGACGCTTTGTGGAGATGGCGCCATGGAGGAGGAGGCAGTGGCAGAGGCTGAGATGGATGTGCAGGCAACGCATTCATGTGTGCTAGGTTGCTCTCGTCGTGTAGTGGTGTTGTGTTTCCTGTGGATTAGAATTTGAAGGGGGAAGAGATGGGGGATTTAGGAATGACCGAGTGAGTGGATGGGGATCATTGGGAGTGAATGCATGTGGAGTTGGTTGGATACAGTGATGTGGATAAAAACGAGCCATGTTTATGTTTGGAATTCTCGAATGTCAGGGTGGAAGCGTTTCCCAAATAAAAAGGGTATACCTACCATGTTACCACTATGTGCAGGGTTGAAGAGCTTAATTGTAGTAAGTAATAATATGTTTGTGTTCTTCTGTCAGACATATGTTAGACAGGTTAAGATGCCTCCCGTACCGGTTTAAAATAGGGGTTTTATGATCTAATGGTTGGTTTGACAATATCATTTGCTCTAGTTTTACTAACTAGGGAGACCATACCTGTTCTTCAGGTTTTTTAGGATACATGTTCTTCAGTGACATCTTATAGCAACTAGTAGAGTGTACGTTCGTTGCAACAGGGTCTCAAGAGGGTGATACATATTATCAAGCGTTGCATCCGCACAGTCCCCGACTATAATACCCTGAACGTCGTTTCGGCGTCGGCTTTAAAGTAATCGCGGAGTCGCCCGGATTTTCGACAAATCGCGGGAAGGGAAAATAAAAATTGTGGGCCATCCGGCCCAAGGGTGGCCGCACCCCCCCTAAACCCTAAGCCGCACCCCCCTATTTAATCTAGTGGCCGCCACCCCCCCCCCATTTTCCACCCCTGGCCGCCACCCTCCCCTCCTAATTGTGCCTCCATCTCCTCTCCCCTGCTGCTGTCCATTGGTGCAAAGGAGGAAGCGAGAAGAAAGGAAGAAGAGAGGGAAGAGAAGAAGAGGGGTGATCCCAAGGGATCCCCTAGGTAAATTTTTTCAATCCCAAATCCTTCTATTTTAGAATAATTAGGGTTCTTGGCACGGGATTAGAAGGAGATTAGCAAATGGATTATCCGATTAGTGATTTTCTGCTGTCTGTGCGTAGTTACATTTATGCAGTGCGACTATTTGCGCAGATTAGGGCATCGAAATGATTTTTCCTGCAGGTCTGACCAAAGGAAAATTGTAGAGGATGATGAGGTCTATTTTCTATAATTTTTCCAGAATTTTAGGCCGCGAGAGTTGGGCGCAGCAGAGTCGGGAACTTTGCTGTTTGGCAGAGGTGCAGATTGAGACAGATTGACGTTCAGGTGTAGTTTCAGAGTAGTAGATGATTTTTATGATTTTGGCTATAGTTATGAAAATTGTAGGAAATTCAGTAATCTAACCACTATATAAAAATCATAAATTTTAGAGCTTTGTATAGAAGGTATTGTGCGTTAGAAGTTGACTGGCCTGATTGCAGAAACAGGGCATGTCCTCTATTTTGCGCGCTAAATTACACCATGTTAGCAGTAAAATAAAATTTAGTGGTCTACTTGAAAGTTGAAGATATTTCAGTGTAGTTTTCAGAAATATATCATTTTCTGTAAATGGTTTAATAGTGTTAAAGATACAAAAATTTTAAGCAGAGCTGCTACAGCAGGCCGAGTGTAGGACTGTTAAGTGGAGAGGGTTATGTGTGGGTATGGGGTTTAGCGACATCTTTATTTCTTAAGATGCGATTTTCTTGTTGTAGTATTGTGCTAAGAGGTACTTTTGGACAGGTGGCTACGCTCCCGATCGTGCGTGATTGCTTCGCTTCGCCGGTAGAAGCAAGTAAATGTAGCAGATGTGCTACCGTTTAACTCGTTATTCTTACTACATGCAATCTACATGATTCTCGTAATTTGAAATATTATGCTATGGTTGCATCTTTTCTAAATGAGGTTGTGATAGCAAAATAATAATCAATTGATATGCTTTGGATAAGTTGCTTGTAGTCATGTGGTAATTTGTTTAATGTGCCAAATGCGGAATATGAAAATAAATACGTAGTGGATATGTTGATGTTTCCTTGAGGTTAAATCCATGATGATCATGTTGATGCCCCTTTGAGGTCGGAATTCTTGTGGTTTATGATTATCATATCATTCATAACATGTCATGACATTTGCATTGTGGATGTCGCCGCTTATAGCCGCAACCGTACTGGTACTGCATCATACATTGCCGTAGTACGATGCACACTCTTACCTTGTTGGGTAAGGGTGTAGTGGATCATAGCATGCATATGCATATAAGTGTGGATGGAATAACTGCATTCATATGCCAACCGATTAAGAACTTATGAGACATGACTTGTGGGAGTCTGTGGTGGTTAAATGAATGTGGATGTGAATTGTGGTTGTGTGGTAACATAAATGTTGTTGTATAATTGTTTGTAGTTTGAATAGCCTGTTAAACAGTTTGCTTGCTGAAATTTTATCTCACCCTTGTTTTTCCCCCATGCAGGTGATCCTTGAGCATGCATGGAAAGGGTAGAGTGGCACCACATTAATGCACTTGGTTCATTGATTTATGCTATAATAAAGTTGAAGGGATTCTAGCCATTTGCTTAGCTATCTCGTCGATGTTTAGTTTAACTTAATAATGTTAAATTTGTGAACTATTCTTTTGGTTAAAATGTTGGAAGTGATTTTAATTATTGAATTGTTATCATTATCCTGTTCTCTTAGTTGATTATGCTTTCGCTTAGCTTATCATGTTTTAGGAATTATTGCCAGTTTATTTTATCTTGTATTTTGGCTAGATGTGGAGTGGTTTTAGTGGCATCCTAGGGTAATGTGGGTCTTGGGGTGTTACACCGACGGTATGGCGTGGAATTCATACTTGCTGCTTGAACAATACAAGCTGCACTCGATCTCGCACATCAGTTCCATTAGGGCTGACTACAAAGTATCTTGTCATGTTCTGTGCCCCAAAAATTCCACAAACCATAATGTTACTGGTAGAAGTAACTGGTAAGATGAGAGTTTAAAAATACAAAAGCACAAGGCTATATTGAAACATGGATTCTTTTGGATAATAACTCCTATTCTATGATTGGATTTAGTTAATACTAAGCAGAATATCTCATACCAAATCCAATTGTCTTTAATTATCATTGCAAGAAAGTTATGAAATCAATGTGGATGCTAAGGGTAGAACTTAATGACAGTGGAAAGGAAAGGTATTTGGAAATCAGGAAATCTAACCACAACTTGAGAAACTTGAGTCTTGGTTGTGACCAATAGGTTCTAAAGCCTCATTGTATTATCTCAAAAGACATAACATCACCAAATTTAACAGTCTATTCCTACAAATCATGTGATGCCCCATCACAAGGATGCATCCAACCAAGTAAAAAAAACTTGAATTTCTCTACATCATAGGATATCATTGACCACAAAAGGATAATTCATAGATAACTTCTCGTCCTAAAATATGTAAATTTCAATATGTTGCCTTCTTACTCTCACAAACTTCTATCCTTATAGAATGTTGTGTGATCAGGTCCTTCTATGAAAATAAGACATACTGGTTCTAAGGTTATTAAAAAAAACTCCATGCTCACGGTATTGACAAGGCTGACTTTTAGTTAATGGGTTTTGATGGTTTGTTAATTGAAAGAATAAATCCAATAGAAAGATTGGATAGAGAGATGATGCTGGAAAAATTAGTTCCTATTTTGGCACCTTTCATGTCTCAATAATCATTTGTGCTTGATCCACATGGTTGCTTGGATGAAAAATTTAGCAACAAGTATTTCACTATTGATCCATACATCCTATATGCCCAATAACTGGGTCACTCATCTATGGTGCAGAAATACCTCTTAGGCAAAGAACACTTTTATGAGTATGATGACTCCCATAGATGAAGCTGTAAATCTGGCCATTCTTTTGGACGTCCTAACATGCTAGGCTTTTGGTAACCTATAAGAAATCACAAAAAACAATGACAAAATCTTAAGTAGTTTGACTAAAGAGTCTTAATTTATTTTTAAAACAACAACATCTGAACAATATATCAATTATTTTGCTAACTGCATTAACTGTAAAATCCTTTGTAGAATGTTATTGTCTAGCAAGCAGAACCCTTTGTAACATGCTAGTTAAATGAAACATCAAATATACCAGCAACATCACCCTCAAATCCTAATGGCATGACAATAATTTAGTGCACAAGCTAGAAGATTATGTTGTATCAGTGAAGATGACCGTTCCAATAAGCCACAAACTACCTATGGAACAAGAACCCAAACTGATAAAGATCGAGGCTTTTCTTGCAGACACGGTGATTATTTTCTCTACTGAGCCCAAGCTAGGCTGGGCACACACACACCATCTTGATGCCGTGTCCTTATGGTAAGGAGATGGTGAAGAGCACCCAAAGGCTAGAAGGAAGATGGGGCAAGCTGAAAAGGGGGAAATCTCACCACATGCAGGGGAAGCGGCCATCTGCGATGGCGACCCAATAGAGCCAGCCTAGCTGACTAACCTATGCAAAGCAGGGGACTGATGCCCAAGTCAACCAGTTTTAATCAGTGACCATTAGTTCACCAAACATCACCTTTGGTCTCATTGAACACCACCTTTGCACATCTAGCACACAAACAATTAACAACGGTGATTTTCTGATCCTAATGACATGATGCAACAGGAGAAAAAAAACATGGAAGATGGGGAACATGGGACAGGAGCAATGCATATAAGGAAAGGGAATCGCACCATCCTGGGAATCAAACAACAACAGTAGAGAAGCCTAAGGCCCTTCAAACTTCAGAATGGTCATGACCAACGATGGCACCCACAGCTCTGGCATCATTGGTGTGGATGGAGATGTCTGACCATAGATAGCCACCAGCGAAGGGTAGTGATTGGCAACCAGATCTATCATCCTCATGCGCCCATGCTAGTGCTGGTTCGATGTCAACTAGATTCAGTGTCCTCATAGTTAAGGCAGCGACGCCAGGCTATCGCAGCCTGAAACGGTTATAGGGCTAGCTTAGATCAGAGGGGTTGAGCCGTCAACACCAACACATCACATCAAGTCCCTGGTCGTCCACCACCATGGCCTTCAAAGCCTTAGCGTCACTCACCCTCCCCACTCCCTACTGTCGCTACCATTTAGGGCCTACACACACAACCCAAATGTAGGCGACCATGGCTAGAAGAAGTGGTGGAGGAGAGGGAGGGGCATGATGGGGAGAGAATGGAAGCAGCAGAGGATGAAGGGAAGTTAGGGGATCAACAACAATAGTAGCAGTGGGATCTTTTTGGACGCGCATCAACAACTACGGTGGTGACAAAAGGGAGAGGGGGAGGAGACGATGGAGGGGTGAGTGCGGGAGGGGAGAAGGGGCCCTCGTTCTGGCTTCACTTGGTGCTGTGTGGAAGCGAGAAGGTGGGAGATGTGGCACTAGAGATGGAAAACGTGGGGATGGAGCAATTCGGGGAAGGAGGGAGCCTAACGATGGGGACCATATATTAGTGCTCGTTTCACTAGAGGAGCCACGTGAGATGGTGAATCATCTAGGCCCCTAAAAATGATTTGGCAATTAATGACAACAATGATTAAAGGGACTAACTTATTTATTAAGATGATCGAAAGGTTTAGTCTCGGATTATGTTGGCGTCATGGAAATGGCATGCAAGGATGATCAAAGATCGATATGGATCCAGACATAGCCCAAGGCAAAGGTATATTGTAGTCTAAGAACCACTTTATAGTTTTTACCAGTCTTGGTATTTAGTTGAAAATACCAAATTTATATAATAGATATCGTACTATAAAGATGAGTAATGGCTAATAGTTTGAAGTTAATCCTATGCCACTTTGATCAATTATGGTTCATACATGCATTTAAAAACCAGTTTGATCACAACATATTGACAGTTGTACCGTTGCATCGGTACTATCGACTGTTACATGCCGGTAGATTATTTCCAGAGAGGTGTTTTTCTGATCTTTGCTAGAAATGGTACTACCACATGTGTTGCATGGTATATCGCAGAGTGGTATGACCGCTTTTGGTGCACGTTAGTATCGCTGGGCAGTATGACTATACAGTGAGATTGGTACTACCAAGTGCGGTATGACCGCATATTAGTTGGTGATAAATAATTTCCAAATAGGTGAATATTAGAGTGTTTTCTCTCCTCTGAAAATCAGTACTACCATAGCTGCGGTGCGGTACTACCACATAATCGGTACTACCGACCCTTGTGAGTGTGGTACTATCGATATTTGAGTTAACAGCTAGTTTATATGCATGTAATGAACCTTAAGTAGTCATTGAATAGTAGGCATGATGGTACCGGCCACTATATGGCGGTAATACCACATCCCTTGATTTTTTTTTTGGTATTTTGACCCCCAACAGTCATTTTGGTGGATGGAGACTATAAATACCTCTTCACCAGAAGCAAGGGCTTCCTTTTGGACCACATTGAATACCATTGAGCCTTTGTTACTCTCTTCAACTCATTTGCTCTATTTTCATATTTTTGTGGTTGTTGAGAGCATTCAAATGCATCGTATCATGAGTTGATCTTTGTGGCACTTGAAAACTTTCAAACAAGAGTCATTGGCTTGTTACATTTGGTTGTTGCTGACACCTAAACGGCTTGTAGGAGTTTATGTGGTGATCTCTTCAAAGAAGCTTGTGAAGAGACCTGGCATATTTGTGAGTAGTGTGGTGATCGCCTTCTCTGGAGTGGAGGAAGAGCAACTCTAGTGGGCTTGAGGTGGTTAAACTTAATTCATGGAGCCGGCCCAATCCATTTGGGCTTACCTCAACATGGATTAGGGAAGACCGGCAAGTCTTCGAGACCATAGAAAAACATCATGTGTCTTTATTGTGGTTTATCTCTCTTATCTTTATTTTTGCATGTATATTTCTATTAATTATTGAAGTATCTTGTATAGCTAGAATTGTATCTAGTATAGACTTGGAGTTGTGGTGCTTTAATGAAACCTAGAGAATTTAGACCTTGATTGTGCAAAACAATTTTAGTTAAGTTCATACTTGCTAAAATTATGATTTAGCCAAAAGAATTTAAAAATCTCCTGGATTATGTTGACGTCATGGAAATGACATGAAAATGTGATCAAAGATTGATATGGATCAAGACATGGCTCCAGGCAAAGGTATCTTGCAGTCTAAAATCCTCTTTATAGTTTTTACCGGTCTCAATGTTTAGATGAAAAGACTGAATTTGTAGAATAGATATCGTACTATAAAAATGTGTCATGGATAGTAGCTTGAAGTTAATTTTGTGCCATATTGATCAATTATGGTTCATACATGCATTTGGAACTTTATTTGGAACCCTATCTAAATCTTCCTTTAAAAACCGATACGACCATAGGCATATTGATTGTAGTACTACTGCATTGATACCCAGTAGTTCATTTCCAGAGAAGTGTTTTTTCTAATCTTTACCAAAAGCGGTACTACCATATGTGTTGCGCGGTAGTACCGTAGAGCGGTATGGCCACTTTTGGTGCACGGTAGTACCGTTGGGCGGTATGACCGCACAGTGAAACCGGTACTACCAAAGTATGGTATGAAGCATATTAGTTGGCAGTAGATAACTTCTAGAGATGTGCATTTTGAAGTATTTTCTCTCCTCTGAAAATCGGTACTACCACAGCTGAGATGAGGTACTACTGCATGATCAGTACTAAATTTTAATTAAGTTCATACTTGGTAAAATTATTATTTAGCCAAAAGAATTTAAAACTTCAAATTCACCCCCTCTAGTCGGTTATCCTTAACTAGTAGTGTTCCTGTGCTAACGCTACGGTAAATACAAAACAAGATAAAATTTGTTGATCTGCAATATTTAATATTTGACGACGACGAGCGTGTTGTAAAAGCCTTATGACCTCCCAGGACTTTTTTACGACCGATTCCAATCAATTATGACTGGTTCCGACCACTTCTGGATTCTGACACGACCATCCTACAATGGGTGATTCTGACACACCATCGTAGTAAATGGTGCAGGAGAATAGTTGAAATGCAGAGTTTGATAACCTAGAGACAGCAAATTCAGAGTTGGGACTACATAATGTACGAATAGTTTACTCATCCCGGACTTCCAGGAACAATCGGATGATGGGGTGAGTAAGGGCTTATTCAACGCATGTGCCTCTAAATTTCCTAGAACCGGATCACCATTGCCCTGCATGTTTCTTCCAGTATCACTCCCTATATGAGGGACCAAAACAACATTATCTAAATTAAAAAGTTGCTCGGAGCAAAGGGCTCATGCTCAAACACATCAAGGCTCGCCGCTCCCAAGCGTCTCTCAAGAAGTGCGACACAAGCTCAGTTCATCCACATGTGTTCCACGGCCAATGTTTATGAGAACACCCTCGGCCCTAGAGCATCAATGACCTTACGACTAACAATGTGATGGGTCTCGCATTAAGTGAACATGCTACAATAAGCACGTCACGATTGGCTGCCAGTCAACAACATTCGCATGAATTTGTACTTTGAAATGGCTTCTCGATCTTGAATGATAGCCGATTGAGCGACCAAATGCCTCACTCTTTTGCTACAGCTAAACCTATCTCGCCAAGGCCAAGAATAGCAACTCTTTTACCATCGAATCGCAGAAAAATAAGAAGAGTCAATTCTTTTATTCTAACAAACCTTGTTTAATTTATATGTATATCCGCCATGGAAATACCAAGTCAGCATCCTTAACTATATCATGTTTTTAAAGGACATAATTAAAGTGACACATCATCGTGTAATGAGTAGCTAATCGGTCTTGCTAAGTAATATAAAGTTTGTCCTTGAAACAGTGCACTGAACCTCATGCAGATCTTAATGCGATCTCAATCGTATGTAAAAGGTCCTTGATTTCTTAAGGGAGTAGGGAAGGGCTCAATGAAAGTAGCATATTGCATCAAAACTTGTGCATAATTCGTAGCTAGACTAATGACCTAACATACGGTTGGTAGGCTGCAACAAATTATTCACTTAGCCATGCAAAAAGGAGAAGATGTAGAAGCGCATTACTATCGAATCCCATTTGTATATGGGATAATCGTCAGGAGGAACACATAGTAATTTCTACTTTTTCGATCATCCATCGCCTCAATATTAGCATAATTCGAGAGACAATGCAATATGGAGCTAAGCTGCGACAAAGTGAACCAAAAAACCCTAACCTTATTGTCAAATGTAATTAGGGCGGTGCTGGAAGTTTCAATTAAGGGGTCACCTAGAATGAGGTGGATGTTAAAGAAGAGAAAATAATTAAGAGCCATGGCACCATCCTATGAGCCACCCCAAATTACCATCGACCATTATCAAATGTGCTAATCAAGGAAAGCTGGATTTTGAAAATTTACCATAGCTAGGCCGGTAGCCAGTAACAGTATTTTCCGGTCTATTCTGGTTCGACCTTTCTATTTAGTTTGTTTTAACATATTTTTCCCCAAAGTATTGTGTCTGTTTGGTCTTCTATAATCATTAGCATGAAGATTTCATCAAAATTATTGTGCAATCTACCTCTTACCAGCAGCGTAAACCGGCAGGCATTGACCACATTGCACGCTGGAGCCCTGGTGTTCCCAGCGATCTTTTGGCTTCATTTAGCACATATCTGAAAAGATGAAGACCAGTAATAAATATATGACCTAATAAAATTTATGTTAAAAACACGCTCATATATGCATAACAATGAACACCATGATTTAAATCCCGGTAGTTAGAATTATATGCCAACAACTCCACCGTATAGAATTATA
This sequence comes from Dendrocalamus sinicus, assembly GCA_036346575.1. Lineage (NCBI taxonomy): Eukaryota > Viridiplantae > Streptophyta > Magnoliopsida > Poales > Poaceae > Dendrocalamus > Dendrocalamus sinicus. The sequence continues at coordinate 40,146,237 of CM070648.1, read as the reverse complement.
TGCCAACAACTCCACCGTACTACTAAAGGCGGCTCCCCTATTTATGATCTCAGTTGATCACCGCCAAACAACACCGTACCGCTCTTGTGCTGCGTACCGCAATCCACGAAAAGGGATATGAGTTTTAGAAGGACAATTTCTATAGAGCTTAGACATATTTGATAAAATTGAATCCTATGCAAGTCACACACATGATTTGGCTGACAGTAGACAACCAAGGTCACCAATCTATTTTTGGGGACAAAGCTTTTACCTTGGCATGCTGCACATGAAAAATGGTAGAACTCATGCAACAGTTTGTGCAGAAGCTTAAAAGATTACAAAGAATGTGATAAGAAAAAATATTAAAAAAGTCATTTAAAAAATTGTACTTTGCAAGTCACTTGAGAATTTTCTAATGGTGTAAAACAATAGTTGCAAAATTCGGTAAGAGAACCTAACAAAACAAGATCAAGAGCCCGCATGGCACGTCCCCATCGAGCGACCGCACTGCCAGAACAGCGGTAGGAGCCTCGGCTGGGTGTCAATGAGCGAGAGCTGCGACATGTACAAAACTGGTTTGGATTAGGAAACCAAACAAAACTATAGCTACAAGTAGACCAAATTCTGAACTGCATTTCTAAACTATGTTTCTCTAAGCTAACAAAACATGTAGCGATATCTAAGATAAAACAAAACATGTAGCGATATTTAACATGACAAGATAGATCTAAGAGTGTAAGGGCTTAGTGAACTATACAAAACTATGTTTCTCTAAGCTAACAAAACATGTAGCGATATTTAGTAGCAAACAAAACATGTATCGAAACAAAATATCCGGGTGATGTTAGCAAACAAAATATCTGGGTGATGATTTGGATGATTTTAGCAAACAAAATATTTAGGTGATGTTTGTCAAAACCCTAAACTAATCGCTATTACTGTATTACATATTTGCCCCTTACCGTCAATAACTAATTTGGTTTTAAGACTCACATTTTTTTATAAAGTGGTGTGCCGAATCATAAAATACATTTTTACATTGACTGCTCGTCAATTTGAATACTTCTATCAGATACATCATGACCACGAAGTTTGGAGGCGAAAGAGAGCGTTCCACACGAGAACTTAGCATCAGCTGCATCAGGCAGACGCGGAACCGATCCGTGCAGCAATAACTCCCTCTAGCCTGGTACTCTGCTGTGCTCATCATTATATAAAGGCACTCGCTTTCCTGCAGTTGGTCACACAAAAGCCAAACCCCAATACCTGTCGTCTTACGCTGCCCACCCCCAATGGCTTCCGACCAGCCCTTCACACAAACACTGGCCATCTTTATCGCCACAAGCTTCTTTGCGCTCCTTTGCGCTGGGCTGGTACGCGGCTGAGGAGCTTCCCTCCTCAGCCTGGCCACGCGCATACAGGTGCATGAGCTGATGCAGGCAACCAAACAGGCCCTATACCGCTCGCCACAAGGTGATAGATTTTCTTGCGTTAATTACTTCTCCAAGCATACAACTCCAATCAGCAATCTTTCTGGCCAGACAGAAGGTCAACATCTTCCTCACAAACTTCAGTCAAATAGGCTGCATTTCACTGACAAAACAAATCCACCAGGGCCAGGAAATTTCTGAAACTGTCACAACCTGGGCAGCTGAAGAAGTGAAGATGCTTTCCAACCAGTGCTCCCTCAACTATATCATTCACATGGTATAAAAGAAAGATTCAAATGAACCAACCAAATTTGACGAAGATATCCAAAGATGTGTAACAAAATTTAAGCCATATCTGATCAAGTCCAACAATTTTCTCCTTCCCACTTCTCTTACAGTTCGCTCTCCAATTTATCCACCTTGTTTACCTCATTTCCTTTCATTCAGTCGTATTCGCTGAAAACCCCCAGTCTTCTGTTGTCTAACTAACCTTACAATCAAGTTTATGCTATATTCACTTCGACCACTAAACCAAAGTGTACACAAATTATAGTTAACCTAGGAATCGGATACCAAAGTGTGCACAAATTATGAAACGAAAATTACTTTACTAATTAATCGAGCATCACTGAGAACGTTTGGGAATCAAGAGTCGCTAAGCAAGAGCTAACGCAGAAGCAAACCATCCTTAGATAATCGAAGTGAAGAATAAACGGAAGCGAGGCATCGGAAAGGAACCGACCCGGTGGTGAGGTTGTAGTCGCCTTGGCCTTCCACATGCCGGCGCGGACGTAGCGGTCGGCCCGCGGATCCGCGGAGCGCGGCGATGGCGAGGCCGACGGCGAGGTCGGCGACGCCGCGTCGGTGAGAACGTCGGGGTGTTGGTGGCGTGGATCCTCCGCCGCGGCACTTGGCGAGGTCGACGCGGTCGATGCCGACGGAGAAGGACGCGACGATCTCCGTGGATGGAGGGCGTCGATGAGCGCGCATCGGCGCCGTAGTTTGAGTTGCCGACGACGGCGCGGATGGAAGCGGCGTGGGAACGGAGGAAGTCGGCGCGCGGTCCGACGGACACGAACGGCGCAGGGCGAGTAGAATGGCGCGACGAGTACCGCCCGCCGGTGCCGGCGCGGTGTACCGAGGACGGCGGCGAGGACCGCGAGGAGAAGCGCGATCGCCGAGGCGAAGGGAGTGGCGGAGGAGGAGGCAGCAGCGGCGTGGGATGGGGAGGAGGAGGCGAGGGCGGCGCGGCGGCGGAGGAGGGAGGGGAGGAGGCGAGGGTGGCGCGGCGGCGGAGGAGGAAGGGGAGGAGCGATGGACCAACCGTGCGAGGGAGGATGGGGGAGGCGGAGGGAGGGGAGGGGGAGGCGCGGGGGAGGATGGTGGAGGCGGAGGGAGGGGAGGCGCGGGGGAGGAGGGGGGAGGTGCGGGGGAGGCGGAGGGAGACGCGGAGGGAGCGGAGGAGGCGCGGGGGAGGCGGAGGGAGACGTAGCGGGAGGTGGCGGCGGCAGCGTGGGGTGGGTTTCAGGTTGAATGATGTGCATGATCCGGATAATTTTGGCCTTAGGATCTTCAATGAATAAGAGAAAAAGGTTTAAGGAGAGATCCAGACCATTCATTTGTATAAAGTTGGATTACTTTGGTACACAAATTTGGGTGAACTTAGATTAGGCATGACTGTGGGGGTGGTTGAGGGGGTGGATTTAGTAAAGAAAATTTTGGTGTATTATAGAGTAGGGTAGATACTACAGATGAGTAGTCTAGATCCTATCTCATGGTCAGATCAGACGGCTAAGGAGAGATGGGAGAAGAACGGACGTACAACCACCAAATCTCTCTTTTGGTAGTAGAGATAAGCATTCATTCTTCCCTTCTCTACACATAAAAGGACTTATTGGAATATAGTGCCATAAATAATATTTTACCGTAGTCTTAATATAGGGTATCAAGAGATAATTTAAATGTATACTTGCATATAGGGTATCAAGAGATAATTTAAATGTATACTTGCACCACCTAATTGTCAGGACCCAGATTTTATAATCCGGAATCCACTGTGATTTGACTGCACTATTCCCTGGATCAGTAGATAGTGCTCACAGTTACAGTAATGAATATCAAAATACATATCATGCGGAAGCGTAAATATAATAGTAAACTTACTCATGGGCCGATGAGGCCGAAATCATTAAATTGCAGCAGCGGAAGAATGAAGCACACAGCTGGGACCTTCAGGACATGCCCACAGGCAGCCAACTGGAGGTTCGCGACCTAGCCCTTGACATCTTCATCTTCTCTGCCAGCTTGTCCAATCTTGTTGCTGAGGCGCGGTGATTTGATTCCTGATTCTGAATTTTGTCGCAAAAGCGAGCGTGAGCACTCCAACCCCGTGCTCCGCGAGCCAATACACAGAATGCAAATAAATAGTATGCATAGCTTAACAAAGGAGAGGTTCGAGTTATTTTATTTGCCAAAATCGCTTTTGGTAGCATTATCATGATTTAATTTTAGTATTATTGTTGCTACCTAAACTCCACACAACAATTGCCATAATTGAATTAATCCACCAAAATACACTTTAATTATTGACTGCTGTCTAAGACTCCAAACAGCGAGTAACATCATTTAACTAATCCACCGATCTCTTTCTTTCTATATTGATTTCTATCTACCCCTCGAAACTAAGTGAGCGACATCATTTCATTAATCCCCTGATCATACAATCTCTATATGGTTTGCTGTCTAAAACTCTAAACATGTAGTGTCATCCTTTATCTAATATCACTTAATTAATCCACCAATATCATTTGTATTCTAATCCCTAACAATCCAATTCTTTTTGTTATTGATCCACAACCCTATTTTGCTCTTCCAATTATCAACCCTATTATCCATTATCCATCTCTAACTACTTCACTATTGTACCTCCACCAAGAATATCATTGATCAAGTCTACGAATCGCTAGTATACATCCACCAAGAGTATCATTGATCAAGATTAATCTCCTATAGTTATTTTCATACCTCCAATTTCCAGAAAAATCAATTCATCCCTCTAGAAATCATTCAAATCCTATTAATCCCAATATTGTCAACATCTCCCAAGAATTTATATCAAATATCGTTGTTGTAATCCAACGATTTACCTTCGCATTTCCTAATACTCCAAAAATCATATAATTCATCTATCTAGTCTATAAATCCATTTGGGCTCCATCCATTTATTTCTCCTAGACCACACACTATCATTATCCCTCCTATGATCAATCATGAATCCACCAACTCCTTTATGTGATTGCCATAAATGACCATCTTCTTTTCTTACGACTCTATTTGTTCTTCCTGACATTTTATTGGTGAGAAATGTTACCATTATTTAAAAATATAATACATAGAAATTTCCTGAGACCTAGCGGTTTTGAACAAAAGCATAATGTTCAAGAGTATGCAATAATAATAGCGATCCAGATTCCATCCACCGTTACATGGCATCTGCACCATATGGCATCTTTCAGCGTTATAGCCGCTTAACTTACCACTGGGACGACACCCAGGACAATTCAAATCAGGGCTTTCCATTGCCCTTCCACTTTTCCATTCCCATTCATAAAGCATTTTGAAATAGAACTATATCTGGTTAAGTTCCCATGTCCGCCCTTGACCATGGGCACGGCTATTCGAATAGTTTTGACTCTGTAGAGTTTGTACACTTTCACCACAAGAGACAATCAACTCATTGCCCCACACGATTCCTTAGAAGTGTGGTTGAGCAGACCATCACAGTGACTTTTCAAAGTATCTAGTCTCTTTTGTCATCTCACCTTATGGGAAACTGCCCACTTGCGGTGGGTCCCATCTATGCGCGGGATGTTTCCCACAGCCACTACGCAGCTCGGGCTTCTCTCTTCCCGCAACGTAGGACACTGGAAACTTCACCCCCATGGTGTCCCTTCAGCCCCCTTGCCATAGCGTAGCCTTCAATCCCCTACCAGTGAGATGAGTCCGGGGTTTCGATAAATTTACTTAGCCAAGTTGTACTTTACAGACTTGTGGTTGTACTGTTTTACACGGGAGGTCATGACAAGATTCAGTCCTTAGTGGTATCTGGGCGGTCTACCACTAACCCACTTTGTGCATCCACTTCACCACACTCACACCCTCAAACCAATCCGCCCAGATATTTAAGCAAGTTGGAGATTTTAGGAGTATAAAATAATCATGTCCAATTATATACCAGTCATTCCCACCATAACTGTCCAAACCAATTTCTCATGATTAAAAATGACAATGATACTTGGGGCATTTCAGCGCCCCCTGAGTATCTATGCAGTACTAAGCATAGCATATAATTAGGGTCTTATTTTTGAAATATTACTATTATAATTTTGCTAGGGTGACAAGGTTCACACATTCAAATATTCCAAAGGAGGGTAATATTATTCAAGGTAAACAATGGGCATATAACTAGAATATTAAATTAAACATGTATTTGCATATAAAATAACAGCATGCAATTTGATAATTTAAAACAAAGTAATTTGCAGAAAATGTAGGTTCAACATGATCAAAGTATTGACTCGCCTGGTGCGGTTTGTCTTGAGCTCACACAATGCTTTATCTTGATCTTTTGATCTCTATCTTCCCTTTGAGCTTGATCTCGCTTGATCCGTTGAATCTTCACGACTCCCAATGTCTAATTACGCTACGAACGACTGAATCCAAATAAAAGCAAATAACTCAAAAGATCCAAATAAATCCAGATAAACTTATTTAGATTTATTATAAGTTAATGGGTGATTTGGGTGATTTGAGGCAAGGTTGATTGAGCGTGGAGTATTTTCGGAGTCACATTGGGTGGAGTGAAGTGGGAAGTGGCAGGAAACTGTCAAAATGGAAGTCAAGGGATGGGTCATGATAAAGATATATTCATGTGATTATTTCATTTACAATTGACCTAGGGATTTTAATACAACATGCCAACCCGAATTTAGTTAAAGATGCCATTTGATTTAGGTATCATTGACATTTTATGTGCATTTGGGCTACCATTATAGTGTTATTATTATTATGGTTGTTGCTATTTCAATTTATTTATCTAGGACTGAACATGCTATACCAGGTTATACTTTACTATCAATAATTCCACTAATTCTATGGTTGGGATTTATTTGTCGATGACACGCTAGTGATGACTACTTTTAACATTGGTCGACCTAGGGGTTTGTTTATTATAATGGCCCCATAATTATATAACTAAATAAATATGTATATATATATATATATATATATATCTCTTTCTAACAAGACATTTCTATATAAAGACGCACTTTTAATTAAAGGTTGTTATCATCTTATGTACCTTTAGTTGTTATTTAGCGCAACTTAAGTCTTAAAGAAAATGATTGTCTATATATATACATTTAGGTGATAGACTAGCTTGCTATTTGGGTTTATACTTTTAATAACATTATTTAACAAAATCTACCGCTAGGATTTTATGGCGGCATGGTAATTGTTAGGGCATGCATTTTAATCCTAATTTAAGGGTAAGCTTTTTAATTTAAAACCTTGCTTTTGTAGTTATAAATTTTATTTCCCTTAGATTTAACTTGGATGTATTATTATTATTATTATTATTATTATTATTATTATTATTATTATTATTATTATTATTTGGAATTCTTATTAAATTTGAGCACTTAACCAAAGCCATCTTTATTATGCCTTCAACTAGTAAGTAGATTTAAATTAAATAATACAGGCACCATTATTCTTATATAATAATTAATCTAATGCTAAATCTTAAATAACCTTATTTGCACCCTAATCAATTTTTCATTAGTTCTCATGAATAAATTTCTAATTTTCCTTAGTCACTTAATTATGAATACGCATGTAACCCTATGTTTTGATGTATACATAAATTTTATTTGAATTCAAGTCAATTAGATCAGCTCCCTTATTTATTTTCCTAACTATTTTCCAATTGGGATGGCTACAGAAAAATACAAACAAAAATGTGCCATGCTGGGATTTGAACACAAGACCTATAGCATGGACATCGGCTTGGCTGGCCAACTAGGTGGCTGCTTGCTTGCGACTAAAAGGTGAGAACCTTTTTTAGAAGAGATGACGGTTCACTGGGGCCAAGCAGGGGAAAAATAGAGGAAGCACTGGCGGCTCATGGCTGGCGGCGTCGCCGACAAGGGACGGCCTGGGGAGGCACCGGAGACGGCACAAATGGAACCCTGGAGCCAGGTGGAGTTCAAGGGATGCGTTGCCGTGGGCCGAAAGGCTTCGAGGCGGGTCGGCGGCGAGGCTCGGCGGCCGGAGGCGGGGTGGAACGGGGCGCCGGCGACCAGAGGGAAGAAGGAAAAAGGTTGGGCGCGCATGAGCTACAAGGAGTCAAGAGAAGACTCACCACGCGTTGGACCGAGCCGGAGCAAGTCCCAGTGGAGCCGGCGGCGTGTGTGTGCGGCGGCGCGGTCATACGCACGGCACCGGCGATGCACGGGTGGCGAGGGCTTCGGCCAGTGGTCGGGGAAGCTTCGGGAAGGCGTGGAGGTGCTCCCACCGCGATGAATCGGATGGAGATCAACCGAGGCGAAGTAGGCGGCGATAAGGGCGGCGGCGGCCGATTTTGGGGGAGATCGGCGTTACGGCCGTTTCTGGTGATGGGGCTCCAATTAAACGGAGGGGAAGGAGGAGGGAGAGTAGGGACACGGTTTGACACGGCTGGATTGGCAATAGCTTCGCTGGAGGACTGGGTATGGCGGGGAGGCAGTGGCGGCGGCCTGCGCACGGTGGAAGAAGTAGAGGAAACAAGGGGAGGAAGAGGGCTGTGGGGGGGAAATGGGGGATGGCGGACGCCGCTATAGCCACCGAGGGGGCGGGAAGGCGCGGAGGACCCGGTGGCGGGGATGGTCCGCCGGGCAAAAGCGCGGGGCTCAGCGTGCGCGCGCGGGCAGGAGGCGCGCGGCTCGGCGCGCGCAGCAGGGGCGGGGCAGGCGTGCGCAGAGCTGCAGCCTTGCGCGCCGCATGAGGTGACCAAACGGAGCAGAGTTTCGACGCAAAAGGGGATGACGCGGAGGGCTCACAGCCATGAGAAAAGAAGGGGAGCGAGCGCACGGGATAGAAAGGGGAAGAAGGAAGAGGGAGAAGGGCGCGGGGTGGAGCGGGTCCACGGGCAGAGGGAGAGGGAAGGGCTGGCGCGGGGGCCCTGCTGGTCGGTGGGTCAAGGCGGGAGGGGAAGGAGAAGTGGGCCGGCGGGCGGAAGAGGCTATTGGGCCGTTCGGCCGAAAAGAGGGAAGGAGCAACCTGTCTTTTTTTTGTATATATATATTTGTATTTTCCATTTTATCTATTTATTGCATGTATTTGCATATGTATATATACAAATATATATACATGTATATATGTTTTTATTTACTTCTATTTTTGCATACGTATATATATATTTATTTTATTTATACATTGATACACACACACATATATATATATATTTTTATTTATTTGCACATTCACTTTGTATACTTGTATAGGTTCTATTTATTTTTGTTTCCCTTTATATACTATTATCTTCAAAATGATATTTCATCTTTTATTAACTCAGATTTCTCTCCCCTAATACTGGATCATCTTTTCAGATTCGAATTTAAAATTTTGAGTTTCCTTTATTTGCATACTCCCATGTATAACATTACTAATATTGATTTTGTTTTTGGTCTTTCTTGAATTTCTTTAACTTTTGGGAGCTCAATCAAAATTTAAGAACACCATAAAAATCCAAATTCAAATATAATATTTGACAAAAATATCCCAAGGGCTTCATATTTTCAAATTTAAAATTTCAAGATGTTACACTAATGGAAGTGGGACTACTGATTCCATGCATTATTCATCGAAAGACGCCCCCTCGTCTCCACGGACTAAATTAGGGGTGCGTTTAGTCTCCTTTTGACACAATTAGTAGGATTAGGAGCCTAGCATACAAAATCTTGAGCCCATTTTTCGAAGGTAGGACCAAAATTAACCTCATTATATTGGAGTGAAATAGTTTGCTTTTTATACTCGTGTGATTATACTCTAAAAAAAGGTTAACTATCAGTAAACTAGTAGAATGCCCGTGCTAACGCTACGGTGGCATTTAAGGGATGCACATGAAAACAACCAAATGACGATATTTTTTCCTTACTCGTGCTAACGCTACGGTAAAAAACAAAAAGACTATGTTTCTTAAAAGTGAAGTAAATAGTGAGATAGATTAAGACTCATGCCAAAAGGGATTCACGATGAGTTATCATATTGTTGAGTCCATAGCAATTATGCTTAAAGAGCAACATTGCAAATAAATAACATCGCAGCTATTACATCTTTTGAAGCCACCTAAATCCTCACACGCCTAATAAGTTCTTGTATATCTTCAGGAATGTTGTCTTTAGATTCGTTGTCCTTGTACTTCAACATCTCTACCAAGAATTTGGTCCTCAGTGTATTCCCATCCTGCACGAATTATTACACTTCACTGTCATAAAATAACAATTAATTGTAGAATGTTATTACCAAGTACACAAAAGATTATTTACTCACAATTGAAAACAATGGTAATCTAATACCATTCCACAAGCGCATAAAGTTGATAACAAAAAGCTCACGACTTCCTGTAGAAGGAAAACATTATTACATATATGTAGAACTAATTAGTAGTGTGCAAGTTATAAGCAATCACCATCATATTCTTGGAACCCATATTGGCAATATACGACGCGTAAATAAATATTGTCATTCCATTTAGGATTGACTAATTCCATGGCCAAGTCCACATTGTTGGCAATATTTTTTATTTTATGAACATACCACAACCTTCGAGGTTTAAGCTTAAACTCTGTAGGTATAGGCATCGGGTCCATTATAGAAATATTTCTAGTCTCCATGTTAAGTACGTATAATGTGAACTGACCCATAGAAGAGTACGGCAATAGAATCTGCAAACAATCTGTTCATGTTAGGGCAACAAAATCCAAGATTTATGAAGGACGAAGGAATATAGCTTACATTGCTGCAATGTTCAATATCATACTCCATGTCTGGCCAACATTCAAACAATTTTGCCAACCGCTTGATATCTAGCTTCACACGATAGGGCGGGCCTCGAGAAAAAGCAGATATGGACTGTTTGTTATCAGTAAAATATAGAGTTTTAATGAAAATTCTATGTGGATACAGATAATAATATGAACTTACACAAAACTGCAGGTCCATGTAGTGGTATTTGTCTTCAAAACACAACAAGCCCTCATTGCATGCGAGCATCCGAACAGCCATGTTGAAGCAATCAGTATCCATTGGCTTATTTACATCTAATATTTCTTTAAGTTTTTTGAGACTTAAAGAAATTGGATAAGGCTTGGTCTTCCGAATCCATTCTTTCCTATGTTATATTAGTTAAACAAGTATATTATTCTGGCATTTCTAGCAAGGGCGATGATAAATCTTTAAATTAGAAGTGCAGTTTGGACCTGGAAACATCGTCGGCTACAAGACTACCTGGAAACCATCAGTAGCTCTGTAATGGGATGATTATCACATCAAACTTTTCGATTTGGTACTTAACGGAGATATAAATGCTCACGGACAGGCACTATCACGAGAATTGCACACACAACCGAACACGCGATTAAACAAGATGTCGAGAGATTTCTGCCAAGAAAAATATCAAACCCATTTAGTTTGCCGTAACATTATTTCGGTTAGCAATGCTCAGAATATACTATGATCTTAAAATGTAGACCCCATACCAGTTACAGGACAATGGGTGCATCTCAGCGTTACAACATGCCTTTATCGCCACCAAACTACAATGTTCAACCTTGAATCGATCACGCCGTACCATGTTAACGAGCTCGCAATTAATACCGCTGGCAAGCTCGCAATTAACACCGCTTGGCAAATCTCCGGCAAGGCGCAATGTATGTCACTTCTTCCGAAATGAAGAATGTTAGTCCCACGTAAACACAAAGAATCCACACACGATGTTGGTTTCTTGGTGTACCTTTGGATGTCAACATCCGTGACATGAATGAATCCCGCAACGTTGTCGCACGAATTTTATTGTAGGTGTAAGTAAATGTATCTCCAGAAAGGCAAACACAGTTTATTACCCAAGAAAAAAGACGCTGCAAGCCTGCAAATCTTACGGTTTTTGCCCAGGGGAATGAAGACTTGGAAGTATGACTACATATTATCTTACGGTTTTACACACAAAGTAATACTTCTAATCCATACAATCTGTCTAATGTCAAACGCTAGAAGAACAATACTCCTACATATTATCTTTTTCCAAAGTATGACTACATATTATCTTTTTCCAAAGTATGACTACACGGATGATTCCTACAGAAATAATAATTGCCAGTTTAATCTACACATAATGTAGAACTAAATGTGATGCCTGCATTGGATTATTGAAGCTTATTAGCATTCAAAAAACGTGTGCTGTAGCTGTCCATATAATGGAATGGATAAAATTTTATGAAAAAACTAATGTATAAGACAATGGCAACAGTTATAAGTATATGTACTACCATAGGTGGTACCTCTTTTGTTCAGCAATCATAATCTCTATCTCCGCAAGTTGCAAATCAACAGGGTCATTCATATATATGTTCACATCACCAATCATAGCTGCAATGGATAAGGCAGGCTATAAATGATAGCAAAATCTTGTAAGCTGATGGACATCAAACTCAAAGTACTAACAGACTTATGAAATTGAAATAACCAAGTAAATTTAACTAATCAAAGTCAAAAGAAACATGGATGCTTTCACTTTCAGTACTGTGAATCCTTGGCTTGCCATTCACTCAAGAGACAGGGCATGACACACTACTTTGGTTGATGAGAGACAAAGACCTTGCCTGTGCTAAAAACTAACCTACTGCTTGGAGATTATTGTATATTGGTCTCACAACATACCATGTTGAGATGTTGCAACCAAAAGATTGAAAGGAAATAAAGATATGGTTATATTGTTCTACAAAAGAAAGCAATATCATTAGCCCGTTGTGTTTACCAGACCTTTCAGAGAACGACTTAACGATCATTTAAGCACACCCATATATCAAAACCATAAAATATAGGTTTTATACAATATATCTAACTACCAGATCTGACATGAAAAAGAGTCAGGTGCTAATATACCTAATAATGTCTCCCTTCTGCCTAAAGACAACAACATAGTGGTACATTAAATATCTACATTTGGAATTCTGGATACAAATCAGAAAATGTGGACAGCCATGCACATGTAAATTCAAATTTAAACTTGACCACTACATTGGTATCCTGTAAATATTGGTAGTCCAATCTATAACTCCTGAGATGCCACTGACTTACCTCTATTACTACCAAATTCTCAATGTCGATGGAAATACTGAAATATTGCTGCTGCTTTATTGACAATATAAACATATCTAAATGACATGCAGCATTTTCTTTATAGAGAGGTGGACATGCACCAAGACAACAGCCAGAATGGAAGCATCAGCTGGCACGACACATTCTCAGCCTTCAACAAGAGCAGTGGCGAAGTGATCACTTGACAAGGATGCACCTGATTGGTGAACCCTCGGCTCCAACCAGCCTCAGAGGTAAGCAATGCAGCATGTATATTCCAGGCTTGATGTCATCTAGTTTCAAACCTTCGACCGGGATGATATCCTGACAGAACAAAATAAGAAACTCAACCGACCAATAATTTCAATCAATAATGCAATCTCTTAGAAGGTAGGTTCATTCTGTTCTGGATCACTGAAACGTGAAGTGTAATGTTCTTTGGAGGAGCAATAAAATAGAACCGAGCGCAGAGAGAGAGAGAGAGAGGTCAATTAGCAAGGAAATTGCAGAACCGAGACTTTACTCAACTTGTCAACATGTAATGCTGTAATAACATGTTTTCAGAGTTTGTTATTTAGTCAGTAGCGCTTGACAAGGCTTTTTTTTTTGCAGTAGATTAGGGGAATAAGCAGCACGAGATTACAGATATACTAAAGGGAAACAAGGTTAACTGGTGGATTGTTTTGGTTTTTTGGGGGGCTCAGGACAGGGTGCCATCTTACCGGACTTTTGAAAAAGACTACATGGGCAGAAACCAAGTGATCAAATGCCGCAACTGATAGATAGTCAACCCCTACAGAAGTGCCAATATCACTATGTTAGGTTTACATCAGATAAGATCAGACATGCATTGATCCACAAATAACATGTCCAGATCAAGAAATATGTGTAAATTCCACAAATCCAGATCAAGAAAAAAAAGGGTTATAAATACCACTGCACACCATTCTCTGTAAATCCAAAATAACTCAGAATTACTTACCAACCAGCTTGATGTCAGTGTTGTCAACTAACCACTGTGCACCATCCTCTGTAAATCCAACATAACTCAGATCACCTTCTTTCTTCCACATGAGCTTCCTACAAATCATTAGCTTACATATTCAATACAACCTATAAATTGAGTTGTGATTTGTGAACCAGTCAAAGTGGACATCATGAACAAATACAACAGAACACTCAAAAGTAAATTGTAGCTCACAAGCATTACCATTGAATTTATTATTTTTTAGCCTTTCATAAAAAGAGAACATTTTAAAATATAAAATAAAATAGTAAAAAAAGGTAAAAACACACTTTTCTAATCAATCTTGAATATACCCACTGTCCAGGCATCTCATTTGGTCCAACTGTTCTACAGGGCAAAAACAGTCCGCAATAGTATAGCCTTTCAGTTCAGAGTTTCATTTGATCTGGTCATGCTTCTGTCCCATAAGGGATCCCAGAAACCACCAGATCAGATCATTCAAAATGCTAAGGCCTGCTCATATTAACATCCAACAAAAATACAATGCCGACCAAACAGTACCAGGATTAACCATGCAATTATAAGCTGCCGGCATGGTACCATGTTTAAAGCCCAATATGCAATCAAAGTGCTGGTTACCACTTACCAGATTTTTTAATTGTAGTCACCTGCATGTTCATGTACTTTTTAACATAATGACCTGTATGGTGGTGGTCCTACATTTTTCCTTTACGTCAAACAGTGTGCTGTCTATGCTAGTCTAGATTAACTTTCATCAAAGTTAATCGACCATGAAACCACTCCAGGAAAGAGAGAATTCCCCTACTTAATCCATATTATTCCCCTAGGTGTAGATCACTCTCTACCTGATCCAAATTCCCCTAGGTACAGATCGCTGCAAGCCTTAGACCACAACAATTTAACTTACAATTACAGGCGCGCACTCCAAAGTCCAAACAACCTCGAAGCACCACGAAGCGCAGGAACACCAGATTTTACCCGATACCTAAATCCGAATCACCACCGCAATTCCAACCAAGATCACGAGGAGGGGAGGCGATGGGTTACCTGAGAGCGAGGCGGCCGGGAGGGAGACACCGCCGACGCGGCAGCGGAAGGCGGCAGTGCGGGGCCTGTTCTTCTTCTCGTGTCGCTGCCGTCTTGGCATGGGCTCGGGGGCGAGTGGTGTCCTGGCGCTGTTGGTGGCCCTCTCCGCCGCCGGGGAAGAGGGGGAGTCGCGGGCGCGCGCCGCCGCCGGGGGAGAGGGGGAGTCGCGCGCGGGGTGGGAGGATCGCCGCCGCGCCGCCGCCGGGGGAGAGGGGGAGTCGTGGGCAGGGTGGGGAGGATCGCGGCCGCGCCGTCGCCCTGGTGGGAGATGGGGCGTCTGGGTAGTCACGCGTGGGGTGGGGAGGACGCCGCCGTGCCCTGGGGTTCCTGCGTGCGGGAGAGGAGAGGAGGAGTCGGTGAGTCGCGCGTGTGGGAGATGGGGGGGAGGGGGAGTCGCGGCGTCTCGCGCGAGGCTTGGCGGCTTCGTGTTCGTGGCGGCGCAGCGTCTCGCGCGAGGCTTGGCGGAGTCAAGGAGGCGACGCCTGGGACGGCGGTGTGATCCGATCGCGCGCGGTGGGTCCGCTTGGGATCGTGAGTCGCGCGGGGGAGGTAGGCGTCGCCTTAGAAAATGGATTTGGATCGTTGGATATGAGTGGGTAAGGAGAGAGAAAGGTGGGAATTGATCCTTGATCGTTGATTTCACTGGTTGGTTTTCCTGGGGACACGAATTGGTGTGGACGCAGGAAAACTCATGACTGCTAGGGGCACAATTTTGGGTGGTCGTAGGAAAAAACTGAACTGGTGGATTTTAGGGGTAGAGATGTGATAAGCGATAGGCAGGCGACTTCCCGTTTCCCTGGCATGAAATACAGATCCTAGGCTGCCTGTTTCCTCAGGCAGCCTATAGCTTTTGTGAATCGTTTGGGTGTGGCAGGCCCTGTTTTCTTGCAACTGATGTAGTAATGTTCTAAGTTTGCAACAAATGCCAGGAGGTAGTACAAGCTCACTAGATAAAAAAATATTAAACAGGTCGAACAGTATTGAAAAGTTGTTTGACCGGAGTATCATTGTCTATCGGCATGTGAATGCTATAAACACCCTAAAGCTCCGCCTCAATCATCTTGAAGCTTCGGCTCCCCCACTTTCTCAGCTTCCTTCAACACAAAATTCTTGAGGGACTCCACATTCCTAGGTCCTGCAATAGCATAGGAGAGTTGGATTAGGCATATAACAAGATAAGGGCAGGAAATCAAACAAAAAGGATTGGTTTCCATGCACAAGAATAATAGTAACAAGGCAGAAAGCTCCAAAACGCAGGTAGAGTTACAATCCTAAAGACAAAACAAATGCTGTATTGCCAATCTGCATCAACCACAAAAATGCCCAAAAGGGACTCAATTTCATTTATCTTTACTATTATAAAAGGGGGAGTTGGTGGTTGGTGCGGCCTCTCCCACCCCTTCTCACAAAAGGCAGCGCTAACACGTGGCCCCAAAAGACCTGCATCGAATCTTCTCCCCCGTTCTCCGCGTCTCCCCGCCTGCTCCTCCCCCCGCTCCGCCCTCGCCTATACCGTGCACCCCCTCCCTCCTCCGCCGCTCCATCCTCGGCTCCTCCCCTCCCTCCGCCGCCCATCACCCTCCACCACACCGCCTCCGCCTCCCTCAACTCCCGCTTCCTCCCGCAACCCTCCATCCGCACCGCCGCAGTTGCCGTCGCCGCCGACGATGTCCTCTTCGACGCCGCAGCGATCTCCTTCGCGTTCGCCGCCTGGCAACAGGCCCACCTAGGATCCCTCACCGGCTTCTTCTCGAGATCCCACCACCTCGACCTGACCCGCGGGAGGTGGGCGTACACCGCGGCGCAGCCGGGGCACTACTCCATGGTGCTCACCAAGTTCATGGTCCTCGCACGTGGATTTCCTGTGCAGGTACTCGTGCTCGCCGGAGCTCACCACGGCGCGCGCGCCGTGGTGGACCGGAAGCGCAACTGCGAGGACATCCTCATGAACTTCGCCACCGCCGAGGAGGTCGGCCGAGGGTCCGTGGCCGTGGAGGCCAGTAGTATCGGGATCGGGCGACCCGGCGAACGACGCCAACGCCGGGGCTGGCGAGGAGGCGACGCGATGAAGACCGTGGGCCCGAGCTCGAGAGGGGGACGGCACCGGGAGAAGAGAGGAGTGCATCACGGAGTTCCACCGGCCGCTGAAGGATGCCGCTGCGTACGGCTACGGCAAGATGGTTGAGGCGGCCGCGCGAGAGGCTGTGTAGCAAAGGCGCCGGCTCATCCCGTGCGACCAGAATAGCCTACGCTTCTTGCGGCGCGGCGTGGCATCGTAAGTCTTCAAAGACTCACTGCAAAAATCTGATAATTGTAGTATGTTGTAGAACAAACACTGTAACAACTTTCAGACAATACTAGACTAGATATAATCGATTTCGCAGCTCATAATCCGGATTAAGAACAGTACAATTTGCATGGTTACCAATCTTGCCTGCTATTGTCAACTGGAATGACACACATCAAAGATGTTTGATTCAAATTTTGGTAGATACAGATCATTATATTGTCTTCTTACACTAAGCTCATCAAGGATTTAGGAGTGGTTACTGTGGTCCGTTGTGCCTGCAAGGACACGACATGAGGGAGAAACAGGTGCCCACAGGCTAAAAATGGCCTTCAATCACCAACCAACTGCTGCTATGTACACTGGCCTCCCCGCTCTCGATACAAATTTTCTCCCACTTCTCCCTAGATTTTAGGAAGTGGGCGTTAGTGGGCAGGACTTGGAGTCTTCATGCCATAAGCATTCTCCTCCTCTTCTGGCTCCTCCTACTTCTGCTTCTTATTGCCGCGTTCAGTTGCTCAAATAATATATGGGTAGGATGGTGTGTGTGTGTGTGTGTGTGTGTGTGTGTGTGTGTGTGTGTGTGTGTGTGTGTGTGTGTGTGTGAAATATAGTTCAAATGCTCAAATAATATATGGGTAGGAGTTTTGTAACACATCTTCTATCCTGTGCAGCCCGATAAAGCCTACTGCCTTGAGCTCCACTATTTTAGCCTTTGTGCTGGTTGCAAGAGATGCTTTTTTTCCCACTATCCTTTCTGTCAAATTTGACCAAAAAAACTCCTGGCGAAAAGATGTCTATTGAGCAGCAAGTGAGTATTTTATTTAGCATCATCTTAGGCTTGTTGTGTCCTTTTTCAAGGGTCCTCATGTTACTTACATGATGTCGGTAATGCAGGTCATTATTTGGTGGGCGAGTCTCATACGAGGTGATGTGTCCATTGTGTTGGCCTACAATCAGGTAGCACCTTGTATCTGATCCATTCAATATGTGGTTTGTCTTCATGTCTTGTAAATGCATGATCAGTTTGTGTAGTTTCAATGTTTTATCATGCTTAATTAAGTATGCTAATTAACACTGTATCCATTATTGGAACATTGTCATTGGGAACAGTTGTGCCATTATCATTGACTCAATTAGGAGTGCAGCCCAAAATTGCAAAAACACATCAATGCAATCCATGTGTTCAACTTTGTTTATTTACCCTCCGTACGGTACAGTTGCACCATTGACTGACAAATGTCATGAAAAGTCAATACCATAGATCACATACTTCTAGAAAATTTGAATTTTTAGCCCTTTCGAACAACAACAACAAAGCCTTTTGTCCCAAATAAGTTGGGGTAGGCTATTGTTAGCCCTTTCGAACCTTGTAAAATTATATATTCATGACACTCTCGACTGCATTGAGAAGCCTGTAATATCCCTTAGATGTTAGAATGGGTTATAAACATATTTGTATGCACGTTCCAACAAATTTTACCACCCGTTAGTTTTAGAACATGTAGCATGATTAAATTTTAAAATCCGTAGTAACGCACGGGCATTTAGCTAGTGAAGAAGAAAACCCATCTCATGTGTTATGTGAAGCAACAGTTAGCAGATGCAGAGAGCACTACCAGCAGAAAAGACATAAGTAGAGGCATTATTTTGATCTTTTTGAGTGATGACTGGCAAATGACAATGCAAGACAACTGTTGCATATAATCAGCTTTGGTGGCATTCTACAGCCTACTACAAGGATTTAATTTGTTGGTTGAAAGTGCAAATTAGTAGCACAGGCAGCTCATGAACAACATCCTCGCCAACAAGATACCACAATGAATCCAATGGGTTGAGCAGCATGATGAGATATTCATCTAATATTAAACAATCCGCCCAAATGATCAATAGAAGCATAATATTTACTGAGATATGAACACTAAACTATCATAAGTTCTTCCTGTCATGTTGGTCTCTTGGTTATGCATTGTCGTTGCCTCTGCTCTTAATACCCAGGCCATGGTTAGCAGACTTGACAAAATCTTCTTGGTTATGAAGATACTAGTAATACCCAGGCCATGGTTAGCAAACTTGACAAAACCTTCTTCACAGAACTTGATAAAATTGGCATATACTATTTAGAAAATTGAATCCTAGTATATTGGGAAAATGGTCTAAAATGACTTTTTCCGATCCTACTGGTGCAAGTTCACAGAGGTTTTAGTCTCTAACCATACACGGTCACAGGGGGACATAGAACCATTACCATGGTCTAACTTTCCTTTTTGGGAAAATTTTCAAGGGATTGGATCCAAACAGGGTTTTCATGGTAGCGACTAGTTTAATTTGGCCTTGTCAAACAAAAGTAGGATGGAAGTCATGGAACAAAACCTACCTTTATATTTTGCAACTTCTTCGCCATCATAAAACACCTTAAACGTAGGGTATGAATGAATGTCCACCTTTGAGCATACTGGTTTGCTTACACCACAATCAACTTGCCCTATCTCAATTTCATCCGCACCTTCCATAACCTTCCCCAGATCCTCCCAAAGTGTCCCTAGGTTCTTGCTGCAAATGACGCATGTTTAAGAAACTTGTTTAGCAGCAAGCAGCCGAATTTTGTATGGTAACTAAATATCCATCTCGCTGCTCAAAGATGTAGAGCTTACCAGTGTTTACACCAAGGGACGCAGAATTGCACAAACCATACCGTGTCCTTCTCCTTTATCTGAACGAGAGATAAATTTGTCACGATCAAACTAGCTTAACCAAAACCAATATACCAACATCACGGCAAGAACAACTTGAATTTGCAAAGGGCTAGGAACAATAGCACGCTCTGGCCTGCCTTTGACTAAATATGCAGCCTGTAGAGCAATGGTATTCATTCCATAGAAACATACAACAGTTTAGCTCGTGTGCCGCATCTAAATCCCAAACCCCGTCCTTAATTGGATCAATTAAAACCCCGAGAGTTATGATCCATTAGTTTGATAGCACCAATCGAGAGGCGAATTAACACTGACGCACTCATCAAGCTCAAATCGTTAACGAATCTGGCATACAACAAGTACAGCAGTTCAGTAGCCAAGTATCGTCTGCACAGTGCATCCCTACAACGAAATAAGCCAAGAATAAACCAGGGGTTCTTGGGTCGCGCCGTGTGCTTTACAGAGCTATATATATAGGATGGGAAGGAGGAAGAGGGGAGAGCCACAAGAAGGAAAAGGAGATAGACACCTTGTCGGAGAAGGTCTCTTCGGTGAGGGTGATGACTTCGGCGCCGGATCGCACTGCCAGGGACAGGAGCAAAGTGGCGGTCACCACCAGGAGGCGGGAGCGGCGGCGAAGGACCGGATCCATGGCTCGAACGGAGGACGGCGACGATGAGGAGCGAGGAATGGAGGAGGTGAGTGGGTGCGCGAGTCGGGGTGGGTCGATGTAGTATTTGATTGGGCCGGGCTGGGCTGGATGACGTGTTCTTCTAGTATGTGGGTTTCTGGGCCTCCGCCGTGACCTCACCGGTGTCCTTCCGTTTGGATTTGCATGTGCTGATGTGCATGTGTACGCAACTTGCACGGGGCAAACCTGTGTTGGTGTGGGCTAGATTTTTTTTGTTGTGATTTATCGTTTATGTTTTAAATTTTTAAATTTTGATTATTTATGAGAGACAGTATGTAAAGAAAAATAATTATATATAATTTTAGTTAGTACAACTAAATTTAATATACTTTTTATTATAATCTTCCTCTTGGTTTTGTCTAAAAAGCGCACTGTTTAAAAACTAATTTGTGTAATATAAGTCATATGCTACAAGTTTTAAGTGAAAATGAATGGTGTTTCCGACCTGTAGCGAAGCGGCGCGAGATTTCGGTGAGAAAACTCATGTCCACGGTCGGTGAGGTTCCAGAGCCTGTACAAAATCCTAGCGTGTGTAATTGACATGCACAACATGTCCACAGATCTGTATGTCCAGGCAATGGCCAACGAATACCGAGCCAAAACATCCCCTTGACAAACCTCGTCTTCACACCGGCGGCGTTCTTCACCAAAGGTAAGACTGCAAAATGGTCGGAAATGTTCTTGCATATAACATTAGTGAGAATGGAGTATATGCTTGTTCATGTTTGTGTCTCTTGCTATCTTCATTGTTCAGATCTGGATTAAATTTGGTGCTGTTCTTTCACGAGAAGTGGCCTGCATTTGCAGTACCTTCATGATGATGCACGGAAAGCAAGAAGGCTTCTTCGTGCTTTGCCAGCGACCCAGAGGGTGCATATTCCCCTCTCGTCGACTCGCCGTACATGTAAACACACCGTAAATCATTGCCTTTCATCTGCCTTTATTCTGTGTTTATCGTTCATCAAGATCAAGATAAATTAGTCAAAGAGCGCTGCTTTGCACGCATAAAGTAATGTTACGCGCTACTAATACTTGGGGGATGGAACTAGGAATTGATGACGAGGGAGGTGAATCCCAGAGATATATGAGTGAGGTAGAATGGGGATTCCCATTCTACCCCTTAGTAATTATAAGGAATGATGGTATATTGATATATTTATACTGGTATATTCCTCTACACTATTAGGCCTATCACATGTTGAACTAGTTACACGGCCCAGTCGCGGGGGGTTGGACCACCCCCACAACAAGTACTCCCTCGACAGCAAGCGCTGAGGTCCCGATGGGCGAGCTGACGCGATCAACCATCCCAGCCCCCGTTCCCCGACAGCAAGCGCAAGGGTGCCGACTAGTGAGCCGATGCAACTAGTAGTTTGTAGACCCCAGAGGCGATGCCTACGAAGAAATCAGTGAACTCCTGCGCTGAATCCCGCGCCGTCCCGCCGAGGCGCTGCTTAGAGGCAGACGGTGCAGTCGAGCGCCGAAGTCGTGTCGTCCCGCCGAGGCAATGCCTACGAGGCGAACGGCGGTCGAAGCCGCTGCCGCGCCGCCCCGCCGAGGCCGTGGCGTATAAGGCGACGGCGCGGTCTCGCGCTGAGCCGCGCCGCATCGCCGAGGCGATGCCTACAAGGCGACGGTGAAGTCTCGCGCCGGAGCCGTGGTTGCCCCGCCGAGGCGATGCCTACAAGGCGACGCGCGGTCTCGCGCCGAGCCGTGCCGCCCCGCCGAGGTGACGCCACGAGGCGACAATGAGTCTCGCGCGAGCTGTCGGTTGCCCGCCGAGGCGGTGCCTACAAGGCGACAGCGGTCGAGCGCCGGCCGCGTGCCGCCCCGCTGGCAAGGTTTACAAGGCGACGGTGAAGTCTCGCGCCGAGCCGTGTTGCCCCGCCGAGGCGATGCCTACAAGACGGATGGTGAAGTCCTGCGCCGGAGCCGTGCTGTCCCGCCGAGACGGTGCCTACAAGTCAAACGGCGAAATCCTGCGCCGGAGCCGTGCCGTCCCGCCGAGGCGATGCCTACGAGGCGGACGGCGAAGTCCTGCGCCGGAGCCGTGCCGTCCCGCCGAGGCGATGCCTACAAGGCGGACGGCAGAGTCGAGCGCCGAAGACGTGCCGACGCCGTTCCCCTACCTTCAAAAACAATGCCCGCGGAGAGTGGGATGCCGGGCAGGTGCCGGACTTCATGCACGCAGTGATGCGGGCGGATTTGCAGCCGTGGCCCATCCGACACGCTCCTGCTCAAGGCTTGGGGCTTGACGCGGAGACCCTGAAGCGGATACGCGACCTTGCGCGGAGACTCTCAGGAGCTTGGCGCGAAGACGCAGCACCCCGGCCGGAAGAAAACCTACCGTCGAGTCATCCGAGACACACTTCCCTACATGAACACCTCCGATCAGATCTGCCAGATCTGGGTTTGGGAAAGAAATGAGAGCTCACAACAGATCTGTGTGCTCACAAACTCCTGCCATACTTAATAAGGTGCGTGTATATATATATATATATATATATATATATATATATATATATATATATAGTCATCCGAGACACACTTTCCTACATGAACACCTCCGATCAGATCTGCCAGATCTAGGTTTGGGAAAGAAATGAGAGCTCACAACAGATCTGTGCGCTCACAAACTCCTGCCATACTTAATAAGGTGCGTGTGTGTGTGTATATCGAAGCGAACAGGCTAGCGACAAGATGAACTTATCTGTGATGAATGCTTCAGAAATCCCTTCCATACATATACTTCTAGTCGATCCCCACGGACGGCGCCATCTGTTGTGGCTACAGGCCAAACAGTAGAGAAGGGGACTAGTAGAAGAGGAAGAGAGGAGCCAGATCTGTGTGGGAGAGTTAGGTAAGAATGAGAGGATGTGCCTT
This sequence comes from Dendrocalamus sinicus, assembly GCA_036346575.1. Lineage (NCBI taxonomy): Eukaryota > Viridiplantae > Streptophyta > Magnoliopsida > Poales > Poaceae > Dendrocalamus > Dendrocalamus sinicus. Next base: position 40,122,800 of record CM070648.1, on the reverse strand, counting down.
CTTTGCCCCCTCCTGGGGGTTTATATATATGAGTGGGGTAGAATGGGGAATCCCCATTCTACCCCTTAGTAATTACAAGGAATGAGGGTACATTGGTATATTTACACTGGTATATTCCTCTACACTATTGGGTCTATCACATGTTGAACTAGTTGCACAGCCCAGTCGCGGGGGGTTGGGCCACCCCCACAACAGAAACACTTTTAGAAAAAAGAGAATGGGTGGTAGAAAAAATAAGAGAGAGATATATATGAGATTGGAACGAGAGAAGTGGGTGCGTGATGCGTATGTAACCCTTACCTTATCTCTGAAACAAGACATAAGCAAAATTAGAGAAGCATGATACTCGTATTGACTTCTGAAGCAGAAGTCAATATAAACAGACCCATATACCCCCTCTTGATTTTCATAAGACATGCATTTTGAGATTCAGACTTCGCAAACTTTGGCCAACGATTAGTCTAAAAATATAAAGTTTATGTGATACAAAAGTGATACAATAGGATATATATTGAAAGTGCTTTCTGATCGATGATTATGATTTTTGTAGCTATGAATAAAATGTTACAAAAGAAATTAACGATTAAAATTTAACTTTAAAGATCGCACCAAATCAAACTGTAGATACAAAAATCAACGGAGGGAGTACTAAGTATACACTAATCTCTAATAATTATATGATATATTGTTGTTGGTAACTTCTGCCAGAGTGCCTGTAGTCAACTGCTGATGCTATCAGATTATAACTCTTATGGCAGACTAATTAGCGCTACATGACCATAGAAGATACTCCCTTCATCCATAAAAGAAAATTATTTCGGATATCGACAAAGTTTATAAAATGCAACTTTTACCACTCATTTCTATTGTGATATGGCCCTATTCTTCATGGGTTTTTTATGACTTTTGATGTTAGTTTCTCTAGAAGCTAAAACAAACAGGGTGTCTTTTCTAAGCGGCTTCTTGGAGCTGTTTTTTTCAAATGATTTCTCAAACCCAAAACCGTATGCGCCATTAGCATCGGCGTCTTCGTTGTCCGTTACAGTCATGAAAAGTACTGACAAAGCCATCATCCACAGCAGCGCGGCCGAGGAAACGAGCGCAGGCGGCAGCCTCAGGCGAGCACCGCGGATGCGCCCTCACGCGCTGTGGCTGGTGCGGGGAGAGCGAGGTAGGGAGCGGCGGCAACGCACTCCTCGCCGTCGGCAGGTCATCGCCGACCTCAACTTGATCCGCAATCTCTACTTCTCCTCCAAAAGCAGCAGAGAATGAACCCCAAGGATGCCACCAAGAAGAGCGTGCTGCTCTCGGCGCTCAACCGGTTCAGGTGCGCTCTGGAAGAATAATTGCTTGGTTGCGTTCTCTTATTAGTCAATTCAAATGAGTGTTACTTCACTAGAATTGGGCAAATATGATTCGGATTGACTGGGTATGAGTGGATTGCTTGTTGATTTTATGATGGTCAGTGGACTTTGGATCCTAGATACATGTATGCTTTGTATAGATATGATTGAGATGATTAGTTAGAACATAGGTGAAATGTGTGTGGTAGTCTACGATTCAGAGGGTTGGATCGTTGGCTTGCATAAAAGCTCAAATGTAGGAAACCTATGAAATTTGTAGCTAAATTGTCGGAATTAGTGATCTCTGGATTCCATGTTTCTGCACAATCAATAATTAATGGTGTTGTTGATATGTGATGCGGAATAAGGTCCTTTTCCCGGCTGTCTTTTGATGCTATTTTGACAATTTATTAGAATAGCACATCCAGTAGTATCTTGATTGTATTATTTCTGGTTCAATGGTAACAAGGAAGAGCTGACATTTTTTTGTCTTGTGGTTTTGCTCTCCATTGTCGCTACTTAGCTAGAAGCTTGTCTAGTAAATTCAAAAAGTGGATTTTTGAGGTTCTTTACAATTTGAGTTATGTATTTCGTGTTGCTCCTCATTTTTATCACTGTTTTTCTATCTAGATGCTTAGAAGATACTATTTCTCCTTCTCTTTTGAAACAAAAAAGAAACAATTTCTCCTAGTACATTACATCATACAGAGTTGTGGGTTGAAGAAGCAGGACACAAAATAAAAAAAAGCACCCACAATCACAGTTTCACAGAATAAAATCAGAATTTTATTGAACTAGATGGCATTCCAGTCCATGTTACAGAATTGTTCAATAAGCAAATAATGAGGAAGCAACATTGCAATCCTGCTTGCTAACTAATTAAGATACAGATAAACAAATGAGTAAGATCAAAAGAATCGATTTATGCCCAGAGGTCACTAGCTAGCAGTCACTGATAGGCTATGCTCAGACGCGGTGGTTCGGTGATGAACGACGGCGGCGCCAGGGGGCCGGGGAGGGGAGCGGCGCCGTCACCCAAACCCAGAAGAGGGCGGCGGCGGTGCAGGGGTGAGAGGGCGGCGTGGTGGTGGAGGCCGGGGGAGGCGGTTCACGCCGGTGGGGAGGGCAGACGGGAACGGGAGGGGAGCGGAAAGGGAAATGGGAGGCGGAACGGCGCGCCGAGGGGGGTGGGAAAAAAGATGCGAACCGGTAGGGGTTTTTTTTTTGCAAAATTACATAAGTGGATTGGGTGCTTCCACCCTCAAGGATCCAGGCCGTACGGCACAGATCTAACGATCCTGAGTGGCATTAGCATGTTAGCACCCAAATGGGCATTAGCACTAGATATCTTGAATCTGCCTCTTGATTTCAGCTAAATCGTCAGCTGACATCCGATAAGGTCTTTTTGATATTGGGGCTGTACCAGGTACCAGATTTATAACAAATTCAATCTCTCGATCCGTGGCGCCCCGCAATTCCTCGTGGAAAACATCGTGGTATTCGCAAGCTACCGACACATCCTCCAACTTTTTCCTTTTAAGTGGTTAACATAATGTTCTTCTTTGAGCGCATAATCGCCTCATGTCTTATCCGAATTCCGTCGTAATTGGTAAGACTAATGGCACGATTGGCACAATCTATCTCGCCCTTATACTTGATCAACCAATCCATACCAAGTATTATATCTATGCCATCGAGTCTATTATAATAAGGTTCGCTAGGAACTTTACTCCATTTATAATTATGGTTGCACTAGGGCTAACCAATTTAGTCCTCAATTCTTTTCCGTGAGATTGACTATCATAGGTTCTTTAGCAAACAAATATTCCAATTATTTCTTTCAAGAAAAGCTTTTGTTACTTAATGAATGTGTAGCTCCGTAATCAAATAATATAATTGTTTGTATCGAATTAACCAGAACTTACCCGAACTACGCCCGTGCATCTTCCGCCGCTTCTACGGTGACATGATTGATACGCCCTCTGTTGAATGGTGTGGAGTCTCGAGGTGTCCGAGGGCTTCCACGCCCTGACCGGTAGTTGGAGCTCTTGCGGTGTAGGATCCAGTTGAAGCGGACCGGTTACCGCTGACGCTTCGTGGGCAATCGCGGCATAGTGTCCCATATTTTTGCAATTGTAGCATTGCACTCCTGCAGCCTACATTTCTATTCTCACGTTGTTGGGCTGCATTTCCAGTTCTAGGAGTTTGAGGCAAAGGGCGAGGCGCAGAAATGGGTGTCCTTGGATGATTATGCACTGGAGGCCGGTTGTACTGTTGTTGAGTAGGGCGTTGACGGGAACTGCTAGCAAACTGTTGGGCTTGAAACTTCCTTTTCCTAGCATCAAAAAGCTGACGCTGGGCATCTTCTTGTACTAAAGCTTTGTTCACCAGATGTTGAAAAGTAGGGTAGTCATTGGAGACTAACTGAACTTTGAGGTTGGGGTCCATTCCTCCCATGAACCTCCAGATCCTTGCGGCATCAGTCGCCACATCTTCCGGTGCATATCTTGATAATTGGATAAATTTATTTCGGATATGCGGAAACACTAAGGTTTCCTTGTTGTAGCCGATGAAACTCCTTCCTCTTCATTTCCATTATACTCATGGGAATATGAGCAAGCGGAAGGCTTCCAAAAATTCTTCCCATGCAATATTCGGGCATCTTGATGTGCGGCACAAGAGTTATCCCACCAATTAGCAAAGAACTCCCTTGAGTTGGTGGGCGCGTAAAGAACCTTCTCATGCTCGCACATTGAGCCAAATTGAGTTTCCTTTCTATTTCTTTTATCCAATCATCCGCCTCCAAAGGGTCAAGCAGATCCTGCAAAGGCCTGAGGTCGGGTTCTCATAAATTCCCAAGTTTAGATGTGGTCGTTGAACTGGTGCTTGCTGGGCTTGTTGGACTTGATTTTGGGCCAAAGCTTGAAGTAGTTGTAATCGCATGGCCATCATCTGCTCCATGTTGGGAGCTTGAGTGGCGGAGGTGGAATGTTGTCTTCGGTTGAACATTAGGTTACTGACTCGCTCGGTTGTTCCTTGTGTTCACCATCCAAACGGTTTCTGTGGTTAGCAAAAGGTAAGAGGAACTAGCATAGATAAGAGGTTAGGGAAACTAAATAACATCCCAAGCCAACACACAAGAAGAAACCAAAGAACCACTTAGGAAAGCTTTATTGAAATCAAGATAATTTTATGAATGGCTGCACCACAAGTGCACATAGGCTTGGTACAGTCCATCCAACATACCAAAATATAATAAAGCGTTCTAAAACGTGGACAATTATTTGGGTACTATTGACTCAACTAACTACTCATCCTCCACGATGATGCGCTCCTCCGGATCCTCCTCGGGGTCCTCCTCTCAATCCGATAAGTGTCTCTCGCCCACAACCACGGCAGCTTGTTCGCGAACGCGACCGTGATCGACTCGATCAAATCGAAAACCGAGCGAGATAGTTGGCGCCCTCGCCAGATCCTCCAATATCAACGTCGGGTGGCGGATCGAGCGTCGCACACTCTTCCTCGCATAAGCCTAGTGCGAGGTCCCGTAAACGGGCCGGAGCAAAGAACAGGGCTGGTGGAGTCGGTGTAGTGGTAGCGGCTGAAGACGCTCTACCTGCGCCTCGGCAGCAGCCCCAGCTCGAACGGCGTCGGCGTGGCAACCTCACTCGCAGAGCCGGGCTCGAGAGTGTCGGAGTGGTCGAGCTCGACGTGGCGCCTCCAAGAAGTCCGATCTCGCCGAGCTCGCGTAACTGGCCGGCCGCCAGAGTGTGCCGCACCGTGAGACAAGCGCGGTCGCCCACCACCACCGGAAAAGCTCGATGAGTCCGTCCCGCTCTCGCCGTCGGGAAGAAGCAAAAGGTGATCGTCGTAGCTCCTCCTTGTGCCTCCCGCACAACTCCGAGATAGCCAATCGTGGCCGCATCTGGATCGATCCGAGCGAAGGTCCGTGGATACTCAATATGACGCTCAATCGGGTCAATCCTCCCGCTCGAGCGTAAATGAACACCTCCATGCTCCAGAGTCCGTGCTCATCACTCGTGTGTTCCGCCCTCTCAAGATAGGTTGTTGGGTGTACTTGAGATGCTGCATTAGCTGTCGAGAAGAGTCGCAAAGCTCCTCACTCGCCATGAGAATGGTGATCCCACGGGCCGATGACGACTAACCCGCCATCTACAAGTTGGAAAAGAGGAGAGATCAAGAAAGGTTTTTAAATAGTGAAAAGGAGGACAGAAACAAGATACTAAGTAAGAGGAGAGTAGAAGCAAAGAAGCTTATATATTTTTAACATATTCTTTTTAAACATAAGTCCTTAAAACTTCCCAAAACCTAGGGTTCGTCCCTATATCAAGATGGCTCGATACCACTTCGTGAGACCCTGAGTAGAAACTCCTGGACCTCCCGTGCATTACAAGACTAGTCCCGGATCAACGCTAGTACACACAGTTCAAACAGAAAAGATGATACATTGCCAACAACGCTTTATTATCATAATCGAGATTACAGACTCGAAGCCTTTATTACAAATGAGGTTTTAAGACCTCACACCAAACAGAAAATTACAGCGGAAGCAAAGAAACTAAAGCAAGACCCATCAATACGCCACAGCAATTGACTGGGAAACGAGTCCTAAGCATCCGGAAGAATCCACCGTATCCACACTCTACACGTAAGTCGAATTCTCCAGCTTGAGCTTCTTCATTCTCTGCTAAGGTATTTGTAGAGCAACATGTGAGTACAAAATTGTACTCGCAAGTCTTGGGAAAATGCATAGATGCAAGGCTTCACAAAGGAAGGCTATATGGTTCTTTTGCAAAAATCAGCATTTTATTTCAAATCTACATAATTACTTCAAAGGCCATTTGACAAACATCTTGTTTTTCATAAATGAAATTAGATAAATAACTTAGTGAGGGTTAAACCACCCACACTAAATCTCAAAGCTATCGCCAACTTTCAAAACTCAGTTAAACCACCGATCGGTTACACCACGATTTAAATCACGAGTTACACCACTCCCGAGTTTGGCAAACCATTTTATTTTAAAATCAAAATCAAACTTCTACCATGTGAATGCATTCCTTGCCCGCCCTTGACCGTGGGCACGGCTATTCGAATAGTTTATTACTCTGCAGAGTTTGTACACTTTACCCACAAGAGATAAATTATCTTAATAGTCAACATGCTTCCTTTGGCATGAGACCCGATAAAATATCACAAAGCCTTTCACCTACTCCAAAGATAGCTAGATACCACCCGCTAAGGTTTCACCACAACTCGAATCCACGAGCCTGAGCCCTCTGCGCCGTATGAGTACAAGAAACCCCGTCCCTCACTATGAGTAACCAGACACCCCGGCACTCAATACACCACCGGTGATATCTAAACTACACCTTAATAGGTTAGTTAGCTAGGTCGCACCCATATAGACTTGTGGTTGCACTGTTTTGCTCGGTTTGGACAAACACAAGCGTCGGTCCTTAAACGACTGTGGTGGTTCATTCACAATTCCAAAAATTCTCGTGCTAATCGCACCACCAAACCTTCCATCCACCCTTGTCAACTTTTCCCTTTGAAATTCATTTTTACTTTTAAATTAACAAGTGGTAACATCCATTACCACTTTTCAAACAAATCATTTAACAATGGTAACATCCATTACCAATGTTCAAACAAATCATTTAACAACACATTTAGCAAACATGCTACTTATTTGAGCATTATTACATTGATTTGCTACGCTAAGCATTTGCTAATATTTACAAATTCAACAGATGTAATACTAACTCATTATTGAGTCAAAGGGATATCCTAAGTTGACAATGGTACAAGTTAAACAATTTTCAATGGAAGGTATAACAAATTGGGTATTTAACTAAATTTTCTAAATCAAATTATCACTTGATATAACATAAGCATGCAATAATTTAAAATAACTACCTAATCATTTTATAATTCATTTGAGCAAGTTGATCAAAGAAAACTTGCAAAACATAGGGTCAAAATGATCAAAGGAGACTTGCCTTCCTGTGCTGGGTTGAAATTTTCCGGACTTGCTCTTGAAGTTCCTCGGACAAATCGGTCTCTACATCGTAAATCAAGAAATCCAAATAAATAAAATAAAATAAAAATTCAAAAATTGAAACTAAATATACCAATTGAAAGATTAGAATTTTAGATGAATTTAGAAATTTGAATGGATCAATTTGGATTTAAAATGAGCAAGATATGGTTGTTGGAAGATTTAGAATCAAGAAAAAGGAAAAGAGAATTTCTGGAATTAAATTTATACCGAAAATGAATTATGACGTCAGCATGGATTTTTCGGGAATTAATTTACAAAAGTAAATTCTAATTATGACGTCAGCAAGGGAATTAAAAATAAATTACAGAGGTCGACATGTGGGGCCAGCCCACGGTGGACCAAGTCCACGGACCCACAAAATTGCTGACATGGCAGACCGAGAGTGACACGTGGCATGCTGACGTGGCAGTGCTGACGTGGCATGGGGCGAAGGGTTTCGGCTGACGTGGCGCTGGCGTGGCAAACACGCGTTCGCCACGTGGCTTGACACGCTCGGATAGGACCGACGTGGAGGCCGAGGTGGCGAGCCGACGCGGCGCGCGCGATCGTCGGCGGAGGTGGATCGGACGGCTGGGATTTCGAACGCGTGGCTCGATCCCGAGCGTTGGCTCAGATCCAGATGAGCGGCGGTGAGGCGCGCGAGACGCGGCGTCCGGTGGATGGATGCCGCGTGGCGCGACGCGGCGACGGCCGAGGCGCGCGCGACGTGGACGGCCGAGATGAGGACGCGAGGCGCATCCGAGCCATCGAGGAAATAACGGTGGAGATGGCGCGGTGCGGCGGAGTCCGGCGATCGACGACGCGCGTGTCAGCGCTGCCGCACGAGGCGTCGCGGACGCGAGCGCTGCGGGCGAAGCGCGCGGCGGCGCGCGACCGAGGACGGGCGCGCGGGCGTCTCCGCGCGCGCGACCGAGGGGCGGCGCGAACGGAGGACGCGCGGAGGACTCACCGGCGGCGACCAAATCCCACGGCGGCGACGGTTTGAACGGCGACGACACGCACGCGAACGGAGAGAGAGGAGAGCGCAGGGGGCGAGAGGGTGGCCGGGTCGGGTTTATACGCGGCGGTGGAAGAAACGGCGCGCGTTCGCGGCGAGTTAATACGACGGCCGTGGCGCGAAACGGCGGAGTGATGGAGTGAGTGCGCACGACGCGCGGAGCTCGGGGTTCATGAATGGCGACGCGAACGGACGGAGAGGCGAAGCGGCGAGCTCGGCGGCGGCGCAATAATGGCGACGACGCGCGAGTAGGAAACGGTCGCGCGGGGACGAAGGCTCGACAGTGGGACCCATCGGCAAGTGACCTACGCACCGCGGTCTCGACAGTGGGGCCCGCTGTCGGCGCAAAAACAAAAGAAACTCAACCTCGCGCGCGAGCGGGCTCGAACGCGCCGAGGGAGCGGGAGGGAAGAGAGGCGGTGTAAACTGGTCGGGCGGGAGGCATTGCCTACCCAATAAGGGTAGGTAATCCCTTTGAGGATTAGCTGCGGAAGCCGGCGGATGTATGCGACACGTGGCGCACGGAGAGGAGGAGGCGGGATGGCGCAGACGGCGGGGATCGGTCCGGCGGAGATGGACGGATGGATGGGCGCCACGTGCGCGGCGGGAGGATTTAGAATTTAAATCTTTTATAGATTTTAAATCAATAGGAGGCTTTAAAATAGTCGAAAAATACCAAACAAATTCCAAAAATTGCAGAAAAATTCACATAATTCACGATAAAGTTTTGAACATATGAAAAATATTTCCAACCTATTTTGATATTAAATTTTTATTTTTAAACAGAACTTTATATTCTGAAAAATCCAAATAAATTGAGATAATTAATTTAAAATTATTTCTTCCAAATAAAGCAAAAATTGGGATGTTACAAACCTACCCCCTTAGAAGGAATCTCGACCAGAGATTCTAAGGATGAAAAATAGATCGGGAACTCGTCAAGATCCTCTTCACGCTCCCGAGTTGCTTCCGATTCGGATGATTATTCCACCGCACTTTGCAAAATTTGATAGTCTTGTTTCTTGTACAGCGCTCGCTTCTTCTAAAATCTTGACAGAAATTTGGATACGTCAAGTCTTCTTTTAAATCCACCTCTTCTAAAGATATTAATTCCTCGTACTCTTAAGCACTTCTTCAATCGTGATACATGAAATACATCATGTACATCCGATAACCGAGGAGGAAGCTCTAACTGATATGCAACTTCACCTCTTCTGGCTATAACTAGAAATGGTCCGATATATCTTGGAGCAAGCTTTCCACTGACCTTGAAACGTCGCATCCCTTTTAAAGGTGACACCTTCAAATACACATGATCTCTCGTGCGAATTCCAACATTCTCGTCGATTATTCGCATAACTCTTTTGTCCGGTCTCAGTGCTATCTTCAATCGGTCTCAGATAATCGAACTTGCTCTTCACTAGCTTCAAGACATCAGTCCGAATACTTGACTTTCTCGCCTCGACCAATATAATGGCGTCGCATTTCGCCATACAAGGCTTCAAACGGAGACATCTTCAGACTAGACTGGTAACTGTTATTATAGGAAAATTCCGCGTAGGGTAAACTTTGATCCCAACTGACTTTGTTGGCTAAAGCACACGCTCTTAGCATATCTTCCAATATCTCGATTCACTGCTCACCGCCATCTGCTTGAGGATGATAAGCGATCGAAATTTAAATTGGTGCCCAAAACTCCATGAAGCTTCGCCAAAATCTTGAGGTAAATTATGCGCCTCTATCCGATACGATCTTCTTTGGAACTCCATGCGGACATACAATTCTTGACATATAGAGCTCGCCAATCTATCTCCGAATAGGTAGTCTTCACAGTATGAAATGTGCAACCTTTGTTAAGCGATCCACTATAACCTGATTGAATCATACCCGACTTGGTTCTTGGTAGTCTGTTATGAAATCCATTCCGATTTCCTCCCATTTCCATTCAGTATCTGCAGAGGTTGTAAAAGACCGCAGTCGTTGGTGCTCGCTTAACCCTTTGACATATATCACATAAAGCTACATATTCTCGCAATTTCTCGTTTCATACTGGTCCACCAAGAACTTTCCTTTAGATCTTGGTACATCTTTGTACTTCCGGATGAATGGAATATCTGATTCATGAGCTTCCTTTAGAATTAAATCTTTTATTTCCTTTCTCTCGTGTACTAAAATCCTTTTTCCAAACCAAAGAATTCCTTCTTCATCTTCTCGAGAATCCATGTGCTTTGCCTTTCTTCATGTTATCTTTTATTTCTTTAACATACTCATCTTCTTTTCGAGTTGCCTTGATCCGATCTTCTAAAGTGGGTTGGACCTTTAATGTAGACAGAATTCCTTCATTTACCACTCCCAAATTGAGACGCTGAAATTCTTCACGAAGAGTTGGTGACTGTCTTGAATCAACATATTGCTAACATGGATCTTCCGACTTAAAGCATCCGCCACTACATTGGCCTTTCTGGATGATAGTGTATTCCCACATCATAATCCTTTATCGTTCAAGCCATCTTCTTTGTCTCGATTAAGATCGGGTTGAGTGAATATATACTTTAGACTTTTATGATCCGTATATATTTCACACCGATTACTAATTAGATAATGCCTCCACAACTTTAGAGCATGCACTACAAGACTAGCTCTAAATCATGAGTGGGGTAATTCTCCTCATGTGGCCTTAATCGCCTTGATGCATAAGCAACAACCTTTCCTTCTTGCATTAGTACACATCCAAGACCTTGTTTGGATGCATCACAATAAACTTCAAAATCTTTTCTAATATCCTAATCGCAGAATCGTGCTGAAGTTAATCTCCTCTTTAACTCTTGAAAACTATCATCACAAAATTTGTTCCATTCAAATTTTCTTTCTTTCTTTAACAACTGAGTTAAAGGTCCGCAATCTTGGAAAACCTTCAATGAATCGACGATAGTAACCACTAATCCTAAAACTTCGATCTCTACATCGTCTTGGGTGGAGTCCAATTTAATACATCCTTAACTTTTCCAGATCTACAGATACTCCTTCCACGAAATTACGTGTCCCAAAACTCAATTTCCTTTAACCAAAACGCACACTTGCTAAACTTGGCATATAATCGTGTTCACGAGTCTTTGCAATACTATCCTTAGATGATCCTCATGTTCTTTATCGTTTTCGAATAGATAAGAATGTCATCTATAAAGACAACAACAAACTTATCTAAATAATCCATAAATACTTTATTCATCAAATTCATGAAGTATGCAGGGGCATTTGTCGATCGAAAGACATCACCGTATACTCATATAGTCCATATCTTGTGGCGAAAGTCGTCTTTGGTATATCTTCGGTCTAATCTTCAATCGGTGATATCCTCGACCAAGATCAATCTTAGAAGACACTTGATCCTTTGAGTTGATCGAACAAATCGTCGATCCGGGTAAGGGATACTTATTCTTTATAGTTACTTCATTTAAAGCTCTATAGTCCACGCACATACGCCGACTACCATCCTTCTTGTTTACCAAAAGCACCGGGCTCCCAAGGTGAAGAACTTGGTCTAATGAAGCTTTTCTCTTGTAATTCTTGAATCGCCTCTTGATTTCAGCTAAATCGTCAACCGACATCCGATAAGGTCTTTTTGATATCAAAACTGTGCAGTGCATTTATAACAAATTCAATCTCTCGATCCGTGGCGATCTGGCAATTCCTCGTGGAAAACATCGTGGTATTCGCAAGCTACCGACACATCCTCCAACTTTTTCCCTTTTAAGTTGGTTAACATAATGTTCTTCTTTGAGCGCATAATCGCCTCATGTCTTATCCGAATTCCGCCGAATTGGTAAGACTAATGGCACGATTGGCACAATCTATCGTCCTTTATACTTGATCAACCAATCCATACCAAGTATTATATCTATGCCATCGAGTCTATTATAATAAGGTTCGCTAGGAACTTTACTCCATTTATAATTATGGTTGCACTAGGGCTAACCAATTTAGTCCTCAATTCTTTTCCAGAGATTGACTATCATAGGTTCTTTAGCAAACAAATATTCCAATTATTTCTTTCAGCAAAAGCTTTTGTTACGAATGAATGTGTAGCTCGTAATCAAATAATATAATTGCTTGGTACCGAATTAACCAGAACTTACCGAACTACGCCCGTGCATCTTCCGCCGCTTCTACGGTGACATGATTGATACGCCCTCGTTGAATGGTCGTGGAGTCCGAGGTGTCCGAGGGCTTCCACGCCTTGACCGTAGTTGGAGCTCTTGCTGGTGTAGGATCCAGTTGAAGCGGACCGGGTTACCGCTGACGCTACGTGGGCAATCGCGGCATAGTGTCCCATATTTTTGCAATTGTAGCATTGCACTCCTGCAGCTACATTTCTATTCTCACGTTGTTGGGCTGCATTTCCAGTTCTAGGAGTTTGAGGCAAAGGCGAGGCGCAGAAATGGGTGTCCTTGGATGATTATGCATCGGAGGCCGGTTGTCTTGTTGTTGAGTAGGGCGTTGACGGAACCGCTAGCAAACTGTTGGGCTTGAAACTTCCTTTTCCTAGCATCAAAAGTCGACTGGGCATCTTCTTGTACTAAAGCTTTGTTCACCGGATGTTGAAAAGTAGGGTAGTCATTGGAGACTAATCGAACTTTGAGGTTGGGGTCCATTCCTCCCATGAACCTCCAGATCCTTGCGGCATCGGCCGCCACATCTTCGGTGCATATCTTGATAATTGGATAAATTTATTTCAGATATGCGAAACACTAAGGTTTCCTTGTTGTAGCCGATGAAACTCCTTCCTCTTCATTTCCATTATACTCATGGGAATATGAGCAGATCTGAAGGCTTCCAAAAATTCTTCCCATGCAATATTCAGGCATCTTGATGTGCGCATGAGTTATCCCACCAATTAGCAAAGAACTCCCTTGAGTTGGTGGGCGGCGTAAAGAACCTTCTCATGCTCGCACATTGAGCCAAATTGAGTTTCCTTTCTATTTCTTTTATCCAATCATCCGCCTCCAAAGGGTCGCAGATCCTCGCAAAGGTCGGAGGTCGGGTTCTCATAAATTCCCCAAGTTTAGACTGTGGTCGTTGAACTGGTGCTTGCCGGGCTTGTTGGACTTGATTTTGGGCCAAAGCTTGAAGTAGTTGTAATCGCATGGCCATCATCTGCTCCATGTTGGGAGCTTGAGTGGCGGAGGTGGAATGTTATCTTCGGTTGAACATTAGGTTACTGACTCGCCGGGTTGTTCCTTGTGTTCACCATCCAAACAGTTTCGTGGTTAGCAAAAGGTAAGAGGAACTAGCATAGATAAGAGGTTAGGGAAACTAAATAACATCCCAAGCCAACACACAAGAAGAAACCAAGAACCACTTAGGAAAGCTTTATTGAAATCAAGATAATTTTATGAATGGTCGCACCACAAGTGCACATAGGCTTGGTACATCCATCCAACATACCAAAATATAATAAAGCGTTCTAAAAACGTGGACAATTATTTGGGTACTATTGACTCAACTAACTACTCATCCTCCACGATGATGCGCTCCTCCGATCCTCCTCGGGGTCCTCCTCTCAATCCGATAAGTGTCTCTCGCCCACAACCACGGCAGCTTGTTCGCGAACGCGACCGTGATCGACTCGATCAAATCGGAAAACCGAGCGAGATAGCCGGCGTCCTCGGCTAGATCCTCCAATATCAACGTCGGGTGGCGGATCGAGCGTCGCACACTCTTCCTCGCAGATAAGCCTAGTGCGAGGTCCCGTGAATCGGGCCGGAGCAAAGAACAGGTGGTGGAGTCGGTGTAGTGGTAGCGGCTGAAGACGCTCTACCCGCTCGGCAGCAGATCCTAGCTGAACGGCGTCGGCGTGGGCAACCTCACTCTGCAGAGCCGGGCTCGGAGAGTGTCGGAGTGGTCGAGCTCGACGTAGCGCCTCGAAGAAGTCCGATCTCGCCGAGCTCGCGTAATTCGCTGAAGCCGCCAGAGTGTGCCGCACCGTGAGACAAGCGCGGTCGCCCACCACCACCGGAAAAGCTCGATGAGTCCGCCCCGCTCTCGCCGTCGGAAGAAGCAAAAGGTGATCGTCGTAGCTCCTCCTTGTGCCTCCCGCACAACTCCGAGATAGCCAATCGTGCCGCATCTGGATCGCATCCGAGCGAAGGTCCGTGGATACTCAATATGACGCCAACTGGTCAATCCTCCCGTCTCGAGCGTAAATGAACACCTCCATGCTCCAGAGTCCGTGCTCATCACTCGTGTGTTCCGCCCTCAAGATAGGTTGTTGGGTGTACTTGAGATGCTGCATTAGTCGTCGAGAAGAGTCGCAAAGCTCCTCACTCGCCATGAGAATGGTGATCCCACGGGCCGATGACGACGAACCCGCCATCTACAAGTTGGAAAAGAGGAGAGATCAGAAAGGTTTTTAAATAGTGAAAAGGGAGGACAGAAACAAGATACTAAGTAAGAGGAGAGTAGAAGCAAAGAAGCTTATATATTTTTAACATATTCTTTTAAACATAAGTCCTTAAAACTTCCCAAAACCTAGGGTTCGTCCTACACCAAGATGGCTCGATACCATACGTGAGACCCGGAGTAGAAACTCTGGACCTCCTGTGCATTACAAGACTAGTCCCGGATCAACGCTAGTACACACAGTTCAAACGAAAAGATGATACATTGCCAACAACGCTTTATTATCATAATCGAGATTACTGGACTCGAAGCCTTTATTACAAATGAGGTTTTAAGACCTCACACCAAACAGAAAATTACAGCGGAAGCAAAAGAAACTAAAGCAAGACCCATCAATACGCCACGGGCAATTGATGGGAAACGAGTCCTAAGCATCCGGAAGAATCCACCGTATCCACACTCACGTAAGTCGAATTCTCCACTTGAGCTTCTTCATTCTCTCGCTAAGGTATTTGTAGAGCAACATGTGAGTACAAAAATTGTACTCGCAAGTCTTGGGAAAATGCATAGATGCAAGGCTTCACAAAGGAAGGCTATATGGTTCTTTTGCAAAAATCAGCATTTTATTTCAAATCTACATAATTACTTCAAAGGCCATTTGACAAACATCTTGTTTTTCATAAATGAAATTAGATAAATAACTTAGTGAGGTTAAACCACCCACACTAAATCTCAAAGCTATCCGCCAACTTTCAAAACTCAAGTTAAACCACCCGATCCGTTACACCACTGATTTAAATCACGAGTTACACCACTCCCGAGTTTGGCAAACCATTTTATTTTAAAATCAAAATCAAACTTCTACCATGTGAATGCATTCCTTGCTCGCCCTTGACCGTGGGCACGGCTATTCGAATAGTTTATTACTCTGCAGAGTTTGTACACTTTACCCACAAGAGATAAATTATCTTAATAGTCAACATGCTTCCTTTGGCATGAGACCCAGATAAAATATCACAAAGCCTTTCACCTACTCCAAGATAGCTAGATACCACCCGCTAAGGTTTCACCACAACTCGAATCCACGAGTGGAGCCCTCTTGCGCCGTATGAGTACAAGAAACCCCGTCCCTCACTATGAGTAACCAAGACACCCCGGCACTCAATACACCATCGGTGATATCTAAACTACACCTTAATAGGTTAGTTAGCTAGGTCGCACCCATATAGACTTGTGGTTGCACTGTTTTGCTCGGTTTGGACAAACACAAGCGTCGGTCCTTAAACGACTGTGGTGGTTCATTCACAATTCCAAAAATTCTCGTGCTAATCGCACCACCAAACCTTCCATCCACCCTTGTCAACTTTTCCTTTGAAATTCATTTTTACTTTTAAATTAACAGTGGTAACATCCATTACCACTTTTCAAACAAATCATTTAACAATGGTAACATCCATTACCAATGTTCAAACAAATCATTTAACAACACATTTAGCAAACATGCTACTTATTTGAGCATTATTACATTGATTTGCTACGCTAAGCATTTGCTAATATTTACAAATTCAACAGATGTAATACTAACTCATTATTGAGTCAAAGGGATATCCTAAGTTGACAATGGTACAAGTTAAACAATTTTCAATGGAAGGTATAACAAATTGGGTATTTAACTAAATTTTCTAAATCAAATTATCACTTGATATAACATAAGCATGCAATAATTTAAAATAACTACCTAATCATTTTATAATTCATTTGAGCAAGTTGATCAAAGAAAACTTGCAAAACATAGGGTCAAAATGATCAAAGGAGACTTGCCTTCCTGTGCTGGGTTGAAATTTTCCGGGACTTGCTCTTGAAGTTCCTCAGACAAATCGGTCTCTACACGTAAATCAAGAAATCCAAATAAATAAAATAAAATAAAAATTCAAAAATTGAAACTAAATATACCAATTGAAAGATTAGAATTTTAGATGAATTTAGAAATTTGAATGGATCAATTTGGATTTAAAATGAGCAAGATATGGTTGTTGGAAGATTTAGAATCAAGAAAAAGGAAAAAGAGAATTTCTGGAATTAAATTTATACCGAAAATGAATTATGACGTCAGCATGGATTTTCTGGGAATTAATTTACAAAAGTAAATTCTAATTATGACATCAGCAAGGGAATTAAAATAAATTACAGAGGTCGACATGTGGGGCCACCACGGTGGACCAAGTCCACGGACCCACAAAATTGCCGACATGGCGCATCGAGAGTGACACGTGGCATGCCGACGTGGCGATCGACGCGTGGCATGGGGCGGCGGTTTCGGCCGACGTGGCGCGACGTGGCAAACACGTGTCCGCCACGTGGCTTGACACGCTCGGATAGGACCGACGTGGAGGCCGAGGTGGCGAGCCGACGCGGCGCGCGCTACGTCGGCGGAGTGGATCGGACGGCCGGGATTTGAACGCGTGGCTCGATCCCGAGCGTTGGCTCGATCCGATGAGCGGCGGTGATGAGGCGGCGAGACGCGGCGTCCGGTGGATGGATGCCGCGTGGCGCGACGCGGCGGCGAGGCGAGGCGGTGCGACGCGTGGCGGCCGAGATGAGGACGCGAGGCGCATCCGAGCCATCGAGGAAATAACGGTGGAGATAGCGCGGCGGCGGCGGAGTCCGGCGATCGACGACGCGTGTTCAGCGCTGCCGCGACGAGGCGTCGCGGACGCGAAGCGCTTGCGGCGAAGCGCGACGCGGCGGCGCGGCCGAGGACGGCGTGCGGGAGCGTCTCCACGCGCGCGACCGAGCGGCGCGAAACGGAGGACGCGGAGGACTCACCGGCGGCGACCAAATCCCACGGCGGCGACGGTTTGAACGGCGACGACACGCACGCGAACGGAGAGAGAGAGAGCGCAAAGCGAGGGTGAGAGGGTGGCCGGGTCGGTTTATACGCGGCGGAGGAAGAAACGGCCGCGCGTTCACGGCGAGTTAATACGACGGTTTCGTGGCGCGAAACGGCGGAGTGATGGAGTGAGCGCGCACGACGCGCGCGGAGCTCCGGGGTTCATGAATGGCGGCAAACGGACGGAGAGGCGAAGCGGGCGAGCTCGGCGGCGCGCAATAATGGCGACGACGCGCGAGAGTAGGAAACGGTCGCGCGGGGACGGGTCGACAGTGGGACCCATCGGCGGTGACCTCACGCAGACTGCGGTCTCGACAGTGGGGCCCGCTTGTCGGCGCAAAAACAAAAGAAACTCAACCGCGCGCGAGCGGGGCTCGAACGCGCGAGGAGCGGGAGGAAGAGCGGCGGTGTAAACCGATCGGGCGGGAGGCATTGCCTACCCAATAAGGGTAGGTAATCCCTTTGAGGATTAGCATGAAGCCGGCGGATGTACGACACGTGGCGCACGGAGAGGAGGGAGGCGGGATGGCGCGACGGCGGGGATCGGTCCGGCGGAGATGGACGGATGGATGGCGCCACGTGGCGGCGGGAGGATTTAGAATTTAAATCTTTTATAGATTTCAGAAATCAATAGGAGGCTTTAAAATAGGCGAAAAATACCAAACAAATTCCAAAAATTGCAGAAAAATTCACATAATTCACTGATAAAGTTTTGAACATATGAAAAATATTTCCAACCTATTTTGATATTAAATTTTTATTTTTAAACAGAACTTTATATTCTGAAAAATCCAAATAAATTGAGATAATTAATTTAAAATTATTTCTTCCAAATAAAGCAAAAATTGGGATGTTACAAACTCCCATATATATATATATATATATATATATATATATATATATATATATATATATATATATATATATATATATATATATATATATATATATATATATATATATAAATGAAATTATAATATTATGAATGTAACATTTGAGACAAATCCACACGCATAGATTTCGTACGTCTAATCCAAACATTCATAGATAAAGTTTACAATGCTTTGAGTAACTCAAAACAACTTCCTTTTGTGATTGAAGATAGAACTTACATATTTCTTAGCATGCTACAAATTTGATTTGGAGATGTTTAGTTCAGGACATATGATGTTTGATTTTGCATGGTTGTACATTTCAGGAGACTAGAATCTTGGGGACCATTCATCCACAGCAATACGACATTATGGTTAACTTGGGGGAAGACGTCGCTATTAAGCACTAACCACCACCACCATCCAAGATCCAGAAGATCATGGAACGGTCGTATGGCCCTTAGCTACCAAACACATGATCATGTGACGTAGATTAAATCTCGAGATAAGAATAAATCCAAAATTATCTTATCTTTTACGATGGTAGAATAGTCAAACATAAATATAGCATTTATTATAAGATGCTTTTCGTATTATGATAGACAATTTTACTTTTGTACACAACACAGGACACAATCAAGAAATATAGATCAAATATCAGCGGACAAATACCTACACCATAATAGAAACCAACATGCTAAGATGAAATCATATATTAGGATTCACAAGAACACACGTACAACACGAATAAACGTTAAAGGCCAAAGACCAACACGTACAGGTGTTTTAATTCATAATTCAACTATATGTTTACATAGTACATACTCTTGGCCATTTATAGGCATACACACATCCCTAGTCGACTCTAACACACACACACAACTCAAACTAATCTATCCAAAGAACTCCACGTATCAAATAGAAGGAAATAATCGCCTAGGTTTTATGAGAAACCATCGGTTTTACAACAGAGAGGATGGATTTTGGCAGCATCACCATGTTCCATCATGCCTCTCGTGGCTTTTGTCAACCATCCAACGCCCGGGCATGTTCTACGCTGTCGGTTTGCTGAGGTTGTTGTTATTTACATGTCACCTTATCCTGACTGATGGCTTCATTGGATGGGTAATCCTTTTCTCTAAATTAAGAGCTCAGCTCACCGCTCATCGGCGACCCCATGACGGCAACAGCTTCCTCCAATCTCAAGGGTTTTAGGTTTCTTGGATGCCTTCTTTCCTCGTCTTATACAGCTCACCCTTCGTTTCTAGAAGGCGACAGGAATAATTGTGAGGGCTCATCAAGCATCCGAAAACTACTACTTAAATGTGTCAAATAGACAAATAGTAACGTGCCATGAGCAAAATATCATTGTGTTTATTATTTCATACCCAAATCCTTTTTATCGAATTCCAACGTCATCGTAAAAAAATCATCGATCCAATTCCAAAGTGACCCTCTGGAAGGCTGTCTTACAATCATTTTACCCGAATATGCTGAACCCAGCTTCTTCTGTGGCACATGGTAGTGAGTGATTCTCCCTTCATTTTTATTCACACCTTTTTGCAACGTTATTCTTCTTTTCTTAATGAATCCTTCATTGTACATGTGAATGCGAAACGTCAGAAATTCTCAATATAACACACGCGAAATGTGCGAAAAGCGTTATCATCTCGGTTTTGCACTAGCGGCAGAGATAATGGTTTAAGGCCACGAGGTCACACACACACACACACACTTTTTCTTTAAATAAAAGATATGCGAGCTCCTCTGGCGTGTTCTCGTTTTCTAAACAAAAGAAAAAGGCTGGCTATGATCATGCATGTGAGAACGTTTGCTTCCTGTCTCCGGTGAGTCTCGCGTAGCGTCCACAGTGGCCCCGGAAGCATACACTTCATATCCGGCTCCAGCCGGCCGATCCAACAACGCCTCCACGCCTCTCTACCACCTCGGTCGGTCACGTTCGCCCACGTCGGACGAGCAACAACCAACCAGCCACGCAAATAATTTTATCAAAGACGCGACGTGCCAGTTGGACAAAAAAAAAAGGTTCGTTGGTTCCATCTAAAATTAGGGTTACGAATGTATTATGCACCTAACTCCTCTCGCTCTCTTCTTTGTATGTATCTCTCCCTTGCTTTCTCTACTGTTTACGCTCTCTTTCTAAAATTACTTCTTTCATCAATCATTTTCAACCAAAAATCATCGATTGTAGCCAAAAAATTAGCCTCTTTTTTCAGTTTTTAAAAGCTGTTTTTCAACTTTTCTTCTATAGTAACTAGTTTTCAAACAGAGTGTTTTTTAAGGCGAGGTCTATAAGTTAGTTATAGTACACACTGTATCGCCTTTATTTATATCAATTGAAATATGTTGTCCTATACTCTTTTCTATAAACAATTCAAAAATTAAAAACTATAAATCGAAACTAAAAAGGCCCGATATCAGTCAACCGATATCAGCATGGCCTTAAAGCAGCAAGTGCTACTCTAGTACTCTACTCGTACTGTGCTAGTGCTCCATTATAAATCTCAAACGCAGGAAAGGGAAACCGCCCCCCGCGAAGACCCCACCGTCCAAGATCCAAGAGCAACGAAATAAAAAGAGGCGAACCCCATCGCTTCCCGTGGGCGCGCCACGCACAGCGTGATCGAGCGCCGAAACGGGGGCCACCGGACGGTGGGCGCCCACCATGGCCACGCGCCTGCCCGAAGCGTAACCAGTACGCGCGCGTGGGTGGCTCGGATCCTCTGTACGGCGGAGGCAGCTGTGGCCCGTGCTGCTGCTGCGGCGCACTGGAGTGGGGCCCGGTTGGCAGCAGCGGATGGGGATGCCCGGGATGTGGGTCCGAGGGAGAGGGAGACTGGGGCCGGTGGCGGTCGGCCTCCGCCAGCCCGGTCCACCCGTTGCGACCGCCCGGTCCGCGCGTCGGTTTGCGCCGCCGTTGCGTTTATGCTAGGGCGACACGCTCTTTTTACACGGAAACGTGGAGAGCCTCACAGTCTGACAGGTGTGTTTCGCTTAGAAAATGTTGGATACCATGGATATTACAAAACCGTTCGTTAGAAACTTATTATAACAATATATTTTTTCCGAGGATCACAATGGCCCTGTTCTTTTCAGCTTCTAAAAACTGCTTTTCCGCTTTTATACAGTAACTAACTTTTAAATGGAGTATCTTTTAAAAATAGGGTCTACTAGTTAATTATAGTACATACTGTACCGACTTCATTTATATCTGCAAAAATCGCACGTGCGTTTTTGTTACTTTGTAATCTCTTGCACGAACAGCCCAAAAACCACAAACCACAGCCAAAGCCATAAGCCGTAGCCTAAAAAATAGTCCCAATATCTTATTTCTTCTTATGATTTTAATAAATAACACATTTTTTTAGTCTGATGCATATTTCTTCGTTCTTCTTTCACTTTGTTGTAGCCCCAACTGTCTAATCATTCCCAAGTAGATCACCACAACAATAATTTAACTTTATAATATCTCCACACAAAGAAAAACTAAGGAATAGGAAAGCAAATGATTATGATAAAAAAAGATATTGCAAAATGTTTGTAGCTCCACAGGCATTTTTGTTAGTATCTGCAAGTAAAAGATTCTAAACAATAATTTAACTTTATGGTATCTTCAAGCGAAAGCAAAAACTAAAGGAAATGGGAAGTTAAGTGAATACGTGTATTCCAGAGGCATTTGGTTATCTTTAAACAAAACTTAAAAAACGAAGCGCATGGCTATTATTTAAAAATAAATTTTCAACTATACTATAAAAGATTCTAAATAATGCTGCAAAAGGATAATTATAGAAACAGAAGTCACGCTTCAACGGTGTCTAATGTTTTTGTTTAAGGAATATGTGTAATCTTCACGCAAAGGAAAACAAATGAAAGAAAAGTATCGATTATTGAACTATGACTAGATTTTTAAAACAATTTACTTTTATATATTTACATACAGTAGTCTCTCCATTTTTCTATTTAAGAATAGCTACAAAATAGGATCAACAGTATAGACTAAAGCTTCGTTGGTACAAATGAAACCATACCCATAGACAATTGTCTGTCAATCCAACTGTCCATTAAAGGCAGTTGCCGTCAACCCTCATGTCCTACAATGTAGTAGACTGTAGACCAGTGGACGCTCGTTGAGAAGAAAGCAACCCTAGAACAACCATCCAGAGAAACCACCCAAACACATACACGTACCTCCTAGTGGGCCACACTCATCACCCATAAAATTTTCAATTAGAATAAGTCTACTTTACCCTTTAAACTCCTATAAAAACTCAAAGTTTTAACCTCAAAGTACAAACCCTCATATCACAATACTGGATATATTGGGTGGGTTTTTTAGGCTGGTCTGTTTGTGAGAAGCAGTACGCAGAAGAAAATAGTCGCATACTATTTTAGCCAGTACAACTGAACTTGGTACAGTTTGTATTACAATTTATCGGTAGACCCCGCCTTGAAAAAATACATCGTTTATTTTAACTGCGAGTTACTATAAAAATGGAAACTAAAACCTAAGCATAAGTCCAAAAGAACTAAGCCATTGGGCCCTTGAGGTTGATTGAATATGTTTTTAGCTGACGTAGCACCAACATGGAAGTGTTTTTGACGTATAAGCCGATTTTTGATTTAGAGTTTTGACACGTAAGTAGTCCGGTCAGTAGAATGAACAAATAATTTTTTAAAAAAAATGGTGGGCTCATATGTCATTATCACAGAGCACCTTCTTTCTCCTCTTTTCATCTTCTTCCTCTTTTCTCTCTCTCCCAACGGCCATGGTCGCCTCTCCCATCCAGCCTCCTCCCCCCAGATTCACTCGCTACTCCTAGCGACCATCGCAGAGATGGCGCAACTCCCAGTGCCATCCCCTAGGTTCCGATGGATGAGCATGTGGCCTAGTCAACTCGTGGCCAAGGGAGGTCGTGTCGTAACTCTTGGCTAGGAAGGAGGCACGCAAGGATCTGGGTCGGAGCTGAGCCACCGCGTCGTCCATGGCCTCCTCTTCCTTCCTCACTAGTCGGTCACGGAAAGGAGAGGCCCCAAGCATAGTTCTACCATCAGTGCCATCCTCGGCCACCACGAGCTTCGCTACTACCGTCGCCAACCAGATTTATTGCATTACTATCACTGCAAGCTCCACCATCGATGTCGTCCTCAGCCACCGTGAGCTCCACTACCACTGTCACCGGCCAGATCTGCTCCTAGCCGGAGGCGGTGCGCGGCTGGGGAGGCAATAATGCAGATTTGGGGATGCTAGTTCGGATCCAGTTGAAACAGAGCTACTGACGTAGTCCTCGGCCTCTTCCTCCTTTCTCATCGACCGGTGTCATGAAGAGCTCGTTGCTCTTGCTTAGGAGGAGGAAGCAGGTGCTCAGGAGGAAGAAGGAAAAGAAAGAAGAGGAGAAGGAAAAGGGAAAAAAAATGGAAGAATGTTTTGCTGACTCAGCTGTACATGTGCACGTGGCAGGACACCATGGTAACAAAATTTGTCCACGGAAATACCACGCTAGCTAAAATCATCTTTCATCAGTCTTAGGGGTAAAATAAAAGGGAAATACTAGTGTCCGGACGTTCGATCCGAGCGCTAGCTCCAGACGCTCGGTTGTAACATTTTTCACCAAGTTACAATATTTGTTTGCTTATGTTTGTAATATTTTTCGTCCACATTTTTGTTGCAATATTTTTATTTTCTATATGCAACATCGTCTTTTGTATCATATATTTTTGTTGTATACGGTGATTAAAATTGTTGCACACAAGAATGTTACATCGGAGCGTACAATGCGAATACTCGCATCGTTCTTTATTTTTTTGTTGCATATATTGCTGACAAATGTTGTAGACATGAACGAGAAATGTTACGGATGAGAATACTCACATCGTTCTTTGTTTTTATTGCAAATATGGACAAAAAATGTTGCAAATATGACTAAAAAATATTACAGCCGAGCATCAGAGCTAGCATCCGGATCGGAAGTCCGGACGCTAGCATTACTATAAAATAAATGATATTAATAGTTGAGAGAGGTAAAAATATCTTGTTTAGGGCCTGTTTGAATCAAAGGTTTTTCACAGGAATTTTAGATTCTAGCATTCCTTTGGAAAGTTTTACTCTCTGTGCGTTTGGATCAAAGGTTTGCATGTTCCTTAGGAAAGAGAGTGTATCTTGTGCATTTCAAAGGGGAAAAACATACAGTCTGACCCAAAGGAAATAAGTGCTTGCTCCAGAACGCACTCCCTTCCCATTGCTCTCTCCCTAGTATGCAATTCAAAATTTCCTTTTGATCTAAATATCTATTTTTTCCATTTCTGTGTTTTGAAATCATGTGGGTTTTCACTTTATACTCTACCATATGTCTATGTTTTTTCCCTTCTATTTCTCTGTTTTCAGTTTCTCTGTTTCAAATAGGCCATTGTTAGTTAACTCTCAGATTGAAAGCTAGAACATGGCAAGGCTTCGGGGGTAGAGTAGCCTTTCCTTTTCAATTCGACTCCATTTCAACCCCTCTTCTCCGTCTCACCGCTCCTCGCTCGGAGCGGAACTCTCTTACACCCACCAAACGCGGCGCGCACACCACCACACGGGGGGCGCTTACGCACCAAGTGATCGGCGTCGTGGCGGCGAGATGGCGGCGGCGGAGACGATGACGTGGCACGAGGAGCTGGCCACAGTAGTCGGCGACACGGGCGTCCACCTCCCCGGCGGCAGCGGGGACGCGGCGCCGGCTGCGGCGGAGAATGTGGCGGCGGTGGGGGGCGCGTGGTACGGGGAGGAGGAAGAGGAGGGGAGGGTGGAAGAGGGGTGGGCGCAGCAGGTGAGGGGGTTCGCGGAGTCGACGGCGGAGATGCTGCGGGAGCTGGGGCGCGGGCTGTGGGACGTCGCCGCGCAGAGCCTCGCCGGCGCCGAGGACAGCGAGCTCGCTCGGCGGCTCCGGCGGCCGGCGGCGGCTGTGGGGAAGCGCCTCAGCTTCATGAACGAGTACCTCCCCGAGGACCGCGACCCCGTGAGGTGCTGGCTCGTCGTTGCCTCCGTCGCATTCGTCACGCTCCTCGGTAACCGCCGCTGATCTCTCATCCACCGCTCTTTTCTACCTCGCGCGTGTGTTTCTGCCTCCGGCTGAGCGTGTAGTGTGATTTGTGTCGCCGCGCATCATGCGCGTGTATTTGCTCATTTGAGGGGATGGATCTAACGGAATAGCTATGGAAAATGAGTCATTTTCGCGAGGGTTTTGCTTTGAATTTGGAAATCAATCTCTCTCATTCTTGACGCGCTTTTTTTTTGGAAATGTTGCGCTATAATTGGTTAAAGTGTGATATATGCCGATATGCGTCGGGAAATTTTCGAATGTGGGATCCATGGGTAACATTGTGTTGACGAGGTGGAAAGGCACTGCAATACACAGTGGTCGACGAGTATTTTGAAATTCTGTTTGATCTGATGAGTCAACCGAATGGCTAATGTTATGGGCAGTCAATTGTTTCACTATCGACTCAACCTAGTTGTTTATGTTGGCTGTATTGACGTTATTACTAATTTCTAATGGATTATTGTAGCATTCTGGTTTCGGTGTAAACATAAAGCTTCTTACTTGCCAAGTGGCTGGTGTTGTTCAATGTCTCAACATTAGGGAATTTATTTTTTCTAAATTTATGGTGACTTCATTCGTGTTATCCTCTTAGTCTTAGCAGCATGGCCTTCCAGTAGCTCATAGCCTCATAGGCGACCATAAAGGATGTAAAATATCTATCCAGCAGTGCCATCGCAAATGCTTATATATCCAACCTACTCGTTTCACATTGCACAATCATTTTGCCAATGCACCAAATAAGTCTCTTGTATGAAGTGGCTCATTCATCAGCAGAATAGTTGTACATGTAGGAATAAATGCATTGCTCCTACCTTGATTGCTTAATTAACGACAATATTTTCTCTGCAGTATTGGGTGTAGGGAGTGGTGATGAAACTCCAGTAGAGCAACCAAAGAAACTTTACATAAGCCCCTCAAGCGCTACAAGAATTCAACTTCCTGATGGACGGCATCTGGCTTATGAAGAACAAGGAGTGTCAGCTGATAGGGCAAGATTTTCACTGATTGCTCCCCATTCTTTTCTTTCATCAAGATTGGCAGGTAAGAACAACTGTTGCAATATTTCCGGATTATTCTATTGACATCTCCCATGGTGCATATTTGATCCACATTGTTCGTTCTTATTCAGGAATCCCTGGAATCAGCACATCTCTCCTAGAGGAATTTGGGGCACGACTTGTGACCTATGATCTTCCTGGTTTTGGTGAAAGTGATCCTCATCCAAGCCGAAATCTCAATTCTTCTGCACTAGACATGCTTCATCTGGCTGATGCCCTCATGATTGTGGACAAGTTCTGGGTTGTGGGCTATTCTGGAGGTGGCATGCATGCTTGGAGTGCTCTTCGCTACATTCCTGACCGAGTGGCAGGTAACCTACCTTGGATGCTTTTGTATGTTCTTTTGAATCGTTCTATTTATAGTCTTGCCCTGTTCTACATAGTACATACATGCTCCCCTTACTTTGACAAATTGGTTGTGATGCTGATATCACAGTAGGTAGGGCTATTTTTCTTCCTGTGAGTATCTTCTATCATACCTTTCTTGTGCTTATGGACATTTAAAGACTCATTTCTAGAAATGCTTTTAGACTTAATACACTAAGGGCCTATTTTTTTCAGCTTCTAAAAGCTGCTTTTCGGCTTTTCTACAGTAACTAACTTTTAAACGGAGTATCTTTTCAAGATAGAGTCTACTAATTGTATTACATATTGTACCGACTTCATTTATATCGGCAAAAACCGTACGTGAGTTTCTATTACTCTGTAATCTCTAGCACG
This sequence comes from Dendrocalamus sinicus, assembly GCA_036346575.1. Lineage (NCBI taxonomy): Eukaryota > Viridiplantae > Streptophyta > Magnoliopsida > Poales > Poaceae > Dendrocalamus > Dendrocalamus sinicus. The sequence goes on along the minus strand of CM070648.1, from coordinate 40,095,336 downwards.
AATAGCCTAAAAGTTACAAGCCGCAGCTAAAAGCTATATGCTTCAGCCAAAAAGAATAGGCCCTAATGTTGGCCATGGTTTACATTCAGGCAAGTTGTTACCTACATGACTTATGGGTTAAAGACAATTATCACGTTTTTGGCTTGATAAGAATGGAATGCTTATGTTCTATTGAATCAGATGACCAAGCATCATCTAAATTTGTTTAAGGAAAATATTATGTTTTTTCATTTTTTAAGGACAGGTGCATTTGGAGATGCTTCTAATGCGGAAAACCATATACCTGTTCCTCTTTGGAACCATAATTTGGTCAAGACTTAGTAATGACTGTTCTTAGTTCCATGTTTATTACCATTCTCTACTTCATCTTAAGCTGTAGTTCTGTTCAGTCAAAATCATTTTTGGGTGTGTATTCCAAGAACATAAATATTTGATTGAATGCTCATGGATGACATATTGCCCTGAATCCAGGTGCAGCAATGTTCGCACCTATGGCAAATCCGTATGACTCCAAGATGACCAAGGATGAAAGGCGTAAAACATGGGATAGGTGGTCAACTAAACGGAAACTAATGCACATTTTAGCTCGGAGGTTTCCATCATTACTACCCCTCTTTTATCACCGAAGCTTCCTTTCTGGAAAGCAAGGGCAGCCTGAGAGTTGGTTGTCACTATCATTGGGGAAGAAGGTATGTTTTTATCAGTGCTATGTACTATCTTAAGGTGCCAATGCTAACTCTGGGATGCTGTTTTGGAACGATAGGGGCTGGTATCATTATTTGCTATACTATCCCTGCCTCATATATATAGGTGAACCAGATGCAGGATGTATACATTGTGTGGTATCTTGTACCACAGACGCTGATACAAGAAAAAGTTGGCAATGAGTTGTAGTTAGGAAAAGAGAAAATTCTGATCTAAATAGAGAATTTTAATATCACCATTTTTTTTAAAAAAATGTGTTTTGACTCTCTAGTGATCCTATTTACCCAATATAAGACTCAATTAATGTGCTAATAAACTTGTTTGGCTATCATTTTAGATTGTATGGATAGAACATGATGTGCTTGAGCTCTTGAGTAAAGTGTCATTGCCATTGGTATTTCATGCCTGCACTGCAAGCACCCTCTGAGTTATCCCCCAACATCTATTATTTTGTCCCTGTACTACCACAAAGGACAGCAACATCCTCAGCATTATTTTGCTGCATGAAAGTGCTAGGAACTGATTTGTCCAATGCTTCTTGATGATAATATAAGAATCCTTATGCCTATTAGTCATTCCTTTGACGAAGCCTGAAACAAAGGGTGATTTCCCAAGCTTGAGCATTAACCCATTTTCATGCCAAATACTAATCCTTTGTGCATTGTTCAGGACAAAACATTACTGGAAGGTCCTATGTTCAATGCATTCTGGGAAAAGGATGTTGCAGAGTCTGTGCGCCAGGGAGATGCACAACCATTTGTAGAGGAAGCTGTGCTGCAGGTATCTGACTGGGGTTTCAGCTTGTCTGACATTCAAATGCAGAAGAAAGAGGACCATGGATTATTTGAATTGATCAAGTCTCTATTCAACCAGGCTGAACGAGAGTGGGTGGGATTTCTGGGCCCGATACACATATGGCAGGTTCGTAGTCTGTTTGCTAAAAATGATTTAATGATTTTGAATTGAGACATATTCATGGCAGTAGTTAGTAGAAAAGAAAACATATTTTAGTTACTCCAGCCATAGTTCGGTAGCTCACAAATGAAAGGGTAAGGATATCATTTAAATGGTGCCCTCTAGCTGTCTATCATATGAATTTATCAAATATGGATTTTTTGTTCATTGTCATCATTGATCGAGGTCCATACATGTGAAATTTAACCTTTCAAAACAACTTTGGTTGGCTATATAATCGCACTAGTAAATTTTGCTTGAAAAATGAATAATAACAGCACAGGGAAGAGGATGCATTTGCAGTTTACTATAGCTGAAATGGTCTTGGGTTGCACGATTTAGGATAATAACGAGAATGAGTTGCATATGTACTAAAAATGAATCTCAAACTGGCATGAGAATTGATGAATGGACACCATTAGTCTATTATACAGAAATCAGCACCATGTGTTATGATTGGACACAATAAACTGCTAGTGTGCAATATGTTGCTTCATGATCTTTTCCGCAGATTATATGTTTTGCATTCCCATGTTGCTGATGTCTTCCTGTAGCCCTGAACCTCCATTTATCTTAATAGGGGATGGATGATCGGGTGGTGCCACCGTCAGTGACAGAATATGTCCGGCGGGTTGTCCCAGGAGCCACAGTGCACAAGCTTCTTGATGAAGGCCACTTCTCCTACTTCTGTTTCTGCGACGAATGCCATAGGCAGATATTCTCCACCCTGTTCGGCATTCCCCAGGGCCCTATCCATCCTGTGCCAGATTCCAGTGAAGCGACCTCAGAGTTCAGCGAAGAAACAGCAGCATCTGAAAAGGTTACAGAACAGGAGCAAGACACATCAGGCTTGGCCTGATCACATTCAGCTTCAGGATCATCAGTATAGATACAAGACGTTACTACTAAACAAAGACCTCACAGAAAGATAGGCTACTCTTCGCCGCTCATCGGACAATGCTGACTGCAGGTGGACCGAGCTGCTCCTATTGCGTGAGTACAAGCGAGTAGGAGGCTGCACTGAATATGCTTGTTCACTTCCATGTACAAAAAGTCCTCAAAATTGATGTACACCTCCTGCTTGGTTAACCATCATAGTGCGACGCCCTTACATTCTATGGAGTTTCAGACATTTTTCTCGCGCTGCAGTGTGATGATTGGCTTAGAGCTCTTGGCTGTGCAGAGACAGCCTTTTGTTCTTGGTCGCTAACTACAAAAATAATATGATGCGGTTAATCTCGATCGGTGTTACTCGCGTCGTTGCCTGTGGCATCAGGGGCTGGTCAGCCACGGGGTTGCAGATTGTTCGATGCTTCATATTTGGAATTTTCTCTAAGACTGGACTGGACTGGACTGCTGGTAAGTGGTAACCGTCCGATCCCACGAATCCATGTGGCTACGAAGCCTTCTCCCCTGTTCCTTTCTTCTTCGATGGCCAGATGTCTCTCGCGCTCAGCCTTCGACTCGATGCTCACCTCTCTCTACGCGCTCCCCGCCCGCCGCCGGCGCCGGCGCGCCCGCTTCCTGCGGCTCTTGGAGATGGAGAAGAACAATGGAGGCGCGAGGAGGCAGCCAGGCAGAGGAGAGGAGTGAGGTTTCGGGCAGCTGGGGCGCTGGGCCAGGGCAATCACGTTTTGGGCCCGAGGAGAAGAGTGAGGAGGGCCCAGTCCAGGGATGAGATGATGAGAGCCACGGGGCAACTCCTCACCCACACCACAAAATGCAAGGAGTCAAACAGCCGGGAACCCTAGCAGCTAGCACACGATCGAGGGGAGAAGGGGACCGGCTGCGGCGTCGCGCGAGAGCGCCCAGCGGGCGGTGTCGCGGGCGTTTGGCAACGCAAGGCGAGCACAGGCGCTGCGGCTGCGGCCGCGCACAGGCACAACAAGTTTGAGAGTTGAAGAAAGAGAATGCACAAAGATTGTCCGTTTGATTAAGGGCAGGTATGAACTCCGCAGCCGCAGCGCCGCTTACATTTGTTTCAGTTAAACTTAACCGGACTATTTCTACTTCAACATACATGTTGACCTTAAGCATATATTCATGGGATTGAGAGAAATCTCACTAATGTAGATATCGATTGAAAATAATGTCCTCAGCTAAAATCAAATCTCATCAAAAACCAACAACAGTAGAAAAATTGTCTAAAAACAGTAGAAAAATCACTATTATCGCCAATGAGTCATTGCAATCTATTGACAATACTTTTCACAATCTTCTATTAGCAAAACCATTCTTGTTAGTACAAATTTAGATCCAGTGTCACGTAAGATAACATCATATGAAACTTGTTATTGCAAATTTGCAATTATTGCAGACAATTTAAACTTCTTTAAAGTACAATTGTTTACAAGTTTAGGCAAGTTGATGTTCAGACTTGGAACCTAAGGAAGTGATGTTGTATCAAGATGGATAAAACAGTGGACTGTAACGAAGAAATGTTGGTGGCGATATTTCCTAAAAATGTTTGATGCATTTCATTGCGAAAAATATTGAAAAGAAATAAAGAATTACACAGAACAACCTGAATTTTTAAAAATGATGAAAATATAACAACCAAAGATGCGCCTGCACATGAATAAAAAAGGAGCCTATTTCCATTGATCAACTCTTCTTTTCATTCTGAAGGCACACTTTTGGAACCTTACTATGATAACAGAGTACTTGGATGTTAATAAAGCATATAGAAACTTAATGGACAGTGGCAGTAGATTGTTCTCGTTTAGGCAGAAGGCATGCTGCACATTGTTCTCATATAGGCACAATCTTCACTATGGATGTATAATATAGTGAAATTTACACACCTCATAACCAGTCCAGGCAACTGAAGCTTTCACAGAAACCGCCAATGCATTTGTAAACTTTCTGTATATATCCAACTTCACAGAACTCCTCCTTGCCTGATGAACGAGAAAAGCAGCAAGTAGCCACCCACATACACAACTCTTTTTTCTTCAGGATTCAACAGGCTTGCCAATAAAATTCTAACCACTCAAAAAGCCTATCCTACTTTCCCTCTTTCTGAGCACACAGAAAACCCGTGTACCAATGTTAAAAAAGGAGTTGGGCGCTTGCCAGGCGGCAAAGCCGCGCCTAGGCCTAGCGCCTAGCCCGCCGAAGCAGCCGACTTGCAGGTAGTGCAATGATGGTGGTGGAGAAAGATATAGTGGACAGCAGGGGTGGAGGAGGAGGATATGGGCAATGGCGGCAGCCTGCCCTAGTGAGGAATACGTCAGGAAAAGAAAAATAAAAGAAAGGAATAGAGTGGGAGGCAGCCCACCACAGCCCGCAAGGCCTACACACGTGAGAGAGACTAGCCCTAAGGACTAAGGAGGCAAACTAACCTTTGACTCCTTGAAGCAGAGGAGCTCCATTTCATTGGCGGGAGACGTCAATTAGGCTGCGGGGGAGGTGGGATCAACCAGCGGCGAGGTTGATTGGTGGTGGGACCGAGCGGCGGCTTTTGGGGGGGGGGGGGGGTGCCCGCCCAGGCTGCCGCACTGAGCTCTACCCAGGACCGGATTTGACCACCTACCACCCAGCTGGCTGATTAGGTCAAAATCATGGTGTAGGGGGACCACCGAGCACCTAGGCGGCACCTAGACCTGATTTTCAGAACACTGTTCCCCCGCAATGTTATTGAACTTAGTATATAGTACAATATTCCATCCTTTTTGTTGTGTACTCCTGTGCTCTTGAATTTATAATCCCATGCTTGAAATTTTCAGAATAATCCGCATCTTCGTATTGTTGTGCACTTTCTACCTGAACTGTCAATTAGCCAGTGTCGTTCATCACATAGCCAATAGGTTCTTCAACAATTTCAGGTTGCCAACATTGTGATGACTCTCCAATAACTATGACAATGCTCAGAATGGTGCAAATCTAGTTACCCCCAAGCAAAATTTGACTTTGTTACTGCAGTGTCTTAATTTCAAGCTGCTCAACAAAAACAGCACAAGCATAACAAGTTAGACTCCAATTAACGTGTTGACCACAAAAATGTGACCCATGGACACCATGCCGTTAGCTATTGTTGTGAAACTATGCTAAAAGTGTTATTGTCCAATTCCATATTTAATGATATGTAACTGCTGAAAGTTTCTTTCTAGCTAGTTTGATGCCAACGATTTCTGCCTGTATACAAGAACGAGACTACAATGTTTCTCTGACAATTAGTCTTTACATGGTAATGGTGTAACTATACATTCTTGTATCTGTTATATGCACAAATGCACATCTTATACTGAAAATTATAATAAGGTTTTTCTCGTATTATGTTATTGTGTTCTGTCTCGGTTGTAACATTTTATTCGAGTGTTGTGAATAATTCGATGCTTATTGCTGCATTAACTATAAAGTCCCTTCTGCTTATATGCATGTAAATAAAGCTTAATTCAATCTTACACAAGATAAATTAGCTTGTAAATGCTAATAACTGACAACATGAGTGAATGTATTTGCACTAGAACAATTTTACAGTTGAATATTACTGTGCAAGAACCTATCTTTCTCCCTGATATTCCCTATCATTAACAGTTGTTAACTTGAAGATGCTCCATTTTAATAACTTCCTTTTTCTACTGCATAGGTGAATTTCTGCCATGAATACAACTCAGAAAGTTGGTCCGGTGGAACCAACTGCTAAGATTGTTCAACAAGCCTCACAGTTCAAACGATGGGGACGAAAACATCCATTTGTTCGATATGGGCTGCCGCTCATTTCTTTGACAGTTTTTGGTGCGGTTGGGCTTGCTCATCTCATACAGGGCAGGTAAATCATTTCACCTTTTCTGCACTTGCCTAAATCGACCGTGCTAATCAGTGTATAAATTGCATTTACTCATTCGTCATTTCTTTGTTTCACCTATTTGACAGTGCCAGTTCATTTGAATTTTTGCAGCAAAGAAGTAACAAAGGAAAAGGAGGATATAGAATGGGAGGTCGTAGAGACAACAAAAGCTCTGAGCCGAACAGGACCGCTGGAAGGGGCCTATAAGCCTAAGAAGCTTTCACTAGAGGACGAACTGAAGGTATTGCTGTGTTCATATGTAAAGCATGACTGCTTTGATGAGAGGTTTGGCATTTGTCATAGTTAGATTGATTGATGAGCCTTGTATTACAGGCTTTGCAGCAGAAGGTGGACATAAACAACTATGACTACAAGAAGATCCCCAGACCCAATGAAAAATAAGAAGGAAAGGAGTTTGAAATTGCTTGAAGCTAGTTTCTTCATCTTGTCTTGTCACGAGTTCTGTTTGATACTGTCGAGTGTTGAAATGAGATGGAGGAAACTCCAGCTTTATCATCAGAACTTTATGCTTCGTCAGTCACCAGCTATACATAATTAGGGTGATGATTCTGGAACTGTAGGAAAAGAGTGAAAATGCTTGAAGCTAGTTTCTTCATCTTGTCTTGTCACGAGTTCTGTTTGATACTGTCAAGTGTTGAAATGAGATTGGAGGAAACTCCAGCTTTATCATCAGAACTTTATGCTTCGTCGGTCACCAGCTATACATAATTAGGGTGATGATTCTGGAACTGTAGGAATCAGTGTTTGTAGCAATGACCATTATGCGTCATAGCATATCTGTATGTACACACTCTTGATATTTTTGAGGTGTTTAGAACTTTGAATACTGCCCCAAGGATAGGTGAATAAATTGTAAACGTACGCTGACATGTGAACAATCACATTGGCAAATCTAGACAGATCCCGCTTCCTAGTCCACGTGCCCGCGGGCGCTCGCCTCATCCTCGCCCTCCCCCGACAGCAGCCGCACGACGAGGAGCAATGCGAGCGGTGACGCCATGAGCAAGAGTCGAGCCTGGTCGGTGTGGGCTAAAGGAACCAACCAAACGGTGAGTCAGAGAGCAGGAGAGATGCTATAGGCTTGGTGACATGGTCAGTGAGGGAGAACAGTCGAGGAGGCCTAGCGTCGTTGGCGATGTCGTGGAGCTGTTGAGCCTAGGGGTGGCAAAGCTTCGACGAGAATGGCGGCCAAGGGAGATGTTAGAGAGCATCAGTGGGAGGTGAGGCAGCCGTGGATGTGCTCGGATTTGAAGGAGATGGACTATAGTGCCTTGGCGCTATGCACGACAATCTTGGCAATGGAGCGACTCGAGGCATATTGAGATAGAGGAATGGATTAACTTGGGTCACAATGAGGTGAGGATGGTAAGGGAACGACCTATTTAAGAAAAAGAACAGCGTTGGGGAGGATTTTTGAAGGATGACTGGCATCGAGGCGGAGTGGCACGAAGACCTTACCGGCACCGAGGAAGGAGGCGAAGGGGACATTGGTTACTCTGCAACTTCTAGGGATCAAGAGGGAGTGGAATGAGAGGAGGGGTAGAGGAGCGAGGCAACGGTAGGGCCGTCCTTGTCTTCATGATAGCCAGATTTAGAGAAGAAAGAGAAGGGGAGAGAAGAAAGAAATCGGGAGTACGACGGTCATTTCGCATAGGGTTTAGGAGTCTAGGGAATAAAAAGGTTAAATAATTAATTAGCCTCTCAACTTTAGAGCATTTTATCTATTACTATGTAATGGATGATATTTTATCAATGGCCTCTCAAGTTTGAGGCAAATGATTAATTTTCACTTCTTTTTTCCGCGAATCAATTGGATGGTCCAGATTGCGCTAGATGAAATAAGCCTTTTGGTGGGAAATTTGCCGTCTCAATTGTTATGATCTCCGATGTTTTGCTGAAATACAAATTTGTCTAAGAAACGGGCGGGTTTTTCTGTGCTATAGTTTTGGCTTTTGTCTTATGGTTTTTGAATTATGTCTATTCGCGAGAGATAGTACGAAGATAAAAATAGTCACATGTGATTTTGGTCTGTATAGTTAAACTCGATTCAATATCTACTACCATCTTCATATAAACCTCGTCCGAAAAATATATTATTGAAAAATTAGTTACTGTAGCGATCTAAACAAAAAACCAAAGTATAAGTGGATTCGAATTCTGTAGGATCGTCGATGGCAATCAAAGGAGGGTGAATGATTGCAACGCCTAGTAGAAGCTTTTCTTCAATCTACTGTCTTCCGATTTTTAACCTGTCACACAGAAAAATAGACACACAAAAAGACAGCAAAAATAAAAATAATAATTCGTCAACCGGGCAAGCAGTCAATGGATTTTAAACTCACGTTCAACTTCCATGCAATGCATGCAGTCCATCTTAATTATCCATCACCACCTTTCCCTTGAGCTTGGGACAATCCATCTTAATGTGACCTTGCTCGCCACACTCAAAGCATATGATTGGACTTGACATGCCACCTCGCTTTCTCATCCTCACATTGTTGAGTGCTTTGTATGCTCGTGAGGAGATCAATGCCAAGTCCTCTTCAGAAAGTTGTTCGAACTGTTCCTCTGAAAAAGAAGACAAAGTAGACAAAGAAATACAAGACAAAGCACTCGACGAAGCAGCCTGCATGGGGTCAGTCACAAGTGCTAATGATGAAGATTTATTAATCTTATATAGCAAAGCTTCCATCTCATAGGTTTTCAATCTAGAATAAAGATCATCCATGATTAAGGTATCTAGATCGACAGTTTGATTAATAATTGTGACAATCATCAACCACTTAGAACTTAAAGATCTCAAAATTGTAGTTGCATTATCTTCATCAACAGGAATAACACCAACACCGCGTAGATCACTCAATATTTTCTCAAAATGAGCAAAGAGATTATCAATGGATCCACCATGTTTCATAGAAAGATCAGAATATTCTTCTTGATAAAGATTTTTACGCACCTTCTTGATTTTAGTGGTTCCTTCATGATAATTACAAAGAGTTTTCCAAATTAAATGGACAGAATTAATATGAGCTACACGATCAAATTTTTTGCAAGAAATCCCTTGAAATAGCAAGTTACGAGTTTGAGCATTTAAATCAACATCTGCTTTATTTAAATTAGTAACAGTAGCAGAAACCTCATATGGTATAGAAACTTTTTTCCAAACATCACTATCTTGAGCCTCAATATAAGTTAGCATCCGACATTTCCAAAAAGCAAAATCAGTACCATCTAGCATGGGTGACGATTCACATACCTCTCTGATCCCATAGCAACCCGCTCTGATACCACTTGTAGGATCGTCAATGGCAATCAGAGGGGGTGAACGCCTAGTGGAAGCTTTTCTTCAATCTGCTGTCTTCCGATTTTTAACCTGTCAACACAAAAAAATACACAAAAAAACAGCAAAAATAAAAATAATAATTTGTCAACTGGGCAAGCAGTCAATGGATTTCAAGCTCACGTTCAACTTCCATGCAATGCATGCAGTCCTCTAATCACATCTCACCTAATCATGCATCTAATCAGCATGACCTCTAATCAAGATTCACGGCCACCGCAATCAAGTAATGCATGGAAACAATTACCAAGTAATGCATGCAAACGATCACTTTTCTAGCGATACCCGTGCACGAGAAAACGAGGAACGAGACGTCGTCGATGTCGGCTTCAGGATGAAAAGATCAAAACACGCCGCCGCTCACGTTTCTTTTCTGATCTTTCAATACAACGCCGCACGATCTTTTCATCAATTCAATGCGTGAACACCTCTATCCATCAGCACTCTCAATGTATTCATGCATGCATGCTTGAATTATCCATCAACCAACTGTTTACGTACCGGTCGCTGCTCTGTATTTTTTTCTTTTGTTTTTTTCGCTCGATCACGGCTCGAGGACGCTGGCGCTGCTGTCTCTCACGTGCGGAAGATGATGCTGATGTTTGCCTCAGACGACGTGAAGAGAAACACATCGCCAATCAGATTTCTTTTCTTCCGAAATAGATCTAGATTTTATTTCTGATTCATGGTGACTACAAGTGCCCTCCTGGCACCCCTCAAACCCTAGAACGAAAATTGCATCTTAAAAGCCACAGGGTTAGCCTACAACCCCACCTCTATTTATAGTCTAGAGCCCAAAACCTGGGTTTATTCTAAGCCCACAAGTTCTAATCCAATTCTAACAAATAAGGGACTCGAAACCCTTCCTAACACGGGTTTTCCAAAATTACACATTCTCCAACTCATCATGTGTCAAAGCCTCCATGACCGCACCTCCTGTATCTTCTCCACGCATCATCCACCTTTGATCTCCATGTGCTCCAGCGTGACCCCGACCACCTCGTGACATCCTCGACCGCCTGGACCTCATATTTCCCCCTCCTAGTCCCTTTCTTCCTCGTCACTGACTATGACCGTCTCCACCCCCAATCTGCACATGCAAAGACCAAAGAATATTCTTCTGGCACAAGTTCATCCAAACTTGACCAACATCAATCCGCGCACACACACACACACGACACAACTCGCATAAAAACGCTAAACAAAATTACCAATTATTCATCATCACAAATTAACCATTGTCAATTATTCATCACCAAAATATTCTAGATCTAGCCACATGGTCTAACAAATCCACCCGTTGCCGTAACGTTATTTTGGTGATTCCATCCTCTTCTTCCTTAGCGAGATTCTTCGCCTTCTTCGTAGATGTCTAGACGCAACGCGAGCACGATGGTCTCCTACTCTTCTAGGATCAGTTGAAGGTTGAGCAATGATTGAGGCACGGTGGCTAGCAGCATTGACCTTATCAGCCTTTGGCGCAAAAAATCCCTCTCTCTCGCCTTGGGTTGGTGAACACACCAACACTTAGGTTCTCACTCGAAAAGAAGATCCTCGCCGAAGAATAGGGCAAATCGTTCCATTCAGATATTGTGGTAGTTCTTTGGCACGTCTATCGAGTTTTTTTTCTGGTTTATAGTTTCTTTCAAACAAATAAATAAGATGATTTCTCTACTTCCATTTCGAAACGGCTAATCGAGACAGATTTTTTGAAGCAGTTTATCGATATTCGATTCGTTCATACAAACGCTCGTGGTAGACAAAAAACCATAAAGCATAATCGTAAGTCACAGCCTAAAAAATCCACCCAAAAATCAATGTCACATGATTGTTTTCCCATTTTGCATCATACCTTCTCTTTTGGCTCTGCTCAAAAGGACTTATTTTGAGTGACTTATGGCTGAAAAGCATTGTAGCTGGCTAAAAAAACACAGTAACTAACGGTGGCTTATTTGGCGTAATTAAATTTTAAAAAATAAAAATAGAAAAACAGGTTAGCCCATCACGGATAGTATAAACGAATACGGAAAAAAAGAACTGACAAAAAAAGCTCAAAATAAGCCCAAAAAACCAGAAAAAGGTGAAATTGTTGAATAGTAAAAAATAAGTCAGAAGCTAGAAGTTCAAGCTTGAAACACTTCGTTGCATGGAGGCCGCAGTCTATTTTGTGCCGAGCATTTGATTGCCCACGATTGTAACTTTGATTATTCAATAAATATCTATTTTCATCATAAAAAAAGGTCGCCGAAGACTTAATTGAATAATTAGGAAAACAAACTTGCATTCGACTATTTGTGGAATTGAGCACATAGCGTATCATATGAATTCAGATTATGTGTTGAGGATGTTGAATATATTGCAGCCAAACCAACCTTTGATGTTGGTAATTTGAGTTATATGCGGAACATGGAAATTTGGTAGTAAAAGGGGTATCCACACACACTGGATGTAGGATTTCCTTTGAATCTCCTACGAGAATTTCCTTTGAGTCTCCTACGAGAATGTTATGTCCCAAATTGGTCTAGCCTTGAGTTGAATGGTTAAAAGTTCCAAAGGTAGGTTAAGAGCTCAATTGAAATATGTCCGATAGAACAGCACATAAGAAGAATTATGTTTGGCTTATCACACGAAACAATTCAACATCTAATGGGTCTAACCCTACATCCATATTGACTAAAGGTAATCCAATCTTTGGCTTATCATTTTCTTTCCATCCAATAGAACGGCACCATTTTATATTTCAGATATGTTCTTTATGACTACGGTTTATGACTTTTAGCTACGATATGTGGCTTTTGAATTGTTCATGAGAGATATTACAAAGTAACAAAAACTCATGTACGGTTTTTGCCGATATAAATGAAGTTACTACAGTGTGTACTACAGTCAACTAGTAGACCCTGTCTTAAAAAGACTCTGTTTGAAAGCTAGTTACTGTAAAAAAAAGTTAAAAGCCAAAAGGCAAAAGTTATAAAGAACAGGCCCTTTGACTGTCCAATTTAACAATGGCACCGTGTAAATTTTGGAACACAAAATCGAGTTTGTAGGTAAGATCTCACGTAATATACACACCGATTTTATGTTGTATTTGAGAGGGGCATTTTGGAAATTTCCCAATTGAAAAAGAAGGGGTGGAAACCCTAAAAGGTGGGGCCCACCTGTCGGTCACCCGAGCAAAGAGATAAGGGTGAGGAGACTTTGTATCCTCCCCGACTCTGTCCCTGGCGGCTGCGGCGCATCTCCCGTGCGACGGTTTTGATCTCCTTCGCCCAGATCCGGGAATCTCGGTTGCGCATGGGGAGATGGCGAGTGCAGGGCCGGCGGCGGAGGCGGGCCTAGCCCGGGTTCTTCTGAGCCGGCCACTCACGCCACCCCGCAGCCATATCTCATCTTCTCTTCAAAAGAGGGCGCACAGCCCAACGGTAGGGGATCTATCTTCCAACCCCGATTGCTTCTCTTGAGTGGATCTCCTCTCTGTTCTTCGGTTGGCGGAGATTTGGTCTTTGGACCATCTTCGATTGAGACCTGGCTTTCGGTTTTCCGAGTGAACCCTAATCTGACTTTGGGGAACTCAGGACCTTGAGGTCCACCTGAGGAAGAAGGAGGCGGCACCGGTTCCTATTGTGTTGTGAATGCTCTCGGCCAGAGCATCTTTGTGATCTTGTGCGGCATCTCTGAACCTCGGCTTCTTCTTGGTTTCGGCTGAGAAAGGAAGTGCGGCATTGTATCTCCGTGAGCCATCTACCTGCTAGCGACAGTGGGTTGATAGGTTTTCTGGGAAAGCGATTTCATCATGCCTTACCTTTTGTTCGTCTTCAGCTTGATTGCTTCTGGACAGTTTGGAGTACTATCTGCTCAGTGAGTATATTTATTTCTTTCCCATTTACAGCAGTAAATCTTGATATGTATTTTTAATCAAGTTATTGAGGGCTGCTGTGAATGATTGTGGGCTTTAGTGTTTGCTCAGTGATGATAATATCGAAAACTGAAAGTAATCTGATTACTTAAACTAGGATTGAGCTCATTTGGGTGATCTACTGTCAGGTTTGTTGATTAGTTTCATTTCGACCGGTGAGATTAGTTTACATTCTATTGATGTTTCTGTGACGCAGTAGGAGAATCTTGTACAGTCTTGTTTAGAGCAGATTACTTATATTCTGTTGATCTGTGATATCTGGTAGATTCTCTAAATTGTCAACTGGATACTGCATGTCATTCTTTGCTTGTAAACTTATAAACCGAAAGTTACTTCTTGCTGTTTTCTGTTAAATCGCAGTTTGTCACAGTAGATATCATATTTGTGAACTCAATTTCTAGTCTCTAGTAGTCAGATTAGTCATGATGAATATCGATATTAGCATGAGAAGGCCAAAATCTTTGATTTTGCGCAACTCTGTTCTAAGAGCAATAATGAAACAATTAATTTGTTATATGCTGGAATTAGTTGTTTCACTTTGTTAGGACTTATTTTCGAGTTGTTTTAATGACATTGAAGTTGTATTCTTTGAATATATATGTGGAGATGAATAGCAAGATAGAATTTCATGTTTATATGTAATTTATGTCATTCTTCTTATGCTGGAAATATATTGTTTATATGATGATTTTGGCTGGAATTAAATGTGTAAATTTACTCATACCGCAATATTTACAACATTTTAAGCTTTTCATTCACTTTTAGGAAGTGCTCAGTTGGGCTTTTTTTTATGACATATGGTTTATTTTGTACTGTAGCTAATTTATTTTACATTGTATCGGTTGATGGTGTAATTAAATTTAATAAAATTTAGAAATAAAAAAAGATTAGCCTATCACATTCAATACGAAGAAATACGAAAAAATTAAAAAAAATGAAAAGAAGCTAGAAAAAATAAAATTAAGAAGCTAAAAGCACCCCAACCTTATCCTCCTTTGTATTGCCGATTTGCAATTACCGATTCCTATCAGGATTCAAATCTGTAAAGTACGTACTACGTAGTCGGCTCCAGTTTCTCCTTTTCGACGAGTTTCGGGCACGACCTCGTATCCGACACTACTATCTACACTTGCCAGTTGCCACGCCCTAAATTCGAACGCAGTAGCCTTCCAAGTTCAAACAGCTCGCTCGCTGTCGCTGCACCCCTCCTCCACCTGCGCCGCGCATCGCCTCAGGCAGCCCACGGCGACGACAGCACCACCCGCGGCGATGGAGTTCCAGCACGGCGCCTCGCCGGGCGGCGATAAGGCGCGGGACAAATTCTCGGTGTACCAGAACCCGTCCCTCACCCGCGCGCTCGCCTCCCGCAGCGTCCGCCCCTCCCTCCCTGTCCTCCTCCTCCTCGCGCTCTGCCCCATCGCCTCCGCCTCCTCCCTCCTCGCCCTCTCTTCCCGGTATCTCTCTATCTATTCTAAACCCTAAACCCCAGATCGTGACAATGCGTGGGTTCTCATGTCTCGGTGTTATTATCCCAGGGAGGACCAACTCGTCAAGGTCGCCGGCCGCGCGGGCGTCTCCGTCTTTGCTGCTGGTAAGTTCGCTCGTCTCTCTGCTGGATTGGGTGTTTGTAAAAATCTGGGGCGCGCCGCGCCGCACCGTGCTTGGTTGCTCACGATGTGCTTGTGAAAATGCCACGCCCGCCCAACTTGGTTGCATGCACAACAGGTGCTTGCCGAAATGCCATCTTGTGCTGCGCATCTAATTCTTGTAAAAATTGCCACATTCAGGCTTAAGGGGGTCTGGGGTGTTTACAACAGAGATGTATGTGGATGATTTAACTTGTTTTGGCCTTTCAGTGCTTGTCTTTAGGTTGGTGGAGGCGGCGCTTGGCTTGGTTGCTCTTTTGACACTGCCGGCTTTCTTCAGGGCACTGATTCTATACAATGGGAAGAGGGCACTGGCCAAGGAGGACAAGGTTGTGTTGTCAGATCGCCAACTGGGACTTCTTGGGTTAAAGACGACAGGATCAGAAGGCGGTGGCATGGGTGAGCAAACCAAGAAGCCTCCCAAGGCGAAGCCGTCAACACCCTCAGAGCCGATTGTTCCTCTCAGGAGATCTTCATTCAGCTACACACCGTCCCGGCCTTTAGGCCAATCAAGGATTGTTTCTAGCCATTTGAGCCCTGGTGGCGAGAGACTGACCACGGCATTGCAAATGTCACCTTCCACTCCACTACAAAAGCCTGTCTCTTCCCCTTCAACTCCGTGGTCGAGGAAAAGCTCAGGCAACGCCAAGGGCATACAGACGGAGGCAATGTTGGAGCAGTTCTTGGCTGGTTTGGATGAAAATATGGACAGAATCACGGATTCATCCAGTAAGACTGCAACGCCTCCAGCAACTATTACAAGCTTTGGCGTTGCCAGCCCTGTCTCAGTGACGACATCAACCACCCCCTCTGGTGCTGCAAGGAGCACACCTTTAAGGCCTGTGAGGATGTCGCCTGGCTCCCATCAGAAGTACAGCACGCCGCCAAAAAAGGGTGAGGGTGAGCTTCCACCTCCAATGTCCTTAGAGCAGGCAGTGGAGGCATTTGAGGATTTGGGTGTATATCCTGAGATCGAGCAGTGGCGAAACAATCTCAGGCAGTGGTTCTCTTCGGTTTTGATGAACCCACTTGTCCAAAAAATCAAAGCAAGCCATATTCAGGTGCTCATTTTTTGGCATTATTTTTACATGAACCTAAATATCTGTCCATTTTCAGTGGTCACTGTTTTTACTTTGTTATGCCCTCTCTTTCAGGTTAAGCAAACAACAGCTAGTGTTGGGGCTTCAATTACTGTTAGCCAAGTTGGAAGCGATCTGACAAGCACAACAGCACCAGTTAGCTTATCTCCACTCGGTGGGACTAAAGATTGGCAGCCGACTGTCACGGTTGATGAGGATGGCATTCTTAATCGATTACGTGCTGCACTTATGCATTCTCGTGATGCCCCTGTTGGTGAGTTGCTGGTGTAATTTGACATTTTCCTGCTGTAATTTTGTGCATTCATATATTTCGATCAATTTGCGCAGCAATTGTGCTGTGGCTAAAGTCGATATACTCTTCAAGAGTCACCCTTGGGCCTTGATTTACTCTTTAAATTTGGCATGGATTTCCTGATTTATTACTTATTAGTAATTCTTTTCTCTGTGCAGCGCAAACCTTTGGCAGTCCACAACAGCCACAACCGAACCCCCTCCTTCCGGCCATTCAAGCATGTATTGATGCAATTACAGAGCACCAGAGGCTTAACACTCTGATGAAGGGAGAGCTTATAAAAGGCTTGCTGCCGCAGAGTAGTGTTCGTGCTGACTACACTGTTCAGAGAGTTCAAGGTGAATATCTTGCATTCACAATTTTATTTCAAAATAGCAAACTATAGAGCCTTTAGTTGCATGATATTATTTGGACCTGTAATCGTAGATTAGAGTAATTATGACATTGGGATTAATACTGGCATAACTCATATACTTCTATTGTGATGCAGAACTTGCTGAAGGAACATGCTTGAAGAATTATGATTACATGGGTTACGGAGATGGCTATGGTAAATCAGAGAAAAAGTGGACCAGCGAGCTGCCAACTGACTCACACCTTCTTCTATACTTGTTTGCTGCTTTCCTTGAACATCCAAAATGGATGCTTCATGTTGATCCTACCTCCTACTCTGGTGCCCAATCTAGCAAAAATCCCTTGTTTCTAGGAGTCCTTCCACCAAAAGAGAGGTTTCCGGAGAAGTATGTTGCTTTGATATCCGGTGTTCCAGCAGTTATTCACCCAGGGGCTCTTATACTGGCTGTGGGCAAGCAGAGTCCTCCAATTTTTGCTCTATACTGGGACAAGAAGCTGCAGTTTTCTCTTCAGGTGATTCAAGCTTTTTTTGGTTAACTTGTTTTATGATCATCATTATTTTTCTTTTTTTCCTGTTTGCTGTCAAATATAATCGTTGAGCATGAATTGTCCAATTGCTGAAATGAAGATATTTTTTTAATTAAGGCACACAACATAGGAAGTTAAAGATAGACGAGAGAGAAACAAACCCAAAAGAAAGGTTGTAAGTGTTGCGTGGTGCGTTTGGGGAAAGATCTGAAATAAGTTTCACTGTGTATTAGAAGTGATCGCCTGATCGGGAATGGATGATCTGCTGCAGCAATCATACCTCCTGCTTGCCTGTAGTTTACTTTGAACATGATAATTTATGATTACAGATAAATGGTATGTATCAGTCTGACAATTTTAGCACGGATTATCTAGTTACAGTGCATACTTAATTTAAGTTGGACCTCATCTGTGACAAACTAGTACACATTTATGCTTAGCGAAACATGGCATAGTTGCATTAAGATATATAACAATCAGATTTACTCTGCCGATACGTTCACCTTTGCTTCTATTGATATTAGTTCATGACTAAACCTGTTCACCATTTGTGAATTGTTACACGCTTGGGTTAGTTGGCATCATCAAATTGCAGTCATTTTTACAGAATTCAAGAAATTTTATTATGTAGTGGGTTAACTATTAATAAGTACTAATGTAGTAAATATGTGTTTTCACCTTCCAGGGAAGAACAGCGCTGTGGGATGCCATTTTGCTCCTGTGCAACCAGATAAATGTTGGTTATGGCGGTATTGTCAGGGGAATCCACATCGGTTCTTCTGCCTTGAACATCCTGTCAGTTCTTGATTCAGACATGGAAGGCTAAAGGGCTGCACGCTGGTAAGATGGTTGCCTCCTTGTCAGCACGAGCCCTGGAAAGATGGTTTTGTAGTTTGTACCCTGTTGAGATAAATTATGACCAGCGCAGTTGCTGGTTTTAGTGTGTTACATTGTAGCTAACACCAGCATGTTTCGAACTAACCTACTGTAGTAGTGTTAGATGTGATATGCCCTGGTGGAGGGGCAGTTGAATCTTATGCCCAAGTGGTATCTTAAATTGCTGACAATTCAAGCTCCTTAATGCAGTGGTTGTGTGCTTCGAATCACCTCATGTATCGTCTTATTTTGGCAAGATGTTGTTATTTTTCTCATTTCATCTTCATTATGCTGCATTTACAAATGGAAAAAGACTAGATTACCCTGTAAACTATTGTGCTACAGCCACTTAACCCCCAAACTATGAAACCGGGTATTCCAGCCCCTGAACTATCAAAACCAGTGCACTCCTTAAAGGCAGTCTACAAATACTACTGGCATTCACATTGGAAGTTCCATACATCATGGAAGCAGTCTACAAGTACGGTTTATCTCAAGGCAATGGAAGGCCTTTTTTTTAACCTAAGAAAAGGGAAAGGCCTCTGCGCACTTTGACCGACTAGTATCATGCTCCATGAACTCAACTGAAAACCTATAAAAACTCCTACAGTCATGCCCTACGTACCTGCCTCCTAGACCAACAGAACCCAGTCCAATGAACACAAATAATTAAAAAAATGGGTTGGATGGATCCGAATTTCAGTGTTTCAATCAGCCATTAATAAAGCCCCGCAATTTTGGGCTGATTTTGGACTTTGTGTGCCTTGTCAAGGTCAACTCAAACATCTGGAATAACATCGGACAATTAATTGACTTGTATCATTTCCTTGAGCATTCGTTGAAGAAAGAATTTAGAGCGGGCAAGGGGAGAGGAGGGAAGTCCGAGGGAGAAATAGGGAGGGCAAGCGAGAGCTAACCTTCATAGGAGGCTAGTATCGGTGCTTGGGGAGCAGTGGTGTTGAGGAAGATGTGGTCGAGGCCGGCGGCATATAGGGTTTCCACGGAAACTTCGAGGGCTGATAGCTTTGATCTTTGAGGATAGGCACAGCGGTGTCGAGGTGAGGGCCGGCAGCTTTGATCTTTAAGAGCAACTCCAGCAGGGCCCCTACTTGAGCCCTCAAACCTCATATTTGAGGGCTTGAGGCAAAAATAGAGGTCCAGCAGGGTTCCTACTAGAGCCCTCAAATTTGAGGAGCCCCTCAAATCCCCCTCCCACCCCTCATTCCTAGGGGCTCCCCCTCCACCCCTCATTTTCCTGTTTTTTTCCCGCACCGTGAAACTTCTCCCGCTCCCCCCGCCTGCATCTTTCCCCGCCGCCTCCCTCCCCGCCTGCATCTTTCCCCGCCGCCTCCCTCGCCCGACTCCTCCCCGGCGCCTGTCCCCCTCCCTCCCACTCCGCCAGTCCGCCTCCCTCGCCCGACTCCTCCCGGCGCACGTCCCCCTCCCTCCCACTCCGCCCCCCCCCTCCCCCCCGTCCCGCCTCCCCGCCCCCCCTTCCCGCGCCTCCACCCTCTCCGCCGCCTCGCCCCTTCCCGCCGTCCCCGACTCCCGCCTTCCCACCGCCCCCTTCCCGCGGACGGCCGGCCTCGAAGGACGCCGTCGTCTCGCACCTCGCGCCCACCCGTCGTCGCGGACGTCGTCGACCTCGGCGTCGACAAGTACTACTCCGCTGCTGCCGTGTAGCCCGCCACGTCGCCTCCTCCTCCTCCGACCTGCCCGCCGAGGCGCGGCGTCGTCGTCGTCGTCGGCCGCGCGCGGCGTCGCCATCTTCGCGAACAAGTACCCGGCGTGTACGCCACCCATTGCGCCTCCGCCGACGCCGTCAACACCCGCTCCATCAATGCTCGCAACGTCCTCGCCCTCTCCGACATGGCCACGCCGCCGACGCGCCGCCGCCATCGCCGACACCTAGCTCGCCACCCCTTCCGCGCCCCATGCCCGCCTCTAGCGACGCCCCATGGCGGAGGACATCGAGCTTCTTCGACTCGCCCGACGAGATGGTGCCATACCAGGGCTCTCCCCTGTCCCGACTCACTGCGCCATCCGCTTTGCACGAGGAAGGGGAAGCGAGGCGGGGAGAAGAGGAAGCGAGGCGGCGGGATGCCTAGAGACGGCGGGGTGAGAGAGAGAATGAGGAGTGGGTCCCATATATCAGTTGTAGTGGAATGGATTTGAGGGCTTAAATTTGAGGGGTGATGTTGGAGTAGATGCAAAAAAACAGGGTCCTCAAAAGTAGGGGGAGCCCTCAAATGAAAAGTAGGGGCCCTGTTTTGAGGGCTACTGCTGGAGTTGCTCTAATAACAGTGGCGTCGAGGGCCAGCGGCCTCCAGATAAGCGACAATCAGCGTCGTCATCTAGGGTTCGGAAGGAGGCTTCAGGGGCTAGTGTGTAAGTCCAAACTTCATTGAATTAGTTTTAAAGATAATGATAAATACAATTATGAGACTAATATGGGTCAGTTCTTTTTTGCTGTAGTTTGTGGCTTTTAGACTGTTCATACGAGAGATTACAGAGTAACAGAAACTCACGTACGATTTTTGACAATGTAAATGAAGTCGGTACAGTATATACTACAATTAACTAGTAGACCCCATCTTGAAAAAATATTTCGTTTAATGAATGTGTTTTATAAATAATTGAAACTCATATGTTGAATCATCGTAATATGGGACTATACATTGCAAATATATTTTGCAAGTGTTTGAAGTCCATATTTTTATTTTTTGTAGTGTAAGGCTTATATTTGCAAATGTGTTTTGCAAATGGTTGAAGCTCATATATATAATCATTGTGTCATGATTATAAAAGCGTGCAAATGTGTTTTGCAACTTGTTTAGAATCATGGATAATCCTTGTGTGCATGATACTGTAGTTTGCAAATGTGTTTGCAAAATCTATTGAAATATATGCATTTCTCAGGACGGAACTACCACAGTGTATTCTGTGGTGCTACCGCTAGTCGGAACTATCGACGTTGTAATCACGAAACTATCGTGTCTTTCGGTGGTTGGAAGACTTGTGTGGTCAAGAACCATTGTAGTCAAACCAATGTGGTCGAAAATCAATGTGGTTAGGAACCAGCATGGTCGAAACTGACGTGGTCAAGATGTGTGTAATCGAAAACCAGCGTTGTCAAACCAAGATGGTCGGATCCAACTTGGTCAAGATCTGTGTGATTAAAGACCAGCATGGTCGAACCAAGACGATCGAAACTGATGTGGTCGAGATCTGTATGATCGAAGACCAGCGTGGTCAAAACCAACGTAGTCGAGATCTGTGTGGTCGTAATCGAGGTAGTCGAACTGATGTGATTGATACAACGTTGTCAAAGATCGACGTGGTGGTCAGAGATTTGTGTGATCGAAGATTGATATGGTTGAAAATCGATATGGTCAATGTGGTCGAGACTTAAGTGGTCGAAACCAATGCGGTTAGAGACCAGTGTTGTCAAAGAGTTGTGTGTTCAATCCGAACAACGTGGTCGAAGACTAGCGTGGTCGGAGACCAGTGTAGTTGGAGACCTGTGTGGTCGAACCAAACAACGTGGTCGGAGACCTGAGTGGTTGAACCATCCAACTTGGTCAGGGACCAGTGAAGTCGACGATCAGTACTTTCGACCAACTTTATGTGAGCGGTCCGATCGGGGAGCGGAAGTACCGGTCGTTTGCCTGCGGTTCTTCTAGAAATTCTGCTTTTGTCCCAACGGTTAGTTTCAAGGTGTAGAGTATATATACCCTCTTGTGGCCAGTTGGAGAATAACTTTTGATACTCTATTTCACTCTCTTAAGGTAGTGTGCGGTTCTCCTCTTAATTGTGCATCTATTGCACCTTGTAAGTAAGGAGGAAGGTTCTAGATTGCATGTGTTGCATTTAGAGGTGGATTGTGTACTCGTTGCACGTGGTAAGAGTCAAACGAGGGGCTTGACTTATTACTCTTGGAACTTGCCAACTCCTAGATGGCGTTGGAGGTGTCGTGCACAGTGATAATCTCAAAGAAGATTGTAAGAAGATCCGATAAAGTTGTGAAGGCTGGAGCTCACCTACACGGAAAGAGAAAGAGCTACTACTCGTGGATTGAGGTGTTTTGGCTTCATTCATGGAGCCGATCCAATTTATTTGGGCTAACCTCAACGTGGATTAGAGGAGACCGGCAAGTCTCTGAACATCACGGTATAAAGCAACCGTGTCAATTGTGGTTTATTTTCTTGTGCTCAATTTACATTCAAGCAATTTACATTAATAGAATTAAATTGATTACTTGTCATCCTAGAATTGCAAATCTTGACATAGACTTATCTTGTTGATGCACTTAGGTGAACCCGGCTGTTTTAGGCATTATTTGTGCTAAACCTTTTTGTGTTAAGCTTCCGTATTATTTATTTGGTTTAGCCAAATAGAAATTGATAATTAATTGGAGAAGAAATTTTAGACCCCCCTCCAATCGGCCTCCTCGATCTAACACAGTGGCATCAAAGGGCGAGTCAGGGGTCACCTGGAGTCCAGTTGTGCCAGTGGGGAGGGCAAGGAAAATAGGATGTGTCACCTGGGGCTCGGGTGGGAAGGGATTAAGGGGTAGTTTAATGGCAAAAAGTGGGTAATTTTGTTCAACTTTTAAGGACATTCTTGTTTCTAGTAGGTTGACTTCTCACAAGAATCCATAGGAAGGTTGCTCCTCCATGCTAGTTCATTTTCAAGAGAGCTCCTCATGAAAAGCATAATCAAATCGTTTTGGAAAGCTAGGTGTTTGGTGCAGCTTCACGGGATCCAAACAAAAAACTATAAGTGAAAGTTGTACCAAACAGGGCCTTACTTTGCTCCTCAGGAAAAGCACAACAGATCATTTTGGAAAGCTAGGTGTTTGGTGCAGCTTCACGAGATCCAAACAGAAAGCTATAAGTGAAAGTTGTATCAAACAGAACCTTACTTTGCAGTGTGCCACCACACGAGCAAAACCACCAATCAAAACAATCTTTGGGGTTAACTGCACTGGTTTTAATAGCTTAGGGGTAATATAGACTTTTCCCTTTACAAACCGGCCTTAGTGCCTTCATGCGGCCCAACTAGGCGACCGAAAGAAAACCGTGAGCCATCGTCTTGCAGTTACTTGAGCCCAAGCAACCTCCAGCCCAGCAAAACGCGCGCCCGCACGTCGGAGCGGCCGGTTCAAAAAATTTCAAACTCATCCCAAAATCCAATCCCCCAACGGCAGCTCCCCACATTCCCACTTCCCCCACTCCGACTCATCGACTCCGCCATCACCCCCCCTCCAACCAAACACCGCCCGCTCCTCGATCTCTACCCCTTCGCGGCCATGGATCCCCACCCCACCCCCTTCCCAGGTAAGAAAGCGGGAACTTCCCCTCCAAGATCCAATCCTGATCTCTCGGTTCCGGGGACTGATTTCGCGAGATGCGCAGGGAAACGGCGGTCGGTTGCCGCGCCGGCGAAGGCGGCGGTGCCGAAGCCCAAGTCTGTCGCCACCGCGCGAGTGAAGATGGCCAAGAAGTCGCCGACGGGCAACGCCGCTGCCGCCGGGGCCGCTCCACAGCCACGGCAAGGATCGCCGAGACTCTTGATACTCTAGATTTATGTGTGCTCCCATTCGTTTGCTTACTGAGGTGAGGTCGACTGTTTTTTAGGCCACGGCGCGCGTTCGGCGCCGTCCGGAGCAGCAACGCCCTGGCCGAGAAGCCGCCGCAGCCGCAAAAGCCTTCAAAGTTGTCGCCTCCGCTTCTGCAGAAGCCTTCGAATGTGTCGCCGCCGCCGCTGCAGAAGCCTTCGAAGCTGTCGCCGCCGAATCTGGTCAGGGGGACTAAGCCGTCTCGTCCTGCAGCAAAGCCCCTGAAGAAAGCTTGCCCGGGCCTGGATCTGGAGGCGAAGGTCAAGAAGAGGAGCCAGCGAGTGAGCTTCCAGGAGGACGCGGCGGCGGCGGTGGCCGCCCCCGGAAGCGGAGAGAAGGTGAAAGTTTCCACCGAGGACGCCGCTGGGCACACGCCGATGGTGTCTGTGAAAGCCCTGGAGAAGAAGCCAGCAAAGGTCGTGGCCTCAGAGACGCCGTTCTTTAGCGCGCAGAATTGCAGCAGTTGCACGCTCCATCAGCTCGAGGCCGCCTCGTACTGGCTGGCGCACATCCGTCTGGCCGAGTCAGTTGGGAAGCACTGGGTTGCTGCGGCATTCTTTGGCCTTGCATTTGAGTGCCAAGCTCAGGTGACAGTTCAAAGGACATCGTTTTTTAATTCAGTCATGCTAAACATTGCAACTCTAGTGCATTTTTTAAGAGTTGGTTGCATACATATCTTAAAAATTGCTACTTTCCTATGAACGACTTGAGTTTTGGTGGATGAGCATGACACCTATGGTTTTCTTTCATTTTTACTTTACATTGGCTGCATGATTAGTATCCAAGTAGATGTTGAGACTGTTCCTTTGAATAAAAAGAATTCTTTTTGTGGACAGCCAATTCACAGGATCCAAAGTGAGCTCAGGAATTATGCGGTGCGCCATGAGAGTGCCGGCACTTTGACCCCTTTATTCGATGAGCTTCTCCTTGCCCATGGCATGCCAGTGAGCCAACCAAAGTTTGACACTGATGGTTTTGAGAAGGTGGATACACCTTTGACTACAAATGTAGTTGATAAACAGATTGATGCGAGCACACTTAAAGTAGATGAATGCTTGGAATGTGATTGTGGTGGTGATCTTGTTGATGTGGGGGATATCAATATTGTCAAACAAGGCGAGGAAGGCATGGACCAGCTGAGCTTTGAGAGGAAACTGGATGAAAGTTTTGAATTTGATGATTGTGAGGCTGTCATTGTGGACCGGCTAGTGGAAGCACATTCTGATCCAGAGAAGAATGTCGACGTGAAAGTTCCTTTCGACAGTGAAATAATCCAGTCAGCATGCAGATCCTCCATTGATAAGTTGTGCTTGAAAGGATCTCCAGTAGTAAGGGGATCGTCTGAAAGACGGCTCTCGTCAGACAGTCCTTTTGATAAGTTGTCTCCGTCTGCACGGAGCTTATCTGGAAAGCGCTTGTCATCTGGTAGCCCTTTTGACAAGAAGTCCCCGTTTGGTAGCGGCTCATCGAAGAGGCTCACACCCAGTTGCCCTTCTTATAAGAAGTCCTCCACCAAAGGCCTGTCTACAAAGCAGATCTCATCTGGTAGCCGTTCCGATGGGGAGCGTAATGCTACTGCTGGAGCTGGTGATCCCAGCAAAGTGATCCAAGACGGGGCATTTGACTGTCATACTGTAGGTAAGTTCACAAGTGCAGAGCTTTTTCTTCGACATATTGAGTAAGATGAATTATGTTTTGATTCAGAGCACCATGCAGATCACCTTGAATTGAATGAACGTGGGGATGCTGCTGCTCCAAATGAGGTGTGTTCAAGAATTAGTAGTAGTTTTGCTTCCGCTATCTAGAGTTTTTAGCAAATATAATGACCCAAGGGATTTAAATATCTGCCTTAATCCGAACATTGATGTTTTCATCCATGCTGTAAGGATGGCAACGTAAGTTTCAATAAAAAATCTCTCTAATAAATTAAACACTGTTGCCTTATCTTGAGTGCTGCCATGCCAAATGTTCTAGTACTACAAACGTCATTACACTAGTACTACATCTATTAATCCAACATATCAGTAGTTGCAGACTTGAAGTACTTTTCTACTGAGCTTCCAGATTTTATTGAAGATATTGATATGCATCTGTTGCTAACGAAGCCTCTAGACTTTAAGCAACTTGTGCAAGTACCTTGGGAAATATGCTTACAGAATTGTTGTTATCAGAAAATAACTTGGAGCTAATGTCACATTCTTTACAGATCCATTAGCTGCTGGAGATGGAGTCAACGCAGCCGCAATGAGCTGCTAATATAAAGTTAGATGCTAGTTTGATTTTGCGTGTGCCTGTTTGGGTTGTCCATTAGTTTGGAGCTCCGACTTGATTAGTTTGCTTTGCAATGACCTGCGTATTGTTATATTTTCACCAGTCCAAGAACATGGTTTGTGAGCAAAGATGATCATGCTCGGATGGTCTTTGTGGGCTTGACAGGTTTCTATTGTGCATGCTTGCTTAGCATAATAGCACGAGGGTTGTGGTCTTCTTGGTTGATATGGAAATCAATTGATGTAATATGAATATCTTGTGAGGTTGTAATCGAACAATTGATGTCCATGCAAAACTGCTAATTACCTTCCGAGGAGCAGAAACCATTAGTCCCATAGAATACTAGTTCCGCCTATGACCGTAACTATGCAGTTAAATCACGAATTCAGTAGTGTCGATTGCTTCCAAGTGTATCCTATGCGTTGCCTGTTTCTCGTTCTACCCCAAAAAGTGTGCGCGATAGCTGTCCTTACAAAACCGGTCTATGTTTAGTATCATAAGGTGCCTCGTCAGAAAGCCCTCAGTCTATACTATATTTTAGTGTTGAACAATGCTCAAAGCATCGAAACTTTTCTCCAATTGTCAAACCTCCCTACAAAACCTGGAACACCCATTTCATTGCATTGAAGTAGCTGGCATGGATACAAAACCACCCACGTTATCTCCTTGGATGCATAGCGCTGTTTTTTTTTTTCAGTTGTGGTTTATAGCTTATGGTTTTTAAATTATGGTTGTTTGCAAGATAAAGTACAGAGAGAGAGTGACAGATGTGTGCGATTTTGGCCAGTATAGTTGAAGTCGGTACAATATATACTTTAATCGATTTGTAGATCTCACTTTGAAAAAAATACTCCGTTTGAAAGCTAATACTGTAGCATAAGTCATAAGTTGAAAAGAACCAGACCATAGTCGCATGTCATGCACGAGCGCAACTACTATTTTTCTTAAGATGGTGAAAAAGCTACTTTGAGTAGTCCCCCACATGATACAGGGGTTAACTACTTGAAGAGAGGATGGACATCCCATTCAATGTCTCCAAAAACCTCAGCCCACCGCCCCATCAGCATTGGCAACCATCGCAAAGAAAAAACATTCGTGACAAGCTATATAATGGCAACAAATAGTAAGATGGGATTAAAATTAAGACCAAACCAGAGAGCGAGCATGCTTCCAACGCCGCACGGCATCAGCGCCGCGTCAGCATGCACCCTCCCGATCGCACCCGGCCGGCGACACCAAAAGGCGTCGCCACGCCGACAAAGAACGGCCGGCCGTCCAAAGGAACGCACGCGTAAAGCGCGACGAACAAGCGCGCGCACACACATACGTTCCGGCCGGGGAAGTAAAACGGTGGCGCAAAAAAGGAAAAAGGAAGAAGACAAGGAAGAAGAAACGGAAAGACAGAAGCAGCCAAATGGGCAAGCGAAGCAAGCGACCGAGCGAGCCGCACCGCGCAAGCCTGACGCCACAATCTTCCCCGGTTACGCCACCCCCTCGCCTTAATTTAGGCACCGTTGGGGGACGATGATTAAACTGAAGCTGAAACCGGGTTTAAAGCCTCCGGAACCAACCGCAAAACCCCCCTCGTCTCGAGTGAGTGCTGCTCGCCTCTCCCCACGCCTCGCCTCGCACGGTCGAGCCCATCGGGGGCGGCGAGCCTGGCAGGCAGGTAATCACGCCGCTGCTCTCGTATATATGCGCCGGTTTTACGTGTGCTCTTGTTGCTGTTGGGGCTTCTTGCCGTGGTTGCGTCGGTGCTCCCTTGCGCCGCGGGTTGGGCGCTTTGGTCGGGGCCTGAGGTGGTGTGAACTTGGGAGGGCTCGCTGTTGCATCTCGGTAGGAGAGCGAGGTGATTTCGGGGTCTCGGTCGCGTAGATGAGGTGGGGAATTGAGTAATTTATTCGGTGATACTTGTGGGAATTCGATGGGTGGTAGATTCCTCCAACGCAAACACCTAATCAGCTGGAAGTAATCTTCTCCTGCTTCCTACGGTTTCTTCTGTCGGAGGGAGGTCTCTATCTTAGATCCATCTCGGCTAATCTTTCACTTCTTGGTCGGAGGTGAACCTTGGTTGATCGGTTGATTGCTTGGTTGGTTTATCGATTGGTCGATCGGTCTATCTCACTTTCCCCAAATTTGGTTTCTGAGCAGGAAGATCTTACTGAGTGAGAGATTCAGTTTCCGATTCTGATTCTGGGTCGATTCTATGCAGTTCTGCTATGCATGGACACGTAGGATAAACGCGCTCTTGTGTTGCTGTTGTGTGCAAAATTATTGGGTATCGCCCCTGTCTGAGGGGACACTAGCAGATTCGTGTGTTAGTGCTGATCTAGCTCAACCTGTATGGAGTATTTATGCACCACACTAGTTGTTTATACCCACTGGATCCTGCCATTTATTGATAGATTTGTCTAAGAAGGTGATGAGGGCGCGATGTCTGTGGTGTTTCAGTTCGGTTGCCATTTACTTGCTTTGCATAGCTCTTTCATGCTTACCGCAGATATGCAGTCATGGTATCTGGGGAACCTTTTTAAGAAAGCTTGCATGTTAACCCACTAGTATTCCATGAGTTGTCTATCTCTTCACACCACAGGCAAATATCCTGCTTGCAGCACCTAGACATCCTTCGGCGGTGTGAGCAGACATGAGTGTAATGGTTGTGCAGCAATGGGATTTCATGCCAGGAGGACGACTTAGAGCATTTGGGGGAGGAGGAAGGCCGGGAAAAAAAATCCTTTTGAGGAGGAGAGCGATGGCTCATGTTTAGGGTTTGGTTTAGAGGAGGATAGGATGGCGCGAAATCGCGAATGCATGATGGTATTTATTGCACCCGGAATATACTTTTTTGTTTACGTAGTTTTTAGTTCTTAGGAAGGATAGTAATTAACATTGTGGGGACCATTGACAATTCGGACTACTCGTGCCATTATCAGTACTTCTATTGGACAAAATATCCTAGTACGTACAATTTTTGTTGCCCTAACTGCACCCAACCAGTTATAGTCTTAGAGATGAAGGGTTATTGCTCAAGAATCAGTATATATGAATTTGTTAAAAGGAAGACCTGGCAGGCGAAGATCTTAATGGAACAAGGTTGTGGTGTGAGCTAGCCAAGCGTATCTTTTCATGGTGGTATTATCCTAATTGCATTGTTTGCAGTGACTTTTTTCGTAGTATTTACGATCAAACTCTTCAGCATAACTTGAATCTTTAGGCCTGTTTTGCTCTGGTTCAAAGGTGTGCATAAAACTTGCATCCGAAGTGTAAAATTATTCGCTGAATGGCATACATCATTTCTCTTCTTTTGTAATGCTAGAGTGAAAATGGATGGAAACACCAGAGGCGTTGGACATTCTGAAGCGTTAAAGAATTACAAACTGGGAAGAACATTAGGTATTGGTTCGTCTGCAAAAGTGAAGGTTGCAGAGCATAAACATACAGGACACAAAGTTGCTATAAAGATCATAAGCCATCTCCAAATGAGAAATATGGAAATGGAAGAGAAAGGTATGCCTAGAAGGCCTTATTCCATAAATATTTTTATGATCTTTTGCTAGTTCAATATTTCAAGTTATCTGCTTCCAGTAGTGGTCAGATTTGTGAGCTGTGTTCCAGACTTCCAGCTAATCCATTTGTTGAGATAAAACTATATTATTGATTCTAGGATACAATCATTTTTGCTTAAGAAGGAAGTTCACCTTCTGTTATTGCTTTTGAGTTGGAAATATTAGGAGCTGGAATTGCATTGCAGGCTAAATGGCTAATGCTTGACTTCATTTTTTTCCCCTTTTATCTTGTTACCAGCAAAGAGAGAAATCAAGATATTGAGGCTGCTCATTCATCCCCATATCATCCGCCTTTATGATGTCATTTACACACCTACAGATATATATGTTGTGATGGAGTATTGCAAGTATGGCGAGCTGTATGATTACATTGTTGAGAAAGGCAGCTTACAGGAATATGAGGCTCGCCGAATCTTCCAGCAGGTACTTGTCCTTTTGCTCACCTCTTCGCTTGTAGGAACATGCTTTTTTGCATCACAAATTCACAATAGGTGTTTATTAACCAACTTCGATGCCTTGCCTGTATTCATCAATAAAAATCTATGCACATGCCATCCACGTTGCTCATGTGGAGCTATTGTGTTTAACGTACATTTCATAATCAATTGGCTTAGTTTTTAGCTTCTGACATTTAACCACGAGTTGCAAGCTTACCAAGGTATTTGTTTTGTCTCGAGGGATGAAGTGACCAATTAAATGAAATTGGTGTCTTCTTGTTGAAAGTCTTGATTGTCTTAGTATTACTACTAGCATGCAAGTTTGAAATGTAGAGAGAATTCAGGGAAACATTATATCCTTTTGAGGGAAAAAATGAAAATTTGAAATATTCTGGTTTTGTTGAATTCGTGTTCAAGATTTGTCTCATTAGTTCTTTTTTCCTGTAAAATTTTCTTGAACAGATTATATCTGGTGTTGAATACTGCCACAGAAACATGGTTGTTCATCGTGATCTAAAGCCAGAAAACTTGTTACTTGATTCAAAGTATAATGTGAAACTTGCTGACTTTGGCTTGAGTAATGTCATGCGTGATGGCCATTTTTTGAAGACTAGCTGTGGGAGTCCAAACTATGCTGCTCCAGAGGTATTTATTTGTATTACTGTGAGTCTATATCTTCCTGCTCCTTCGCACACGGTGTCTGTTTCTTAGTAGCTCAGTGTGTGTTCCTTTGCAGGTAGTCTCTGGTAAATTATATGCTGGACCTGAGGTCGATGTATGGTGTTGTGGAGTGATCCTTTATGTTCTTCTTTGTGGTACTCATCCATTTGATGATGATAATATTCCCAACCTATTCAACAAGATAAAGGTGAGACAACACTTATGTAGATTACTTGGACCTTACAATAAGTAGATTTTCTGTTCGGGAGGTCAACAAACACTTATGTAGAGTTGTAGACTAGTTAGACATTAGAATATGTAGTTTTCTAATTCTGGAAATTTGACCCCCTTGCTTGGTGTTCCAGCGAGGTATCTATACTCTTCCAAGTCATTTATCTGCTCTGGCCAGGGATTTGATCCCAAGAATGCTTGTTGTTGATCCTATGAAGAGAATCACAATTCGTGAAATTCGAGAGCATCAATGGTTTCAGATTCGCCTTCCTCGTTACCTGGCAGTGCCTCCACCAGACACAACACAGCAAACCAAAATGGTACAATCTCTGTTTCACATTTTAAGTGACCATCGTGTACATGTTTTCAAACTTTATCCACTCAAATATACAAAAGTTAGATTGGTCTCATGAAAATAACATCAATAGATTTGTCAAGAATTTTTTTTCTGAGTATAATTTTACAATATTTTGCCAACATAATACTGTAGAAATCAATGTCCAAAAGCTTATGTTGGAGGTTGTGAAAAATTGCATGACATATAACATGTAGTGATGGGAGTAATTCCTACTAGTAGTAGTTTGTTTTAGTAGCACTGCATGTATCTCACAGGATGAAAAACAGGTGTGCATTAAGTTTTCCTTGCAATGTCACTTTTTAATGCGTTGTTATTGAATTAATTTTGACTACCTGGCACTCCATTGTGCTTGTTTTCATGGCAATGGTATAATGTTTTCTTATATGGCCATGTTAGAAGATTGATGAAGATACTCTTCAAGATATTGTTAACTTGGGATATGACAAGGACCATGTGTGTGAATCGCTGCACAATAGACTGCAAAATGAGGTATAGGCAAGCAAAATGAGCCATCCGTTCCTTTTAATGAACTCCATAACTGATTTTAGACAATGTTTTCAGGCAACTGTCGCGTATTATTTACTCTTGGACAATCGGTTTCGAGCTACTAGTGGCTATCTAGGGGCAGACTATCAAGAATCAATGGTTAGTAGTCCACATGTACATCATCTGGGGCTTACTTCATGTATTAAAAGTTTAAGCACCATTAACTGTCTAAATGTATGGTTTTCTAGGATAGAAGTTTTAATCACTTCGCTTCATTGGAATCAGCACATTCAAGTACCAGGCATTATCTTCCAGGAAGCAGTGATCCTCGTGGCAGTTTCTTGCGGCCACATTATCCTGTTGAAAGAAAATGGGCTCTTGGACTTCAGGTCCTGCATATTGTTCATTTTACTTTGCTTAGTTTTGTGATATCCAACAGTTGTATTAATATATCACTTATCCAACAGTCTCGAGCTCACCCGCGTGAAATAATGATTGAGGTCCTAAAGGCACTTCAAGAATTAAATGTCTGCTGGAAGAAGAATGGACACTACAACATGAAATGCAGATGGTGCCCTGGGTTTCCTCAGGTCACTGATATGTTAGATGCCAGCCACAGCTTTCTTGATGACCCTACTACTGTCATGGATAATGGCGATGTAAATGGGTGGCTACCTGCTGTGATCAAGTTTGAAATCCAGGTGTGCAATTTCAGCTTATAATACTAACTTCATTTTGTTCCTGTAATAAATTTTATGGGTTCTCAGCTCAATATTGTCTTCACAGTTAAATCCACAAAATATATTCTTCTAGTTGGGAGTAAAGACTGATGAGTACATCCATATTTCATTTTATCACGCGTTTTGACTCGTTGTTGACAAGTAATTATGTGCTTACATGCGTCTTCTGCTGCCAACAAGTATCATCTGTTGATGCCATTTTGACCCAACAAAGCTTCAAGCTGTCAATACTATAAAGCATTAATCAGCCATATATTATACTTTTAGCGGAGCCTAGTATAGTATTGATCCTACTAGTGTACTTATGTTAACAGTTTGCTGGTGTATATCATATATGCTGTCTTATTTGGCTATATATTTACTGATTTGTTTTCCTTATTCAGCTTTACAAGTCCAGGGACGACAAATACCTGCTCGATATGCAGAGAGTTACTGGACCTCAGCTCCTTTTCCTGGACTTCTGTGCGGTCTTCCTCATCAAGCTTAGGGTTCTCTAGCGTCCTGTTTTGCTCCAGAGGGGCGAATAACCAAACCTATTTTTCACTGCAAACGATGAATAAATGACACCATGTAAATAGGCATCTTTCGTCTTTTTTCCCGTCCTTGACAACGAACCGTGTTGTTTGAGTGACTGGTCTTGTGTTAAGCACCTGAAGGTTGGTTGTTATAGACTTGCAGTAGATATGCTTCGGTAAGCTATCTTGGTGAATCCTTGCTGATTGTGCAGGCTGCGGCACTACCGCTGGTGAGTGGTAATGCTGCAGTACAAGGTGTTATTAAAAAAAAGGGGGCAAGATCTGGCTTCTGTTCACCTTACCGTTGCACATAGTTATCCAGCATGTTCTTGAAAATTTTGCGACTGCAAAGAAACTAGCAAGAATACCAGCCCCTTGCTGTGGGGTTGCAGTCTGTTAGTAGTCTGATTACAGTTATACAATACTGACCGTAGGCTGTTAGTCCATACTATACCGTTGGAGTACATTTGAATATTCTAATGGTGTAACAGTTTCATGAAATTTCATGAGGTTTGAGGTTGCAGGTTATGCGAGGTTTAACGTTGTGTGAAAAAAGTTTCATAGAGGTTTCAGGAAGTTTTAGTGTGTTTGGTGAAAAGTTCTATATAAGTTTGAAACACATTTTAAGAAGATTCAGAGAAATATTTTCAATTTTTAACAAGTTTTATGCTTGTTTTTGGTAAGTTTCAACAAGTTTTAAGTTGCTTTCAAGTTTTGTGCATGTTTTATGTTTCAAAATTAAAATTCACGTATGTTTGGGCAACTCTCAAATTTCAAAAGCTAAATCCAAGTACGTTGCAGGCAGTTTAAAGCACGTCTCGAATGTTTCATGTCAAAAAAAAAGTTTCAAATAGGGGATTCCCGTTCAAATGTCGGAGCGATGGTCTTGCTGGCCTCGTTCACGCAAATCAACAGCGCTGTTGCACCTTTGCTCCTGTGCACTGCAGCCAACGTGTCCCTCGGCCGCATCTACTTGTCTTAGGCTTCTGATTTCTGACTTATTTTTCACTATTCAATAATTTCGTCTTTTTTTGGATTTTTGCTTTTTTGAGTTTTTTTGTCGATTCTTTTTTTTCCCGTATTCGTTTGTACTATTCGTGAGGGGATAGCCTGTTTTTCTATTTTTAAATTTAATTACGCTAAATAAGCCACCGTCAGCTACAGTGTTTTCCAGCCAGCTACAGTGCTTTTCAGCTATAAGCTACTCAAATAAGCCCTTTTGAGCAAAGCAGCATTCCATGTCGATAGCTACGCGAGACATTGCTTGCAACGCTTGCGATGGAGTAGTTGCCGTCCTTGGCATAAACTTATAGTATCCCGCCATGCTTGGACGAATCCTTGGCTGCCCTGCTACGCAAGCCCTGCTACGGCAGGAGTTAAATACAGATTTGGCACCATTATGTATTATATTTATAAAAATAGCAGTATACTGATCATATTTGTAAAAATATCACTTTTACTGTTTGGTGGGTAGACAGCAGCGCTGACGAGGTGACACGTGGCAGGACCATCGGCGGCGGCGCTTGCCACCCCCTCACCAGACGGCAGGCAGCCTGCCGCTCGGTGGGGGGATGGCAGACAAGCCTGTCGTCTGGTGAGGGGGCGGCAGGTAATTAAGCCGGCTTAATTACATATCCTAATTTTTTTTATTTAATATTTGTTTGAATTTTTAAATATAAGAAATGATCTCTAAAAATTATAAAAAATTATATACAACCTCCCGACACAACGTACCTCGTAGTGTAATTTTTGGATAATTTTATCCATTGAGAATATTGCTAAAAAATTCATAAAATTTTGATATCTTTACGAGTTTTTACATATAGAAAACGAGCTCTAAAAATTACAAAATTTTATGTGAAGTCTCCCGACATAGTCATAGTTATTGTGTAATTTGTTAAGAATTTTGTGCGGTCCGAATTTACGACATTTATTTGGGTTAAATTAATTATGAATTTAATGATCCTCACACATCTTTTGAAGTGGCATGTGTCGGCCAACGTGCTATATTTTATTTCATGCTATCTAGTTCACATAATTATCACTCTGTGTATGTGCCCCCCTCGTGTGCTCTCTCGTTCGTACTAATGTCATTATGTCCGTATCGTCCCCCCTCGCCCGCTCCCTCGTTTGCACATTTGTCAGTGTTACGATGCTGTCCCCCTCACCTCGAAGCGGTGCTCACGATAATCGGTTCTCAATGTACTGGGTTAGCGCATGGGGTTCACCTTTTGCTCGGTCATAAATACGAACCTCTCGCAGTTCGTCGTTACTCATCTCAGTCGTTCATCGCAGAAGGTCATTGTCGCAGTCGTCGGTTAAAATTGGGAGTGCGTAGCTAATTATTTCGAGAAGCCAGTGCGTAGCTCAAAATTGGCAGTGCTGATTTCTTCTCCGAAAAGGTAGATAATTTTTGATCGTATGCTTTCAACGTTATTCCCGTAATCCTAGTCAATTAGTGTTATTTAGTTAGTCGTGATTAATGTAGTTTGTATTACAAAGTAAGTAGGTTGTGATTAATGTAGTTTGTGTACGTACGGTACCCATAATTTGTTATTGAATGGAAATATGTAATTAACTAGTTGTAATTACTTTAGAGGCAATTAGTTAGGGGTAAGTAATGAGTTAGTGCTAATAACGACGGTAATGAATGGCTCGTCATTTTTTTGGGATGAGTAATCAATTTATCGGTAAGTAGTGAAGTATTCATATGTAGTTACAAGCACGCATGTAATCACTGACTTGTAGTATGTTGCTGTCATTATCAATCTTCGCACTAATATTTTGTCTGTCCCATTTGTTGCAAGGTACTCTCAAAATTAATAGAGCGTAGCTAATTATTTGGAGAAGGCAGTGCATAAGTCATTAAGGATGTGGCAGTGCTGATTACTTCTTCCAAAAAAACATGTAACTTTTTATAATATGTTTTCAACGTTATTCGCGTAGTCGTAGTCATAATTACTGTTATTTAGTTAGTCATAATTAATGTACTTCGTATTATAAAGTAAGTTTTACTGTCATTATTAATCTCCGAACTAATATTTTGTCTGTCCTCTGTATTAGTAGGTATGGTTTTACCGGAGCTTCTGGAACACTCGTACGATGAGAAACATCATTGCCACATTCCACTTTCATTGGAGTGAGATGACGGTGACTCTGAAAGACATCGCGTTCTTGATCGGTCTCCCTCTCGGGGGTGACGCACTTGTTCCAGCCCTTGCACCAGTCGACTGGAATGAGAGGTTGGTGGACCGGTTCGGCCGGCCTATCCCGGGAGAGTGCACATGGCATCCCCGCACGTGCTCGAAGAAACACTTTGTGTATTGCCTGACCATATGACTACTCAAAGATGTCTATGAACTGGTCCCTGGACCTGATTCTAAGATATTCTTTCCATGCGATGGATAGATCATGTGCTTTATCCACTCCAAGCAGCACGATGCTTCGACCCTTAGTCCCTGACAACAATTGCCCTACAGTTGTTGCCCATGTGTCGTCTCCTGCTAACAACAATTGATGATTGAGCGTTCTTTCTCTAACAATAACCATCTCCCTGATCAAGCACATTGCTTCCATAAGGTGTCTTTCCCAGTGGATAAATAGCGTCTCTCCATTGGTATTTAAGGCTGGACAACAAAGGCACCATGAATCACTCTCAATTCTAGATAGATTCAATCTCATTCAATTTGGTGTAATTAGGGCATCCATGCAACCAGTTCATAAGCAATAAAAAGTATCCTTGTTTTCTCTTAAGGATTTTAGCCATTTTCTCATATTATTTTGTAAGATTAGCTACTCGATCAACGACAAAGGTGCCATCCACGTAGAGCAACGGATGACAATGCCTGAATGCATTGATGTAGATGCCAAAAGTAAAGAATACTCACTTGAGTATCATCTTCCTGTGGAACTACTTTGAGACCTACTCCAAAATATCAGTATGGGTCGCAGGATTCCTTTATTGTATGACTTGTAGCAGACTAGACATGTTATGTTATGAGTCTTCAAACATACCAAATTATGCTTCACGTACCTTCTATTTCGCCCACGAAGTCTAAGCATAATTTATTGTGTATTGAAACCTCTGCTTCGAAGAATATGACACACTTTCACTAGGTTGCCTAACTTCTTCACTATCAACACCAATGACATCTTCCCGTGTCGCATGAGTAGGGTGAACTTTCTCGTAGGCTTGTGCCAGAAAGACTTTGTCCTTTTTCCATCAGTAGAATCTCTTTTCTGAGCACGACACATGACAAAACTGAATCTCGAAGCGTTCCTATCTAATCCCATTGATGCCATGCCCACGCGCTCTATGGTCATTGAGGTCAGCCGACTAGGGCTGAGAGGAGAACGGTTGCTCGTGCCATTCGACAGAATGTGGGAGTTGATAAATCGAGTAAATTTGACATATATTCATAAAATTCTTTGGAAAGAGAAAGGGAAATCTAAAATCAAAACTAGGGAATTGAACTCTTGTCATGCAAATTGCTACCGATTTTTAGCCAATTAATTATCTTAGTTTTAAGTAAGGGCATACATCGAAGAACAATGTTGCAGAACAAAGCTTCGGTCCAAAGCATTCATGGGAGGCGTTGTATTGCTGAAGAACACTCCTGCCGTAGGCGAGGAGTTGAAGCATCAAAGTTCAAAAAAAATGGAATCGAAGCATCTAGATAGCTAGCCCTGTGCCTTGTTGATGCGGTTCCATCCTTGCGAGCAACCGGGCAATCATATGCCATCCATGGTCGCAGAGCGCCTGCAGTCGATAGCCAGTCGAGTCGCCATGGAAGGTAGAGGGAGATGGCCAGATGAGAAGATGAAGAGGTGGAAGACGATGGAATAGTGATGCTTTGACATTCGTTTTCATCATGTGTCTTGCCTAGAGGAGAGGTCCTACAGATCCAAAAAGGACCTGGGTACAGTGTGCGACAACAATGTGTACAGGACATGCCGAGTTGTTTGGGGTCCAACCCAAAGACGTTGCGCCGACGTCGTGGTGATCGCACACAGCAGCGTAGGTTAGCCAGGCTGAGATTACCTGACGAACAGGCCAACAAGGG
The DNA here is from genome assembly GCA_036346575.1 of Dendrocalamus sinicus. NCBI lineage: Eukaryota > Viridiplantae > Streptophyta > Magnoliopsida > Poales > Poaceae > Dendrocalamus > Dendrocalamus sinicus. The sequence goes on along the minus strand of CM070648.1, from coordinate 40,056,865 downwards.
CAAGAGGGAGGAGGCGGTAGACGACGGGGATGGAAGCGGAGAGGAGTACACGGAGTACACTTTTGTTCCGCTTGTGTGCTTGGAATGGTTTGGGCTAAGGTCTTGGCCCATTAGCAGCCCGAGATCCAAGATAAATTAGGGAAAAAGACTACATTATCTAATAAACTTTTGGTGGCCCATGTATTTTGCACTGAACTACAAAATCGATTGTTCTATCCCTTGGCTTTTAAAATCAATGCAAATTGTTAAGAAATAATCGAAACCCAATGCAATCCACACAACCAATCACACAAGAACACCAAAGAGATCAATCACTAGGGAACAATTAAAAGAGAACACCAGAAAATAGTCTTTATTGATTTCAGATCTCAACTCCATGTACATAGGCTTATCTATTTATAGTCAAAACTCCTTAGAGGTAGTTTCAGTATTTGCCCACTAATGCAACCTTCTAGCTTTCATAACACCCCCCTTGGCCAAATACACGACATGCATATGCCTTGTTAAAAACTCCTCCCAAAAATCCAATGGAAAAGGAATGGAGAAAAGAGTATATCGCATCCGTTTCTTGTGTTGCACTTGTTGTCTCATTAAAAACCCTTTACGGGAGAATACTCTAGGAAAACTCACAAAAGAAAAAGAGTACATCATTAGATCTGCAGGATCATATGTTTTCCAGTCTTAAATAAGGGCTATAGTTCAAGGATATACTTCCAATAAACCTTTTAACTCGCTAAGTCACCTCATTTTTATGCCTCGTACGCACTTCTAGAAGCTAGAGGTTGGGAGAGCTTTTGTAAATAGATCTACCAGATTATCACAAGACTTAACTTTCAATATCTTTATCTCTCCGTTCTTCTAGAGTTCACGAGAATAAAAGAATTTAGGAGCAATATACTTCGTGATATTACATTTAGCATAGTCTATTTGCATCTGTGCCACACAAACTGCATTATCTTCATAAATAATAATAGAGTTACCAATGGTATTTATGCCACATGACTTCTTGATGTGGCTAATCATTCGCCTGAGCCAAGCACATTCTTATAAGGCTTCATACCATAATATGCATATGTCTCATTAAAAACTTCTTCCAAAAATCTAGTGGGAAAAAAGGATTGGAGAAAAGCACGTTAAATTGTATTGCATTTGTTGCCTTATTAAAAACCTTCAATTAAGAAACCTAATGGGAAAAACTTACTAGGGAAAAAGAGTACAACGCTTATCTTCAGGATTTATAAACTGTCTTCAGGATTTATTATGATTTTCAGGATCTTTATCATGTCCATCGATTGGACTTATGCCGATAGGTGGTAAAGATCTTTAAGGTAGTAATCATTGAGTCAATACTTTCTAGGTTAGACTAAAGTCGAGATTTTCTGAATCTCATGTATAACTATAAAGGTTCAGCATATGCTCCCCTGAAGACCACTTTCGGTGAAGTCTTATTATTCCAATGCCTTTAATACATTTTAAGAAATGAAAACAGGCTAGTATATTGCGAGTATATCTACTAGATTACCACAATGTATAGTCTTCTAGACATCTGTCTCATTATCCATCTAGATAATGAAACGACAAAACAATTTGGGAGCAATATATTTGACTTTCCAAAATACCACTTATCTATATGTGTAACACAAGCAAAATTTATCCTAATCAGGATATGGGGGTAATCAATTGCAATGCCATATTTTTTTTAGGATATGACTTATCAAACTTTTAGGGTATTAATATTTAGCAACCATCTCTGAGTAGTACTATACAACCAAAAGTCTGTTCTGCAGAACTAAAAGCATGGTCATATCACCACAGAGTCAATATAACTAGTCTTAACATTTTGGCACTTAGGGAATAAATAAATTTGCCATTAACACTAATATATATTATACCTTCATGGTAATAAAGGATATTTCCACTCTATCAGCTTCTGGTAGGAGATGCACCTCATATGTGCTTATGTGGTGCACTTCTGGTTTTTAGTTTTCTTATTCCATTCCCTCATGTGTTGGATGGGTCCTTATCCACTTCTAGGGATTGCATAATCTTTGGTGTATATTCGATCAACTGGTGATTTAATTTTTCTTCAGGGAGATATTCTCTCTTTAAGGAGATATTTTCTCTTCTAGGAGATACTCTTTATTTGAGTAAGAGTTTATTAGGTATGAGTTTTATACACATATATGCATGTTGTAATTTACTTTCTTATTCAAACACCGAGTCCTTTAAGGATCAAGCTTTGAGTCCCTTCAAAGATCTCATCAAGGATTTTTAGAATCCGATAACCGCATATCTTATTTATGTCATCTGCCAGAGTTATTATATAACGAAACATTATTTCATTTATAATAGGAGAGCATCAATCTCTACAGGGATCCTTGAACCATCGCTTTCACCTCCTTATTATTTCTTAATGACTCATCAAGTCTGAACTAATAGGTTCCAAGACTCTTATCTATGATTATAGTTCAGCCTCAATTACTTTCTTTCATTACCCGATATGAACACTTCAAGTGCTCGTCCATGGACTTTGGTTCCAGATTTATATTCTCATACGAGAAACTTTAGCAATTTTAGAGGTAAACTAGTTGTCGACAACTTTTCTTCAAATATCCTCATAATTGAGTGTCTTTTACCAAATCTTCGTCATTTCCCAAGTGAAAGCTTATTAGTCGTTCCGTGTTCCCCAGTATTATAATGTGTGCACGTCTAATTACTGGGATTTTCATCTTCATGATGAGCCTCTTCATGAGGTATTTTACCTTCAAGGTGAGTTCTCCTTAAGAGTATTTACCGAGTGTTTAATGATTATTTTGACTAGTGTCACTAGACCTTAGATCCGCAGGCGTCTCCATAGACTTTAGATCACTAACCAATAAGTCAACTTCGCAAAGATGGATATACTATTCAACCCAGGGTATTCCAAACTTAGCAATGCATTTACTTCAAGTAAATATTATATAACTTCTCTATGCAAAGGAATATGGCAATCTCTCCGCTTCTAGCGTACAAGAGTATAAACTAAACTTAAATTTAGCTTGGTTAGTGCGTGAACCTTATACCAAAGATCTTTCTTAAGGAAAATATCATGACATTAAAAAGATTTTGGGAAATTTTCTCCCCTGATGCCGAGATTTGATCTTGTTTAATAGCATACTTTAAAATCCCCTTAGTATGGACACATGATAGATGAAATTTCAGATCCAATTTGATCCCAGCTACTGGTGGTGGCCCAAACGGTGTATGCTATGGTGGTGATATTATATGGAAAATGATTGGTTCTTCTAATACGCACTAATCCTTGATTGGGGGGGGGGGGTTTAATGCAGTGAGCTAGATGTTTACTAATGCAGTGGCATGAAAACTACACATCTCTACTACTAGTAGATTATCCCAATATCTGGTGGGTTATTAATCTGCGACAGCAGAAATATTCTAGCTTTTTGTATATTGCCCAATATTATGATCCAAATACTCATACTCTAATTTAAAATTTGGATTACTCAAAATTCAAGTTTTATGATAATGCAACATGTTTTGACCTGGTCAAGAGTATTATGTTTTGACAACATAATATACATCTACAGGATGCTCTCAAAAGTATAAATATAACACTGCCACATAAAACATAACCATCAATTAATCTGCGCAGAATATAATATATTCTGCTAGAATATAGTCTTAGTTTAACCTTTCGGATGGAACAATTATTTGCCAAGAATATATGATTAATTGGAAGGAAGAGACGGCTTGGATGGAGGTGGATGAAAAGATAGGGAAAGAAGATAGAAGAAAAGTTCTCACCGACAGGTGCGCCTAATATAGAAAGTTATTTGTTTATCTGATTTCGTTAGTAATGGTCACATCATTATTTGTGCGAGAGAATAAAAGGAGATAGCCACATATAATTTTAGTTGGTATAGTTAAAATCAATATAATATCTATTATAATTAATTTATAAATCTTATCTTAAAAAGATACTTTGTTTAAAAACTAATTGCTATATTATAAACCATAAAACAAAAAAAAGCCCTATATCATTCTCTAGGGTGTCAAAATCGTTGCCAAAACTACCTTAGGAGGTTATTCGTTCTGATTTTAGAAGATAAGGAGGTAATATATTCGGTTTTATGGTTTAGATCTAAAGTACACGTACATTATAAAGTTGAGAGGATGACATATATATATATATATATATATATATATATATATATATATATATATATATATATATATATATATATATATATATATATATATATATATATATATATATATATATATATATATATATATATATATAGGGCGCTGAAATGGGACATCTAGGTGCCCAGACACCTAGGCTCCTGTAGTTAGATTGCTTTTAGATACGTGCTAGAGCAATGGTATGTATGGTATGTAATATATTAGGCATGTTAAATCAATCATGGAAGGAAAGTCTTAATCATGGATGGAAAGTCTCAATCACACTAGCACGCATCTAAAAGCAATCCAAAGGTAAGCGGACTAGGTGTCCAGACACCTAGGTGTCCTCATTATTTATACTATATATATATATATATATATATATATATATATATATATATATATATATATATATATATATATATATATATATATATATAGGAAAATTACATAAGGCACCATGGTGCCTAGGCACCAACATCCGATACACGTGTATGATTGATAATTTTTTTGAGTTTGGGTATGAAAATGTTTTATACCTTTGATATATTTATGGTAAGTAAGTTTTGAACTCAGTTCAAATTAGTTTGAACTACTTTTGAGTTCAATGCAACTACTGATGAGTATATACCATAAAAATAGTTCAAACTAATTAAACTGAAGTTAAATTTAAATTTTTTCGGAGTTTGACATCTCAAATATACTTTTTTATGGGTATATGAAGATACCCACATCAAACGTTGCGAATCTCGAAGCAAATCAACGGGTATTGATATTGGTGCCTAGGCACCATGGTGCATGAAACACTCGTCCTATATATATATATATATATATATATATATATATATATATATATATATATATATATATATATATATATATATATATATATGTTTTCATAGATTAATCCGTTCCGAAACCATGTTCGGCTGGACTGAAGCTCTGGCTTGAAGCTACCATAAGATGGGAACCAAACTATGTGTTTGTGTTAAATTCCGTGGAGTTGATTGGATTTGGTATGTATTTGGTTTCCTGCGAAACATTTCTGAATGTTTCACTCTGTATATGATATTTTCTTGTAAAAAAATTACGAGATATCAAGGGACTAATTTCATGAACAAAAATTGACAATATCGAGGCCAGATGGTTGGGTGTGTTTAGTTCTAACTTGCGCTGGTGTGAGCTAATTTTAGAGTTCGCGCGTATGCATTCAGTTGGAAAGAGTGCTCTCTTGGAGGACTTAGGTGTTTCTATTTTTTTATTTGACTTTCTAGGATTCATATCATCACTTATAAATTTAAAGTTATCTAGATAAGTTATATAAAAATTATATTATTAGATTTATCGTTAAAATTACTTTCATAATATTACATTTTATTAGTAATTTTTAGTGTAAAGTAATACAAAATAGCGGTTAAAATTATATCTCGAAGACCTAAAAATAAAAAACATCAAGTAAAAAAACTATATTTCAAGTGTGCATATATGTGATATCAGTACGATATATGTTGAGTGCGTACGCCCGCCTATGTTTTTTTAAAAAATAGACTATCGAGTTTTCACGCACACTGCATGGCAAAAATTAGCACGAACTTAGTACACTCAATCTCGTCTGTACTAAGAAATTGTCCCAATATTCTTCCTCTCGTTATTCCCGCTTTTGGATATTCCCATCCAACTTTTTTCGGAGAGGAACCTGTCAGTCATCTAGCATCAATGACTGAAATGCAATGCCAATGAGTTGTTCGGATCATAATCATGATGCAAGAAGGGCAGAATATCACACACACGCCACTAAGAGTTGTTCGGATTCCTTATGTGCCACTATAATTTCTCTCGAGTCTGGAGAACTGTCTCCAGTTTCTACTCGCAGAAAACTAGAGAGAAAAGTCAGATTCTTGCCACCTAAGCAACCTCCAACGCATTTGCTCCCTTTACCTCACCACGAAGCACGAGCGCGCAAAAAAAAAAAAAAAAGAAGTCCTACAAAAGCGAAGGAAGAGAAAAACCGAAGCCCAAAAAGCGAAGGTACAGCGCTAGCCATTCCCATCTCGCAGTTGGGCGCCCCGATTCCTCCCCATTTCGTCGCAGAGGCCAAAACCCAACTCCCCGATCTCCCAACCACCCGGATCTCGAAACCCTCGCCGTCGCCGCGGCCATGGCGAAAGAGTTCCCCGTGCCGCCGGTGGTCTTCACCCCTCCACCCCGACCCACCGCCGCCACCCTCCCCCCGGGGCCGGCGCCTCCCCCCCGCCGGCCTTCGCGCCGCCCCGCCCCTCCACCTCATCCGCTGCCAACCCCCTCCCCTTCATGTCCTTCGACGTCTCCGCCGCCGCATCCTCCTCCTCGCCGCCCCTCTTCGCCGGGCCCATCGGCGTCGGCTCTGGCGCCTCCTTCGAGGACGAGCCGCCGCTCCTCGAGGAGCTCGGCATCAACACGCGCCAGATCTGGCGGAAGTCGCTCTCCATCCTCCACCCGCTCCGCTCGGCGGACCCATCGCTGCACGCTGACGCCGACCTTTCGGGTCCCTTCCTCTTCCTGCTCTCCTTCGGCCTCTTCCAGCTCCTTGCCGGGAAGTTCCACTTCGGGATCGTCCTCGGGTGGGTCACCGTCGCCTCGCTCTTCCTCTACTTCGTCTTCTCCATGCTCTCGGGCGGACGCCGCGGCGACCTCGACCTCTACAGGTGCGTCAGCCTCGTCGGATACTGCATGCTCCCCATGGTCATCTTCTCTGCGGTTTCCCTCTTCCTGCCGCGGGGTGGCTACCTCATCTTCGGGGTGGGCATGGGGTTCGTGATGTGGTCCACCAGGGTCTGCACCAGGCTGCTCGCAGAGCTTGCATCCAGCGGTGACGAGCATAGGGGGCTCATCGCTTACGCGTGCTGGCTCGTATACATGCTCTTCTCGCTGCTCGTCATCTTCTGATCCGTTTTTATGGCATGGAAGGTATGCTGCATAGATTCACTAGATCATGCTAATTTTAATTTGGATTAATGTTGTTGTTGTTGTTGGTGTGGTGGTGGTGGTAGCCTGGCGATTATTGCTGTGTAGGCCGTAGGGTAATCAACTTGGCTACGCTGCAGTGATACAGAAATAATTGTGATTTGACGGTGACTGAGAACTTAGAGGGCACATCTGATTGTATAACAAACCTTTAGCGGCACTATTATGATTCATGAATTGATTTTGTAATGCTACATTTTTTAATGGACAATCCTACATAGAAACGGGTTCGTCAAGGGACCAGTTTTGTTTTATTCCTGTAAGCTATAAAGAACACCCGACTGGATGGATGTTGCTGTGTTTCTCTAACTCCAAGGTTATTCCCTGATGTTGGTGGGTGAATGCTGCCATGCTTGTAACTGGGAACTGTAACTGTAGTCATTGGGCCAGTGTTCAATTATGCAACTGTCCAACTTAGTTGATTTATTTGGAAGTTTTGCATCCCAGCCTTAGTTTCCATAAATGATTAGTCGGTGATTGTAAATTTGTTACTGGCATTTTACAATTTACATGTGAATAAAAGTAAAAACATGTTTGTAATCATGAATGATAAGAGACATGCAGACTTATTTATTAAAGTGAACTAAGATTGAGCTCCAAACTTAGTGTAATCCAGTGTTTATGATTGACGATAGATGTTATACACACATGTTGTTTTAGTTCCACGGTAGCAATGCTATTGAAGTATTATTCATGTAAATATAAATGGTGATGGAAACAAAATTAGTATTCCCTCTGTCCAAGTTTGTAGGGTATATTTTTTGAATGGTCTCGTCCATAAATATAAGCTGTATTTATGTTCCAATATAAAATTAGTGTGATATTCCCTTTATATCCCTAATAAATATTATATATTTATTTGCTATTTTTAACATGTATATATTGAATATAGTACTTAGATATGATAACTAGGGATAATCTAGTCATTTTCACTATCTTCTTGGACTATGTGCTAAGAGAAAATATGCTTTATAAACTTGGACAGAGGGAATACTAACCATACAAATTGTGTTAAAGTGTAGAAAATGAAATAAAGCAATTATATATGTATTGAAAATTAGGAAATATTTTATACTCATACTAGTGGAAATTGTTTTGCACAGAAATTTCAAGATACCATGTATACTGCTAATGATACCAGTTTTCTAGTCTTATAGGCTACGTTAGGCATCAAACATGTAATCAATACAACAGTTAGCATTTTTATCCTTATGTTCACATGATATAGATGATAATTTTTGTGTTCACATTGGCGGACATCATCTGCAAGTATCATTTAGACCTGGAAATTGTTGAGTTGATGAATTCAGTGATGTTAAATTGTGTAAGATGCCTTGCAGAATAATAATTCCACTCCAGCTCTGTGGACCTCACCTTACAACATACTAGTTATTTAGCTGACCTTTTTTTTTTGTTTCAATTCCATTGTCATCTCCATGGGAATGACAATCAAAACTTGTACGCAACTTCAGTCCACATCACATTCTGCATGAGAGATCTTGTGAATTTCTCCTTTTGAGAGCATATTGAGACAGCGAGATATCCATTAGTGTAGTAGGGATCAGTTTGGTCCATCTAATACCAAAATGGCTCTCATTGATAAAGTTTTTGGTGTTTAATTTTTTGCTGAGAGATTATGTGCATGTTTTTTTTTAAATGTAGTGTTAAGGATAGAATAGGATTGTTATTCATTTCCTTATATGCCTTGATTTCCTTATCTGTATATGGTATATTTCTCCGTATATTCCCTTATACTCCTTATATATATTGCCCTTTGGGCCTCATGAATATACACAATATTCATAACATGATATCAGAGCTACGGTTCTGACCTTGTTCTTCCGCTGCCTTCGACATCGCCCAGGCCGCCGCTGCCGCTCAAGCCGCCGCCGATGCCCTGGCTGTCGCCGCCACCTGGGACGCCGCCGTCATCTCCACCCAATCTGGCGCTACCCGCTTGATTTGGCGCAGCTCGCTAGATCCGGCACTGCTGCCGCCCGATTCATTGTTGTCGCCACTGCTGTTGCCGGGCCACCACCGTCGTCTCCACCCGATTTGGCGCCGCTCGCTAGATCCAGCGTTGCTACTGCCCGATTCATCGTCGTCGCCCAACCGAAGCCGCCTCCGTTTCATGAGCTGCAGGTCGCGGCTTTGCCGACAGCTGCTTCTCCATCGTTTGCCCGCACGTCTCCCCTGAGCCGTCGGCTGACGCTTTGTTGGCCGCTCGCTCTATTGGCCGCCGCTCCGCCGATCGCTGCTCCATCGGCCACCCACTTCGCCGTCCGCCTGCTCGTCGCCTCGGCGATGCCCGAGCCGAGTCGGCCGTCTACTTCGGTTTGAGAAGCTTCGGCCGACGTATCGTCTTGTATTAGCAAAAAAAAAGAAAAGAAAAAGACAAAAAGAAAAAAAGAAAAAAAACATAACATTGATTTATCCACCGCATCGTCTAGTGTTGCTTGTTAGACTTCGTTGCCTTGATCGCCGCACTATCCAGCGCCGCTTACCGATGGCTTTTGTTCCGTCTGCTGCGCTCCCATTCTCGGGAACAAAGCTTTATGGGACGAACTATAGCTTATGGTCTTCTCTCATGGAGATCACGTTGATGGTCTCTACCTTTGGGGACATGTCACCGGTGCACGCCCTTCTCTGCCACCGCCGGTTCAGCCTCTTCCTAGGCAGTCTACTTCTGCACCTCCTGCAGCAGATGAGGCTGCCAAGGAGGCAAAGGCTACTACTGACGCTGTTGATGAGGCTTTTTAGTATGTCACTGACGCTTTCGAGCGGTGGTGTGCTAACGAGGCCTGTGTTCGTGCCATCTTGGTAGTCAGCGTCAACAACTCCATCCAGCCAGACATTGTTGGTCTGCGGTCTACTCAACAGATCCGGGAGTACTCGCGTGAGCAATATCAGTAGAGTAGTGATGCTCAGTTCTTTTCGCTTCAGCGTGAGTTAGAGACACTTTGACAGGGAGATTCTTTCGTCGACGACATCTTTTGGGCCCTAGCAAGTCTCTGGCGCCAGTTGGATGAGTTGGCCTCCATTTTGTCAGGAGTGTCAAAATGCAGAGGGCGGATCATGATCGTCTTTGCCTTTATGATTTCGCCTGCCGCCTTCGCCCAGAGTTTGAGCTCGCGAGCTCATTCTTGAGCCACTCTTTGCGGTGGCGAATTCTGAGGCCCTTTCAATGCTTTGACGAAGAGCGTCTCGAGTTAGCGGCACGATCTATTCGATTGTGTTTGTTGCCCCTTCTTCGACTACATCGATGATATCTGATTTGGCTATGGCCTCTCCCTAGTTGCTTGTCTCCGCTCTTGTTTTCGAACCAACTGGAGTTCAGTGCAACTACTACAAGAACTTCGAGCACAACTACCAGAGTTGTGCGGTGCGGAAAAAACGGAACAAGGCACGTGGGGGTGGGCGACCAAAGGGGGACAGGGAGGCCCTTCCTCCACAGGATAGACCAGCTCATCAGTTTCTGCTCAGAAAGGTGACTCTGTTGGCAGATTACGCTAGGTTCTACTTGCCAGACTCTCTCACGGCTTAGCGGGTTACGCGATCTAGCTCGAGCGTCTTCTTCAGGTACCTCTTGGATTCTAGATTCTGGTGCCTCTTTTCACATGACACCGGACTCCATATCTCTCGCTTCAGTAGGACCTCCTGATTTTCCTATCTATGTTTAGACAGCTGATGATACTTGTCAGTCAGCTGTCAGGGCATTCTTTTGTCCACTTACTTCTGTTTCAGCTGTTTTTCATGTTCCCCATATTACCATGTTTTTTATGTTTTTCAATGAGACAACTCGCTGATCTTAGTTGTAGGGGTGTTTTTGACTCACCTGTTTCATCCAGGATCGATAGACAGGGATGATACTTGGGACTGGCCGGCGCCATAGGGATCGTCAGAGTCTCTACATTCTTGATCGCCTTCATCTTCCGTCCACTTCAGTTACTCCTACCACGTCTACCTCTACCGTCACTGCTGCCACCACCTCTGAAGCTTTTGCGCAATGGTATCACTGTTTAGGACACCTGTGTAGGTCTTGTCTTTCTTCATTAGTTTGTCAGGGTGTTCTTGGACGTATTACTGTTGACACGTTCTTTTGTCAGGGTTGTAAGCTAGGTAAGTAGCTACAACTTTCTTATCATTCTAGTGAGTCCATGTCTTCGTGTCCTTTTGATTTAATTCATTTAGATGTATGGGGCCCTACGCCTATTGTCTCAAAAGACGGGCATGAATTTTATGTAATTTTCATTGATGATTATTCCCGTTTCACTTGGCTTTTCCCTATGTCTAAGCGTGGTCAGTTTCTTGTGATTTATTGTAGCTTTGCCACTATGGTTCGTACTCAGTTTGATTCCTCTATCCACACTTTTCGCTGTGATTCTACTGGCGAGTACTGTTCTGGCGCTTTCAGATAATTTTTTTTCTGAGTAGGGCACTCTTTACTAGTTTTGTCCTAGTGCCCATGCTCATAATGGGGTTGCTGAATGCAAGCATCGTCATCTGCTTGAGACTGCTCGCACTCTTCTCCTTTCCTCTCACGTTCCACCACAGTTCTGGGCGGAGGTTGTTTCTACGGCTGCGTATCTCATCAATATGCAGTCTTCCACTGCTGTTAAGGATGTCAGTCCTATAGAGAGTCTCTACTCTAGAGCCCCAGTACAGTCATCTTTGTGTTTTTGGTTGCACCTATTTTGTCCTGCTGCAACCTCGTGAGCGTACCAAACTATCAGCTCAGTCAGTTGAGTGTGTGTTTCTTGGGTACAGTTCTGAGTATAAGGGTTGTCGCTGCTATGATCCTTCTGCTCGATGGATTAGGATCTCACGAGATGTTATCTTTGATGAATCTCGACCTTTCTTCTATCGAGATTCGGCTCCTCGTCTTGCTTCCACCATTGAGACGATCTCCTGGTTCTCTCTCCCTGACTCTTCAGTCTTCACCCATTTCTCCCCTTTCATAGTTTTCCTCTAGTCTGTCTCTAGTGGTTCCTTCTGTACCTTCACCTCTTGTGTTGCCTTCATAACATGTAGATCTTAGCCTAAGTATCGATTGTTATACGAGGCTGTGTGAATTGATAAAGGGGGGTATTCGTTTTGCTTATGTTGATGGCTTTTGGCTGAAAATGAATAGTAGCGGCTGAAAAAAGTGACTTTTAGAATAAGGGAATGAGTGGTGCAAAAAGTGAGGGAGAGATATACGGAGACGGGAGCGAGAGGAATGTGGTACGTGATGTGCCTATGACCCCTTGACTTAGGACGAGACGGGAGTGAGAGAAGTGGAGAAACGTGTGTTCATATTGGCTTCTACTCCAAGCAGAAGCCAATACAAACAGGGCCAAAGTTTTCCTTTATTTGTTATGCTAAGTTGAATGCTTTTGCATTGCATGACAAGCTCATTTAGTAATATAAACAGCTTAGTAGAGAAAATGGTTCTTTTACATGATTAATGAAGCCCGCTTAACATCAATCGGTGTGATCACCTTTTCTCTTCGAAAATGTTTTCAGTGCCTTATTTCTCTTTCATGCATACTGTCCCAACTGGAAGATTCTGTATTTTTCCCTTTCTACAATAAAACAAGCCAGCATATATGTCGACAAATTGTTACATTTGAATAGTTAAATGAGGCTTTTAACAAGGAATTTTTTTTCCAATCTTCCCAATGTTGTGTTTGCAATTTCTGCATTGTTGAAACTTTTGTATTGGCTATTAATAGCATTGCATTGTTATTGTGTACTAATTACCAACTGTGTTTCTTCCCCTTGCAGATCATGTTCAGAATTTTTTTGCCGTATGGAGTGGAGAACTGCCTTTTACCAGTCACAGGAGTGGTTTTGGTATGATGTTGCAGAACTACTCGTGATCTGGCCAGTTGGAAAAATGTTCTGTAATGATCTATTCCGTTTGATCCTCCAGTTCCAGTGGCATGGTAGCGGGCTGGTATAGATATTGGTAAAGAAAAGAAAGGCAAGATCAGGACACTGAAATTTTGAAGTAATTAGGTTTTGCTGAAGTATTGACGGGATCTAGCGACTTTCAAAAGGGAACACTCCTGGTCTGTGCGAACTCTTCATTGTGTTTACTTACCACGACTAGTTGTTTTAGGATCATCGTGCCTACTTAACTTTCTGTTTTGCTGTTCATTTTTCTGCATTTCAATTCGATTAGAGACAATTGTTCTGTCATTAGGTAATGTGGTAGTTACTGATTCATAAATTGAGGAAGCGGTTTTGGTAGTTCTATATTAGTAGTTACTGATTCATATATCAGTTGCTATGTTAATTTTGGTAGTTACTGATTCATGCATCAGTTGCTAACAAGTCAATCCTTCAGTTTCTCATTGTGGATTGGTTGTATCTACCCATTACCTTGTGCTGTCTGTATGAGTGTGCGGGTCGTTGATTCTGGTTCGCGCATGAACAAGTGATGCGACATTATCTATCTGCTTGTTGGTCGGAAAACATGAACAGTAATATAGTCGCCTGAAATTCCCTTACGGTTTCACTTTTCTGGGCCATTCGACTTCCATCAAGTCTGTTGATCTGAATTTCTGTTCGTGATGGTGTGATTGTTTACAGCTGTCACGCGCTGGCGCGAATCTCATCTCCATGGATTGTTGATTTGTTGAACCACTGGTTCAATGAAGCAAGCTGGTTCATTTGGAAATTCCTGAAATACTCCGCAAATTTTTACTAGAAATATAGCAACCCTTCCAAGTTCGTCAGTATTTCATTCCTTATAATAGGTTGACTGTTGGGTGCTATGCTGGTAAATTTGTCAGATCTTCCTCAGAAGGATTGAAATAGAAATATGAACACTTTGGGGGTTAAGGGTTGGCCCATGTGCTTGTAAGTTGTAATCGAAGCTTAGCAGTAACATGTTCATGAATGACTAGCATCAGGCTGCAGTAACTACTGCGCTACACCCCAGCCGGATACGGCATGTGCATTTGCATTGTCACAGTCACAGCTTGCCCGTGGAACCACCCTATGCCGCGCGTGAGCTTAACTTTTGTTAAGGAACTGATGAGTCTAGTTTGATCAATCACCTTATAGATGAAAGAAGAATCACAGAGGAGTACAAAAGCAATAAAATTGGCACAGATTTGAGGAAACTTTCTTTCTTTTTTTTTATTACTCTCATTCTTAGAAGTCATCATATATTCATTGGGACACCCTATATATAGACTGAAGTATGGGGTGCCCACCATAGGCTAAAGCCTACCGGTCCAGGCCCATGTGTCCCAACATTTCCCCTGGGCACTTATCTGACATGTTCATGCATTATCAAAACTCTACAAAAACCAGTGAGAAAAACTTGGAGAAAGAGTACATGATACATATTATGATGTGTTGCACGAATTGCTTCATTAAAAATCTTGGCAGAGAAACTTCAAGAAAACTCGTCAAGGGAAAAAGAGTACAATCTAACCAATTTCATTTAATCCACAGAATTTATTCTTTGGATACTTGATCTTTGTCATCAAGTTTCAATATTGAGTTCGTGAAGATTCTCTCACTGAGTTCTTCATTTCTCTAAGTCTCATAATTCCAATTCCACGTATATATCTCTTAAAGTTAGATGCTAGAAGTAACTTAGTACATAAATCTGTAAGATTTTCACATGACTTAGTATGTAGTATCTTAATTTTATTCATCTTTTGTAATTCACGAACATAGAAGAACTTGGTCGATATGCTTTGTGAGATGACTCTTCATGTAACCTATCTGTACTTATGCAATACAAGCTGTATTATCTTCATAGATAATAGTGAGAGCTTACACGGTATTCAGTCCACACGACTGTTGGATATGATGAATCATCCGCCAAAGCCAAGCACATTCTCGTGTGACTTCGTATAGTGCTTTGATTTCTAAGTGATTCGTCGAAGTCGATACAATATATTGCTCAGACGATTTCTATGAAAATGTTATTCCACCACACAAGAATACATAGTCTATTTGTGACCTGACTGTATGTGGGTCCAACAGGTACCCAGCATCTGCATAACCAATTATCGTCAGGTCTTGGTTCTTTCTGTAGAATAGTCCAAGGTATTTGCTTCTTTGGAGGTATCAGAAGATGTTCTTTATCCCCTATCAATGCCTTTTGGTAGGTTCTGCGCTATACCTTGCTAATAGGTTTACAGAAAATACAATGTCCGGTCTAGGCAGTTTGCTAAATACATAAGTGCTCTTATTGTACTTAAGTACGGGAATTCTGGTCCTAGGACTTCCTCCCCTTCTTTAGGTCTGTATGGATCCTTGTTTTGCTGTAAATATCTCCGAACAATCGGTACTTTTGATGGGTATACCTTTTTAAAGTTGAACCTTTCTAATACATTTTGAGTGTATACTGACTAATGCACTTATATCCCTTCAGGGACATGCTCAAGTTGCAAGCCTAAACAACATTTGGTTTTAACCAAATCTTTCATTTTGAATTCTGACAACAGGTAAGAGTTCGCTTCCTTAATATCTTCCAGGGTTCTGATGATATTCATATCATCTACATACACTGAGATTATACAAAATCCATTATGAGATCGTTGTATAAATACATAGGGATAATCCCTATTGTTCGTATAGCCTTTCTTGCATAGAAAGTCGCTTAAGTGATTATACCACATCTTGCCTGATTGCTTAAGTTCGTACAATGATTTTTTGAGTTTTACACTATACATGTTTTTATTTGCTCTGTCTTGATTCAGAAAAGAGATACCTTTAGGTATCTTCATATAAATATCCAAATCTAAGTTTCCATAAAGATATGCAGTTATCATATCCATCAATTTTATTTCTAAATTTAAGTTCACTACCATTGAGATTAAATATCTAAAGGTAATGCTATCCATGACCCCCAAAAATAGGTTTCTTCATAATCAACTCCTTGGTGTTGAGTGAAACCTTGTGCAAAGATCCTTGCTTTATATCTTACAATATTTTTCTTATTTCTCTTTCGAACAAATACCCACTTATACCCTGTGGGGTGCACATGGGGAGGCGTGCGGCTTACAGGCCCAAACACCTCTCTTTTATTCAGATATAATTATTTAGTTTTCATTGCCTTTTTTCAATCCTCCTGATCTTTTCTTACATTTAGCAAGCGATGTAGACTTTGAATCAAGATTGATGATTGTGTCACTTTTCTTTGCAAAATAAATGTCAATATTGACTATTGTCCTATTCATGGATTCTCCCATGGTCACATAGTTTATAACCATTTCATTATAGGTTGATTCTTCTAGTGCTTCTATTTGCTCATTGCTTCTTCCAATTGCAGGGAAAGTCCTTTTAGTTTTTCAGCTCTAATGTGTACGCACATATCCATGTTGGTTTCTCCCTCCATGGGAATGTTCAAATCTGGTATGCCTTTTCCTGAAGGTGTCAGGTCTCAACTGGCTCCCCTTCTGGTTATAGGGGAATTCGGTGATTGGCTGTGTTAAGTCATTCTTATCATTTTTCACCAGGTGTCCCTGGCTACTTGGGATTCGAGGGTCAGAGTTCTCGTCCTTTTCTTCTGAGGCCACTGGATGGGATTAGGGATACCTTCAACGTTCTTCGGTATTTGAACCCTTTCCGGACCATTGCATGCAGGCACATGTGATTTGGTCACACTCTTCAAATTACTAAAGTGGTTAGGCAGTTGATTTACTAATGCTTGCAAATCAATAATCTTCTGGACTTCTCTATTTGCTTCACTAGTGCGTGGGTCATGTGCATGGATTCTCATAGCTTGCCATATAATTTTATGATA
The DNA here is from genome assembly GCA_036346575.1 of Dendrocalamus sinicus. Taxonomy (NCBI): domain Eukaryota; kingdom Viridiplantae; phylum Streptophyta; class Magnoliopsida; order Poales; family Poaceae; genus Dendrocalamus; species Dendrocalamus sinicus. Next base: position 40,039,923 of record CM070648.1, on the reverse strand, counting down.
TTTTTCATCAAGGGGTTGATTTCCTCCCCTAATGTCAGGAAACTATCTTTATCAAATGCACTAAATAAATGAAGGGCCGCTAGTTCGAGCAAGGTTTCTTCGGCATGTCTTCCAGCTGCTGCTATCATGGTTGAGTCAGACTCAATCATTTGGTAAATCTTCTCTTTAATTTTCGAGGAAGATGAGGAAGAAGAGTAAGATTAGGATAATTTGATGCTTTGTTCATTACCACACACAAGCAATCCAATCATTCTTTTCCTTGCCTCCCATGCATCATCCTCTGTCATCCTTTTACATGGTCAAATAGATTTTGCAAACAGAAAATCAATACCATGCGCATCTTCTTTTGCTTTACATGAGAATTATCACAGAAAACTATAGGGCAACATTGCCTATAAAGGTTTTATCAATTCCAGATAGCAAATCTCTAATGACCCTAATACAACCATTGGCAAAAAGGCTACTAATTGAGAATGGGAATAGAAGCTGAGGACAAAATAACATACTAAAATGGCTACCAATTGAGAATGGGAGTAGATGTTGAGGACAAAATAACTTTAGATAATTTTTGGAAGTAGCTGGAAAGGAATGCAAATCGGCTATTATCCTTCTCTACCACTAATGCCTCCCTACATATGTTGAAGGTATGGATAAAAATCCATTATTATATGAAAATTATATTCAATAAATTCAAATGATATCTGGATGTAAAATGTTACAATAGATAAACAGGGTACAATGTAAATAAGCAAATCAGGCATGTAAATAAGTCATTTAGGATTTATAACATACATGTGAAAGAGAATGTTTATGATTAAGAAAACTTCTCCGAGGATTTACAGTGCATGTAAGAAGAAAAGATTGTCCAAATAAATTGGTAATAAATTTCATCAATTCTCCATAATGACATGGGACAAATTAGGCTATGCATGTAGATTTCTACATGGTGTTCCTCGTTCATACACAACCATGTAGTAGATATAAAAGCTAATAATGCATTATGTTACCTGTATGAAAGCTCAATGAATCGTATTGATACAAATCTATACTAATGCAGAAGAGCAGAAGCTAAATGATTCTATAGAGAAAAACTTTAAGCACGCAAACTGCTGCAAATTAATTAGTAAGGTGCTAGAAGGGTTAGTGTACACGTGCACTTCAGTAATTAGTAGTTAAACCACCTAGGGACTAAAACATGGAGAGCGATAAAAAAGAATAGTTGATATAAATCAAGAGTAAAACAACACTAACAAGCAAATGAATGTGTACTGCCTGATAAACATCCACATCATCCCATTCTTACTTCCTTTCAGATGTCCTACTGTTAAGTTTTCTAGAGAAATTGGAGGTATGAGTTGTATGATAGCATAATGCACTTAGCAATTTGGGATTGACTATTATCCATGAATCTTGAATAAAGCGATTGTTACTCGCTGGATTCTTGCTGTTGGTGATAGCAAGATCCTCACTCTCATCGAGAGGATGACACTTGGGGATGGGGCAATTTTTCTTGTTTATTTCTCACACAATGCCATACCATCTGAGGGGTTGGGGATACATATTTATAGGATGCTAATCAGCCAAGCATATGCCAAGATGCTAGTTCTAGATGCTAGTCAAAAGCTGTCCTAAAGCTAGTCTAAGATGCTAGCCAAAAGCTGTCCTAAAGCTAGTCTAAGATACTAGTCTAAAGCTGTCCTAAAGCACAAAGATGCTGTCCTTGACACAAAGACTTATCCATCATTCTCCCTCTAAGTCTTGTGTGTCTCCTTGTGAGGAAGGTTGGACCAGCCCGATCCTAGAGCAGAGCTCGAGGAATTTGACCCTCCCAAGAGGCTTGGTGAGCAGGTCCGCAAGCTGATCCGTGGTGTTGATGTAGCTCACCTTGATGCTGCCTTCATCCAAACAGCCTCGGATGAAGTGGTACTTCACCCGGATGTGCTTGCTCCGTTCGTGGAAAACGGAGTTCTTTGCCAGAGCCAGAGCGGACTTGCTGTCCACCCTGAGCGCCACCACTTCAGTGTCTCTGCCAAGGAGATCACCAAGCAGTCGAGCGAGCCAGAGCGCCTGAGTCGAAGCGGTGGAAGCCGCTATGTACTCGGCCTCACACGGTGGACAGGGCACCACCGCCGCTTGATCGATCGCCACTAACGAGGCACTTGCCGAGGAAGAAGAGAATCCCGCTTGTGCTCTTCTTTGGTGTCGATGTCGCCGCGTGGTCGCTGCCGCCGCATGCCGATGAAGTGCGCCGCGCGGACACCTCGGGTAGTGCAAGCCATAGTCGAAGGTGCCCGCAACGTAGCGGAGGATCCTCTTCACGGCTCGCCGATGCTCCGTCGTCGGTCGTTGCATGAACCGATCGACGTGAGCCGACGGCGAACGCCAAATGCGGACGCGTGTGGACGAGGTAGCGAGGTCGCCACAATGCGCCAGATGCGTCGCGTCAACCTCCTCCGCCGTGCTCTCACGACTCGGCCTTCAGCCTCTCCTCCATAGGAGTGTGGGTGGGTTGCGATCGGTGAGCCCGCCCACTTCGACGGTGCGCTTGGCGTGGCGGTCCGACGAAGGGAGATCTGGAGTCGTCTGGTGGACCTCGATCCCCAGGTAGAAGGAGAGGAGCCCCAAGTCGCTCATCTGGAAGGCGGTCTTCATCTCCGCCTTGAACGCCTCGACCTCGGCCTCCTTGGAGCCGGTGATCACCAGGTCGTCGACGTAGACGCCCACCAGCAGGGTGTTGCCGCCTTTGCCCCGCCGGTAGACCGCAGCCTCGTGTGCGCTCTGTTGGAACCCCATTTGCTTGAGGGTGGAGTCCAGCTTAGCGTTCCAGGCTCGTGGTGCCTGCCGCAAGCCGTAGAGGGCCTTGCGCAGGCGGAGAACCTTGCCCTCCTTGCCGGGGATGACGAATCCCGGCGGCTGACGGACGTAGACTTCCTCCTTCAAGTCGCCGTTGAGGAAGGCGGACTTGACGTCCATGTGATGGACGCGCCAATCCTCCTGGGCTGCAAGTGCGAGGAGAAGACGAACGGACTCCATGCGCGCGACGGGTGCGAAGGCGTCATCGAAGTCGACCCCCTCCTGCTGCACGAAGCCTCGTGCCACCAAGCGAGCCTTGTGCTTGACGATGGCGCCGGCTTCATCCCGCCGTTTGAACACCCACTTAAGGGTGATCGCGCGGTGACCGGCAGAAGATTCGCCGCCCCACGCCCGGTTCCGCTCGACGGCGTCCATCTCTCGCTTCATCGCGACACGCCACGCCGCGTCTCCCTCGCCTCGGCGGCGAGCGGGCTCGCCGTCGCGACGCCAAGTGCGCTCGCCTCGAAGTCGTCCGCGCCGATCCGTGGACGGCGGCTCGCCGAGGATGTTGTCCATGGTACGATAGCGCGAGGCTCGTCGTCGTGGTAGGCGTCGATCGCGGTCCTCGTCGTGAGACAACGGAGTAGCGAACTCCACCATGCGCCGCTCGTCGTGGACCAAACTCGTTGGGGCCGATCCGGTGGTGTGGCCGCGGTGCGGGAGAGTGGTGAGCCGATGCGGAGAGCGTGGAGTGGCGGTGGTGAAGAGTGGGCGTGGCCGTGCGAAGGTGGTGGAGCACTCGCCGGAGCCGGTGGCGAGCAAGGTGTCGAGGTGGACGAGCTCGGTGAGGCCGAGCCGCTAGCTCCCGGCTCTCGAAGTGGGACGTGGTCGACAACAAAGTCCCCGAGAGTCGGTCGAACCGTCGCCCACCGCCTTGTCCACGCCCGCCTCGCCTTCGCCGAACACAACGCCACGCGAGATGTGGACGCGCGTGTGACAGGTCGAGGATGCGGTAGGCCTTCGAGCCCTCCGTAGCCGGATGAACACTCCCGAGTGCTCTCGCCGCCGAGCTTACCGATGTGGCCAAGCTCCTTGGCGAACGCGAGGAGCCAAGACCCGCAAGTGGGAGACCGCCGGCTTGCGCCCATGCCAAGCCTCGTACGACGTCCTGCCGTTGAGCGCCTTGGTAGGCGAGCGGTTGAGGATGTAGACAGCCGTCACCACCGCCTCTCCCTAGAAGACAGCCGGCATCCCCTCGCTGAGGAGGGCCCGAGCCATCCCCACGGCCGTCTGGTTGCGCGCTCGGACGACGACGCTGCTCGCTGCGGGCTGTGCGGCGCGAGTAGTGGCGCTGAATGCCCTCATCGCATGACGACGCGATTCAGCCGTCGTGAATTCGCCGCCGTTATGCACGCACGCGCAGCTTGCGGCCACACTCCGCCTCCGCAGCAGCCTGCGTGCGCCTGATGGCGTCCGTAGCCTCTCCCTTGCTGCCGAGGACCATCACCCACATGTAGCGGGAGAGGTCGTCGACGAGCAGCGCAGAAGTAGCGTCGTCCTCCCGATGTGGCTGGTGTCACGGGCCACACAAGTCCCGTGCACGAGCTCGAGCCTCTCCTTGGCTCGAAACTCGCCCGCTGGGAAAGGGAGTCGCCGCGCCGCCAACACGCAGACGCCGCAGAATCGCTCCACATGGTCAAGGCACGGCAGCCTCGCACCATTTCCGTGGCACCGAGCCGCCGGGGCCTCGGTGAAGGTGCCCAAGGCGCTCGTGCATCGCCACGCCGTCATCCCGACGAGCAGCGAGACAGAGGGGTTGTGCCACCTGCATGTGAAGAATGTAGAGTCGATTTGCGCCTCTGGTTACCTTGGCAAGAAGGCGACGACGAAGATCCCAAATCCGCAGCACCCTGTGCTCGATCTCGACACGCGAGCCGTTCTCATCCAGCTGTCCCAAGCTGATGATGGAGTTCTGCAGATTGGGGATGTAGTAGACGTCGGTGAGCAGCCTGTGCTCACCAGACACGGTGGTGAAGATGACGGAGCCGACGCCCTTGATTTCCACGCCAGAGGCGTCCCCAAACTTGACGGAGCCTCGGACGCTAGAGTCAAATTCGGCGAAGAACTCCCGTCAACCGGTCATGTGATGGGTGGCACCGGTGTCGAGGCACCACCCGTCAGTCTTGTCGTTGCCGGAGCCGTAGCCGAGGAGGGCGTGTGCTTTTGGCTCGTCAAGGTGGAGGAGTGATAGGACTAGGGGTCCCGATCTTTCGATGAGAGTGGTAGATTCGATTGGGGAAGGAGATGACGTTGACGACCCGACTACAACCATCCAAGGACGTTGCGCCTTAGCGATCGATACACCAACTCCAGAGATTGTTCGTGACCTTGTCGGCGCACGATCAACCTAACCACGAGGGTTCTTGTTCCTGCAAGCAATCGAAGAACAAGCAAGAACAAGATGAACAGCAACTCAATTTGCAAATAACGATGTAAGTTTCAATCGAAAACAGAAAACGGTGGGGTTCCGAAGACAAGTATTCGGGCGGTCTAGCCGACACGCGCGAGTACAAGGCAAAGCAGCAAAAGCTAACTTAGTCTAAACAAAACTCAAACCCTAGAAGAGGGTGCGGCTGCCTATTTAAGGGTCACGGAAGGTGGAGGTTCGGCCAAAACACAAGGAAGCCAAATAGGACTCGAATTACAAGGCCCAAGGCCCACTTTGACTCGGACTGGAAAAGCGACGTGAATTGTTTTGCAGTTTCTGGTCGACTCAGATGGAATTTGGAGGTGAGGCCAGATCCATCTGAAAGTAGACTTCAAGAGCTTTCCAACGAGTACTCACGAGCCCCGAGAAACCTTCTGGATCAAAAGTTACGACCGTTTGAAGTTGGCGCTGTCAACAAGGCCGAATCCGAGTCAAACTCGTGAACAGGACTTGGTTTGCGCTTGACGGTTCCACTTCTATACTTGAGCTCATGTGGTTCTTCCCCATGGTTCCTAAGGACAATTAAATCATCACAAGAATTAAGTAGTATTCCATTCTTTGAAACATTTGTATGCAAACTTAGGAACGCATTCACCTGATGGTTAAGTTGACGTGCTCGCGCTCTAGTCATTGGTCCTTGTATCATAGTTTCAGTTTGATATGGAGTCGGCATGTTTGTATACATGGAAAGGATGTCCTCATCATCGAGCCACTGCGGCCGATGCCGCTGGAGGTAGTTCGATACTCGCATGAGCAATGAACAGGGCCGGCTGCTCCTCCTCTGCCTGCGCGACGTGGGCCTGGCTGCGTCGTGGCTGTCGACAATCCCTGGCCCAATGACCAAGCTTGCCGCAGTTGTGGCAAGAGTTGTCTCGTCGCGCTTTGCTTGCCGCCAGCCGCCGCCGGGCGCCTCCACGGTCATCACCCAAGACGTCCTCGCGCCGCTCGGGCGTCTTTGCGCAGCTTATCGTGCTTGCGCTTGCGCGCGCTGTCGTGGAAGAAGACTCCCCTTCTTCCTGTCACCTTGGCGGCACCACCGCTCCCGAATGAGGAGGAGCTTCCGCCAATGGTGACGGGTCCCGAGAGGCGCTGTGGCTCATCGCCGCCAACGACCTTGAGGCGACCCAACGCCTCCTCGATCGTCATCATGGAGAGGTCCGGAGAGACTCGATCGAGCGAGCCATCCGCTTGTACTTTCGGGGACGCAGCGGAAGAGCTTCTCCACGCTCTCTCTTCGCCGTAGGTGTCGCCACCGAATCGCACCAACTCGCAGCGAGTGTTGAGACGAGAGCAAAGTCATCAACATCCTCACCGGCTTGAAGGCGGGTTCTCCCACTCCGCGCGTAGTGCCCGCAATGTAGACTTGCGCGCGCGGCCGCCGCCGTGCGTCTTTGCGGCGATGGCGTCCCAAGCCTCTTTGGCATCCGCTTGTTGGTAAGTAGCGAATCGCATCTCGGGCGGGGCTGCGGCGATGAGAGCATCCGGTGCCGTCGATCCGGTCGTAGTCGATGTCACCGCATCGATCGCATCCCACATATGCCGCACTGAGCTTTACCTCATCACCGCAGCCCACTCGGACGTGCTTGGTCTTGGTGAGGGTAGGCCACCCGCCACCGGGCCGACGCCCTCGACGATACTGGTACTCGTGGTGACCACGGCATCGAACCGGGAGAGAGCGCGTTGCTGTGAAGGCGCGCTCTCGCGTCGACCGTCTGCCGCCGCCGTGCATGCCTCCTCCAGAGCGCCACCGCGCGTCCGCGCCGTCTGGCCGCCGCCGTGCTCGTGGCGTGCGTGGCGCCATCGCGCCGCCGCCCGCGCGCGCCTCCGGCCGCTCAAGATCTGCGCGGCGTCGCCATCGCAGAGATGGAGCCGCTTTGCCGCCGCGCAGAACCTTGACCTCCGCCGCCGCCGCACGCGCGCATCCGCCGCCGCCGCCGCTTCCACCTCCGCTCTGCCGCTGCCGCCCGCCGCCGCCTTGACGCCCTTTCCGCCGCCGCGTCTGCTCGCCGCCGCCTTCGCGCTGCGCGCGGCGAAGCTCGGCCGTCTGCTGACGCCGCGTGCTCGAGGCGACCGAGCGCTGAGACTGCCCTGCGGACATGGCGCGCTACTGGGGGGCTGTTGCGTGGAGAGAGGGCGCCGACGAGCCGCTGTCCGTCTCGAGAGGAGTGAGCGGGGGCGGCCGAGGCTGCCGCTGCACACGGCAATGCTGCGAGGCCGGAGAAGGAGATGAGCAGGAGATGCTCAGGCTACAGGATAGTATAGCTCTGATACCACTTGTTACTCGCTGGATTCTTGCTGTTGGTGATAGCAAGATCCTCACTCTCATCGAGAGGATGACACTTGGGGATGGGGCAATTTTTCTTGTTTATTTCTCACACAATGTCATACCATCTGAGGGGTTGGGGATACATATTCATAGGCTGCTAATCAGCCAAGCATATGCCAAGATGCTAGTCCTAGATGCTAGTCAAAAGCTGTCCTAAAGCTAGTCTAAGATGCTAGTCAAAAGCTGTCCTAAAGCTAGTCTAAGATACTAGTCTAAAGCTGTCCTAAAGCACAAAGATGTTGTCCTTGACACAAAGACTTATCCATCAGCGATATCCATTTCTATTGACGTCAATCTGACCATAGCCAATTACTAATATGTTGGATGGTTGGACAAGCATGGCTGTTAAAAAAAACCCAAAAGGAAACACTACAAATATTATTTGACCTATTCGTTGATACTATTTCTGAAACTGGCTAAGAACAGAAAAACAGAATCACACTCAGAGAAATTCTAAACCAACAGTCAATAGATATCTATAGCACTAACCAACTGAATTCCCAGTCTTTGGTCAATTTCAGCTTGGTATATCTGTTTTTACCTTTAAATTTTCCATTGTTCATAATTAGCAATATGTACTGATATATAAGGTAGAAATCATGGGATGAACTCAAAGAGGCCAGTCTTGCAAAAAGAATCTTGCTGAATCAAAGAAGGCACTCTTCTAGTTCAACCTAAACAAATATTGCTGCTGACGGCAACATGGCACTCTTCCAGTCAACACTTATGTACGTAATATTAGATAACTGATAATTCGATTCTTTTGCCAAATTTGTAAGAAAATAGGATGTGCCAACTTACACAGTGTCGACAATTCAACAATGTCAAAACATGATAGCAGAATATACCAGTTAAATGTACTACAAGAACTACATGAACCAAATCTATGCTGAGTAGATTCCTATAGTCTGCATGGTGAATCTACATACACATGAAATAGATTTGTCCCTAATGCATAGCACCATAACCTACACAAAATAGACTATCGCGGACCAACAGCTAAAAAATATTTAGGAATCCATCTCATTCAACTTCTTCATATTACTTCACAAAAAAATCAGTTAGGCCTGTGTTTCAAGAAAGCGAATACAAACTTGAGCTCCAGCCTATCAACAAAAAAAAGATCCCCGTACAACTCCATTGCCGATATAGGAAACAACGAGAAAAAGAAGACGAAAAATCTGAGAGGAACATCTTTTTTATAGGAAAGAGGCCACTTGTGGACACAGCCGACAAACTCTCGTCGTCGCCGCATCGGTCTTGATGTTGTTGCTGTCACTATGTGACTATGTCAGAGGTGAAGCCACCCCTGCTGCCGACGGAGGCTGGCCAGCACCACAGTGCAAGCTTGCGAGTAAGTTTATGATCCCCAATCCAACACACTCAAAACCTGGATTCAAAAACAAAATGCCTGGTAGCAATATTTCAACAAACAGTTTGTGTGCACAAATCATTTAGTGCAGCCGTACCACAAGAGATGGACTCAAAGGTTGAATAACAAGAGATGGACTCAACGTGCAAACATAAGAATGCTTGTCAGAACTAACTAATTTCAGAAATTTGGGATGAGAACTGGAGGCTGAAGCACAATAGGGCCGGAAGGACATATACCAATTTAGTGCACCTCCCTTTTGGATGTGTACTCCAATCCAATTGAATCCAATGAATTCAAATGAAAGCATCAAAGAAGGACCCTATCAGACAAAGAAAAGAAGGAAAATAGATAACGCAAGGACCGTAATAATATCGGGAAGAAACGTTAGAGTAGCAACGAGGAGGGAATAAACGATGTAAGGAGAAAATGTGCGGCTACGTGGCTGGTGAGCATGGAGCGGAGGGTAGTTTGAAGAAAACAGGAGCAAGAAGATGGGGAGAAGGATGCCAGGGGAAAACCTGTACCATCAATTGGGCCGTGATGTTACGCTTAGCCGAGGACGAGCCGAAGCTCAAGGAAGGTGGGCGCGGAGGGAGCAGGAGGTGGGTGCGGAGGCGGCTATGGCAACAGGAGGAAGGGCATGAGAGGGTGGGGGAAAGGGGTAAATTTTTTGCTTTTTAGCCCAAAATTTGAAAGTTTTTTACATATGGATCTCTGGAGAAAAGATTTGCAAAAATGGACCCTTATCACGGCGCCAAATCATATAGCGCCCAGGGTACATTCCACGGCGCCAAATCATATGGCGCCGTGAATTGACACGTCGGAGCCAGGGTGGCATAGCACGGCGCCGTTGTACAACGGTGCCGTGATATGTATGTACGGCGCTAACGGCCGTGGCGCCGTGCGTCAGGACTTAGCCACTCAACGTGATCGTCGTGCGTGCAAGTCCACCTATCACGGCGCCAAACATGCGAGCGCCGTACTTAGCTACAACGGCGCCATACCATTTGGCGTCGAGATTTGTAAATACGGCGCCATAGTGTTTGGCGCCTCTGTTGGCGCTAAGCGATGCAGCGCCAGATTTACACATCTCGACGCCAAATGGTATGGCGCTGTAGCTAGCTCTCGACAAAAAAAACAAAATAGCAAACATCTCATACCAATAAGTCTCAAACACCAAACAGTAAACACATGCACATACAGACATACACATACATTCACACATGAAACATCTGAAAACCTAAATAACAACATCGTATGACATAAGTCTCAAAATACCACATAACTATACAAAAGTCTCAAAATATGACATAAGTCTGAAAATATCACATGTCTATAAACAAAAGTCTCAAAACATCACTGCCTCTTGGCCTTCCCCTTGCCCTTGGCTAGAGCATCACTCCCTGGAGTATACGTGCTCGGGGGACGAGCCGAACGACGAGGCCGCTGCGTAGCCTGAGTAGACGGTGTGTCAGGCATCTGCGACATCCCAATCTCGTCGTGGGTAGATGTCTCCTCGTCCTCGTGCTCCTCCTCGACGTCGTCACCCTGCTCCGCCTCCTCCTCGTCGTCGTCCAAGTATCATCGCCACGTCCTGCAGCGTGACGGTCATCTCCCCACAGGGAAGGTGGAACGTGTGTGTCTCTGGCCTCCACCTGTTAGTAGTACAAGGAGAAAAGAATTAGTTACGTGCGTAAGAATACGAGCGAAAACAAATAGACCCGATAGAGAAAATGCACTGCCGACAAGTGCGGTCAAAGGCTGCGGGTTGAAGACCGGCATGCCCGCCGTAATAGGTTAGCGGCCGTGTGAAGCCCAAAGACGCGCGCAAAGATGGGGTATAGCGGTCGTCGAAGCGCATCAACTGGAACCCATCATGGGTTCGAGGACGAAGTATGAGTATCTCCTGAAAATTGCTATAAAAGTTAGCTGCGTGACCACCAAGTTGAACACATGTACATTTCGACCACACACGTACCTGGCCGTCCTCCGTGAGCCTACCGCGGTGCTCCCTCTCGTAGTACTCGTCTAGCAGCCGGTATCTCGCCATCCTGTGATAAATTTTAGAATTCAATGGTTAAGAAATATTCAAATAAGAAATTTATAAAACATGATTTATAAATAAAAATAATAATCAAATTGAATTATGAAATTGGAATCAACATGAATAATAATTAGAATCAAATTGATTTACCCTTGGTTAAATACATGTCAACAAAGATTAGTAAGTTAATTATGGTAAATAATTTAAATATTAGGTCACTAATATTAATCAGAATACTGACATATATTTATCAAAGACATTATTGATATATATATATATATATATATATATATATATATATATATATATATATATATATATATATATATATATATATATATATATATATATATATATATATATATATATATATATATATATATATATATATATATATATATCATTGACAATAAGTTGTCTTTGCCACTTGAATTAGAATGCAAATCTAAATTAGGGGTGGTGGTAAAAATATAATTTTGTAAACAATAATCAAAGCTACTAAGGGTTAGGTGGACATACAATCTTGCCCATGTTGACATGAAATCATCCTATTTGGTATATGAAACCCTAAAAACCTAAAACCGAACACAACCATGTATAAATAATAATCAAACCCTAAAACCTATCCAAATACACAGTACTTCTCTTACATTACGCAAATCCATTGCAAACGTAACCTAAAATCGCTCATAATTGAACTAATTTCATCTAGGGATTCAAATCTTACCCTACGAAATATACCTCAAATAATCCATATCTATTGCAAAAAATGAATGGAGGGGAGAGAGTTTACCTTGCTTGCCCGATTTGGAAGCAAAATCGTGAGATTAATCGGTGGATTTGAGAGGATTTAGAGGGGGAATAGAGGGGGGCGGCGGCGGTTTACTGTTAGAACAGAGGAGCAGTGAGGGGGAGCTGGGGGCCGGGGGACGCGCTCGGGCTTAAGTCCCGACTCACGGCGCCACGGCCATTAGCGCCGTATATACATATCACGACGCCGTGGGACTTGGCGCCGTGCTATGCCACCCTGGCTCCGACGTGTCAATTCACGGCGCCAAATCATATGGCGCCGTGACATGTACCCTGGGCGCCATATGTTTTGGCGCCGTGGTAAGGGTCCATTTTTGTAAATCTTTTCTCCAGGGGTCTATATGTAAAAAAATTTCAAATTTTGGACTAAAAAGCAAAAATTTTACGGGAAAGGGCGGGGAAGTGGGACGCAGCGGTGGAGGGCGAGGGATGATTGGGGATCGTGTTGTGGGGAAGAGAGGAATGTGCGATCGTGCGGTTAATTTTTGAAGGGAACGTGATCATGTGTTGTGAGGCTGATTGCGTGAGTAGGAAGGAGCGTCTCAGATTCTTTGTGGTAAGATCGAACAACTACAATGAGATAAGAAGAGAACACACCAATGATTACTAATTCATTTTTTAAGTAGTATTATTGGAGTGCCTATGCATTGTAACAGATATTAAATAAATAAGGCAACATGTTCTAAACTCATATTATTTTGTTTTTATAGTTTAGATGATAGTATCATGAATCATCCACTTAATAAGCTCCGTTCCCATGGACATGCATTAATGGACAGATCGTACTAAAGATGGTTTTCGAAATTGAAGTATAGCCCCTCTAAAGACACCGGTTAAATTTAATAGTTATCTTTGGAATACAATCAATTAAATTGTTATCGTCGTAAAAGACTCCATGGTGAATAGTGATTAAAACCTAACCACTTGCCAGACTCTTCTCACTTCCCTCTACCTCCTTCTACCAGTTACTTGTGTTGGCTTTCGACAACTCTAGCACTGCGTAATCTTAGGCGACACAACCGTCTTCCTCGGCTCTAATGGCTTCGCCACCATCTCCGACGACGAAGGCCAACGCTGACCCATGTTTTAGCAGTAGTCCTTTGATCAAACAGTGCTTTAAAAACATGAATATTATTGTGAATTATATAATCTAGTATTATTTATCAGCAGCCCTTTACAGTAGGTAATGATGCATTTGCCCACAAGAAAAGCACATTGACAAATTGAGTACATATCATCAATAGCAGGCATAAATACCTATTTAATCAATGGCACAGAAATAGTCCAATCCCACGCACCACAAGTGGTGATCCTATTTGAAAGAAATGCTGAACCAAAGCTTTAAATTCACACCTGATTGTGCCAATCCAGTTGTTTAACAACTTGTAAAGCAGTGCCATCTTACATATTCAAAATTCAGATGAATTAGGACCCGAGAGTCCAACATGTCCAAGCAAAGACTATTAACAACAAATTAGCCTGCAACACTTCAGAATTTCTCCACAGGTTGCACATACTACATGCATTTCTTGATTTCAGATTTCCATCTGTGTAGTCAAGGAAATTTTCTAGACTAAACTACCATTGAGGAGAACAACAAAAAACTCTGAGCTCAAAAGGTTGAAGTACAACAAAGCTCAAAGCCCCAGCATAGGCCACCGCAAAGCTAGACAGAGAAATAAACAATTAAAAAATAGAAATTACAAAACTAACACAAAAACTGAAAGTTACTCCATAGAAAGCGAAATGCTGCCACAAACTTACTGATATCTACCAAATAGCCTCGACAAATGTGAATCTCTAGCTAGACCCTAGTTTTAGTTTCTGCCTTCCTCTCATGCAAAATTAAGCATCTGTTACAGATTGTTGTTCTTACCCTGGTGCCTGTACAAAAAAAAGTAAATTCATCTCACAGCTGCCTTTGTCGACCTTGCGGGATGGAAAGTGTGCATCAAAGTTTTGTCTCGCTGCCACCACTGTCAACCACAAGTTTGAAGGGTAGGGGACAGGCCATGTGCCAGGGTTCGTCACGCCACTGCCTTCGTCGACTACGAGTCTTAATGGTGTGGGACGGAACGTGCACCTCAGAGCTTCGTCTCACCACCACCTTCATAGACCATAAGTCCGAAGGGTGGGGGACAGGATGGGGGAAGGGCAGTGCACGTCGGAGTTTTTGTCTTATCGCCTCCTTCGTCGACCCCGAGTCCGAAGGGTGGAGGATGGGCCACGCCCGTCAGAGCTTCGTCTCACCACCAACTTCGTTGACCTTGTGGGATGGAACACACACGTTGGAGCTTCGTCTCACCGCTGCCTTCGTCGACCTCGAGTCCGATAGGTGCGGGACGGAAGACATGTGCTAGAGCTTTGTCTCGCAATCGAGACTTCGTCTGACCACCTCGTGTCGCAAACGCTACATCCAACCACTTCATGATCATAGACGCTTCATCTGACCGTCTCGTGGTCATGACGTCGTCTAACCACCTCGTGGTCATTGATGTTTTGTCCGACTGCCTCGCGGTCATGACCTCGTCCATCCACCTCGTGGTCGTAGACACTTCATCTAACCACCTCGTGGTCGTTGACGCTTGGTCCGACCGTCTCGCGGTCGTGACATCGTCCGACTAACTCGTGGTTGTTGACGTTTTGTTCGACCATCTCACAGTCGTGACCTCGCCCAACCGCCTCACGATCGTGACCTTGTCCGACCACCTAGTGGTCATAGATGCTTCGTCCGACCACCTCATAGTAATTGACGTTTTGTTCGACCGTCTCGTGGTCATGACCTTGTCTGACTACCTCAGGGTCGTTGATGCTTGGTTCGACCGTCTTGCAGTCGTGACGTTGTCCGACCACCTTGTGGTCATGGACGCTTTGTCCGATCGCCTCGTGGTCATGATCTTGTTCGACCACCTCGTGGTCGTTGACGCTTTGTCCGACTGTCTCACGATCGTGACCTTACCCGACCGCCTCGCGGTCGTGATCTTGTCCGTCCACCTAGTGGTCGTAGACGCTTGGTCCAATCGTCTCACGATCGAGACTTTCTCCGACCACCTCGTGGGTGTGACTTCATCCGACCACTTCACGGTCGAGACTTCGATGACTTTGTTTTGAAAGCATCACCTCGACGGGACGCCTCCGGCTGAATCGCGGGACTTCGTCGCCCTCCTTGTAGCCATCGCCTCGGAGGGGCGGCCGGACCCACGACTCCACCTCAAAAACTCAACCTCGACAGGGTGCCTTCGGCTGCGTCGCGAGACTTCGCCACCCTCTTCATAGGCACCTCCTCGGAGGGGCGGTCCGACTGATGATTACGCCTTTGCGTGTGTCGCCCATATCGAAATACGACTTCGTTGACACGGCCGCAGCCTCAACATTGGAGGGCTGAAGCTACCAATTGCGTATGAGGGAGGCAGATCCTCTTATTATTATTCACCAGCTCTCTCTAGCTCTCTTAGTTGTATGTTTCTCATGGAGAAAAGTACCCTGTACCTACAGTGAGGAAGAATGTACTGACAACCACTAACTTATATTTTTTCAGGAGTAGAAATAGAATAGATACAGTGAAACAAAAGGTGGTCAAGCCCAAGTGCCTGACAGGTCGTTGTTTTGTGTTTCCCTACAAATCTAAGCCGTTTTGAAGAGTTTGCTTGATCATTCATCTCCGTTCCGAATTACTTGTCGTTTTAACTCATTGTACATAGAATAATATCCTCTGTACATAGAATAATATCCTCTTTAATGCTTGGCTTTGTGGCATATTTACCCCTCTTAGAGCAAGGCTAATAATACAGCCTTCAGCTGGCTATATAGACACTTACAGTTCACTTATCAGATCATTCATATAGTAGTTTACAGCCAGCTGAAGGCTTATGATCCACCCCTTTCTCTCACAAAGTTTCTTGGTTCTTGTGCTTCAGCTAGCTGTAAACTTATAGCCCACCTCTCTTATCTCTCCTCCTCTCTCTCCTCCACCTCAGCATACAGCCTACTAACAGTCTCTTAGGGCAGTCCCAATGGATGGTTTCTATGGCATTAAATAAGGTGCCAAGTAGACAAAATACTGATGTGTCATTAGAGTTAAGGAGGAGAGATAAGGAAATGATTTCTTATACAAGAAACCATGTCTACACAGGAACCAAGATAGAAAGAGCTGTGATAGGTAGATGATAGGAGAGAGAAGATAGATGATTGGATGAAAATTTTATTTGTAGAAACTATCCATTGGGAGTATAGTTTCTATAGGTAGTGTCTACATTAATTGACAAGTATAGAAACTATCTCATAGTTTCTGCATTAGGAGTGCCCTTATTATACTTGCTCAGCAGGCTCAGCGTCTCCCAAAATTATTCCACAGCATCGAGTCTCAATGACAACAACAACCTAGAGCCGGAACTCTTCTCCAACTAGTCCACCAACCCATCTGATTGACGTGTTAAATAATAATGACCATATACGGAAGGATTCACGCCCAATGAGCGCGCCACGTCGCCTTCATGCGCTCGGCCGTGGCGTGGCAAGAGAATTTGCGTACGGCCGGCCGAGGCACTTTCCTCATACTTTCTGAAAATTACGTAAATGTCCTTTTTTTCTCGCGAAAAGGTTCCTGCAAGTTTTTTCTTTAAAAAAATTTTTGGATGGCGTCTCGCAGGTTTCCAAAATTACGTATAGGTCCTTATTTACTTACGTACAAGTCCTCAATTTTTTGCAAAAAAACCCTTTGATTTCTCCAAAATTATGCATTTGTCCTTGATTTTTTTTTATGAAACTCCCTGCGAATTATCGTCTCTTTTACTTTGGTCCGCACGGTAGCTAGCGCGGCGTGCGCCGCGCTTATGCAGCTAGTTACCTTGAAAACATGCGCGTGTATCCATTCGATAGAGTGATGATATTTATGTCATCTAGCCATTAATAAGGATATACTGGGAAAACACCACTTAAAATACCGAAAACGTTATCTATTTAACAACAAAATCAACTTTTCAAGATGTAGAACGGAGGGAGTCTCCCTGACAGGCAGTTACAAAGCTTGCAATTAGGCTCTGCAGTCTTCTCCCGCTCCACCTTCGAATCGCCCTAAAAACGCGCAATGCGGAAACCCCAGAATGAAAAATTGAAAACAGAAAAATTGTTCATGTGTCTCCCAGCCCACACGTCTCCGCCGGGGATCAAACGAGCCGAGAAAAGCGGGCGAGCGAAGGCGCGGGCGCGGCGAGGCAGACGAAGGCGGCGGCGTTGGCCGATGGGGACGTACAAGTGCTGCATCTTCTTCACGCGGAGGTTCGCGCTGAGCGACGCGACCACGCCGGACGACGTGCGAGCGCTCTTCTCCCGCCACGCCGGCGGCGCGCCCTACATGGGAGCCGACGCGCTCCGCCGCTGGTCGCTCGAGCCCCCACTCCCAAAATGTCACTTGATTTATCGTCTTGCTGTGTTAATTGTTGCGGTTGCTAGTTGGGAGATGCATTAGCGCACAGGTTGCACAATGTGGTGAATTGGCGGCACTTGCCGATCATTACAATTTAGAAGGGGATCTGTGCTTCGTAAAATGCTCGATACGCATGTTACTTGAATTTTTTTTGACTATTTTCAACCATGGGCGCAATCATGGGATCAGGTTCTGGCTTAAAAAACCCGACAGGATCGAGAAATTTCGATATTTGACACTGAATACGTGCGCCTCTCAACTTTTAACCCCCAATTCGCACGCCTTTGGAAATTTAACCCTATCACTGCGAATTCTTTTGATTCAAGAGATTCTCTTCATTTTCGCAGTGACAAGTGTCAAAATATAAATATAAAAGGAGAGAAAATGAGGAGAATCCCTTGAATCAAAAGAATTCGCAGCGACAGGGTTAAAGTTCCAAAGGCGTGCGAATTGGGGGTTAAAAGTTGAGAGGCGCACGTATTCAGTGTCAAATATCGAAATTTCTCGACAGGATCAGGTCACATTCTCTCGGTTTTGCGTCATAAGCATGAGATTGTGATGCAGAGGCATCTTTTGTCGCAGGCTGTGGTGGCCGATCTTGTCGCAAAAACTTGATGTATTCAGTCAGTGCAAAACTGTTGTTGAGACTGAAACTAAGGATTAGTAACTCGTTGTGGGAGATTGTAGCATTGCCTTTGCTAAGTGTCCAAATTGTCATGACGCATCATGCTCAGCAAGCTGCTGGGTGATAATACTCATATGACTTCAGTATACAGATGAACTGAATTTTCATATAGCTCTTATGATTGGCTTTACGCCTTTACTGGAACATTTTGTTGGCCATTGTTTGCTGTGGCTAGCATATCAAGCTTCATGATTGATCTCCATTTCAATGTCATTTACTGTGGGCTATGTGATTTGAGATGTTGATTGACAGTAAATCCTTTGTTTCCAGGTCCATCATGACATGAACGCACCTTTGACACACTATTTCATATACACAGGACACAACTCGTATCTGACCGGCAATCAAATTAGCAGTGACTGCAGTGATATTCCCATCATTAAGGCACTGCAATTAGGTGTTCACGTAATTGAGTTGGACATGTGGCCAAATTCTTCTAAAGATGACATTGATATTCTCTATGGAAGGTACATATGAGCATGCATTGGTGCTTGTGCAACATGAAGACAATTTATTTTCCCACGTCATTTTGTTGCAATAATAGTTCTGTACTTAAACCTATATAGATCATTCCATATGCTGTGGCTTCATTCCGCGTTTTTGACTCTTGATAGGACACTGACTGCTCTGGTACCACTTATCAACTGCTTGAGATCCATCAAAGAATATGCCTTTGTAGCATCTTCCTGCCCTGTTATTATTACATTAGAAGACCACCTTACATCAGATCTTCAGGCGAAAGTAGCTAAGGTAATTGTATTCTCCTTGTATGATTCTATTGTATTCTCAGTCCACGTGATTCTATTGTAGTTCTGAAATTCTTTTTAGATGGTCCTTGAAGTATTCGGAGACATCCTGTATTACCCTGAAGCAAAACATCTTCAAGAATTTCCTTCATCTGAAGCTTTAAAAGGACGTGTCATCCTCTCAACAAAACCCCCAAAGGAGTACCTTGAATCAAAGGGTGGTACTATCAAAGAGAGAGATACTGAGCCTCAGTTTGGTAAAGGAGAAAGTGAAGGAGCTTGGGGAATAGAAGTCCCAGATATTGAGGATGAGATGCAAGCTGCCAACAAGGTACTGGTTTTAAGTTCTAGTATATATTTTTCTTCTTTGTTTTGTTATTCTACAATGTCTGTCCATTATATTTTACTAAATGGTGCTCTAGCAGCTTCAGGTGGATCTATTATACCACGAAAGAGATGTGGAAGATGATGAGCAGAAAATGTGCCAGCATGTGGCACCAGAGTACAAGCACCTCATTACAATCAGGGCAGGAAAGACAAAGGGTGCTGTAGTTGACGCTTTGAAGAGTGATCCGGACAAAGTTAGGCGCCTCAGTTTGAGCAAGCAAGAACTTGCAAAAGTGGCAGCACATCATGGCCACAACATTGTGAGGTTCGTTTGGTAAAAACATTGAATTGCGTATCAAAAGTTGGGATAGAGGTGAGAACATAATACCATTTTCCCATGCATTGAAATTCTTAGTGTTCACTTTTTTCTTTACTGAAGTACTCATTCTGTTTGTTGCAAGCAGTTTCACCCACAAAAATCCACTGAGAATATACCCAAAGGGAACTCGCTTCAATTCATCCAACTATAACCCATTTCTTGGTTGGGTGCATGGCGCTCAAATGGTGGCATTCAATATGCAGGTGCATTTCTAATTCGAGCAACATATTCTTAGCGTGATGAATTCCTATATTTTCCAAAAACCCAGTTACAGGGTTCGATCAAGTTCAGTTTGCCATTGTGATTGACACATGATTTAGGCATATCATGTGCTTTGTTTTTTTTCCCCAAGGCATGCGAGCTTTGATTTTAGCAGACCTTTCAAACAAACCCTGTGTAATTGGTTTGGTGCTGTACAGGAAGTAAATTGCCTGGATTACTTGCGTTATGGTGTATATTTTTCCTTAAGGAGACTGTCTACAGTCTACCTCTGCTACTTGTGTGCTATGTTCCCTACCGTGTGCTCGTCAGTTGTCGCTGCCTCTCTGATGTCATGAAGGCCTGACATTTTCTTTTTTGTGGCAGGGATATGGAAGAGCCCTTTGGTTAATGCATGGATTTTACAAAGCCAACGGGGTTATGTGAAGAAAACCAGATTTCTTGATGCAAACTTGTCCAGATGGAAATGTTTTCGATCCAAAGCAGATTTACCTGTGAAGACAACACTGAAGGTACATGGCACGTTTCAAGTTCTTCATTTTCTTTCCTCTCTGAAGCTCAGAAATGGGTTAACTTGGCTCCTGGTTTTCAGGTTGAAGTGTACATGGGCGATGGCTGGCAGAGCGACTTTAAGCAGACATACTTTGATACGTATTCCCCCTCCAGATTTCTATGCAAAGGTATAGTGATCACTGATCATGTAGGATTAAGTATAGTGAGTAAGAGGGGGATGACTCTTTTCAAATCTTTCCCTAAATATCAATAACATACAACCCAAACATAAATTCAGAGATTCAGCAAAGCCTAGAGCCACAGGAGGCAAAACTCCATAAAAGCACCACAAAACCGATCAGACCTCTAGTGATTTGCGGTTAGACCGGATGAACAGTAAAAACCGTTCGGACCTCTAGGCCTTTAGCGGCCAGAATTGATGAACAGTAAAATCAGCGCAATAAACAGCAATCAGTGCTATTTCAAATTCAAAAATCTTTGTAACTTTAGATCTGATGATCCAAATGACTTAAAACTTGTCATGCACCTTTTCTAGAATATCACAAACATATTCCAATCAATAATCGAGAGAATCGTTGCCAAAGTTGTGATACTTTTTCATTTGATGGAAGGTTGTGTTAAGGGTATTAGAGATAAGGTATTAGAGATAGAATATGACTCTTATTTGTTTCCTTATATGACTTGTATTCCTTCCATATACCCTCTTGTACTATCCTATATATATGGCCCTTTGGGTCTCATATCAATATAAACAATATTCATAACATGGTATCAGAGCTTAGGGTTTAAACATAACCTCGATCTACTTCCGTTCATCTTCTGCGCCGCGCCCGGAGGATCCATCTCGCTCACGGGCGGCCATCTCTCTTTGCCGCGCAAGCGGTGCTCCGGATCTGCGTCAGTGTCTCCGGCGCCCTCGCGTCGCCTCGGGCGCCATCTCCGCCGCGGCCGCCGCCGCTCAGCCGACTCTCTCGAGCCGGCCGGCGCCGCTTGATCCGGCCTCTCGGCACGGATCGCCACCTCCGACGCCGCTGAAGTCGGATCCGCCGCCTCGCCGGATCCGGCTATCTCAACCGCTGGCAAGCCCGGATCCGGCCTCTCCCCGGCTCGGATTCACCGCCGCCTTCGCCGCCGCTGCGCCTCTCGGCCCGGATCCGGTCGCCTCTAGCCGGAATCCGGCCGCTGCGCCTCTTCGGGCGGTCGCCGGCGGCTCCTCGCTCCAGACCTGGCTCGTCTTCATCGCCGGCAAGCCCGGATCCAGCCTCTCAGCCGCCGAATCCGGCCTCCCCGCCGTCTCCCGTGCCTCTATGCCATGCGCGCGCGCCGCCGCGCGGCCGCCGCTTTGATCTCACGCGCCACCCGCGACGACTTCGCGCGCCGTCTCTCGCGGATCCGACTTCGCCTCGCCCTCCCACGTGGAATCCGCCGCCGCCGTCTCCGGTCCCCTCCGCGCCGATGTCGCCTCGGCCGCCGTCACGGATCCGGACGCATCCGCCTCCTTGCGCCAGCTCCGGCTCTCCCGCTCGTCCGGTGGCGCGCGCCGGCCTGCTGCCGGCCGCGCCGACCGCCGCCCCGCTGATCCGGGCTCCCGACGCCGCCTCCGCCGATCATTGCTGCGCGCGGCTGCGCGTCTTCCCTCTCCCTTCTTTCGCGCGTCCTCGAGTCTCGCGTGGGCGTGAAGAGCGAGAGGGGGATCGGGTGTGGAGAGGGATAGAGGGGAGAGGGGGATTTTAAGGGGTTTTTCATTTTCTACTGTTGATTTCTTTTAGTCAGCCTTCGGTTATTTTTCGTGAGTCTTCTGTTGCGTCCATCTAAATCCGTAGTCTCTAATTTTTAGTTCGTCGAAGCGTGCGAGTCCACAAATTTATTGTTAGTCATAGAAGTGTAGGAATTTTCTTTTGCATGGCAACAGCCGCTGCTCTTTTCCTTGAGCCGCTGCAGATCGTAGAAGTCGTCATGATGCCGCCGCTTCTCTTTGAGCCGCCGCCTCGAGTTTTTAAGGTCTGCGCTTCGCACGCACCGCGCTCTATTGCGTTTTTTTGTGCCGCTGCGCGCCATCTCGGGCTTCGATCTGTGCCGTCATGCTTCTATCTATTCCTCTTCGGCTTGATTTGACAGTTTATTCGACGACTGCATGCAACGACGACTTTATCACGACTCGGACGTCGGATATTTCTTGTTTTAGTATTAACCCTTTTTCAAATGCAATGCTATTGCATACGCCTTGCATTTGTGGGGGGGTGTTAAGGGTATTAGAGATAAGGTATTAGAGATAGAATATGACTCTTATTTGTTTCCTTATATGACTTGTATTCCTTCCATATACCCTCTTGTACTCTCCTATATATATGGCCCTTTGGGTCTCATATCAATATACACAATATTCATAACATGGTATCAGAGCTTAGGGTTTAAACCTAACCTCGAAGGGGGGTGTTAAGGAGATAGAGTTGTATTAGGAAATAAGAGTCATATTCTATCTCTAGTACCTTATCTCTAATACCCTTAACAGGTTGTACCAAAATCAGGCAAAAGTGGGAATTCTTGATCTGCTCTTACTCGTGCGTCCTGTATGATTTAGATAATCTTAGATGAGTTCTCACATGTTATAGTAAACTAAATCACAGTACGAATTCAACCAAAAACACCCATAAAAGCAAAACACAAAAATCATCTCTCTCTTGAGGTAAATCGAGCAAACTTAAAAACTCTCCCTAAAAAGTGTTTATATGGATGAAATCTGATCTTGAAGAGATATCTCCACCTCTTACACGTTCTTGATACTTGAAAAATCAAGAGAGAGAAATCCAAACAAGAAAGCAGATCGAAAGTACAAGAGGAGATCCATGGCATAACTCACTTGAAGAAACTTTGGATGATCGTAATCTCTCAAGTCTTCTACACGACTCAACTCAACACAAGACTTATATAGTGGAGGCTCATTACCTCTCACTTAACTCTAACAACTGACCACTTCTTAGTGAATCACACTACTTACATATGCGGAAACCCAGTAACCCACACACAAACGTGTTTTACTCTCACACACACTAGTACGTTTTTCAAAGCGTGATTTTTCAAAGGCTTTTTCAAAGGCCCTACAAGCCCGACAAGACATTCTATCCACAAAATCGTGACCTAAACCACTTAGGCTAGCATCGCGGTTTTGCAAACAACCACTCCACCCGGTATTGGACAATTTTGATAATTGCCACCTATTTGTCTTCACGAAGATACGATGTCTATAATTTATCGCCAAGATCGTACGCTTGTTCCAAAGCCATCATCATTTGAATGCCCAAGTCCCAAATAACACTAATATCATACCAAAGTCCGTGATGCTCAATGTCTTGTCCTCTAAGATCGTACACCTGCTTCAAGAAACGTCATTACTTAAAATGCATAAGTCCAATTGGCACATCACATGCACGTATTGACTCTTTTTGACCCTTGTCTTTCTCCCGTGCTTCTCGGCTTGAGATGTTGCGCTACCCAGATTTACACGATACGCCATGGCCTTAGAACCCCTTCTGTGGCTTAGTCTCGCCACTGGTGGCAGTAATCATCAAAGCACCTGCACATTAAAAAACAAAGTAATCGATTTGAGCACAAATGCCATATATTTGACTCTCCATTAGTAAACTATATGCATAGACCTACGCCATGACTAACATATTTATGAAAACTCCATGACTAACACTTGTACAAAGTCCCGCCGTGACTGACACTACATGGACATCGCCATGACTCACAACCAAAACTACAGAACCATCTCAACAACCTCAACGGGGGCCGGTTTGGCCATGGTCACCAGGCCGGCTAGAACACTCAAGACAAGCCAGTTGGACCACCGCTCGGCCAGTCATACTCCACCGGTCAGACCGTTGTTCCAAGCTGGTTTGACCATAGCCTCCCAGTGGTCAGACCGCATGCCTAGGCCAATCTCATTGGTGGTTCCAGAAAAGCACATGCCAAAATGCAATTTAACAAAAATCAAACTCAGTCAACACAAGCAAAGCACAAACAATATCAAATACTTATTACTCTCATGGGTTGTCACCGTATGGGCTTAAAAATCACCATTGGAATTTGACGTGCATATGTGGAGAAGATTTTGCGACACCAACACATAACCTGAAACACGATTGCCTGAAAGACCGAAACTCGATGAGGCACTGCTAACTTGCTTTTGATCCACCAACAGGTGGGTATAGCCGGAGTTCCATCGGACTCGGTGATGAGGAAGACGAGGGCCGTGGAGGACAGCTGGGTCCCGGTGTGGGAGGAGTTCGTCTTCCCGCTGACCGTCCCGGAGATCGTCCTGTTCCGCGTGGAGGGGCACGAGTACGACGTGAGCGAGGACGACTTCGGCGGGCAGACTGCCCTGCCGGTGCTGGAGCTGCGGCCGGGTATCCGCGCCGTGCCGCTGTTCGACCACAAGGGGATGAAGTTCAAGAGCGTCAAGCTCCTCATGCGCTTCGAGTTCGTCTAGCCTATCCTACCAGATTTGACGTGTGTTGTATGCATGTTATTATGCGTGTGCATTGTCTCATCATACTTGCTTAACTAGACTAGATTGGTTGCAGGTTGAAGAACTTTGAATGATTAGAATCGTAGGGCTTTGCCATCGCCGGGGGAGAGGAGGCCCTTTCAGAAATTCTCGGTGGCCCAAGAAGGCCGATGAGGGGGTTTGGAAGCAGTTTTTAACCAGCAATTGACGCGCCTCGGTACAACCTCACTAGCTGCCTCATTGCCCCCCAAGCGCCTGCTGGTGGGACTAAGAGCAGGTACAATAAGACTTAGTCAGCAGGCTATAGCAAATATAATATGAGTATTGCTATATAATATTCGACTGTTTTTGAGGATAAAAATAGTCACATTGATCTGGGACGTTAGATCTCCATCCAACAGATCCACCCATACAAGCCCCCCTCCAAAAAAATGATCTAGGGCGTTGGATCTCCATCTAACGGCTCAAAATCTGACTGTTTTTATCCTCAAAAGCAGTTAAATATTGTATAGACATTCCCATATAATATCAACCAAATCTTACGTGGCAGAGAGAGAAAGGAAGAGAGAGAAGGAAGCTGGCTACTAAATTACAGCTAACTATAGCACGTAAAAATATGCATTTCACTCTCTTACACGTGGGGTCAAATAGTTATTGTAATAGTTACCTTATTGTATGAACTATTTTTTAAAGGCTATAGATAAAATGGACAAGTGTTATAGCCACTAGTTGGCTATACTATTGTAGTTGCTCTAATAAAAAACTGGATCTCGCGCCGCCTCATCTGTTTGTAGGAATCGTGCGGTCAGGGGTGTAATAACCCCACCTCGTCAACGGCGCGGATTGAACCTAAAAATATCATGTGGATAAGAGTTGGAACGAGCCGAGCCCCAGCGCTGAGCGCGGTCTAAACCAAGTAGGTAGACATGGCGATGGGAGCTGCGGCGACCGCGGCCGCCTGCTTCTCCGCCGCCTCTTCCGGCCTCTCTCGCTCTCGCGTCAGGGCGCAGGCGTCGTCGGCGTGGGCCGGAGGGGCGGAGGAGCTGGTGCGGTCGGGCGCGGTGAGGGCCGTCCGGGCGAGGGACGCGGCGGGGGTCCTGGGCGCGGAGGGGTTCCGGGTGCTGGACGTCCGGCCGGCATGGGAGCGCGCCCGCGCCAGCGTGCGGGGCTCCGCGCACGTGCCGCTGTTCGTGGCGGACGACGACATGGGCCCCGTCACGCTGCTCAAGAAGTGGGTCCACTTCGGCTACATAGGGCTCTGGACCGGCCAGGCCTTCACCAAGATGAACGACCGGTTCCTCGACGACGTCGCAGCGGCCGTCGCCGGCGGCGGCGAGAAGGACACCAAGCTGCTCATCGCATGCGGCGAAGGCCTCAGGTAAGTAAAGATCGTACGTTTGCCACCGTGATAATTAAGTGGCAAGCATACCTGATATATGGTTGTTTATTGGACTCGTTGAGCAATGTGAATATGTGTGACAAAGCATCTTGGTGGGTTTCAACTCTCAAGGTCTCTGATTGCGGTGAGGATGCTGCACGATGACGGGTACAAGAACCTGGGGTGGCTCGCCGGGGGATTCAGCAAGTGCGTCGACGGCGACTTCGCCGACGTGGATGGGGAGAGCAAGCTGCAGCACGCCACCGTCGGGGGAGTGTCCTACATCTTCCTGCAGATCTTGCTGCTGCTGCGGGTGGTTAAGTGATGCACACCCGTGGATGGCAATGTGCTTTTTGATTAGCTTAATGTTCTTTGTTTGCATCAAGTATGTGTTAGATGATATTGATAGTAGCAATTAAGTTCTATTTCGATTGAAGCCGGCCAGCCTTTCACTCAACTATACTTTATCACATTGGCTAGCTCGATGAATCATGTGTCATATACTCACATGTGCACATACAGATCTAGACAGACACGTCGTTATGTTTGCCTTGCATAAGAAAAAAGAACACAACTACTACACAATATGCAGAGGTGTGTAGAGGTTGTATGTGGGAGTTTAGTCCCACATCATCAATCTAGATAAGTAGAGCACACTTCGTCATGTGGGCTCTTGCGGTCCTTCTGGAATAAGTGGCACGGAGACCTAGTCTACGTGTACGTCCCAAGCTTGGTCTATAGGCACACTCGTGCGCATTTTTGCGTTTATCGTGTGACTCTTGATGTAGAGTAGTATCTGTACATTCTTTTTTTTTCATGCGTTTATTGGTGCCACGTCATCAACACCTAGGCTGTCACGTATCACTGTGGACTGGGAGACGCACGAATGTTGAGAGATCCCAAGGGACGGTTCCTGGAGATCAGGTTTCAAACGTGCGAGTTTGATGCGCCCTCTCGCCATTACATTGGGAGATGTCCCTGTACCTGAGGGAGATGCACACTTGCTTCTCCGTCTTTCACTACGTCCTGCTGCCTCCCAAATCCTGCCGTCCCTCTGTCATGCAGCGAACAGAGTGAGAGTAGTATCTCCGAGCCTTAGCTGGTGATTTGAAAACCTGCACAAATACCGGCAATCTAGTTTCTAGGTAGCGCATCTGTGCGACTGCTTACTGCTTCATCTTTGCTGCATCAATCTCTTCATCATCCCAATTTCTCGTTCCATCTTGTTGTGAGTGAGTGGTCGAACCCTAATATGTGGACTATAAATGATATGGTTGATCTACGCCTATATTTTAGGGAAAATTGTTTCCACCACTTAAAATATATACAATATCACTTATGCCATCCAAAAGTTACACTTTCCATTTTTGCCGCTGCCCATTATATGCCCATGTTGCTATTGCCACTACCGCGAGTCCCCCACATCATTCCCTTCTCGAGTATTAGCTCAAAGATTTGGGACGTAGATGGCCAAATTAAATCAAATTATAGGGCAGGCGTGCCTGTACACTGGAGAGGCACATGATACAATCGATGATTGATCTATTCGTCTTGCGCACACTGAAACCATGTCAAGCCATGAGAGGAATTTGGAATAGGCCCAATTTGTCTAAGTCGAGTAAAACATTGGATAGTTGGGCCATGGGAATATATAGGGCTTTTGTGGACTTCTGTTGGGCTAGGGAAATGGTTAAATGACCAAACATTTAATTTTGGGAAAATTCCTTATATGCCACTCAAAGTTAACCCTTTTTTCTGTGCCACTGACGAAATATGATGGCCTTGTTCTTTTCAGCATCTAAAAGCTGCTTTTCGGCTTTTCTACAGTAACTAGCTTTTAAACAGAGAATCTTTTTAAGATACAATCTACTAGTTAATTGTAATATATACTGTACCGACTTCATTTATATAGGCAAAACCGCACGTGAGTTTCTTTTACTCTACAATCTCTCGCACGAACAGCCAAAGTCAAAAGCCGCAGCCAAAAGTCATAAGTTTCAGCCAAAAAGAACAGGCCCGATTCCTTATGTGCCACTAAGTTTCAATTTCATACCCTTCCATACCACTCTCATCGCCCGTCCATCACTTTGAGCAAGCAACGATGTGGCCAGGGTTGGCATCAAAGTGGTCGGAGCAAATCCAACAATAGCGGGGCTCAGGTGATGAAGACCCAAGTGGTGGTGGCTCGAGAATGACGTTGGTGGTAGCTCTAGCAAATGAGCGCGGTGGTGCCAGAGGCTATTGTCCAGATCTAGCCCAGTGGTGACGGGATCCGGTGAGGACCAAGACAGATGGAAATGGAGGAGCTTAGATCTGACAACTTGAGCTCAATGGAGGGCCACATGGCAGCCCATTGGGCAATGACATGGCGCGAGCTCGGTGGAGGTGGCCAGATTTAATAGAGGACATCGGAGATGACCAGATCCAGTCGTTGGCCACCAGTAAGAGGAGTGCTGCTGCTGTAGTCCTCGTCATGACTGCGGCCACCATCTTCATCCCTCACCAACACCCTTCACCTCCCCTCACTCTGCATGGTGGCCAGATCTTCTGGAGCCGTCTATTTCTTCCCCAAGTTAAGCGCCGAGTGGGGCTACGCGGCGCTACCCTCGCCCCAAATCTACACTGCTCCCTCCTGCAGTGGCACTCTTGGCTCAAATTTGCACCACATCCCAGAGGTTATGAAGGAGGGCTTTGATGACATGGGCTAGCTTGTCTTGTCATCGAAAGCCAAGTTGCTGATGTAGCCCGCCGCCATGGCGGAAGGAATTTTCTTGAGGAGGAATAATAAGGGTAATGTGCTTACACGTGGGACGAGGGGTACTTTGGGCATATTGTGAAAAATCTGACAAGTCCTGATCTCTTAACGACGATAGACATTAATGGAGCTTATGGAAGTGGCACAGAGAACAAGAAACTCAATGTCATCTAGGGGATCAAACTTTTTTAGTGGCACATAAGGGATTCGAACAACTCTTAGTGGCGTGTGTGTGATATTTTATCTTTAATTTTTTGTGGGTGCCCCACATTTTATAGCAGGACTACAAAATTGCAAATTCTGCATTTTGGAATGTAGGGATTAGTTTACAACATAATATTTCGTACCTTTCCTTCTTGAAGCGCAATATCCCTTTAATGAGAATCCCACTTACATATTATAGTTTAAACAATGTACCGTCAATGCATATTAGTCGAGACAAACCGACAAGTTAAAATTTGCTTGCATGTGATACATTCACGCAGAAAGTAACAACGTTGTTATTGTTCCAAGGAAAAAAACTATAGAGTGACTATGGTAATGCTTGTGTTTAATACAGTGCAATGCATAGGCTTTTTTAGTACGGACTTGCTCCACCTCATTTTAACAGTGTTCCTACTCTAATGCATTCTTAAATGTTGGGGGGCCGGGGGGCAGAGGTCCCAAGGGACGATCCCCGCCTCCACCCTCCACTGGACAAACTGTAACATCTTAAATTTGGAAAATATTGAAACCAAAAGAATTTTAAAATTTTTATTGCATTTCAGTGTTATTTGAAATTTTTTTATGTTTATTTGAGAATCTCAATTTGGTTTTGCCAAACAATCCAAATAATAAAGATGAAATCTAAGGACAAGATCCGAAATGATTGGAAACCAAATTGAGCAAAGAATTTGAAATTCAAATTCAAATAAAAATGAAATCTGAAAAAAAAATAAATAAAAGCAAAGGCAAAGTAATAGTAAAATTCTCATCCAAACATTTGAGCCAAGAATTCAATTTTTGCATTCAAATGTTACTCGGAACTCAAAAATGGAATTTTCAAATCAAAAATCAAATTCCAATTTTGCTAGCCATTCTTCTTTGTCACTTTCTTTCTCTCTATCTTGTGGCCCCATCCCTTTTTCTCTTTCTTCTTCTCCCTCTCTCTCCTTCCTCTATGCTACACAAGCGGCGCAGCCCCGGTGCTAGCGCCGCACCATGTGCTCACGCGTTGCCAGCACTGTGCCCGTGTCGTATGTTGCCCCGCGCTCACCCAACCCTGTGCCCATCCATCATGCCGCGCCACCTGGCCATGCAGGTGTGATCCGGCCACACCATCTTCCATTGTTAAGCAACAACGTCGCATCACCTTGACCAGCTATAAAAGCCCCTGGCATCCTCCATCTCCCCTGCACCCCTGTTGCCCCCATTTCCTTCTCCCTTCCAAGCCAAAGTCAGCTCAAGCTCACATGTTGTGCCTGTGCACTAGCCATCTCGCCTCCTTGCCATTTCAGCCGCTTCGACAACCTTCTCCCAAAAGTGCTCGCGTTACATTGTGTTCCACCCCCCTAATTCCATTTGCCCCAAATTAACTCCAAAGTTTCGTCATCATAGCTCCCCGTGTTGGCCTTCTTCCCCGATTTCGACGGATGCTGCCTCCTCCTCGGCACCCCTCGACTCGATTCCTCCTAGCTAGAGCATCACCTCGATATCCTCATCCTTTCCCAACCACGATCGGAGCTCTCCATAGCCCAAGCGCCTCCTCCACGGTGACCTCCCATGCCGTTGTCGGCTCCCATCGCTGAACCTCCTTGTCTCGCCCTTGGCTCCTCTGACCACCCCAGTGAGTCCACTGGCTTCACTTATGCCCATGCTCACCACCTTTTCTTCCCCCTCACTCTGGCTGCCACTGTCGTGTTCGGCCCTGCTGCCTGGCCACTCAAAGTTGCCACTTGCTTGCCTCAGTGATGTCCCGACCTGAGCCGATAACTCCCCTGACCTCCTCACCTCCTAGGCATTCTGATGCGGATACGCACATGATTAGCACTTTTCAATCAAATACATTATTTCACTAGAAAGAAGTATTGAGCCGCATTAAATATTATCAGGTGAATTTGTTTCTTAATGAATTTCCTTCTATTCGTGGGAACGATATACTACCTTATGTCAAATTCTTGTTTATTAATAGGTTTGAATATTATGATGATTCCGGGGCCAAAGCAATGGAGAAGCACAAGGAGGGTGATCATATTTGCTACCAAAAACGAAAAGCTCAAAGCCTATGGGAATGGAAAGGAGGAAACCAAGCAGCCCATGTAGCTCATCAAGGAGGAAAGAAGCCCATGCAGTGGGAGAGCAAAAGGGAGGAGCCCAAGGACTAAACTACAAGATTTGGATAAGATTTTCAAGCCAAATTCGGACTTCCCACGTGCTCAATCCAATTTCAACTCGGATTCAACTCAGGATTCAATTCGGATTCGGTTCGGGACAGTTTGACAGACGATTACTAAAAAGGCCATAACTTTCACAAACGGAATCCGATTCAGGTGTTCTTGTACTCGTTGGAAAGATAATTTAAAGGGCTATGCAATGGATCTGGTCCCACCTTCAAATTCGTCACGGATAAAAAGTTATGACTGAAACAATATGACGGGTGAAAACTGTAGTTTCCTTTTGTGAAAGTTCGTATCTAAACCATATAGGGTTGAGTTGTAATTGGTTTGGGGACCATATGGACGTCCCAAGGGGCTATATAATCCTTGTAATGGCAGCCTTTAGGGCTGAGACCACGTTTGAGAAAAATCAATCTACTAAGTTTTCGAGTTTAGCATTGTTGCTGAAATTCCTTATGGAATTAGGAGTGTTCTCTTCAATCAAGATCGTTCAGCCTTTCCGTTGGGAATTGGGTGCACGATAGATCTTCGTTTGGTGGTCGGAGAAATCAACACGAGTGTGTTTTGGCGGATTAAAGAGTGTTCGTCCCTTGCATTGGCATTGGAGGATCATTACGATTCATCAAGACTCCCGTGAGTATCCATCCTACGTCGAGAAGATCGGGCGACCCCGTATCATCTTGGTATCAGAGCGTGGTTTACTCGGTAGGATCTTATCCCTTTAAATTTTAGTTATTACTTGCTGTCCTATAGTCCATAAACCAAAAACACAAAAAAAATCCAAACCCTAGTTTTGCATCTGCTATTTTCGTGAGTTTTATTAAGTCTTGATCCATTAGAAATTTTGTTTACGTGCTGATCTTTGTGTTCCTTCGCGTAACTTGATCTTGTGTCCCCATAAAACAAAAAAAAAGGTAGATTCAATTTACTCTTGAAGTTGAGTCCGTATCCATAACTCCTCTCAGATCAATCTGAGTACAACTCTAGAATCCAGGTCGGTTTTGGCTAGTTGTCAACTTCCGAATCCGTTTGGAAGTTGCCATCCGAAACCAACTCTAAGGAGGTGTTAGTGTTCGCGTTGGCTTCCTTGAAAACCATACGGCTGAACACCACACATACGAGCTTCACTTATATCCTTTGAATACTTGAGACTAGTCATTGATGTTGCATTGAGGGCTGCTCCTGAATACTTATAGCTGAATATTGGGCTTGTGCATCACCACTCCTACTGATAAAAAAATTCAAAGTTTAGAGAGAGATATCCCTACCTTCCACAAAAGTTTGTGACCCATATACAAAGATAGACTCAGAACAGTGAGTTGAACATATTTAGGTGATTGGCAAGGTAGCAAAAAAAAGAGGTGAGCAAAAAAAAGAGAGGAAAAAAAAGAGACAAGGCTGATTGGGTGAGTGGTCCTAGCTCCTATTGGGTGAGTGATTTGAGCAATCTTGTGCCCTCTATTCTTGTTATTGTAATTGGCTAGCGTCTCTCCTAGTACTTGATGCAAACGAGCTATTGTTCCTATTTGTTCCCATCTAGCTCATTCCTTTGTTGCATTGAGACACATTGATCTTTGCGTGTGCGTTCATACACTTCACTTATATCTTTTGGATCAGCACTTAGGCAAAGTATTCTAGCTTGGATTATTACTTAATTTTACAACATCGTGAAATTCAGATCGTGTAGGATAAATACTTCCTAACCAAGCTCCACAAAATATCCTTTCTTTGTGCAATTGTGAGTCACTTTTAAATCCGTTTGATCATCACTTGTTATTGTAGCCACCACCAAGTGTAAGTTTCTTTTGGTCTCAATTCACTTGGAAGGTAAGAACTTTACTTGGTTGAGGAAAAGTGAGATTGAGTGACTCCACATATTACCCATATATTTGTGGCTTTTGTGTCTTCTCTTTGCTACTAACCATGACAGAGGAGAAGAAAACTATGATACCGTTTCCAACGTCATTGCTTGAGAAGTACATTACACAAGAAAGCGTAATGGAGGGACAACTCAAGGCGGATATGCAG
Source organism: Dendrocalamus sinicus (assembly GCA_036346575.1). Classification (NCBI taxonomy): domain Eukaryota; kingdom Viridiplantae; phylum Streptophyta; class Magnoliopsida; order Poales; family Poaceae; genus Dendrocalamus; species Dendrocalamus sinicus. The sequence goes on along the minus strand of CM070648.1, from coordinate 40,006,747 downwards.
GATCTTCGTATTGAGCTCAATCAACAAATGAAGGTGTTACAAACAAACATCGTGAATGACATTGTGCGGGCACTTTGACCACAACAAGAAGAAGATACATTTGTTCCTTTCTATGGCGAATGACCCAGAGGAGTATCTTGAATGGGAATGGCGAATGGAGAAAGTGATTAGATTTGAAGCTCCCAAATCCCAAGAGTTGATCGTGCCACTAGAGAGTTTGAAGACTATGCTTATAGTTGGTGGCAACAACTATTTGGCAAACAACTCATTTAATCTTGGTCGATTTGATGGCGTTCATGAGGAGTGAGTTTGTGCCAACATATTATGCACGGAATTGCTTCGCCATCCGAGAGTATCACACAAGGGAGTAACATCGTTAAAGATTATTATTTTGAGCTGCAAGATGCATTGCGTCGTGCTTGGTGTCACAAGTGCATTAAGGAGAAGGCATATTTCAAAAAGGCTTGAATTTGAAATCGCCATTTGCACTTCAAGGTAAATATTTTAGTAGCATGCATGACCTTGTGAATTGCGCTATTGAGCTGGAAAAGAGACTTATAGATATGCGTACATCACGGTTTCATCTAAGTCCACACTTCAGTTCTTATGGTTCCACTGGTGTGTCATGTGAGAAGATGACCGAGCATGTGACTTGTGATATTTAAATATTAAAAATCAAATTAAATTTAATGACAATGAATTAATCGGAGGCTAATAATAGCTACTATATGAGTAAATTATGGAAAGCATGATAAAAGCATCTCGTAACTTGAGATAATTTTTTTTAGCAAATAAGATAAAACTCTCACAACAACTTGCAATATAAATTCCAAGCCAAATATATTTAAATAATAAACCGAGCCACTCTATTAAGATAATTAGCCAATATGTCGTGGTCACTTAAAATAAATACACAATTTAAATTAAAGGCCATGATAAAATATAGTCTTTGCCATTAGCACCAGTGCCACGAGCAGGCTGCCGTCGATGGTGAACTCGTACCTAGTGGAGACCAGCCTCGCAAAGGTCAACCTACGATGAGTGACTAGGATGAGCAACGACGAACAGCGAGAGGTTCATATTTATGGCTGAGCGAAAGGTGAACCCAGTGCACTCACCCCGTACATTGAGGATCCATTATCACGAGCAACGCTTCAGGTGAGGGGGACGACATCGTAACACTGACAAATGTGCAAATGACGAGCGGATGAGGGGGGACAACACGGAAATAATGACATTAGTGCGAACAAGAGAGCGCGCGAGGGGGCACATATACGGAGAGTGACAATATTGTGAACCAGATAGCAGCAAATAATATATAGCACGATTGGTCGATACATGCCACTTCAAAAAAAATTACACAATAACTATGATGCACCAGGAGACTTCACATAAAATTTTGTAATTTTTGTAGCTCGTTTGCTATATGTAAAAACTCTAAAAAATATGAAAATTTTATGAATTTTTAAGCAATATTCGCAATGGATAAAATTACGTAAAAATTACACTGCGAGGTACGTTGTGTCGGAAGGCTATACATAAATTTTTGTAATTTTTGAAACTCATTTGATGTATTTAAAAATTCAGATAAATACTAAATGAAAAAATTAGGACAGGTAATTAAGCTGGCTTAATTACTGCCCCCTCATGACGGCGAGCAAGCACGCCATCCGCCCACAGGTGGTAGGTTGCTGCTGTGCGGTGAGGGGTGGCAGCGCCCTCGTCGGCGCGCGCGCGTGTCGCCTCACGGGTGCTGCCGCCCACCCACCAGATGGCATAAGCGATATTTTTATCAATATGATATATATTGCTATTTTTATAAATATGACACGAAACAGTGTCAATATGACTTTAACTCGTGAAAGCTGCAACAATAGCCAAATGAGTAGTGTAGTACTACATTGTATTTCCAACACGTGTTCAGGGATCGAGATGATTCCGTTGCAAAATTAAATAAAAGGTAGAGATCACGATGTGAACTTCACGGATTGAAACATATACCAATGTGATTAATTTGGTCAAAATCAAAAGTGGTTCTAGCCAGTAGCTAGTTAGCTTTGCACTCGATAGCATGGACCATCTATTTATTCATACATGCGATTAGGTGCTATCACTGTCAAATTGTTTCTCACCACTCAAATACGCAATTTGGCAAGCCAAGAATATTTCAAATGTAGGGAGGCAAGTCGATCTTTTCATTCTGAATGTTTGATCACGAAACGAGAGAATCTACAGGAGATAGGAAATGATGATAATGGAAAAGGAAAAGCTGAGTGGCGAGGAGCAGACAAACACTAGCGTCCCTGTTGCCCACGTGCCTGATTTGGGCAGGTAAGAGGAGAGGTCATTGGACCATGTATGTCCCTACTGTACCTTAACATCAAATCATGTGTCGGTATGACTTCGTGTACGATCCGTGGTAACGAATCTTGGTGTGGTCACCTGCGTGAGTGGGCTTACTTTTCTCTTTGACTGCCGCTAAATCGAAGATAGATTAAAATGAACAATTAGAATGAACATCGATCTTTATAGAGATGTTGTGAAAGGAAAATCTCTACTAGTATGTACGTTGTTCCATGCAGGCAGCACTCATGCGAGCTTAGGTTGTGCACGAGCGATAAGCAGGTCGTTCTTAGACCTTAAGCTGAATTTTGTACGTAGAAAGATCAATTTAGCTACATGCGTAGAGCATTTTTCATCCACCGCGTGCATATCGTAGCAACACAGGAACTTGGAATGGGGAGACGGGCTGTCTATCACCCATCACGCACGCATTGCACCTGCACCAAAAGATCGCCGTCTTCACAGTGACAAGCACAGCGAGATTTGCTGTGCAGACATCCCACCGAGAACGTCGGCAGAGATATACGGCACAAGTTGGAAGATTCCGGAGGACCAGCTGCCCGGCGTGCACGGCGTTTTCCTTGCGACTTTGGAAAGCAGGTGGCTAAATACACACATCATATCCGAAACAAATCGAATTAAAGGTCACACTAATCGTCCCAACAACGTGTTATGCGCAACACGACACATCAAGTAATTATGCTTAATTAAGATAAATTGTTAGTAAAATACGGCAAATACTAAAGAAATTTGTGGCAGGAAAGACGGATTGAGAAAGAGATCCCACGCAATGTGTACTGGGTCTCAGATTTCTTTTATATTGTTGTTTGATCTATAGGGTCTGTTTGGTAGAGCTCCACCAACTCCAGATTCACAAAAAACAGATCCAGATTCAATTTTTCCAGCCAAACACTTCTAACTCCAGCAGCTCCACCATGAATCTGCTCCACGAAAACAGTGAATCTACCCCCAGATTCATGGATTTGGTGGAGCACCTCAAGGGGTGCTCCACCAACTCAAGTTTGGTGGAGTTGAGAAAAATTACCCACCACTGCCACTGGTTACACAAAAAAAAACGGTTCGCTTTTTTCTTTTCTCGCGACCGAGTTCCTTTTCCCCGCCGCGCCAACTCCTCGGCCGCTGCCGTCTTCTCCGCCTCCACTCTTCTCCCGGCGCGCCTCCCGCCTCCACTCTTCTCCGTCCGCGCGCCTCCCGCCTCCTCCCGGCGCGCCGCCTCCCGCCTCGCCTCCTCCTCTGCGCGCGCGCCGCCCTCGGCCGGCCGCGCCGCCCCGGCGGCGCGCCGCCGCCGCCGCGCTCGCCTCCTCCTCTCGCGCGTGCTTCTCATCGGGAGGAAGAAGAATGGAGCTGCTCCAGCCGCGCGTGGGGCCGGTGGAAGTGAGATAGAGAGGGAGGTGGAGCTGTACCAAACACTTTGACGAATCCCAGATCCACGATGGAGCTGCTCCACGGTGGATCCAGGTGAATCTAGGTGAATCTAGAGCTGGTGGAGCTCTCCCAAACAGGCCCATAGTAGCTACTGAAAAAACAGAGAGAACTGAAACTGGCGCAACTAGCGCTGTGATCTACTGACTATGCATGCTAGTACCTGAAGACTCGAACCACGTAGGGCCATACACACACACACACTTGCTGAGATTAAAACAGATTTACATGAGACTCTTATATATTTCAACACTCCCTTGATCTCAACGAGTTGAAACCAGATTACGCTAAATTCTCGAGAAGACCAACTTGACAAAGGCTTTGTAAACATATCTGCAGCCTGATCCTTAGACGATATGAATATGATCTCCAGCATCTTGCGCACCACCCGTTTTACGAACAAAATGGAAATCCACTTCGATGTGTTTCGTTTGTGCATGAAAAATCCGGTTAGCTGAAAGATAAGTGGCCCTAAGGTTATCACACCACAGTCTAGTAGGTGGCATTGTCTGACGAACTCCTAGCTCACCTAGTGATGACTAAAGCCAAATTAGTTCTACAATTGGATTTGCTAAGGCTTTGTATTCTGATTCAGTACTTGATCTAGATACTATAGCTTGCTTGCGAGCACTTCAAGATATAAGATTGCTTCCATATATAGAAGATTGCAAACCATCGGTGGACCTTTGATTGTCTGAGCATTCGACCCAGTTAGCATCCGAGAAGGCGCTGAGTAGGTTGGAGGATTTCTGAACGGCAAGACCAACATGTGTAGAATGCTTCAGATAGCATAGAATACGCTTCACGACTGTCCAATGTTTAGTACTTGGGTCCTGTAGAAATTGACATACTTTATTTATAACAAAAGATATGTCTGGTCTTGTAATTGTCTATGTTGACGACATCATTATAGTTAGTCTATCTAGATAGGCCACTGATCGCCTTCTCAACCAGCTCAAAGAAGATTTAGCTATCAATGACTTAGGGGAATTGCATTACTTCTTGGACATTCAAGTGACTAAGAAGAATGGAGGCATTGTTCTCTCACAGGAGACGTATGTTCAAGATATTCTGAAGCGAACAACAATGGATAAATGCAAGCCTCTTCACACCAACGAGTAATGTGGATAAACTGTCAAGAACACATGGTAAACTGTTGTCAAGTGAAACAACAAGATACCAAAGCACTATGGGAGCTTTGCAGTATCTTACAATTACAAGATCAGACATATCTTTTGTTATAAATAAAGTATGTCAATTTCTACAGGACCTAAGTACTGAACATTGGACAGTCGTGAAGCGTATTCTACGCTATCTGAAGCATTCTACACATGTTGGTCTTGCCGTTCAGAAATCCTCCAACCTACTCAGCGCCTTCTCGGATGCTAACTGGGTCGGATGCTCAGACAATCAAAGCCCAATAGTTGTTGTCCTCGAAGGTAGGGGAGGAACTATGCTTTCCACAGCAAGTAATTCTCCTCCGTGAGCTTCACATTGATGAGATGGCCAAAGGTTGGTGTGGGAAGAAGGCTAGATGCAGAGGAGCTCGTCGCGTCGGTGCTGACATTTATCGTAGCGCTTTCCCGTGGACATGATGGATATGGATCAGGGCTCTAATACCCTAAAGAAATTTGAGATAGAAAAGACGAATTGAGAAAGAGATCCCATACAATGTGCACTGGGTCTCAGGTTTCTTTTATATTGTCGTTTGATCTACAGTAACTACGGACAACAGAGAGAAAACTGTAGCCGACGCAACTGACGCTGTGATCTACCGACTGTGCGCACTAGCGCTTGAAGACTCGGGCCACGCAGGGCCATACACACACTCGTGGAGATTACAAACAGATTTACATGAGACTGAATATTACGTCGCTGCATTGTGCCTGCAGTCACATTCAAGTAAATGCCCTTTGTTATTTCACCGGTTTTGGCATGTGCTTTGTTATTGCATTTCCGCTTTTGCTCTAAGCTGCGTACACATGTGAGCATGTTAGGGCTGGATTGCAAGGAGCACGTGCGGGCAAAGAAAGAAAAGGAATGCACAGATCGCTAGCCTAGCTAGCTGCTGACGAGAGAACGAAAACCTGAAAGAGAACCAGCTAAAACATATGGACAATAAACCACCAAACCCACAATTGAGTCAAGTCATAACCTCGATATCTGTCGCACACGCGACACCTCGATATTGATTTGGACAAAAAAAATATTTGAAAAATACTACGTTATATGATATATTTGAGAGAAAAGCACGAGATAATTAAGTAACATCACAGGTGAACAATCACTAGTTTCAATACATCATATAGAATAAAACTGATCAAGTTAACATGTGACCATTTCATCTAGGTATATATGTGCGTGTACCGGTCACATGACATCATCATCACATATTAGTTGCTTGAGACGACTGAATTCTATCTCGATCATCGATCACAGCGTCTCACATCTTAACCTTCACAGAAGACATGAAATTAAGATATATTAAACTTAATCATTATTCACTGGTCGATCGATCGAATGATATGCACCAAAAACGTGGCCCGATCTGAGTAGCTAGCTAGCGAGCTAGAGTTGTGGAGTACGATGAGCCCGGACGAGTAGTAGCAGGAGGAGGATTGCAGGTGACGGCCGTCTGCAGGGACTGGAGCTGCGCCTTGCCGCTGAGTCCGCGCTGCCGGATGTAGGCGCGGTACTCGTCGAAGGTCATCGGCGGGTACAGCGCTGGGCGGCCCGGCGCCACCAGCTCCGCCATCGGCGCGATCGGCAGGTCGCTCCGCGGGTTGTAGAAGAGCGCCAGCGACAGCCGATCCTCCGCCGCGCTCACCGTCACCCGGTGCTCCACGCTCTTGTACGTTGCGTTGCTCAGCACCTGCATGCGATGCATGAATCATGATTACATATATACGAGTATACGACAGAACACAACCTGACAAAATGCACACTGCAGACATATATACATCATGGATGTTATGTGTATATACAATTTTTAGATGTTATGTATATATTTTTGGATTGTGCTGAATGCTGTAAGGTCATGGACAAACGATGGATGGATTGATGGCGATGGTGATTAATTAAGGTTTTAATTATATCGGCAGGTTAGGTATAATAATAATAGGTCTGCTGATTGAGCTAGGACACTCTACACTGGCCGTGCATACATAGTACTAGTATTCTTCATGAGCTGGTGCATATAGGACAAAAGATTGCTCATCATGCACATGAATTGAAGGTATGCAACTCTGGAATCGCTCCCTGAAATAATCTAATATTTTCGAGTTAACAAAGCAAACAAAGATGAACTAGAATTGTGGCGTTATTAGTTAATAATATGGACGAGGCTATTGTTAGTCCCACGTAGACACACAATTTGGCGGCATGGCATTTTTATGAACGATTAGTTCAGGGCCTCAGGTGCAGATGGATTTGATGAGTGATAGCATTGGCACATCAAGTGCAAGTCCAATTAAAAGACATAAGACTGATTAGGCACGGCTATACCTAGCGAACACAAGCTAGAGTTGAACTAGTGGAACTAGCCAGGAAGGAAGAGGAATCTTTGAGACAGAACCTAGAGTAGGTGTCAGCTACACCTGAACCTTTTCTAGCATGCTCTTGTGTATTCTAGAAAGGAATATTATTGCGTGTATCTCATGGAAATTTCGGACGAGCCTATATAATTCATCTAAAATTTTCTCTATTTCAAATGAGGGCCTAAACTGGTAACTTACGAGGGAAGAGATAAGTCGTTTTTCATTTCTTACGGTTCCTGACATGAGAACAATCCACCAATTTGTATAAGTTGCATCAATAAGAAAGCAACAATATAAAGGTAATTTCACTCCAAGAAAAACTCTATGTAGATAAGCTTTTCAACTTGTCTCTAAAATCAAAGCTATATATAGTCTAGAGGCGTCTTTTAGAGACACTTTAAAAATCATCCCAAAATTTTATACTATAGAGACGGTTTTGAGATGTTTTAGAACCACTTGTAAAATTTTATTTTGTAGAGACTTTTGAGACACTCTCTAATTTGCCTAAAGTTTTTTGTTGTGTAAAAACATGTTTTGAGATGCTTTTAACTATATAGAGTCATTTTTCAATTGTTGATATGTGTTAAATTGCCTACATATAAATATTGCACGGTACAACTAAACAAGTGAACCGGTGAGATTGAGGTGACTAGTGCAACAAGTCTAAGATAAGTACTATATATTTCCATGAACTTTAGAGTTTGAGTACTAGCCTTTGCAAGAGTCAACATCCTCATTTAGATTTTATTTTCTATAGTGCACCATGCTAGTAGCACAATTTAACGCCACTATGATATGTCTCTATTCCATTAGAAATGCAATAAAGTGTCTCTATAAAATGATGTGAAACATATAGAGGTGTTTTAATAATATGTCTCTATATTTATAGCGATTATGTATAGAAAGACACTGATGTGGCATTTTAAAAACTTAAAAATTTCTTATCTATCATATAAAGGGTCATCACATATGGTTCAAAACAGTCGTCACAGATAGTTTCTGAGCTGTCTGAATGTATGTGTTTGTGATAACAGTGGTTATCACAGACGGCTCTCGAACCGTCTGTAATAAGTTACAACATAGACGGATTTAGTTAAGAACCGTACTAGAATCGTCTGTGATAGTCTATTATCATAGATGGTTCTAATTAAGAACCGTACTAGAATCGTCTGTCATAGTCTATTATTATAGACGGTTCTAGTTAAGAACTGTCTATAATTGCTTTCTCGCGTCCTCATAAATAGGCCTTCTTCAGTTTATCAACATTCTCTAATTGCGCTATAAAATAGCATAATTAGATAATGCAGATGAACCAAAGCAGACCTATTTATGATTGGCGCCATGTGTTTGGTGGCTCGTTGTTTAGGTTGTAGGTATTGTGGTCGTATGCCGTGGTCTTAAGCCATGGTCGTATGCCGTGGTTGTATGCCATGGTTGTAAGACGTGGTCATATGCTGTGGTCGTATGCCATAGTTGTAAGCCGTGGTTGTATGCGCCTAGTCTGTTAGTAGCCATGTGCACTACATCAACAAATTCTGTTAGCAAATAGAGGAGACGACCTACGGTGCAATTGGAGACAAGTTTAGGGAGCCGAGAATGTAAATGCAAGTTCTCGGAGTAAAGTGGTGGGGGATATATCACTGGCGATACAAGTTTAGGGAGACAAGATTTACATGGCCGAAACCCTAGCCATCCAACAATTTCGTAAATTCATATCCAAACATAAAGGAAGAGAGGGGAGGGGTGGAGGGATATATCACCGACGATGAAGAAGAGGCCGTCGACAGTGGCATCACCGTTGTGTCACGACAGTGACACTGTACAAGATACTCTTACAACAAGAGTGTTTTATATAGTGAATCGTGGCATCACAATCAGAGGTGAAGGAGTTTGGGGAGGAAGTCGACTGAGCCTTCTATTTTTTAAAAAAAATTGGTGAGAAGTGGAGGAGAAGTGAGAAAAGAGAAGACGAGATGAGGAGAAGAGGAGTGGAGAAGGAGAAGTGAGAAAAGAGTAAAGGGGATGAGGAGAAGAACAGCCGAACCTTCTATTTTAAAGAGCAAATCCATCGAGATGAGCGGGTGTATTGAACCGTCTATGATGACGCATCCAAGATGACCATTTTTTTAGTAGTGGCATCTTCGACATTTTTATATTTTTCATATGTATATGTTCATAAAATAATATAAAAATATTATATTATGAAAATATTTTCCATAACTAATCTACGGATATCATTTTTACATGATAAACCTAAATATTTTTATATATTTGTAGCAAAAAATAAGAAATTTAGCTGCGCGTTTTTTAAAACATATATTTCTAAACGAAGGGAGTAGTATCTTAATTATACAAATATGTAGAACAATAATATTTATATGTATCTAATTGTAGAGGCACTACTAAAAAAAGCTTGATTATATGTTGCTAAAGAGTTTTTTTTAAAGGACTAGAGTAATTGAGGAATTTAATTTCATGTAGTAACAAAAAAACCCTATCTTTCATGCGGATTCGTCCTTGTGTCCTGACACAATCAACCAGATTCACAGGCGCTTTGTTTCAGTTGGAGCAGCAGTGTCTTGTCCTATTTGCGATGTAGGTCCAGTGACACGTGTCGACATTTCAGAAAAGTTTCTCGACTCTTGCGCTCTCTCTCCTTTTCTTTGTTACTATTTTTTTTACTCCTGTTGCTACTTAAATATATTCTTTTTAGCTGTAATTTATAATTTATGTTTGCAGCTTATATATTTGATTTTAGTGCAGGCGTTTATACAAATGAACTAAAAGTCAATAAATTGATAAACCGTTTATAAAAGCCTATTTCAATAAACCACTTTAAAATAATAATAATAAATCGTTCTATTTTTTATTTAAAAAAACTATAAATCATAAACCGTAAAAACATACCCTTACTTTTAGTACTTACTTGGTACAAGTGCCTGCCACATACAACTACGTTCGTACGTACATGCATAGTACGCTGTGTGTATATACATAATATACCTGGATCTGATCTCCGACGTTGACGATGAAGGCGTCGGGGACGGGGTTGACGGTGATCCACTGGTCATCCCTCCTCACCTGCAGCCCCCTGACGTGGTCGTCGACGAGCAGCATGGTCATGCCGCCGGGGTCGGAGTGCGCCGCCACACCGAGCGTCAGCTCCGGCTGCGGGCACCTCGGGTAGAAATTGACCCTCAAACACGCCCCCTCGCCGCCCTCCCCGCCGAACGCCGCCTGCAGCCTCCCGCCGTCCAGCCCCAGCCCCCTAGACAGCACCCCCATCACCCTCCGGCACAGCTTCACCACCTCCTCGCTGTACTCCTCCGTCGTCTCCCTGCGATGCATACACATGCATGCATCAACTAACTTGTGAAGGATGAGCACACCTTGCATGTACGCGAGGTGTTTGCACGTACCGTAGGGTGGGAGGAAGGGACGGCCACTTGTCGTGGCTCTTGAGCGACGGCGGGAGGAGGTGGAGGAAATAGTAATCGCCCCAGTCCAGGGGCCCCCCCGTCGCCGTGCCAAGGCGGCTACCGTAACCCTCGTACGTCGCCGGCGAGTTGGCATACCGCTCGCGCACCTCGGCGGGCTGACGGAAGAAGCCGCGCCACGTCGCGCGCGCCCGGCGCAGCAGCTCCGGACGCACGCCGTGGTTGACCGCCTGGAAGAACCCCCACTCCCCGCACGCAGCCGCCACGGCGCGGGCCGTCGCGTCCGCGTCCGGCATTGACAGGTCCACCACCGGGATGTTCAGGCCGTCGCCGCGGGAGGCCGGCGGGAGCGACGGCCGCTCCGACGGAGGTTTGACGTACCTCTCGGGGATCTTCGCGCCGCAGGCGTCCGATACGGCCTGCACCCGCACCACGGGCTCCGGCCAGCCAGCGCCGCCATTGAAGCAGCTAGTCATCAGAGCTGGCAAGTGTTAAGACGTCCTGCACTCACACGTACGCACGCATGGTATATTGGTATGTGGTTATATATACATATATGCACTCCTACATGGTGGTGAGATGCACGGTGCTATACTTTATATAATCAGCAAAGGATAAGGGAGACTGGGAGAGACACTGCCTTTGCGATATTATTGCAGTGTTGAATTAATATAAAATTTAGCTAGTGCTAGCTAGGGCATGAAAGCAACGGAGGATATATAAATAAACACGTGCTGGAAAATTTAAGAGAGATTATAGAAAAGGATTTACACTCCAGCTTGCTGGCTAGGGTTTCTGTGGACATAGTGTGTGCAAGTGTTTTTGTGGCTCTACGGGCACTCCTAGTGTACAACCATGTAGCGATATTTATAATTTATCATCTCATATAGATATAAAACTAGAAACAATATTCTCAATATCTAGCAACCACCCCACAATTAAGTTCTTCCATCTTATCTCACATTCTCTCTTTCCTTTTTACCCAGTCACATCCTTTAGTTTTCTTGATCCTCTCAAATATGCAATGTCTTGTATAAGATACTACTATCATCTCTCTTTTCCTTAATTACCCTTCCACATTAGTCTTTTGTTTATTTGGCATACAATAGGCACTACTTATATCATCCTATTAGGTAGGGGTGGAAAACGGTAACGGATAATTCATTTTATCCGATATTCGTATCCGAGAAAAATCCGAATATGGTAAGCAAAATCCGTATTCGAAAATATTCGTATTCGTATTCGAGAATATTCGTATCCGTATTTGAGAGTATTCGTATTCGCATTCGTATTCGAGAATATTCGTATCCATATCCGTATTCGAGACTATTCGATTCGTATTCGATCCGTTTCTAGAGCCCATGAAAAATCCGTACAAATTTTGTGATTCAAAACTTGAATTTAGGCGGTTTAAAACTGGTAACCGGTCAAAAACCGATGAAACATCGGCAAAATCGTTAGGAATCCGTTTTATCCGATATTCGTATCCGAGAAAATCTGTATTCGAAAATATCCGTATTCATATTCGAAAATATCCGTATCCGTATTTGAAAATATTCGAATTCGTATTCGTATTCGTTTTAAAAATATGGATTCGTATTCGTATTTGAGACTATTCGACCGTATCCGATCCGTTTCCACCCCTACTATTAGGAGTGCCCTACTAATCCTATATATTATATAGTACTACTACTAGCTAGGTCAGTGTTAACTAGTGTTCCTGACAGTCATATATAGGTGGTGATCAGTTCGGCTGAAAGCCTCATGGCTTATATTTGAAAATCATGATGTTGGTGAAAAAAGCATCATGGTGACAGAGGCTTATTTACCATAATTAAATTTAAAAAAAATTTAAAAATAGAAAAAACATATTAGCCCATCACGTATAATGTAAACAAATACGAGGAAAAAAAGAACCGGTAAAAAAACTCAAAAAAAGTTAAAAGTTCAGAAAAAGACGAAATTTATGAATAGTGCAAAAATAAACTGAAGCCAGAAGCTGAAACCATATTGATCAGGGCCATAATCGATGAATAGTTGTGTACATATGCTGGAACTGCACCATCAAATTATTAATTAACCGCCGAAACTTTAGCTTGTTTCATATTGACGTTAATTTGAGAGGAAAAGGAAATGCGTGCTTTGCATTCTTGCGCCGTGTCATGAGCATTTGAGCAAAAGGTGAGTGCTACTAGCGTGCTACAGCGCTCTCACTTGCAACTTTCCAAGAACATACCATAATATTTCAAGTCACATCGAGATGAACAACTGTGCTTGTGACATATGCTTATGATAATCGATGAGTCCATATAAAAAGTTCTATATTTGTTTTTCATAAAACAGTGACGATTAGAAGGTTCTTAATTATAATTAATTAGACCAGTTGTCCCACAATTGTGTGGCGTGTTTTCGAATGGGAGTACTATATAGGATCCAACTCATTAAGTATTATTTTTCACGCACAACTTAGATTTGACTTGTATATATCTTGATGAGGGGTGTATTTGTGGTTTAGAACTCTTTCTTAAAATATGAAATATAAACAGAATCGATATAGATAGCATTCAATGGTTGTGATTAATTTACTTGCAATAATCGAGAGTCCACCAAATCGATTGAGGGCCGGATGTAAAACTCCCGTACGTCATCGATGTTTTAGTATACACAATAGATACACACACACACACAATACTCCATGTATATACACGCTATAGGCTAGCTCTATGGTATAGCGTGTATATATATGTACCCACATGGAGTACTGTTGCATAGTCAAGGTCGTGCTGCCGACAATCAGTGCTCTCACACATGGATATAAAAGTATAATAGAACACAATATGTGGTTTTAGGCTTCTCTTAACTTTATTACTTTTGCCTCTAGACGATGGTATGTACAATATACAGTCTCTTCAATAGAATAAACCATTTATAACAAAATTATGGTAATAGGCCTTCTCAACTGGCGTCTACCCCTACTGACCTTAGTTTAAGAAAAGTGCATAAATATTATCAGACCATCGTAACATACCGATATACAACAAGCTACTACATACATATATTCATAGTGTTGTGTTTTTCTGAGAAGCACAAGGCAGACACACATAACTCACGCACACCCACTCACATCACACGTATACACACACGTGCGCATCCCCTGTACATATTAGAATCTAATCGAAGGCTAAGCAGCCTTTGAAACACGAACACACGCGCTCTAAAGAATACTTTTCAAGTAAATAGTCAGACAGCTACGGATGACCTGTACATCGGCAGTCTCACCAACGGCTCTCTATAGTGTTGTGTTGATAAGGTCGATTCATGCGTACGTCGTCTTGCATTGAATACAAAACAAGAAGATTCAACATGATTAATTTGGGCAGACACAGCAACGTGCGTGAGGTTGCTGCCTTCTTCCTCTCGGTTAATTGTTTTCGTTACATGGAATAGTATAGTGGCCTGTTTGGTTAGACTTCTCTTTCTCCTTTGAACCACGTGGGCTAAATATTATAGAGGATCCTTTGTATCTAAAAAGTGTAGTAAATGTTCTACTCCATGTGAAAATCAAAATCCATGGAGTAATATACTACCCCGACTATTTTCTCTCTTTTGTTAATATGCACACTCAGCATTTATTAATTTAATTTATTTGGAACATTTAGCTTAATGAATAACTTTCAGAGTAGCGCTACTGAACCTAAATTAAGATTTGACTTCTTTACAGAATTACATATCTATATGCACAAAATTCGTACGTCATGCATGGAACTTAGTGGTTATGTCTATATGCACAAATCTATACAACTTTTATATTATATAGTGCATTGATGAATAACGCTTAAACTATAGCATCTTAATTTCTCTACAATTTATTCAACGTGGTTATTGTCAAAACTCCAGATCAGTGTTGTGTTTTCAGAGGAGGTTGCAATAATCAAATTTACAACATTAATTCGATTAGTTCCGTAGATTTTATTAACGAAAGAGGACATATGTTACTTGTACATACGAGTCATATGATGCTGAATCGTTGTACATACGAATCATATGATACTGAATCGGAGGGAAAGGAAGAAAGGTCAGAAATAAGATCAGAGCAGAAAGAATAATTAATGACAAAGACTTTTTAAGGCCAAAAGGTACCTTTCCCGAAGAATAAGCAATTGGAAAAAATTGGAAATGTAGATTCACCATGTGAAAGCATGGTTAAGGTGAGGCAATTAAGAAAGGGATAGAGCTAAAGGGCCCGGCTAGCCAACAATCACCCGTCGCCATATCACTGCCTTTTGCATTATTTTCTTTCTAGGAAAACAGTAGGAAAGCATTCTATGCTCTGCTAGCTTCTTGCATCATGATTATGTGTGCTAGCCGCGGCTCTATTTTCTTCTCCTGCCTCTTTAATTAGTAGTACTAATTTATTTTGGTCTATCATGCATCCTGTCAAGAATTAATTAAGAAGCTAGGTGACTCATTTAAAACCGGGTCAACAATAGAAAAGGATACAATAAAAATAACGAAAATGAGTACGTTTTTTTAAGATACAAGAAATTTCTTTAGAGAGTGGAATTAACTGGCCAATGTAATCATCTTAAGACTCTTAACACATAAGTCACGTAAAGATCCACATAAATAAAATATCCAACTCGTGATTGTTGGTTAGAATCGAATTTTGATCATCAGTTGGAGGCTCAGGGAGACAAGAAACCACGCTACTGCGCTATATCCTATGCTATATATGATCGATTGTATGCAACTTGAGCAATTAATTGTATACACGACGAGATCGATCGATGTGACACTGGAAATGTGGCCGACACAGGGTTCTGGCTGCTGCTATACGTGCAGCTCCATCCCAAACGTCACACGCCATTATTAACAGTTAATCTCTTCGTTAATAGTATGTTCATGTTATTTTCTGTTCCCCAGGCCGGCCTGCCGGCCATTTGCAAGAGCTTTCAATGGAAACGTAAGTACTACTTGCAGCTTATTTAAGCTAGAAATCATGTGATGCATCGGTTTTCAATTTTGGTTATTCTCGTTTTTTTTACTTTTCTTTTTTCTTGTATTCCTTTGCATTATCCATAACAATAAAATGATTTTTTCCTCGATTTTTTTCATACTTTTTATATTTTTCTCAGAAAAATTAATATCTACTTCAGAAGCTGAAGCTCCAAACCCCCAACCGAAGCAGGATGGAGCGCCACCATTATATGTAGTAATATTTAAGGTCACGTTGGGATTGATATAGCTAGTTATTTTATCTTGATCTATTAAGCATGCATTAAAACAAGCTAGGATCGCTAGTTGTTTTATGTTGATCTACGAAGCATGCATTAAAACAAGCACACCACTACCAGAAATCACTTATTTCCCGAGTTCCTATTTGTTTCCCGAGTGTTTTGTTGGTAACACTAGGGAAACTACGGGAATTTTCGCGTGCCCTTAGGAGAGAGGGAACGGGAGGCAGCATTCACCAGTTGAAGATGGCGTTTTCGCGTGGTCTAAACGGGGTGAAATGAGATGCTGAGTGCCGTTTTGTAGCCTACACTTAGGAGTGTAATGGCACTCAGAACAGGAGTAATGTGCACCATTTTTTTGTGGCCAAATTCTAACTCTTTAACACTTTCTCACTCTCTCACTCTCACTCAGTAAAATCCCCAAACCCCACCTCCTCTCCATGAGATCCATCGCGCTGCTGTCCCGTCCTCCTCCCCCGCCATCATATCCTCCTCCTCTCCGTCGTCCCACTGCCTCCGACTTCATATCCTCCTCCTCCCCTGCCATCCCACTGCCTCCGCCCCGTTTCCTCCTCCTCCTCTGCCGTCCCACTGCCTCCGCTGCCGTATCCTCCTCCTCCCCCACCGTCCCACTACCTCCCCGTCATAGCCTTTAAGTCCTCGTGCTCTTCTGCCGTCGGTCTCCAAGTCTGCCACCACCATACTCGATGCCGTTGGCCTCCAATCTACTACCGCTGCACCTGACTCTGTCGTTGAGCTCGTTGTCTACCACCGCCGCACCCGACACGCCATGCCTCCTCACCTACTGCGGCCACAACCGACGTGGCCGGCCTCCACATCTACCACCACCGCATCCGATGCAGTTGGCTTCTCCATCTGCCGCCACCACACTCGATGGCGTCATGGAGCTTCAATTTGACTTATGCACCCAACATCATTAACGCACCCGACGAGTCCATCCTCTTCTTCTGCCACTGCTGCTATTCTTGACACCGATGACAACCTACAGGTAATACCTCTCCTACTCCCAATTGCCTAGATCTGTGCACAATTAATTGTTGCGTATGCAAAATGTGTGAAGTGCTTTCCTTTTGTATGGGGTATTAGTTGGTGATGCATGATTGTTAACTTGTTGGTCATTGTGATGAATGTATGCACACTACTTATCTCATATATAGAAAACAATCTTCCTTTTGTTTGCACTACTTATCTCACAGAAAAGCATCTTAAGGAATTTCTTAAGTCCGAACTTTGAGGTGCAAAGAGCAAGACCTCTTCATCCAGTCTGCACTTCAGAATTTTTCAAGTTATCTTAAGAAGAGGCTTTTTAAGTTTTTCATGCATGAAGATGCTTGAAGACCTCTTCTTAAGGAATTCCTTGTGTGTTTCTAAAAGAACCACAACACTAAGCATATGCACCACAAAGTTTTCAAGTTAATTTATTTTATTTTGTACCATTTTCTGCACACTAGGATGGCTGAGGATCATAGTTGAATGTACACTAGGCATAGAAAGATGGGTGAGTATAGCTAAGAATGGATGCAAAAGACCACATATTTTATGGATCGAGCATTTTCTAGGAGATATTTTATGGATTGAGCATTTGCTAGGAGTACACGAAGTGGTGGTGTGTTGTGCCCTTGTTGTCGTTATTCAAACATACAGCCACAATTGAGGGGGATAATGATCGCACACTTGTGCAAGTACGGATTTAGGCCAGGCTATACCATGTGGATCTACCATGGTGAGTCACAACGTAGTAGGTCGGACATGGTAAGGCAATGCATGGATGATGATGGCCACACTCATAGTAGGATGGAAGACATGTTAGATGATGTGTGTGATGCATATGTGCCACCTGTAGAGGAAGAATCGGAGCTTGCAACGAGGGCTTTCTTTGATATGTTGTCCATAGTAAGTCAAACACTTCATGGGCAAATACAGGTGTCCCAACTAGATGCCATCACACGCCTACTTGCTGTCAAGTCCCAATTCAGCATAAGCATTGCTTGCTTTGATACATTTTTAAGCGTGTTTTGCAGCCTTCTCCCAGATGGTTACAAACTGCCCCCTAATTTGTATGAGGCCTAGAAATTGATAAGCACACTTAATGTAATGCCCTAGGGTCCAAACCGGCTCAGACCTAACCACATTCTGGATAGGCCATGCACACATAGTAACCTGCTTGCACTTTCGTCCTCGCTTCGCGCAAAACGGTTAACCGGGGGTGCTACCATTGGAACTCCTAGACTTATATGTAAGTGCTTGTCAAGGTAAGTTAGCAAAGTGAGACTAACCCAGAAATTCATATGCACACACACATGGGCCAACATGGGCCGGGGTGTCAC
Organism: Dendrocalamus sinicus; assembly: GCA_036346575.1. Lineage (NCBI taxonomy): Eukaryota > Viridiplantae > Streptophyta > Magnoliopsida > Poales > Poaceae > Dendrocalamus > Dendrocalamus sinicus. The sequence continues at coordinate 39,988,406 of CM070648.1, read as the reverse complement.
ATACACCCCCCTCAAAGGACCCGACGTCCTCGTCGGACCAACATACCCACACCGGGGTAAATGATAAGGATCTCCCCTCTTGGCACATGTCCGTGCGTTCAGTGCCAGCACATATGCCATGCCGTGTGTCCACTCCGGGCCCACACGCGCCATATGCCCGTGCCCCTAACCCACACGCGCACATGTAACCGCGAGAGTCGGCTCTGATACCATTTGTAACGCCCTAAGGTCCAAACCAGCTCAGACCTAACCACATTCTAGATAGGCCACGCATACATAGCAACCCGCTTGCACTTTTGTCCTCGCTTCGTGCAAAACGGTTAACCGATGGTGCTACCATTGGAACTCCTAGGCTTATATGTAAGTGCTTCTCAAGGTAAGCTAGCAAGTTGGGACTAACCCAGAAATTCATGTGCACACACACATGGGCCAACATGGGTCGGGGTGTCACACTTAATATGCCTTTTGAGAAGATAGATATTTGTCCAAACAATTGCATGTTATTTAGGCATGAGAATGCGGACAAAGGTCACTATGATAAGTGTGGTAAGTCTAGGTATGTTGAGGCTGACTCTAGTGATGGTCATAAGAGGCAACTCCCTGTTGGTAGAAAAATACTCTGCTATCTACCATTTATACCAAGAGTCCAACAATTATACATGTATAAGGTTTCTACCAAACAAATGATATGGCACAAGTATGGTCGTCAATACCATGGTGACAAGATGGTCCACCCATCTATGGTGAAGCATGGAAGCAATCGATTGGACTTTGTAGAGTTTGTTGTAAAGCCTCAAAATGTTTGGATTGCAATTGCAACAGATGGGTTTAACCCATTTGGCATGGGGGCCACTCTGTATAGTTGTTGGCATGTGCCTGTTATTCCCCTTAATCCTGTCCAGCGTTTGCATGCAGAAGTAGAACATATTCCTTTCCTTGATTATCCCTGGTCCTGAATACCTAGGGAAGAATATAAGTGTATTCATGAAGCCAGTGGTGGATGAATTGTTACATGCTTGAGAAGAAGGCATAGAAACATATGATTGGGCATCGAAGCAAAACTTCACCATGTAGGTCACTACCACACATCCATGCATAACTTGCTAGGGTATGGGATATTTTATGGGTGGTGTGTATGTGGGAAGATACCATGCCCAATCTACAGGGAGGCATTGTGTAGCTTTTTGCTAAAGCATGGTCGCAATCACTCCTTCGATTGTCATCGATAATTCCTTCCAACTAACCATGAATTCAGAAGTGACATGAATGGATTTAGGGCCAACACTATTGTCTGTAGTAGACCACCACATCGGCTGATAGGTGAGGAGGTCCGTGCACGACTAGATGCTCTCAAGTCTCTTGCTAAAGTAGATGGGTTCAAGAAATATGGCAAGGAGCACAATTTGACTCACATTCCAAGCTTGTGGTGGCTGCCCTACTTCTACAAGCTCCTTCTTCCCCATAACATAGATGTAATACACAATGAGAAGAATGTTTTTGAGGCCATATTTAGCACAATGTTTGACATTCCAGACAAGACGAAGGACAATGTTAAGGCTCGACTTGATCAAGAGGAGCTTTGCAGCAGGCCCTCTAACAAGTGGGAGAAGCCCACAGCTAATTATTGCCTAACTAGGCCTCAAAGGAAGGAGATTTTGGAATGGTTTAAGACTAAAGTTTCTTGACGGGTATGCAGCAAATCTAAGGAGAGGAGTGAATTTAGCTGGCAAGCACATCAATGGCCTAAAGAGTCATGACTACCACATATTCATGGAATGCCTCTTGCCTGTGATGATTTGTGGCTACGTTCCTGAGTGTGTTTGGCAAGTGATGGTGGAGTTGAGCTTCTTTTAATCGAAAGCTGTGTGTGAAAGAGATAGATCCCACGGTGATGTTAACTATGGAGCGTCATTAGTACAAATATGGGCTTTAATGATGATCAGAAATCATCATGTAAGATCACTTTTTTGTCATCAAAAATATTTTATGACAAAAATGAGGCGTCACAACCATCATCACAGAAGTACATCACAGACTGTATCTAGTAACACAACAAGGCATTTTTGTCACAAAATTAACAATGAAAATATTATTGTCACGGAATGTAACAATTAGTGATGTTTATAATTATCATGCATGGTTTGGTAAATGTCATGTAAACGAGCCATTTTGTCATAGATTTCTAGGCCTGCCCGGCCGGGTAGGCTCTGGGCAGTATGTTTAATGACTTTTTTTTGTCGTAACATCCATAAAATTCATCCAGATTCCTGAAGGTCACCCATCCTAGCTCTTCTCTCACTCAGGCTTGCTTAACTTCAAAGTTGTTTTAAGGTTTAATGCGATGATGCCTTTTCTTTCATTTGATTGAACAATTCACCTTTATTCTGTCGTTTCTTTTTATTCGACAGTTTCAAAATTTAATGACAAAAAACCATTGTTCCCGAATCCTTTGATTACTCGTCGATTTTCCATCACCCAAGCCTTCAAATTGGGTTCCCGCAACTGCATTGCTTCCCTTCTACACTTTTACAAACTTTCTAGAGCTTTCAAACCCAGCACCGGCACTGGTGCCACCCTATTGCCCAACACCGTGAACCATCGCCCCATTTTTTCGACCATCCTCCAACCATGCTCCCTTGTTTCCTCCATGTTCCTACCCATGCCCATGCCTCTAAGCAATAATAATTCATCATAGGGAACGTAGATTATTGATGGATGGGGCAGCACACCGTCAAGGCAGCTCCCCCATGGCTCGTTACAAGAAGCACTTGGTAGGTCAGAATGATCATATTATTTGAACATTGCAGATATATATTTACTTACCTCCATATTTCTGTGGTTTGGGTGCAGGAAAAGAAGAAGCAAAGGACTGTTTCCAATGTAGAGGCATATGTAGAAGCTAGGAGGGGTGATCAAGAGGGCACCCTGTGCAGCCAGTGCACAACAGAGAACCTGGTAAGATTAGTAATTAATTTATGCCAATTCTATGCATGAACATATTGATTGGATTTGTAAATATTGACAACATCTGTGAGCATACTATTAGTAGTACTTACACTGTTTATGTTTGTTGATTATGACCAGACCATGCTATCAGATACATGCAGATCTATTTTTTGTTGTTTGTTTCATAGACACAATTGTTTGATTATGTGTACTTCCATGTCAGATTATTAAATTTTTAGTTTACGATGATTTTCCCCAACAAGAGGCATATACTGATGCTGCTAAGGATATTCATGGCCCGGGCTTCGACGTAATGAATTCACCACTTGACGTGGCTACTGTGTACAAGGCTGGGAAGGGCAAGAAACATGATAGTTTCTTGACAGGTGCTGGCTACATTAGCACACCGACAACTCTCTCCGAGCTCAGAGCATCGAGTAGTGGATCAGCGGAAGATGTACACCCTCAAAGACGACTACAGCCATCAACAGACAGGGTTTGTCAGCTTGAGGCAAAGCTGCAAGATGAGATCAAGGAAAGGCAACGGTTAGAGCAAATAATCTAGGTTAGTTCCAGGCTTCCAGCATGGCAGTATAATATCAGAGTAACATTCGAAAAAAAACTTGATACTTGGCTAATGTATGGCCATTTACAAACAAATTTGCAGACTCTTCATTGTTGGCTTAATAGCAGTATTCCAGGGGCAGCACTGCCTACTCTATCTAATCTGGTTAGTTCTCTTCGCATGATACTGTCAAGTAATAATATTTTCATATTCTTAAACTGAAAGTACGCAACCTGTAAGGCGATACACTTCTTTGATTAACTGGTTTGCATTGCAAATTATATTTTCTCATCGCAAACTTCTTCTTAAGTGCATGTTGTTTGTATCTGGCAGTCGTGTTCTGCAGTAGCAGGCCACACTTTGTATGTGGTTGTTACTTTTTGTAATCATTGATAAGGAACCAAGATGGTGGATTGCGTGGTGTGTATATATATTCTAGTGCAAAATGAGGCAGACATGATTTTTTTCCCTGAATGTATGTCTTGACTGTATGTAAATGCTGGTTAAACACCTACATTTTACACGTTTCATTGGATTATGAAAATGCTAGCGATGGCTGGATCAACGGTAAATGCTACTGCTCCGGATGGCCATGCTGGGAATGGTACGCATATTGGCAGTCCAAACAAAGATCATGTGGATGAGTCACATTATCGAGAGGCCAATCGAACATAATGCGAATGAATCTATTCAGGAATGAGAAATTTGGTTTGTCACCCAAAAATGTGAGTCATTGCTACTCCCTCTACTAGCATATCTGTTCTTGGTATGGCAGGCCTTGTAAAGCAGGAGCAGTTTGAAAAAAATGAAATGGCAGGGCTATTAGACTCAGTAATCAGTACTGCTTAGCAATTAGAAGTTAGACAAAAATTACAGGGCAGGACTATTAGACAACAGTATGAGTATTAGCACACAGAAAAGCAGTTGGCCTTTTTATCAAGATAAGCAAAGTCATATTGATTTTAAGAAGAAACCAGCTAACTTTCTCGATTTTATTTTCTTTATATGAACACAGCACAATTCTCATCATTCTAGTCATGCATGCATGATGAGAACGCTTTACAGTTTTGCCATCGTAAAGAAACCAACCAACTGATTAGTGGTAATATGCTGACTTTCTAGAGTGATCTTTCTCATGGTACTTGTTAGAGATATGTATAGTTTGTTATTCCCCATTGTTATGAGGGGTTCTTTGCATATTTACCACTTGTACTTTGTGTATATATTCTGGCCCATTGGCCTCATATGAATACAAGCGCTATTCATAACATGGTATCAGAGCCAAAACTAGGGTTTTGGTTTACCTAGGGTTCCGCGCCGCCGCTGGCCTCCCTGCGCGCGCTGGCCTCCCTGCGCCGCCGCCGCTGTTGCCGACTCCCGGCCTCTGCCGTTGCTGGCCTCGGCGCCTCCCCGTCGCCGCCGCCGCCGCCTGCTGCCGTCGGCCGCCCGACTCCCCCGATCGCCTCGCCGCCTCCTCCGCCGCCCGCGCCTCCGCGTCGCCGCCGCCGCCGCCGCTGCCGCCGCCGTTGGCCACGCCGACGCCTCCGTCGGCCTCGCCGACTCCCCACCGTTAGCCTCGCCGACTCCGCCGTCGCCGTCGTCGCCGCTTCGGGGTTGGCCGTCGTCGCCGTCGCCGTCGGGGTTGCCTCGCTGCCGTCGCCCGTCGCCGGCGCTCCGCCCGATCTCACCGCCTCCGCCTCCCGCCGGCTCGGCGCGCTGTCGCGCCCGCTGCCGTGCCGCCACTGCTGCGCCGGCGCTCCGCCGATCTCGCCGCCTCCGCCTCCGCCGCTCCGCACGCGCCGTCGCGCGCGCGCGCCGTGCCACCACCGCGCCTCGGCGCCGCCTAAGCGCGTGTGTGTTGCGGGCGAAGGCCGTTCGGCTGAATCTTTTAAGTGAGCGAAGAAAGAAAGAAAAAAAAAGCAAAAAAAAAAAGCAAAAAAAGCAAAAACGTCGTTCTAACCGCCGCCGCCCGGCGCCGCTGTTAGACCGTTCCCTTGGTCGCCGCGCCGTCGGGCCGCCTACCAATGGGCACCGTTTCCCTCCTCGTTGCGGTGATTTTTGATGGTGTTAATTACACCGACTTCGTGTTTCACATGCGCATCCACATGCGTGGTCTTCGTCTCTGGGGCATCCTCTCGGCGATGTCACCGCCCGCTTGCCCTATTCCTCCGACGGAGCCTATGCTCGTGTCATTGCCCCGGCCGATCGCTCGCTGCCGAGGCCGCTCGCCTCGCCGATGATGAAGCGCCTCGCCTACCACGAGGCTCGATTTCTACAAGGATCGTCGATTGTCTACACTCGGTGGTACGATGGCGACGCTCGGGCTCTGCTTTGTCTTCATCGCGATGTCACCTCGATTTTCTTACGAGGTTGTGGGACTCCTTCGGCTTTTCAGATGTGGACTCATCTTCGTCGGCGCTACGAGTTACGCGCAGAGGAGACTCGTTTGAGTGGTGCTGGTCTGATGCCACTCCCCTCTGTGCTCGCCGCTCGTGCGCCTGCTACACTGCCTCCTCCAGCGGCTACCACAGGTGGTGGTGGCCGTCCTCCGTCTGGAGGTGGCCGTCCTCACTGTTCCTACTGCGACAAGGATGGCCACTGCTGCGTCCCGGTGCTACAAAAGAAGCGGCATCTTTCACGCCGTTCTTCTCGGCGATGAGTGCTTCTACGACGGCGTCGCCTCGACTTCTCAGCAGACTTCTCTCACCAAGCGAGAGATAGCCGGACTTCGGCGCCTACTTGCCGCTTCGGGTTCTCCTCGGCGATGTTCTGCGGGTTACGCATCGACTCTTCTGCACGAGAGACCACCTCCTACACAGTCAGGCACCTCCCCGTGGATTCTTGATTCTGGAGCATCTTTTCACATGACTCCTGATCCTTCCACTCTGTCTTCTATTACACCTCTTGATTCTCCTGTCAGTGTTCTTACTGCTGATGGTACATCTCTTTCGTCTGCAGTCGAGGATCTCTTAGCAACTCATCCTTTCATGTTCCTTACATTGCTCATGTTCCTCGCCTTACCTTCTGACTTCTTTCTGCTGGGCGACATCGCCTTGGTTATCGGGTCATTCTCGACTCTGACTCTTGTTGTGTTCAGGATCGCCACACGGGAGCTCTGGTTGGTTCTGGCCCTCGGCGCCGTGACTCACAGCGTCTCTGGGAGCTTGACTGGCTTCACCTTCCTTCCGCTGCCACCACCGCCGTCAGTCTCTCGCTTACGCCACTTCGTCTACCGCCTCTTTCCAGCGGTGGCATCACCGTCTTGGCCATCTGTGTGGATCCGTGCCTGCCGTCCTTAGTTCGTCGTGGTCTTTCGGGTGCATCTCGGAGACGTATCTTTAGATTGTCGGTGTAAGTTAGGTAAGCAGATTCACTTCCTTATCCTCATAGTGAGTCGTGTCTCGGCGTCCTTTTGATCTTGTTCATTCGACGTTTGGGGTCCGGCTCCTTTGTTTGAAAGGGGTCATCGTTATTATATTATTTTTATAGATGATTTCTCTCGCCACACTTGGATATATTTCATGTCTTCTCGTAGTGAGGCCTTGCCTATCTATAAACAATTTGCCACTATGATACACACACGCTTCTCCACTCCTATTCGTGTCCTTCGTCGTGCGACTCTCTGGCGAGTACCTCTCTCGTCACTGCGCAGCTTCCTTGCCGAGCGGGCACTCTCGCTTCGATTCTCTTGTCCCGGTGCTCATGCTCGAATGGTGTCGTGGCGCAAGCATCGGCACCTCCTTGAGGCGGCTCGTGCTCGATGATCGCGCCTCTATTCCACCTCACTTTTGGGCCGAGGTTGTTTCCACCGCCACCTATCTCGTCAACATCCAGCCCTCTTACGCTCTTAAGGAGCGATCCCGTTGAGCGTCTCGTGGTCTTCTTCCGACTACTCGCCCTTCATCTGTTTGGCTGCGTTTGCTACGTTCTCTCGCCGAGAACGCACCAAACCGACCGCTCGATCTGTTGAGTGTGTCTTTCGGGATCTGATGCCGAGCACAAGGGCTATCGGTGTTGGGATCTGTTGGTCGTCGGATGCGGGTTTCTCGGGATGTGACTTTCGACGAGTCTCGTCCATTCTACCCACGCCCTGTCTCTCCTTGGCTTCCTCTGTGGAGTCTCTGTCTTTCTTGACCTTTTCGGATACACCTATATCTGTTTTGCCTCGTCCACTGTCCCACCGAGTCTCCACATATTCCTCCTGTGGCCTCTCCGCCGTTGTCGCCGCTGTGTCGTCTCCTCGACTCCCAGGCTCCTCCTACTCTGATACCTCCTCCTCTTATCTTCTACACTCGTCGACCTCGTTTTGAGGATCTTCCAGCTGAGCCATCTTCTTCTGATGTTCCCTCTTCTTCTGATGCTCCATCTTCCCCTGATGGGCCATCTTCTCCTCGCTACGCTCTCCGCGATCGCCAGTTGATTCGGCCTCCTGCCCGTTTTGCCTTTGCTGGCGCGGCTACTCGTGAGCCTGTCTCCTACCGGGATGCTGTTACTCACCCTGAATGGCAGCTTGCCATGGCCGAGGAGATTGCTGCCCTTGAGCGTACTGGTACTTGGGATCTTGTTCCTTGTCCATCTCATTCTCATCCCATCACTTGTAAGTGGGTCTATAAGATTAAGACTCGCTCTGATGGCTCTCTTGAGCGCTATAAGGCGCGTCTTGTTGCTCGTGGTTTCCAGCAGGAGCATGGTGTTGACTCTGACGAGACTTTTGCTCCTGTAGCCCACATGACCACTTGTTCGGACTCTTATTTGGTGGCGTCTGCTCGCCATCTGGTCTGCATTTCTCACTTGATGTCAAGAATGTCTTTCTTAATGGCGAGTTGCGCGAGGAGGTCTACATGCATCCGCCACGGGTATTCATTCTCGAGGGCATGGTGCATGCCGCCTTCGTCGCTCTCTATGGCCTTAAGCAAGCCCCTCGTGCTTGGTTTGGCGCTTCTCCTCTGTGGTCACTGCTGCTGGTTTTTCAGCTAGTGATCATGATCTGCGCTCTTTGTCCACACTTCGTCTCGTGGTGGACTCTTCTTCTCTGTATGTTGATGATATGATCATTACGGAGATGATTACAGTACATTGCCTTTGTCAAGGCTCGTCTTAGTGAGCGATTCCTTATGTCGGATCTTGGTCCTCTTCGTTACTTCCTTGGGATTGAGGTTACTTCCACTCCGGATGGTTTCTTTATGTCCCAAGCGAAATATATTCGGGATCTTCTTGATCGCGCCTCTCTTCATCGATCAACGCATCGTTGAGACTCCCATGGAGCTCAATGTTCACCTCCGACTCTCGATGGCGAGCCTCTTTACGATCCGACTCGCTATCGTCATCTTGTTGGGAGTCTTGTCTACCTTGTTGTTACTCGTCCGGATATCACTTATCCGGTTCATATTCGAGTCGGTTTGTTTCCGCTCCCACTCGGGTCCACTGACCACCTTCTTGAGTTCTGCGATACCTTCGCGGGACTATCTCTCGCCGTCTCTTCTTTCCACGTTCCAGCTCTTTACGACTTGAGGCCTATTCGGATGCTACTTGGGCGCGATCCTTCCGATCGCGGTCTATCTCTCGCTTCTTGTGTTTTTCTTGGTGGTTCCCTTATTGCACGGAAGACGAAGAAACAGGCTGCAGTGTCCCGCTCGAGTGCAGAGGTGAGTTGCGAGCTATGGCTCTCTTGACAGCAGAGATTACTTGGCTACGGTGGTTACTTGAGGATTTTGGTGTTTCGTCACTACACCGACCCTCTCTTGTCGTCGGCGATGCAGTGCTATCGTGATTGCTCGTGATCACGTGAAGCATGAGCTCACCAAGCATATTGGTGTTGATGCTTCTTTCATGAGGTCTTGTGTGCATGATCGATGATTACTCTTGATATGTGCCTTTGAGCTTCGGATAGCGGATTTCTTCACGAAGGCCCAGACTCGAGCACAGCATGGCTTCTACCTCTCCAAACTCAGTGTTGTTGATCCACCATGAGTTTGAGGGGGGGTGTTAGAGATATGTATAGTTTGTTATTCCCCATTGTTATGAGGGGTTCTTTGCATATTTACCACTTGTACTTTGTGTATATATTCTGGCCCATTGGCCTCATATGAATACAAGCGCTATTCATAACAGTACTCATTTAAGTTTTTTTGGAGATTTAGTACAGAAAGTCCAACAAGAAAACTTACATGGTGCCTTTCATTTAGCAAAAGAACAAGTTTCTCCTGTTTGCTTTTTGTGTGTCATCCATTATTTTTATCATTTGCGAAAAGAGAAGAATTATACTACACACTAACATAATTTTGTTTCCATCTAGCCTTGTTTAGGTCATCCTTTTCAGGAACATTGTTCATGTCAGTTTTGTAAGCCAACCATACCAGCCCGCATATTGATCTCCTATTCCTGCCCTGACAACTACTGCCTTCAGCTAACCTGTACACCCACTTGATTAGCTCATGATTTTGGTTAAATTCTGATGGTGGATTGCCATAAGGCTGAATGTCTTTCTTTCATCAGCATTTCATCAGGCTAAAAAGAGCTTATGGATCTTTTTAAAGAATTAGTGCAAGGAAATTTGGACTTGTGTACACTAAATTTTGCTATGATTAATCTAGTTCCAAAAGAGAATACTGCTAGAAACATGAGGCGGTTCAGGCCTATCGGTTTATTGAATTGTAGCTATAAGCTCATTACTAAAGTGTTGACTAATAGATTGAGTATGATCCGCACTAGACTTATTGCCAATAATCAAAATGCGTTCCTCAAAGAATAGGTATATTCTTCAGAGTGTGGTCACTACTCATGAAGCGATTCAAACCAGAAAGAATGGATTAGTTCTTAAATTGGAATAGAGAAGGTCTGTGGTACAGTCAACTGGAGTTTTTTTTACTAATTGATATCTTAGCTAAGAGAGGCTTTGGTTTTAAATGGCAATTTTGGATGCATAAGGTCCTTAGTAAAGGTTAATAACACTGAAAGTAGTTTTTTCCAAACTTGCAAAAGGCTGACACAAGGTGATCTCCAATTTTGTTTCATGTAGTAGTTGATGTTTTGACTAAAATCCTGCATAAAGTTCACATGGATGGTTTGATCAATTTTTTGTGTTCTGAGTTCTGACTACTGTTTTAAGGGTATATAATTAGCTTACTATGTGCTGATTTTAACATGTTTTGAGCACATGTCAGGGAAAACAATTAATTTCCATAAGAGTGAGCTTATTTTCAGTTCGTGTCAATGAGGATACAAATCATTATGCTAGTCTTTTTTGCTGTAGAATTTGTCGTCGCCATTAAATGTCTTGGAATACCTCTGCATTATGGTAAGCTTAGAAGGGAAGATATCCAACTTTTAGTACAGAAGATCCCTAAAATAAGTGGAGAGGGAAGTTGTAGTCTTATAGTGGTAGACTTGTGCTTATTAAAGCTTTTTTGGCTAGTATTCCCCTGTACCTCAAGTCTTTGTTCAAATTTCCTAAATAGGTTGTAAACTTGATTAACTCACATGGCAAATTGTCTTTGAAATGATTTTGACGGCCACAATAAACTACATTTAGCTCATTGGCATCATGTTTGCATGAAAAAAGAATTTTGTGGGTTGGGGGTGCCTAATCTTACGAAGCTCCAACTTATGTCTCCTAGCTTCTTGGGTTAAACCGTGGAGGAAGTTAATAGGTTTTAAATACAACACTGCTGATCCCAATAGTTTGTGATGTCCATCTAAGCAAACTTCTGTGTTCTGCGAAGTGGTACTTTGGACGGCTCAATCCACTATATTTAGTTATAGATGGGTAGTTGGTAATGGTACAAAAATCAGGTTTTGGGAGGATTTATGGTTTGGCTCTTCTTGTTTGGTTATTCAATACTGGGATTTGTATGTGCTGGTTGATGAGAATGGCTGGATTGTTGCTGATTTGTGGGAGGGTTCTAATTTGAGATGTACTTTTAGAAGTATTTTTTTCAGAATGTGAGGCTTAGATGGTTTGAATTGGTTAATAGTGATAGTAGTATTTGCTTTAGTGAAGATGAGGATTCCCTGGTTTGGCAGTACAATAATAATGGAATTTACTCTACAGTCTTCTCATGCAATATTCCTTTCTCTTTGCAGCTGAGGACTGGGAGCGATAAGTTGAAGGCTAACTCATGTACCTTGAGAATTGATGTATGAAACACTCAAATGCTGTATTGTGAACTTGAACGTTATGTTGTGCATCGCTGTTGGATCTATATATGTCCATGTTGTATCGTGAGCTTGAACTTTGTGTGCTAGCTATAGGTTCCTGTCCTGTGTGCTATGCTACATGACATTTTATGCCAACTTGCTCTGCTATCTCACATCGATCTTGCACAAGGATTTGACAGCACAATTGTCCGTCGCTTTTGGTAATTTCACCTCGTGCGAAAAGTTCATAGCCTGTTATTTCTGGTGATTAATCTGTCTGAAAAGACATGAACAGTCATGGCACTGAACGGCAGACGCCAGCTTCATATTCAGATATCATATCGGCCGGAGAAACTAATTAACCTGCACACTCATTCATACGCACGCACGCAGATGGCTTTAAGATGAGACCGGAACACGCGCTCCAGGCGCACGTCGACAAGAGTTATTGTCATCCACATGTTTTAGATTAGGATTGGCACAAGGAAAGGAAAAGAAAAGTGGGCATAATGATGTTGATTACCCTAAAATTAATCAATCCGTACTTGTCCCGATCTCTAGCCAACCCAAAGTTTTGTTTCCCAACCCAATTGGGTGCCTTTTGACTCCGTCCAAGTGACCTGACCTAACGCCATCTGACAAGTAGTGCAATCAAATTAAACACAATCATTTCAGTGAGATCGGGCGATTTATCCTTTGGCCTTTAGATAACACGATGTGATCTTCTTATTGTTTCCTATCTATGATGTAGTAATAGTAGTCAATTTGTGCTGAGGTATGAGTGCGTAGGATCGTTCGATCGCTGCTTTCGGCTTCCGTAGCACGCAGTGTTTGAGCTTTTGGCGGGGTGAATTCGTGTGAAACTTAAAATAGGAATAGTAGTATTGGTCGTCGGATTACCATCTTCATAACAGCTAGCTAGCTCTTCCTTAATTTCTGATTGAATTGGTATAAATCAGCTCTGACTAATTCGAGCGCGTATATTTATTTTCCTTTTTGACGAGAAATCGACGCAATTAGTTTCCCCTTGTCGATTACGAGCTGAGTTAGGGGTGGGCAAAATACCCGCTACCCGTTACCCGTACCCGAATTACCCGGACCCGAACCCGAAATACCCGAACCCGAGGTACCGATCCCAAATTCGGATAGCGATTCGATTACCGAATTAGTTTGGGTAGTTCGGGTAATATCCCCCGGTACCCGAACTACCCGAATTACCCGAACTACCCCGAAATACACTTGAACTTATCACTTTATTACCTGTACCCGAATTACCCGAACCCGAACCCCGAAATTGCTGCTGAAATTCTATGCAGTTTGCTGATTTTTTGTGAATTCGGGTATATTGGTATATCGAACCGAACCCGAATTATCGGTGCACCGAAATTGCGGGTAGTGTTTTTTTGGGGCTAATATCGGGTAGCAGTTTTCATTACCCGAATTTCGAATTACCCGAACTACCCGACCCGAAAAAATCGGGTAACCCGAATGCCCAGGCCTAAGCTGAGTGCGTGCGTACCAGACGGACGGAAATGGAAATTGGCAACACCTCAGGCATCTAGAATTCTAGCTTTAGACAGATAGCCAGAGGAAGGCCGGCCGTCCGTTGGCTGTCCCTCCCATTGCATCTAGCTAGGTAGAATAGTCTTTACCGATCGTACGTTTCTCTGTGCAATACAGGACAACCAGGTGCCCACTTTTGGCAGGCACCGTCCATATATGGCAGCAGGTAGCTAGGACAGAGTGCCGTCTTACGCCGCTCGCACGTCGGTCGGCGCCACATGATCGACTGGTCCCCCGCGCGCGGTTGGCGCAGCCTCCCTTTCACGCGCGCCGATCGATCTCCCCATTTCTGCACCTGAAACGTGCTGATTAATTCGCGCGTACGCATGCACGGTCGGACCCGAATCGGCGCGCTAGCTAGCCCAACACGGCGCGTGAGATATCGACGTCGATCGGGCGTGATGCGCCGCGCGCTAGCTAGCTTCGTCATCGGCCACTAGCGGGCGGTACAGGGCAACAAACGTACGCGCAGGTAGCACGCGACGCGATTGCACCCCCACCCGCCCCCCAAAAGAAAATCCAGGGCGGAGCATGATTTACAAATAAGAATGGTCTAGCACAACAACAATAACATCAAAGCCTTTTGGCCCAAATAAATTAGAGTAGGTTAAAAATAAAACCTTCTCAAGATCAAAGAAATGAGAGTCTTGAAATAAAACCTACAATGCTAAAACTCTAAGCCATACAACCTGGTATCTGAGCCGAGAGTCTAAAACACTGCCCCTAACCTTCTTATGGTTCCGGTACGTGGATCACTAACTCCATGCGCTCTTATTCAAAGCTAATTCTTTAGATACATTCCAATCCCTCAAGTCTCTTTTAACTGCTTCCTCTCACGTCAGTTTTAGTAGAGGTCCTCTCCTTACGTTTTCAGTACGTCTTAAAATTCCACTACGTACTGATGCCTCAGGAGGTCGTCGTTGGAGATATCCAAACCATCTCAAACGATGTTGGACAAACTTCTCTTCAATTGGTGCTACCCCACCCTATCATGTATATCATCATTGCTAATGCGATCCTGCCTTATGTGACCACAGATCCACCGCAGCATCCTCATCTCCGCTACACTCATTTTCTGTATATGTTGTCTTTTAGTCGCCCAACATTCTGCTCCATATAGCATCACGGGTCTGACGCCATCCTATAGAATTTACCCTTTAACGTTTGAGGGACTTTGTTGTCACGCAGGACACTAGATGTTTGGCGCCATTTCACCCACCCCGCTCTTATCCTGTGGCTCACTTCTTCATCAATCTCACCGTCCCACTGTAGCATCGATTCTAAATAACGAAACGTGTCCTTCTTAGACACTACTTGTCCATCCAATCTAATATCTCCATCATCTGCCTAGCACCACTGAAATCACACCTCATATACTCAGTTTTAGTCCTACTAAGTCTAAAACCTTTCAATTATAAGGTCTTCATCAACAACTCAAGTTTCCTATAAACACATATCCTACTCTCATTAACCAGCACCACATCATCAGCGAAAAGCATACACCAAAGGAATCTCCTTGTATATCCCGTGTGACCTCGTCCATCACTAGGGCAAAAAATGTATGAACTCAACGCTGACCCTTTGTGTAGTCTTATCTTAATAGGGAAGTCATTAGTAACACTACCACACGTTTTGACATTAGTCACAATATTTTCGTACATGTCCTTAATTAGAGTAATATATTTTGTTGGGATTCTTTTCTTTTGAAGCGTCCACCACATGACCTTTTTTGGCACTTTATCATAGGTTTTCTCCAAGTCAATAAATATCATGTCAAAGTCCTTCTTTTGCTCCCTATATCTCTCCATCAACTATCTAGCAAGAAAATCGCCTCCGTGGTCGACCTCCCAGGCATAAAACTAAATTGGTTTGTCATTACGCTAGTCACTTTTCTTAAACGGTGCTCAATCACTCGTTCCTAGAGCTTCATTGTGTGGCTCATGAGCTTAATTCCTCTATAATTAGTACAACTTTGAATGTCTCCTTTCTTTTTGAAAATTGGTACTGATGTGCTCCTCCACCACTTGTTTGGCATTTTGTTCAACCTAAAAATGCTATTGAACAAATTAGTTAGCCAAACAATTAATCTCCACTTCTCCTAGGCATTTCCACACATCAATAGGAATGTTATTAGGTCCCAACGTCTCCCCCCTTTCATCCTTTTTAGGGCCTCTCTTACTTCCGACTCCTAGATTTTTTAAACAGACCACTTATCGTTGTCGTCTAAAACATCATCCAGTTCAATCATACTATCATCATTATCGTGATTGAACAACTTATCGAAGTAATCTCTCCACATATCCTTAATCTCCTCGTCTTTTACCAAAAGTCTATTAGTATCATTTTTGATGCATTTAACTTGATTGAAATCTTTTGTCTTCCTTTCTTGAATTTTAAGAATCTTGTAGACATCCTTCTCTCCCTTCTTTGTACTTAGTTTCTGATAAATTTCCTCATATGTCTTGCCTCGTGCCTCACTCACCGCTTTTTTCACATTCTTTTTTGCTGCTTTGTATTTCTATACGTTGTCATCGCTCCTATCATGATACATGTGCTTGTAGCATATCTTCTTCTCCTCAATAGCCTTTTACACTTCCTCGTTCCACCACCATGTGTCTTTTGGTTCTCCTCTTGTCTCTTGGGTCACTCCAAGCACCTCCGTAGCCACCTTCCTAATGCGAGTTGCCATCTTTGTCCACATACTATTCGCTTCTCCCACATCCCACGTCCCTTCCATAACCATTCTCTTCTTAAACGCCTGTGCGGTATCTACTTTGAGTTTCCACCACTTCATCCTCGTGGCTCTGGCGATCTTAGCTTGTTGGACCCATAACCTAAAATGACAGTCGGAGACTATCAACTTATGTTGCTGGATAACACACTCTCCAGGTATAACCTTACAGTTTACGCAGACTCGTTTGTCCTCCCTCCTAACAAGAACGAAATCGATTTGGTTAGAGTGCTGACCACTGCTAAAGGTAACTAAATGAGAATGTCTCTTTCTAAAGAAGGTGTTAGCTATCATGAAATCATAGGCTACAGCAAAGTTTAAGATATCTTCTCCCTCTTGATTTCTATCACCATAACCAAAACCCCTATGCACCCTTTGAAAACCCTCCACTAGTTGTACCAACATGACCATTGAAATCGCCTCCTAAGAAAATCTTTTCATTGATAGGCACACTTTTAACCATGTCATCTAGGTCTTCCCAAAATTGCCTCTTAGTGGTCTCATCCAACCCTACTTGTGGAACATATGCACTAACAATATTCAAAACTAAGTCACCAAAGATTAGCTTGACTAGGATAATCTTATCCCCCTGCCTCCTCACATCAACAACTCCACTCTTGAGGCACTTATCGATTAAGATGCCCACTCCATTTTTATTCCATTCTGTTTCAGTATATCACAGCTTGAAGGCAGTATGCTCCACCTCCTTTGTCTTCTGACTCACCCATTTAGTCTCTTGAACGCACAAGATATCTATACGTCTTTTAATCATTGTATCAACTATCTCTCTTAACTTACCTGTTAAGGATCCTACATTCCAACTGCCCATACGAATCCTACTCTCCTCGACTAGCTTCCTTGCCCCTCGCACTCGTCGAGTAAAGTGCAAAGACTCTTGCCCATTTTTTACTACATCCGGGCGCCGACATAGCGCGTCACTAAGGGAGTAACATCCCAGCTCTTGCTCATTTACCACCACACTCGGGTTCCGATATGGCGCGTCGCTAAGAGGGTTACGCCCCCAACGCTTATTCCTTTATCTACGAAACTTTTAATTTGGGTTTCATTCCATGAAAAGATGGTATGATTTTTACATTGGCTTGCTAAGCCTAACATAACCCTCCTCCTTTTTCTTGGTTTGGGACAGGCTACGTAGAAAACTACATAGACGGAGTTAAGAATGGTCTAGTAAGCTATAAAATATAATTACATTTTGTAGAGAGCTAAATAGCACTAGAGACAACAAAATTCCTAAAAATATAAAGCTACAACTAAATCTATATAAATAAAAATAGCCAGTGAAATTCAATGTGCTTCCTTTGTTTTGAGGGTAAAAAATCCCACAATGATCTTAAAGAGAAAAAAATCATAGAAATCCTCACACTAATCGAGAAAATGATAAGTGTTTTCACCATTTATTTTAGTGAGGTCAGATTATAATGATACATATTAATTATATATATATATATAAGTTATATAGCAAATACAATTATATTTTAATCATAAACGGTAGAGTTATCTAGCAGTGTAACTATATAGATAAATCTATTACTTTGTCAAAATATAAGGGGCCGCCCTTTCCCGTACCTGCCCAATTCGTTTCTAAGAGTGCGTTTGGTTTCGAGGCAAAGTAGGATGGGATGGGGTCATCCCTGTTTTCTGGGACGAGGTGGCTCCTGTCGCTGTTTGATTGAATGGATGGGGCGAGCCCTTTTTTTGTTTGGTGCAAAGGATGAGTGAAGGACGAGGCCGCCCCAGTTTTTGTTTGGATGGATGAATATGGACACATAGATTATGAAATCTAGCACATATTAATCTTTCACATTTCCAATTTTTTTCCTATTTTCCTCTTTATTTTTCTCTCTTCTCTCTTTCTTTTCCCTTCTTTCTTTCTCTTCCTTCTTTTTCTTTCTTTTCTTCCACCGGTTCCCCTTCTCTTTTTCTTGTCGCTGCCGCCACACAACCGACTCATCTCCTCCTCCCGATCCACTTTTTCGGCTCTCCCAGCCGCGCCTCATCTTCTCGCGCCCGGTCCTCGCCTCGCCCCGGTCTCGCCGCCTCCGCCCTCGTTCTCGGCGCCCCACCCCTCGGTTCGGCTCTCCCTCGGCGCCTCCTTCCCCTCTCGTGCCGGCTCCCCGACGCCCGGTCCCCAAATGCCGCCCCTCCGACGCCGTGTCCTCATGCGCCGCCGGCCCCAGGACGCCGCCTTGCTTCTCCGCTCCGCCCGGTTTCCACAGCCAGATCCGTGGCCTAGAGCGCGTGGGGGAGCTAGTCGCCACCGGTCGCCGAGCAGGGAGCGCGCGCGTCGGGGAGCGAGGCGGGACCGCGCTGCTGGCTGCTGCGGGATTTCGGGGGATGGGGGCGCCACCCAAATCTGAGCGAATATTCGGTGGTGGCTGCCCCTGCCTCCCTGTGACTCTGTTTCAAACAGTGACTCCAACAAAACCGCCCCGTTCCATTCATCCTAAAACAAAAAATCAAACACATCCTAATTTCCATCCATCCACCAGCTCCACTAGGCCGGTGGGCGTCATTGAATTCCCCGTCCTTCAGAAAGCGATGACGAGGTGGTTGCGGCGAATGCGGTGTGGTGCTATAATACCGTCTTTTCTGTGATTTTCAACGTGTTGAATCGACGCGACACGAGTATATGACACTCAGGATAGGTCGATATACGTACAGTGTCAGATTATTGACATGCCATAGTGATTGGGATTGCTGCGTACTGTCGTGTTACAGACTTACAGCTAGCGTCAATCGTCAATATATGCATGGGACTTGGGATTCGCTGGCGAGCTAACGTCGTGCTACACTAGATTATCGATGTTACCATGCTGCAAACTGCAGCGCGCTTAATTAGCGAAAGTCTTGAGCTTCGCTTCCGACCCGGCCAACAGCTGTAAGAAAAAGACGTTGTAATGTGATGGTGTGTTTTTTTAACTTCCCAGTGACAGCTGCACATGCACAAAGGGGATGGATCTTGAGATTGGCACGGCTGGGTACATTGGATACAGCTTACTACTTGTATTGTATGGCATTTTTCCCCCTTTGATATGTCAGTCGAGAGTACTACGTGGTCTGGTGCCTGATACTGACAAGGAGTACAAGGGCGTCCACGATGCTCCACAGTACATGGTAGCCTCGCAGGGCACGGGGAGAGGCCGTGACCACTGACCACCGGATCTGGAGAGGTTGCGTGGGGACCGGGTGACGGCTGGGCCAGGATGCGGCGGAGGTGGCGACGGACTGCTCGGTGTCGAGGAAGAATACACCTGGGCCGAGCCGATCTGCGCATTTCCCTGCCGCGACGTCGGGAAATGTATTATTTGCAGAGCTTAAGGTCTGTTTGGTTTACGTACGAGTAGAGCCTGGCTCGTATCTGAGAGCCAGACTCTCGTGGGACAGGTTGAGCGCATGCAACGCTGTCGTGTTTGGTTCACGTACGAGTAGAGTCTGGTTGAGAAGAGATATTGTTTGGTTGCATGTACGAAGATATGTTGCATGAGATAAAAATAATATAAGATTATGATTATGATTATGAAGATATGTTATATGAGATGTTCGTATCTTATTATATCTTAAACTTCTTCAAAACACGTTAATAATACTTGATATTTACTAATATACACTAATAACATCATCAACTGACTAATCACCTGCATCCCGCGAGCCTGGCTCCCCAGAAACGCCCGATTCCCACGTTTCTCCAGAGCCTGGCTGCGGGAGGAATCTTGCATGAGCAGAGCCAAGCTGAACCCAGCAACCAGGCAACCAAACAAGGAGACCCTGCATCCGGCCAGCCTGGTTCAACCAGATGCAGGCAACCAAACAGGCCCTAAGAAGTTTAGTCGTAAGTAGAAAAAAAAATATTATATCTATTTATAGGTATTTAAAAGAATTAGTTTAATTAAAATATGATCTAACTGTCAAATTATAATAATTTTAAAGGCGTCTAAGTCCAAACCTTAACTTGCATTCAGAAAAATCGAAGAGATCTCATAAAACACTTGAGTGCGGTCGTCGCCCCCATAAAACACTTGAGTGCGTTCGTCGCCCTAACACATTAATGGATGCATTCTTTCTGCCACAAGGGATCACTACAAGATGCTATTAAGCTATAGGGCTTGTCCATACAGCGGACGTTCGGGTCCTAAAATCTAGCCCAAAGGAGTACACTGTGGTCTGCGAGTAGGTAGGTTGTCCTTGGCATGTGCACGCACACAAACCTAAATATAAGAATCACTGGATTGTCGAAAGTGGAGCTACTCTCCTACATGCTAGGTAGTGTTTTGACAAAGCATTGTAACCTAATGTTCACCTTTTTAGCCAACGTTATATACGGTGAGATAGTGAAGAAGAAGGATCTGGAGGCCAAACACATCATGGTGGCTATTGAGCAAAAATTCAAATACAAGATTAGCTACGCCAAGGCATAGCGTACGAAGTTGAAGGCTTAAATGAGGTTTGGCTCTTTCGAGGTGGCTTACAATAACCTTTGTCGTATGCTCGAGGTGTTGCGGGATAGGAACCCGGGCACACACATTGCTATGAAGCATAAGCTGTCCAGAAGACCACCCGGTTACCTGGTTTTACAGAGGGCCTTCTTAGCCTTCGGTGCCTGCATCAACACTTTCAGGCACATGTTACCAGTGATCTCAATCGACTGGACATTTCTAATAGGGAAATACAAGGGGCAGATCCTAACAGCAATTGGTGTTGATGGCAACAATCAGATTCTGCCCTTAACCATCACATTCATCAAAAGTGAGAATTCGGACAGCTGGTTGTGGCTTCTTCGACATGTGAAAGAGGGAGTAGTTGGGGCACATCCTGATATTCTCATAATCTATAATCACCACCCTAGGATGATGAAGGCCATAAGAAAACTTCAGTAAGACCCGGAGGAGCCATTCGCTTGGCTAGACATGAGGAATAGATGGTGCATTCACCATCTGGGGGCCAACTTTTTCAAGCAATTCCTACAACAATCGTTGATGAAGCTATTCAAGAGGCTGGCTATGTAGAACCAGCAGCGTAAATTTGATGTGCTGTGGAGATGTTGGAGGAGCACACTAGGAAGCACACTGTCAAGAGGAACAAGTGGCCGGGGCAGCGCAACCTGAACGCCTTACACTATTGCCAGAGCTTGACCCTCCCAGTGGGATGCGGAGAATCTCGAGAAATATCAAGTGCTTCTCCCATTGGATTGAGGCCGAGCCTTTGGACAAGTGGTCCTTGTTGCACGGCATGGATGGTACGAGGTATGGCATAATGACCACTAACTTTACGGAGGTGTACAACTGGGTTCTTAAGGGCGTCCATTCTCAGCTCCTCATCGGCATCATTGAAGGCGTTCTGCAATGTACAATCGGATATTTCATGCAGCATACATGCAGGACAAGACTGAGAAAGGTCCGTGGCACACGGTCTACATGATGTGCAATACAGAGCATTGTTTTGATGTGCTTCTTGGGGACATAGCCAAATTTTGAACGACTCGCTCTCTTGTTACCCACGAAGTATGCCTTGGAGATCATGTAAACGAACCTAGCTGCATATGCAATAAGCCAAATCTCCTTCACAAGTCATGCTCTCATGTCCACGCTGCATATGGGACTATCAACATGGACCCATCAAACTTCATGTCGGAGTACTTCATGAAGGACAGGGTGTTGCAGGTATGGTGTGGTGAGCTAAGAGACTTCAGGGTTGTGGACAACTTTGCCACGTCAGATATTACACAGAGGGCTTGGATTCCAAATCTTGACCTATTGAAGGGTGTGAAGAGCCGTTTGCAGAGTCGTCGCATTAGGAATGATACGAATGAAGGGGAAGCTGGATTGGTAAGTAGATGTTGCGGCTGCTGTGGCCTAAATGGCCACACTACGAGACATTACAAGGCACTTGCCGACGAGCAGGAACACCGGTGTGAAGTGTCGTGCGCCTTATTGTTGTGTATGTATTGGTATTACGATTACAAATGCTATTATATTGTAACTTCATTTGTAAACTTTAACTTCACTTGTAGTGTCAATCTGTGAAGTGCAGCACCTTTTCTTCTTGTGTGTGTACTGGTACTAAGAATACAAATGCTATCATGTTGTAACTTCATTTGTAAACTTTAACTTTATTTGCCAACCTTACACGGTGACAAGAATAGACAAGACAACCTTGCACAGTGACGAAACCAGATGAGACAATCTTACACAATGACAAGATCAGACGAGACAATCTTGCACAGTATTAAGACCAGACGAGAAAGCCTTGTGCATTGACAAAACCAGACGAGACAGCCTTGCACAGTGACAAGACTAGATGAGATAGCCTTGTGCAGTGACAAGACCAGACAAGATAGCCTTGTATAGTGACAAGACCAGACGAGACAACCTTGCATAGTGACAAGACCTAACGAGACAGCCTTGTATAGTGACAAGACCTAATGAGACAGCCTTGTATAGACAGCTTTAAGCAGCAACATGATGCTACGCTGGTCTAGGAATTGTCCGGCGTGCCGTTGCCTCACAGACGCCAATTTGCCCAAATCAAATTGGACTTCTCAAGCATATGTCGCATCGGGTTAGGCTATAAGTACTATGCCTTCCACAGCATGTTTTCCTCCACCATGACTGCAACACTACATTGCTAGCATGGAGAAGCCATGGGAGGAGATCACCCAACTTGCAAGGGCTGCTACAGCCCAGGATGAACAAGTACAGCATGCTAGGAGGCCACCTCCACAAAGGAAAACTCCCCTTACCTCCAACCCCTGAAGAGAAGTCCCTCATACTTCCAACCCCAATCCATACCTCAACGTTCCCACCAAACATTCACCGCAAGACCCACCCATGGTGGGAGACAGCCCCCTTTGCTGGTGCAGGGACGTATGCAATTTCATCAAGTCCAAGAAGCGGTTGAACATGGGTATGCATTTCTGGGGTTATGATAACTATATCTAGGACTATCTCGACTAGCGTTGGGACATGGCCTGCTACTGACAGTTGGTAACAACGGGTTACAATACATTCTCTTACCAGTTCTCTTGTATGGCACGCACTAATATGCTCTCCCCTCTTCCCATAGTCTCCAGATCTGCTATGCGCCTACCACAAATGGATCAACCGGGAGATCCACCCGCATGACCAGTGGACACTAGACTGCAAGAAGTGGGACTCCCAGACGGCACGTAAGAGGATGGAGGAGCGGTGCTGCAGCGAAGATCGAAGCAAACATATCCGGTGGGAGACACAAGCTCACCTAGAGGCATGCAGGCGCAGGGAGCGGGAGGCTTATGAGGAGGAGCACGAGAGAAGGTGTGAACTGGCGGCCAAGGCAATGGCCAACAGCAAGGACTACAATGTTGAGCTGGGCCATAAGGGCAAATGGCCACGTTCCACATAGTAGTTTGACGCTCTTCGGCGATATGTCCCATGTATTTCTAATTCTCTAAAGGCATACGTGTACCATCCTTGGTTCGTTAGCCTGTATGCCATGTAACCCCCTTGTCGAATAAACAGTCGTATTGTTTTTCTTACATCATTTATCTGAAGTTCTCCTCCGTGTATGAATTCCCGATTGCATTGCAATATTACTTACCTTCCTACTTACAAATCATTGCTACCTCAATCGTCCTTATAAAATTCTTCTGAAATTTATCGCACTACAACAACATACGATGATCACAAAATGTTATTGCAAGTCTAACTGATTTCATACCATTCGAAATCTATAAAAATCACAAACGGGCCAATTGACATAGCTCATCCATTCTCTCACGGTTAGTCACATTGTAGTGCAAAGCTGCCTTGTTGGGCCTCGTCGTGCTTTACACATGCTACGCAAAGCCATTTCGTTGGGTCACATCTTGTGGAAAGGTGGCTCGTTTAGTCACATCATGTCCCTGCGCAAAGCTACCTCGTTAGGTTACGTTGGTGCGCAAAGCTACCTCGTTTTGAGAGGGAGGTCACGTCCCGCTTTGATGATGGAGGTGACGTTGTCGCTATGTAAGATAACACGTGACCCGCTGTGTTACAAAGCACACTACCTCCCCCTGTGGGCAATAAAATGCACACCCCACCTCTTGAAAGTAGGAGCACTCGACTTTGCCAACCATAGAAAGAGGAACATTCTCCGTCCTACAGTAACATACCATGGCAAATACCAAAGGGCCAGTCCAATCGGGGTCGCCAACGCAAGACTTTCCCCTCGAAATGAGGGAGGATTTTGGCCCTAATTATCGCTTGATGCCAAACAAGCATGCTTAACTAGTTTGGCCGCATTGTAGACACAAGGAGGACGCGGTCATGTAAGTCTTGGATGGCCAGTTCGAAGGCGGACGACGTTTCTTCCGATGCCCACACTCTGATGTACAATTAGCCAATAATTTATTTTCTATTATTGCTAATAGAGTTTCCATGTTAACCTTCCTTTGTAGTAGGTGGTGAAATGCAACTTTGTCCACTGGATCGATCCATTGTGATGTACATGGATACATTGTGAAACCGAATCTTAGAGTTGGAGGCACTTATTGACAATCTCAATGAGCAAAACGATAACATCCATCAACAGATGCAGCGTGACAGGGGCAATGAAGAGGTTGTCAACATATGAAGTTTCTATGATCCTATATGCTGCTACATGAACCCTACCAGCATATGTGTGTGCCACTACAACGACGGTCAACCACATCCCCCTATGCAACACTCCATCTGGGTTGCACCAGTCACCTTCTACCTGAAGCCACACCCAAAAAAATTTGTACCTTAAGCTTCGTATTGCCCATTACGTACACCATGTGCAAACCCTAGCTGCATATGTGCTTTGTGTACTTTTTTCGTTGTGTACGTATTTTGCTTTGTCTTCCTCCGTGTACGAATTCTTTATTGCATCGTAATATCACTTACTTTTCTACTAACGAATCGTTGTTACCTCAATCGTCTTCACAAAATTCTACAGAACATTTATCGCACTATAATAACATACGACAATTACAAAACGTTATTGCGAGCCTAACAGATTTTGTACCATTCGAAATATACAAAAATCACAAATGGACCAACCGACATTGTCTGGCCTTTTGTTTAAAAAAATAGCAACCTACAAATAAGATTTGCTAAATGTATTACCTACAAAAATTACCATTCACTCTCTCATAATTATCTCCATCAGCTTAGTAAAATAAAAATATTATTATTTTAAATTATCCAACCATCGAGCGACTAAGGCTAAATCACTCAACCAAATTGAGCTACACGGTTGGGCAACTTGTCTATGTCGCTCAACCGTACAACGACAATGGTCATTTCTGTAAAATAAAAAAACAAGGGCGCATTAGTGTAATTTGAAATTAAAAGTTAATTATTTCAAAAAAAAATCCCCAGTGATAGTCTGCAGCATGAAGTGGATAAGAGAGAGAGAGAAAAAAGATATGCCTATTTCTGAATAGGCCTAGTTACTTTTCTTAAGAAGCCCGACTGGAGCGGTTAAGTGCATGGGCTGAGACGATCATTGGAATATGCGATTTTGCATTCGTATATGGGCCTAATGGTGCAAGTTTCGTAACTGGGTCGGCCCATGGACTTCCTTTCCCTCATTTCTTTTTCACTTGCTGTGTTTGTAGTTGTATGAGCTTGTATTATTGTCCTTTTTTCTTTTCTTTTTCCAAATCTAAAGTAAAAGAAAAAAAGAAGGATTACCTTAACGAAATAGTTAGAATTAGTATGTCAACTGTGCTTTGCTGCGGCTTCTTCAATGATATTTACTTGAGCTTTTTTATTTAACCTCTTTTAATCTATTTTTATTAATAACACCTCATTCAACTTATTTTTTAATCTGACCCTTTTACCTACACCACCATTCGTGATGTGGCATGACTATACTGTCACGGTAAAGGGTAAATCTAGCCTCGAGCCAGAAAATGGCACTTTTGGCCACACCATTAGTGGTGGAGTGGTAAGATTTGGCCATGCGCCGTGGTGACTGGTATGTCTTTCCACGTGTATGGGTGGTGATGCGACCAAAAAGATCAAATTTAGAAATAAGTTAGACGAAGAGTTATCAATAAAAACAAATTAAAATAAGGTTAAATAATAATAAAAAAATCTATTTACTTCTACTATCAACACCCATGAAAAGATTCCTAAACTACCTATACTTTCCAAATGGTGCCATAGAAACATTCTTAGAAAGGATATCTTTTCATGCACAATGCATATTGTTTCTCAAGCACCCACTGTTTCAACTAGAAAGTGTCCAATGAAAGCATTTCTGAAGTATATATATGATCTGAGGCATACTATAGTTTATGAGTGATATAGTATGACAAGGATGCTACATTATGGTAGTTCATGTGGATAGTTGTAAATAAAGTGATGATAAATAATTGACATTTAGGTTTCTTTGGATTTTATGTTTGTGAAAGTTTTGGTCGATCGCAGTTGAAGGTTTCAAGTTCGAATAGTGGTTTTTGTTTCATTCGAATGGTTTTGCTTTGCTCCGAGTGGTTTTGGTCGCCTCGAGTAGTTTGCTTGAGTTCAAGTGATTTTGGTTTTATTCGAGTGGTTTTGTTTTGCTCCGAGTGGTTTGGTCTACTTTGAGTGCTTTCGGACGGGTCTGAGTAACATCAGGAGATTGGGCGACGTTCGAGTGCCATTGGAGTATCGGACAATATCTGAGTAACATCAGAGGTTTGAACAAGTCCGAGCAATATCAGAGCATCGGACGGCATTCGAGTGGAACCGGATCATCGGACGGCTTTCGAGTAGCGATCGAGGATCAAACGGTGTTTGAGTGCCACCAAATGATAGGACGGCTTCTGAGTGGCATAGAGGCATCGAACGGCGTTCGAGTACCACCAGAAGATAGGACGGCCTTCGAGCGGCACAATCAAGGATTCAAAGCATGGACTGGTCAAAGATACAAGTTTTTTATATGGCCGAAGCTACAGTGATCTAGTCAAAATTATACAGACGAAAGAACAGTACTCCGATATGGACAGTGATTCAACTGGTACTCAGAAGAGTACTGTAGCAGAGCTCATCTTTACGACCACATCTATCTTCGACCATGACCGACTTCAACCATGTCTGAACGACCATGACATTTCAACTACGGCTAGCTTCGACCATGACAGACTTCGACCATGTCCGGCTTCGACCACATTTGACTTCGACCACGATAGAACGACCACTAAAGGTAATCGTAGCTACAATACTTTTCATATTCGTAGCTACAGTGCTTGATAGCCGTTAACTTTACTGGCCGGTACTCGATAATCGATAGTCGTAGATTTTACTGGTCATACTCGGTAGTTGAAAGGACTTAATACTCGATGGTCGGTAATCTAAGGTCCAAGCGGTCGAGATGTCACGCAAGATGATCGGGCTCATGCTAAAGCACGTGATGATGCGATCGTAATCTACATCCGATAACTTAGATTGTTTTTCTTCTACTTTTAGTTTTAGTTTCAAGTGTCAAAAAATAGAGGCAATTATTCACCTCTCTGATTATGCCATACGATGCTACACATGAGAATCAATTTTGGAATAAAGAATGATTTACAAAACTAGCGAGCTACAGCCCGGATGATTACTTCTGGGATGTTTATATCGAGCTTGTGCCCGAACCCAAAAAACTTTTAGTTTTAGCTAAAAGCCGTGGCCTTTCAGTGTATGCATCCGTATTTTATTTTGTACATCTAAAGCAGCATGCCAAAAGCCTTTGTACATTTCTATCAGAGATAGATGCCAAGACAGATACACAGCAGCTATTCGTATGCATCGAGCACACTAAGAATGCCAAAAGCAGCAGGAGAGCTTTGCCGTGCCTCACGCTGCAGAGCTACGTGATCATGTTGTGTTTTGCTTCGTATATAGTATAACTCGTCGTGGTAATGAGTCTGACCATATTATTTCCAAATAGGCGACTTGACAAGTCTTAGCTTAGTCCATGGACACGGCCGAATCCTTCCGAGTGCACCACAAAAGATTAAACAATACGACGGCACGGCACGGCTGCGTGCGAGAAATCTCCACACGGACAGAATTGTACTGAGAAAGCTGGCCGTGCCATGCTTCCGACATTGAAATTCTGATGTGAGAAAATATTTAACTTAATTCAGGCATTAAGAAAATATTTAACTTAATTCAGGCATTAAGCTTAGCTTCCGACATTCAACCACTTGCCTATGCAAAATCTAGGCATTAAGCTCTGACATAAATACGGAGTATATGCACTTCAAAGTTGGGTGGAAAAGGGAAAGTTTCAGTGACAATGACCATACGTTACCAGGGTTGGAAGAAAGGTAAAGACATACAATAGGATGCGATCTTACGTCTTTTCCTTTCCCATGCGAGAGGGGAAAATGAAGGAGTCGTCACAAACACTTGCTGTCAGAATTCAGAAACGAGTTCTTGTGGTAAGAGCGAGATGAAAAGATTGAGAGATGTACAGCCCATGGTATTCTCGCTCTTTACTGTAATATCTCTTGCCCAAAGAATCACATGTTTGTTACATCAGGGGTGACCTCCGTCCTCAATCATCAGAAATAATTACATTTGCGCTCTTTTACAATGATAATACTTTGAAACTAACATTCTTGCTTCATGGTGTGCATGGACTCACCAATCCGAGGTCCCAGGAGGCTGGGCAGGTGTTAAGGCTCAGCCTCCTGAGAAATTGAAGAATAAGCTATAGGCTAATGTCTGGAGTCAATCAGAGCTCTGTGCGGAAGTACTCGTTTTAGAGTCAGTTTGGTAGTAGACTACATCTCCGATATCGCTAACATAGTGGTCACTCTTTAAGCTCCGCGCTAGCACCCCAAGTAGGTGGAATGGGAGAGAAGCTGACTTCTCTGGTTCTTTGTAGTACTTGCCAAGCACAGGTTTTGCTGCCTCAGTCTGCAGGTTAGATCCAAACCAACATGGCTTAGTAGGGTGGCTCTAGCGAAAAAGGCAAGAACAGGGGATGGACTCTTACCGCCTCAACAAGATTGTAATGTGGGATTTGTGGAAAAAGATGATGAATAACATGAGTTCCAATGTCATGGTGGATGTTGTTGATCCACCCGTAATCCCGATCAAGTGTTGTCAGTCCTCCACGCAGATAGCTCCATTCCTGATAGAGCAAAACACAATGTGATCTCAATAAGCAAAAACTAGGATCATCAAGTAATTATAAATGAAAAACATTTAACAACCTGAACAAGTAGCAAAAAGTATTTAATAGGCTGAGTCGTATTCTACTCTGGTGGTGGGAAAAAAAACTATTTCTTTGATCTGTAGCACTAGCATCCTCCACAGCATTTTACCCCAAAAGGCGACAAAAAAGGCTCGATCTTTGATTTGTAACATCCACCACAAGGATTTCTCTTATTTGAGGTTTCATTCCTTGCTTATGGCTGGAAGTAAATGACACATTTGGCATTTAGACATAAAGTGATTTCATATCTTAAATACCAGATATGAAAGCTGGGGTCAAGTAGCAGTACGGACAACAACAGGTTATTTCCAAGAGAAATAAAAAAAGAAAGAAAGCAACCGCACATTTAATATCTGTTGGCATGATGTGCCCTTACGTATCTTCCATTTGATAGGAAAAATTGAAATTATGCTTCTGCGATTTGCCATTTTTTCCCCAGTACCAAGCATCAATTTACCTATTTTCTTTCATAGTAACACATAGATTTTCTTTGTTTTTTACATGTATCTAAAACAATGAAACCTTATCTTATGTCATTCAGCAAACAAAAATGGACCATGCCCTAGTTTTTGAGCATTAAGCAGTCATCCTGAGACATTGACAAATTGCAAATCTGCTCCATTAACATGATATTTACCTTTCCACGATACCAGGGAAGCTTGTCTTCATGGCCATGATGGTGCAAGTATGTGACAAAATCCAGCCACATAACAAAAATCTGCACAAGGGTTCCACCAAAAGTAACCACATAAATTCTCCACTACCATATAGTGCACCTATGATCTATGTAAAGTATCATTTTGAAGAAATTGGGCTTGTCATGAAAGACACGTCGCTCTTACCAAGAATGGGACAGCATAGAGCTTCAGCATCTTAAGAGGCCCCATCACAAAGGTCAGACCAGCGAGAACCCCAACCATGGCCAACCAGGACGCAGTTGATGTTAGCACATCCTTCTTCTCATTAGGTTGGAACAAATCACTGTTCGGGTCAAAGTGTGAGCCTGACTTCCCTGGACTCCTCGCAAACTGCACAAACACACATGAACCCCCAAGGCAGGAATTTAGCATCACATTACAAAACAGGAACCACCAATTCACATATCATGGCCTAATCAAGAAGCACTTTGCCTTACCAAGTATAACGGGAATGCGAGCATGGGAAACGGCATGGTGAACCGCAACTTCCGCGTCATATTGTCCAGGCTATTGTACAGCCTCTGGGGTAGCTGCAAGTTACCACAATTCAAGAAACCGTCAAGCACAAGTGATCAACCTGCCCCCTCTGCAGAATTCCTCATGAACCCACCCAGAAAAAGAAGAACTACAGTACCGGGTGCCAGGACTCGTCCTTCTCGACATGGCCGTGGTTCTGGTGGTGCGTCCTGTGGCTAATCCTCCTGCAATTACATTCAAAGACGCCGCCTTTCTTAGCATCAATATCAATTCGCAAGAAAAAAGAAAAAAAAACATCAGCTATACAAGTATACAACAGGCACTCATCGTACCAGCCGTGGTATGGGACAAGAATGGAGGAGTGGAGTATGTGGCCGACCACGCTGTTCAGCTTGGGGTTGTTTGAGAAGCTCCCATGCCCACTGCAACAAATACCAAACAGCCGTATAGGGAAGAGTCAAAGATCCCGGCTATAAGCTAAAACCCGCATAGAAATCCAATCCTTGGCATGGTGGCCGGGCCATACCAGTCGTGTCCGAGGACGAAGAGCGCCCAGAACATGGTGCCCTGCGCGGCCCAGTAGAGCGGCCAGACGAGCCAGCTGTCGACGCGCGCGGCGGCGGCGGCGAGGCCGAGCACGACGACGACGTCGCGCAGCACGTAGCTCATGGACCGCCATGGGTCCTTCACCCAGCAGTGCTTCGGGATGGCCGCGCGGATCTCCGCCAGCCCGAACGGCGGCGGCGCCCCGGGGTCGAACTCCGCCTCCGCCGCGGCGCCGTTGGCCGCCACAGAACTCACGGCCGCCTCCCCCTCTCCTCGGGAAGAGCTCCTCTCGTCCTCCTTGACGGCAGACGCGAGGCGGGTGGGCGCGGAGACGCGGAGCGCCCAGTCGCGGTAGATGGCGGCGGCCGCCGGGAGGCGCGGCCCCGCGGCGAGGTGCGGAGGCGACGGCAGCGCAATGGCGCCGCCGCGGCTGCGCAGGCGGAGCGGCGTGAGGCCGCAGCACTCGGAGAGGACGAGCCGGGCCATTGAGCCACGGCGCCGCCGGGAGCAGTGGGACGGATGGCTATTGGCTAGTCTACCACTACCTCCACCGCTCGCTCGGGATCTTTTGCGTTCGGGCGGTGGATGGGGTTGGATGTGTTGGTGGTCGGGATTGGCTAAGGCGACGCATTTATACATGCGAAGAAGATCGCGAGCGCCGTGTAACGCGTGCGCGTGCGCGCTGGTGAAGCCGGAGTGGTGGAAGGTGCGCGTCGCGGCGTGGCGATGGACCGGACGCAGTGTGGTGGCCTCGGACTGTACACTCGATTCGATGCTTCCTCCCTCCTGCAGACCAAGTCGATGGCCATTTCACAACTCATAAGCGTCGATCTAGGTGGTGATCATTTAGTTTTTTTTTTAGCTTATGGCTGAAAAATATTATAATTGATTGAAAAAACACTGTAGCTGATAGAGACTTATTTAGTATAATTAAATTTTTAAAAAATTAAAACAAACATAAAAAATATGTTAGCCCATTACGTATAATACAAACACATACGTGGAAAAAAAAGAACCGGCAAAAAAGCTCAACAAAAAGCCAAAAGTTCAGAAAAAAGACGAAATTTATGAATAGTGAAAAATAAACCGGAAGCTAGAAGCTGAAACCCAAATAATCACAACCTATAATATGCATTCATACGCCCGAAGAAATCCTCACAAATTCACAATCTACACTTTTTTTCAAGTTTATTTTAAGGAACATGAGGCTCACGTCAAACTACTGTTACTCTCTCTTATGGTATATATAATAGTTTATCTCTTAAAATTATTTTTAAAATTTTCATCTCACGTAAAGACAACATTAGAGATAACATCTCCAATAATTTGTCTCTAAAATTAATTTTTCTAACTATTTCATATTACTTTTATTATATTCCTCTCACACTTCATTACCATTTGTGTTATTTTATGTGTTTAGTTTGTCTCTTGTATAAGAGATAGCATATTCTCTTTTATCATTTTATCTCTGTAACACCCTACGTAACCATATAGGATATCACTATAGAACGTCATCGCCAAAGTGAATAATGAAATAAGTACAACAAAAGAAATCACAAAGAGTTTAAAACTTTATTAACACTTTAATAGTGAACCAACGGAAGCTGCATAAATATTTAAAACATGGGACTGGTCCACATCTAACCAAATAAAGAACGAATGAAACAACAAAACAGTGGTGAACCACGGTGCTGAAAACTCGAGTGCTCCCACCCATGCATGATGCTATCACTCCACTGCCCTTTTACCTAAGACTAAAAAGAGGAAGCGTGAGATTTGGAAATCTCAGCAAGTACCCAACAACGGTCGCAACACAAGAGTAAAGACAAGTAATGCAATCACTTGAAATAAAGGACAAGCATCACAAGTAAACAATGGATACAAGATGAAAGCAACGAACAACTGACATCGGAGATACTGTCATAAATGGGAGATGGATATCATGGAAATTGTGTATTAAAGATAGTTGTTATTTGACAATTTATAGCAAGTTATAGCAAGAGTGCCGGCGACCTCATCCCACATACCCGGTTATACGAGAATAGCCAGGCACACCCTTGTTCTCGACTGTATAACCGCAGACGGGGTGTAATATCCGGTGTAACGAGAATGTACGCCCCCCCGTACGTTACCAGGTTGGGTGGAAATGACCCCTATATGTGGGTAGCCCTGGCATGATAACCCTTAATTTGTTATTTAGCGAATTATCCATGATATAATTAGAGAGCTGTGATTGAATTAAGGTAAAGTTATAAGGGTAACGATTTAATATAATGAGACTGAAGAGACGGATTGGTGATACTAGGTGATAAAGTAACCGATACATCATGGACAAATTATATAGAACAAAATTAAGGTAACTAAGAGATGGTGAGGATAAGGCTATAATAAAGTTATGAGAAGTGAAAAGATGTGCTAGAGTTGAAAATGGAAAGACATAGTTTCTGATATGAGCGCAATGTGGAATGATGATAAGATGATAGTGATATAGTAATCAACCTAAAGAGGTATTATAATGTAGCTCACATAAGGTTATCAACCAATCAAATTTTATTATGTGATAAGTGATTGTTAGTCAGATTAACAGGTTTAATACATACATCCTTCATGATTCAAATACAACATCATACGATTATTGGAACATAATATTAGAAACTAAAACATAGCAGCCTTAACATCGAAAGAGCATCAATAATTTAAATCTAAGTTAAACATATTTGTATACTACCCCCATTAATGATTTAAGCATAGATTCTAAAACACTAATTAAAAACATTAATCCTAGGACATGTTAACTAGGCATTCTAATAAACATAAAAGCAGGTCAAATAAATTGACCTAGAGCATCATGATATAAATACAGTATTAAAACATCTATAACCAGGCAACCAAGAGCGATATGATAATAACCAAGACAGAATTAGTAACATGTTATTAACCAGATAAGCTTTAGTGATATGCTAATAACCAGGTAACTTAGCGATATGATATTAGCCAAGCGATATGATAATGGTAATCAATGGCAAGGTAACAGGTATTCTGAAAACACGTGATATGCGAAACGTAAAGGTTACGGCCGCGAGGTACTTGCCTTGAGCACGCTCAGCGAAATTGCCACACGAAGGATCGGGAATGCACAACTGTCCGGATGCTCCCTCAACAACTGCGTGCGAATCGTCGTTCGGCCGGACAAATGATGTTCGGCCAAGCAAATAGCGTCCCGCTGCACGAATCAGCAAAATCCCGCGCGAACATGAGTTCGGTCGTGCCCCGGTCCACTAGACCGTGCTGGCTTAAACTCCGGCCGGCCGCCGGCCACCGCCAGCGCCTCCGCGCCACTCGGCCACCTGCACCACACGCGGTTGCCGCCACCGTCTGGCCCGCCACAACATATGTGCCTTCGTCGCCGCGTGTTGTTACTGGCGCTCCCGCCGTGCGCATGCCGCGCTGCCGCCTTGTTGCATGCACACGCCACGCCGCCGCTACTGGCCGACGACCGCTCGTTGTGCCGCACCTCGCCGCCACGGCCGCCGCCGTGTGCTCGCCGCGCGATCGCCCTCGTGGCGCCGCGCGCGCGCGCCGCGCCGCCGCCTCGCCGCGCCGTGTAACGCCGCCGCCGCCGCCGGCCGAGCCGAGCCGCATGCCGCATGGCCACGCCACCGTGGGTTGCGCACCGCCTCTGCGCGTCGCTCGCCGCCGCCGCCGCCGCTGCTGCCGCCATGGTGATCACATGTGTGGCGCGCACGGCGCGTGAATGTGCGGCCGACGCCACCGCCGCGGCCGCTGCCGCCGCTGCCGCCGCCACCGGCCGCCGGCTGCCCATGCAACCCTACGGCGCTGAACGAGAGAGAGAGAGAGAGAGAGAGAAAGTGCGCGCGCGTGCGGGCGTGACACGTCATTGATGTGCGTGCCATCGCCACCGCCGCCGGACAGCGCCGCCGCCGCCGCCGTGGGCGGCGGCGGCACCGCCCCATGCAACCACCACGACCGAGAGAGAGGATCGGTGGAAGGATAGAGCTTCTGGGGTAGATGGAGAGAGGATCGGTGGCGGATCCAGGAATTTCAAAATGGGTATTCGAAATTACAAAATATTGTTCAATTGAAAACATAAATGTCCACAGTAGCGAAAATTAAAGTACAATTATTTATATTAGAGACAACATCTCAAATAATATAAAGAAATTCTAAAATAATCTAAAAATTAACACGACGATGCTTCATGCCTTGAAAACGAGATATAATGTCATGCAGACAAACACACAAAAAGGAAGCAACTTCAGCAAGGAGTGAAAAACAGAACTCAAAGACTAATGGTTTTAACCATGATGATTGGAGGTAGAGATGAACTGTTTCCCTGGAACTACTAACCTGAGTCAAAGTTCAAATCGGAATAATTCTATAATACAGTTGTACAATCACAACGAGATGCTTTAATCAAGTTAAAAGACAATTCTCTTTGTTAGATTTTTGTATTCTCAAGCGGAAGTTCAAAAGTGCTTTTATCGTGAACATACTTTGTTGAACGGTTTCAAACTAAGTAACTTAAGTAGTATGCTAAACAAAATATAGATCAGATAGCCAGACATCAATGGGGATCAAATCATCAAAGTGTCCAACACATCAAGCTACATGACAAACTTGATAACACTTACATATTTTCTAAATAATTGATACATAAGTCATCAAAATATAATCAACTACTATGAAAAAAACTTTAGAATCATTATAGATACCTCACTTTTTTAAGCAAAATACAACTCACGTCTTTATTTAGACACATAATTTTGCTTCAAATCAGAGGGAGTAGAAGGAGACAGAGGGATTATCGGATTAGGGATATGAGGCTATGACGCCATGGGGGTCAATAGGTCAGGGAGGGTGAATCTATGCAGCTGCACCGCATTGGCGAGCGACGATGGCAAGGTGACTTGCGTTGCGAAACGGCCGCTCCAGTGCTCCTTTAAGACCAGAAGCTCCTGCGCCACCAAATGGAGAGAGACAGAGAGGAGAGACTTGGGTGAGAGAAAAGACTGAGTGAGACCTAGAGTTTCTACCATGTGTCATGTGAATCACTATAGTGGCCTAGTGGACCTAGGCTAGTGTTTGGCACAAATTTAAGTTTAGGAGAGGGAAATATGACAAAAGAATCTAGTAATAATTTAGGCTGACTGGGTATGAACAAGACAAATTTAGCCTAACTACTAATATACATATATATTATACTTTGTATATAGTAGATTTTTTGATAAAAATTTTGGGTATTCGATTGAATACCTTTGACTTACTCTAAAACCGCCACTGGAGAGGATAGAGATAAACGGGAGAGAGGGAGTTTGTTAGGGGTAGGAGAGGGAAAGGTTGGTTAGGGTTTGAGATGGGAGAGAAATAAAGATGAGAAGGATAGAGATATAGGGGGTGAGATGGAGGTTTAAACTGCTGACTTTGGGTGCTACAATCTCTTTTTACGTAGAAATTTGCTGATATGAGTATAGTTGAGAGTTAAAATAGCACTACTGTAGATACCCTTAATAGATTACGCAGAGCTCATGCTAAGCTCCAAAAAAGTCTCTGTTTTGTACTGGTAGGGAGTGCCACAAGTAGTACTACTTGTGCTACGCTTCAGAAAAGCCGAAAAAAAGGCTCCAAAGAGCCCGAGGTGGAGGTGCTTCAGGCCTAAGTAGCTCGCGGCCGAGCACGTGGCCTATCTGACGCCGTTGATCTGCTAACCGACGGTGCCGCGCTGAGGCATTCTTTCCGCGGGCGTTCGGCGCGGTGCTATCTGGACCACGAGGGTGACCAGCCGGCAGCACTACTGGCAGGTAGGGTCCGGCATGGCCTGATAAATAAAAGGGAAGAAAGGCATTTCTGCTAAATTTCATCATGACCATATGATGATTGTACCAGAAGATAAAGCGAAGAACTCCGTTGAAACCCGTGGGGGCTGAGCTCTGTTCCACTTGGATTCCCGTTGTACACGTCCCAAGTTTCCAACTGATTCAAAGGCTGTGATCGTTTTGGTTTCAATTTTTAGCTTTCGATTTATTTTTTACTATTCATAAATTTCGTTTTTTTTGAACTTTTGACTTTTTGTTGAGCTTTTTTGTCGGTTCTTTTTTCCCGTATTTGTTTGTATTATACGTAATGGGCTAACATTTTTTTATATTTTTTAATTTTTTAAATTTAATTATACTAAATAAGCCTCTGTCAGTTACAGTGTTTTTTCAGCCAGCTATAGTGCTTTTCAGCCATAAGCCATCAAAAATAAGCACAAATGATCACCATAAATCCTAATACCATTTCTAATATTACATTTTACCCGATTCAAATAAAAAAGAAAGCATTAAATAGATTCAATACATTGGAGGTATCGATTCTAACAAAAAATGCATGTAACCAGACTCTACTTATGAATCGATTCAAAACATTAAACAACTAGAGAGTGCAGTTGACAGAGAATATTATTATTTTGTAGTTTTTTTAATATAACGTGAGTCACAGTTATTAGTAGGAATCGATTCAATACATTAGAGAAAAACAAGCTTATACTTTTATGGTATAACGTTGAATCGACATCGGTTCATACACTAAAGATGGCCTAACTCAACAATTTTGTCTCCCTCCTATTTGTGTGATACTGTAGCGCATCGTGTGCAATAGAGTGATTTGATCCGTGCCGTGCGTGCGTCGTCCGGTGGACAGGAGATGGCGATGGAGGGCGTCGGCAGCTTCGCATGGTGGGCGACGAAGCACGACATCCCTTGCTGGCTGCTCCAAACATCCGGGTACGAGTGAGGGCCAACGACGTACGGGCCATGTGACTGACCTCGAAATGGATTCTGATCGGTGGATGCAGTGAAGGCGCCGGATTTCGGATAGCGCACGCTCGTCGTCTCGCTAGGATTCCCGTCCAAACGGAACAGGGGGCGTGGAACGGCAGGGGAAATATATGCCCCTCCATTCTTTTTTACTTGACATTTTTAATTTTTTAATAGTTTTTAAGATACAATTTTGACCATTAATTTTTGTAACTTTACAATAAAATATACTAATAAAAATATATAAATATTTTTAATGAAAAATTTAATAATATAATTTTTGTATAATCAATTTAGATGGTTTTAAAACCATGCGGCCGCGTTGGCGCTTAATTTGATTGGAGGCTCGATGGCATCCAAGCACGGGCGGATCGCAGCATGTCAATTTTTTCCCGAGCTATTCTAGTTGGTGCGTGGGGCTTAATTAAGACGATAATTTGTTGGTGAAGGCAGGGGAAAAAAACGGATCGGATAGTTTTTGACTGATTTGAATGAAAACGAATACGGATTATGTCGGATCGGATTTTCTTCGGATAATTCTCGGATCGGAAACAAATACGGATTTTTTTGTCGGAAACGAATACGAATACAGCATGCCTGATATCCGACGAATACGGATATAAATACGAATTATCCGGATAATATGAATTCGGATATCCGAATTTTCAGCTCAACATTGCCCAGCCCAAGCCAGCCTCTCTTATCTTCCCTGCAACCAGCCCACTAGCAAATATTTATATTTATTAAAAATAAATTTAGTATTGTCGGTAGATTAAAATTTGTACCGATTAAATTGATGTATTATCGTTTAAATCATTCTGATACAAGTTTAAATTCTTAATGAATTTATTAGTCACATGTAAATGGTAGAAATCCATTAAGAATTATTTAGGACTTTAGAAAAATTAGCTGCCATTTGAAGATTTAAAATATGTACAATGGTATGACTATTGTAGATAAAAATACTTATGCTTGTTTAGATTTTATTAATGTTTTGACAAGGTAAAC
Source organism: Dendrocalamus sinicus (assembly GCA_036346575.1). Lineage (NCBI taxonomy): Eukaryota > Viridiplantae > Streptophyta > Magnoliopsida > Poales > Poaceae > Dendrocalamus > Dendrocalamus sinicus. The sequence continues at coordinate 39,949,727 of CM070648.1, read as the reverse complement.
TATTTATGTGTTTTCATTGATTTTGGATATATAGTTTAAGGGGTTTTTATGTTCCGAAAAATATTCGTGACCGTATTCATTTCGATTTGTATTCGCTCCGTATCTGTATTCGATATTATTCGTATTTGTATTCGTATCCAATGTATCCGTATTTGTATCCGTATCTAAGGAAAAAATATGAAGACAAATATGGTAAAGATATTATCTTTCTATATTTGATCCGTTTACATCTCTAGGTGAAGGTGACAACAATGCATCTGGGAAAAATTACGGTGGCTACGCTATTTTTTCCCCAAGACACACAAGCTAGCACGGTGCAATTTGTGGCTAAGTTACATGAATTCTTCTTCCCGCTGGAGGAAAAACCAGCTCTCTGCGAAACGTCTTTTTCTACCAAACCACTACGTGCACCATGAGAATTTGCTAGCGTGCATAGCTGAATACTACTACCAGATGAGAATCAAGCCTTGCTTAGGCGACTAGTGAAGATGGTTGTATCCTTAGTTTACCAGAGTTCAAACCACATGTTCGGCTCTACGTGTCTCATTTAAGAAAATTTTCTATAAATGGAAGTTGACATGCCCATCGCAAGCGAGACGCCAGTAGTGACTTCGTCATTTCTTTATCAAGCTATACTCGACCAGTCTTTCGTAGACATCGTGTATGTGAGTGTGTACGTGCGATGATGTGCATATGTAGATATGTGTTGTATTGGGTGTATTAAAAAAATACTACTACCAGATGACTCCATGCGCAGTCAACTAGCTAACGGATGCTAATACAGTAGTTGTTGAACTTTTTTTTCTTTCCTGGACGGAGATGGAAGGGGGTTAGTTGGGGCCTGGGGGGTAGCGTCAGCACGCGCACTGGTCCATGGCCGGCGCACGCGCGGGCTACTCGCTTTGCGTTCGTTAACCACGCTTTTCAGCCGTTCATTTCGGCTGCCTGATGGGTTTTTTTCCAGAGTGACTGTTTGTGCGACTGATAAATCATTTTTAAAAAATATCTTAATAAATTATTTTTAAAAAATAAAAAATTGTCTCGTTATTTATTTAGAAAAAATTATAAATTATAAGGAACGGAATCTTTATCCTGGCGCTTGGATGGGACCCGAACCGGAGACGCTTTTAGATCCACCAAACATGGGCTTATAAGAAACTGCTCGGAACCGCGGCTGTGGCCGGCAGGAGGACACGATGTCCTCGTGCTGCTGCCACCATCCGTCAAGTCAGTGTTATTTTGGTCCCCTCCACGGCTTCATCGGCTTCTGCTAGTAGTGGCGGCAATAGCCAATCCACACAGCCAATTTCAGTTTTTCTAGTACTTCAACTCTATACAAGTGTTTTCTTTTCAGTTATAATTAATTTTTTTTAGATAATGGAAAAGTCCGGCCTCTGCAACCGCACACAGCCAAGTCTTACAATATTATCAGCTTATTGCTTACAAATTAAAGAAAATAATACTTTGCTAGAAGCAAAAGTAACTTCAAAAGCAAATTCTAATATAACTTTGCCATCCATTCTTAGCAAATACATCTAAAGCAACAACCTCCAAAGCTTTGCTTGCCAAACGCAACGTCTCTCTTTTGTCTTCACGCTGCAGCGGCGCCCAGAACCGCAACCGATATGCTCCTCTGAAAATAACCTGCAAAAAAGAAACGTTTTGTTTGTTCTCAAAAACAATGTCATTACGAATACACCAAATTGCCCAAATAATTGCAGACCCCACAAAAATCTGTTTTTATCCTCTCGCTTGATGCCCGTGAGCCACCTCCAAGCATGTGAGAAAAGATCTAGGTGGAGTTATCCCAAGAGCAATATGAACAATATTCCAAATAGTTTTAGCTGGCAAACAATTAAAAACAGTGCTTTATCGTTTCATTACGATCACGAAACAACACTTTTGGCTACTGCACAGTTCCTCTTAGCTAAATTATCTTTAGTTAAGATAACCCTCTTTGGAGGTACCAAAGGAAGATTTTGATCTTAAGAGGAGCTTCAACTTCCAAATGAATTTATTAGTGAAGGGGATATGCTGGTTTATCAAGTATGCATACATTGACCGTACAGAGAATTGACCATGATTATGTAGATCCCAATTAAAAACATCCCTCTCATTTGAAAGTTGAACATTGGCTATCTTAGCTACTAGGATAAGCCAAGCCACCAATTTATCCTCAGTTAAAACTCTGCGAAAAGAGACATTAATAGGCACTTGATTCATAACCGTCTCCACAGTTACATGAGGATAATTGGCTATGTTGTACAGACTGGAAAACTGCTCTTTTAAGGGTAAAGAACCTACCCAAGTGTCTTCCCAAAATCTGGTTTGCGAGCCATCTCTTATTTTGAAAGACCCACAACCCAGAAAATCCTCCCGACCCTTAGCAAACCTTTCCAAAATCGAGTCCCAGTGTTTAGATTGAACCTGAGTAAGGCATTTGAAACTCAAATATTTATTTCTGAGTAAGGTTTGCCAAATTCCATCTTCATTCAACAATTTAAAAAGCCATTTGCTTAGAAGACATTTATTTTTGATCCAAAGGTCGTATTCCCAACCCGCCTTGATCTTTTGGACGACAAAGGATGTTCCATTTGGCGAGGCGATACTTATGTTTATCATTCTTGCCTTGCCAAAAAATCTTGACCGATAGAAATTCAGTCTTTTAAGAACACCCTTTGGAATTTCAAAGAAAGACATCATGAACATAGGAAGGCCACTTAGAACTGAAGTCGACAGCACCAGTCTACCCCCATAGGATAAATGCTTAGACTTCCAAGTACTTAGTTTCCGTTTAAATCTTTCTTCTAAAGCACCCCACTCCAAATTTCGAAGTTTTCGGTGGTGCATCGGGATTCCTAAGTACGTAAAAGGGATAGTTTATAATTAATAGTTTATAATTGTAACTGATAGTTTTTTACCTTAACATAAGTATTTATATAAACGAACCGAATACTAATAAACCATTTTGAAAAGATTGTCTTAATAAATCGTTTCGAAACGACAATGAAGAAGATGTCTCGTTTGTTTATTCGAAAAACATAAGCTATAATATAGAAAAAGTTGTACAATACTACCAGATGATCAATTGGCTATAGGTCCGGTCTTAATTTTGTACAGTCACCAAATCATCCTTAAGATGGCAGAGATCACGGCATCTTTTCGATCGATCATTCTGTGGCTGAAATCTTGGATGGGTTCTATCTTGGACTATGTCTTATGATTTATGACTGTGTTTTTTAAATTCTGAGTTATTTATGAGAGATAGTATAAATCTATTGTAGCTACAGTACATAAACATAAGCTGTAAGCACAAATAAACCCACCCATTAGCTTGTGATCCATGATCAGACTGGCATGCACTGCCCCAGAGAATCTACGCACATTCTGCAGGCCCCATATTGCACCGGCATTCGGCAGTGATCGATCTCGCATCCAATAAAGCGAGGAACATCATATGCATAGTTGCATACTACTAGCCATGCCTAGTTGCCTTGTGCAGGTGACTAAGAGTAAACCGGAGACGTCAAAGAAAGGCATCTTAATCAGAGTAGCAACCTGTAGCTGCTATGCTACCGTGTCCTCTCTTGGCAGTTGGCACCATTCATTCTGCAAGAAGTTTCGCTAACTTTCTCATCGTACGGCTCAGCTATGTGTTGCCCGGAAGAGGTCGCATTTACGAGTTTGGGGCCTTTGGGCAAGTGAGAGGTTGGATGGTCGTCAACCGTCATAATCGTAGAACTATAGTATATTCATACATCAGGCCACAGTCTTATTAGTAACATCGCTTGATTACTACTACTAATCAAGGTGGCGTACGCCAAGAAGTCTGAACAACTCAAATCGACCAGCAGGCAAGTCGCAACCACACGAACGAGTGATATTTCGGTGACTTCGTGCATGCTGTAGGACTGATACGGCAATTGAGAAGAGTAAATTTTTCTTTAAGTATTCGTGGATTATTTACTTCAATAGCTATGAAATACGATAAAAATGGAGAACCCAAAATTTCAAAAATTAAATTCAATTCGGTGAACAATAAAAACAACACTATTTCAAATCCAAAAATTCATTTAACTTTTGATCCTTAGAACCAAAAAAACTTAAAATTTGAACTAAGCCTAGATCACAGCCTTAAAACTTATCCCAACCAAAACTATACAAAAATAAAAAGAATTAGGATCTTTTGATTCGTGAAGCTCTGTTGTACTAAAAACAAGATAAAACCACAAATTAAGCAGACTTTCAACCCAAGGCTCTAAATCACTTGATTCAGTATAAACCTTTTCTATGATGTCAAGAATTTATTTCAATCACGATCAAGAAAATCATTGCAAAAATTCTGCCATTTTTTCGTTTGAAGAAAGGTTGCATTAAAACCGAATAAAAACAAAAAAACAGTGAATATGACTCGCTTGTAGGTGAATGATAACCAAGATGACTTTACATATATTCTCACATATCACAGTAAGTTAGAACACCTAAGGAATCGAGGCAAAAACAATTTGATCGAGAAATCACTCGGAGAGACCAAACTAAGCAAAAATCAGGTAACTTTGAAAACTTGCCAAATCTGATGCCTAAATGGAGAGTGATTGATTTTCAAGGTATATCTCCATCACTTATTCATTCTTAGCATACATCAATATCAAGAAAGGGGAGAGGAAGGATCAAAACCAACCAAAATAAGAGAAAATTAACCAAAACAAGAGTGATCCATAAGAGATAAACAAAGCTGATACATTAATATTTGAGGATAAAAATTTTACAATCATTCCACTAGGAGAATAAGATAGTACACCACATCATTCACACTTCTCAAACTTTGACCCTAATACACTTGGTTTGCACGAGCAAAGGTTGATGATTAACTTGCAAGTCTCTATCCCAACCCGTTAAATAGATAAGCCAACCAGTCACATCTAATCCTAATAGATATTATCTACTTAACACAAATAGAGGAAACCTATTAACCCCACACAGCACAGGTTTTACTTATACACTACAGTTATATACGCTTTTGAAAGCACATAAGTCCGAATCTGTTATGTCCTCAGCCTTTGATCCAACTTGATCTTCTCAGCTTCTTCTTGACCTAAACCACTCTCCTAAACGTCGTAGTTTTGATTCAAGATAGTTTTCGGTATTTTGATTAACTTACCAAAATACCCTTTCTTAACACGGTCTTCATCTTTCTTTGCAATTAATCGTCATGCTTGCCACATGTTGGTGAGATCAGTTTTCTCACACAAAAAGAGATCATTTATCATATTTTATTTTTAGTTCAAGAACAATGAGGTATTCCTTAGTCCGCAAGCTATACCCAACCTGAGCCAGAAAAGTCTAGAAAAAATAAACTCAGACTTCAATAAAGAACTAATATAACTTGATCTAAAACTCAATTTAGATGCAAGACTTAGCCTATTTAACATGGCTTGGATTATAAGATGATCATTAGAGCAAAACTAGTCACAAGATCCAACAAAATAAGATTTTAGTTCAAATTTATCACATTTAAGCAAGCTAGCATAGCAAAGATAAGCTATACATAGAAAGATATGCTAAATCTAAGAAATAAAATATGGTAAGATGTAAAGTAAGATATCATATCACACAAGAATAATAGTAAAAGCCTCTATATAATTATTTTTATAACAAAGTTGCTGAAATTAAATATGCATTATGATACAATGGATGCAAAAAAGTCAAACCCCACTCAAAACAGCTCAAAAGGACTAGTAACTCCCAACCCCCCCTCCGCGGGGCAAAACATGTCTCTATGAAAATGGTATCCAATATCAATGTACTTGGTCCTGAAGTGTTGTATTGGATTTTTTGCAATATTTATAGCACTAATGATGTCATGGAAGAGAGGAACACTATCTAAGACCAACCTATAGTCCCGTAGAGTAGATAAGATCTAGAGAACCTGAGAGCAACTACTATCAGTAGCTATATACACCAGATCAAAAGTGGACTGTCAACAGAGAACTGCTTCCTAGATGACCAAGAGATAAGAGATGTGTCTAGCAAATGACAAGTACTAGAAGTACTCTTCTATCTATTATATACCCCACAAAATCAGCATCAGAAAAGCGCGAATAGAGAGTGTAAAATCAGAAGAGTACTAGAGTCCAAAGTCAAGAGTATCCTAAAGGTACCTAAAGATGCGACATACTGCTTGAAATATGAGGCACGAGGGAAAGCCTGAAATTAAGTGTACAGACACACAACGAACTGTATGTCTAGCCTCGATGCCATGATGTAAAAGAGTGAGCCGATTATGCTGTGGTACTCATTCTAGTCCACTGGCTCTCCATCCTCATTAGGATTCAGCACAATAGAAGTGGCAATTGGAGTAGACATAGGCTTACTGCTTCCTATATTGAAGCACCTAAAAAGATCTTAAGCCTATCATATCAATCCTATTTTGAAATTTTTTTAAAATAGAAAAATCTTAAGCCTATCATACTAAGCTCTATAGGATTGGTTCAATCCATACAAGGCTTTGGAGAGCTTACACACATAGGTTGGGAACTTGAGATTTTTAAAACCAATAGACTGCTTGACATAGACATTTTTTTCTATAAAACCATTTAGAAAAGAGAGCTCTTCTTCTATTAAACCGTTTAGACAAGCATTTTTTTACATCCATTTGAAAAAGTTTAAAGCCCTTACATGTCACGAATGCTAGTAATATGCTAATGGATTCTAATCTACCTATAGGTACAAAAAGCTCTTTAAAGTCTTAAGCCTTATACCTAGGAAAAACCTTGAACTACAAGCCTACCCTTGTTGTGAACTGCCAACCCATCCTCACTTTGATTATTTTTTAAAACTTATTTTGTTCCAATTATATTATGATTAGAAGGAGGTTCAACTAAGATTTAGACTTGGTTTCTTTCAAAGTTCTCAAGCTTTTCATGCATGACATTGATCCAAGAGGAATCAGATAAAACATGGATGACATCTAGGGGCTCAAAAGATGCAACAAAAGTGGAATGTACACAAGAATATGGAGAGATAAACCTAGAATGAATAACTCGCTAATGGAGATCTCAAATCATCTGCTCTTGAGGGTGTATGATTGAATATGAAGAGGAGGTCCTGATATAGACGTAGCCTCTACCTCATGGGTTATGGAGATAGGAGCAGAGCCACTCAAAACGCTGGTGAAGGAGGGAGGAGGCAGCTCTGGTGAAGTTGGGATAGTAGAAGCAGCCTCTCCAACCAACTCAAGAGTGACTAGAAAAGGAATTAGATCCTTACCCTCTAAGTCAGGGTCGTCACCGATGAATATGCTCTCCTGATCACTGTATACCTGTGTACCTATACTATCGGGTCTAGTACCAAGACTAGCCTCACTGAAAGTGACTTCACAAATCTCAATGATTTTGTTAGTATCTAAATTAAAAACACTAAAGCCATAAGAATGAGTAGGATATCCAAGAAAAATAATATCATAATATATAGATTCAAATTTATCCAAGTTGTCATATTTAATAATGAAACACTTGCAAGTTGCAACAAAATATTTTGAAATAAGAGACACTAGACCTATGACCAAATATAAGCTCAAAAGAAGTCTTGCCTGTATACAATCTCAAGAAAACTCTATTGGGCATATAGCAAGCAATAGAAATCACCTCAACACAAAATCTCATAGGGGTGCTATGCTCACCTAATATAGTCCAAGCCATCTCTATAAGTGTTCTGTTATTTCTCTCTACAACCCTATTCAGTTGGGAGACTCTAGGTGAGGAGAACTGATGTTCTAATCCTCTCTCATGGTTGAAAGTTGTAACATCCTGTTTTTCAAAACCTTTTTGAAGCTTTTAAAATAAAATTTACCATTTGGATTTTTCTAGAATTAATTAAAGCTTAACTTGATTTTTGCAAACTAAAAGTATTTAATGTGACTAATTTAAACTTTAACTATTATTGTAATTATTTTATTTGGATTCCTTGTGTTGTAGGGAATTTTTCTAAAATTTTTAAAATTTTCTAGGTTTATTGGGTATTTTATAAAGCTCAATTGAATTTATTTGAATTCTTGAAATTAAGAAAATCACTAAAATCCCCTAAAGCCTCTAGGGCCAAAACCCAAAGGTCCGGCCTACCTTCTCTCTGGCCTGCGCGTAAAGGAGATCAAGCGAGAAGACAAACAACTTACAATCGAAATCTATATCCAGTAATTTATATTACCTTTTCTTCTGATTTGATATTTGTTTTCAGGTATTATAAAGCGAAGGCAATCATTCACCTTCTCTAATTGTGCCATACGATCCTACACTTTTCTTCTCGGCGTGCACTAGGAAGGAAAGAGAGTGGGATATCTAGACCATTGCCACAGAGAACACCTGCACAGGGTGACAATAAGGTTTGTGGGCAATGCACATCAGCGCGACCGCTCGCTTCGCTGCTTCATTTATGTTCTACATTGCATCAAACCTATGCTGCTTCCTATTCTTCATCAAGCCTAACTACAAGTCGTTCATGTAACCAATTGGCTTTGTTATATAATTTTTTTTAGCATAGTTCGAAGTGTAATATGTTGCCTACTGGTAGTATTGATTTATGCATAACTAGTTATTTATGATATTTAACTTATAGTAAAATCTAGAATTAAAATATTACGTACATGTCCAACAAAAGGAATAGTTGGTGTGTGTAATTTGCAATGCGTGAGAACGTTCTTTTACCGCAAGTTTCTCCTGCCTCTGAGCTTATCTTTTGCATGAGCTGCTGCAGCAACAGCGTCCTGCAATGGAATTTAGAGTTAGCCAAATAAAAGATGAGTGATCGACAATATCAGTGAAACTGGGAAAAATACCCCGCCAAATTTATATTTTGGGAGGATCTCTTGGGTGCTTTTCATTTTTGGTTTCTGAACATCGCTTGATCCTTCAAATAGTTTCTCCATCTCTAGCAAACAGCAGACATTACGGTCAGAAATGGAGTAGCTTTATCCTTCAAACTACAGCAGACATTACGGTCGTGCCTGTTCTGTTCTTGTTGGCCGTGCTCCATCATCAATCTCTGCGTAAATAATTGTGTTCGTTGTTCAGGACCTCAGGTGAATAAGAGAGAGATCACCAATTGTAAATTCTTCCTTTGGATTATTAAGTTTGCTATTGACGGTTGAACAGAATGGATTTTTTTAAAGAAACGCGCCTCTAATTGTTCACTTAGGTTCTCTGCAGTGAAAATTCCCTTCTATTTCGAATTTCCTATGAATTCTTATATGATGCCAGTGTGCCACCAAGAATTCGAGCTGCTAGATTCTATATTAAACTTCATGTGAAGCCAACATAGAGAGAGTTCACGCAGGAAAAAGAAAACAGAGACAAGATCAAATAAAGCTCAACCTGCCTCCTTATCTGGTTGCGGAAATCCAACAGAGCAGATGGAAACACCATACAAAAGACATGCAATAAGTACCTGAAGCCATTCTCATAGAGAGAAGACTGCATATTCAGATCCTATTACCTGCGATGGAGGATACACACAGAGCAGCGTGAGAAAGACAGCCTTTGTTCTAAACTGTGAAATTCAACATAGCAGAGGTAAATTTTCGAGCTCCCAACGTGGGATACCATCATACCAGCCAGCAAAGAGATAAAAGAGAACAGGGACAATTTTTGCTGGCTAGAAAAGCCTGGTGCTTATTTTTGGGCAGTACACGTCTGGTTTTCTATCTCTCTCTCTCTCTCTCTCTCTCTCTCTCTCTCTCTCTCTCTCATCCTGGCTTTGGCGGTATGGCCTATGGACATTGGGACAAGGCTCCGAAGTCAAAACTTTCTAGCCCATTTCTGTGCAAACAAACAATCCCCACTAATTACAATCAATGCTATTTCTCTCTTCTCTCGTACATCTCTCTTATTGTTCACAACCTCTAAATGAAAATTGAGGGCCATAGATATTCCCTCATTTACATTGTTTTTTAATTCTTTTAGACACTCATGTTTTACCTTGATTTATTCAAACATCACAGCCAACAAGTTAATCTCTACAAAATCCCGCTGCATCGCGTGGGTATTGGCTAATGAGCAACAGCCTTAAGCACTTAACATGAAAACATATTAAAACATTGGTAAAACAAAAGTGTGCAAGCAAACCGCCTTAAGAAAATCGATCCTAGCGATGTCTGCGAAAAAAAAAATATACAGATGCTCCTCGGCCTCGAGCTATAGAAATAGCCGTCGTGAGCCAATCCAAGCACATCTCCTGGCCCAAGTGTTTAGGTTCGCCAGTTGCCACCAAAGAGTCGTCCAGCCGGCCAATTTACCATATTCAGTCCTGGGTTAAGCTCGCATTATACAGGAGCCAACTTTTTCACACTAGGCTGAATTCTCTGGGGCCTGGGCTATATGCCTATGCAATTTATCAATTTAGAGCGTGCAGTTCTGTATTCATATGACACAGCTATTGAAGACACAGAAACTGTGAAGTCTAACCTGGTGTTAAAGATTACCGACTTCACTTTACACTTTACAGTACTAGAAGGCCAACCGTGGATCACTGTACAATCTACTCTTTATGAGTTAATGACGGCAAGGAAGCTGGACAATCTGATCACATGTTATAAATTAACTTCGGTTTACAGGACCAGCAGCCAACTTGCTTCCTTATTTAATCTACTCGACAGTAAAATAACTTACTATGAACTTTACATTCAGTTTCTAACAAAAAGGACTGAAAATTGGACAAGAAACAACGATCAGAAATTAGATCAGGCCACACAAGCGGGGCCTAGAGCAAAACTGCTTTCCATTTGCTTTCACCAAGGCCACCACTCCGGCTGTCAAGCCCGCGCAGATAATGGAGGAGATTAAGTGTTGTGCATTCCGTCCAACTGCAGATGAGACGAGATCATAAATACATCATGCTAAATGGGAACCTTTGGAGTGAAGATGAGTACGAGGGCAGAGACCTTGACTAAGAGTGAACGTTGTCACAGTAATCCCACCAACTATGATTGCTGACGCCACAGGAAGATACTGCAGTTGTTTTCCCAACAATTGCGAAAGGAGAGATCAGAAGAGCTTACATGGTTCATGGCAAGTATAGTAGTTGGACCATAGAAGAGTGGTAATCTAATCCCCATCAGAGAAACAAAAATGCTCAACACTACCGCAGGCAAAATATTAGTTGCTTACCGGTGCAGATTCAAATCCGCTAATTTGAAAAGGAGAAGAGATGCCTTTGCTAACTGTGTAGTAACCGCTGATAAGGTCTAGAGCATCCTGAAGTTGAAAAATGAAGTATTAAAAGAACCACATGATCAGCACAGCTTTGTAAAATAGAAACTGTACTACTAAGCAAGAAGGGTGTTAGAAGTCATAATCTAGCATGAAGCGCATGTGCAAGAATAGGTTATTATTACTTGAAATGGTTGATTTTGCACATAAAGTAAATTAAATTTTTATCTAACATTCTAAATCAATATAACGTGTTGCATCCTTAAAAATGGAGAGGGATGATGCAATGGACTTTTGCTAGACCACAGGACATGAAGTTTAGTAAAGTGTGTTAGATAGAGCAGTAGGAATGGATAAATAGTTCACTTCTATATTGCACAGCCCAAATGGGCAATATATAATAGAAGAAACACAACCTTAAAACTCTAGAATAATAGGAAATGACATCAATACCCTTAACACTCCCTCAAATACAAGACATATGCAATAACATTGCATTATGAATGGTTAACATTAAAATAGGAAAATTTCAAAATCTAAGTCTTGAAGATGTCGTCACAGCATGCAGCTCTTGGAAAATTGTGTCGAGTACCAAAAGATATCCTCCCATTCGGAATTAGGTAGCAGCCCATAAAACACAAGCAGTAGGGGTTGGGGAAGTAGAGGTGAGCAGGGGCAAAGACGACAGCGGCAACACGATAAAGAAGATGTAGAAGGTGATACAAATAGAGAGACCCATCAAATCAAGCCGAAGTGAGATAGAAGCATAGCAGCATAGATCAAAACCCGTTACAGTAGCGGCACGGAAGAGAAGCGCGACGGCTTTAGAAACTCAGGGCAGCGGCTCAAAAAGAAGAGCGATGACTGTGGCCATGTGAAAAGGAAGAAAAGGACTACACTTAATCCAAGAGGATGGACCGTAGCTAGCAAAGCAATCGGCTGACTGACAAGGATTTTGTGAACTTGTACAGTTTTGACGAACTGAAAGAGAGATATTACGGACTTGGATGGACGCAATGGAAGGTTCAATATACTAGCAGTAGAATAAGACCCATCTCATCTCCCTCAACTCAATAGGTTTGGCTTAAGGATAATCGCGGCAGCAAGATAAATATCAGCACTACAGAAGGCAGAGCAGAGGAGGATGAGGAGCAGATCTTCCGTGCGCTGCTCTGTGAAACCACTTTTCATGACCCAAAGAAGGGAAGTACTAGCCACTATTCTCCCTCAATGGCTTAGCCTCCTACACCTATCATTGCCATTTCTCTCCTATCTCCTCTCCATTCTCACCACTCTCTCCAGTCGCGGGCTCCCATCAGCTCCGCATCCTCCCGATGATGAGTGAGCGAGGATGACTTGACCCGGGAGACAAGCGAGTAGGGCTGCCATTGGAGGAAGACGTCACGAGTGAGGGGAAGGCGTCGCCTGGCCAACGGTTACATCAACCGGCGTCTGCTCGCCGTTGCGGTGCGCGAGCGCACGGGCGCACATGCTGGAGCCGGGCCATCCTCACATCCTGCCGCCTCCAGACCGAGGTGGCCGCCGGAGAGGCCGAACGCAGCGAGTGAGAGCCCTGAGACGCCGGATCCGATGGTGGTGACGCTCGAGGACACCGGATCTAGTGGTGAACAAGGCTCGTAGATGCCTTGCGGCCTGGCGGCGGCGACAGTGGGATTTGTGTCGTTGCGGACAAGGACGGTGTCAACGAGGGGAATGAGGGAGTGGAAGCGACGTGAGATGAGGGAGCAGCGGCCAAGTGCCTCCCCTCCAAATACGGGCGAGGCAATGTTGGGAGGCCAGATCCAGTGCGGATCCAGTCACATCCAGGCTGGCGGTGGCCGGATCTGGCTGCTGCGAGGAAGGCCATGCGGATCGGGTTCGGAAGCGAGGTGAGGCCAGATCCGGGCTGGGGTGGCACGGTGACGGCAGGAGGCGGTGCAATCGTAGTAGGTGAAGCAAAAGCAGATGTGGCAGAGCGAGGGGACAACGGCGGCAGCCGGCTGTGACCGGCGACGGCGGCGGCCGTCAAGGTCTTCGGGCCGTCTCGTCGTCTTCTCCCCGAAGAAGCCGCCAAACCATCGCCTCCTCTCCTCGGATTACGAGGAGAAGACATGATGAACTAAGAAGTAGCCACCCCGGGAGTGGAGATTGATCCTTCTGGGGGCAGCAGCAACGGAAGAGGATCAAGAGCTAGAAGAGACCTAGAGCTCTAATACCATATGAGATAGAGCAATAGGAATGGATGGATAGTTCACTTCTGTAATGCACAGCCCAAAGGGGCAATATATAGTACAAGAGACACAACCCTAAAACCCTAGGACAATAGAAAATGACATCAATACCCTTAACAAGGTGCTCCAACAAATGAACTGTATTACAAGCTCATAGAAGAAACAAACCTAAAAAGGATGGTTCACAAATAAAAGTACAGCAACTATTGATGATAGCACATATTAGGTAAGAGCTCCTACAAGATACCAGAACAGACAATATGGCTGCCACTTACTTGTCGCACTCCGTCATGAAAATTATTTAAATAATATCGTGAAAGAGCACTCATGCCATCTTTAATTAATCCAGGTAATGTCTGCTTTCCGTACCTGTATTATTTAAGTTTCCGTCATGGAAGTTGACAGTATGCACATAACACAGCTGATGCAGGAATTATTGATGTAGGAAGGCATGCTAGAATTTACCTCACTAGGTCCCCTTTTAAAGCATAAGAACCAGCATATTCAAGGCTTAGCTCATCTCCATGATCAACCCATACTGCCAAGCATGAAAATAATACATGTAAAACTGTCTAAAGCACCACATTAAAATTCAAACATTCCTTACATTTTTTAAATGTATCATTAATGTCATCAGATTGAGAAATGCTTTCATCTGATGACAACGCCCCCATTCGCTGCAGCTGTGACTCCAAAGATTTTCTTGCAAGGAAACTCTGGAAAGCAAAAAAAAGGCACTCAAAAGGAATTCATAACTAGAATATGAAACAATAAGGCCCATTTATACTGGACCATTCAAATACTATGACGGCATTTTGAGATTTTCTATTCTATTTTTTAGTATTCATTCGGCTGCATCCTCATTTTAGTCCCGAGGGATTATTATTGCCCTGGTATTGTAATGCAGGGATGCTCAATAAGGCAGAACTAGCTATCTTAGGGCATAGTTATTACTAGGGTCTAACTAACAAGTAATGAATTGAAAGGATTTAGGATGATACAAGCTTTGCAATAAAAAACCGCTTATTAAGGAACCGTCATGGTAGCACAATAACATAGAAACTCAAATTAATTATAGTCATATGCATTGGCTAGTTAACAGTTTGATGGGTTATCAAGACAGAAGTACAGAACTTTTAGCAAAATGTGTGAAGGGCTATAAAGATAGAAGCCATAGAAATATACGTTATTAACATCATTTTGAAAATAACTGCAGTTTATCAACTTAAATCACAGAAATAAGATGTAGTAGACCTGTGTCACATTTGTACGGTCCAGGCAATCAATGCAATTGGATCTAACTACACCACTTTGCTCCAATAATATCTCTCCTTTCGAGTTCATAAGAAAGTATCTGCTCAGCTGGCCCAGAAATGGATCAAAAACAAATTACTTGCCACAGTTAAACCTTGAGTAGCTGAAATAAATCCTAAAGTAGTATCATCAGGAAAAATGGAAAGTATGAAATATTGGGTATTTAAAAATTACCCTTGTTTCTGAATAGTTTCCTCAATTTGATTGTAGAGACATTGCAAGTTATCAAAGTTCCCTCCACAACAAATATGATGGAAATCAAAATGCACATATCTGTAAGAGAAAAGGAACACACTCAGAGCATAGGACAAACAAATTTTATGTAAATGATAATCCCTGGGAGATGGTAATTATTTCAACACTTGCAGCTTTTTTTAATCACAAATCAATAGAAGGAATAGATAAGCACTTTCAGGAAACATAAAGTACCTGATATCAGGAAACTTCTCCATTTCAGCAGCAAATGTATTACTTAAATTTCCTTCATCACCTTGCTGCAACCAAAAATAAACAAGTTAAATGAACTATCAAATGTCTCTGTCTCGAAAGTTAAATTATTTTACCAAGTATAAATTAGTGAAATATGAGTGATTACTCCTCAAAGTGCACCATACCAGGGATGCAAACTTCCCTATATATACATATGGAGTTGAACTTTGAATTGTTGCTTCTTTTTCAAGAGGTCATATATATATGGCATATCCATCTTCTCAAGAAGTCAAGACATTGCTTCAAACAAATTTTTTCTTCTATTTTAATGTCATTTTACCAATCCAGCATAGAATTCAAGCAACCAAAGAACTGAATGTTGTAGCACAAACTTAGTTCTTGATTTTGAACCAAGCTAAAAGATCACATGGACTATGCTTGATGCTACACAAGTTCTTCATATATTTTAGCCCAAAATGTGAAGACAGAACTAAATCAACATACCAGTAAATCAGGAACTTATTTGATCAAATAATGATTCATAACATCAATATGAACACAAACATACTTTATCAGTCAAATCAACAACCAGAGTCTCTCCGTATCTTTGTGAAAGATCATGAAAATGGCGTTGAACAACCTTCGTCTGTGAGCAATAGTAGTTTGAGAGAGGTCAATAGCTTATATTCAGTGAGAGAGGTCATTAGAGATGCAAAGTGATGGTGATATGTTCCTACCATTTCTTCATGTTCAATAATGCTGAGTTGCGGCTTGTAGCTCAAATCAACTATTTGCTCCCAGAGAAGTGGAATGGAGCCTCGAACCTAACAAAGGAGTTAGTAAGCTTGTAAGGCATTGCAAACGGGACACAGTACAACTCAATCACAGTCTAAACATGCACTTAATCCTTAAATGTTTGTCCATGCTATTTGATTCACACTATTTGTAATACAAATGAAAGTAAGGATTCTTTGTCAAATACCAAGTCTGAATGCCAACATATAACATAGCATTAATAACAAAAGCTAAGATTAAATCTAAGTTCTCTTTCGAATGTGACATGAGTGTCCAGCAATGAAGTTTCTCATTAGATCATGAAGCCACCTGTATAAATGAGGACGTCAAACCTTCGTACTCAACGAGCTGCTCTGTCTCGACAAAATTAGCAGTGGCACCTTCAAGATTTGCACCCCTTCTCCACATTCTTGTCCCTACAATCAATGCATGACAATAAATCATTAATTCGAAAGTATCAGTATTTTTTCTAAGTTACTCCTTGTTTCTGCTTTCAGGTTAAAGCATCAGAAAAGAAAATGAAAAAATTTTGCAACCTAAACGCCTATTGCATCTCCGAGAGAATAAAGTTATTCTGACAGGTGCATCCTTCAAGGTAAATTGTGCTCTCTGAAAACGTGAAGTAGTCAAGGAAAAACCAATTCCTGAATGAAATAAAAACAGTGGGGAATGCATTGCACAATGGAAAGAAAAGTCACGGGATTTTGTTCAGTTCATCTTCAGCAAAATAAACCTTGATAAATTACATACCCAGCAACAATGCCCTCTTGGATAGCATAGAGAATCCAACATGCATAGAACGCAAGTAAACAGTACACAACACTAAAGAGTGAAGATATTAATAATATTGTATCATGGAATTTGTTGAAATTTTAGGATATTTCCTTGGATCAGCGGAATGATAAACTCATCAAGCTGCAACAAAATATCAAAAAAATGAGTAAAAAGGATAAGAATACGAATGCATTTTTTAATCCCTTCAAATAGGACTACCTTAGCTTCAATAAACTCCTCTATCAAATTCTTGTTCCAAATAAACCGTGGATCAGCCTGAAAAAATAGACTTAAAGAACAGTGAGCATGAAAGAATTTTGGTACATAGCCTGATTCCTATCAAGAAAGACTAAAAGGGCGAAATTGTAATATAATCAGAAAAGGCTTCTACAGGTTTAGAATCTTACAGCATGTCTCCAATTATCAAACTCACTATTCACATCAAAATTCCATGCAGACTGCATATCAAGCTTCAAATGAAAGTTGCAATGGAACATGGGAAGCTCAATTCTACATACATTACAAATCACGTTTGTGTGGGGAAGCATTATAAATGCACGGATTAAGATTAATAATATCCTTTTCTAGGATTAGAAGATGCATACAGGCACAGACCATCAGGAATATATACCGCTCAGCTCAACCAAAAAATTGATAGTGGCAGTTCAGAATGCCAGTATATGATTTGGTTTTGTTTATAGATCACAGGTCTTTAAACTGTTAAGTGCTTGCTTTCAGGTTTTGCCTTTTTCTATTAGTTTGCAGTTACATATGCATGCTTAACAATTCAGTTCATCCTACTTGGATCACATGTTCACACTTATAGTTGCAAATAAAGCAAAAATGGTAGATTGGCAACAAAATAAATAAATAAAGACAACAGCCACAAAGATTCAAATATTATGGAACATACCAAAAACTAAACTGTAAGTGATAAATTGTCACTAACCTGCTTCCATAGTGGTTTATGTGCCCTTCCTGCAACCAACTTTGATGCTCTCTGCAAGCTACAAATAACAACTCATATGACAGAGAACATAACAGGTCACAAAATTTATCATAGAATTGTGAACATACACTAAAAGAATATACATCTTTGGGTTGCCTTTTCCACAGACATGCATGACAGAATACTTACTTCAATGTCAAATCCCTGTCGTATGAGTAATACAGTCCGCAAGTAGTTTCTGCAATTCTCAAGAGAGACATAAAGTAGGCCTCGTCTCTTTTCTGCAGGCAGATATATACAAAGGTTAAAATGCAATCCCGCAACCAAATATACCAGATAAAGATAATTAATGCCCTAGTTATGACCAAACAATGTGAGTTAAATTGCACATTGAGTAATCACTTTTGCATACTTCCTGTGAAGTTAAATGCTTTATGGCCTCGTTGCAGCATAAGAATTTCATCTTGTTCACATGGTAAACAGGGGAACCCTGATAAGAGCCAGCATCCTTTCGAGAAGTGATGACAAGTACGTAGCTTCCTGATAAAAAAACAAAGTTTTGATATGTATAAGACCCACTCCATCATAACAATCTAATTTCCAGAAATGTTATTGACAAACAAACTAGCTGTGCTGAAGTGGAAAAATAATGGAGAATACACAGGAAAATCATTCTATCTAATTTAATGACTTTCATATTAAAAATATTTACGAATGTTATCTAGTAGAAACATAAATTCGATTAACTCAATCTGTACCATCTACAATAAATTCTTGAACACCTGAGATTCATGCACACCTATGATTGACTGTACACAAAGTACAGTTGTTGCACAATAATAACCTGTATTTTGGGTTTTGTGACTTGTTCACACCCGCTACTCTAGTTAATTTTAGTTAGTTATCATGGTATCGCATGTGTTTATATTTTCTGGCAATATGGCACTCTGCAGCTCGTGCGAAACTGACAAACCCAATTCAAATCAACAAATTATAGAATATATCTAGTTTTCCCAGAAGAGCATAGTATGACCAAATTCTAGTTTAGGACAAGCTACCAAGTAATATATTGCTTCCTGGCCGAAATAAAAATCAAGTAACAGATTGCCAAAAATGGAAGTTTATGCACCAAAACGCTGTGGATTTTTATGCAACTTTCGTTGATGCCACAATTGTAGCTTGCGCACTGGAATTACTTCTTTGGCATTTGTAAACTGCCTGGATAATCTTCTGTTTTAACCATTAGCACCAGTACACAGCCAAATGCAAAATAACAAAATGTTAGCCTTCTAGGTTAATAAATAGTCAATCACCCAGTGTAGCCTCCTTCAAGTATAAATAGGATCATATGCAATAATGCAAGTTACATGGAGAGCTAGCTTTAAGATCCAGGAGCAAATCTAGATCAAATCACCGCTAAGAAGCACACCACTCATATAAAAACTACGAACAAATTTATCCGAAATGGGCGCGACGAGAGTCACCAGCTCCCGCAAATGGCGGCAGCTTCACTCACCGGCAAGCAACCTAATCACGCCGGCCACTCCGTATATTCTCGAGACCTTGCAGTCGCTCCCCGACGCGGCCTCCTCTGCACGCGAACAAACGCACGGGTAAACTAACACCGATTCACGGGCCGAACACCAGAACAAACCAAATCCAGAGGCAAGCCGCGAAAATTTTCGCACAACGACGCGGCTGGCGAGGTGCTCTGTGGTTTAGGGCGTGACCTGGGGAGAGCGGGCGGAGGGAGCCGTCGGAGCGGGCGACGGCGAAGGCGCCGCCGCCGTCGAGCGAGCGGATCACGTAGCGGTCTCCGAACTCCCGCAGCTCGAGCTCGCGACTGCAGGTGCCTGGCCAGAGGGGCTCGTCGGCGAGCAGCGGCGCTTCGTCGGCGTCGGTCACCATCGGCGAGGCGTGCGGGGCTTCGTTTCGGTTGGGCTGGTTTCCCGGATCCAAAACGTGGGGAGAGAGGAGGGGGAAACAGGTGTTGCTGACTCGGTATTACATGTGGGCCACCTTTGGATTTACTCGCTCGGGCCCACGAGTAGTTGGGGAAAGGGGCCCGCAGGATGCGAACTACCACTCTACCAGGTGTTTCGCGGCGC
This sequence comes from Dendrocalamus sinicus, assembly GCA_036346575.1. Classification (NCBI taxonomy): domain Eukaryota; kingdom Viridiplantae; phylum Streptophyta; class Magnoliopsida; order Poales; family Poaceae; genus Dendrocalamus; species Dendrocalamus sinicus. Next base: position 39,929,926 of record CM070648.1, on the reverse strand, counting down.
CCGGCGAGCAAGCGTACGCGTGCGTTCTTTTATGGCTCTGTTTTAGTACTAATGCGAAAATTTATGTAAAGGGTTAAATGTTAATAAGTTATTTTAAAAATTATCTCGATAAACTATTTTAAAAAATGAGAGAGCAGCCATGCTGTGACCTTTTCACTTCGTGGTTCCAGACTTTCGATGTGTAACTCTTTGTATAGCTTTTGATTTTCATCTCAACTGCTCTCGAAAAATAAGGTAGTTGTGTACTTTTTTAAAAAAAATAAGGTAGCTATAATATTAGATATAGTTAAAAGATATTAGCTCAGTAACGAGAGAAAGCTCACCATATCCAACATGTGTGTTCCGTGCGTACACTTCAACGAGAAAGTTGTTGTGTTCTTTTTTTTTAGACCAAGGTGGTTGTGATCTTAGACATACTTAAGAAAGCTATGTCGAGTAGGACATGCATATATACCATCCTTTCTTTTATGTTGTATCCAAGATTATTGTAATTTAGCTTCTAAGTAACAAATCTGTTGAATTGATTCTTAAAAAAAAGATATTAGCTCAGTCAGTAAAGAAGTTCACCATATTCAAATGTTGTCCATAACGTACACACAAGTTATTTAGACCGAGGCAATTGTGACCTTAGACATGGCTCAGTAAGAAGATAAAGGTCATCATATTCAGATCATGTATGGACATGCTCTTTTCAACTTGTAAAAATTGTTTTTCGGTTTTTCTACAGTAACTAACTTTTAAACAGAGTATCTTTTAAGATAAAGTCTACTAATTAATTATAGTATATATTGTACTGACTTCATTTATATCGACAAAAACCGTACGTGAGTTTCTGTTACTCTATAATCTCTCTTACGAATAGCCTAAAAGTTATAAGCCACAGCCAAAAGCATAAGTTTTAACAGAAAAAATAGGCCTTCACTTTTACGCGTAAACATCAGTGCATTTTAACGAGAAAGTATGGACCTGTTTTGTTGGTGCCGGAGCGATGTACCTGAGAAAAATTGGTGCCTAAGGGCAGTATGTAAATCAGAAATTTTTTTGCCTGATGAGACATGCCTGAGATTGTGTTGTTGGGTTGCAGACCTAGGACTGAGAAAAAACGAAACAACAAAAACAATGCTTAGCGAATAAGAAAACCAGAAACATCAAATACACTTTCATTAGATAGATATTGGGCATATCACTACCGCATAAAAGTTTATTACAGACGGTTTGAAACCATCATCACAGACAATTCCTTGAACCGTCTGACTTCTTAGGTCAGTGATAATAAGGGTTATTCATAGATGGTCCATATCACAAACGATTCAGAACTAGAACCGTCTGTGATCGTTTGTTATCACAGACGATTCGATACTAAAATCGTCTATAATAGTCAGATATCACAGACGGTTATTAGTAAAACCCGTTTGTGATAGCTGTACCGGAGCTAAAAAAGTGGGTAATTTTACCATAGCTTGGATGCCCAAAATTTGGCAAAGTTTGTATTTTTACCGTGGCTTAAATGTCTAAAAATTTAGGATTCCTAGTCATAGTAAATCCAAACTAGGTAAAATTAAGATTTAGCTAAATTTTTGGGCATCCAAGCTACAGTAAAAAATTTTTGGGCATCCAAGTTATAGCAAATCAGATGGATGGCATTGAGAAAGAGGTGGGGAAGGAGAGGAGTCGAGGAGGAGAAGTGAGAAGAGAGAAGAAGAGCTGACCGAGAATTCTATTCTTAAGGGAAAATTTGGTGATGAGAACTGGAGGAGGAGAAGCGAGAAGAGAGAAGAGGAGAGGAATGAAGAAGTAAGAAAAGAGAAGATGAGATTAGGTGAAGAACAACCGAACCTTCTATTTAAAGAGCAAATCCTATGAGATGAGCAAAAAATTCAAATTTGGCGAGAGCGGGTAAGTTGAAATATTATCATAGACGGTTCTATGTAAAGAATCGTCTGTGATGAGTAGGTCATCACAGACGGTTTTTATTTTGAATCATCTATGATACAGACATCACAGACGATTTTTGTTCTAAATCATCTATGATGTATCACAGACGGTACGGAATAAAAACTATCTGTGATAAGTAGGTCATTACGAACGATTACTTCTATTCTAGTGAACTTAGATGGTCCATCTTGTAAAATTATTCATGGTAACTTTATCATTGATGATTTGTATTGGATCGTCTGTGATGAGTCATTTAGAATGACCCTTTTGTAGTAGTGTGTTCTTCTTAGCTTATTTTAGCTTATGGCTTATGATTTTTCTCGAATAAATAAATGGGACAAACTGCTTCATCGCCGTTTTGAAGCAACTTATCGAGATAGCCTTTTAGAAGTGGTTTATCGGCTTTTGGTTCATTCGCATAAGTTCTCGCATTCAGGCCAAAAGCCATAAGCCACATCTATAAGCTATAAGCCACAGTCCAAAAGAATAGAGCCATTAATCACACCAGTTTCTCTGTCTTTCAATCCTAAAGTCTTCTAATCCATCAAATACACATGAAGGCAAATCCCCGTTCACGCACATTTATCCATGCCCCAAGCAAGAAAAGAAAAGAAAGAAAGTGTAAGACCATGTGATGACAGCCCCATGAGAGTGGTGAGTATTTAATATTACTTGTGTTTTGCTCTTGTTAATTGAGTTTGATTTTTGTGAATTTGAAATTTCACATATGTGTTTCTAGAGTCTCTGGTCAGACCGGCCTTGGGCGGCGGTTTGACTGGTGGAGTCTGGCTTGATAAGTTGGGCAGTCCAACCAGTCCTGATGAGGTGTAGCTGAGTTGAGTTAAGATTGTTATGTTGTTTTGATTGTGAGTCATGGCGGTGTCCATTTAGTGTTAGTCGTGGCGATGTCCATTCACATGTCAGTCATGGGGCTTTCATGCAAGGGTTAGTTATAGCGTAGGTCTATGCATATGTTTTACTAATAGAGAGTCAAATGCATGTCATTTGCGCTCGAATCGATTACTTTTGTTCTTTAGTGTGCATGTGCTTTAATTATTGTTGTGGCCAGCGACAAGACCGAGGCTACAGAAGGAGTCCTGAGGCCATGGTGTGTCACGTAAGTCTAGGTGGAGTAACATCCCAAGTGAAAAGCATAGGAGAAATATAAGAGTCATGAAGAGGCAACGTATGCATGTGATGTGCCAATTAGACTTGTGTGTTTCAAGTAGTGACATTCCTCGGAGCAGGCATATGATCTTGGCAGGTTGGCTTTGGGCATCACAGACTGTGGAGTGATGTTGGTGTGCCATAGGACTTGGATGTTTCGAGTGGTGACAGCTTTGCTGCAGGCGTACGGTCTTGGTGATAAGTCATGAACATTGCACCGTCGTGAAGACTGGCGGGTGGCAATTTAGAAAATTATCCAAAACCAAATAGAATGGCGATTTGCAAAACTATGGTACTGGCCTAAGTGGTTTAGATCACGTCTTTGTAGATGGAATGTCTTATCAAGTTTATGGAGCCTTTGGAAGTCGCACTTTGAAAAGCATACAAGTGTGTGTGATGTGAGTGTAAAAATTTATCTGTGTGTGGGTTAGCATATTTTCCATATGTAAGTGGTGTGATCTACTAAAGGGTGGCAGGTTGTTAGGGTTAAGTGAGAGGTGAAGAGTTTCCACTATATAAGTCTTATGTTAAGTTGGGTCTTATAAGAGACTTGAGTATTTAGGGTCAGGGTTTCCTTTTGTTGGATCCTTGTGTGTGTGCTCTAGGCTTAGAGCTTTGTTATCTTAAGGGGTTAGCTGTAAAACATTTATCTCCAAGTGAAATGAATATCCAAAGTTTGCTTAAGTGAGTTGTGCTATGGATCCCCTCTTGTGCTTTTGTTTTTCTTAGTTTTCTTACTTAGATTTCTGTCCTCTTGAGCTTTTCTGGTGCCAAGAATGTGTAAGAGGTGCAGATATCTCCTGAAGACAAGATCCTATCTATCTAGGCATGATCTAGAGGAAGTTCTTGAGTTTGATCGGTTTTTCTCAAGAGAGATGTGATTTTTGGGGTTACTCTTATGGGTATTTTGGGTTGAATCTGTGCTGTGTTCTAACTTGCTATGATATGTGAGAATCCGTCATAGGTCACCTAAAGACTCACGAGCAAGAGCAGATTGAAGTTTCACTTTTTTGACTGGTTTTGATGCACCATTCACTCAAATGAAAAAAGATCACACCTTTAGTAACGATTTTCTCGATCATTGATTGGAATAGATTTGTGACATCTTAGAGAAGGTGTATACCAAGTTTTACATCATTTGGATCATCAAATCAAAAGTTATGTGGATTTTGGGATTCGAAATAGTGCTGAAATTACTATTCATTTGACTGGTTTTACTGTTCATGCCGTTCTGCCTACTATGCACTGGAGGTCTGACTAGAAAGTAATATTTATTTACCTAAAATTATTGTCCATAGTAGTTTGACTGCTATTTGGCAGAGGTGACTGCTATTCGGCAAAAGTCTGACCACCACCTATTTGGAGGTCTGACCGATCCATTTTTCTGGTCTGACCGGTAAGGCTGTGATTTTCAAAGTTTTTGTTTCTTTGGCTTATGGCTTTGATTAGAGCTATAAATTTGGTTTTCCGTTGCATGTTGTTGTTAATATTAAGGGAAATATTTTGAAAGAATCATTCACCCCCTCTGACTTGCTATACTCGATCCTGTAGAAAGAACAATATAATCCCCAATCGGAGCCGATCCATCCAATCCAATCTCTTATTGCCTGGCTGGCCATCAATCCGATCCAATCCTCATGCTCTTGTTGCCCACTGTGAAGATCGTCGCTACCACGCACCACCGTGCGACGCGAAGCCAGTCGTTAGGCCGCCCAACCGCCACTAGCCGTCAAATCCAGTCGTGACTTCCACCACCACTACTCGACGCCCACTTCAGTAGCAGCCACCACTCCTTGTGTTGTCTGCCGCCACCCACCATGGAGCTCGCTACTAGTGACAACGTTGCCCGTGATGGATTTCTTTGCTACGTGAGATGGCGTGGTAAAAGGGATTAGTGAACCAATTGTTGCTGTCGAGAGCTCAAGCGACTGATTTTGGTCACCTAGCTCATGCTAACGAAACTGAGGGTGGGCATAGGCAAGGCAAGGCATTCAAGTCCCAGGACGCAAACCAAACACCCCTCTAGCAATGTATAGGCACCCTCTCCAGCCAGGCATTTTAGCCCAAACAAGCCCTATGTACCCACAATTCACAAGGTGGTAGGTTTATTCTTGGTCTCAACAATTCTAATGTGTAATTGGGTTGCACTCACATGTGTATACACATGCGGTGCACATGTATGTTATGGTGGTGCGTGATGGGTACTAGAAGGGAGAACATATTATATGCAATTAAGCTTTTTCGTGTAATTATGATGTAATCTAACTAAACTTCATCGTAAAAAAATCTAAATAAATTATAGATGTCATGGTTTACTCTATGTATGTGTAAAATTTCAAGTTTAAATGCATTTTATGTTAAAGGTAACAAAAAGAGAAAATTTTGATAAATTTGAACTCTTAATAATTTTTCTATTTTGTACTCTTAGCATAGAATAATATGCCTTGAAATTTTATATATAAGTACAATAAGTTTAAAAGCATATTTATAATTTTCTTGAATTTTTTTGCCAATGTTTAGTTAAATTGCACCATAATTGCACAAAAAGCTTAATTGCATACAATACTCAGAAGAAGGGGCTTAAGGGCACTCTCAATAGGGTGATGTAAGCAGTTTCCATAGCATGCCAAATAGGCAAAAGACTGATGTGGGAGGGTAATTAAGGAAGAGGGAGATGATAGTAGTGTCTCGTGCAAGATATTGCCTATTTGAGAGGACCAAGAAACCTAGAGGATGAGGATTAGTGAAAAGAGAGAGAGAGGTGAGGTAAGGGGGAAGAAATAAATTAAGTGTGGTGGTTATTAGATATCATGCATTGGAAAGATTGTTTCTATTCTTGTGGCTATATAAGGTGGCAAGCTATAGACATTACTATGTAGTGTCTACACTAGGAGTGCCCTAAGTACTGCCTTGAGGTGGCTCAAGACAATACTCCATTATCGCCAATAATTTCATAATGACTCGACAACCAAATTTGAACTCAATTGTTGAATCACCAGGATGCCCGGTAAGGAGACAAGTTCAAGTGCTAATATGTTGAAGATCTACATATCTAATTATTCATAGTTGCTCATGGGCGAAGCCACCAGGTGGGCTTGGTAAGGCTTCAGCCCACCCTCCTGCATGCCCCAACCCCTAAGCTGGGTTGGCCGCCGTTGCCTCACCCCAAGCCTCCTCGCCATCCCCAACGTTACCACTGCATTCTCACAAGCCACCAGCTCCCTTTCGCCTGGTGTGGCCTCACAACCATGCCTCTCTGCCTGACCCCAGTGCCCACGGCCCCGTCGCTGCCTCAACCCCAGCCGGCAGCCGCAGCCCCACGCGCCACCGCAGTTGACCCATTGCTCCTCGTCTTTGCCTCAACACCATCGCGAGTTACGTGTGCCACTGTGCCTCAACCCTAGCACCCCCTTCCCACCGCCTTCGTGAGATGTCTCCAAACTCCAGATCCACTGCTGCATCCTTGTCCCTCCACCCAAATTTATCATCGCCGCCACCCCTCTCACCACTACCTAGCTCCGTCACCGCTGGATTTTTGCTTCCAGCGCAACTATGTGCCGGCCGTGCCATGTTCTCAGGCCTGGACACCTTGGATCTGCCACTGGTGTCGCTGTTGTGGTACACCCCCTCCTCAATCTTGTCTGGACACAGGCACAGGCTAGGTGTTCGATGAATTGCTGATAAGCACGATTTTTGTTTTGCTAGTTTACTACCTTATAGATATGGGGAGGACAAATACTCGGCAATTTCATACAGAAGCATATCTGTTTGAGGATCCCATATCGTTCTGTTGCCATACATGCCAATCTTTCTATTTTCAGTAACACTAGGACTTCAATCAGTAATATTAGAACTTTAATCAGTTACCTACTAGTTTAATTAGTAACATTCGACTGATTAATTTTTTTTTGTTGCATTTTGATTTGCAGGTGATTGTTTAAGAGGCCTAGAGCCCTCGATTTCTTAAAATAGAATATGAGTTGTGTTCTAATTCTTGTTGCTATTGCATGATACTACCCCAATTCACATGCTCTGGACTGGATGTGCAGGAGTGTTCATATAGAGTATAATGATATTTCACAATGATGATGCATCATCTTATGAATCTAATAATATGCCTTGTGTTTGAAACGAATTAATGCAATTTGCCTGTGTGATGACATATAAAACCCAACTCTTAACTATATCTACAACTTGCAATGATCTTGTGAAAGTTCAAAAATATAACCATACCTTGTTAAGTAGATATCCTTCATTTCTTGTATGGAGTAGCATTTTCCACTTGTGTACCTTGAAAAGAAGCATATCCATTTTGTAGTTGTTATGGTCTTGGCTTGATGGTCTTTGTTCTAAATTTTAATGCAAGATGAGTTATACTACTAAGTCTAGGCTTTGACGTTTGAAATCATTATTCCTGTCATTCTGGATTGTCTTTATATAATTGGTTGTAGTTAACTAAAAAACTTTAACATCAAGTGATGTTTGAGGATGCAACAACGGTATATTATTGGGTTCTTAATATCACTAGTTCATGCTTCTATAGGTAACTAGAGATTCTGTAGGGAAGTTAGAGCTATTTTTGGCATGCATGAGAGGAAGGCCGAAATGGCTCAGTTCGCTGATGCTTTTATTGCTTTATTGGATATAATTAATAGCCCTACTCCATTTTTTCTATCTCTCTCCTCTCTTATTTCAAGCTTTGGTGAGCTGAATGAATACCATGGATGTCTTCTATCAGGTGATTTGAGCATAAGTAAATTAGTACCACAAAATTTGACCTTTTTGTTATTATATGATAGTCCAATTCTGAGTTTAAGGTACAAGTTCTGTTGTTTTCCATCAATGTTGCATTGCTTTTCATTACTTGCTAAGTAGCTATAGTCATGAAATCCTCTGGGATAGCTACTAATTTTGAAAGTATCATGAGATTATGCAAGTCTGTATTCTACTCACTTGCTTTGATCAAAGTATTTGACTGAAGGTGACACACACATGAACGCGCTAATGAGCGCTTGCGCATTCCGTGCGCGCCAGTTTCGCGCCGGAATGTTACTACCTATTGTGAGGAAAGTTATTATCAAATACATGAAGAGTTACTACCCGATGTGTACTATGAGTATTTGGTAGTAACTTCACTCGCTACTGACAATAATTTCATTCAGAAATGATAGTAACTTTACGGCATGCATTTTACACCTGCAAGCTAATTAGTAATTATATATGTGTATATGTATATGTGTGTGTGTATATATGTAGTGTCTGGAAAGAAATTTTCTATGTACGTATGTTTAGGAAGACACTTGCCATTTCATATGATTCTAATCTATTTGGTATGAATCCCTGAAGTGCATTTTCCATTGATAGGTGTTTGTTAACTCCCACTGCTTTTACACTGGGATGCCAATTTTCTTCTCCAAAGAAGGCACGCTGATCTAGAGTCTAGACTAACATCATATAGGGATTAATAACTGCCTCTTTCCTCCTGAATGCTCATACACTGCATGCCAGAAATTAATTATCACTTGGGATATCTCGGAGTTTTTACATGTTCAAAGGCCATTGTTTTGAAGCTGCTAGTTTACGCAAAAGATGCACACTAAGATGTAAGCTGCTAGCTTACATAACTCATAGCAAGGGAAATCTGGTAGATTCAGTAAGTGTGTAGAAAACCCATTTCTTCTGCTAGCTAATTAAGGATTCAGCTACAGGTTAAAAAATGAGCGATAAAAGCAGTACTGGATAATATTGATTTTGAAATTAGACATTGAAGTTCACATATTAATATATGGCTTTAGGATTTGCACATTGTCTTCACAGTTTAGCACACCTAAGAGATTTGCATTAGTTATAGTGTATAACTGAACTCAGGAAATCCTTACTTATTAGTTTTTTTTGGGAGTCCTTTGATCACCATTAAAACTTGTTTTAAACGGATCTATCCAAAATAGCAGTCAATACAAAAGCTACACAAAGATCCACTATAACTATCCAAAAAATTAGATGTAACTAGCAAAATAAAAAGTAATTGAACTTATCTTCTATGATGATTTCACTGGCTTCAATCACAACTATCTGCACAAAAGTAGTGATAAGTTTTTTTTATCTTCTTGCTACATCATATAGGGATTAATAACTGCAATTGTTAAATATTATTTATATGCATGATGTAGGGATGGATGCATAATGTGTTCTTCACTACCTCATCTGTAGGGTATCATGGATGGCAAGATGATCGACTGGTCTGCACATGGATGGCAACATGTTTGACCATTGTTTGATCCAATCATGAATCTTATTGTATGCTTGCCTTTAACATCATATTAGAACTTTGTGCACAGATTTTTGAGGTATGGAGTACAACGCCCAGCTCTTTTTCATTCTGCTACCTCTTGTAGTTTTCGCTGCAAAGAATATATAAGCTGCCTATATTTCACCTCTATATACACACACACATATGAGGACAAAATATAACATTTATATGCTTTACACGATAAGTGTATGTAACATGGTAATTATATGATGTGTAACATGGATTTTCGTTGCAACGCACGGATATTCGACTAGTAAAGTGAACAAAGCTAAGCTAGCTGACAAATCACCATTCGATATATTATATTATAGGTATATCTACCTTTTTAAAAATTTTGCAAGAGTCTACCTTTTCAATTTGTTATATGCATGAAATTTGTTTATAGAGCTGTAATGTTTGGAAAACAAGAAGCAAAGTCTTCTTCATGCAAAACGTCAACCAGTGCAAGGCTGCCATAAACATCACAAGCAAGGCATTCCCAAATATCATCACTTACTCTAAACAAAATTTCACTTACCCTGAAAAATCATCACTAAAATTCTTTTAAAAAAAATCATCACTTAAAAACAAAATATCCTCTTGAAAAATCACAAGCACACTAATTACACAAAACTCAAGGCACCAATTAAGGCGGGTCAAGCTAAATCACTATACTTAATGCCCACGTTAATTAGGCCATAATATAATCCATAACAACACCGAACCGATCTATCGAAAACCTCTCCTCTGAGGCATTAACGCCTCCCACCTTTCTCTCCTCCTCCGCCTTCCTGGCTTCCGCATCCGCCTCCTCCTCCCTCAACAACCTCCACCTCCTCCGCTACCCAACTCCCAAACCCTAGCCTAGCCTTCGCCGTGGCCGCCTCCCACAATGGTGCGGGGGACCGCGAAGCGGAGGCGCGAGCCGCCTCCTGCCGCCGCGGCCGGGGAGAGGAAGCTTCTCCCCGGCGAGCACGTCGAGGTGAGCGCTATCCAACCACCACACCGTCATAACCGGTCGGGCCCACCGCATTGCGCGGCCGGCTCGCCGGGGTCCCGCTGGGTTTTTGGCTTCGGTGCTTCTCCTGTAGTCACGTGTGTCTGGCTTTGATCGGAGCCATGATCAGATGGCTTGTGATTAATTTGCTTATAAAGCGTTCGTGATTGTTGTTTAGCGCGAGGATTTGATGCGCTTGGGAACGATCGCATTGGTATCTAAATGATTATAAGGCTGGTTAGAAATAGCATGTATGCGTTAATCTGCGATGAAGTGCTTGTTAAATAATGGTGTCAGTGCATGTTTGCTCTTACGTGTGTAGTAGTCTCGTAATTTGTTCAAGCGAACTCGTCTGCCTGTTGTAGAAGTAGTGTAAAAGATTTCGTCTTTGGAGCAGTCTGGCATCCGCGCACGGCAAGGCAAGGGGCCATGTTGGTAAGCGTGTGCAAATAGTTCGGAAATCGGAATCTTGGTTGTTGGTTGGTACTCGAGTGAGTTCGGGTAGTATTAGTGGCCTCTCACCAAAGTGTCATATTGTTGTAACTGTCGTTCTTGATTTTTTTTCTTCTGCTGTGTTGGTGACACCAATTGCCTCTGCATGTTGTCCGTTAATGCTTGACATTAGTAGCATTGCATTAGTTAGGTAGGAACATAGTAATAAGCAACGAAAATAGGAAGTCACGTAGCGTTCTTTGTTCTTTTATCCAACAGGGTGCATGCATAGAATAAATTTGCCTTGTCCATGAGCCATGGTTAATGTGTTAGTGGCTTAGTGCCATCCTTTGTAAAATCCCCATGGTGCTTCCTCTAATTCGCCCACTGGACTCATTATTGTCCGCCACTCACTGACAGATATTGGAAATATTATGTTTTTTCCTTTTGCGCTGTCACTATGGCTGCTCTCATATCTGTGGATGGGAATGCCTGATGCTGTTTCAGTGATATGTTTCTGTTCTGTAGGTGTTTAGTTGTGATCCAGGGCTGTGTGGCTCATGGCATCAGGCTATTGTCACTGGTATTTTGGAGAATTCTCGCACTGTAAGATATACTGATTTTGTTGATGAAAATGGTGGTGGATCGCCTCTTGTTGAAAATGTTCAAGTGTCAGATGCTATTGATGGCAAGTCAAGTGTGCCTGGGGGATCCACTCGTGGAAATGTAAGACCGCTGCATCCACATCAACCACTGCATGTATCCGATGCTAGCTATGGACTCTGTGTTGATGCACTCCTGGAAGGATCCTACTGGGAAGGTGTTATCGCTGATCATGCAGAGGGCTCCATGGAGAGAAAGGTCTTTTTTCCTGATGAAGGTGATGAATGCATTATGGCGGTTGATCAGCTACGTCGTACTCAAAATTGGGATGAAGTTACTGGAAAATGGAAACCACGCGGAGTCTGGTTGTTTCTCCACATACTTTTGTCACATGAAGAGAAAGATGGTTTACCTGTATCAGTCAGGCAGATATGGTATGATTTGAGATCTCATCCTTCTTTTAGGACAGATTGCAAAATGTGGATGTGTGGAACAGAAGCTTATTGGGAGAGATCACTTGCAGCCCTCATTGCAGAATTGTGGTCTCTATGTGGCAGACCTACCCAAGATGGAAATAAAATGGGTGACTCTTGTAGATTGGCAGAAGCTTCAACCTCTGCGGCCTTTCAAAATGCGAATATTGAGCCCATTGTCTTGGATAAACCAGATTCCACTCCAACAGTTATCTCCCAGGCCATGTCAGAATTCATTTCAAGCTATTGCAACAATAATAGGGGAAGTGCTCGTGCCAAACGGGAGTTGGCAAAGCACCATCTTGATTCTTTAGGATGGACCCTTGTGGAAGAAAGACCTAAGAACAAGTATTATGTCTCACCTGATGGGAAGCGATTCCCATCTTTTATAGGTTCATGTGAGGCAAATGATCGCTGGGGTGATCATACTAATTATTTGCTTCTACATAATGTGATACGCAAGAATGCACATTACAGCCCAACTGGCATGGATCTTGCCCTCAGAGAGAACAAGTCCAATAATAAATTGACCACAAGTGCCTCAACGTCTTGGGAACCACAGCAATTAGATGCAGAACTTTCCCCGCAGATAGTGTCACTGCTTGCTAATTATCAAGATGGCAGGCACATCAATGAAGCTCTGAGGATAAAGCTGAAGAAGCATCTCTTGGCATTGGGTTGGAGTATTAAGTTCAGAGCACGTGACATTACAAGACCAAACGGCCAATCAGATATTATTAAGAGTTACCGGTACGAGTCACCTGATGGGAAGACCTATTTTTCTATCACTCAAGTACTCCGCAGCTTCATAGTTGGATGTGTTAAACGAGTTCATGGAAACAGAATTGAAGACAAACCTGATAAGCACAATTATTTGGTGGCACCCAAAGAACATGTCCATGCGACATTTTCAAGGGACCTGGCAAGACTTGGTAAGCGTAAACGAGAGAATAAATCTGATGCCATCAGAAAATACATAGACTATATGGAAGCCGATATGCAAAATTCCACAACAAGGAAACGGTTGAGATCAAATGCTACGAAGTTTCTCAAATCTGCTGGGTGGAAATTATGGCAAAAGGAAAAATCTAGTAGCAAACAGGAATTGCAGTATCATGCTCCACATGGCAAGTCCTACAACTCTCTACTGGCAGCATGTAAAGGATATCTAGAAAAAGGATATCATGAATACAATAATGCAAGCTTTGAGATGACCACTGATTTATCTATGCATCCATCTAACTTGACAGCACTCGGTGGTGGACTAAGGGATACAAGCAGAAGACAGGATCTGCTGTATTCAGTTGTAGATAGATGTGATGACATGTTTACTTGGTCTACATGTCATGGAAAATCCAAGAAAAGAAAATCATCTTCAGTTCCTGTGAGCAATGCACGAGCTTTACGTTCAATACATGGACGGATCCTTCCATGTCAGCATCGTGCTAAAACGGTTTTGTCTTTGTTGGTAGACAAAAATATTTTATTACCAAGAGATAAACTTACTTATAAGCAAAGAAGTGATGGGCCTCGGATAAAGGAAGGTTTCATTACTAGAGATGGAATAAAATGCTTGTGTTGCAATAAAGTATTCACTCTGGAAAATTTTGAGGTTCATGCTGGGAGCAGTACTCGGTTACCTTCCGCTCATATGTTTTTAAAGGATGGGAGGTCCCTGTCACAGTGTTTAGTTGAATTGATGGGTGAAAATAAGCCCAAAGATTCACTGCATGTGCGCTTGAAGAAAAAATATTCTGATCTTGAAAGTGATTCGATATGCTCTATCTGCAATGATGGTGGGGAGATATTACTTTGTGACCATTGTCCTTCATCCTTCCATCATGCTTGTGTTGGTTTGGAGGTACTCCTTATCAGTGTGAACTTTTTTTCTGAGTTTCTAACTTTTCATGCCCATATGGTTGCAAGATTCCTGTAATAGAGGTGCTTGACATTTTCAGCTATACCCATTTGCTTTTATTATTTAATCACTAGTGCTTGATTGAATATTTTTCTGTTCAAGTGCCAACTCATATGATTGTTAGTGTCCACTTGGAATGTCTATTGTTTGAATTAGATGAGGATCTTGTGGTTCAAGTGCCATAGTTACTTGATACGATTGCTGCATTTCCTTAGTTTTTCTTTTATATAAGTTTTGTTTTCTTATGCACTTGCTTGTCTGAAAAACAAAATTTCAGTATCATGCTGCTTTTGTAGGGCATTCCGGAAGGAAGCTGGTTCTGTCCATCTTGTAGATGCAGTATTTGTGACAAAAGTGATTATGATCCTGATACCAACCAATTCACTGAGAAGACAATAATGTACTGTGATCAATGTGAACGTGAATGTATGCTTTTTTAACACTCAATAATAAGATACGCCAGATTTTATATTTAAATCCACTGATTTCTTGTTCATCTTATTTTGGTAGATCATGTTGGCTGCATAAGAAATAGAGGCCATCAGCTTACCTGCTGTCCGGAAGGGTGCTGGTTTTGCAGCATGGGATGTTCAGAGGTATGGCAGTAAACTTAAATTCTATTTTACCCTGAATTAATTTAGAATAAAATGTGGACTTTATGCATGCTTGTTATGTTGTCTCCCGCACATTAAATGATTGATTCTGATGTTCGCAGATATTTCAACATTTGCAAGAGCTTATTGGGAAATCAATTCCAACTCCAGTTGAAGGCTTATCATGTACTATCTTGAGATTTGATAGAGAAAATGCCAGTGACCATGGTGATTATGACAATGAGACAATGGCAGAACAGTATGGCAAGTTGTGCATTGCACTTGATGTTCTTCATGAATGTTTTGTTACTATTATCGAGCCTCGCACACAGAGTGATCTTTCTGAAGATATTGTGTTCAATAGAGAGTAAGAACTGCTATTGCACCATTTCAGTGTGACTGTTCATTTTACATTCCATTAACTCAGTGTTGATTACTCCATGTGTGACAGACTTGAGAGCATTGTGGCAAGCATTAGCTGATAGCCTGATACTACTATTATACCATTATAAAGTATCTTAATTTAGAAAAAAAAATAAAAAATGGTATATAATTTTAATAGGCTGGATATTTTGTTAAATTGCCCAAATAGAACTACACTCACTGTAGTTCTGCCATGACATGGGCTGGAAACTTTGTCTGAATCTCTGTTGTTGTTAGTCTGTTCAGCACAGCTATTCATCAATGTTCGGATTAGGTTTGAAAAAAATCTATGTTCAAATTATTCATCTACATGCATTTGATGTTTCTCTGCTCATTATTTCTTGACATAATGGAGACTGTAATTTATTTTTATCTATCGTGTGCAGATCGGAGCTCAAACGGCTTAATTTTAGGGGATTCTACACGATTCTTCTCGAGAAAGGTGGTGAGCTAATATCTGTCGGCACTTTTAGGTATTTTAGCCTTCACAGTGGTCCTCCGTGCTAATCAAAACCTTTTTGTTTAGCAGTTTTCTCCATGTTGACTTATTTCCTTTTCTGATTAGGGTATGTGGCAAGAAGTTTGCCGAGCTGCCTCTTATTGGTACAAGAGTTCCATATCGTCAAAAAGGAATGTGTCGCCTTCTGATGAATGAACTGGAGAAGGTTTTTACTAGTTGAATATATTTCAAAATCATCTGCAGTGATAAATTGAGTTTGCATATTGTAGCAAAACGTCCCATTTGCTTGTCAAATACTCTTGGCATTTTCTTGGTGTGGGCTGATCAATTCACTTTCTTTTACTTTCCAGTTGCTTTCTGGCTTGGGGGTGGAAAGGCTTCTCTTACCGGCAGTTCCTCAGCTTCTGGAAACATGGACAGGATCTTTTGGTTTCACAGTGATGTCTTACTCTGACAGGATTGAATTGGCAGAGAATAGCATTCTCAGTTTCCATGGAACCACCATGTGTCAGAAGGTTCTAAATGTTGCACGCAATAATCCAAAAGATCTGAGCATTCCTTTGATTCCTAATAACTCTGAAAGAAAAGAGTTGGCAGAGAACACAATTTTCAGTTTTAGCAGAACCAGTGTATGCGACATGGATTTAAGTAATGCATCTGACCGTTTGGAAGAATTGAATGCTATGATGATGCCTAACTCTGGCAGACTAGAGTTGGCAGAGTACTCCATTTTCAGCTCACAGGGAACCACTACGTGTCATAAAATTTCGAGTAACGCATGCAGTCATCCAGAAGAGATGAATGGTCTCTCTCCCACTCTTTTCATGTTTTCCATTTTGTTGATTGATCACTTGCTACTTGGTTATATGTTCATACTTTTAGAGCATATCAGTTTCTAGAATCTTAAAGCGGAAAATGAGGTCCAAAATAATTATTCAGCATTCTTTTTAAGATTGACGCTGTCTCTGCATGTGGATGTGCTTGGCTGCTTCCACACACACATAAATATGCAAAATGATGTAATGAACTGTTAGTTGCTTCAACGTGCCCACCTTTTTCATATTTTGATACAGTTCTTATTGACAGTTTCAGGGTTTGACTACGAAGTGGAAGGTGCTAGCATCGTTCATGAGACATTGGAAAGTGATGGTCAAGAAAGCACTTCAGTGGTGGTGGAAGATACGGAGCAACTGGAGCCTGAGCTGCTACTGGAAATTCAGAATAACAGTGGTGAAGAGGGCATTTGTGCCGTTGATGTTCCCACGAGTATGCCAAACCCCCAAATTAGTTTTACAGGGGACAGGCATGAGCAACCATATGGCAGGTATGTTTTCTTCTATTAAGGTCGATTCATGCTAGTCTGAGAAAAAGTCGGTTCTTGCTTGTTTGACTGATCTAAAAAGATGAATATTGTATATTATGCAATAACATTGTTACTTTGCCAACTGTTTTTAACTTTTTATCCAACCGTGTTGTAATCAGGGCATTTTTTAGGGCAAACGCTGCTTAGTTGCCAATCTTCTGTACGAGCTGTAGTCACTCAGTGACGCAGTATTTTATTTCTATCAACTTAACATTTCACTGGAACTGACTAAATGAATGTTTATCCTCATTCTTTACATAGACATTAGCCGTTCCTACTTTCTTTATTGGGTACTGATGGCGGTCCATTTTCTAGTGCCGCTGCAGATCAGTGTAACGAGAATTGTGTTTTGACTGAGGTTAAGCCTGTAGCAGTACGTACCTTGTATGGTTTGTTTCCAGATACTTGATGTAGCTGCTGATTGCTAATTCGTATGCGTTGCTACGTTTTGCAGGAAAAGGCAGTTCCAGGATTCAAATGCAAGTTCTCGGGTAAATGCTACGAGCGGATTAGAAAGGGTGCTGGCCGTAGGAATGGCTGGCTAGAATTATCCATAAAATAACCAAAGGCGGGACACCGTTCCACCAAAGTTTTGGATCCACGAGGCTACAATTTTGTGCAATAAGTTTTCAAGCCATGTGTCTAGTCATCGCCTTAGCCTCGTCTTAGTCAGTCATCACTAATCTGCTCTCAGAAGCGAGAGATTTTATGGTACGTTTCTTCACGGTGCAAAGCAGTATGGAGTTCGCATACTATCTATCTTGAAAGGAAGATGCAACATCAGTTTCTGTGCATGTTTTTTACCCTGGTTCTTTTGGTGGTTCTCAATTCTGCAACGTTCTTGTGCTGCGCTACTCCTCCATTTCCTTATCTAGAGGTGTCTGTCGCTGTCTTGTCGTAAGCTGCGTGCACTTTTTTTCCACGCCTTGTTGGATGCTGTACTTGTCTGATTCTGAACATTCGATCGAGCAGAGGAGCCCTCGCAGGGTAAAAAAGGACAGATTTGTCTGTTTTGGGTGGGAGGGATGGCCCGGGAAGTTTTTATTTTGCGAAAATACTTCACACTCCCTCGCTAGCCGCGTCCTTGCCCCAAGCACATTTTTTCGTCAAAAATAAAACTTTAGCGTAACACCTCGGTTCATTCTTTGAGTCTGAAATGCTATCACTACCTCAAATTACTACCATTTACAACTATTGTTGTTGGATTTTTGCCGCGCCTTCTCTCTATTTGAAACTCGACGTCCCATTAAGCCACATATATTTAACACAGAGCATCAACACAAAAAGTATAATTTTTACTAACTAACGAAAGGAGACATATGGGCCAAACATGATTAAGTCCATTCTTTGAGTCCAAAATGATACCACTACCTCAAATCACTACCATTTACAACTATTGTTGTTGGATTTTTGCCGTGCCTTCTCTCTATTTGAAACTCGACATCCCATTAAGCCACATATGTTTAACATAGAGCAACGAGACAAAAGGTATAATTTTTACTAACTAACGAAAGGAGACACATGGGCCAAACACGACTAAGTATATCAACTGAGGATGATATGCAAAATATTGCTTGTACGTGGAAGACATGTGCTACTCTCGCCTGTGCATGTCGTCTTCAATGCTCACATAAAAAACACAAACAAATAAGAGTGAGTCCGAAGACTTAACAAGCACACAACAGAACAATAAAACACTATCAAACATATAAGCAATCATCTAGCTATGTTGTATTCCACATGTTTCAACATAATCATAGACATAACCATACCGTCATTCTCATGCCTTATCATTATCTTTGTATTAATGCAATGCAACACCACTCTACATTCTTATTTGCTCATCTCATTGCATATATCGGTATAGTCTGAGTGAACACCTGTCGGAACCCGGAGTAACGACTCCTGGATCCTCTGTGTAAATTGCATTAGTCCAGGATCAGCTAGTGCACAGAGTACAACAAAGATAAATACCAAGCACAAATGACTAAATATATTAAATAAAAGGGTACGACCTTATGACCAAGTCTTACATCAACGCTCATTGGCAAAATAAACAAAGGAAATAACTGCGGAAGCAAACTGAAAAGAAGCGAAGCCCAAGCCTGCCCACAGGCAAACGACAGTAAGACGCGGTCTACTCGTCCAGATCTTCACCGTAGTTGACGTCTTCCTTCTCTGTGTGGAAAAAAGCAAGGTGAGTACAAACTTGTACTCCGCAAGTCACACGGAAAATGCACCATAATGATAAAGGTTTCAATGGAAGGCTTATAGGGTTAGTTTGCATAAAACAACATTTAAGAAATACAATAAGTAGATTGAAATTGCTGAATTTAATACAGTAAGTAAAAACAATACTTGTAGTAGAAAGTATCTGCCGTCGGTCTGGCTCCGACCAAACACCAATCTATCCACGGGCATCCCACCCGGACCATCTTTTCCAAAAGCTCACGTATGAATTCCATCCATCCACACGCTTTCACTGCGCAACTCTGAAGGATTCCATCCATCCACCAGGTTTCAATCTCTCACGGATTCCATCCATCCGTAAGGTTTTCATCTCTCGTGGATTCCATCCATCCACAAGGTTTTCAAAAACATTTAAAAAAACAAAATCTAATTCATGAAAAACTTTTACTCAGTATGCCCATGACCGTGGGCACGGCTATCCAGGATAGATTATACACTCTGCAGAGGTTGTACAACTTT
Organism: Dendrocalamus sinicus; assembly: GCA_036346575.1. Classification (NCBI taxonomy): domain Eukaryota; kingdom Viridiplantae; phylum Streptophyta; class Magnoliopsida; order Poales; family Poaceae; genus Dendrocalamus; species Dendrocalamus sinicus. The sequence continues at coordinate 39,910,564 of CM070648.1, read as the reverse complement.
ACCCACAAGACACGATCATCCCATATTGCCACGCGATTACACACTTCCTTAAGTGTGCGGCAAGGAGTCGTGACAAGGCCTTTACAATGCAAAGCCTTCAACCTGGTCGAGCCAACTATAAGGTTTCACCCCAGTAAGGAATCCACCAGACCGGGTCCCCCTCTTGAGCCTAGATGAGACTTCTCATGGCTTAACTAATGTACTATACATTTGATATGAAATCTCTCCAGCCAATACTAATGTACTAACCAGAGTTTTATTCTAGGGTGACAAGGTATAAGGATTTCAATATCAATGGAGGAATTAACAAATAAGCAATAGCTAAGTTTAAAACTGAATTGAAATACGTTGAATAAAAATAAGCATGCAATATAATTTAAATCAACATAATTTTATTTTGAAATCTGGGATCAACATGATCAAGAAGTGTTTTGCCTTGCTCTTCAAATTGGTTTGAATTTTCGTCGAAGAAGTTTCCTGAATCGTCGAAGTCTACAGATGAAAATAACCCAACAAATTCAAATAAATTCAAAATGACTTCAAAAATTTTAATTGAGGCTAGAAATGGATAGAGGTGAATTTTTAATGAATTTAGAAATTTGAATGGGCTAAATTGGAGTTAGGACGAAGGAGAACGGGCTCCCGGAAGTTTGAAAAGAGAGAAAATGAAAAAGATTAATTTTTAGAATTATTTTCCTAAAGGAAAATCTGAATTATTGCGTCAGCAGGGAATTTCTTTTCGGCCAGATTTATTTTTCAATGGAAAAATCGGCTGAGAGGCTGACAGTGGGCCCCTGGTCCACATGAGCCAGGTCCATGGACCAGGGGAAGGGATGAGGTGGCAGGGACGTGAAGTGGCGCTGACGGGGCGGCACGGGCTGACGCGGCGATGAGGTGGCGGGGGTGTGGCGTCACGTGGCTACCACGTGGGTGCCCGAGGCAGTGCCGGTCGGGGAGCAGCGACGGCGGCGGCGCACCGGTGGTCGGCGGTGGACGGCGACGGCCGGAGAATGGAGGGGAGTGCAATGGGAGTTCGGGGCGGCTCGGGGCTTACCGGGGAAGGCCGGCGGCGAGTTGGCGGCGAGCGGGCAGAGGCGGCGGCGACGGGGCGCTAGGGTGGCGGAGGGGAGAATTGGCGAGCGGAGGAGGTGGGGTGAGGTAGGGCGGAGCTCGGGCGCTTTATAGGGGCGGAGAGGGCGGGTGCACGGATTTCGCCAGAGTGGGCGCGGCGGCGCGCGATTCTGAGGTGGGGAGGAGGTGGGGGGAGAGGCGGGTCGTGGGGAGGCGGGCGTGCGGCGCGCACGAAGGCCAGCGGCGTCGGCGCGGAGAAGAGAGGCGCGGGTAGGGCGGAGCGGCCGGTTGCGGCGGCGCGCGCGAGGAAAGAGGAGGCGCGGGGTAGGGGACGGCCTGACACGCGGCCCGGCGAGAGAGAGAGAGGCGAGTGGCGACAGGCGGGACCGCGGCGCAGAGACGGAGGCGGAGGGGAGGCGTGCCGACAGGTGGGCCGGTGGCGCGGGGAGAGAGAGTAGGGAGCGGGGGCGCGCGAGGGCGGCGGGGATGAGGCCGCGTGGCCCAGGGGAAATCGGACGGTCCGGAGGGGGCCAAGGCGGGTGGTGGGATGGGCCAACGCGGGGGTGGCGTGGCGCGGATCGGGGCCCGCCACGTGTCGGCCCAAGGGGAGGGGAAGGATTTATATTTTCGGATTTTTGTTTTAAGATTTTTCAGAAAAGCCCAGAATATTCAAATGAGCTCAGAAAAATATGAAATTAACTCCGAAAATTCCAGAAAAATTCAGAGAACCTCCTGGACATTTTTAGAACTTAATAAAAATATTTTTCAACTAATTTTGGTACTTAATTTTCATATTTTAAAATACCTTTTAATTTCAAAAATACATTTTAAACTCCTGAAAACTCAGAAAACCCAAATAAACTCCAAATAAAACCAAATCATTAATTTGACATAAGTTTTTTTATATAAAATCAAAATATACTTTTATTTAATAATATTTTTAGGATTTTCTTAAAATGCTTTTCAAATCCAACTTTTTGAAAAACAGAAATTCAGAGCAAATCCAAATTTAAAATTTAGGCACAAAAATACTTATTTTAATCTAAATTTTATTTTAATCAATTTTATTTACTTATTTATTTATTTTTATTTTACTAAAAATCTAGGCTGTTACAACACCCGTCGATATTCACCCTATCATAGGCCTGTCCTCGTCGGCATAGGGTGAGTCCAGGGACTCAGCAAGTACACAATAAAACAGTGGCGTTAACACACTACTTTAAAAATTCTTATTTCTATGAACTGTACAACACCACCTCCGAATCTATTTTACTGTTATCACTTCCCATTTCTATGAATTGTTCATCACTACCTATGTAACTATTTTACTGTTATCACTTCTCATTTCTGTGAACTGTTCATCACTATCTCTGTAACTATTTTATTGTTATCATTTTTAAGCAATACAATTAATCTGTAACTGTATCACTGTTCTATTCTGTTTTCATGCAATGCGATGCAATGCATTTGTAACTGTAGCTTATACCGGTATAGCGGAGTATTCACCCATCGATGAACCACTCAATCCCCGTCCTCTTTTATAAAGAGATCCAAACTCCACTCCCGTAGAGTACCTACTGATGTAGGTCCTGTTGTCTGTGTATGAGTGCAATGCATGATGCAACATGCTTTCACTGTTGGCACTTAATCATAAGCAACCCTCATCAAAGTATGATTATCACGTAATCATAAGTACTGTAGAACATGGCACAGAAGACATAAAATACCAATCATTCACCACAATCCATTGTTCTACCAAGTACTTGCCTGTTTAATTTCGAGGACGAAGCTTGGACGGCCCTGACCCGGGACCTCCACCTGTACAAATGTCAACCCGACCCAACACATCATATCGAAACTAGTGCTTAAGCGAGCAGTGATGACTCTACACGCATAACCCGACTCTGGCATAAAATGCTCAGGTTTTAAGGATCTATCGCGCAGGTACCAAACCCCTATTTTTCTTTTCTTTTTCTCCTCTTTTCTTTTCTTTTTTCTGTTTCTTTTCCTTTTCTTTCCTTTCACTTTTTTCCTTCCTTTTTCCTTTTTCTTTCTTTCACCCGAGCCCTCACTCTCCTTATTTTCTTCGGCCGAACAGCCCGAGCATCTCCCAGGTGATGCGGCGACGCGCGGCCGGGCTTGTGTGTCGCCAACCCGGAGCTCACCATCGACGACTCCTCCACTGCCCCCACTTGGCTCTCCCTCACTCTCTTTCTCTCTCTTGGCGTTTGCGATCGGTGAGGCCTCGACACATCGGCACGAGTGTGCCGCCGGCGACCTCCCGGTCCGGTGGCGGCTAGATCCGATCGTCGCCGCCGTGTTGCCTCCTTCACCCTCTGCCTCCCTCACTCTTCGCCTTGGATCCGGCCAACCAGGACCGGATCGGCCGCCTCCCCTATGCGCGCACGGCGATGGGGCGAGGGGCGCTGCCGCTCGGTCGAAACGGCCTTCAGTCATTGCCTTCGGCTCCGGCCATGGCCTTTACACCTTCGACCTCAGCCTCTGGCCATGCGGCTGCCCTCAAGGCTTGGTCGCCTGCACCACCATCGTCGCCGTTAGCCGTCGCCCTGGCTTCAACCTCTCCCTACGGGTTGAGCTCGCCGACCACGGCTTGTAGCCAGCCGGCCACCCCCTACTACCAGGACGGTTTGCCTCCATCCCCTTTCTCTATGTGCTCTTCATCTACTATTGCGTGCTATTATGTTGCGCTATAGTGTTGTGGAGGGAAGGTGGGCGTACTCAATGGTTGGCTTGGCATGGGTTCGGTGGTCATGGTTGTCCTGAATCTTCGCGACTGTCATCCTTGCTCCGCCGTTGTCGTCCTCATGCCACGGCCTTCACCAGCTCCATGGGGGCGCCTATCTTCTTGCCCTTCTCCTCCTTGCTCTCTTTCTTGGCTTCAGTTGGGGTCTTGGTGGCTGGGGCTAGAATGGTGGAGGAAGTGATTGATGGTCTTCAGCTTTGGACTGGGGCTTATGCTTCTGTCTTGGCTGTGAGAGGAGAAGGAAATGCAGAAACAGAATGAGGGCATATGGGCTTGCTGGCATGGTTTATGGGGCATGGCCACATGGCCATGAGACTCTCTTAGCTTGGTGCATTGACCAGATTGGCCCTCTCTCATCATCTCACTCCCTCTTAAGTCTGAGGGCTTTAAGGACCTTTTGGTCCACATGTGGGCTTTGTACGGTTGACTTTTCTACTACGGCAAGTAAGTCAGAAAAGGTAAGAATGGAACCTCCTGCCGGATGAAGAAAACCCATAACTCGAGACAGTGTCGACTGTCCCTGGACAGTCCGGGAACCTCTGTGAGCGCAACCTATTTGGCATTTTAAAAACCGATGGGTCTGACGGCAAAACCCTTCTTTATCTCTTTTATTCTCCCTTGGATTGTTTCAATCCTCGCTTTATTTCCCTTTGCATTTTAGCAGTATTACAATTCGCCTCATCTTATGTTTGAAATAGAATGACAATGGGGGAAAACACCTTTTTTCATTTGATGAAGAGTGTTAGTTACCAAAAGAGGGCTTTGCTTCAAATGCTACGGGTTTTCGGCGCAGGGCAGTGGGCTGTTGGCATCCCGCGCGCGTGCGCGCGGCCCGTAGGCGTTACTCTGGATTGGATGAGAGCGAGGTGGGCTGGAAGGCTTCGCGGTGGGCCAGGGGCATGGTGCATTTTTGTTGCTTGTTCCATTCCACCCAAGGTGGACTGAGGGCCCCAAGCTAGCCATGGTTTTCGTTTTGCGCCAGGGTATCAAACATTAGTCTCCCAAAGAAAAATAAATGTAGTTGCCCTCTCCTTTTTATTTTTGAGTAAATTACATAAAATCACACTTATTCTTATAAAACTGTAAAAACTATATTTTTAGAACTAGTTTCATAAAGCCACACTTATTCTTACTAATTGTTTCAAAGAACCATACTTCTGTCATTTGCAACAGTTTTGATAGGGTGAGTCTGTATGTCATTGAGACTCTAGCACCTAATCCATTATGTCAACATGGAGGAAACTGGTGCGTAGCCAACCGACATGGTATGTGGCCAACTTCACTGCAACCCAATTTTCTTCTCCTACAACAAGGTGTTCTTCTCTTGCTCCATCAGGTTCTTCAGAGCAAACAACACTCTCCATGTCGATTGGCTATGCAGTAGCGCCCTCCACGTCGGTGTAACGGGCAGGGGCGGACGCACAGTATGAGCAGTGGGGGCCTTGGCCCCCACTCAATTTTGTTAATTACGTATACCTCCTGGATATAATCTATATAGGCCCCCAGTCCACAACTCAGCAGGCCCCCAGTGGCCCAGTGCGGCAGCTGGCAGGCCGGCAGTGCCTTCTCAGCTACGCGTAGCAGCATGCCCCCACTCAATTTTAGTCCTAGGTCCGCCCCTGGTAACGGGGTTATGTGCTGAAGTCACAATGGCATGTAGACCCACTTTGTCAAAATAGTTGCAGTTGATGGAAGTGTGGTTCGTTGAAACGTTTGGTAAAGATAAGTGTGGTTTTATGAAACTAGTTTTTGAAAGTATAGTTTTTCATAACTTGTAAGAATAAGTGTGATTTTATAAATTTTACTCTTTATTCTTCGAAGCAGAATTGAATGGAGTTAGAATCAGGGATCGAAGATAGGTGTTGTGGAAAGAGGGCCGATCCTTTTTTCTGTCTGCCCGCCACAAGAAAGCACAAAACTCCTTATCACCTTTGTAAAATGTTAGAGCATGTCCTGTCTTCCTCAAGAAGTCTACTATTTTGGATTACTAGTTAGAGATTCGTGCGTTGCAACGGAGTCATAAAAATGGTGAGACGGAACTTATTGTCTGGCCAACTTCACACATCAAACATTGAAGAGCAACCGACAGAGAGAGAAGGGTGGCCAGAATGCGCAAGGAGATGGAAAAATTGGAGGGGGTGGGCGGTTGTATCCTGAGAGATAGAGGAGGAGAGAGACGAATGGTCCAGATCAAATCGGATGGCTGTAGAGAGGGGAAAGGAGAATGCACCGACGACCACTAACTCCTCTTTATATAATAGTAGAGAGTTTTGGCGAATTATGGTTTATTTTTTACTGTTTGACTCTGTAACTGGCTTATTTTGTACTATAGCTACTGGTGGCTTTTCTGGTGTAATTAAATTTAAGAAAATAGAAATTGAAAAATACATATTGCCCTATCATGAACAATACAAAGGAATAAAAAAACAAAAAAAATCCAAAAGAAGAAAAAGATGAAAATAAAAAACTAGAACCTAAAAGCTAAAACCCAAACAAACGACGATCTAGCCTTATCAACAGAAAAGAGTCTAAAAAGGACATAAAATGGAGAATTAGATATTGTCGCCTTTTTATTCTTCAAAGAAAGAGAGGATTTATCGCTTTTACAGGAGCGGGAGAATCAGATCATTGTGTCATAAGGGAAAAGTCACCGTGGTTACTCATACTCTTCTGTACCGTACCAAAACTGACCAGTTCTTCTCGTCATCCAACACGTACCCAAGGGCCTAGCAGCAATTAGGCCCATGAAAACGATAAGCTACACGCTCCAAATCAAGCTGATCGATCCAGCCTATCGTTTTTGACTTACATTTGAAAAGACTGGCCTCTATAGAAGGCCAGCCCATTCTTTTGACCTCGTTCCATTTTGGCTCTGCTTATTTCAGTTTAGATTTCTAACTTCTAATTTATTTTTTGCTATTTTTAAATTTTACTTTTTTTTTAACTTTTTAAAGCTTTTTTGGCTGATTATTTTTTTCGTATTCATTTGTGTTGTCCGTAATAAGCTAACCTGTTTTTTATTTTAAATTTTTTTAAAATTTAGTTACAGCAAATAAGTCATCATCTGCTACAGTGTAATTTCAATTAATTACAGTATAATTTCAGCTATAAACTAATTTTTTCGGTCTAACTGAGTGGCACCTTTGTCAGCTACAATATCAGGGTCAATAGTTAATGCGGACAAAGGCAACGAATCCATAGATCCATATGCTAGCTAGCTAGTTGCCCAAACTACTAATTAAGATGTCTGCAAAATCCCTAACGTGAACTACATCTAATCGATCGCAGCTCTAGCTTGCCCTCACATGCACCCCTCCGGATCCCCTCTGTAACACCCTCATTTTTGGGAGCGTTATGAATCCCTCGCAACCGCCCAGGATTGTTTAGTTGCGAGTTACAGCATTCAAGTGAATAACATTGCCAACGCAAGCTCAATTACAAAAGTCGACTTTATTACAATAAAAGGGCTTAAAGCCAAGATTCACAATAGGGCCGACGGCCTTCAGATATATTACACAAAAAGAGACACCATATGCATGCTTGAGCGGAGAACGACCCTAATCCCAAGCTTCTTCCATTTCATAGAATACCACTTCTTCGTCTTCGCCGGGCTCCTCAAAGTTAGCAGTTTCTGTTTATATTTTTAAGTAAGTATGAGTACAACTACTGTACTCAGCAAGTCACACAGAGCTTAACATTAACTATATGCATGGAATATCAAATGAAGGGATAACATGTTCTTTAATTGGGTAGATGCAGTTTTATTTAATAAAACTTGAAAAGCAACTCCATTAAGTAAAGGGATTTTCAAGCGTGATTAATATCCAACATTACCAAACCATTCTCAATCCTACTTATGCCTTGCTGCTGGAATCACCCAATAAACACAGCTTCATTTACCGGAAAGCACGGCGTATTCGAATACAATTATTTATGACTCTGCAGAGTTGCCCTGCTTTACCCACAAGATCTCTCAACTCCCGCGACAGAGTTAAAAGAACAAGGTTGTTCACTGCTCAATTCTTTATATAGCCTCCACCCAGTAGGTCCTAATTCCCCATAAGCTCGGATGACCCCACGGATCTCATCCGACTCATAGCAATCCTACTGTTGTATGGTTAACCACCTCCCATACGAACTCACCCTCGGACTCCCCCCGCCAGTTGCAGAGGTTCAATTGAACTTGAGCAGTTATTAAACCAGGTTTGACACAATCAACGCTTGTGGTTGGGCGGATACTATGTTCTTTACTCAGCATAAGGTTCTAGTCCTTATATTTTTCTCCGAGGCATTATCCACGCACAAACCCATATTCAGTACACCCTGTACTGCCACCATTCCTCAACCAAGCCTCCACCCTAGGATAAGGTCTTCGGATCCACGATCCTCGCTTACCCTAGATCCATCCTTTCAAACTCTAAATAAATACTAAAAGCCTTAACAGTGAAAAGATTTTAGTGAATTCCTAAACTACCATATTTATATCACTAGTATATTTAATACTACTATGTTTGTCAACATGAACATGGTCATCAAGTTAAACGAGGCCTTTTCAGGTGGTAGGTCATAACTAATCATTCATGTCATTCTAAACAGTATTTATACATAAAATAATGATTTAAACATATCATAATGAAAATACTGCTAAATAAATAATAACGACAAAATAGGCTCAACATGATCAAAGTATGCGCGACTTGCCTTGCGAGTCTATGATTTCAACAAGTTCAAATTCTTGTGGAATTTGGATCCGGCTTGAGCTTCTCCCTCCTGATCCTGTGAATCCTCGCCTCCGGAAGCTAGCGCAAAGCAAATAAAATAAATCAATTCCATGCCCGAAGAAATGAGCTAGGAATACAGAAATGAAATAAAGAAATAAAATCCGATAAAATTCAAATAAATTGAGATTTGGGCTCATAGGAGGGTCATATGGATAATTGGGCCTTGGATTTGGGTTGGCGGGCTCAAAACGAATCCGGGGAGTATAAACATGAATTTTTGGGTTTTGGGTCGGGTACTGTTCATCGGGCTCGGTCGGGTACTATTCCTCGGGTGCAACGGGCTCGGGCGAACAGACTCGACTCAATCAAGTCGGCCTGGCTCGGGTCGGACGCGGCGTGATCGGCGTGGGCGCGTGGCGCGATCGGCGCGCGCGCGCGCGCGGATCGGCGCGCGGCGGATGCGAGCGGCTCGGTCGGAAGCGACGCAGCGCGGTCGGCGCGGGGCGGTGCGGTGGGCTCGGCCGGCTCGGCGGGTTCAAGCCCCCGATCGTGCGCACGCAGAGGAGCAGAGGAGGGCGGCGGCGGCTACCGGCAGCGATGGAAGGACTTGCGACGGTGGCGGAGGGCATGGACGGGCTCGGGACGGCACGGGGAACCCGTTTTTGGCGGTGGCCGGGCCGGCGGAGGCGGCGTTCGCCGACGGCGAGCCCTCTCCTATTTCGGCTATTTTTGGGATTGCGGTTGAACAGAGGCTCTTTTGGGCAATAGGGTTAGCATTTAAGCATCTTTGGGGGTGGGGGAGGTTAGTGGAGGCGGTGGTTTGGGCTAGGAAGGCCGGGTGTGTGCTGGCCACGGTGGACGGTTGGCGGCGGCGGTTGCTCACGGTGCCGGGGAAGGACGGTGGCCGAGAGGCTAGGGCGGCGGTCGGGGTATACTTCTAGGGTTATGGAGATGTTGTAGGTGAAGGCAATTGGAGAATCATGGGGCGGATGACCGACATTGGTCTAGGGCTCGGTTTTGGGGATTTTTGCAATTACCGACTACGGGGACGGCAATGGAGGTGTTGGGGGCGTCGGGCGGGTGGTGGAGGGTGCTGGCTTAGGGTAGGGAGAGCTCGGCCGCATATATAGCATGGTTAAGGCGGTTCGGCCCGGAGCTTATCCCTGGCGGCGAATGTGCGTGGCGGCCGGTGGCGTTGCCACCGCTTGGGGGTTAGGTCGGGGCATCAGGGCGACAGAGGGGAGGTGTAAAGGGGGCTTATCCGCACGGGGGAGGTGGCGGAGTCCGTTGGCGCGGGGTGGCGGTGGCGTGCGCAGAGGAGTTGGGCGGCGGCAAAAGCTGATGCACGGCGCTGCAGCGGGCTGGCGTGGCGTGCCACGGGGGCGGGGGTGGCCGTCCAACAGGCAGAGCCGGCGGGAGAGGCGCGGGTGCGGTCGGTCACGAAGGAGGCGTGAGCGGCGGCGACAAAACAGTGAGGCGGTGGAGATTTTCGGATGAACCAACAGTGCCGACCAATACTCCCTCCGCTATGGCTAAGATGGGGTGATTAGAAGTGGTTTTAATCAGTGATATGTGTGGATTAGGGTGGAGGATCAAAAGAACAAAGCTAATGCTAAAATTCAACTCAAATTCAGATTTTGAATTTTTCTTTAAAATTCAGTTTTGTTTCACCCTCCTTGATCGCTCTCGATCGTAATAATACTCTCCACGAGCCGCTTCCATGCTTCGCACAGCAAAATCATTAGCGAAGCTAGCTTGCTTGTATTGCAACAGCAGAGGATTAATCGTAGCTCTGGCTAGCCTCGTGATCGATTGATCAGTTGTGGTATGGGGCCGAAGGAAAGGTGCGTTTAATTTGCTTCCCCTTTCCTTCTTCTCTTCGCCATGACGTTGCTCTTGTGCAAGAACTCCGTCGCTCTTGCCGTTGCTCTCTCTTCCTCCGTGCTCTTCCTCGTCCACAGCTTCTCTCTGCCGGCCTCGGCGCTCGCCGTCGGGCTAGCGCAGCACCACCGGCGCGACGTCCGGCCCGGACCGGCGGGCTGTGACGTTTTCAAAGGTAGCTGGGTCCGCGACGACGCCTCATCGTCGGCGGCGTACACCGGGTACAACTGCCCGCCTGCCCGGTCATCAACCCGGAGTTCAACTGCCAGCTGTACGCCCGGTCGGACTCCCTCCGGAGTTGGCTTGTTACAACTTTGATCCCAGGAGAAAATGCGCATATCGCAAATAATCTGAGAGAACACGGAAGAAATTTTTGAATTTCTTTATTCTCTTATTTGCTCCCCCTCTTTCTTGCTTTTCTTCCTTGGATACAAAACTGGGTACAAGTCCCCCCAATATATAGGGATAAAACTCTCCTACTCCTATTCCGATTCGGACTCCAAGTTGGACTCAACTTCAACTTGAGTTATACTCAGAAACGGACTCTACTACGACATGGACTCTAAGTCAAGATTAATTGTAACAATCTCCCCCTTAATCTTGACTTGACATACTCTAGTTTTAGTCTCAATGCATTATGAACTACCAGCCACGCCTCCACATGAAGCATTCTACATGTAAGCTACATGTAGGAACTCAACTCAACTAGTATGGGTCCACCAGATGCAAAGATTCTAAAAACATTGAAACAATCGGACTCAACTACGACTTACTAAACTCATCCTTGACACAGAACGGTGACACATCTCCTCGATGTTCCGATCTCAACACTGCTTACTTGAGTTTGGACGGCGAACACATCTTCTCAACGTCCAACATTCCTTGAGCCTTCATGTACACCTTCATCTTGATTGCTCAAGCTGCATAATTGCTTGTCAGAAGCATAGGATAATGCAGCGTGACAGCGGAACTCTCCTTCACCATCATACTGGATGATGCTTTGTCACCGGTGACACCACTTCCCGGAGTACGCGACATGATCTTGAGCACGGATTAAGATCTCGGGCTACTTTGAAGTGGCTCTTGGACCGAGGGAACGGAAGGACGTACCACACACGTCTTTTTCCTGGGAAAGCTGCGCGAAGATGAGCGACGTGCACCTCAGGAGCGCCGTGTGAGATGCGCTGAAATCGGAATCGCCGAGATGATTTTTCCAGCGACTCGCTTCTCGTCTAGGCTCTGATACCACTTGTTACAACTTTGATCCCAGGAGAAAACGTGCACATCGCAAATAATCTGAGAGAACACGGAAGAAATTTCTGAATTTCTTTATTCTCTTATTTGCTCCCCCTCTTTCTTACTTTTCTTCCTTGGATACAAAACTGGGTACAAGTCCCCCCAATATATAAGGATAAAACTCTCCTACTTCTATTCCGATTCGGACTCCAAGTTGGACTCAACTTCAACTTGAGTTATACTCGGAAACGGACTCTACTACGACATGGACTCTAAGTCAAGATTAATTGTAACACTTAGCTTATCTCAAAAGCACATTTTTACGGTAGACTGAGGTACACAAGTGATTTGTTATTAGGAACAAGATAATTGAACTAATAATAAGACTGAACACAAAAGAATTGAGACATAAAATTGCGGTGCTAATTGTTCGCATTTTTTCTATGTTTACTCTGTTATTCTTTAGCACAAAACGCTCAACAAATTACATGTCTTAAATAGATACAAATTGACTGCACATACAACCACTCACCCACTACGACTCCATGTGTACCAATTTTGCCGGCCACGATCCCTACGACTCGGTGCACACCGTGCACTAACCACTAGACTCGGTTTCACTGAGACCAACTCAGACGCTTACGACCACATATACAGCTTCGAGTCCTTCGAGCGCGACACTTAGACCACATAGGTTTTTCGAGCACCGACCGCTCGACTTAACTCCTATGACTTTGCCGCTCACGCTATAGTACTCTTTCAAGTATGACGTCTACAATACTCCTCCGGATATAACATCTATAGTATTCCTTCGAGTATGTCGTCTACAGTACTTGGTGTAGCTACAGTATTCGGTAGCTACAGTGCTTTATGATTTACGACTTCCACTTCCGACTATCGGCTTTCGACTATCGACTATGACTATCGACTTTCAACTACAACTTTCGACTATCCACTTCAACTACTGACTTCCAACTATCGACTTCACATTACTCGAAACACACGAGTAAAACACACACGCAACAAAATTAACCCCAACAATCACCCCCTTAATCTTGTTGCAACTTCTTCATAGCAACGCCGGTTCATCGTCAACATCCGCCTTGATGAGATGCGCCTCTGTTGCCTCTGCTTTCTCCTTCTTGCCGGGCTTACGACATTATGAAGAAAATTGTCCATAATCATTACAATTAAAACATCCTACTTTTGCCTTGTCACCTCTTTGGTATCGACAGCTACCGTTGCCACCAGAACCACCTGAGGAGCTTTCGCCTTCATGCTTCGACGATCGAGCCTCTCACCCTGCGCGTGTCAGGAGCAAGTGCTCTTTGTCTTTGTCGCTGTTGTCATAGTGCCGCTCTCCCTATTCTTGCGTCTTCAAGCGCCTGATTAGCTCTTCGATCGACATATTTTTTATATTGCCGAATTGCTCAATCGTGGTGACGATGAGAGAGAATTTCGTGGGCACGACATGCAGAAAATTCCGTATGATATAGGCCTCTTCCATCTTTTTGCCTAGACCTCGTATCTTGCTGACGATTGTCGTCAACCTCATCGTGAAGTTGCTGATCTGTTCGGTGTCCCTCATGCGCAAGTTTTCAAACTCACTTTTGAGGTTTTGTACATGCACCTCCTTGATGCCATCAGCACCGAGATGCATTGTCTTCGGGATGTTCCAGGCCTCCTTTGCGGTCTCCTTCTCTGCTAGGAGCGGTAGCATATCTTCCGGCACCACGAGAAAATTTGCTGTGAGCTCCATTTGATCTTGCTTCTCATTCACCTTCTCATCCACGATTGCGTTCCACACACCCTGAGCGTGCATAAACACCTTCATCTTCACATCCCAAGTTGTGTAGTTGCTCCTCGTGAGCATGGAACACGAGAGGGAGATGCTGCCCTCACGCACCGACGCCTTCGACACGCTCTTATCGTTGATCTTTAGAACGCCCCTGTCGCCGGTGACGTTTCTAGGCGAGCTCGGATGTGACATGGATTAATAAAGGTGTACATAAACACAAGCTTTGATACCAATTGTTGGCCCAGCCTATCTCAAATGCACACTTTCACGGTGGACTGATGCACACAAGTAGTTTGCTGGAGTTGGGAACAAGATGATGGAGCCAGAGAATAACAAAGTAAACACTGAAAAGGTGCGAGCAGTTAGCACCGCAATCTCGTGCCTCAGTTCTTTTGTGTTCAGTCTTGTTATTAGCTATGTTATCTTGTTTCTAACTCTAGCAAACCACTTGTGTGCGTTAGTCCACCGTGAAAGTGTGTGTTTGAGATAGGTTAGGCCAACATCCGGTTCCAGTGGAAGTCGGCCAGCTGCGAGCTACCAAGGTGCATATTTTTTAGATATGTAAACCGTGCCATGACTTCTTGATGCATATGAAGGGGAAGGCGGTGATGTTAGTGGGGGACTCGCTAGGCCAGAATCAGTGAGAGTCGCTCATCTGCCTGCTGCACGTCGTCGCATCACCGTCGCTGGCGTAGCTTGTCTCTGTTGCCCCCCTCTGCAGATACATATCCCTGGTATGGCACTTTCATACTGTTGAGTGAGCTGACTCTATCATATTCTTTTTAGGATTTAGAAAGATAAGTTATAAGAAGTCAATTATAAATTCTAATAGAATTAGGATTCATATTTTCTTTTAAAATAGGAATCATATTTCTCTTTGAAGGAGATGGACCATAGGGAACCCATGGGGTGGCCATAGAGAATTCAAACAACAAAGTATAAAAGCCACACATCCAAATGTAGAGATACACGAACGAATTAGAAGCCATGTAATTCTTTAACACTATATTATTATATAGGGTAAAGATGTCCTAAAATATTCGAAAGGGCTGTGAAAGAGCGAACTTCGTAAGGCTATACTTAAGGAATTTGAGGTTGGCTTCGTCAAATCTTCTATCTTGTTATGGTTACTTTCATATCATTATTTTGGTTCTTTCTACGAGATCAATTCTTTTGTTTTTGATATTATATGTGCTCGTATCATATATTTGTATGTCATAAATTATGATATGATTCGAAGACTGCTGGATATAAAAAGGACACGAGAGGTAACACATCTCGTAAGTACGGGTGCTCGCTCGCTTATCTACGGACAGCTTTATTTTCTGGTCGAGGAATCTGGGCCAAATTCGCGACTCCAATCACTCCACATGTACAGGGATCTTAATTACATGAAGTCTTAATCAACCATATTGATTTGTTCTTGCATGTGATATGTGCGATCGAGGAGGAGTACGAACTGGCGGTGTCGTTCTACCGCGCGCCGTATCTGGTGGACGTCGACGTGATGCAGGGGAAACGGGTCCTGAGGCTCGACGACATCTCCGAGAACGCCGAGGCGTGGCGCGACGCCGACGTGCTCTCCTTCAATTCCGGCCACCGGTGGACGCACACCGGCGCGCTCAGGGGGTACGTGCGTGCATAGCAGGCTAGCAGCCCACGCCGGTTTCCTCTACAATTTAGCTTCTTTACAGAATGCGTGTATGTGCTGCGTACGTACGTTTGTGTAGATGGGATTACATGGAGGAGGGCGGGCGATACTACGAGGACATGGACAGGAAGGATGGCGGCGTTCCACAGGCTTCCAGCACGGGATGACCACCTGGGCCAACTGGGTGAACCTCAATGTCGATCCAGGCAAGACTGTCTTCTTCCAATCCATGGCTCCCACTCAGTACAACAGGTATCGAATCTGCACAAGGATCTCAGTTCACCCATGACTCCATGCATGCCCCCATCTCTCTCTCGCCCCTCTCTCTACATATACTGTATGTTACGAATCTAGCCCTTGAATTCTAATCTTTATTTCTCGCAAATATTGCAATGTATAAACTGGTTATAAGCCTCTCAATTTATATGCTTATAACTCCTACTAACACACGCATTAGGACTTCGAATTGGACACTACTTCAACTCGAATTACACACGAAATTGAACTCAATTGCGACTAGAACTCTAAGTCAAGATTAAATCTAACAATCTCCCCCTTAATCTTGACTTTCTAACTTCTTCCCATCTTGTTTGAGTTTGGACGGCGACACATCTCAGACGTCCCTGACTCAACTTATCTTCAGAGCACTTCATCTTTTTGAGCGCGCCGGCAACAAACGCTTTCTTCGTCTTCGGCTTTTGGCATTCTGAAGCAAAGTGTCCATAATCATTGCAGTTATAACACCTCACTTTTGCCTTATCAAACCTCCGACCTTTACGGCCTTGGTCGTCACCCCTGGAAGTATTCTTGCCTTCACGCTTCGATGATTGTGCCTCCCACTCAGCGCGAGTCAACAAGAGCTGTCCTTCACCTTTGTTGCTAGTGTCATGGATGCGTTCCTCATATGCCTTAAGACGACCGATGACCTCCTCCATGGTCATTGCCTTTAGGTCTCCAAATTGCTCTATGACTGAAGCAATCGGGAGAAACTGTGAGGGAATAACACGAAGAAATTTCTTCACCACGTACAACTCTTCCACCTTCTCGCCAAGGGCCCGTATCTTGTTGACGATGACCGTCAACCGGACGGCGAAGTCATTGATCGACTCCGTTTCCTTCATACGCAGCACCTCGAACTCGGTTTTGAGGGTTTGTACCTTTGCTTCCTTCACACGATCTGCGTCAAGATGCATCTCTTTCAACGCCTCCCACGCGGCTTTGGCCGTCTCCTTTTCGGCCAGTAGGAAGAGTGTCTCCTCTGGGATGCCCTGATAGATGGCCGCCAATGCCATCTGATCTTTGCGCATATCGATGTTGCCGTTCTCGATCGCATCCCACACACTTTGAGCCTTCATGTACACCTTCATCTTGATTGCCCATGCTGCATAATTGCTCGTCGTAAGCATCGGATAATGCAGCGAGATAGTGGAACTCTCATTTGCCATCGCACCGGATGATGCCTCGTTGCCGTCGACACCGCTTCCCGAAGTACGCGACATGATCTTGGGCACGGATCAAAATTAGGGCTACTTTGAAGTCTCTTGGACCGAGAGAAATGGAAGAAAAAATTGTTGTTTTTCCTTTTTCTCTTTTTCTTGCATTTTGATCTTGCTCTTGCTCTTGCTTGGACTTATGCTCTTGCTGCTCTGCGTTTTGGGTGCCTTTCTATGAAGGTTGGGGGTCTCCTTTTATTAGCTCTGCTGACTGCCTTTGATTCGGGGACGAGCGCACCAAGCGGACTCCGTTTTTGGAGATAGCGCCGCTCGGCCGATTCCAACACGGACGCGAACTAGACCAGAATCAAAAAAACTGAGTTGTCTATCTTGTAGCTTCTCCCTGACGTTTACTCACGTGCGTGAAACGAGGAACAATGGACTCTCTCTCTGAAGAAAGTTTTCACATTGAGAGACTTCAGGCTGCACATCACGTGAAGCTTTTTGACTTCAATGTCTTGCATGCATCTTGTCTTCTCTCTCTCCTGATGATTCTGCCTTTTCTTCTTTGGATCAACGACCACGGCCAACAAAGAAGCTTTTCCTTTGTCACGTACTGATTTGAGTTTGCGCTGCTTTCCGTCGGGAATTTGCGCGGATTGTGTTTCTTCAGCCGCGCATCTCCCTCCTGATTTCAGACTGCGCATAGCACGAGCTCGACGCCGATCTGGTGATGACGGGGTCGGTCGACCCGAGGCTGGCGACGGCGCCCAACGGTGGCCGCCCCCGGGATTAGAGATCCTCCCAGGGGCAGCAGCAGAAGATAATCAAGGTAGGCTCTGATACCAATTGTTACGAATCTAACCTTTGAATTCTAATCTTTATTTCTCGCAAATATTGCAATGCATAAACTGGTTATAAGCCTCTTAATTTATATGCTTATAACTCCTACTAACACACGCATTAGGACTTCAAATTGGATACTAGTTCAACTCGAATTACACACGAAATTGAACTCAATTGCGATTAGGACTCTAACTCAAAATTAAATCTAACACTGTACGCTATTGTCCCTTTAAACATGTCATGTGCATGCACGTGTGTGGTGTACGTGTGCGTGTTGTTAAGGGCGTCTCGAACAATGCGAATTTTGTTTGTTGGTCCTGCTTTGATTTGTGGCGTGGGCTCTATCGGTTCCAAGGAGTGGCCCAACCCAGTTTCCAAGAACTGCTACGGAGAGACGGCCCCAACGACGGGCTAAACTCCACGGCCCAACTTACGGGGCAGAACCAGGTGAGACAGGCCGGGCTGCGGGCCATGAAAAGCCCGGTCCATAGTAGTTTCGCCGTTTCCTCGACGTCACGGCGCTGTCGGCGCGGCGCAAGGACGCGCACCCGTCGGTGTTCAGCGGCGACTTCTCGCCAGCGCAGCCACTGGTGCCTCCCCGGCCACATGGAACCAGCTCTTCTACACGAGAAATTTTACTATACCACGGTTGTATGGATGAGTTTGTACAACCAGAAAATTAGAGGCTGACATGTAGCATTTTTTACTGTAGCAAACACTGTTGAGTATTGTAGTGTACACTGTAGCAACAATGAACGAAAACAAATAAATGCTACAGTACGCTTGCTATGGTAAAAAAATACCACGTGTTAGCCTCTGATTTGCTGGTTGTATAAATTTATCTGTGCAACCATGGTACTGAAAAGTCCCCGAAATTTCAAACCAAAAATTTCCTTGATTTTTGCTACATTTTGAAGTGTTTTTTGAAACTTTCCCTTTTTGTTACAGGTACAGTAGAATTTTTCCTTCTACACGCTGCTCTTCTACCAATAGCACCAGTACATCTGGGTACAGTTGACTAGCAGCTACCGATCGCAATGTCAATTTTTCCCAGTTTACGTAACAATTAACTAGTCTTTAGTGTGGCGTGATGACCATAGGCATACAAGAATGTACATTAATTGATCTTGCAATGCGAAAATGTACCCCACACGTTAGTACTAGCTACCAGGATTTGTTTCTAACGGGTGGATTAATTTGTGATAAATGTGGTTCAGTTCTGGTACATAGCTTGCTCACTCTTATAACATACACCAACACTTTTTCCTTATCCTTTAAATCTCAAAACAATTACCCAGTTCATATATTTTGGGAGTGAAAAAGGTTATGACTTCTCCATTCTAAATACATGTGGTTTCAGAATATGTGACATCATTTTCTAAAACTTATGCATTAAAAAATAGATTTGTCATATGTTCCCGTCATGTGGAATTGATATTAGTACAATTGTGATAAAAATATTTATACATTATCATGTATTTTAATTTTTATTAATATATAATTAGAAAAGTAATGATTAAACGTGTGTTAGAGATCATATCGACGGCCGAAACAAGGAGAAACAAGTACTGGTGATCATCGAGTGAGTTGACCTATCTGTTGATGGCTACAGTGGTAGATGGTGGAGCAGTTGTCAGTGTCACATGGCGATTTTGGGTGGATTTTCGTTAGCGAGAGAGTACTTGTCTACTTTATTGGTGCCTTCCATTTGAAGCTAATTAATCCGCATCTGAATCTTCTGTTAGTCTTGCGGTTGACGTTGTCTATGCCATTGATCGGGGCTGGAAATAATTGATATGTGCAGTGCATTTTATTGGCATTAAAGCACCAAACACTCAACTGAGAAATGCAGAAAGGGGTACGTTGTGTTCTGTTGCAATGCAGGACAAACAAAGCAATTGGTTCTTTTTAATTAGGCGTGGAGGATTGTTTTGATTACTTGCTATCAAAGCATTCGTGTACACTCTAGTCCTAGGCATTCATGCAAATCACTTCTCGTTGTGCTGTCTGACTGACATCCATTTCAAGAATCTCATCATTAAGATTCATTTGGCCAGTTTGTCCAATCGAGTATATACCTGCATCCTTGTGTACTATCACATACTCCCCGTGGTAAATACATATCATTTTGTACGGTCCCTAAAATATCACTTTAATAACTAATTTTTATTATAATATATTTATAAAATATTATATTATATTATATTATATTATAAAAGTACTTTTCAAAACAAATCTATATATATAAATATTTTAAAAATATCAATATTCAAAGTTTTAAAAGTTTGATTATACGTATTTTAAAATAATATATATTTATGACTGGAGGGATTATCAAACAATAGTAATGATGGAATGATACATGTACTAGCATTCAAGAATGTTAAAGAACAAAGAGGGATACAAGCTGTACCAACAATCGATCTTCATGTGTATGGTTATATGTGGCAGGCATGCATAGTTTGGTGTGAATAGCAGCCTAGAATATTATACATCAGTTCCTCTAAAATCAATTTTTTTTAATGATGAGAGTATATTGTTTGCCATTGAAGTATTGTTGTTTGCACTTTGGTGATTAGCAGCAGGGCGGAGCTAGCTATCATGCCCTGTATACACGGGTACCTTCAAAATTTTGAAAATTATGTGTGTGTGTGTGTGTGTGTGTGTGTGTGTGTGTGTATATATATATATATATATATATATATATATATATATATATATATATTTGCTAGCTATAGGTTCTGATTGAATTTATGATTCATTGCAATTTGATAATACTTGTGGGGAGTAGATACAAATTGTATTATGTCGATGACCGGGACCCAGAGTCTAAACATACATGAAAATAAAAGAAGAGAGCACAATGTTGGGTTGATCTCGGCTAACAGAGCCCGAGATTTCAGGGAGGTTATGCCTCCACCTCGCGCCTTGATTGGAGGCACAACCAACTCGTATTGGTTTCGGTCCCCGTCACCTAGCACCATATAAAAAACTTAAGGTTTTGGCAGGGCTTGTGACACACATGTTGTTCAAGCCTCAAAGATCCCGCATAGACCCGATCTACTCAGAGCGCTCAGGTGAACGAAGACCGAAGGCCCTCCTTCGTCCCCGTCCACGGCATCGGCTACACCGCCGGCAATCTCGACATCACTGACATCGCCGACCCCTCCTCTCCATGGCATCCTTGAGTTCGAGTATGTTGACGCTTCCGCTCTAAAGCTTTAGATAGGTGTTCATGTTTAGATCTAGGGTTAAGCCTTACTGATTATGCTTAGATTAAGATGAGGTTAATATTTGGTATCAGAGCACCCTAGATCATCTTGAACCCTAGATAAGCCCCAACCGAACTCGGATTCACTAATTAAAAGTTCGGATCTAAGTTTTAGAAGCTCAGTTTAGCATTTAGAAGGAGGGGACAACCCTAAAACCCGAATGAAAATCCCCAAAAACCGAATCAAATTTTTAGATCGGGGTGGAAAACTTATGGCTTTTGGATCCCGGTTAACTCCGGTCATGGGTGCCGCCGTAGCCCCACTCGACGGCCCCGCGCGCAACCTCGTCACACGCGCGCGCCGGCGAAGAGGGCTACGGGGGTCGCTGCCTCATGCCGCCGCCGCCGCTGCCGCCGCACCGCGCAGGCCGCCGCCGCCGCGCCCCACACGGCGCCGCCATCGACGCCGCTTCGCCCCACGCGGGCGCCACCGCCGATGCTGCTCTCTCCACGTGCGCACCGGATTTTTCGCGAAGAGCCGGAGTGAATGATCTAGAGTTAGGGTTTTTTTTTCAGGTTTTATCCCCGCCGCGCGCGCTCGGCCGTTCGATCTGATCGGACGGTCGTTGTTCTGCAGGCGCATGGAAATTTTGGGCCGGCCGCGCGCGTGAGTGAGTTTTGTGGGCCCCGCGCGTGGATGGTTTTTGTGGGCCGCGTGCGCGTGATGTGGGCCGTGCGGGATTTTCGCCCGTGCGCATTTTTTCAGGCCACACATTTTTGGCCCGTGTGCGGGAATTTTAGGTCACGCGCGGTTTTTCGGGCCGACTGTGATTTTGGGCTGCGCGTGGGATTTTCGGCCGTGTGTTTTTTTTCTTTTGGGCCGCTCGAATGTTTTTGGGTTGTTTTCCTTTTGGGCCCGGCTGCAACAGTGTTATTTTTTCTTTTTCAGTGCATTTCCTTTTGCTTTAGTCTACCTTTTGTGCACTGTTTTAATTATTTTTAGTGGCCCAAATTATGATGTATCATTACCATATTATTATGTTTTATCTCTGATTAAAATTGAACCAACGAGATATTTTAATTCAAAATTTTATGTTTTATTTTGGCATTATGTATGCACATGACTACATTCTGACCAACGTTGATTGTAATCATGTGTTGCCATATAAAATTATTAAGTTTTTTTATTTTCTGTCCAACGGTGATATGAATTAGAACTGTAGTTTTGCATGTTATTAATCAGACCAACGTAGGGTTAATTGCATGCAATATATATTTATGTTATTTCTAATTTTTGCCCTGTATTTTGATATTCAGCAATAAATGCTTCAAATGTTGCCGCCACAATTGACAATATTGAGCAGCTCACAGGGAGCAATTTTCCCACATGGAAAGAAAGAATTCATGTTGTCCTTGGAGTTTTGGACCTTGATTATGCTTTAAGGGTAACCGCTCCCGTTCGCCCCACCGAAGGTGTGGAAAATTATGATGAGAAAAAGAAAACTTATGAAGCTAATACTGAAAAATGGGAGCGGTCCAACCGTTTATCACTAATGATTATGAAGACCTCTATTTCAGTTGGGTTCAGGGGAGCAATCCCCGATTCCAAAAATGCTAAAGAGTACTTGGCTTCAATAGAGGAGAAATTTAAAGGCTCCACTAAAGTTTATGCTAGTACTTTGATTCAGAGGCTCTTAACCACTAAGTATGATGGGTCCGGCAGCATAAGAGAACATATCATGATGATGACCGATATGTCAGAAAAGCTCAAGAGCATGGACATGGAGATATCTGATGGTTTCCTAGTCCATTTTATCATGACTTCTCTTCCTTCTGAGTACATGGTATTTAAGATTAATTACAATACTCAGAAAGAAAAATGGAGCATG
This sequence comes from Dendrocalamus sinicus, assembly GCA_036346575.1. Lineage (NCBI taxonomy): Eukaryota > Viridiplantae > Streptophyta > Magnoliopsida > Poales > Poaceae > Dendrocalamus > Dendrocalamus sinicus. Next base: position 39,888,063 of record CM070648.1, on the reverse strand, counting down.
AGCGATTTAATCGCCATGTGTGTCTAGGAGGAAGAGAGAATAAGGACATAAAAGAGGGATTTTGCACAATAAGTTGGTGGCTCTAACAAAAGAAAGTTCCAAGGGGACTTCAAATCCAAGAAAAAACTGCAGCTCTCCCCTAATTCAGATAAGTCGGGGCCTAAAGTGCACAAGGCACCTAAGCCCCATGTTGCTCCCGCTGGAGCACCTAAAGGGGGGAATGTCATTTCTACAAGCAGCCAGGGCATTTCCAGAAGGATTGTGTTTGTTTTCTAAAGTGGCTCGCCAAAAGGGGTAATGATACAATAACGTTCATTGATGAAACTCTTTATGCTGATTTCTCTCTTAATTCTTGATGGATTGACTCAGGTGTAACTGTGCACGTTATCAACTCTTTATAGAGATTCCTTACCGCAAAAACACTAAGAAAGGGGGAGCGAAGTCTTAGAGTTGCGGATGAAAAAGAAGCCAAAATAGAATCAGTTGGATCTATTTCATTAGTCTTAGATAGCGGCTTCATGCTTCGTCTTAATAATGTAGTCTATGTTTCTTCCATCAGGAGGAATTTGATTTCAATTTCTTTATTGGACGATGAAGATTTTAAATGTATTTTTGGTGACAATAAATGCATTATTACGTTTAATTCAAATGATATTGGTCTTGCTTTTAGACAAGATAAGCTCTATATGCTTTCCCTTAATGAATCTCCTGTATCTTTGAATGTGTATGATGCTAAGCACAAAAAGAATGATGAGACTTCTTCGAAACTGTGGCACTGTCGTTTAGGCCATATTTCGAAGGGGAGAATGGAGCGTCTCATTAAAGGAGAAATTCTACACCCATTAGATTTCTCTGACTCAGACCACTGCATTGATTGCATTAAAGGAAAATATGTTAAGCAAATAAAGAAGGGAGCCACTCGCAACATAGGACTCTTAGAATTAATTCATACTGATATTTGTGGTTCTTTTCCTGTGACATCAGTGGATGGTTTTGATTCATTCATCACATTTACTGATGATTTCTCCCGTTATGGTTATATCTTTCCCATTAAATACCGATCTGAATCACTTGACAAATTTAAGATATTTAAGGCTGAAGTTGAAAATCAGCACAACCTAAGAATTAAAGTGGTAAGATCGGATCGTGGGGGGGAATATTATGGAACACATGCCTCTTATGGGTAAATTCCTGGCCCTTTCGCTAAGTTCCTTCAGGAAAATAGCTTCGTTGCCCAATATTCTATGCCAGGTGAGCCTCAGCAGAATGGGGTAGCTGAAAGATGCAACCGTACACTTATGGATATGGTACGGAGCATGCTTAGCCATTTAGGGATGCAAACAGAGCGGATACGGATGGATATTGCTCATCCCGTATCCTTTTCCATATTTTTTTGTCAGAGTCGGAGTCGGACACGAATAGTGCCGGATACGAATACGAATGCGGATATTCTCGGTCATGAATACGAAGCCAATACATGCCGCTCCGAATACGGTTAGTTTCGGTCACGAATATTTAATCGGATAATACACGAAAGCAAATTTCACATATTCACAGAGACAAATTAAGCAAACTAAGATCTAATACGAGTGTACCGACGTTGCAATAGCCACCGAAACAAGCAATCTTATATAAATAAATGATGCTACATTTCAAGAAGAGTCGGAGATCCCACCTGGCCGGCGGAGAGACCAGGTATTCGACTCCGTTTCTGTATCTCGTAACTATCCGGGTAACTATCTGGTAACTATTCGGGTAACTATCCGGTAACTATCCAGAAAAATATCTGGATAGTTCCGTATCCGTCGGATAATGCTTGTTCCGAATCTGTTTTCATATCTGACAAAAAATATCCGAATCCGTTTCCGTATCCGACAAAACCTTCGGATATCTGAAAATTTGCTCCGAATTGTATCCGAATTAAAACGGACGGACGGTCGGGAAATATCCGCTCCATTTGCACCCCTATAGCCATTCTAGTTTACCAATTGGCTTGTGAATGGAAGCACTAAAGACAGCCGCACATATTCTTAATCGGGTTCCTAGTAAATCAGTACCTAAAACACCTTATGAATTATGGACTAGGAGGAAATCGAGTATGAAATATTTACGAGTGTGGGGTTGTCGTGCTGAAGCTAAGATATTTAATCCATATATTGGGAAATTAGACCCTAAGACAGTAAGTTGCCATTTTATTGGGTACCCTGAGAGATCCAAAGGGTATCGTTTTTATTGTCCTGATAGGATAACTAAGTTTGTAGAAACAAGGCACGCTGCGTTCTTAGAAAATAACGAGGACCTGGAGCCCAGGAAAATAGATCTTGAGGAGAAGCGGGTTTATGTTCCTTCACCGCTTATCCCAGAGACACTTATTCTTGTGCCTCAGGTGGTTGCACCTCCAGTAGAGAATACTGTTGTTGCACCCACTGTTGAGGACTCTAAAATTCCTAATGTTACACGTAATGATGAGCCTTAGCAGTCTACTGAAATAACTAATGAATCGATTAGAAGATCACAGCGGGAAAAAAGATCTGCCATCCCGAATGATTATGTTGTTTATATGAATGAGGATATTAATGATATAGGGAATGTGGATGATCCCACCTCTTATAAGGAGGCCATGATGAGCGAACATTCTTCTAAATGGCTTGATGCCATGAAGGATGAACTAAAGTTTATGAGCACTAATGATGTGTGAGACTTAGTAGAAATTCCTGACGGAGTCAAAACAGTAGGCTGTAAATGGGTCTACAAAACCAAGCATGACTCTAAGGGAAATATCGAAAGGTTCAAAGCAAGGTTCGTAGTAAAAGACTTCTCACAAAGAGAGGGGATTGACTATAACGACACCTTTTATCCTGTCTCAACTAAAGATTCATTCAGAATTGTTATGACACTTGTAGCTCATTATAATTTAGAGCTGCATCAGATGGATGTTAAGACGGCATTTCTTAATGACGGCTTGCAAGAGAACGTTTACATGGCTCAACCGGAAGGTTTTGTCGTGGAAGTCAAGGAGCATATGGGATGTCGACTTAAGAAGTCCATTTATGGTTTAAAACAAGCATCGAGGCAGTGGTACCTCAAGTTCGATAAGATCATAAGGAGTTTTGGTTTTAAGAAAAATGAAGTTGATAACTACATATATGTTAAGTTCAATGGGAGTATATTCACCATCTTAGTACTTTATGTGGATGATATCTTATTAGCCAGCAGTGATAAGGATATGCTGTTTAAAACCAAGAGATTTCTTTCATCTAATTTTGATATGAAGGATCTTAGTGATGCCTCTTATGTTCTTAGCATTGAAATTCACCGAGATAGGTCCAAAGGAATATTAGGTTTATCTCAGAAGGCATACATTGACAGAGTACTGAAGAGATACAATATGCATAAGTGCTCTGGATCACCTGCTCCTATTGTTATGGGTGATAAATTTGGGACATTTCAATGTCCAAGGAACCGATATAAAACTGATTAGATGAATCGCTTCCTTATGCTTTAGCTGTCGGAAGCATTATGTATGCTCAAGTATGCACGCGCCCTGATTTAGCTTTTGTAACCGGGATGCTTGGCAGATATCAGTCAAATCCAGGACCGGACCACTGGAAGGCCGTTAAGAAAGCTTTGCGCTATATGCAAGTTACTAAGCATTTCATGCTCACATATAAGAATTCTGATAGCCTTGAAGTTGTTGGTTATTCAGATTCAGATTTTGCGGGATGTGTTGATACTAAAAAAAATCCACTCGCTGGAGGAGCTATCTCATGGAAAAGCTCCAAACAAACCCTTACGGCATCTTCAACGATGCAAGCTGAGTTTGTGGCATGTTATGAGGCTACCGGGTAGGCTGTATGGCTTAATAACTTTATCTCGAGACTTAGAGTGATAGACAACATATTTAAACCACTCACCTTATACTGCGATAACGAACCCGTGGTCTTTTATGCAAATAACAACAAGTCAAGTGGTGCTGCCAAACACATTGACATTAAGTATCATGTTATGAAAGATAGAATCCAGGATCAAACCATTAGTATCAAGCATATTAGTACTAAGTTAATGCTTGCGGATCCGCTTACTAAAGGCTTACCACCTAATATTTTTCATGATCATATTGCCGGCATGGGTTTATTGGAAAGCCTCTGATTCTGGATAAAAGGATCTTAAAGTAAACCTACTCCCATTAAGTATAATGAATATCCATTTCAAGATAAGATAATACACTATAGGTACTGGGATTATATGGTACTTCATTGGCCATGCGACACATTGCCTTGGTATGTTGTTTTATCGAGAATGGGCTTATGATGTTAGCCTTACGATCAAAGGGGAGAATGTTGGGTTGATCTCAGCTAACAGAGCCCAAGATTTCAAGGAGGTTATGCCTCCACCTTGCGCCTTGATCGGAGGCACAACCAACTCATATTGGTTTCAGTCCCGGTCACCTAGCGCCATATAAAAAACTTAGGGTTTCGGCAAGGCTTGTGACACGCACATTGTTCAAGCCTCGAAGATTCCGCACAGACCCGATCTACTCAGAGCGCTCAGCTGAATGAAGACCGAAGGCCCTCCTTCGTCCCCGTCCACGACATCGGCTGCACCGTCGGCAATCTTGGCATCACTGACATCGCCGACCCCTCCTCTTCATGGCATCCTCGAGTTTGGGTATGTTGACACTTCCGCTCTAAAGCTTTAGATAGGTGTTCATGTTTAGATCTAGGGTTAAGGCTTATTGATTATGCTTAGATTAAGATGCGGTTACCATTGAACATAGTGAGACTTACATTATTTACATTTGAATTGCACAAAAACGAATTTTAATTCATACTTACTCAAAAACCGAGTTTTAATCGAAAAATTTTAAAAACATCGCATTCACCTCACTTCTAGCCGGTTCTCCTTATACAGTAATGCACCACTTGGTCATATCGGTCCATCACAAAAAGGAATGTAAAACGGGCCCTATGAGTAAAGCATCGAAACCACTGCACACCAATATCTCACCAACAAATCGCTCAAACATCATATCAAAAACTACATGTATTTGTACACCCTAGTAAGGTTGGAACATAACTCATGATTAGTCCATAATAAGTAGCACACTGCATAATCTTTTCTCTTAAAGTGCGATTTATACAGAAAAAGAACTGTTATGAGTTGATCGAATACATGCGTGTTGATGTCCCTGTTTGGTTAAGCCAAGACAGGTCGACAGATGCTGCCCAAATACGGGCAGGGCAAGTACTATCTGTGGCGAGTAGAACGACGACGATCATACAACTGCGCCACAGCTCATGGTTTGTTGAGCACCGCTGCAGCTTGCAGGGTGTTCCATCTGAAATGATGCTGCCCACGACAACATAGGCAGACAACCAGGAGGCCAAAAGGCAGTTTCTGATCTAAATGTGGAGCACACAATTGGTTGGAACAGTATCTAGCCGGTGCAAGGAGCTGCAGGGCTGCAGCTTGAGCTAGCACCTGTAACAGTGCTAGTGAATAAGATACTCGGGTTGAGGTTGGCTGTCTCAACTCCCAGCGTTGCTTTTGCTTCACTCCTACTCAATTAAGTAGACCAAACAGTTAAAATCAAGTGCCAATTGCCAAATCCATCTGCCCTGCCCCGACATTACAGTACTCACATAATTCCCTCCTTAATTATATTATTGCTCTCTGCAACCGCAAGCACCGCCACCCCCACTAAAAACAGCTGCAGCTGCAATAACATAGACCTCTCACTCTGCAAGAAGCTAGCTTAATCTGCAGCCTGCTGCGTGCACGTAGTGAGTTCATGGTTCAGCTTTCTGCGATGAAGAGGGTGAAGGGGCGGGCCCCACTGTCAGTGGTGGTTGCGATCATCGGTGGGCTGGCGCTGGCGGGCATCATCTTCACCGAGGACCTCCGGGCTCTCACTGGTACACCCAACACTAAGCTTGTCATCATAGACAATACTAGTACTGATACCTTTAGTACTGCAGGTAAAAACTAACTGAACTGCATTGCCCATTGCATTGCATGCACTTGTGTGCCTGTGCCTGGCGACTGGCGTCACGTTCTGTAACATGTGAGTTTTCCAATTGGTGCTCTTTTCAGAGGTTAAGGATAAGGAGAAGGAGAAGAAGAGGACGTCACTGCCGGCCGAGACGTGGACGTCGACGCTGCCGGTCGCCGAGATGACGACGTCGACGCTGCCGGCCAAGCCGGTGATGCAGCCGCCGGCGAAGATGGCGTTCGACGCGGCCCGGTGCAGCGTGACGAAGGGGTACTGGGTGCACGACAGGTCGAAGAAGCTGCCTTACACCGACCAGACGTGCCCATACATAGACATGCAGAACTCCTGCAAGAGGAATGGCAGGCCGGACAGTGACTACCTGTACTGGGATTGGCATCTTGACGACTGCATTCTCCCAAGGTCAGCGCGCATGCAATATTCAGTTTTCAGTCATGCTTTAGTTTGAATAAAGGGTGTTTATGATGTTAGCTCCTCATTCAAAAGAAGGAAAAAAAAAGTGTGACCGAGGTCAACTTGAAGGGTAATAAGCTGGACTTTTTGGAGCTTAGAATCTGTATATATTGGTTTCTACTTTTAGTTTCTATTTGAAGAAATTAGAAGCTAAGATAAACATCTGGCTTACTGAAGCGGTTTCACCACTTTTCTCACTCCCGTCTTTCCGGAGATAAGGTAGGTGTCACGGGCTCATCACACACCCTACTACTTACTCCCGTCTTGCGCACACACTTCTCCCTTACTTTCCCCATCGCTCGCATTTTTTCTAAAAATAATTTATTTTAGTCACTAATATTCATTTTCATTCAAAAACATTAGCTGTAGCCAATATAAACAACCCCTTAATTAGCTGGGTACAGAGCGGGAATATATATGCTATTGGTAGTGGTAGGTTGGGTTTCTTCTGCTCAGTTAGATTTCGGTTGAAAATTAAGAAATCAAACAAATTTTGTAGTAAATAACGTGGTAACTGAATATGTTTGGTTATAGTGTATCTAGGGATGACAATCAGGCACGGCGAGCACAGATAGTGCTCGCACATACATATACCCGTGACCTAGATTTACCCCAATGGGCATGCTCGCGAAAGGACAAGGATGACAGGTGAAGAACCTCGTCCATGTCCATCACCCACGGGTATGTCCGTGTACCCGCGAAGAACGCATCACATATTCACATTCACACATCAACGGTGTGAATGAAATACAAATTCACCCTCAACTGTGAACTAAAAGTATGCCAACTCATGAAAGGAGAGGCTTACTCAACTAAAAGTATGTCAACTAATGAACCAAAAGAACAAAAGGAGATGCCTACTTAACTCAGATTAACAATACATCACATTCACACATCAACAGTGCATCGCACATTCAACAACTAAATAGAAATACAAACTGACATAGTTCCTTACATATAAACAAATTAAGTTTGCAACAAGAGTAGAACATACAAAAATAGTTCAATTTCAACAGTTCAACAAATAGATAAAAATATTTTCTCTATAGTTACTGGCCCATGTTCAGAAGATCCATACCTCAAACTGGTTTATGCATTCCCTTGCCTCTTCCAATAGATGTAAACCTTTAGATGTTCATACATATATTTAGTACCATTCTTCGTTTCTGCCGAAAGGTACTTACTGCACCAAATGCACTTTGACTTCAAAGCACCCTTGACTTTCAGTCTTGTAAATTCATTCCAAACGGGTGAAGTGAGTTTGCTCTTTATGCCACGAGAGTCTTCCTCTTTTGCTTCTGCATCTTCGGCAGGTTGTTCTTCAACTTGAGGTTTGGTTTCAGATCCTACCTGCTGATCACAGATTATTGAGTCTTGAGAAATTGCCTAAGTTGCTACTACTTCTCGGAGTCGCCATTTGAGAGTTGAACACAAATATGAGAGTTGACAAAGTCACAAATATGATAATTGAAGACAAATCAAAAGTAATAGTATTTGATAAATTTGATTATGCAATGTGCAACTCTGGAGTGGTCAGCAGCACAGAACAAACGCATAATAAAAAGCATGAATTGATTGCCTCCACAGTTCTTGGTGAACTTTCTGTCATTCTAAAGTTGATTAGCGAAACAACCAGCAAGAGAACAGTCATGGTTCAGAGGACTATTAATGGATAAAATTCATGACTGCACTTACCATAGACAAGGTTCCAACAATGCTACTGTTGTAGGGGTGGCCCCCACCTAAGCCCAGTAGGCCTGTTAGAAGGATGTAAGACCCAAAATGGGACATGTATAATGACATGTGTACCCCTGGGGGGAATACTCACGTGTAAGGGTATAATTGTAAAAGCGCCCCTCAGGTGGATGTATATATGTAACACAAGCCATGGGGAGAACCCCTAAGTCATTCACTTACCTAACTCTCCACTACCACACTCTCTCTCTGTTTGGTCTGTAACCACAACAACTACCATAAAAGCGAAACAAGAGTTAACTAGGACATCTCTAACCATTGCTTACAATTGCGGAACAAACACAAACCATTGCTTACGCTAAAAAACCGACCATAGCTCAACTCACTAATGAGGGTGCATATTTAATCTTATCGATGTCAACTAAAAATGGCATCAGCACAAGAAATTCTCTAGCTTCCTTACATTTTTTATGAAAAAGGAAGGGTGTTGGCAAATATGGCAACTATGACAAATTGAAAGGAAAAAAAAATTTCACACTTGAATAAATTAATGCATAAATATGCTCTAGCACTCATCAAATCTGCACCGTGCGTGAGGAGGGGCGGTGGCCAGGAGGAGGATGGGGGGCGGTACTCAACCGCAAGGAGGATGGGGGCAGGATCTGGAGATGGAGTTCTTGACTACAGACGGCTTCGTCCAAGATTAGGAGTGGTGGTGGTCGGGTGTGAGGAGTGGCAATAGCTAGGCCTAAGCGTGAGGAGGAGTGGCGACAGGGCAGGGACGTGGGAGGCAGTTGGTCGGGAGGAGGATGAGGCAGATCTAGATTTGGGGCCTCATAGCGCTTCATGTGTTGGTGGTTGGCGGCTGGGAATCCGGACTTGGGGAGAGCTTTTTGCCGGTTCTTTTTTTTCTTGTATTCGTTTGCGTAGATTTGGGGCCTCATAGCGCTTCATGTGTTGGTGGTTGGCGGCTGGGAATCCGGACTTGGGGAGAGCTTTTTGCCGGTTCTTTTTTTTCTTGTATTCGTTTGCGTTGTCCGTGATGAGCTAGCATATTTTTTTCTATTTTTAAAAATTTTAAATTTAATTATGCCAATTGTCAAATAAGCCACTTTCAGCTACAGTGAAATTTCAGCCGCTACAGTGCAATTTCAGCCATAAGCCATAACTTTTCAGCCCAACCGAGCGGAGCCTAACCCTACTAGGGTTTTAGTGGTAGTGTTGACTATTGGCCCAGCTGTCAGCGTATGTCGCAGGTAAATGGGCAAGACGGGTACGGATGGAGCTCACCCATGCCGTGCCCATTTACCCGACGGATAGAGAGTTCCCCATTTTTATGCCCATGGGCAAAGAAAACATGTCATGCCCTAGCTCCATTAGAGCATTTACCCGCGAGCACATGGGCAATCGGGCATAATTGCCATCCCTAAGTGTATCAAGTCACCATGCTCATGCAAAGAGATACCAAACTCACCACTTCACTGGCGCTTATTAAAAACAACAAAATTGTGTGTTCTAGGGGCATCGGCACACGTTGTAATTTAAACAACACTCGTTCAGTTTCAGTGTTTCACGTCTCTAGTAAAGTTGACCTAAAAATGTATGGAAAATGCTACTTTATTCGTCCCACAATATAAGTCCAAGTATATTATACACATGACCCAAAAAATACTAAATTTAATTAAAAAAATAAATATTATTGAACTGTACATACCCATACTAAATACCATACTACAATACTCAACCACTTTTTTTATTAAAAAAGGATATAGAGTGAAAATATTATAATAAAGCGAAACTATTACAATAACTGCGCTTTGATTCTTTCAATGAACTTGTATTGTGAATTTGTTGGACATGGCTTCCCGAGAATAGTGACCTAAGAGCAACTCCAAGAGAAGAGCTAAATCATTTTCTAAAGGTAAATTTGGCTATTATTGGAGAAAAAATGTCTCCAATAGACTCTGTAAATGACTCTCCAAATTTAGTAAATCTCCATCCCTCCTCCTTCGCTCTCTATTTTTGGATAGCCTACCTCGCTCACCATCCAGCCTCTTGGCGTGGTCGGCGTTTCCTTCCCGCACGCTGCGCCCCATTCCCGCGCGTACGCGACCCACCGCGCACCCTCTAGTTTAGATAGCCTGTTGGAGTAGTCTTGTTTTTTGAGGTGAGATTCATTTTAGAGAATAGCTAAATCACTAAATTTAGATACTTTTTTTGGCTAATCTCTTGGAGTTGCTCTAAATTGCGGGACCGAGGAAGTAATTGCTAAACAACGTTTTAGCATTGTTGTTTAGCAACTTAGGTGGTGGTGTTGGCTTGCTGTGGGCTGTGCATTGGGCCTTATGTGTGCCCTAATTTGACCCCACGTGAATCTTCTAGGGTCCCCGGTAAGTTGGGCCTCACTAGGCCAGGATTAGAGCCCCGCTTTTACCAAAGTCTCCTCTTCTCTGTAATGGGCCGGGCCACCATTTGGTACTTTGTTAAAAATCGGGCGAATCGTGGCTCGTTGTGTCTGCGCAGGTTTGACCCGGCAGCCATGCTGGAGAAGTTGCGGGGGAAGCGGATGATGTTCGTGGGCGATTCCATGCAGCTGGGCCAGTGGCTCTCCTTCGTCTGCCTCGTCAACTCCGTCGTGCCGGAGGACGCCAAGTCCATGGAGCGCAGCCGCACCCTCTCCGTCTACACCGCAAAAGTACGTAGCCAACGTACCAGCTGATGGCGCCGCCGCATCAATTAATGGTCTACAATCTTACAGCATTGAACGCCGCTGCAGGAGTACAACGCGACGATCGAGTTCTACTGGGCGCCGTTCCTGGTGGAGTCCAACTCCGACCGGAACATCCGCCTGGAGGCCGGCGGCCGGGTCCTGCACGTCGACGCCATCGAGGAGCACGCCAAGCACTGGAAGGGCGCCGACATCCTCGTGTTCGACAGCTACGTCTGGTGGATGACCGGCTACAGGATCAAAACAGTGTAAGTGATGTCATGAGCAGCAGCTATGTTATGTGCACTCGAAAATCTCGATGCAGACGAAGCAAGCAACCGATCGATTGACTGCGCGACGTGAGTGATCACCGTGTTTTGTCTTTCAGTTGGGGCTCGTTCGGGGACGACGGGTACGAGGAGCTGGACCACTGGGTCGCGTACCGGCTGGCCCTCAAGACATGGGCCAACTGGGTCGACTCCAACATCGACCCCAGCGCCACCAGGGTCTTCTTCATGTCCATCGCCACCACGCACATGAGGCACATCCTCTCAACTTTCACACCCAAATCGATCACACCTGCTTCGTCAATTCTGATACTGTCCGTCCAATTCATTAGCTTGACGCATGAGAAACGGCTCTTGGTTTCAGGAGCGAAGACTGGGGCAGGGAAGGCGGCATCAGGTGCTACAACGAGACGTGGCCGATCACGCGGAGGGGGTACTGGGGCAGCGGCGCCGACCGGCGGATGATGGAGGTGATGTCGGGCGTGCTGGGCCGGATGAGGGTGCCCGTCACGCTGCTCAACATCACGCAGCTCACGGAGCACCGCGTCGACGCCCACGTCTCCGTCTACACCGAGACCGGCGGCCACCTGGTCACGGACGAGCAGAAGGCCGACCCGCAGCTGTACGCCGACTGCATCCACTGGTGCGTGCCCGGCGTGCCGGACTCCTGGAACCAGATCCTCTTCGCGCACTTGTAGCCGCGCGGCGTCTACGTGCGCAGTACGTAGTCGTTAGCAGCAAGAAGCAAACGATCAATTCAAGGTGGATCGATAGCTCAATTCAAGGTCGAGTATAAGTATGATCACCCCACACATGCTTGAATTGCCCGCTTTCGCGCTCTCTTCACACACACAAACACGGAAGAAACGCGCAAAACGACGGTACAACAACAAGTGGTAGTAGCTAGGTACGTAACAAAGTATAGTACCACCGCGCCGTGGCATGGCCGATCGATTGACGACACTAGTCTTTACTTATCCCTCTAGTTTACAGTACCCGTACGTAAGGCTGGCCGAGGTAGCGCGACGACGCGTGGCTAGCATGAACCCGCCGGCGTTATTCCAGTTTGCCGTTGGCTTTCCCGTTCGCCCTGCCGTTCCCGTTCGCCACCACGCCGTTGGCGTGGTTGCCGGTGTGGGCGGAGGCGGAGTTGTGGGAGGCGATCAGCCGGCCGGAGGGGTCGTGGGAGGCCTTCCACTGCTCCACCCACTCTATGGCCGCCGGCGTGCTGCACGCGATGCTGGGGCCCCACGGCACGGTCTCCCTTGCCGAGCCCTGCATTAAGATTCGCGATGACCATCAGTGCACGGTTCCAAAGTAGTACTAGAAACCATCAGTTCAGAGCACGGTGTCTTGCACTCTTGCGCGAGTGCATCGATCACCTGTGGGAAGAGCCTCTCAAATATCGTCCGGTAGTAGTACGCCTCTTTGTTGATGGGTGTGTTGTGTGGGTACACTTCAGCAGCGTTCTTCATCATCTCATCGCTGACCTGAAAAGGACAACAGAACGGCATATTAGTGGTCAGTTCAGGTGATTTAGGAGACGTGCACTACAGCTGAAATGGCTAGTAGTTACCTGCTGGTCTGTGAAAGCCTTCAGGCCATCAATCCAGTTGTAGCCAACACCGTCACTGAACTGCTCCTTCTGCCTGTAGAGAATATGCTGCGCAGGGGAAAATTTCACAGGCCTTGGTTCCAAACACACGGTGAATATTGCATATCTGAAAATCACAGGGAACTAGTATTTTCTACCTTCGGCAGGTAAGGCTGCGTCTCGTCGTCGAACGCCTTCCTCATCACCCACTTCTCGATGCGCCCCAGATCAGGATTGTACTGCGCGGCAACAAAGGAAACATGAGCAAATTTAGAGCAACAGAAAACGAGGTTAGAGCAGTCAATTTCTCCTCCACGGCAGAGATGAGACCCACCATTTTCCATTCAGGGTCCATGCTCATTGCGACGTTGATGAACTCCTTGTCAAGGAACGGCACACGAACTTCCAGCCCCCAGGCCGACGTCGCCTTGTTGGCACGCAAGCAGTCGTACTGATGGAGAGCTTTCACCTGCGGATTACAGCGGAATCAGAACAGTTCCGTGTCAAACCGAAAAGAAATTGACAAGCGCTTCTTGTCTGTGATTTACCTTGCGGCAGGTCTCCTTGTGGAACTCCTCCTTGTTGGGGGCGAAGTGGAAGTAGAGGTAGCCCCCAAGCAGCTCATCAGACCCTTCCCCTGACAGCACCATCTTAACCCCGAGCGCCTTGATCTTGCGCGCCATGAGGAACATCGGTGTGCTAGCCCGTATCGTCGTCACGTCGTACGTTTCGTCGTGATAGATGACCTCCTCGATCGCATCAATACCATCCTAAAAAGGCCAATGGAACATTAGTGTTTTTTACCCAAGTTTCCCTAATTATGAGGAGGTTGGGGACAAAAAGCTTTGAAATTTCGGGAGTTCAGGTGTATATGAGAGCTTTGGCACTTCTTCTTCTGGGAGTTTTATCCCCAAATTTTTGGGGTTCTTGCGCAAATGTTGTGTGAATTTTTCTGTTCGTTACTGTTTACTGCAGGTCTGATCAAGTCAGTAGTTATCCCCCGGGTTCAAAAAGTCAGTAGTTATCCCGTGCAGCTTTCTTTACCTGGACAGTGAAATGGAACTCGTGGTGGATCGTTCCCAGGTAGTCAGCGACCTCTCTTGCAGCCTTCAGATCAGGGGAGCCCTGAAACGTCCACGCACAAACCCAGAACTTGAGCGGTCCGCGGTTCATTAATAAAAGGCACAGCAAGATAAAATGTCTGCAAATTATGAGCGATACCTCTAATCCAACCACGAAGGAATGGAGCTCAGTTCCGAACTTCTCGGCGGCTTCGGTCTCGATGAGGTGGCGCTTGGTCACCGAGGCGACGAGAGAAGAGTCGAGGCCGCCGGAGAGGAGAACGCCGAATGGCACATCCGTCATGAGCCTCTTGATGACGGCCTACAAACGGAGCAGAGCACACACACACGGGGTCAGTGTCAGTCACCATCACACTGCCGTACACTGGCTATTGCCGTGTGGTGGTATATTCTGAACCTTCTCAAAGGCCTCTCTAAGGATGAGGGGCTGGTACGGCGTCGCCGGGACGTTCTCCATGAACCACTGCGGGTTGTACCACCGCCGGAACCCGCCGACGCTCGAGTACAGGTGGCCGGGTGGGAAGATCTCGAATCTCACGCAGTCCTCGTTCAGCGCCTTCAGCTCGGACGATATCCAGACGGAGCCTGCGACATCACCCAAGGAAGAAAGGGAAAGATAAGTGTGGCACTGTCCATGCGATGCCTAGTGGCTGTATTCTGCGGTGCAACACGCTGAAATTTCAGCTTTCTTGGCTTCTTGCAGTTACAGAAGCGTGACAGATTGGTGCACAGGGAGGGAACGGTTTTGGCGCTTGACCTACCGTCGCTTCCCCAGCCGATGTACAGGGGGTTGACGCCGATGGCGTCGCGGGCGGCCATGTACGTCTTGTTGCGGGTGTCGTACAGGACGAAGGTGAACACGCCGTCCAGCCTGTCGACGAAGTTCACGCCGTACTCCTTGTACTTGAGAAAACAACAAGACGAAGAAGAAGAAGGAAGGTAGGCATCAATATTCAGGTTTGTTTTGACATTGCAAGGCTAATGGTCGTAGGAACTGAGCCGATCTCTCTCACCATGGGGATGATGACTTCACAGTCGCTGCCGGTGCTGAAGGTGTGCTTCGCGGCGAACTGCTTCCGGATCTTCTTGTGGTTATAGATCTCTCCATTAGCCTTTTTTTTCGAACAGCATAATTAGAAAACGATCAGCGATGAACAGTACGTACTCACACAACGTGACAACCAGACCATGTGTACAAGGCTAGCACATGCATACCACGACGACGACGGTCTGGTCCTCGTTGTACAGGGGCTGGTCGCCGGAGAGCGGGGAGACGATGGCGAGCCGCTGTTGCGCGAGGAAGTTGCCGTCGCACTGGTACAGCCCGGACCAGTCGGGCCCCCTGTGCTTCAATCTGCATCACATGGAATCGAACACGTACATCTGCCGGTCAAAAATCCACCCTGAGTCGTACCAACAGGGCAACCAATAACAACTAAACACAGCGGACTTAATGAACAAACGCAGATTCCTTGCCGGTTCTTTTTGGGGCACCGTTTCTAATAGCTTTTGGCTTCTAACTTCTAGAAGATAAAACCATTTGAAACATGCTGGATTCTTAATATGGATTTTTTTTTCTTTTTTCCGTTTTTTCTTTGCATTATCTATAGAGAAATAATAGTATTTTTCATTTATCAGCTTTTCCTTTAATTAAATACTTCAGAAAAAGATAACAGCTATTATAATGTATTTTCAGCTAAAAGAAAAGGCCGAATTGAACAGAGACATCTGCCCCTTAGAGATAAGGCATGTTCTTTTTAACTTTTAAGCATCTTTTGATTTTTCCAGTAATTACTACTTATTAGACTAATAAACCGTAGTAGAAATGAACATGTCCTATAATTCAATTCTATATGATTTCTATGCAACCCTGCTAAGAGACAAAAAAGACCAACAAAGACAAAACAACAAGGAACAACCCCTTGATTCCCGTGGCTAGCTCTTTCCGGCAAGTTCAAGAACGACTTAAAAAAACACGCGCGCAGATATTAACTAACGACGTGTTCATCATCCAAAAACCTCAAGATCCCCCAACAAAATGGATAAGAATGCAATGGATGCTTGCCTACGGGAGCAGGAGAGGATGCGAGCTCTCTTGGCCTGCGACCAGTCGGCGCAGCCCAGAGCGGCTAAGATCCCACACATGATGCCCCACGAACTTGGGGGGGGGGGGAGAGAACACGGGCAAGTTTTGTGGCGGTGGTGGCGTGGGCGCGAGTGAGACGGTGGACGCTCGTGCTGAGATGCTGGAATTAGCGGTCGGCGAGCCGCCTATTTATGGCCGTTCCGCGCGGCTCCGGGGCCTCGCGTCTGCGACCCCTCTCGCGCGCGGGTCGTGGGACACGTGGCGGGTGCCCGTTCGGCGGGCCCCGTGCGCGGCGGAGTTTATCCCCTTCGGATGCCGCACGGCCGAGTCGGCGCGGGGCCCGCGCCCGCGTCAGCTTCGGATCCGACCGTCGGATCATCGATCGACGGTGCGGCGAAGCGCTTCAGGTGGGGCCATGCGGACAGGGTCCATCCGGATTCACCAATGGCCGGCCGTGCTTTTTGCTGCCTGCGATGTTTGTTTCCTACGTGAGGATTTTTGTCGCGGGCGATGATGCAAACAACGCCATTATTGAGATTTGGTAGCATCGTGCATATGATTAATATTTCCAACGGACGTAGTTCTGATGGTGGAAAGATCCGACGAATCCGCCTCGTGTTTTTTTTATACTAGTAAAAAAAACTTCTACGCTGATAATTGAAATTCCGAAGTAAATATGGAAATGATCTATGATCATGTAGTCATGCCGACTAAGATAAATATACAACCCTATTTTATCCCTTGCTCATTTAGATTGGTTGGTGACTGAGCTAGGTTGAAACCCAACATTATTTGGAGCTTATCCGGATTAGCACTGATTATTGGCCTCATTTATCTAAACTCACCAACCCACCATCATTATTTCTATCTCAATCAGCTGAGGATTGGCGTGAAAATATGCAATCCAATTTCACCTCTTCTTTTATTTAGATTGTTTGCATGAAAAATGAGCTAGCTAGGTTCAAGACCTGGGCATGTTCTTTTCAGCTTTTAAAAGTGATTTTTTTGCTTTTCTACAATAACTAGCTTTTAAACGAAGTATCTTTTCAAGATAGGGTCTACTAGTTAATTGTAGTATATACTATACAGACTTCATTTATATTGACAAAAATCACACATTAGTTTCTGTTACTCTGTAATCTATTGCACGAACAATTCAAAAGCCACAGGTCACAGCTAAAAGTCATAAACTCCAGTAAAAAAGAACAGACCCCTGGTCTAGTCACATCAGTCCTAAATTAGATCGGTGTAGGTGTTTTGCATGAACCTCTTTTTAGTTGATTTCATTTCCAGCTGGAATCCGGAAAAATTCCCGCTTATCAAACGGGGCTTGAAAGAACAAGATCTGAGACGGTTCTTGAGCTTAGAAATTAGCTAGGTGTAGAAAGCTAGAAACGGATTCTCCTTAAAAAACGGCGAAAAGAACCGGCCGGGTGTTATGCGAGGAACAGACAACGGCGGAGGCTGCCTATACGATGAGCGGCCCTCGCGCAATGCTGCGACAGCGATGGGTACCTTACGTTCGCTCCAGTTTCGTGTTTGTTTTGTCTCTCCTGCCACCACACCTGCAGATGCATTGGAAGTGAAGGCAAAGCTAATGTAAGCTTGGTCCTACCTTGGCACTTGCTATTGGCAGCCTGGCAGGGAGCTAGCGTACGTATTCACCACATTTACGTCACGCTCGTCGTCTATACAATCTAAAAGATCAGGGGTTATCTCTTGAATGTATTCAGACATGTTTGGGCGTGTGCATAGAATTTGTACCTATATTTAGCACCTGATTTCTTTTTCACTAGATGGTAACCAACAACGCCACTACGAAGAAAGGAAAAATAGAGGAAACCAGTTTTGAGTCACCAAAGAGTGTTGTTTTGTAGCTGGTACAATGCTACCAAGGATCCAATTGTATTATGCTCCAGAGTGCCTAGTGGCCTAGTGGGATCGATCGATGCGGAGCGAGATGTTGATTGCTTCTCCATTTCCATCCGCATTTACCCAACAAGGACGAGTTCAGTGATTTCATCCTGTTGTCGTTATTTTGGTCGTCCAATGTACTCTTTATGGGAAAAGAGAATCAAATTGTGGTTACATTTTCAGAGGTTTGCCAAGTTCAAATGGAAGTTGTGCAGCATATATATGACAGAATAATACAGAAAAGCTATCGCCTACGTGGGTCTTAAAAAAGAAGAAGAAAAAGTGACAAGTGACTTTCGAACATTAGTAATACCTGTAGCAACGTTCCTGAACAAGTTGTTAAGCAGTTGGCAAATATTCAGTTAAAATGCAGTCGTCGTCGTCGCCATCATCAAATGCTTATCTAGAAGACGATCGAGTAAGAAATTAAGCGATCGCCAATGGCTAAACTACGCAGTTTAACTAACATGCACCGTCCGAGTTAACCAGGAAACCAAACCTCTAGCCTCCAATTTTAACATTAACAAAACGCATCTGACGTTCCGTCCACGTACTACTCCAATCATGCATGGCCACGGCTAACTAGACGCTGAGTTTTCAGGGACGAGGCCGAGGACCTCCCTCTCATAGGCGAAGCGTAGGACTTGGATGTATTATTTAACAATCATATACGCCCCCGTACGCGGCGTAACAACCGGCCTTCGTCTACTTCCGTCCTAGCTTGGTAGTTGGTCCTCATGGTCATGGACATGTACATTAGTACATAGCTAGGCACCAGGCAGTATTATTCTAGGCAGGCCATCGATCGCCATCGCAATTAGCTTGTACTACCGTATGAACAACTCTGACCTTCTCTGTAGTATCTCCATCACTACATGCTGGTACGACGCTTGATCACAAGCTATACATTGGGCTTCCTCATCTCAATAGGAACTTGGCATGAATCTACGCACCGTGTTTGTCTTTCATGGTGCTCGGCTAAAGTCGATGTCGGGTCATGTGCGCTCGGTCAGCATGGTCGGCGACGTGTCGTGCCGTGCCATGTCCAAGTGAAGACGAGAACTTACATGCCAACGGTGAGGAGGACGGGGTGGATGGGTGCTGTTCTATTCTGTCATCTTCTGAATCTGGTTGGATCAATGATCGATAATGCAAACTGATTAGATGTAATAATTGAGACCATCTTTGTATTCATAATGAACTTTACACCGATTTGCACCATGAAAAGATTTGCCAAAACGCAACCACCCTTGATGAGGCTGTGTTCCTATTTATAGAAGATCTCAATTAATTACACGATTACAACAACTCAATCCATGATCCGGTTTAGCAGGACATGCCTGCATGCGCGCTAACGGCCTAACAACCACATACTCATTCCATCATTTCTAACAGTCCCCCTCAATCACAACGGGGAATGATGAACGTTGAGATTGTAGCAATTGGCGACAAATGGAGCCCTTGAGAGTGGCTTAGTCAGACAGTCTGCAACTTGATCTTTCGATGAAATGAACCGGATCTCCAATGCCTTGCGTGCTACTTGCTCTCGGACAAAATGGAAATCAATCTCAATGTGCTTGGTTCTTTCATGGAACATAGGGTTAATTGTCAAATAAGTAGCACCAAGATTGTCGCACCTCCTGTGTAGCGTTCCTTGACGGTGAGTCGTTCAAGATCATTGGTGATGTGATCCGTGGCTTCGGTGTCGAAATACCAGTTGGCGTCTGTGGAGTATCCGTTCGTCACAGCAACCGCTTGCTTGACATTGTCATCAGCTTGGTAAGTCTGATCAAACCGATGCCAGCACTGAAGTGCGTCATGGTTTGGCTTGTGACAGATCTGACAGAGAGGGCCATTGTTGTTGTTGTTCTGTCCTCTCTGGGGTGGACGATTGATGCGTCCTACTTGTGGCCGCCCGTCGCCACGGCCGCGCCCGCGATCGTTCCGGCCGGCATTGCCACCATAACGACCAGGGTTCCTGTTGACATTGTTAACGGATGATACCTGAACAGCAGTACCATGATGCTCTTGTCTCATCTCGTAGCTGAGCATGTGAGCGTAGACATCGCTGATGGAGTATAAATCAGCTCGCATGGTGATGCTAGTCACTAGTGGATCGTAGTCTGGACCGAGGCCGTGCAACATGTACAAGATCAGCTCCTCATCTTCAAGTCGTTTGCTGACAGTGGTGAGGGTGTCACCGAGACGATTCACCTTGCGGAAGTAGTCGGTGATGCTCAAATCTTTCTTCTGGATGGTGGCGAGCTGCATGCGTATCTGCATGATGCGTGCTCGTGAGCTCGACGCGAACATCTTCTCTAGAGTGCTCCACGCGTCGTGCGCGGTTGTGATTCCAACCATTGTGGCGAGAATATCCTCGGTGAGAGAGGAGTTGATGAGGCTGAGCACAAGCTGGTCCTGATGGTACTAGCTGGTATATTTCGGGTTGACGATGATTCTTCGGCCGTCGGTTTCTTCTGACGGGGTGACCATGATGGTCTGGCTGGGGGCTGCCATGGATCCATCGACATAGTCGACGAGACCCTGGCTCCTCAGGTAAGGGAGAATTTGGGCTGACCATAGCAGGTAATTCTCCTGCGTAAGCTTGACATTAATCACATGGTTGATCGAAGGCGTAGGCATGGAACTGAACTGGATTGAGGTAGTTCTGCTAGTGGATGAATGTGGAGTGGTAGACATGACGGAAGTCGATGTGTGTGGATCGCAAGCTCTGATACCATGAAAAGATTTGCCAAAATGCAACCACCCTTGATGAGGCCGTGTTCCTATTTATAGAAGATCTCAATTACACGATTACAACAACTCAATCCATGATCTGGTTTAGCAGGACATGCCTGCATGCGCGCTAATGGCCTAATAACCACATACTCATACCTAACAACCACATACTCATTCCATCATTTCTAACACACCAGATGTGATATCTAAAGGTGTTTATGCCAACTGGAGTCAGACGTGGCTACTCGAGGCACTTCTGACTATAATTTTTCACCGTCATCTTGTGAGACTCCGTTTTCTTCTTCAAGATGTTGTTCACATCTTTGAACAGGTTACTGTTCCAGTTTTCAAGTAAGTCTCTATTTTCATTGCCGACCAGGACTATGTTCCTTCCTCATCTGGGACCAAGGTTGTTAGGATCGCGATACGTGCCGTAGTATCGTGCGATTCAATGATCCTATTGTGGTTGGGTGATATAGATTGCAATATGGATAAGTTTAGGGTAGAATCACATCTAGATCACGATCAAGATTGTAGAATCATTAGAATCGTGACACTGACACGATTTTATGCGATCCCACTCTCGGGACAAAAAAGTAGTCGTTCGTTTCGATCTGGCGGAGAGAGAGAGAGAGAGAGACAAACCCACTTGTAGGATCGTAGCGGCGGCTTTGGTCACGTTCTGCACCTCTCTGCTACCCCTTCTCCAGATCTCTCCCTTGTCAGCGATCAGATCTAGTGCTGAGCATTCCGGCCAATGCTCACGACCAGTGAAGCAGTGATGTTGTTGCATACTGCAGCCGTTAGCCCATTCCGGATATCTTCATGGTATCCAAAGTCCTAGATTCAAGTAATTTGTGTTTGTCCCTCTAACTTTTTTGTTGTTCTTGTCCATTTAGGAATTGGGGATAAAGGAAAAATGTCAACAGGAGGAAACAATAATAGTAGTGCTACTACTGCTACTGCTAGCCAAGGCAAACCTAAAAGAAAAAATGCAGCTGGAAATAGATCTAATCTTGGTTGGGAGCATGGTATTGATATTGATGGCAAGAAAAAAACTTATGACATGTATGTATTGTGAAGTAACAAGAGGCATTGGAATATATAGACTGAAACACCATCTTGTGGGCACTAGGATAAAGGTGGAACCTTGTTCTAAAGTACCACTTGATGTGCAACAACATTTCCTGAAGGTTATTGGAGATCATTGCGAATATGCTAATGCAAAAAGGAGAAAGCTATTAGCACAAGATAGCCTAGGAGAAGATGCTAGCTAACCACTCGACAAAGGTACAATAGATCAATTTGTGACAACACATAAGAGCCAAGGGACGATGAACTAGTATTTCAAGGAATAGTTGAGGGACCAGGTTTGTGCACAAATATGTCACTTTTTCTATATAGTGCTATCTCCTTCAATGCAATCAAGAATCCAGAGTTCGTAAAGATGATTGATTTGATTGGGAAGTATAGTATGGGGCTGAAGCTTCCATCTTATAATGATGTGCAAGTTAAATTTCTCAAGCAAGAGGTGGAGTCTACTTTACAGTTGATTGATGTGTTCAAAAAAGAATGGAAGATAACTGGATGGACAATTATGTTAGATGGTTAGACTGATAGGAAAAGAATATCGATATGTAACTTCTTAGTCAACAGTCCGAAAGGAATAGTTTTCTTGACATCTGTTTATACACCTAGCATATCCAAAATAGCTGAGAAGGTTTTCGACATGTTGGATGAGGTTGTTGAAAGAGTTGGAGAGAAAAAATGTTGAACAAGTTGTCATAGACAATGCTTCAAATTATAAAGCTACTAGTGATCTCTTGATGGCTAAATGAAAGAGCTTATATTGGAATCCATGTGTTGCACATTGTATAGATTTGATTCTCAAGGATTTCAAAAAGAATGTTGACATTCACAAGACAACAATTCAAAGAGGCCAGGAAATAACAACTTATATTTACCAAAGAATTTTGCCTCTTACATGGTTGAGGGAATTTACTGGAGGAAAGGACTTAATTTGTCTTGTAGTCACAATATTTTCCACAACATACTTAATATTGAAGTCACTTCATGAGCACCAAGGTACTTTGATAAACATGTTTAGCTCTACTAAATGGAGGAGTAGGTATTTAAACTTACAACCGGTTATGTACTTACTTTCAGCCTTCTCCCAGTGTTCTAAAGCTTCTTTTTTTATTTCATACACAAAGATTTTCTAAAACTGAGGGGGAAAGAACGTTGCAGCAATTGTTTTGGATAGTAGTGGATTTTGGCCCAATCTTCTAACATGCTTGAAGGCTACATTGCCTCTCAT
Organism: Dendrocalamus sinicus; assembly: GCA_036346575.1. NCBI lineage: Eukaryota > Viridiplantae > Streptophyta > Magnoliopsida > Poales > Poaceae > Dendrocalamus > Dendrocalamus sinicus. Next base: position 39,865,179 of record CM070648.1, on the reverse strand, counting down.
CAAAGTTCTATGCTTGATTGATTTAGACAAGAAGCTTGCTATGCCATACATTTATGAACAGATGAACCTCACAAAGAATAGAATAAAGGAAAACTTCAATAATGCGAACAAATGGTACATGCCTCAAACATCTAAATCAACTCTTTTATTTTATTCACTAGAATACTTCTTTGGTGGATTACTTAAAGTAAGAAAATACTCGTGTCTTTCATTTTTATGGGTACATGCCTATACTGCAAAATATTGATGCAAGATGAGCATAACAACTTTCAAGGCCTTTACATGCTACTAAATACTATTTAAACCCTGCCATTCATTATAGTTCTAGATTCAATCATCATCCTGATATTAAATTTGGCTCGTATGCCTGTCTTGACAAGATGATACATGACAAATCTGAATTAGTGAAGGTCCACCTGCAACTTGATACATTTAAAGGTGTAAGGGGACTTTTGGCCATCAATATGTAGTCTTAACTAGATCAAAGAAAGCTCCAGGTAACTGAAGTTTTATATATTTGCAAATTGCTTGTCTTCTATCTTCTCTAATTCAATATAAATAATTTTTATGTTGCATTAGCTAATTGGTGGGATTCCTATGGAGATGAATGTCCTAAATTACACAAGTTTACCATTAGAGTTCTAAGTTTGACGTGCAACTTGTCTGGCTGTGAGCATAACTGGAGTGCATTTGAGATGGTACAAACTTTATACTTCATAGCTCATTGAATTAATGTATATTCATTAATAAATTTAGAATATGTAACTTGTATATTGCTATCTTGTAGGTTCAGTCGAAGAGAAGAAATCACTTACACCAGGATAAGATGAATGATCTAGTTTTTATAATGTATAATATACAACTAAAAGAGATGCAAGAAAAGAGAGAATCTCAAATATCTTATGATCTAAATAATGTGCCTTCTGACGATGAGTGGATGACTAAAAAAAAGAGCCATGCTTTTCTTCAAGATAAGTAGTGGCTCAGAAATCTTGATAAAATTGCTTGAAAATCTGCTAATTTAGCAACTGAATACTTAACATTTAATTTGGATGTTGAAAGTATGGCCATGGACATAAGTGAAGCATGTACAATTCTTATTTCCATTTGTCATTTGTTCAGTGCTTCAATGTTTTTATAGTTTTTCATATGCACTAACTTCTACATTGCTTTGTTAGATTGTGGCTGTGAGGAACAGTATGAACCTGATAGAGATCGGCATGGACCTGATGGGAATGACCATGATCAACCTGCACAAAAATATGATGACAATGATCAACCTACAGATGAAGAGGATGACACTGCTCTAGGTCAACATGAGAGAGGCGGTGAAAATCCATCTGTCTCATGTGTTGGTAGTGCATCTAAGCCATTAATTCCTGATGTAGGCGACAACTTAGATGATCTCTGGTGATGTGGTCGGTTGCTTCTTGCTGCATTGTGTTCTTTTCAATTAAAATATGATGTAATTTGAACCTGTTGTATGTGCTTGTGTTTTAGGCTAGAGAATGGAACTATGAACTACGTAGCTTGTATCTTAATAATTCATGTTTAATGACACTATTAGTGCCTATTTGTGCGTTGTGACAAATGCCCTGTTTGAGAGTAATGATATAATATATTATAATATTATTAGCCTATTTTCCTACAGGATTGTGATAAATAAAATTTGAGGTATTTTGTACAATTGATGAATTTATTATATTTAAAATAAAAAATTTCATGGAATCGTGATCCTACGATCTGATCCTGCTTGCAAGAAAGTGATCCTACCTAGAATCATGATCCTAACAACCTTATCTGGGACTCTCGTTCCCAAGGCTATTTATACCTCCTTTAAGCCTCATGATAGATAGCACAACTCAAGATATCTACTCATGTAATACGCCAAGAACGTTATATAACTTCTCCCCTATATAGTGATTTTAATGATTGTGCGTCCGCAATCTTTTTTCGTAAGGGGTTTTCACGTTAAGTGGTATTAGAGCTTGGTTCTTCTCCCGACAAATCTAGGGCATACTCGACATGGCATCAATAAAGTATGATCTTCAACTACTGGATCGTGGTATAAGGTTTTCTTTTTGGCAAGTCAAAATGCGAGCTATTATGTCACAACTTGATTTGGATGATGCATTATTGCAAATCGATAAGATGCCCATTGCATGGTCCATTTAGGAGAACAAAGGAGAGATCATAAGGGTCTTTCTCAAATTCGTTTTCATCTTTCTAATATATCCTCCAGGAAGTTATGAAGAAGACCACCGCTGTTGCGTTATGGCTAAAGTTGGAATAAATCTGCATGACCAAGGATCTGACCAACAAGATGCATCTGAAGCAAAAGCTTTTCTCTCTCAAGTTGGCAGAAGACGGATCGGTGCAAGATCATATGTTCGTGTTTAAATATGTGCTCATCAACCTTGAAGCCATGGAGGTCAAATACAATGATGAAGGGTCTTATTCTACTATGTTCTCTGCCTATTTCATTTTCTATGTTTAGAGACACAATTTTCTATAGTTGAGATACTTTTACTCTGAAAGAGGTTTATGAAGCTCTATATACAAAAGAAAAGATGAAAAATTATGGTTTGAGCGAGAGATTGAGTTCACATGCAGAAGGTTTATCCGTTCGAGGTAAACCACTCAAGAGGTCTCTAACCAGTGATTCTAACGGCAGATACTTGATCAGATACAAATGTCATTTGAAGTCAAAGACCAAGAAGTTGTGCCGCTATTGCAAGATGGGCGGGCATGATATCTCCAAGTGTTGTAAACTCCAGAAAAAGGATAAGAGGAATAACAGTTCCAAGAAAGATCAACAAGATGATAAAACCAAAGTCACCATTATCACAAAATAATGTTTCAAAGGAGAAATTCTTGTTGCCTTTGATGGTGATTCCAAAACTAGTGATGAATAGTGTTGATGATTGAATCATTGATTTTATGAAAAGTAGGAAAATTCAAGCCTCACAGAAGATAAAAAGGGGGAATTGGTCTTTATTACTATATAAGCATTACAACTTACTCTAAATGAGCGATTACAGGGGAAATACTATGTGTCCTAATGCAGATTGGTCTTGCTGTTGTTCTCCTGTCCTGTATTCTCTCCCAGGTAAGGCTTAAATAGCACCGAAAAGATGTCAGTTGTTGATATGAATAGGCACCTTGTCGACTCCTCTTGTCTACACATGTAAGTGGTTGATATCAGTGAGAGAAGTCTAACAATAACTGGCGAGTGGTTATTGTCAGTGACGGAAAGCCCTAGGAAACAACCATAGGGTGGTTGTTATCAAAGACACTGAACTAGACGAGAAGTGGTTGTGGAAAGGGAACGGACATGATCCACTCCTTAACCGCACAAGCCATCGCCCCACAGGAGGCCCAAATGTCAGGTTATAAAGCTTCCTAGTAGTAGCTAGTCGAGCAAATGAACACTGATTTTTTGACCAGTCAGTACTCGGGAGTTGTAATAGCATATTACAACACTAGTTTAAGGGCTTTGATTACGTATTAAAGTGACTCTTTAATGGATTATTTAATCCTTGGTTTAGCCTACACTTTCAACATGACTTGAACTATGACTAGTTCGTTACTTATGAAGCTATTCTGAGTGGATCAGTGTTAATGGGAGATCATACTTCATACAAGATTGCATGCATCGGTTTCATCCAGATCAACATGTTTGATAGCACCATCAGAACCCTATTGGAGGTCTAACGCATTCTAAATTTGAAAAGGAATCTTATCTCATTAAGTACTCTTTATACCAAAGAGTAAGAGTTTTCACGTGGAGATAGAGTTTTAACGATCTCCAATGGCTCTCTTGTTGTGATGAAAGGTGATATGAAGGTTGTAAACCTTTATCATCTTTGAGACACTATCCTGCTCGAGAAGGCTACTGTTAACTTGACCAGGTTATCCAATGCTGATCGGATAAGTCTATGATATATGTGTCTTAGGCATATGAGTGAAGCTGACTTAAAGGAGTTGTTTAAAAGAAGTCTGCTTGATGATCAAGGCATCAACCAATTAAGGTTTTATGAACATTATTTCTTTGGTCAACAAAAGAAGGTGAGTTTCATCTTTGCAAATCACTCTTTGAAAGGCATATTGGATTATGTTTACTCTAATTTATGGGGTAAGTCCCACGTTTCTTCCCTTGGAGACGCAAACTATATACTGACCATTATCGATGACTACTCTTGAAGAGGTTGAGCATACTTCATCAAGCACAAGTCCTATGTGTTCAAGACATTCAAATAGTAGAAGATTATGATTGAGAAATAGACTGTTAAGCATGTCAAGAAATTTTGAACAAATAATGGTGTGGAATTCTATTCGGGAGAATTTAAAGCCTTGTGCTGATTAGAGAGCATTGTAAGGCGTTAAATAATACTAGGCACACCTTAGAAGAATGGTGTGGTCGAGCGCATGAATATAACCATCATGGAAAAGTTGCGCTGCATGCTGTCCATGTCTGGTCTGTCAAAGAGTTTTGGGCTGAAGCCGCTTCCACTGCTTGCTATTTGATGAATTGATCACCGAACATTGCCATTGACAAGAAAACTCTAATCGATATATGGTCTGGTTCTCCTATAGACTACGTGAGCATAAAGATTTTTGGTTGTCCTGCTTATGCTTATAATGATAAAGGTAAACTTGAGCCAAGAGCTATTAAGTACATATTCCTAGGCTATATGCCTAGAGTTAAAGACTATAAATTATGGAATCCTGAGACCCAAAAGGTGGTCGTGAGTAGAAGTGTTACTTTTGATCATGAAGCATAGTTCTATTCGGATCTTACTTAATATCGTAGCTATGCATGATTATGAGCTTGAGCAACTAGATGTTAAGACCGCGTTCTTACACAAGAAGTTGAAAGAAGACATCTATATAGAGTAGCTGGAAGGTTTTGTTATTTTGGGAAAAGAAAATTTTACATGCAAAGTAAAGAAGTTTCTTTATGGGTTAAAGCAATCACCCAGATAATAGTACAAGAGATTTAACTCCTTTATGATCAATCAAAGTTTTAAGAGATATAACTATGATAGCTGTGTTTATTTGAAAACTATTAATGGTTCAGCTATGTAGTTACCCCTATATATTGATGATATGTTAATCATGGCAAAAGACAAGGCCAAAATGTCAAACTTAAAGGCATAATTAAACAGTGAATTCAAGATAACAGATCTCGGTGCAGCAAAGAAGATTCTTGGTATGAAAATCTTCAGAGATCATCGATTTTAAAAGTTATATTTGAGTTAGAGAGGGTATATTGAAAAAGTGCTTCATCATTTCAATATGCACAAGACTAAATTGACTAACACTTTGTTAGCTGCACACTTGAAACCCTCTTTAGCATCAAGTCCACAAACAGTTGAAGAAGTTGAATATATATATATCAAGTGTTTCATATGCAGGTGCAGTTGGATCACTTATATACGCTATAGTGCTCTCACCCAGACCTATCTAATGCTTTAAGTGTTGTCATCAGATATATAGCCAATTCCTGGAAAGATAACTAGAGATCAATTTAGTGGATTTTCAAATATTTGAGGGGCATTTCTAATGCTTGTTTGCAGTTTAGAAAGACTAGTGATAGACTAGTCGAATATGCGGATTCTGATTTTGCTAGAGATTTAGATAAGAGGAGATCTTTTACTAGTTATATATTCACTGTTGGAGGTTTTGTCGTAAGCTGAAAAGTTTGTCTGTAAACTATTGTTACTATTTTGACTACTGAAGTCAAGTACATGACTAGTTTAGAAGCTTGTAAAGAAGTTTGGATAAGAGCTTTGTACATTGAGCTTTGTGGAAGTACAACCTGCACTAATATCCACTGTGATAGTCAGAGTGCTATTTGTCTTACAAAAGACCAAATGTTCTATGAGAGAACAAAGTACATTGATATCAGATATTAGTTTATTTGAGGAGTTATTTATCATGGCGATGTTAAAGTTTGCAAGATCAGTACTTATGATAATCCAGTTGATACGATGATAAAACAATTTCCTACCGCTAAATTAAGCTCTACTCAGATTTGGTCGGTATTATTCATTAGTCTTTTTCAAACATTTTATGCACAAGAAATGTTTTAGAAGTTATTTGAGAAGCTTTTTGGTTCATTTTCACTACAGGAGGAACTTGACTCAATGTAGAGATTGTTATATTTTGTGATCCAAATCTAGTCGAGGCCAACAATTTAAAGAATCTGATCAGGTTTCACTCAAAAGATATATTCTGACCAATATGACTGATCAAGTTATGATTGGGATCATCTTTGTGTTTGTGATGGACTTCACATTGACTTGCATCAGACGTGGTGTTCAAAGGTTTTTCGTCGACTGGAGTCAAACGCGGCTACTCGAGGCGCTTCTGACTATAACTCTTCACTGTTATCTTTGGAGACTGTTTTTCTTCTATGAGCAGAGTTTTGTTCCTGTCTCCTAGCCGGTTATTGTTCCAGTTTCTGAGTAAGTTTTTGTTTTCATTGTTGACTAAGATTCTATTCCTTCCTCCTCTATGCCTCTTATTCTTATAGCTATTTTTCCCGTTGTAAACCTCATGATAGATAGTATGCATAGCTCAAGTTATCTACATATGTAATACGCCAAGAGAACTCTATAACTTTTCTCCTATATAGTGATTTTGCTGATTCTGAATTCATGGTTTTTTCCGAAAGGATTTTCTATGTTACATGTTTATCTCATGTTTTTGGCTATTCTTTATTGTTTTATACTTTATCATGTGTTTTATAACAGGTGCATCTATAGGGAAGGAGAAGTTGGCCAAGCAAGTCCTCTAGCTACACTGTAGATGGCAACGGAGAAAAATGGACAGCACCATAGTAGGGTGGCACAAAAGAGAATGTACGTGCTACACCGCAAGAACAAGAGAGTTGGGAACATGCATCATCCATGCCTAAATGGCCACCAAAATGTATGGTTTATTTCGAGGCATGCAAAGATTACATATATGTATGTACTATGCATCTTCCCTGGTGAAAGGGAAGCTTGGTGCTGGTGTGCAACCTGTTGGGTTCTCCATATTCTTATCAAGCTAAAATTTGAAATGTTTGGGCACTCTCATGTTGTAAGTTCTTCGCATGGTTAGTGCTTCAGGGCAGAATATGGACAGATCAAAGATTATAGGTTCGAGGACGACTAAACCAATACTTTTGCCAAATGTTCAACAAAAAAACTTGAAACTATAGCACACCTTCATCGACTGCCTGCCAGTTTGGCAGACATGAATCAAAATAGCTCAATGGCTCCACGAACCAATGCTCGATCCAACAAATTGGGACCCGATGACGACGATTAAGCATTGGTGGCTCAAACGAATTGTCGGACCTGGATTTTTCAATCCAAATCCACTGTGATTTTACTGCACTATTCCCTAGATCAGTAGATAGTGCTCACAGATTACAGTTCTAAATATCAAAGTAAATATCATGCGGAAACGTAAATATAATATTAGACTTACTCATGGGCCGATTAGGCTGAAATCAATAAATTGCAGCAGTGGAAGAACGAGCACACAGGTGGGACCTTCAGGACATGCCCACAGGCAGCCAACTGGAGGTTCGCGACCTAGCCCTTGACATCTTTATCTTCTCTTCCAGCTTGTCCAATCTTGTTGCTGATGCGAGGTGATTTGATTCCTGATTCTGAATTTTGTCGCAAAAGCAAGTGTGAGCACTCCAACCCCGTGCTCTGCAAGCCAACACACAGAATGCAAAATATATAACATGCATGGCTTATCAATGGAAAGCCATAGGGCTATTTTGTTTTGCCAATGAGTGCTTTTGAATACAATTACTTAAAATTCCCTATGACCTAGCAGGTTTGAAATCACATTTTTAAACCATTCATTGTAATAATCCATGTAATCATTATTTTCCATATTTATGGCATCACACCATATCCTATTCTTGGCATCACACCAAGTGTTGCATATGACATCGCACCATATGCTTATTGTTGGCATCACACGAACTAACCTTATGGCATCGCACCATAAGTTACCTCTTGGCATCACACCAAGGGTTGCGTATGACATCGCACCATACGCTCATTGTCGGCATCGCACCAACTATCCTTATGGCATCGCACCATAAGTTATCCCTTGGCATCACACCAAGGGTTGCGTATGACATCGCACCATACGCTATTTGTCGGCATCGCACCAACATTACATATGGCATCGCACCATATGTTGCTTATGGCATCACACCATAAGTTACCCATTGTGTTCATAATAGTTTGAAGAATATTCCTTGGGGCATTAGTGTCACCCCAAGTGTCTAGCATTCCTAAGCGTGCCATATAAATAAGGACTTAATTTGTGAAATCATATGTTAATTCTTACTATGGCGACAAGGTTCACATTTCCAAGTTTGGCAAGGAGAATAATAAACACAATAGCAATAACAGGGTATATCTAACTTGCTGAAATCAAACATATCATATTTCATGAAATAATAGCATGCAAGTTGATAATTTAAAAAGGAAATAGCTTTGAAATGCTGGGTTCAATAATAGCATGCAAGTTGATAATTTAAAAAGGAAATAGCTAATGGGTGATTCGGGTGATTTGAGACAGGGTCAGTGGAAGGATATAATGGTTCAATCTTTCTATTGATCACCTCTTTTATTATTTTTGTATTTATCAAGAAAGTTCCATGAGTTAGGTTAGACCTATAGACTGGTGCAGGAGTTTAGTGTCCAAATTTTATCTTTTGGGTATGCATTCCTTGCAACTCAGGTTATGGTAAAGTCAAACTGGACTGATGGATGAGATCTGTATTTATTCTATAAATCTTTTAGTCAAAGGTATTATAGCACTTGGATATCTTTATTAAGTTTTAGAATAATCTCTGATATAGGCCTTTACTTACTAATTAGATTAAGATAATTAGCAAAGGCTCAATATTTATTCATATATGGTAATTAATTAAAATTTAAATATCTAATAATCCCATTATCATATTTTATGTATCTTCATTCATAGCTAAGCTAAGTTTAAGTTGAATTAGGATCCACTCCTATGGGTCCTAACTTGTTATATATACAATTATGCTCAATACTATTATGTACTAAAGCTAGTGTTCAGATTTAATTAATGGCACTATTATTAGCTTGCTCATACTTTAGCTACTATTAGGCTTAGCTTCACTTCTAATTCTAGTTTAAACTCGGCTATCGGGGCAAAGCTTGGGATGCAGTATTTTATGCGACCCTAATTACCCGCGTTATTGTTTAAATATTTATTTTAGAGTATTTACATGCCTGTGAGATTATTTTTGATACTTGATTACTTAGGGCTATTATATTTTAGCATATGTATATTATTATGCCCTTTTTAATTTGAGTGTTCTCTAAAGTACTACTGTTACTGATATTTTATCCCCTTATAACTCGAGCCTGCCATGCATGATGGTATTTGCTATCATTATTAAATTAAAGCCACTATTTAAGATTGCATGGGCGGCAATATGCTAATGATAGGGTTTACATTTTTAATATTTGTTGTTTGCTTTAATTAAAATTTGCTTACCTAGCAAGGTTATATTTCAACCCTTGCTAATTAGCAAGACCTACCATTAGGATTTAATACAGATAATAAAGGTTCATTACCTTTTCTTTTGTGGTATTTAACTAAATGTTAAATCCTAAATAACTCTATTCATTGGCTTTCATGGATTAATTCCAAATTTAAAATCTTAAATAATCTTGTTTACCTTCTAATTAAATTCTATCAGCTTCTCTACATTATTCCCAAATTTTCACTGATTTTTATTTATTAAGATGCTAAAAGTAACAAAATAAACATTTGGGGGAAAAAGTGCTACCAACTGGAATCGAACTCAAGACCTCACAGTTCTTGTGTGTTAGGCGTGCTCTGCTAGCCAAGTGGGCCAATGGCCTGGGCTGACTGAAACAGAGGGGGAAAAATGGATGAGGCGAGGAGTGGCTGCGGCTCAAACAGAGGAATTGGCCGCGCGACGGTCTTGGGGTCACTGCGGCGGGCGGTGGCCGGGAGGTTGTGGTACCGGTTAAAATGGATTCCCGGTGAGTGATGAAGCGCGGTGGTGGTGTCGACCAGTGGAGGTGGTGTCGGGGGTGGCCGGCGTCGGCGCAAGCGGTCAGAGGAGGGGGTGGAGCGGGGCGGCGGCGCCGACGTGGAGGGGAGGGGGAATTGGTGGGCGCAGGAGCAAGGTAGGGGATGCTCACCATGGTGCTGGCCGAGCCGGAGGGGAACCACGGCGAGCCGGCGCCGTGAGGCGAGGCCGGGCGGTGGTGGGGCACGGTGCCGGCGAGCTGGGGTGGGGGAGATGCTTCGGCGACGGTCGGCGAAGGTCCGGGACGTCGAGGAGTCGCTCCCACCTCGAGGAATCGGAGAGAGCTTGCATGTGGAGGGGACGGCGGCGGTGGAGGCGCACTCGGCCGGCGGTGATGAAGAAGTGGATTCCGGCGAGCTCGCAACGGGTTTCTTCAATTGAGCTTGACGGAAGGTAGAGGGGGAACGGGCGCACGCCATGACTCGATCGTCTCAGCCGAAGCCTCAACGGGCGGCCCGGAATGGTGAGGGGCGGCGTCGGCTTGTGCACGGGCGGAAAGAAGGACAGGGAAGAGGACGGTGCGGAGGGGGGGGAGGAAAGAGCTACTTATGGCCATAGGAGACCCTGGAAACGATGGGCGGCACGGGGGAGAACCGTGGGCGGGGGCAGCGCATGGTCGCCACGGGGCGATGAGGAGCTGCGCACGGCAGAGCGCGCGCAGGTGCTCGGGGGGAAGAAAGAAGAACGAGAGGGAGGGAGCGGCCCACGGCGCAGCGAGTCGGGGCGGGTGTAGCGCGAGGCCCGTGTGGCAGTGAGGGGAGGTGCCGGGAGAGTTGGGCCGGGGGTGGTGGCCGGCCGGCTGAATCTCTCTTTTTATTATTATTATTATTATTATTATTATTATTATTATTATTATTATTATTATTATTATTATTATTATTATTTCATTGCTATTCATTTTTTTTGTTTATACATGTGTACAAGTATATGTATATATATATATATATATATATATATATATATATATATATATCTTTATACCATTATTTTGGTGTATATATATATATACATTTTTGTATGCTTTTATTTACCATACTAGTCCTTTTGTATATAATTGCATATTCACTTTTTGGTATTACTAATGTTTGTCTTTGTCTTTTATGAATTTCTTCAATTTTTAGAACCTCAATCAAATCCAGGAAAACTCCATGAAATCCAAATTCCAATACAGTATATTGCAAAAATAATTCAAGAAATTTAGATTTTCAAATTTTAAATTTTTGGATGTTACACGGATGCACTTCCTACTGATTTTCACTAAGGCCGCAAGCACACCGATCATTCTTATAATGTGGCAATGGTGGAAGGAGAGGAATAGGTTTGTCTTCCAAAATAAAATATCGGCACATTGTGAGATCCTCGCACTGATCAAGGAGAAAGCCAAGCTTTGGGAGATTGCTAGAGCAAAACGATTAAAAGAGTTAACAAGGACAAAAATGCTTTGTACCAAACAGTGTCTAGGTTTTTTGTCGACCCTTTTTCTTCAGTAGAAAGTAGCGTACATTTTCACTTTATCACAATTGTTGCTTGTGTTATCTGTAAAATAACCTGTATTTGTTTATGTCCTTTCTAATATATGATCATAGCAATTGCTGACTTTCAAAAAAAGAAAAGAAAGGGTGGTGGTTTTTTGTGACAAAGAAAAATAGAAAAGCTATGGACGATCTTTGCTATGCAGATCCGATCCCCAGCTTGCAACACATAAATTTTTCGGGAACTAATTCCCGCTCGGTTGAGCTAAAAAGCTATGGCTTATGGCTGAAATTGCACTGTAGCAGCTGAAATTTCACTGTAGCTGAAGGTGACTTATTTGGTGTAATTAAATCTAAAAAATTTAAAAATAAAAAAATATGCTAGCTCAACACGGACAACGCAAACGAATACGAGGAAAAAAGAACCGGCAAAAAGCTCAAAAAAATCTCAAAAGTTCAGAAAAAGACGAAATTTATGAATAGTGAAAAATAAGCCTGAAGCTGAAATGAGCGGTCAATCCCTCTAAACTCCTTTACAAAACCTCCACTCCAAACAAGCGCTCTTTGTTAAACAATTCACTCTCTCTCCCTACCTTGTTAATTCACATCCAAATTGCAGGCACTAATGCCCTGCTTGGAAGGCGAGATTTTTCTCGATTTATGTGAGAATTAAACTGGTTCACATGAAATTTATGTGTTCCAAATGAAATCTAAGTTGTTTAACAACCTATATAGCTACAAATAACTGGTGATATTCAAGATACCTTCTTCATTTTAGAGGTATAGAAAACCTCACAATAATCCTTAAATAAAAAATCCTAAAAATTCTCTTATTAATCAAGAGAAAAAGAGAAGATATATACCACTTATTTTTGGTGGGGCTATATATTATAACGGTGTAGATTAATCATTAGATATTATATGTATTACAATTGTATAACACATATAACTATAATTTTGAAAGGCACCAGAGTTATATAACAAATATAATATGTTATAATATCTATCCCCACAATTGTGTGAAAAATTCTGCTAGTTCTCACTAATTTTACATGAAAAGGTAACTTGTAGTAAATTGGGCATATAGAAATGCCCACCATCACATGTATATCATAATCTTTAGCTACTTGCAAAGGGAATTAATTTGGAAGTAATTGGACACTCAAACTCATCGGGACATATGTCTGGACATACTTGGGCGCCCTTCTATGCAAGGACAGCTTTCAATTCAAAGTGTGTCGCCGCTTCCAATAAAGCAGCTCAGTTAAGGAAAACTACAAGTGATCTCTACTTGAAAAACTAGTTCTGAGAAATTTCATATAGGCATCTTTCCTTTTCGTGAGAAAAGTGCCTATGCATTTTGCACATTCAGATAGGCATTTTTCCCGACTTATGATTTTGATTTTTCTATTGTTTGTGAGAAAAAATACAGAGTAATAAAAATTCGTGTGTTATTTTGATCGATATACATAAAATCGCTACAATATGTATTATAATTAACTTATAAACTCCGTATTAAAAAGACACTTTATTTAAAATCTAGCTACTACAAAAAAACTAAAAAATAGCTTTTATAAACTCAAAAATAAAAGGCCCAAACAATGCGACCTGACTCGTCAGCGTGGTTCGCCACTGGTGTCTCGTTTGCCGAGGTGAGAAATATTGGTTAATAGATGTCACATCTCAATTTATACGCACTCCGAAGACCAACCATCATTAAACATAGATCCTAACACAGTTATGATATGTTCTTGTTGAACAGTATACCTTCCTAGCTAACTTACTGTTGTGACTACTGATCAAATAGTAAATAAAAAATTTAGCTAGAGAAAGTTAATGATAGAAAAGAGTGCTCACCTTTTCATACTCCTCTTCAAAAGTTTATGTACATAATTATAAAAGATGAGGACATATGGTACATTCTTTTATATTATTAAATCTATTATAGATTAAATCAGTTGCAAAATCTAGTTACGAGGGATTGAACCATCCCTACGACACTTACATCCACTAGACTAAGAGACGAAACAGTGAAGCCCCCACCCTACTTGGAACCATAGCCATACTTCATGATCAGTGAACTGTCGAGCAACGATCAACGGTCCATATCGGCAGAATAATTGAGATCCCCATGTCCTATTTGTAAGAAAGATACTGTTGAATCGAGAAACATCATGGAGTTGTACATATTACAACTGCCGTCTTTATATACACGTTACAACTTACAAGCATGCATGGCATGTTCATTAGATCTAGACACGTAGCTACTTGGTCCCTTTGATGAGTAAGGACAAGCCCTTTGTCTCATTATCTACACAGTACACTACTATATGGCCGTAGCAGGAACACATTCAAGCACTCCGGTTTAACGTTAATTTTGCTTTTCAAAGTCAACAATGTGTTCCTTTCATCACTAAATTCTTTTATCATATAGTTGTAACAGCTGTAAAAGTGAAATAGTATAAAAGTATTTTTTATGATAAATTTACTCGTGTAATTTTTCATATGCGCAAACCATACATTTTAAATAATATTTTTGATCAAAATCTATAGTGTTAGACTGCACTCACGGTAGGGTATCACTCTTTTGTAACTGTTGGGAGTACTTATACTCCCTCCAATCACAAACATATGTCGTTTTGAACATTGACATGGTTCACAAAATATAATTTTGACCACTGATTTATATTATAATATATTTATAAAATCCAATAAAATTATAATATTATAAAAGTATTTTTAAAGATAAATCTATACATATGATTTTTATACATCTAATCTAAATTTTTTTAAAAATATATTAACAGCTTAAATTTTGAAAATTTGATTGCACGCATCACAAAATAATATGTGTTTGTAACTAGAGTGAGTATTCCACAGTTCACCTTGATTGAATCATATTTTATCACACAAAAACGATTTCATTTTCTTTAGGACAATTCAACTAGAGCAGTGCAACCAATTCCAGTTGAATCCCAGGAGTACGTATCTGCCAGATCCGGGATGATACCAAAATTTCTGCCAGAGAGGAAAAAGAATTCCTGGATTGACTCCACGAACGAACTAGCTCGCGTAACGACTGCAGAGTTCCGCATCCTCTTCTCGCTGTGGCGGATTTCTTCACGCAACCGCGCTCTGACGACGGCGTCGTGGAACTCTGATCCTCCCGTGGCGAACCAACGCTGCCTATCCGGCTCGGCCAATCGCGGAGGCCCGTCCAACTCATCATCCCGTGGACATCTCCCCAGTAATTTCGCCTTGCCATTGCACGTGCACATGTATCATGTATGTTTAGTGCCAAATTGACAGTGCACGACAGAGACAAATTATCCAGTGGGTGTTTTGTTAAAACGAAAGTAGTGTTTTTTATGCTTTATCGAAAGTTGCATATGTTGCTTCAAAAGAAAGAAAGAGAAAGCTGCATATGTTGTTGTAGGCCCGTTCGGTTTCGAAGTGGATGTCAAAAAACTGCATCGTCAATGTCACGTGGTAAAGAAAGAGCAGGCAAGTAGACCTAACTATCAATTTTGAGTAGGCGGAACAAAAAAATCAAACTAATTAAATTCTGATAGTGGTCTACCCATACAAGTGGCCCCGTACTATTTGTTTGCCCGCAAATGGCGTGCTTATCATGCCTAAAAAATAAACTTATCTCGCATGAACTATCACGAGAAGTGTTTATCACGTTCAAAGAGTATTTAAAATCTTCAATTGAGTGATAGTCACTAAGTTCAGATCATATCAACTAAGCTAAGCAAAACAAAGTTAAAAACAAGAGCCAACAAAATCAGCAGCCCATGCACAGAGCCGGTTAGACCGCCGTTGAGGGGTTGGTCTGACCGCCAACCTGTGACCGGTCACACCGATAGGACGGTATGATTGTAGGTCTAGGGTTAGTTCAACTGGTCTTGTGTTCCCAGACTAGAAAAACTCTTGGATCAAAAGCTCAAATATCAAGAATGTACCCAATTCTCATCTAAAACCAATCAAGGCAATAGGAAACTAAACCGATCAAGAATTACAATGTTCTTTGGCACGAGTTCACCTAATTGAAGAAAATTGAATATAACTTACAAGAACCCCCAAAATCCTAAAACTCAAATTATTTCTTACTCATAAAGATCTAAGACGTGAGATCTTTTGAATTTGTTCTTACATGTTCTAGCAAGATAATTTAAGCAAGAGATTGGCTTAGAACCCCATAAACCCGAAATCACAAATCTAACTCAAAAACAAGCAAAACCAAGTAAGAACGCAAATAAAAATATGATCGAGACAAAGCTTGGATATATTTCAGTGGCGGATGATGTTACATACTCATTGATGAGTATAAGGTGCAGCCAAAATATCACTCTTTCTTGTGTCAAGTTCTCTTTCTCACAACCGTAGAAGGAGACAATGTGGTAGAACAAAAACTAAAACTTAGAATTATGGGATCTATCACCGCCTCTCATCCCCTCTAAATAACCATCAACAATCCTAATGGATCCAACTCATTAAACCTATCAGAAAACCCGTCAAACCCACTAACACAAGTTTTATACATTCACGTATGCTTCTCAAAGTGTTTACAAGACTTAATCTGTTAACTCTTTAGCGATTGATTCACATATCAATTTCAGCCCTCCTTAACCTAAACCATTTCTCTTTTATATCTCTCCATGTCGCGGTTTTGATCAAGACACCAGTTTGGTATTTGGCTAACTACCAAAATGCTCTTGACGAAGCTTCCGAGCACCTTTTCTTGATTTCATTTTCACCTTCTTCTGAAAGCATCTCCATATATTTTGACATGTAGCCTGTAGTACCCATTGACTAGCCATCATGTCTTCAGGCATTTGGACTCCTCTGAACTGTCTCTATGTGTATTGTCCTCGTCACTTGGCACACCATATGCATTAACTCGCCTCTTCACAATTATTGCCTTCTTTGTGCTTTTCATTTGAGCCATGTAGCCCTACCTGAACTTACACGACCACTTAAATCTCAACTCTCTCGCCTAGTTTCAGTTCATTACCATCGACCGCTACGTCCTCTAAGCCACCTGCACACCCAAAGACTAAGAAACCATATCGAGCACAAGTTACATGCACTTGATTCATGTTAGTCAAAAATATGCATTATACAATGCAACACAAACCCTCATAGTACTCAAGCCATGAATTGACCTCAAACCAACTCAGCTCAACTCAACATGTTCTCTGGCCACAACCAATGATTTGACCACTCTCCTTAGGCCATTTAGACCACCCCGGTCTAACCGCCAGCCACTGACCGATTTGATCGGCCGTCGATATGGTCGTATTTTCAATGCTAGTCACACTGGCCACTCACGTTCGGTCGGACCGCTCACAACATCCGATCAGACTGCATGACCCTAACTCCAAAGTATGCTCTATGAAAAACAACCACCAACTAGAAATCAATCATATCGCGCTGGCGGTTAGACCACCACCCAACATCCGGTCACACCGGACCACCGTTCACAAGCCAGTCCGATCGCTTCCTCCCAGCGGTCTGACTGGTCTAACTGAGAAGACCGACATCAACTCTAAAATTTGAATTTTTTAAAACTATTGCAAAATTCAAATTCAGCTCAACCAAAGTATCAATTGTTTATCGCAAACATATATTGGACCTTATATATGATCTCTCAAGAAAAATAAACTTCTACATGTGGTAGCTGGTCTTGTGATCTATCTCGAGAAGTAGATGCATATTTCTTCTCAAATAATGCACACGGGGAATCTTTAGAACGAGGACCATGTGTATTACACAAAGCGTGACCCACAATTATCAATGCGCGCACCATGATATATTGATCCGACTAATGTTTTGCTTGTTTGTCAGAAGAAACCTAATATTTTTTCCTTTCGTCAGACCGAAAATTTTATTATTCCAATTTAATAATGCTAGCTAGTATGCGTGGTAATTTGACTTACCAATTGGTATTTTAACTTACTAGTACAGTTCAAGCGATGGTATGTGAAAGAAAATGGTAGAAGTAAAATTATCTCACTCTCTCTTTGTAGTTGAGCATATATAATGGGATATCCTCTATGCTTGATATCTCCGTTTGGTGGAGCGACGCCACCAAGTTGTGACTTATGACAGTGGCTTTAACCTTTCAATTTAGGTAAAGGGCAAGAGCACCTTGTCATAATGCTCCATTTCGGTTCCTTGGTAGGCATAAAGTTCTTCGATCTCTAGTCTCTACATATATTAGTAATCACTTGTTAATAATTAATAATTATGAATTCCACAAGGAAAGTTCAAAGTTGCTTCAGTTTGCTATAACAAATCAATAACACCACGGACGGAGCGAATTGGTCGAGCCGTGTCTCTGATGAATGAATCACCCATGTCAGGATCCCTAGCTCTCGTTGGCCCCATGTTACTTTCATCAGGTTTAAACTAATAATGAAAGGAGGAAGCATTCCAAGTCAAATAGCTTAGCTTGCTAAAGTAATTCACCAAAACCCTGAATAATGCACGGCTGAGCAGCAATTTAAAAATCTATACGCCGCGTGATCAGCCTGACGAGAAAGGAATAATAAATTTTGACATGGAGGAGTTTTATAGCGTATTAGATCTGACGCACGAATTTCGTAATATGATACGATAATCCCTTGATAATATTGTATATGATAATCCCTTGATAATAGATCGAGCAAACTTTGTGCTGTGCATTCAATACATCACAAGAGCTTCGCATCAGCAGTGTCCAAGCGATCTATTTGAGCAACCAAGGGCATGGCGCCTCTTCCAGAACCGTGCAGACAGGGATCGGAGAAAATGTTTTGCGTTGACGCCGTGTGCTCTGAACGGTTCATTTCAGCATCTCAAAGGGTCATTGTTAGACCAAAGAGGAGAAGGATAACACTCCTCCGTCATGTTCATGGGCAAGGGATTATTCAGCTTGCTACCTCATGCGGGCGATGTAGACTGCATCCATCGAAGGCTGGACAGCACTGCAGTATGAAGCTACTTACCGGTGAGATTCCGATGTGCAGACATGCAGTTGTCAGCCGCTGGTATGTATGACGAACTACCGCTTGAATCGATAGTAAGTTGTTACCACACAGCCAGCAGGACGCCGATTTTTCCGAAAGGCCAAATGTTAGGAGAGGAAGATATTACAGACGCTTGACACTTGAACGTGCAGGTGGCCGCGAAGGACTTTGAAGCGCTCAAAGGTCGGCGTGACCTTAGCTCTTACGCACGCTAGCTATCTTGGATTGTTTCTCTCTTGTGAAATTTAGCTACTCAAAGAAGAGGAGTTGACAGTTTCGCGTGAGATGAGAGCCTCCGTTTTCACATTCCCCGGTGCGATCATTGGAGTACTTCCAGTTAACACGCTACTACCAAAAGTAAAATCGGCGAAGCAACAAACAAATGCGAGCGTATCTGTAGCTGATTGTCTGTTGCTCCTGCTGTGCTGCCTGCAAGTGATAGTTGGCGTTTCCTGAATATTTCACTTGATGTCGTGTAGTTATTATTTCTCTTTGACAGAGGTAGATGTACATTTACGTAATTACGTTCGTATAGAATTCACTGAGCATAGCGCTCTAAGGAAGGAAACTGTAGCACTCTATATACTAATATGAGATACTACTATAGAACATCATTGTCAAAACAAAGAATAACTAATAAAAGTAATAATAGAAACTACAAAAAAAATTAAAGTGCATGATTATCGAGTATCGACCAGTAAAATCTACGAGTATTGAGTATCGACCATTAAAGTCCACAACTATCGAGAAGTACTCTAGCTACGACTAGTTCGCTGGTCGAGATCGAAGCTTACTAATTGCCTGGCATGGTCATCCTGCTGTGGTCAAAGCTGGAAGTGGTCAAAGTCTGCCGCGATCGAAGTCAGACATGGTCAAAGTTTATCGTGGTCGAAGTCAACGTGGTCGAAGTCTGATATGGTCAAAGTCTGGCATGGTCGAAGGCTATAGTGCTTTACTTACCGTGGTCGAAATGCCATGGTCAAAGGCTAACATGGTCGAAGTCTGCTGATCGGATAAAGCTGTTCGGACCACCCAGCACAGAGCTATTTGGACCAACGATACAAGGCCATTCGGATCACCGACTACCAAACGTGGTCAAAGCCAGTCATAGTTGAAAAGCTGTGGTTGACATGCATTGAGTGACTGTCGTGGTCGACCTCCTTGAGCGACTGTCGTGGTCGTAATGCTGCCCTGAAAACTCTAGCAACACGAGGGCATCGACCAGAACTTTTGCAAATGTAAATTCTAATAAAACCCAAATGTCAATTATTCATCATCACTAAATAATCGACCACCACATGGTATAACAAAAGAACATAGTGATCGCTCAACTACAAGCTTTGACTCATCAAACCTGGTCTAATAGCTGCTCAAATCGATTGAATCTCTACAGGAGTGAAGGAGCGTTAGTATAAAAATGGTAAAACCATATTGAACAATGGTAGGTTCCACTCATGACATGTGGAAGTGTTCCGACCTGGCCAGTGGATACCGGGCTCTGAGTTGGTAATCTACTGGGTAAAGGCTATATAAAGAGATAGGTAGTGAAATAACATTGTTTTCTCAATTCTCTCAAGGGTTGAGGAATCTTGTGGGTAAAGTTGGGCAACTCTACAGAGTCGTTTATAAATAGTATTCGAATGTGTCATGCTTTCAGTAAATAAAGTTGTATTTAATGGGTAATTTCAATAACAAAGCATAAGTAGATTTAAAAATATTTTGGAAATGTTGAAATCTGGTAATCAAGTTTCTGAAACCCCAATCTCTTAAGAAGTTCTTACTTTGTTATTTTATGTTCAAAAATGTTTACAAATAAAATTGTATTCATAAATACTTTAATAAAATTATTATATCCCTATCTTTTAAAAATCCTAGCAAGTAGTTATATAGTGTTTCCCCATGTAACTTGTTGAGCACGGTTGATTGTACTCAATCTTGCTATATTTTCCACCAGAACAGATATGAGAAGGAGAGATGATGTTACAAGTTTTTGTTTTAGGGTTACGACTACATTCAAGCGTTTCTGTGGAAATTTTCTTTGGATATTCTAAATGTAAATAAATTTTGGGCTTGGACTCCTTTAAAACTGTTAATGTTGATCATTAGATCTAATTTTAATCAAATTAACTCTTCTAAAATATTCATAAATAGATATGATATTCTTTTTGTGTGTAACTAACTGTTGTGGATCAACACTGCTATTCCTTTTTTGCACCTCCTGGAGCTCAACTCAACGCGACGTGGACCGGGTTGCCTCGGGATACGACAGAACCGATCCGCCTGCCTGGTTGCCTACCGATCCATGCATACGAGCATTATGAGCTACGTGATCGACGCTTGCCGACCGAAGCAGAGAGACATAGTGACATACGCTGTATTCTTGTCCATGGCAAGGAGCCAAGGAGGCCGCAGAGAGTGGATGGGATTCTTGTGGACACGCTACGTAAGCTAGAGCCTACGATGGGCTGGAAGATCTTAGCCATCCAAAGTAAAGCCACGGCCTGGATTGCAACGGTAGGCGATTCCCTTCCCGGTCGTAATCATCTTGCGTGAATAATCACCCCATTATTTGCGTTGCTACGTACGGATCTATTCTTTTTAGTTTCTAAGAACCGTTTTTTTAGTTTTTCTATAATAACTAATTTTCAAACGGAGTGTCTTTTTAAAGTGGGGTTTATAAGTTGATTATAGTACGCACTATAATGACTTCATTTATATCGATAAAAACTACACATGAGTTTCTGTTAATTTGTCCTTTCTCTTATAAATAGTTCTAAAATCACAAGCCTCATACATAAATCATAAACCTAAGTTAAAAAGAACGGGCCGACTACTAGCCCAGTAGACGTTCTCTCTCTTGAACATAGACCAGTAGTGGTCCTGGACGGTCATCCTCGCGCGAATTCGGACTGCGTACTGGGATATATGGACCGAGCCCATTTTCTAGGCCGCCACACCAGGTCAGGTCTCAAGTGGGCTGCGGCATGCCCGGCACGCTTCCCTCGGCCCGCAGGACTCACAGCGGAAACCTGCGCCGTTTCGGCCTCCCCTTCGCGTGCCGAACTGCAAGACGCGGGCTTGTGGCAACAGAACACCCGGCCCGCCTGGCCGCCGTTGCACACTCGCACTCGGCTGATTTCGTCACGCCGATCAGTTCTGGAGTGGAGGTCTGGAGGAACGAGACGGGGAGGACTTGATATCTAAGCCCCCGCTTGGAATCGTGGTGACCTTTTCCGATTCGCGCTACGAACAAATTTCTTACGAAATTGATGCTCCAAACTTGGGGGGTGTTCTTTTGGGCTTTTAAAAGTGGCTTTTGACTTCTGCTACAGTACCTAACTTTTAAACGGAGTATTTTCTCAAGACGGGGTCTACAAGTTAAACGATCTACACGTTAAAAACCTAACATCTGTACCAGCCAAAATCGCAAATGAGTATCTGTCTCTCCGTAATCATCACGTGAAATGCACCAAAATTCAAAAATTTTTATTAAAAACCATGTTCGCACTGAAAAGAACAGGCCCTTGGCCCTGAAGTTTCCGACGTGAACAAATACCGTGTCGGGAACAACGATACAATACAAACCCTCCATCGATCGCTTCAGAAAAGAAAAGAAGAGAGATATATGGCGTCGGATGGATGAATCCACGATTACATGGCTACGAGGATGAAGGATCCCATGCACGGGACCGGAGTGGGGACGAGGGAAGATGATTCAACAAATGATCATTCAAAAACGAACAGCGCCACAATCTTTGCTCCCGGGCGCGGAAGTGGCTCAGATGCAGGGGTCAATGTGCAGCCCAATCACTACATGCCTAGTGTGTAACTAATGTAAATAGTGTACTTAATTTGGTAAACAATGTACTTAACAGTGTACTTAATTTGGTGTAATTAACTTTAGTACTTAATCTGGTAAACTAATTAATTAATTGCTCATTTGCTTGCACACGTGACATGCAGTGATTGGACCTGCACAGAACAATGTGCAGGGACCCTGCATCTGAGTCACTCGCTTTCTCCGCTGCGCTGCTCTGGGGTCGCAGTTTGGTAGGTAGGGGTGAGTGCAAACGGATTAGATAAGAGGGATATTATTATTTTTGTTTTAATTTATATTTTTACTTTGGATTTAGACTTAGATATGAATATGCTAGATATGGATTTTTCAAGATACGGATATGGGGCGGATGCAGATCAAATTCGAATCGGTCATAAATAATTTGACAAATAGTACACACATAAAAGAAAGATATAACTCCACCAACAAAACTGCCAAATCATACTACCTGTGAGAGAATTATTTATCCTACTTAACAACGAAAACATAATTAAATGCTAATTCATATTGTATATTAGTCAATGACTAGAAAACCATAAAGGATATTGATGTTTATCGAATATCTTTTTTGTTTTATTGGATATCTTTTGGATATCCTATCAAATACGGATCGAATATTGCTCTTTTCGTATTCTTTTTATTTTTTTGAAAATGGGCCCTTTTCCATATTCTAACCCATATTCCATGAGATTTTCCGGATACCGATAATATCGGGTGCGGATAAAAAATGGTATCCTCAGCGGATTTTTCCCGGTTATGGCATCAGATCAGGCAGGAATTATGCATCCCGTTTCACCGCTATTGGTAGCACTATCGCCCTTTCTCTCTAAAAATTTGTGCGACGTTGTTATCAACACAGTACCAACACTGCCTGTTGGTTCTGGACTTTTTGGTTTCTTTTAAGTTACCCGCAAGCCCCACGACTACCTGTGGCCTACTACTACAGGAAAAGATTTATGGTCCAAAGGCTACAAAAAAAAATATACGGTAGATCAAAGAAGTGGTAGGACGATAATATCCTCTTCTCTTGGGAGTCCCTTTAATTGGGCCCGATTTATAAGCGTACCTGCAACTAGTGGACTTAGGTTCCAACCCCCTTTTTTTAAAAAAAAAAAAGAGAAAAGGTTCTAGCTTAATTTCAATCGAAATGCAGCTGATGTGGAGGTTGTGGTTTGACTTGTAGATGTCAGCTTTCTCCACGCTTGGCAGCTTCCACCTAAAATGCAACGAGCTGCTGCTTTTGATACGGGCTTTTTAGCCTGACGAGGCACCGCATTTGTTTGTTTCAAGTGCTAATCGCTGCCGTGATAATATCGTGAACCATCGATCGCTCGGTCTCCGCGTTCCGTTCCCATCTCTTGATAAATGATCTTGTACCACCGATCGATTGTTTGATCTAAGGGCAAGCTCTAAATCTAGCATGTGGTGCATAAATCTATTTATGCACAGTTTCCTTGCAATGTACTAATATGTATCATCGTCTCTATCCGTTGGATTATATTTAGTGCCAATATCTTGTGGTCCTGGTGTTGCGGTTCATCCGACACAAGCCATGAAATGGTCAGAGGAATGCAGAAACGATGGTCCTTGCTACCTTTCATCCTCTTCTCTTAAAACAAGATCCTGTCTTGGGCATTTAATTTGAGTGTGTCTAGGTATCATCCGAATATTTGCTTCCTAACAATCATCTAGATTTGATATTGTTAGATTAGAGGTTTAACGGTCTCTTTTTTTAGTGGAGGGGAGATTTTTTTGAGAGGGTAAGGGGAAAATTCATGCCTATTGAATCTATAATTCAATGGTTATAAATTTAGATGACAATTAAGAAAAAATATCTGAATAATATTTATCGATACCCTTTAATTTAGGAGGAATTTTACCATCCTTGAGGGAGAAGAGGTACCAAATTTGAGCCGTTGATCACACTGATCGGACGACTGAGATTTGGCAGTACCTAGTGGTACCGGACGCGAGGTACCAAGAGGTACCAAATTTTGAGCCGTTGATCACACTGATTGAACGGCTAGATCTAATTTGGTACCTCTTGGTATCTTGTACCTCTTGGTACCTCCTCAAGGATAGAAAAACTGCTCTTAATTTAGTCCAGACATTGTAGCACACCATTCTGTTAGCAACGTCTGCCCTGTTGGAAATGGGACGGCCGCGCCCGCGCTCGCTTGCAAATGGACGAGGAACTACGAGCCATTCGTTGTGTATATTCTGCACGAGTAGTTTGTGCACAGCCAGACGTGTGTTTGCAGAAACCGTACCATCGTACGTAAGTAGGCTTGCGAGCCACGCAGCGATACCAGGTACGCTGTCTAATTAGGTCCTCGAAACAAACAATCTTGTTGTACCCACACATGTGTATGTCTCTACTTACTGTACTCTCCAAACTCTCAAGTCCAATCCTAGATATTGTCCCTCTTTCTCACCTCGCCCATATGATTTCTCAAAACTTTGACCAGATCACGAGTTAGTTGCATAGAGTCGTCATAGCATACTGTACCCTTCCATAAATTGATCTCAACTGGTCACCATCAGCACGGCATTTCAGAGCGTATCCGACCCTTCTGTGCCACGGCAAACCGGCCGGACAGTTCATCTCGTCATCATGTCATTGCCGGTCTGCTTGTACTGAACTCCTCGGTCCTAGCTTAGTCCTTACCTCTCATCAGCTCGCCAGCTCCTCCTCCCTTTCTCTAGTGAGAGAAAGTTACCCGCGAGCTAATGTTTAGTTAGGGACATCGGAATCGGGATTGCTCTCACTTGAAGAGAAAACGATCTCTCCCCGACCATTTGGTTCCTAATAAGCTTCTCCCTCACTGCTTCTTTCCCTCTTATTTCTTTTATCCCTGCTGGTTCAATTATATATGTTCAAAGGAAGCTGCGTAAGATAGGTTGCTTCCGTCCCACTTTGTTCAAACCCTAAGCTACATGTCCCTTGCATGTATTGCTTGTCATCATCCTTCCATCCATCGATATATCGCCTCGTCGATCAGACAAATACTAGCTACCATTGACATGTGACAGTGTGACTCACCCTCCTCGGGTTTGGCTGCCTGAGAAGATTGGTTGGTGCATGCGGTTGCGCCGTACACTCTGGCTGTGCCGACTACATATTTGCTCATCACACACACACAGTTACGTACGCCAGCATCGATCACTTGTTGCAAGTACCAATCTTCAGGTACAGGCAACTGTTTTTGTATATTCCAAGCTAGGACTGTGTAGTAGATACAATCTAACATTGGCGAGGGACGGGGCACTGCTATACGTACGAACAAATTTGCAGCGTGATGATTTGTAAAAAATAGACTGACAAACGGTGGATCGATGGAGTTCAGTACGTGGACGACCTGACAGGTCGGACCTGTCTATCGTCAGTCTCTTGGTATGCGCAATCATTCCGAGTTTGTGGAACTAGCAGAAAAGAAGAGTTGGTAATTGCCTGCTGAATTATGCGAGCAACAGTGGAGAAGGTGATCAGATGTTCATGTCGAGGTGCTAGATCCTGCTCGTTTCGGCTTCAGTTTCTGACTTCTGGTTTATTTTTTACTATTTATAAATTTCATCTTTTTCTAAACTTTTGGCTTTTTTGAGTTTTTTTGCCGGTTCTTTTTTCTCGTATTCATTTGTATTGTCCGTGATGAGCTAGCATATTTTTTATATTTTTAAATTTTTTTAAATTTAATTACGTCAAATAAACCACCTTCAGCTACAGTAAAATTTCAATCGTTACAGTGTAATTTCAGCTATAAACCACAGCTTTTCAGCCCAACCGAGCAGGGCATAATGCAATCATACAAACTCTTTCCTGGGTGCAGGTCGAAACTGCCGCAGTACTAGCTGGGAGGCCGACACACACCGAACGCCCAGAATGAGTGTTCTCGTTGACCCGTGTGTCTTGAGAAAAGTGCATTTGATATTCTTAAGCGATAAGATTATTAGTTAGGCCTTTCTTTGCAAAAAAGGTTTAATTAGCTAGCAAAGTAGCGAGCAAAATGCTTTACAATACACAGTGGGTGGGGTGAGCTTTTCAAATTTGATCAAAAGCAACCTTGCTGTGCAGCATTTTCGCAACATATGGATATGTTAGTACCATAAAGTAGCTAGTATCTCTTCCGTCGGATTTTCAGGTTGTTATGACCTAACGTTGTATATGCTCCAAAAGGGAATTAAAAATAAGGCAAAACAATCGTACATTGTATTGTAGTATCGTTCACCAGACCAAACATGTACATGCAATCCAGCCGAGTGCAACTGCCGTATATATACAAATCACTGTTGAGAAAAATATAAGAACACTTCTGTACAATTGTGCACGTATACTAGTAGAGCTTGAATGATTGGTATCACACATTATATTGTATATATGGTTCTGTTGAAACCATAGATATTCGAAAAGCCAGTACTTGTTCCACTTGTAGTTAAAACCAAAGAACACATTATTAGGAGTATAGACAAATCGCCATAGTTTCTATCCTACGATTCCAAAAGAGACTCACTCACCAAATTCACTTTTGGGGACTGTTCATCGATTTGGACTACAAGCGCAGACATCAAAATTAGGTGCTCTGGAATTACATGATTTGAACGCATCAATCACGAGCACCTAAAACGCGCCATGCCACTATTGCAGAGGCTTCCTCCCGACAAAAGAGCTACTAAGTTCTACGAAATTTAGCTCTAGTTTAATTGACAAACCGCACATAGATTTTAAACAATGGCAATGTATCGTTGCTTTTCGATTCGCACACTTGACGACGGAAGAAAATGCCGGCTTAATTTACACATCAGCAAATCCAACAGCAGAGAGGAACACGTGAAGGCTTGGACTAATCTTTCAGGTCCGTTATAATCGTGATTCAGGAGGCAATAAATACAAAGAAATCATCATTAGCCATCTTTTAGCTGACCGGATGTAGTCTACCGCACCGACGTCATGAATCATGCAACCCTGCTCTGTTTGTTCACAGTACCCAGACTCTCTGGGGGCAAACTCAACCAGAAGCATGAGAAGATCTCACTAACCGTTGGCCCAGTTTATGGACAGCTGAGATCATGTCTCGCATAGTTGTGATCCTCTCTTCCCCACGTTGGCAGCTGTATGGACCGATAATGGTAACTAGGGAGAGAGGATGAATAGAGGCTACATAAGTACAACTTTTTTTGAAATCTTTTCTCAAGGAGAATTCAAGACTCTTTATTTTAATAATGATTAAAAGCTATGCCAAGATGTAAATATCAGAGCCTACCAATCCCTAACAAAAATCAAGCCAAATAAGATTTTATGTGCCTTGCCGGTCTGACATCCAACTAAGGGGCAGTCTGACCGCTACTTAGTTAGCATTCTGACTTCTCGTTAGAGCAGTCTGACCTCTCTAAAAAATCAGCACAATCAAATCTAAAAATTGACGTAACTTTTAATACATACCTCCAAATTACTTGAGACTTTCCACACAGCTAGTCTATGATATTGTGGACCAAACCCAACAAGAAATTTAAGAAAAGCTTTTCAAAGTTTTGATCTTTTTCGATCCAAAGGTAAACTGCACCAAAACCTGGCCAAATACAAAAATGGTGGTTAAGAGGAGCTTGTAAGAGGAATTCAGCCAAGATGGCTAATGATGATTTCTCACATGTCCTAGCATCCTCAAATCGCATCAAAAACCAATCCAAACGCTCTTAAAATTAAAACCTCCAAAATCACTCTTTCTTATGTCAAAACAGGTAAACGCAAGAACTTACAAAGGGAGGTACTTAGATAGATGAGATCTAGTCTCACTTATACGTTCTTGGCATAAAGCAAGATCAAAAGGGAAAAGAAAACACCAAAAACTAAGCTAAATCAAGATTTCAATACTTGAGCAGACAAGAAAAACGAAACAATTGTGATCTGGGTTTCGCTTTGTGGGTAACAACCTAGTTTTCCCTTATGTTTATTTATTTTATTTAGAGATTAAAATCGAGACTAGAGAGGGAATTAGCAATTTCTAGCTAGGGGGATCGAATAGAAGACTGGTTTAGTTTGCTGTATTGTTACACTGAGATTATGGGTGCCTTTTAGGCATAATTTGGGAATACCATTTACTAAAAAGTCGTCGAGGATTTCCATAGTGTACTATCTCACATACCAATATGAGATACAACTATAGAACGGCATCGCTAAAGTAAAGAATAAATAATAAAAGTAACAATAGAAATTGTGAGGAAATTAAAACTTTAAAAGTGATTTATTAAAAAAACCAGTGGAAGCTAAAATAAATGTTTGAAACATAGGACCGGTCCACTTTTAACCAAATGAAGAATAAGTAGAATGACATAAATAGTGACAAGGCACTGTTTTGAAAACTTGAGTGCTCTCACCCATGCGTGATGCAATCACTCCACTGGCCTTTTACCTGAGAATGAAAAGAGCAAGTGTAAGATTTGAAAATCTCAGCAAGTAGTCAACAACGGTCGTAAAGACAAGTAAAGCAAGCAAGTAATTGATATAGGTTAATTGCAATGAAATTAGGTTATCAGAAACACTGATACAAATTGGGGATGGAGATAACAGGAATGCGAAATTAAAGGTAATTTTTATTTAGCAAGTTATGGCAATGGCACTGGCGATTACTTTCCACATATCTGGTTATACAAGAATAGTTAGGCACATCACTATCCTCGATTGTATAACCATAGACGGGTGTAATATCCTGAGTAACAAAAGCGTACGGTCCCCCGTACGTTACTAGGTGGGTGGCAATTTCTATATATGGGTAACCCCAGACCAGGTAACTGTTATATTATCAATAAATCATATGGTTAAGAGATTAAGGTAACTAAGGGAAAGGCTAGGATAAGAATATGATAAATAAAAAGATTTGATAAGGTGGAGAATGGAAGCATAATTCTCGATATGAGGTGAAGGGAAAATGGTAATATGGTGAAGGTGATCCAAGAATTATTTTGAAAGGGGTATTATAATATAGCTCACATAAGGTTGTCAACCATCCAAGTTTTATTAGGTGATAAGTGATTATTAGTCAGATTAACAGATATTATATATATAATCCATCATGTCCCACTTACAACATCATACAAGTAAAGGATCATGCTACCGTGAACTAAAGCATAGCAGTCCTAACGTTAAAGAGTGTTAGTGGTTTGAGCCTAAGTTAAAACATATTCATAAACAACTCCCATTAATGAATTAAGCATTACTTCTAAAACACTACACTATAGGCTTGAAGTTTAGAATATCATTAACTGAGTACTCTAATAAACCTAACAACATGTAACACAACATAACATAGAACAACATGGTGTAAATACAATATTAGAAATCTATAATCAGGCGAGCATTAATAATTTGATAATTGGGTTCGGTGGTAGTGTTGACATTAATCACGATAGAGGTGATATATGGAACGAAGAGTTTACAGCGCCGAGGTAATTGCCTTGAGCACACTCGGTGGACATGCTACTCGAAGGATCAAAGGTGTGCAACTGCCTGAACGCCCCCTCCGAGGCCGCGTGCAAACCTACAAGGTAGAACATGAACGAATTAGATCAGGGCTAAGATAACCTTGTGGAAAGACAGACAGAGGTGCATTCAGCTGAAAAAATTTGCGTTCACTAAGCCCTCGCTGTACGAATCGCCGTTCGGCTGACCGAACGCTCACTCGGCCATGCGAATGATGTCCCCCTGCAAGGCCAGCCAAATCCCCGCACGAACTCTATTTCGGCCATGACCCTGGCCAGCCAAACCATGATCATAAAAAAACAGTCGCAAGCACTCCATCTGCCATCGCTGGCCACCGGCCGCCAACTGCACCGCGTCGCCCGCTACCATGCCACCCGCTTTGGCTCGGCCGACCATGCGGCCACCACCTACCACTCACGCTTGCGCCGCCACTGCGCCATCACGGCCGCTGCTGCCACTGCGTCGTCATGGCCGCCGCCGCCCCGTGCTGTGCCGCCTGCGCGTTGCTCGGCTTGGGCAGCCTGCACGCCTCGTGTCGCCACCGCATCTAGCCTCCACGCCGCCTGTCGCTGTTGCAGCTAGCCTCCACGCCACCTGTCGCCACCAAGGCTAGCCTCCGTGCCGCCCGCCACCGTCGTGCCCAGTGCAGAGCCACCAATCGCCGTCGGCTCTAACATGGCGAGGGAAAGAGAGAGTTGTAGATTGGTTTCTACCTGTTGGGGAATAATAGAGAGATGTGCATACAAGGAAAAAGGGTGAGGCCCCTAAATAGCCTTAAAGGCTGATTAGGGTTTTGCCCCCTTTTTTGTGTGGTCCATTCCGAAAATCAGAGCGCTACAGCTCTCCTCCCTTTAGAAAATATTCGGCCTCAAATCGATTACCCTAAGGAAGTAAGTTGAACAGGATTGAGGGTATTAATTAGATGGAGAACGTGCAGCACCTCACATACCAATATGAGATACTATTATGGAACATCATCGCCAAAGTAAAGGATAAATGGTAAAAACAACAATAGAAATCACAAGGAAACTAAAACTTTAAAAGTACTTTATTAAAGAAACAGCGAAAAATGAAATAATGTTTAAACATGGGACCGGTCCACTTCTAACCAAATGAAGAATAAGTAAAATGACATAAATAGTGACAAGCCACGGTACTGAAAACTCGAGTGCTCTAGGCGCGCTTTGGAAAATGACATAAATGTGAGAAATGACAAGGAAAGACAGCGGACGCGCTCTGGGCGCGCTTTGGGCGTGCATTGGCGCGGTGCGGCATGGTGACCCCCCTCAGTGTGGTTTGGCAAGGACTTTCTCCCATGGCGACGCAGTTCATCTACCAGGGTCAGCAGCAGTGAGGTGATTCCTCCTTTGGCGCAGCAGGCGGCAGTCACAACAACGACGATTAGGCAGGGAACAGGGAGGCGGCAGCCTGCTGGAGTGGCGACACCAGGAGGGAGAACTGGAGGTGGCTAAGGTTTGGGCCTCCCTTCGGCCTCCTTTTAAAATGGTGCGCGACGCAGCACGGACGTCGAGTCCGTTGCCTCCTTCGATCGAGTCGGTCTCGGAATGGCCATGCCGGCTCCTTTCTCTCTTTTACCCCTTTTCACTTATCCCATTTGCTCTATTTGCGTAAAAGTCCTTAGGAGGGTTAAAATTAGAATACTCATATAGTACATATAAATACCATCCGTTTCATGAGATACTCTCTACTTTCTGAGATACATTATAGGGAGTAATTATACCCGAAAGTAGAAAAAAGAGGAGACATTATTTTTCTTTTAGGAAAGAAATAGATGTAAGTACCATTGTTCGTCATGTTTAGCTAACTAGCTAATGTGCATGGAAAGTATTTCATGATTAGTTAGAACAGCAGTGGCCATCGTCGGCGCAAAACATGGACGCAATTATAACCAAATCATACGAGTTGACTTGAGCAATGCTGACGCCGCTCCACTCGAACGATCAGAATCAGACCAAGCTCAGTAGGACTTTGGGTTCCATGCCAGTAGTTTTGGGCCGCGAAGATCTTAACAAGCTGGGTCTGGGGGTCAGACCGGGATCGCCGTGATTACTACAAAATTGTTGCTTGTTCGATGCCTACGGTAGGTTAAGATTTCGCTCATTTCGGTTTAAATTTCTGATTTTTTTTTATTTTTAAATTTTGTCTTTTTTTTCTTTTTAATTTTTTTTAGCTTTTTTACTAATTTTTCCCATATTCGTTTGGGTTGTCCGTGATAGGTTAATCTGTTTTTCTATTTTTATTTTTTTTAAAATTTAGTTATGTCAAATAAATATCATCAGCTACAATATAATAACAGTCAGCTATAGTATAATTTCAGATATAAATTAGCTTATTTCATTCCAACCAAGCAGTATCTAAACTATGTGAATGATGAAGTTTAGCGTATCAGTGTATGATTGAAGCTCATATCAATCCTTTTTTTATATTATAATTTATAGATATGTTTTATTAGTTTAATAAATTATGTTTATATAGAAAAGCTAAAAGATAAAAGCTACTGAAAATTTTAAAAAAATAGGACCATACTTCTGTTAAAAACAGCCAGTGACTACGGTCGGTGTTCACGAGAGAGAGCTGAAGAACGAGGGGAGACTTCACCGATAGCTGCCAGCTGGGCGAGTAATTTCTGAACGCGGCAGTGTACGGACATCAATGCATGCGTATGTAAGCTGAGAATGTGTACTGTACCGTTCAATCCGGCTTTTATGGCTGTTTTTTTGTCATTCAATTAAAGAGAATACAAAAAAATAAAAAAATCATTATATTAACACAGACAATAAAAAACAAAAAAACAAAAATTGAAAAAACAACACGTTCATTTTGGCTCATCACTTTGACAGAAGCCGAATCCAGAGTAAACGTGGCCTTAACTAGAAGAGACAGTTTCCACAGGGCATTCTGTTTCGCTGTCAGAAACCTGCATGCTAAACCGGTAGCAGGAGCCAATGTAACAGCCAACGGACATAGCATTTCTCCTTATGAACATAACGGAATGGAACCTTCCGACGTGTCACGGGGAGCTCCAAAGCCAAACGCAGATCATGCGCAGGAGTTACAGAAACCAACAGAAGAGCTGGGGCCAAGATGTTTGTCTCCTCAGATCGATCTCGCAACATAGTTTTTTTTTCTCCTTAAGTAAACAAAAGCGTCATTTTTGCAACGAGTGAACAAAGATATTTAGTCGTCTTCGAAAAAAATATGAAAAATGGTATTTTGTATGTACTCAACTGTAGATAATGGACATTCATTCCAGAAGCGGGGAGATCTGGAAGTGGAAAGAAAAGGTCAAATAGGCAGGGATTTCAATTCTTACGGAGTAAATTGTATTTTATATCAAGTAAATTGTTATTTATTTCACTTTGCATCAGAGTTTACACATACTTTTACTTTGCACTAGGGTGAAGCAAATGCTATTTCACTTTGCACCAGGGTAGAAATCGAAGCTGTGGCTGTGGTTGAAGCCAAAGCTGTGATCGAAACCGTGGTCGACACCAAAACAATGGTCGAGAGGCTATAGTTGAAGAGGGTTGTTCTCGAAATCGACGCCGTGATTGAAGTCAAAGACTTGATCGAAGTCGAAGCCATAGTCGAAGGGGTCGTAGTCAAAGTCGGGATTCTGGTGCAAAGTAAAACAACATTTGCTTTATTCTCGTGCAAAGTATATATATATATATATATATATATATATATATATATATATATATATATATATATATATATATATATATATATATATATATATATATATATATATATATATATATATATATATATATATAAATGAAAAGGTGATAATTTATCTGGTACC
Source organism: Dendrocalamus sinicus (assembly GCA_036346575.1). Taxonomy (NCBI): domain Eukaryota; kingdom Viridiplantae; phylum Streptophyta; class Magnoliopsida; order Poales; family Poaceae; genus Dendrocalamus; species Dendrocalamus sinicus. Next base: position 39,831,436 of record CM070648.1, on the reverse strand, counting down.
CATTCTCATGTGTACTAAGGGGAGCTGGCGTGAGAAGATTGGAAATTATTTAAGCATTCACAGATAACAATGACTAGGACGGAAAAATGTGATGGTCTATAGAAACAGCACAACAAACTATGAGAGATACACCACATTTTGAAATTTTGGCAAAGCCAGTCCCGTGACATCAACTTTCTCCCTGGTACATTAATTTTGTGCTTGAAGTTACCATATTAACTCGAGCATGACTAACACTACTACTTCACGAATTGAATCTGTCGAAGAACTGAGTGTTTCTCAGCATCTTCAGTAGTGCTCAATTTAAGCAAGACTCTGTTCTCAACAAAACAGCACCCAGACAATTGATCGTTTTAATTTGGAACCTAAATTCCTACTAGTCCCATATCTCCAACACTACTGATATGTACAATCAGATAGCTTGCGATTTCCCAGCAGCAACACTGTCTGAAGATTCTGAACTCTGAAGCCTGAACAGTTCAGCTACCGCATCGTTGTCTAATTCATTCCATCATTATTGATGTGTAAACAATACAAACTGAGGACATAATATCTGCGTGGTGATAAATCCAAATACACGAGGATCTTCTCCAAAAATACGAAAGGAGCAGTGACGTAGCCTGCCTATTCTGCGCTCGCCATTGCTTTCTTCCCATCTCGCCATCTCCCTCCCACCCCAGGCGAGACAGCCACAGCCTAACTACTCCATGGCATAAACATACATACTTGATACTTGCATACAACCATGCCCCTGTATCCCGTACCAAAAAAACGAAAAGAAAAAAAGAAGAATACTAAATACTAAAAACAAGCAACAACTAAATACTGGAATACATGCACACCAATAAGGCAATAATCAGATGGATGTTACATGTACAACAGCTTAACCTGCAAACCCCCTATGGAAGGTTTACAAGCTTGCATGTTACTCATCTGACCTAGTACTCTTAGATCTCGCTTATTTTGACTTAAACTTTTAACTTCTAGTTTATTTTTCACTATTATTAAATTTCATCTTTTTCTGTCTTTTTAGTTTTTTTGAGCTTTTTACCGGTTCTTTTTTTCGTATTTATTTGCATTGTCTGTGATGCGCTAACATGTTTTTTCTATTTTTTAAAAAAATGTAAATTTAATTATGCCAAATAAGCCACCATCAATTACAATATAATTTTGGTTATAAACTATATTTTTTTCAGCCGAACTGAGCAGCCTGTTAGTCTCCACATATTAAAGGCCTGTTTGGGAGAGCTCCACTAGCTCCAGATCCACGAAAAACAGCTCCACTCCACGAAATTTTACCCAAATGCTCCAGCTCCGCGAAATCTGGATCCACCAAAATCCTGGATCTGATGACCAGATCCATGGATTTCATGGAGCTCCTCAAGGGGTGCTCCACCGTAGAGTTGGGTGGTAATTACCCACCAATGCCACTGGTTACACACACCATCCCACCAAAACCTCAATTTCGTGGATCTGAAGTTGCTGTACAAGCCAAACACTCCATGGTGGAATCCCAGATCCACGGTGGAGCTGCTGCTCCAGATCTACGTTTTCAGTGGTGGAGCTCTCCTAAACAGGTCCTAAGCGAAGGGGAACCAAATCCTACTGCTTCTAGACGAGAGAGAGAGAGACAGGGAGAGAGGGGTATTGTGTTGGCGGAGAGGAGATCCCGCAACCATATAATTTCTGATTCCGGTTTAAACTTTTAATTTCTGATTTATTTTTTACTATTTCTATATTCTATCTTTTTCTAGTTTTTTTTAGCTTTTTGCCAGTTCTTTTTTTTACGTATTCATTTGTATTGTCCGTGATGCGCTAATATGTTTTTTCTATTTTAAAAATTTTTTAATTTAATTACCCCAAATAAATCACTATCAACTACAGTATAATTTTAGCCAATTTTAATATAATTTTAGTTATAAGCTATATTTTTTTAGCCAAACGGAGCAGCTGTTAGTCTCCACATATTAAGTGAAGGGGAACCAAATCCTACTGCTTCTAGCGAGAGAGAGAGACTGGGAGAGAGGGGTATTGTGTTGGTGGAGAGGAGATCCCGCAACCATAAAAAGAAGAAAGCAGGCGAACCAAATCGAACATACCGAAGGGAAGCAAAGAGAAGGCAAAGCATCCAACAAAAGGCTCCAAACTAGTGAAGGGATCGACACATGTATAGGAGAGCGAGGTAGCCAGGCGAGGACAGGCAGGAGACGCAGCAAGCAAGAACTAGGAGCTAGGAAGAAGCAGCTCCATTTCATTTCGTAGAGAGGGGTAGGGAGCAGAGGAAAGCCCCCTCCCCCGCAATCTTTCCTGGGTTTGCAAGCCACCCCCAAAAGGCCGGGTGGTGGTGGCGGCGGTAAGTTTCTATAAAGCGCGGGAGCGGGAGGCCGCCCGGGAGCTCCGAAGATGCAGCAGCGGCGCAAATCGGTGTTCGCGTCGGCGCCTTTCGCGATGAAGCAGGCGGCGCTTGGGGCCGGCGTGGCGGCGCGCAAGAACGGCGCGCCGCTGTCGCTGGCGGCGGTAGTGTTCGCGCTCTTCGTGTTCGCGACGTTCCTGTACAACGAGGACATCAAGTCCATCGCCGACTTCCCCTTCGGCGCCGGCGCGCTCCGCGCCAAGGCCCCCGACCTCCACCTCCTCCAGGAGGCCGAGGCGGCCGCGCACCTCGCCGTCAACACCCTCGCCAAGCGCGGGGAGGAGGTCATCGTGCGGGTCCTCGACTCCGAGGCCCTGGCGGCCGGCGGCGGCGCCGGCAACGGCAATAGCACGGGGGAGGTGGCCGCCAAGATCAATGCCCACGCCAACGCCAATGGCGGCAAGGTGGACGAGGGGCAGGAGAAGGACAGGGACGTAACGCTCCCGAGCGTGAAGGAAGGCGGCGCGGAGGAGGCGAAAAGGCGCGAGGACGAGGAGGCGGCCGAGAAGGCTGCGTCGGCGAAGGCCGCCGCGGCAACGGCGGCGCTGAAGACCGTGGTGAGCGTGCCGGAGACGTGCGACCTGTACCGCGGCAACTGGGTGTACGACGAGGTCAACGCGCCGGTGTACAAGGAGGCGCAGTGCGAGTTCCTGACGGAGCAGGTCACCTGCATGCGCAACGGCCGCCGCGACGACTCCTACCAGAGGTGGCGATGGCAGCCGACCGACTGCGACCTCCCGCGGTACGTTCTTCTTTATCGTTTCACGCCGTTTTTTGAGCGATTTTGGTGTTTCAATCTGCGATTTTGCGTGCCGGAACGCGAGGATAAATGGCTGGTCTGGTTTGTCAGCGCGCGGACTCGCGCATTGATTACGCGCCGGAGATCATCGTCAGTTCCAGGAACCTCTTCCGGTTCCGGGAGGAAACTGATGCCGTCATGCCGGTTTATACCATTTTTCTTTTTTCTAGATTACAACGGAGTATCTACACTAAGTACACCACACGCATAGATATAGATATGGGTGTGTATAGGTATCATCCGGTTATTTTATTTCTAACAATCATCCAAATCTCAGACCGTTGGATTAGAGATCCAATGGTCTCTTATTTTTGAAGGGTGAGATTTTTTTTGAGGTGGGAGATTTTATTTAGGGGGTGGGGAGAATTCGTCACAAATCTGGATGATAGTTAGAAATAAAACATCCGAATGATATTTATCAACACCCTATATATATATCATAGGATTTTAAACGAAGGTCACTAAATAATTATTGAAGTAGGTCGTTGATAAATACTAAATTTATCCGATACTTCGCGGGTGTGAAAAAGGTCACCCGAGATTTAATCTAATCAAATTCGGACGGGGAGCTGGTACGAGACAGTAAGCAAGCCAACCGAGCAAAACTCGGTCTGCTTCTACCGTTTTCTGCGTCCGTCGCCTCCGTACGCCCGAGTAGTAACTCGTGAGAAAAACACCCCTCGTACTCGTAGGAATACTTTTTGGGCAAATAGTGGTCAGCGTGTCAGAGACATTAATAGAAGGTTCGACATTTGCGCAGGCAGACTGGAGTAGCAGGCTAGCAGCAGCCACGCAAAAAAAAAACACTGTACTGTCCCGTTAGCTTCGTGAGGTTTAAGTACACCTCAGTATCCGTTCATCTTATCTTTTCGCTTTTAGTCTTAGCTTATAAATAATAATAGTTTATAGATAAATATATTAACTAATAAATTTTATTAGAAAAACACTTTGTTTATTATAGGAAACAGATTTCAAAAATCAATACGACCAAAGCGAGAAATTTTATTGTACCATGGTGGCACAAAAGTGATTTGTGTCATGAGCCAACCGGTTGTTGAAAGGTGGCATGTATTACTGTAGCAACTAATAAAGTAATATTTTTTTACTGTGGCAAACAGGTGTAAAAAATATTGGTTTCTGTAGTATCAATAAAAAATATTTTTCTCGTACATGCTACAGTGTTACTACAGTACTTATACATAACGTGTCAGCGTTGAATTGATTCGTGGCACAAACTGATTTGTGTCACCGTGGTATAACAAAATTTCTCAACCAGAGCAGGGCAGTATCTGGCGTGGCAGCTGAAGCAGCCGATACTAAAGTCCAACGGGCACGTCAAATTATTCGCTTTCCCAACCGGGAAACAGCTGCGCACACTTTGACGTGAATAATATACTATTGCTCGTGCTAGCCAGTGGCAGTATCGGTCGCTCTGTTCCGGTAGCACAGCAGCTAGCGCCAAATCGGCAATCCTGCGATGTTGCGAGCCGAAGAGCCTTAACGGAGAACACCGAAATTGCAGGTTCGACGCGCGCCTGCTGCTGGAGCGGCTGCGCCACAAGCGGCTGATGTTCGTGGGGGATTCCCTGAACCGCAACCAGTGGGAGTCGATGGTGTGCCTGGTCCAGTCCGTCATCCCCAAGGGCCAGAAGACCCTCACCAAGTTCGTCAACAACGGCTCCAGCAACGTCTTCTACGCGCACGTACGTACCCCACCCAGCTAATTACACTCTCACCGAAACACTACCTCCGTACTAGTACTTGCGATCTTGGGAATCAACTCAATTGGGGTACGCTTGCAGGAGTACAACGCGACGGTCGAGTTCTACTGGGCGCCGTTCCTGGTGGAGTCCAACTCCGACAACCCCAAGGTGCACAGCGTCCCGGACCGCATCATACAGTGGCACTCCATCGCCAGGCACGCCAAGAACTGGCTCGGCGTCGACTACCTCATCTTCAACACCTACATCTGGTGGCTCAACACCCTCGACATGAAAGTCCTGTGAGTAGCACACACATCTACGTACACGCACGTACAAAAATACAAGCTCTGTGACTGACATGGTGTGCTTGTGTTTGGACGGAACGAACGAATCGACAGGAAAGGGTCGTTCGACCAGGGCTCTACCGAGTACGTGGAGGTGGACCGGCCCGTGGCGTACAAGGAGGTGCTCAAGACGTGGGCGAAGTGGGTCGACCGGAACATTGACCCCAACAGGACGACCGTCTTCTTCATGGGCGTGTCGCCCAACCACATCACGTAAGCCCAGCCATCCCACTCCACTGCTCCTTGCCAGCTTCTTAGGGTCTCTGTGATTCAAAGTAATTTCAAAGGGAAAAAAAATGAAGGAATTCAATCAAAGGAATTTTTTTCATGAGAGTTCTAGCACGAGGTGTAACCTCATGGTAGCACTTCTTTTGAGAGTTCAATTGATGCACCTTCTCTCTTTCTCTCTCTAATCAATTAAAATTAAATCTCAAAATTCTTGCATTTTTTTTTCTCTCAGGCATCCAAAAACAACTTTTGAACGATCCCTATGGTTTTATTTTATGCGGGTCTCAACAATCCATAACATTTCAAGCATAGTTTTTTTTCTATACCTACGTTTTTAGAATCATGCGAATCAAAGAAGCCCTTAATTTGTGCTCTAATTATTTGGTTGCATTTTATTTGTTCTTCTTTACTTCAGTTTAGAATTAATATACATGTGTAGTATATACTAGTAGCTAATACTACAATAGCAGTTCCTTGAGCATTGGTTTACCAAGAGGGAGGGAGATCGATAGATCGAGACTCGCACCAAACCGCACAGTGATCTCGACTCTCTTTCAATTAGGTGCTGTGTTATCGAGCATTGCCTCTGCAAGGAGGAAACTAGTGACAGTGATGATTAGATTTTATAACTAGCAGTCACACTTGCTTTATAACACAGTTAGGTGATGAGAGGAACCTTGAACCTTCATAGCTTCTTTTTGAAAGCGTAACCTTCATAGCTTCATTCATCTAATGCTCCCTGCGTAGCATGGTATCCAAGCACATGGACAACCAATTCGATATCATACTCAGCTGTAGCTGTCTCATCAACTGGCGTCGTGGGCTGCGTATACTTGCCAGGACAGATTTTGGGCAAAAACTCTGATTGGGTTCCAGGTTGCATTTTCACGGTATCAAGACTTCGAGTTATGCACAGTCGGTACAATAACTTCATATAAAATTATAAGGTTAGACGCCAATCGTACCTAAAATACAAAGATATATAGGAATGCAGCGTCACATTTTTTTTTTGACATCATTGTACCCCAATTACGGCGAGGATAAGCGAGCCAAATGAGTGTGCATTTGTACATGTACCGGGTAATCTCACATACGGAGTGGAGCGGAGAGTCCATGCATGTGACGTGTGAAGATTGGAGAAGAATGTGCCGGTACACTGATCCTGGTGAACCATAGAAAATCCTAGGCCCACCCGTAGGGCATGCGTGATGCGTCTAGATGTGAGGGGTGAAAACGGGTCGGATTCGGACGGATATTGCTGTTACCATATCCTAACCCATATTTTTTCTCCGGATTCGGTACCAATCGGATTCGGTGTCGGATCGGTCGGGATTAACCCATTTTGTTTGCACCCCTACTTGTTTGTAAGGAATGCATACAGTGCAGTAAATGGAGTAGGACGCACTGACTTGATGTTAATATTTAATAGCTGATGTGGAAGATTTTATTTTACCATTGCAAAAGAAAATGAAACGTCAAATAGTAGCACTAACCTGAAATCAAACTTGAAGATGTATCGGATTCGGACGGATATTGCTGTTACCATATCCTAACCCATATTTTTTTCTCCGGATTCGGTACTAGTCGGATTCAGTACCAATCGGATTCGGTGCCGGATCGGTCGGGATTAACCCGACCCGTTTTCACCCCTAGACCTCCATATGACTTCTTTTCGTATAACTTATGTTTTTTCGAACGAGCAAGAAAGTTTTTGGGTGTGTATATGTATCATCCGGATGTTTTCTTCTCAACAATCATCCAAATTTTAGAGGGGGAGAATTTTTTTTGGAGGGGGGTGAATTTTTTTTTGAGGGGGTGGGGAGAATTTGTGGCCCTTGGATCTCTAATCCAACGGTTACAAATCTGGATGATAGTTAGAAAGAAAACATCCGGATGATGTTTATCAATACCCAAAGTTTTTTCTTTACCTTTCCTAAAATGATTTCTTATAATAGTCGTTTTAAAACAGTTTATTGGTTTATTCGTACAAACACTCGCACAATGACAAAAATGCTTCAGCCGCAGCTATAAGCCATTAGCCACAGCCGAAAGCGCTCGCACTATGACCAAAATTTATCAACCGCAACTATAAATCATTAGCCACATCTAAAAAGAACGCCCAAGCATACCATTCCAGTTTCCTGAGACCAGCGTCGCTTTCCTCCCCTGACCTCACGCGAGAGCAACACATCTTGCTAATTCTTAAGTGCAAGTTAATGACAAAAGACAGTGGAATACTCCTACTGTCCAGTTCACTAATCGTGCCCCAGAATGGCAGAACGATGAACAGAAGAACAGCCTTGCCCTTGCATCTTTTAAGCTGCCAATTGCACAAAGAGATTCTTGCAGTACTCCACATGCAAAGTTGCTCCATTTTGATCGCTGTGGAATCTCAACTTACACGAACTGCGTTAAAGAAAGGACAACCAGAGCTGCATAATTTACACTCCGTGCACTGATAATGACACAAATATGCAAGTGGCACCATCAGAGTACCAGTACGGCAGAATCTAGGACGAGCCCGTGGAAGCATACCATTTGAGCGTTGATGGCGCTCTTAACTTTTGTAAAAGTACCAATCCTACTGGCTATTGTTACAGTGTACACAGCTAAACTTGATGTGCCAAACTCTCCCTCGCGTGCCATGTCCGGGCTAACAGGCTAACGGGTCACATTTGCATCTCTTAACAGGCCGGAGGCGTGGGGCAACTACGGTGGTATCAAGTGCGCAATGGAGACGCTGCCCATCACCAACCGGACCACATCCCTAGACGTCGGCACGGATTGGCGCCTGTATGCAGGTGCTCAGGAGGTGTTGCAGACGTTCAAACGTGTGCCCGTCCATTTCGTGGACATAACAGCGTTATCGGAGCTCCGAAAGGATGCGCATACGTCGGTGCACACGCTCCGGCAGGGGAAGCTCCTCACGCCGGAGCAGCAATCAGACCCAAAAACGTACGCCGACTGCATCCACTGGTGCTTGCCTGGTCTACCCGACACGTGGAACCAATTTCTCTACGCCCGCATCGCGTCAAGCCCGTGGACCGACCAATAGGGCTCTGATAGCTAACGGAGCTCCAATAAGGCTCCAGTGTCATACAGAAGAGCGAAGGACACGCTTGACACAAAGGATGCCCGCCACCTTCTTCTTTTTCACTCTACTTTTTACCATTTTTTTTTCTTTTGGTTGCGTAAAGCTGTTCTCTGTTGTTAACCTGTGATTCTTTTGTTAACCTGTGATTCTTTTGTTAAAAAGAAATGGAGGGTTTAGGATAAAGGGGGGCTGTCTTGGCTAGCTCGTTTCTTCTACTGAGGACGGCTTGGAGAAAGCAAAAGGCTGTGAGATGCAAGAGGGAAAGTAAAAGAAGGGTTATATGTAAAGAATTTTTGTGTATTACACCACTCTGGTGCATCTGAAGATTAAGGGAGGTATAAAGGCCGCGAGGCGCATCTGTTCTTCAATCATGACGATTCCTATATTCTCTTTTCGTTTTGTTTCATCGAGCGATCACTCTGCCTAACTGTTCGAGAACTACTGTACAAGAACGTTCAGGAAAAGATGTGAAAGGGAATCACCTAGTGTGCACTTCTCTGAAGATAATAGCCAGGGGAATAAAGTTCTTAGCTCTGGAAGCATGCACAGCTCCCCTTTCTCTTTACTCTCATCTTCAGCCAAATTGTAAATTGATAACTGTAACAAGTTTCAAGGACCTGAGAATCTGCATTCATTGAGTCTAGTCCAGACTGGATGCAGGGTGAAAATTACTAAAGAGAACATAAACTGCTCGATAAGTCCAGGATCAAATACAAGAAGCATATAAATTCAGTCTCTTTCGTTCAGGAAAAAACAATAAATTCAGTATCAAAAGAGACTCTTCCAAAGGCACTGGCAAACGGTAGCAACCACACGGGTGAACCAAAAAAAAAACAAAGAGTGGCAGAATCATGGATAGTTTGGATGCAGTCGTGTGAGGCCGCGGCCTCTGAATATGCAAAGATGCCTGGACTCCCTGTATCGAATAATAACTTAAACAGAGGCAAGGAGGGGACAGGACACTACACTGGAGCTGGGCCCAAGAGTCCAAGCAGGGCATGCAGCCACTACAATACAACGGCAGCCTGCAGGCTTTATTAAGGCACGGCATTAGCATTACTGGGAATCACCAGTAGACGACGTGCGCAAGATTCTCAGATGCAGGATGTGCTCCATTTGAGAGTAACATCAGTATCACATGCAGCTTTACAATTCAGATCACAGCTGGGTTGTAAAAAGAGTCTGTACTGGTAGTAACTGCAAACATTAGAGTTGGTTGTGGCGTTGTGCTCAGAAAAGTTTGGAGGCGCAGCAGTCGTTTGGATCACACGGATTATAAATCGGTTCTGATAGAGCATGTGTTCCTAGGAATTTTGGAGGATATGTGTTAGTACTGACCATATTTGGTCACACAAATGGCAAGAGCAGTCTAGCTTGGAGGGTGAAAGCCTGACGATCTTCTTCTGGTAGTTTGGTCTGCATCTCTTCTCCCAAAATCTGCAGCCCCAAAATAATTGAGAAGCCATTGTTAACAAGATTACAGAACAGGACTACCAAACCAGGTTAAGGTAGAAAGTTAGTATCATGTCTCGGCAATTCATCCCATGATTCAGATGAATGAGCAGTGGTCGTCTGATGCCCTGTAGAGTGGCACTTGTTTTGTACAGGCTAGGGAAAATAGTAGCTCAGCAATGCCTGCAGTTTATACGGCAAAGCATAGTGACCCGGGAGAGAAGGGGGGTCATGTCCTACAGTCCTACTGCCCTCCATGAACAATACTGCTGCAATAGCGAGGATTACATGAGAAGATCCAGAATTTTTGTAATAAACTATTATCAATGTTTGTGGAGTTGAATTTCAAATTTACGAAAGTTCTAATTTTTGCCGGTTGTTCGGTTTCTGGCGATTTGACCGTCTCGGCCGATGAAATTGGCCTTACTGACTCAGCTGAGCGGTCAGGCCAGCCGGCCATATCAGTCTAACCTGCTTGGCATGAGTGGTTAGATCGGCTATCTACTGGTTTGGCGTAAGTTCTGAAATTTAGGAATTTGGTCGTGGATTGGGGAATTTGGTCGTCGGTATGTATATTCACGTTACATGAAGCATATTTGAGTTAGCATGAGTCACGTGGTGAAGAATTGTACTTGAAAACGATTTTCTTTCATTTTGGATGTACATATAAGCTTCGCGTGGTGAGGATTAGGATTACGCTCATAGAGAAGGCGAGATCCAGAACGGTCAAGAATGGCAGGTTGAGCTCAAGCATGGCACAAAAAAGACAAGAAATGTTAAAGAGAAGGTTTGAGTGACGGGTTGCACAAAGTGGCTTAATTGGTCTAAGTGAGGCGCGGTCCGGTGGAACCGAAACGTGAGAGACTTACCAATGTGTGGCAAAACATTACTGAGCATTCGTATGAACAGCAAAACCCCCCATAAGTTTCAATAATTCTCCTTTCTCAGAGACAGACATGAATTCATGATTTGTATAGCATTGTGCAAGCTTGTATCACTTTACACATCATCACTTTGATCCTAGTGGCTCCTAGATCTCCGTATTTCCTTAGATATGGTGCCCAGATCAGAGTGCAGTACTTTTACATCTATCTCAGTATATTATATCTCCACCTAATTACTCGGAAGCGACACTTGGGGCGGTGTACCACCCTCACGTAGACCCACTGAAGGTAACATAGTTGTTGGCTGTGGTGGTTTCTGATCCTCACCCAGCACCCAACTGCGTAATATATCACCTTTTGCATACCCTGTTTCTGGTGTCTAACCAGTCCTGGGTTCTTACGATCCATATCTCCCACTTCTGACTTACTTACCAGATCTCCATTTCACTGAACTCGATCCTATGCATGATTAAAGACACTTCATATAGAGGCCATTATCACGGTAAGAACAGAAATACGGAACAGGCTGTATATGTATTTGTATGCATTCAATATCACCACGTTCACACGTGCACCGAACATACATATAGACAAGCACTCAAGCATATAGACAAGCACTTTAAGATCTGAAATATGCATACCTAGCTTGAGATGATGCAATGGAAGATGTTTCTTGTTGGTTCTGGCCTCTTTCTATGCTTCTACCGGTTTCTCCTATTGATGTAAATGTGTGATGCCTCTTCGGTTCCTCCTTCCCTCATGTTTTCCTACTGCTTTTTCTTGACTTCAACATGCAGCAACACAAATCATTTTGCTGCTCAGAAAAGAAGTGAAGGCAGTGAAAACATGAGGAAAGAATTCACCTTATCCTCTATGATTGTGATGCTGAGTTCCTCTCTTGCTTCCTGTTGCTCCTTGCTCCTCCTTCCTTGACTAGCAGCTGAGCCTGACGCCAACGCCTCCTAATGCCGTCTATGCTCTCTATTTATATGTGATTTGCTTATTTGTGTTGAAAATATAGGTAATATTTTAATTCTAAATTTTACTATGAGATAAATACAATAAACTAATTATGCAAAATTTACTACTGACAGCAGGCTATTCATCATACTTCAAAATTTATGTAAGGAAAATATAGTAACAAAGTTGAACGAACGTACGAAAGACTTACTTTTGAGTTTGATGAAGAACAGGAAGCAACGCAAACTTGATGCAGTGCATAACGTAGATGACGCAGTAAAACGAGCGGACGCGCAGATGCACTACCCAGAAACCTTATTGTCGCCCTGTGCAGGTACTCTCTGCGATAACAGTTCGAATATAGCTGCTCTCCCTCCTTCCAAGTGCATGCCGAAAAGAAAGGTCGGTGAGGTTCAGACAGCACAATACAAAAACACAAGATTGCAGAGAAGAAGGAAATGAAGGTAATGAGATTATCGACTATACACTTTGGACGTCTCCATGTATATATAGACAGACTGTGATATGAAATTTTAAACAGCCATTTATCCACTGGTAACTGACACATTCAACCAGCCATTTACCTACTAGAAACTGTCTATCATCAAAACCCCAATAAAGCTTCAAATTCAAACGTTTAAATCTCATTCAAACAGAGAGAGAGTGGTGCAAGGTTTAGCAAAAATAAAGATGAACTTGGTCTGCCAAGTGGCGCGTCACGGCACGATTTTCACACGAAAATACGTGAATACACGCGCGCGTGCGTACGTGTATGATTAGCCAGAGCCCTTCTTATATCATCTCTATCCATATTCAAGGAGCGGTGAGGACTCCACCTTATAAATTAGGCTCCCTCACTTTATCTTAGCAATATGATACTAAACTATGCATATTTTGGAATTAAGAAAATGAATCTTGCTTATATGGCCCAATTTCTAACAATTTGCACGTAGGAACACATCAAAAACAATTTGTTTTCTTGATGGCTGAAATTCTGGTTATATTTGTGAGCTTGCCACCTAAGAGGACACCTAGCACTTGAGGTTAAAATGGTAAAATCACCTCCATGGCATTTTGGTAAAACATGTGGGGTCAAAGAGTATTTTTGGTATTTTGTTGGAGCTATCCAATGTTGATATTTGGAATTGTTTTAAATCTGAAAACATCTTGGATGAAGGCCCTTACTTCTTTCCAAAATTTGGTTTTCTAAAAGGCTGTGTTTTAATTTGTCCCAAGCGTAAAGCCCCTTCTGAAACTGTGGTGCTGATGCACCTTTTTGGAAAAAAGATTTCTGAAATTATTTTTTAAAGTTCTCAAAATATCTTGCTATTTTCTGAATTGCTCTTTCTACCGAAATTGTGCCCCAATTGGTCGGCATAGTTCCAATAGTATGTAGGAATTCATAGAATAGTTGTTTTCCAAAATAATTAGCTAAAGTTATTCAAAGCAAAACTTTTTTAGCCTCCTACACAAAATTGGTGTGCTCCAAGAGTGCACACATATTTCCTTTTGAAAACTACTTTCAGAACTCGTGTTCCAATGCACAAAGCTAATGCGACGCCAATACAATGTAGTTGGTGCTTCAAGGAAAGAAAGGTCTTTAAAGAATAATAAGTAGCCAGCACGAACGAACGAGCGTACAATTGTATGAACAATCGACTAAAGAATGGCTACTCGAACGAACTACCGAATGAACGGGTAACGTCACTACGATGTAATGCATGAAAAACGAGCGATTTATAACATATTAGAGTTTTTGTTAGCATCGTGGCTCAACCAGCATCGCTTCCTAGCTAGTGCGATCGTGTTTGGTTTGTGGATGGAGATTGTATCGTATATCCTGACTGAATGGATGCAGGCTGAGTGGAATTGTATTTCAGAAAAAGAAGATATTTGGTGATGTTGTATGAGCGGATGCAAAAAACTGAGATGCTGTTTGGTTGCCTGTATGAGCGGATGCAGTCTACCAAATCTGAGAGGCTGACACGTGGGACCGCATAAGATACACTACATCAACCCATCCAGGATGGCCAGTGAAGCTCATTTTGAGCGTATCCACCCATCCAGGATGAGGGTGTATTTTTGCATCCGCTTATGCAGGCTGCATCCACTCATACAGGCAACCAAACAGGCTCTTTCTTAGATTATACGGATCCACCCAGCCAGGACGAAAGAGATTCAGACAACCAAACACACCCCAAGTGATCAATCTGACTCAACCTAGGCCAAATTAGGGTTGTTTCACGGCCCTTCGCCGCCGCTGCCCACTGCCAAGCTTCCGTTGCCCTTTTCTCGCTATAAGCTTAGGGCTTTGGTGAACTATAATTATATAAATAGTGAACTTGAGCCCTGATCTGACGGAAGCATCGGAGGAGAGGAGTGTGAGCTCACTAGAGCACCAATCTTCAAGTCGACAAAAGGTTAGAAATCCGAGTGTTGTTACAAAAATTTTCATTCAAGCGTTGTCCGTTCAAATAACTATGATCTAGTTGACGCGGAGTTTTTTTCCACCCGGAGTTAGGAATGCATGGCACTAATGCTGTAAAAAAAAAAGCTTGAAATTCGTGAACTACTCAAGTTCGATTTGTTCTAGATTTGATTCGAGCTCGGTTCGAATTTTAAACGAGCCGAACTCGAGCTTGATCTCGAACTCGCGAGCTTCACTGAGCTGAGTTTGAATAGTTCGCGAGTCTCAATTCGAGCTTAAATAGTTATACATATTAACTTTTACCGAGTTTACTCCAGTTGAACTCAAGCTCGAGCTTTTCTTATTATTGAAAATTATTGTATATTTAAATTATTTTGATTGTTGTCAAACTTATTAGAGCCGAGTTCGAACTCAAAATTTTCTTATTATTAAAAAATAGTGCACAATAAATTATTTTAATTGTTATCGAGTTTTAACAAGTCGAGCTCAAACTTACTCGAGCTTAGACCAAGCCAAATTCAAACCCAGATCTAGACTCAAACTTCAACTCAATCTCAATTCTAAGTTCTACCAAACTCAAGTTAAATCTAAAAAACCAAATGTGCTCAGGCTCGACGGATGCAGGCATCCTGCGAACTCGCACCTTCCCGTCGCGGCGAGATGGTAAACGCCTCACCTAACCTGGCACCTCGGATTGGAACAAATCGTGCGTGCTCCATGACTCAGACCACGCGTCAGGCCAGCGTGACGAAACGTGCCACCGACGACCCCGCGCCGCCGCTCGCGGGCCCCACCTCTGTGCGTTAGCCCAGTGTACTGCTGCTGGATAGTGCAGGCCCGCATTGATCCTGCCGCCCCCCACCGTGGCAAGTGCCAACGGCTACATTTTCTCCGCCTCGCCCCGACCCCGCTCCCAGCACACGCGCCAGCCCACCCAAAACGTGCTCCATCCCTGGCATGTGGGACCGGGCCAAACTTCCGAGAACACAGCCGAAAAGATGCTGTAGAAATACCAAAGTACCAGCGTCTGACGATTTCTGCCGATTGTACGTTGGTCGCGTGCCTGCTGATGATTTTCGGCCCGCTCTTTTTAGATTTTCAACCAATTTTTTACTTTACTTTCTTTTGATAATTACTATTAATTATATTAATAAATTATAATTAAAAAACATACTTCCTTCGTCTAAGTTTATAAAGCGTATTTTTAATGATAGAGCGTATTTCATGTTTGAATACAAAATTAGTATGATATTTTTTTATACCTCTAATATATATATATTTATTTACTATTCTCTACATATATGTATAGATTAAGTGCTTAAAAATAATAATTAAGAGTAATTTAGTTATTTTTATTATCTTTTTAGTATATATATAAAAATACGTCTTATTTTTATTATCTCTTTAGTTATTTTTAGACAACAAGTTCGGTACTCCTTGCTTCAGTTCACTGCACGAGGTTGCTTGGGGGTACGCGATGCAATATGGTCACTTCGCTTTCAACGTTCGCCTGCGTGGTCCGGTCCAATCGAAGGCAGTGATCTCTCTCTCCCCCCTCCTAGCAACCGTCGGCGCATCCCAATCCCGTTAAAGTCTTCCAGATCCCTCCCCACCTTCCTTCCGCCACACCCGGCGCACGGCAAGCGCGTCCAGCCAATCTCCTCCACGGCGGCGGATGCCTCGTCGTGGCTGATACCCGTTGGCTCGCGCAGGCGTTTGGTGTTTCGCAGCGAGGAAGGGACGGACGCAGGCGGCGCTTCGGCCTGCGCAATCGATGGGGAGATTGAAAATACATCAAATGACCGCGTCTCGCGAGGAGGGGGGCTGGCTGCGCGTTCACAAGTCGCGGACGGCTTTGCTTTGTTGCCTCGGTTTCTCACACGGGATTAGGATACTTTTGACCGTTCACTCGCCCCGTTAACCTGCTCCGCCACTCCAGCTGCCTCCCCGTGTTAAGAGCAAGTCCAATAATAGAGTCAAGTATTTGACTATAAGGATTTGTTTGGGAGAGCTCCACAAACTTCAGATTCACGAAAAACAGATCCGGATCCACTTTTCCAAGCCAAACAATTCTAGCTCCAGCAGCTCCACCGTGGATCTGCTCCACCAAAACCATGGATCTGGCTCCAGATCCACCAAATCCATGGAGCACCTCAAGGGGTGCTCCACCAAACTTAAGTTGGTGGAGTTGGGGAAAATTACCCACCATACCACTGATTACACACAAAAAACGGTTCGTTCTTTTTATTTTCCGTCTCTTCTCGTCGCTGTGCCGTCCTCCCGTCCTCCTTGGTGGCGCGCGCCGCGTCTCCACCCTCCACCGTGCCGCCTTGCCGCCGCGCGCCTCCTCCTCTTCTCGCCTCGCTGCGCTGCTGCCGGAATTCTTTTTCATTTTGCCCCCTGACGCGTGGGGCCCAGGTGGAAGTGAGATAGAGAGGGAGGTGGAGCTGTACCAAACACTTTGACGAATCCTAGATCCACGATGGAGCTGCTCCACGGTGGATCCAGGTGAATCTGGTGGATCTAGGTGGATCTGGAGCTGGTGGAGCTCTCCCAAACAGGCCAGTCAAGTTATAAGAGCCAAGTTATACAATAATTTATCTACAAAAGGTTTTTTATTATTATGTGATACCATGTCTCACATTCTCTTTCATATTCCTACTCATATACATTTATTATCTAGGCTCACCACTGCATAGACTCCCGTGCCCATCCTGCATGAGAGCCAAGCTCTCATCTCTCTCCTCTCTTCTCTCCTCCACATCAGTAAAAATGTTGACTAACCTGGGTATAAAACCATTATTGTACTTGCTCTTATCCGCTTTTCCTTGGGATTTGCCTGCCTGTGGGAAACAGGGTAGTGAAGAATGAGGGCATGCTGTGCTGGGAACGTGGAATGAAAAATAGATAAATAGAAAAAATATAGAAAAGTTATACGATCACAATAACAAAATAGAGGATTAAAAACACAAAAAATGATGTAGAAAAAGATGTTTGGAATACAGGAACTAAATGTATAAACGATACCTTAGGAAACTTTAAAAATCATTCATGTGAGATAGAGATAGATGAAAATTGTATTGGAACTTTCAAAGGAAAATTTTTTCCATTAACTACCACCTTTTTTTTTCTTTTCCTCTAAAACCGTACGAAGATATAACTTTCTAAAGGAAAGGAATGAACCAATCCTCCAATCCAAACACCTCTAAAGACAAACTTTCCTTTGAATGCAATTCCTCCACTTTTTCTTTACTTTTCCTTTAATCCAAACAGGCTGGAGTATTTTAACACTCTGGAATAGTATGCATTTCTTTTTCATTTTTCACTATGACTACTGAAAGAGTAAATCACTCACTTTCGCTGTCTCTAGATGAAAATAAAATACTACTTGTTGCTTCAGCATTTTTCTAGTAAACTTTGAGCATTACTACTATTTTTCGTAAGTACCCACATTTGCTTGTTTATAAGTGTACAGTAAAAGATCTAGAGCAATTGTAAAAACAGCAAAATCATTTTTAAAAACCCATCATCATTCACTAGGCATAGAGTAGATTTTTTTCTGCAGTTGATAGTAGCTGATAGTTTTTAGTTCTAATATGATCATTTGTGTAGACAAACTAAATATTAATAAACTGCATGGAAAAACAATGAGGAAGTACGGTTTGTTTGTTAAAGAGAAATCGACCGGCATTTTCCAAAAAGAAGGGGCACTGCTATCTTCGTTCCCCACTAGGACTACGAAAGCCTATTATACCACCATGCGCTTATCCTAGTCCGTTTGGCACTGCGAGCGGCCACCGCAACGCGTCCTTGAGCCGTATATAATGCCCATTCAAACGGCCATTTCCCCAAACCCATCCAAAATAGAAACACAAACCGAGGAGGAAAAGCGGAACAAGCAAGGCGGAGCAGAGGAGCGAGCAGCAGCCAGCAAGGGAGACCCGTCTCTAAGCCCTCGCCGCGATGTCTTGCACGGTGGCCATCTCGAGCTCGCCGGTGTTCTCGCCGTCGCGCCGCGCGCTCTCCTGCAAGGCCGCCTCGGCCTCCGCCTCGCCGGAGTCCGTCTCCTCGCCGGCGCTGGCGCCCGCCGCCGGCTCGCCGCTCCGCCCCTTTGCGCTGCGCTCGCAGCTCCGCGAGGAGGATGCGTCGCCGTTGCCCCAGTCGGCCTCGGCCGCCGCCGCCTCCGCCCCTGCTAGGTCGGTGCTGAAGAGGTGGCGGCCGGCGCCGCTCGTGGTGCCGGTGGCCGGCGCGGCTTCCGCTGCTGCCGCGGCGGCGGCGGTTTCTGCGGTGGACTCGGATCCGAGGAACGAGGTGGAGGAGGAGGGGGAGGAGTTCGCGGTGTACTGCCGGAGGGGGAAGGGGAGGAGAAGGGTGGAGATGGAGGACCGGCATGTGGCCAAGGTCGCGCTCGGCGGGGATTCCCAAGTGGTAAGCTCGATACAACTTCTCTTCGATTTGCATGATTTTGGCTTGTGATGTTGTAAAATAAGGTGAAATTTCGTTTCAGTCAGGGCATTTGGGGCTCTCCGGATGGAAATTTCAGTTGTTACCTCTGAAAGTACTGAACTTTCTCGAATCTATTTTAACTGTGCAGGCGTTTTTTGGGGTATTCGATGGCCACGGCGGGAAGAGCGCGGCGGAGTTCGCTGCCGGGAACATGCCCAAGTTCATGGCCGAGGAGATGAGGAAGGTGGACCGCGCCGACAGTGGCGAGATTGAGAGGGCGGTGAGGAGGGGCTACCTGAAGACTGACGAGGAGTTCCTCAAGAGGCAGGAGAGTGGGGGCGCATGCTGCGTCACCGCATTGCTGCAGAAGGGTGGCCTGGTCGTGTCCAATGCCGGAGATTGCCGTGCCGTCCTCAGCCGAGCTGGAAACTCGGAGGTGCTCACCTTCGATCACCGGGCCTCCCGTGAGGACGAGAAGGAAAGAATTGAGAACCTGGTAAGTAATGCCTGTCCTACGCTTCAAATTTATTGCATGAGTTGTGTGTGAATTGTAGTTTGAAGGATGTATTATAGCTAAATAGACTAGATGTTGTTGCAATGTGAGTCCTATCCAATTAGTGGAAAACTATTGCTATTTGGTTGCGAAAAGTAACTGTCTTGTGCTTATCAGTGAACTAGATAGTTAAAATCTGAGCAAACATGAGCAACTTATGGGAATATTCCAATTCTCCGATATTGAGTATGTGACTCATCTGCTTTCTCCTTCCAATTTCAGGGTGGATTCGTGGTGAATTACCGAGGAACATGGCGAGTGCAGGGCTCCTTAGCAGTGTCAAGATGCATCGGTGATGCGCACCTCAAGCAGTGGGTGGTGGCTGATCCAGACACCACGACGCTCCTTGTCGATCCGCAGTGTGAATTCTTGATACTTGCCTCTGACGGCCTGTGGGACAAGGTGGAGAACCAGGAGGCAGTTGACATCGCCAGGCCTCTCTGCATCAGCAATGACAAGGCTTCTCGCATGGCTGCCTGCAGGAGACTCGTCGAAACTGCGGTTTCTAGGGGTTCGACTGATGATGTCAGCGTCGTGATCATACAGCTGCAGAAATTCTCAAGTTCTTCTTAACTTGCTATTGAGGGGGAGAGACTTGGCTCACACACTAGCCAGTAGCACTAACAGAGTGGTGGTAAACGGGATGAGCAGGATAGGCAGATATCTTAAGTTACTTCGCAAGCAAAACATTTCAGGTGCTAGCACTATTTTGCTGGGATTTCAACATTCACATTTTTTCGTAGCACCATTCTTTCTGTAGTTAAATTAATTCCATTCATTCTTTGATTCGAATGTAATAAGGCGGGTGACTACTCACCTCAATACTGTGGAGAGGCTATTTGCCTATGTACATGGATTGCTGATCTGTTTAGTTGCCTTTGATATTCATTGATTCAATATAGAGACAAAATGCTTGTTTACATATTTCCATGAAGCTTCCTAGGTGGATGTAAGATTAAGAGTACAAAAGGCACATATTTACTTGGCATCAGTGAATATGATTGCATGAGGGTTCTAGATTTAGGCCTTGTTCGGGGGAGTAGTTTTAGTTTCAACTAAGAATCATCAAAAACTGAACTTATAAATTACTTTTTTGGCTCCTAAATTTTAGTCACTTCACCACTTAGCACGGCACTCAAGCAGGGCTGTTGTTTGGGCTATGGTTTATAACTTTTAGTTATTTGTGTGAAAAAATATAGAGAGATAGTGACTCATGTATGATTTTAATCGATATGAATGAAGTCGCTGTAATATGTAATACAATCGGCTTATATACCTCGCTTTAAAATGATACTTCATTTGAAAATTAATTATTATAGAAAAATACTATAATATAAAGAAATAATTTTAGAAGTCCAAAAGAAGAGAGCTAGTGCCTCGGGAAGGGGCTTCGACTTCTACTTTCCACCGAAATCTATGGGCCTGTTTGGTAGAGCTCCACCACTGAAAACGTGAATCTGGAGCAGCAGCTCCACCGTGAATCTGGGATCCCACCATGGAGTGTTTGGCTTGTACAGCAGCTCCAGATCCACGAAATTGAGATTTTGGTGGGAATGACCACTTTTGGTGGGATGGGGAGTGTAACCGGTGGCATTAGTGGGTAATTACCACCCAACTCCACGGTGGAGCACCCCTTGAGGAGCTCTATGAAATCCATCCAGGATTTTGGTGGATCCAGATTTCGCGGAGTTGGAGCGTTTGGGTAAACTTTCGTGGAGTGGAGCTGTTTTTCGTGGATCTGGAGCTGGTGAAGCTCTCCCAAACATACACAATTAATTCTCTTGTCTTTTAAATTTTCTCTAGAATTTAAATTTTCTTGTCTTTTAATTAATTTCTAGAATTTAATATAACAAGAATGTAAAGCACTTAAAACGTACACAATTCTAGTTAAGTAGAGTATCAACACTAGCTCTATATCAAGCAAATGATCACAATAATACTAACAAATAAGAGCTAGAAGAAAATATAAGAGAAATACACACAACCGATGTTTTATCGTGGTGTTTGGAAACTTGCCAGTTTCCCCTAATCCACGTTGAGGTTAGCCCAAATGAATTGGACCGGCTCCACAAATTAAGCCGAAACACCTCGAGTCCACTAGAGGTAGCTCTTCCCCGCTCTGGGTAGGTGAGCTCCAACCTTCACACAAATACCGGGCCTTCTCACAAACTCCTTTGAGAAGATCACCGATCAACCTCCTCTCAATCGTCCAAGTGCCGGTAAACACCAAGAGTAATAAACCAATGCTTCACTTGATTGCAAACAAGAGCCAAAAGATCAAACTAATGAATGCTATGCATTTTTTGGCTCAACCACCTCAATTGAATGCACAAGAGAGAAAAGAGGTGTGGAGTGAATGCTCAATGCTTAAGGATGCTCAATGGAGTCTCTCACTTTTGTCCTTGAGCAGTGGTACGGGTATTTATACCCTCCAACAACCAAAACTAATCGTTTGAAACAAATTCCAGAAAAATCAGGGTGAACGGAACTACCGCCGGCCAATGGCCGGTAGTTCCGCTTCACCTCTGGCGCGGCAGAACGGCTATGTTAGAGGCTCTAAACTAACCATTTGAAAGTCAACGCGGTACTACTGTCGTTATAAAATACGGTACTACCGCTCTGCGGTACTTCCGGCAAGTCGGTGTAGTACTACCGCGTGGGCCAGAGCCAAACTTGGCGCTCTCTGGAAAAAAGGTTCCGCCCTTGCCTCCGGAGCTTCCGGGCTCTGGAAGTACCGCTCTATACAGCGGAACTACCGCTTTCAACGGTAGTTCCGGTGTTAAAATCGCCGGTATTTCCGATCCCGCAAAAACTCAAAGTACATCCGGAGGGTGCTCTCTTGAAAAAAGGCTTTGCTCAGAATTCGGAGCTTTCGGGCACTGGAAGTACCGTTTTGCCTGCGGAACTTCCGCTCTGCGGTAGTTCCGACGTTAAAAACTGTGGTACTACCGCTCTTCCAGACAGAGCACAGATTTGACTTTTAAAACAGATTTTTAAAGAATGCATAATCCTAGTTGGTTCCCAATGGCACAATAATTTTGCTATCAAGCTACCTGCCATGATCCGTCTTTATGGTACGATTATTTAGTCTATAATCCAGTCTTCCACCTTTTCTCCTAAGACCGGTAAAAGTAAAAAGGGATTCTAATCTAAGCATACCTTTGTCTTGAGCCATTTTTTATCTTCACATTTATCCTTAGCTTGCATTTTGTCATCCACTTTATGGACTTAACCTTTAAACACTCATTAAACACTTTAGTCCCAAATTCACATAAATTCATTAATTACCAAAATCATTTTTAGGGGCCTAGATGCTTTCACCTGTGTGGGCAGTTTGACCAGCAGCGCTGACAACAACTAGTTTTATAGCCGTTGTAGAGGAACGGAAGTACCAGCTATTAATTGATAGTATTACCAGGCTAGACTATTTTTTGCTGAATTCTTATTCCAATAGTTAGTTTTTTTTAGTGTGGGCTATAAATATCCCCTTATGGCTGGTTGGGAGGAATGTGGGTGCCTTATTCTTCATTTTTGAGCTAAAAGCAAGCCTTCTAACCTCTTATGTGCATGTGTTGCACTTAAAGAGTTTGGAGAGGAAAATTCTTGTACATGTATTGCACTTGGTGGGAGATTTTGTGTCCTTTCAGCTTTGACACCTGATTCATCCAAGTGAGTATCTCCAACTTGTTACTCTTCAAGGTTGATGTGTCATAGACGACATAAGGCGTTGTGGTCTGGTGATCTTCTTAAGAATCTTGTGAGAAGGCATGGTGTGTTGAGGTGCTTGGCTTAATTCGTGGTGCCGATCTAATTCGTTTTGACTTATCTCAACGTGGATTAGGGGAAACTGGTAAGTTACCAAACACTATGGTGAAACATCGTACGTCAATTATGGCTTGTTTACTAGTGCCCATTTATATTCTTGCAATTTATATTCCTCGAATTGAATTGATTGCTTGTCACCCTAAGACTATAAATCTTGACATAGACTTAGGATATTGGTACACTTAGGTGTAACTAGAAATTTTAGGCCTTCATTATGCAAAACTGATTTAATTTACGCTTTTGCATATAAACTCAGTTTTAGCCAAAGAGAATTTTAAAATTGCCTATTCAGCCTTCTCTAGTCAATCTCCTCGATCTTAAACCTACCTACTAATTACCAACCGGGTGAGTTCATATTATAATAACACTTATGGTTATCAAGGTGAATATAGCTTACGAGAGTATGGCTAGGCTTTTCAGCGGTTGGATGTTACTATTCCTCGTATCATTCTAAATTATAATTTTATGTAAATAGTAGTGATCAAATAATATAAATGAATGTAATAATAATTAGATAATATGGTATCAATATGATCAAAGATATGTTACTTGCATGCTTATCCAATGTGTTCGATCACTTCTTCGTAGGCTTCAAGTTTGACATCATCTACTTCGGTTGCTCCAATAGCTCCTCCGTTGGCCAACTAATTGAATCTGGTTGATAGCGCAAAAGAATGAATACAAATAAGTCATCTCTTTGCATAATGCAAGCTGGGAACAAAATAAAATAAAATTCTAGAAAAATGATATAAAAGAATGTGGATTTTAGTGGATAGGGTTTAAACTAAGTTTGGTTAGGTTGAATGGGGTTGAAAATTGGTTAGACGGGCTCGAAACGGTCGAAATGGGTATGAAAAGGGTTATCGGGTTTCGGATGAATAGTAACAGGTTAGGTGCACAATGTCGGATTGGTACAATTTCTAGCTGGTCGGGTTGAGTGAATAGTGTTAAAACCCATTTACTACGTAGCAAATCGGGTTGAACATTGTTTTACTCGAGTTGAATGAATAGTATTGGGTTGGCTGGGTGTTGTTGGGCTGGGCTAGCTCGGTTCGACTGGCTGGGCTTAAGCACCGGCTTGGGTTGGCTTTGCTAGCCCACGGGGCACATGGTCTAGCTCACATTTTAAGCAAGCTGGAGCTCGTTCCCATGGTGGCCGAGCAGAGGAAAGCGACAGTAGTGACAACGACATATTAGAAAATTGGCTGGTGTGGCAAGTATCCACAGATCGTAGGGAACCCATTTTGGGCTTTAGCATGAATAGTGACAGCATGGAAATGGCTAGCGGTGGTGGCTTATGGCTGGAATGAGGGGCACGGCAAAGCTGCAGCAGAGCTTTGACCAAATTAGTGGTGATTTGAGCATCAGTGGGGTGAGGGGAGCTCAATGGTGGTGGTGGCTTGGCTCGGGATAGTTTGTAGAAGGCTAGCGATGGTGGCAGTGGGGCTGCGGAGTGATGGCACACGGTGGCGGCGAGGCTAGGTTGGATGATAGGGGTTAGTTTCGTGGTGGTGAGGAGATGTTAAGGATGTGGCCAATTTGAAGTGGGTGTGGACGAAGATGGGGAATTGGAAGTAGGGCTTACCGGAGGGGAAAACTGTTGGATTAAGTATAACTGACTAGAGGAGGTGATTAAGAGTTTTTGAATTCTTTTGGCTAAGACACAAATAATGATTACAAGTATGAGAAGGAAATTGGTTAAGCCTTTCGATCATTTCAACAAACATGCTAATCTCTTCAATATGGTCATCATTAATTACCAAAATAAATTTTAGAGGCATATATGCTTCAATGTCCTTATTTTTTGTAATTGATGGCAACCTAAACAAATATTACTGAATTGAAAGGTTGTTTAATATACATCTAGTCCAAGAATGAGTTGTATATTCTAGGATTTGTCTTTTGATAGTATTTAACTCTTGAGATGATTTCAAGTGAGAGAAAGAGTTGAGTGCTAGCAAAGTCTCAATATATAGACAAAATTCCGTTTAAATGTGTGCATAGAGTTTAATAAAGTGATTACATGCACACTTGTAGATTTTGAGAAAATTTTGATGGAGTTTCCTTTATAAGTTTGATTTGAGGAGGTATTAACAACATAATATTCAACAAGATATAAACATGCATGCAACACACGTTATTGGATAGAAAATTTAATAGACCACAATTCATCCAAAATTTTAACATAGTAGCATAGCACATGAGCTTCCAAACACATAATAAGAGGATGTTTAATAGCTTACAACAGCTTTCAAGTCGTACTCTTTTGAAGCATGCTAGTCTTTTTTGAAAAACTTTGAAGCATGCTAGTCAAGCTCCTGATAAATGTTTATACAGCTCGTTAGCTGTAGGCACATGTTTCAGTTGCGAAAGGCACATGGTTCAGTTGCGAACTTATCACGTTTTGATTGTGTTGACCAAAGTTCTCTGTTTCAGCTTCAGCTTCTAACTTTTAATTCACTATTTCTTAATTTCATCTTTTTCTAGTCTTTTGATTTTTTGAGATTTTTTGTCTTTTCTTTTTTCGCCTGTATTTCTTCACATTGTCTATGATGGGTTAACATGTTTTTTCATTTTTAAATTTTAATTACGCCAAATAAGCCATTATCAGCTATAGTAAAAAAATAAATCAGCTACAGTAAAAAAAAGTCATAAGCCACTGCTAAACTGAGCTCCCCCTAATCTTACAGTAAATCACGAGGCAGAAAAAATGTTATTTACTTAAACAGCGTCGTTCTTTTTAAAAATTGTGTTCTTTGAATAGCACCCCTACAACTCTGTATATCAGCGCACGAGCGGACCACTATACTCCGTTCCAGATGTCAACCTGCACATGTGGAGCCTAGGTGCTCCCATGCTCCATGCTTCCGAACGAACATGGATGCAAATGCGGGTATTATACATGGTTACATATCTAGTCTAAAAAAGCAATTGGTGTAAAAGCCAGATCGAAACTGAGGTGTGCAGCCCAGATCGAGACGGTGGAACCACACTAACGTAGAAAAATGGAAAGGCAAAATACAAGGAAAACAACGTTGCCAAGCGGAGCGGTGCCTCCGTGCATCACCGCCCAATACAAGTTACATAAATTTTAAAATAAGGAAAGAAGTAAGAAATCAGCATTCATCCTTCAATCGTTGCATCCACCCGTCAATCATGTTAATAATGGGTATATTTGTTTTGGACTATGGCTTAAAACTATGAATTTTTTTTTATCACAGTACGAGCATTTATGCGAATAAAACGGAAGTCAATAAGCTACTTCTAAAAATTTATTATGATAAACTGATTTAAAATAGCAAAAAAAATGTAACGCCCCCATTTTTGGGAACAGGGACGTCGTACGGCCCGCAACAGCCCAGGAGTTCTGTTGCGGCTTAACAGTGTATCATGCCTGCTTACGAACAATTAAAAGAAGTTAATTTAATTGAAATAAGACCTAATGGCCAATTGCAATGACAATACGGACGTCCAAGCCCAAAACTTAACTTACATACAGAAGAGCCGAAGAAAACTCCACAGGAACACTTGAGTGCAGTCGTGACCCTAACACGAAATCTTGATTTGCTTTCTTTTCTTCTGATATCTGTTGGGGGAAAATTTTGCAAGCCTGAGTACTCCAACCCCGTACTCAGCAAATCACATGTGGAAAATACTATTTAACTACTTGTCAGGATTAATCAAGGGTGGGAATATATTGGTTTTATTACAGTGGGTGGATGCAGTTTTATTTGCAAACAAATAAAATTAAAACATTTGCTCCTTAAGATCAGGGGGTTTTATTATCAGACAAAGTTTCCTCATTACTCAGATTAACAACATCAGAAACACTACTTATGCCTCGTTGTTGGAATCACCCAATTAACACAATTTATTAACCGGAAGCACGGCGTATTCGAATACTATTTATTTCACTCTGCAGAGTTGCTCAACTTTACCCACACGATTCCTTAACCCTCATGACTGAGTTAAGAAAGCCAGGTCGTTTCACTGCTCAATTCTCTATATAGGCTCTACCCGGTAGCATCACTCAGTCACGGCCAAATAAAAAAAACTTCTCCCTGCCGTTTTAAGTGTCTACTACCGTTGTTAGGTACCCGCAGCATACCTAACTCCCCGACATCCTGTCATCTCCTCCTGTAGAGTTTCAATCAAATTGAGCAGCTACTAAACCAGTGTTGACAAGTCAACTCCTGTGGTTTGAGCGGTCACTATGTCTGTTACTTGGCACAAGGTTCTTGTCCTTATATTTTTCACCTGAGGCACTCAACCACAAACTTCCACTGTGCTCAACAGCACTCAACACCACCAAACCAACCGGCCTCACTCCAGGGTAAAGCGGTGGGTGAAGTCCGCCGCACGGATCCCCACAACACCCTTACCCTACTCTGTACTTTAGCATCACCGGCCTAGGGTACGGTGTCCCATTCCACCCTACCCTCTCCGGGTTTTTCAAACCTACTGGCCAACGGCCAAGGTCACTTAGTAGTGTAAAATGTTGAATGAGATGGTCTTATATATATATATATGCTTGTACAATATTTTAATTCTTACTAAGATTGTCAAGGTGAATGTGGCCATCAAAGTGAACAAGGCTTTTAACAGTGGTGGGATTTATCTAATTAGCATATCATTCTAAACATTTATTTTAAGCAATTATCATTTCGCAACTATCAATAATGAAAATACATTAAATAAATAATGTAAATCTAATGGGATTCAATATGATCAAAAACATGTGACTTGCCTTCTTCCTGTTGCTCTTGATCTTCTCGACCAACTTCAAATTTACCTTATCTGCTTTTGCTGTCCTTCAGTTGACCAGCTCGCCTGGTCCGTTTACTAGCGTAGAAAACGAAATCAACTAAGTTCCTGTTTTGCGAGATGCAAGCTGGGAACACAATGCAAATATAAAATAAGAAATAGTATAAAAAGAAATGGGTTGGGTTGGGGAGGTTGAAATTCAACGATGCTTAGATGGTCGACACGGTTAAATTTGGATAAGATCGGAGTGGTTAAAAGAGGTATATGTGTTTGGACGGATTTTGGAAAAATAAAAGGTAAACATTTGAAATTGGATGGTCAACCTTTAAATTGAGTGGATTTGGAGTTTATCAAGATTTAATTTGGTTAAATGGAGGAAATTTGAATTTACGAGATTCGAAGTGGGTAGAACATTGGAATTTTAAATTTACTGAGCTAAAATTGTGAAATGGTAAAATTTAGAATTTAAATTTGGAAGAATGGATGCCAAATTTAAATTTGAGATGTTAAACTGGTCAAAATGGTTTATTTTGGTATTTTTGGGGTTTATGGATTTTTCTATGATTCTTAATGAATTTTTAGGATTTTTAAATGGGATAAATAACACTGGGCCGGCTAATAAATGATGTGGCCCGGTCGGATGAACAGTGGCGGGTTGAGCCCAACCACACTGCGAGGCCCACGGCCTCCTCCCGCGCCCACTCAGCCGATTGGGCCGGCGGCCGATGGCCCAAGCGCGCGCCGCACGGAGAGCCGGCAGATGGGCGACACGCCATCTGCGCGGATGGCTCGGATGCGAAGCAGGCGGACGTTCGGATGGCTGGTATTAACAGGCGCCGAGGGCGGGGATTTAACCACGTCGCTTCCTCCCGGTCATCTTCAACCACGGGCCATCTTCTTCGGGAGAAAACAGGGGCGGCGGCCCTGCTGCAATTCGGCACTGACCGAGATCTCCGGCGAGGGTGGGTAGTGCGGGTGGCTCCAAGGAACGGTGGCAGTTCCATTTTTCGGGTTTTGGAGAGCAAGGCAATGGGCGGTAGCGACTAGCGGCAGGAAGGAAGGCGGCGGCCTCCATGGCGGTGCCATTAATATTTAGAGGCTCTCTAGCCAAATGTACGGGCTTTTTACCATATAGGGGATCGTAGGAACCTAAAGGAAGTGATGGCACAGCTCAAGAATAGCTCAAATGAGCTGGCCACGCAAGAGGTGATACGGCCGGCGGTAGACTTCGTGGACATAGCTCTACGGAAATGCTCATGCTCAATTGAGCTTACGTCGGTGTTTGTCATGCTCAAGAGATGCTAGGGTTACAATTAATTGAGATTTAGCGGTTGATTGAGGAAGATAGGGCGAGCGGCTTACCGAGCCCAGGGGAGGCGATCGGCGGCTACAGGAGCAATGGGAGGTCAATCGGTTGCTTGAGCAGGAGCATGTGTGTGCTAGGAGTTGTTCTACGGCGGCCGAAAGGTTTTATACTTCGCGAGATGAGCTAGCCACGTAGAGGTGGTTCGGGAGGCGTTTCTTGCACGCGCAAATGGAGAGGGGAGGTGCACTGGGGCGGCGCGGAGGGGGAATGAACGCGAAGGAGTTGCGGCCAGGGGAGGCGAATGCAAGGACTGCGGCTAGGGGAGGCGAATGCAAGAACTGCGGCTAGGGGAGGTGAATGCGAGCGACAACTGAAGCTTCGGGATGGAGAGGGGGAAGCGGCGCACGCGTGGGCGCCAGAGAAGAGAAGAAGTGACATGCCCAAAACAGGAAAGCGGATTTTCGAGTAATTTGCCAAATTGGGAAAGAAAAAAAATCAAACAAAATTCAAAAACTTCCAAACTTGCAAATTTTTAGGGTGTTTCAAAAAATCCTCATATTTATTTGCTCAAGAGAAATTACAGGCTATACAATTACGAGCCATGAAGTGAAATAAGCTGAGAAGAATACGCTCAACATGTGGCCAACTTCATCCAACAGCAGTGAGTGGTCTCTCGGGGCGTTGCTTCTACATCGATCTATGACAAGTACCCAACGAAGCCACGTGAGCACTACACGTATCCCGCAGAGATGGGGTGCGTAGCACACGGTTCCTTGCGCTACCCTAGCACTGCAAGCGGGACCCGCGAATCAGCTGAGCCCCCACCACCACGAGGGCATCTCCCAGTCATCCGCCAATTTCCCCAACTGACGTGTGGGTCCGAGGCTGCGCAACAACAGCACCCTGGTTGGCCCCACTTGTCATACACCAAACCCTGACGGCCACAACGAAGCTTAGAGCATCTTCAATAGTGACTTATGAGCTAGCTCTAAACATATTATTTCATATTTTAATAGAAGAGAGAGAAAAACTAACTCTTGATCAAGAGCTAATCTCATACACACATTTCAAGATTATGTGAGAGTGTCATGTGAGGCTATTTATGTTATAAGCTATGTGCTAAAAGTTAGTACTATTGGAGAAGTTATCTTAAAACTAGTAACTAGCTCATACTGTTAGAGATACTCTTACAACACGCTCCACTCCTTTCGATCCTATATATAAGCAGCACCACTCCCTTTCTGACGCCGCAGAAAAGTGGGAAAGGCAACAAGCAAAGAATCCAAAACCCGCTTTTCCGCCGCACCCGCCACCCGCTAAGCTCGCCGCTTCTGCTTCTCCGAGACTCCAATGGCCTCCTCTTCCCCGCCGCCGCCGCCGCCACTATCATCCCCCCAGGCGGCATCGCCGGCAAATGAGCGGCGGGAGCCCCGCGGTGGCAGGCTGCCGATCCCTCCGTACGTGAAGGCGGCAGCGGGGTCGCTCGGCGGCGTGATGGAGGCGTGCTGCCTGCAGCCGATCGACGTGGTCAAGACGCGGCTGCAGCTCGACCGCGCGGGGGCCTACCGCGGCATCGCGCACTGCGGCGCCACGGTCGCGCGCTCCGAGGGCGTGCGCGCGCTCTGGAAGGGCCTCACGCCCTTCGCCACCCACCTCACGCTCAAGTACGCGCTCCGCCTCGGCTCCAACGCCGTGCTGCAGTCGGCGTTCAAGGACCCCGGCACCGGCAAGATCTCCGCGCACGGCCGAATCGTCTCCGGGTTCGGCGCCGGCGTCCTCGAGGCCCTCGTCATAGTCACCCCATTCGAGGCAAGATTGCCTACCTCTGTTCCTCTTGCTTGTTACTTTTTCTATGCTGGCAATTGATCATATACCCTCCATTTAGATAGAAATTGAGGAATTACCCTCCTGACCTGTGTCGGTGACTTATAATGACCCCACGTGTCATTAAGATGTGGAAGGTAAATCCTCAATTTTTCAACTAAAGGGAGGGTATATGATCCAATCTCCCTTTTCTATGAGTTCCCAAATCGTTCTTGATATGTTATAGCTTATACTGATCGCATAAATATTTATTTATTTTAAATTTGGAACAACTCTAGGTGATTCTAGCCGAAAAAAGAACTTGCGACATCTTACGTGTAGGTTACCGATGTAAAAGTGGCATCTTTACTGTATAGAAAAAGAACGGAGTACTAGTATAAGACAGGTGCAGCAGTTGCTTAATCTTTGGCAGCTTTGGGATTAAAGAAACGACATCTCTGTACTTTGCCGTCAAATTGCAGTGTGCTAGTACCATGCCCAATAATCAAGCATTTGGCTGCCCATCGCCTGCTCATTTCCTTTTTCAATGTTGTATTCATTGGCAATTTCATTTCGTCTCTAAAAATTATGCTTTGTCCCAACATGCTGCCGTAAACACCAACATTTTTAAAGTAGTATCGGGTTCTTGTAAGCATCATGTTGTTACCTACATATCAAAGATTAGACGACCATAAAAAGAAGAAGAAATGAGCATAACGAAAAGGGCAACGATAAGATAGTACGATCAAAACTCATATAGGCCTAATTTGGAACAAATGGCTCGTTCACAACTTTTCTGGTATTGTAAAGAAGGGATGGGAGCTTGATTTGGTGAACTATGTGACATCAGTAGTGAATTGTGAATATTGGTTTGGAGGTTCCTCTGATGTTACACCAACAGAGTCCTGGCCAAAGTGGAAGTTTTCTAGCCCAACCTGACAACCAGTCCCTTTAAGAGGACCGGCAGCTTCTGTAGAACAACGGTATTGATATTTCTTTTTCACGCTAGCTGGGTGTATTAAGGGTGCCTTTGGTTGAGTTTTTGGGAGCTGCTTTTGCTTCCAAAAAGCCAAAAGCCAACCAAAGGGGTGGAAACAGAAGCTGCTTTTTGAAGCGACTACTTTTGGTAGTCTGATTTTGAAAGCACCTTGGACCACGCTTTTGGCTTTTGGCTTTCGCTTTTGAAATGGTGAAAATAGAGAGCTGTTTCACAGCTTGTTTTAAGGAAAATAGAGATAGGATGTAAGTTTTATACTTGTTTGAACCAAACAACTTACAGCCTTTTCCACACCCACAACCCACAAAGAGCTTTTTCCTGACTCACAAAGAGACTTTTTGAAGCTACAGCTCAACCAAACACACCCTAAGGAAGTAATACTAATTGTTAGAAGTTGCTGGAAGTTATTGTTGCCACTGAGGGCATTTTGGTATTTTTCCCATTTGGGTTTTTCGTTTAAAATATCATAGAGGGGGGGTGGCTGGGGTCCACCTGTCGGTCTTAGCAAGAGGGGATAAGGAGAAGCGAATGCAGGGAGGCAGAGCCCGATGCCCTACAAGTGTTCACCAGGGTGCCACTAGAGTGGGGCACTCCTTGGTGGGACTCACGCGAAGGCGCACTATTCATCAAGTATGCCGCTAGAGGGGGGCACTCCCTGGTAGGACACTTGCAAAGGCAAAATATTCACTAGTTATGCCGCTAGAGCGGGGCACTCCCTGGTGGGACACGCGCGAATGCGTGATACACATCAGGCATACTGCTAGAGCGGGGCACTCCCTAGTGAGTACGACGGCTAAGTTGTTTTGGACGGCTAAGTTTCTTGCGCTTTATACTCCACAGTAATAGAATTGAGACCAAAACGTTGGCATAAAAGGAAAGCTGACACCAATAAAAATGTCAGAGAACACAGCATGCCACCGATACGAAAAGTGTCAAAAGCAACCACGTAATGGCATGAAATGGTGTTGAAAAGCAACCATGCGTGTACCCATTGATTAGCCCAAGTTGCCTCCTATTCTTGGTTTCCTGGGGACCTAAGCGACAATGACTCTGGTGTGGAGACGTTCACACGGAGGCCGTTTAGAGGTGGATCCGACGTGGAGTCATTCACACAAAAAGGTCGCTAGGAGGCGAGGTCTACCGCTTAGGCATTCACGCGACAAGGTCCGGTGCGGAGGCCACGCAGAGTGGACACGCGCGGAGGCTGTGAAGTCCAGTGGAGTCGATGCAGAGGCCTGCCGCAGCCGTCGGAGTCGGCGCGGAGCTCAACGGAGGCTGTCGACATCGACGAGGAATCCGGCAAAGTTGACGCGGAGTCGACACGGAGTCCGACGGAGTCAATGGCGCGGAGCTCGTCGGAGGTCGTCGATGTCGATGAGGAATCTGATGAAGTCGACGTGGAATTGGCCACGCAGAGCTCAGCAGAGGCCGTCGACGAGGAATTTGGCGATGTCCACAACGCGGAGCTCGGCGGAAGCTGTCGACGTCGACGAGGAATTCGGCGAAGTCCACAACGCGGAGCTCGGCAGAAGCTGTCGACGTCGATGAGGAATTCGGCGAAGTTGACACGGAATCTAGCGTTGTTGATGCAGAGGCCTACCGCGGCTATCGAAGTCGGCACGGAGCTCAGCGGAGGCCATCGACGTCAATGAGGAATCCGGCGAAGTCGATGTGGAGTCCGAGGGAGTCCACACGGAGTCTAGGCGTCTGGCGGAGTCAACGGCATGGAGCTCGGCAGAGGTTGTCGACGTCAACGCCAGTCTTTGACGGCGCGGAGGCCGGTGTGGAGGCTCGACCGACTCGGAGCGGCCTCCGCCATACTAGTGTATACGTGCGTGTATACATACCCGCAAGTAGGCATGCATGCATATGCACTAGTGAGCGGAGATTGATGCGGGACCGACGTGGGGCCCGTGGAGTCTGGCGGAGCCGATGTGGTCAGGACGTAAGCGACGCGGCCGGTCTTGGTCACTGCGCGCGGAGGCCCAACGGCGGGGCGACGGCGCGGAGGCCGAAGCTGCTCACTCGTTTCTGTGGCTATTGCTAACACCAAGCAGCCCCTCTCGTGGTGGTTCTTCAGCTTTTTTCCTTGCGCAGCTTTTTGCGCGCTCCCCACGGACGGTGTCAAACTGTTGTGACTACTGACCAAACAGTAAAGAGGGAGACTAGAAGAGGTAGAGAGCTAACAGAGAGACGGTATGTGGTAAAATGAGTGAACCTCTCCTCATGCCCCTTTTAGGGGTTTATATTTATATGTGTGGAGTAGGATGAGAAATTCATATTTTACCACTTAATAATTACATAAGGTAGGGGTATATTAGTACATTCTTTTATACTATTGAGCTTATTACATATTAGGTTAGTTGCAAGATTCAGTCACGGAAGGTTGGGCCACCCTTACAACAGTATGTAAAATGGAGCAAATAGCACCCTTAAAATTTATATAAAACTTGACATTTGTTCCTGTGATTTGTTCATCATATTTATGGGGGAAACTAATTTACATTTTGTCACTGGAATTTTGTTTATTTAAAGCTTGTACTATGGAGGGGATTGCTTTAATGTTTCTTTACGGTGGATGCAGGTGGTAAAGATTAGATTACAGCAACAGAAAGGACTAAGCCCAGACCTGCTCAGATATAAAGGGCCCATACACTGTGCAAAGACAATCGTTCGGGAGGAAGGCCTCTTTGGTCTTTGGGCTGGAGCATTACCAACTGTCATGCGTAATGGCACAAACCAAGCTGTAATGTTCACAGCCAAGAACACATTCGACATTGTTCTCTGGAAGAAGCACGAAGGAGACGGGAAGGTTCTCCAGCCATGGCAGTCGATGGTCTCGGGATTCCTTGCAGGAACTGCAGGGCCAATCTGCACTGGACCCTTCGATGTCGTGAAGACTAGGTTGATGGCCCAGGGGAGAACTGGCGACATCAAGTACAATGGCATGGCCCATGCAATACGGACAATATACGCTGAAGAGGGTCTCCGAGCCCTGTGGAAAGGCTTGCTTCCCAGGCTCATGAGGATACCACCTGGTCAGGCTATAATGTGGGCAGTGGCTGATCAGGTGATGGGCCTCTATGAGCGAACATATTTGCAGCCAGCTCATATGTAATCCCACACTTCAATGTTGCAGTGAAATTGTTTGGTTAGTCTTCGTCCTTTTGGATTGGTGGTGAGGTGTCGAAATCGTCGACCAGAAGTGTAAACTGTTCCAGTGCCTGGAAATTCATTGGTTCATTGCTAAGAGTTGGGTATTGGTGGGAGCAATGAACTCATTGTACTGTTTAGTACTAATTAATAATCATGAGACCAGTGTTTGGATTTTAATACAAGTGTTCTGATGACTCTGTTAGCCTATCCCAACTTGTTTGGGACAAAAGACATTATTGTTGTTGTTCTGATGACTCTGTTATGGATGTGAACTGCAATAACCTAGATCTGCCTCTTCTGCACATGTGCGGAAAGTTCATAGCTGGGCCCTGGTCAATCAATGAGCAAATTTGGGCTTTCTTGTGCATTGTTTCAGCTTGGTAAAACTGAAAAAAAAAATCTCTGCGTGATTCCTGCCTTTTGGGAGCTGTAGCGCAGACGACAGGTTTCAACTTTGAATTGCCAGTTCACTGCAAAAGGGATCTGCTACAGTTGATTCAGCAAACATGCTACCCACCAAGTTACTGCAGAGAAGCCACTTTCAAGTGCTAGTTGACGGCAAAAGGCTGAGCTACTACAATTGATCCAGCAACATGCCACCAATTGACTACTACTAAAAGGTACTCCCTACACATAGATCGTTGTTTCCTTGCTAGGGTTCTCACTTGGGAGTTGGGACAGGGGGTCCCTGACTGACCTCCAAATCCGAGACATGATGCTGCCTGTGGCGTGACAATCACACGGCTAGCCTAGCATTGAAGCACTGTGCCGCTTAGCTTGCGCGCTACCTGAGCTCAAATCCTCCTCCATCTCATGGCTGCCCGCGCCAGGAGGGGGCATCCAATTCCGACCTGTTGCGCTGTGACCATATTGTACTCATATTCTCCGGTAAAATGCTCAGGGGATCTGGTTCTTCTACTACTGCCGAGAAAGTATCAGCCCTCCTCGCCACAAAAAAACACACCCGTGAAAAGCTCCGGTGTGCTTTGACTACGGATCGCCCAAGTTGCTGCACGCTTTCTGCAGCCGGTTGCTGTCTCCGATCCGTGCAATTCTGTTTCTGAGACGCCGATCCATCCATGTATTCGTACCGTGTACGTTCTTTTCTGGCCGATCATTACATTTGCTTAGCCGCAACACCTTCAGTTTCCGTTTCTGCCAGAAAGGACTAGGGCTCCGTCTGGACTACGGAATTTTTACAGGATCTTTGTGCGAGCTGCAATGTTTTCTGAAGTTTGCTGTATTCGAAACTCTTGGCTTCGGCGACGAGGAGTGGACGGATTCTGGTCGTGTGGCTGGAGACTACGGACGAGGCCGTCCTAGAAGCCAATAAGGAAGGGTGTGGTTTGTTGCCTGCACATAGAGTGACTCGCATCAGCGCATGTAATTTTTCGCCTGCTTAGTTGCCTACGCAAAGCTCTGGGCCAAGCTAAGCTCGTGCAAGATTCCCACTAGGGCTGGCCCAAGAGAACTGTTCGTGGCTCGCGAGTCAGGCCCACGGGATGCAGGCATGCGAGCGCCTCGGGTGCATCCGCGCCGCCCAAACATGTAGCTGGTTTTTTTTTGTTTAAAGCTTAGCCTTTTATACCAACTACCTTTGAAACGAAATAATTTTTTAAATAAGATCTATAAGTTGATTATAGTAGATATTATCATGACTTCATCTATATTAGCTAAAACCGCTCGTGAGGATCTATCTATATACTCTAAAATTTTAAACCAAAAATTATAAGTCACAGTCAAAAAAATCATCTGTTCATCTCTTGTATCCATGCATCCCTCTCTCTCTCCTAAGACAGGCAACCAAACAACCTCCCTCCTCAACATAGCCCAACAAAGACAACTAAGAAGCCTTCTTTGCATCCACTCAACCAGGCAAGGGTCAAACTGAATGCCTCGTAAGTCCTGATGCCGGCAACGGAGCACACCCAAGGGACCCAGCAGCTAGCACATCATCTCTAGCCCTAGCGTGGCCTGCCAGATGCTGCTGCTGTCCTCATCTGCGCCCTGGCCTTTTTTCCCAGAGGGAAGGGGATGACAGGTGAGTAGAAGCATGAATGCGGGGCTGTGGAGATGGCTGCCCAATTGGCTCTGATGGATCTCCATGGACACTGAAGCTATCTGATCAAGAATCGACTGTCTGGATCGAGCTAGATGAAGAAATAGGGGTTGTATTTATCGTCAGGCCTATTACTTCATCTCAAACGTTGAGCGGCTCTGTAGACAGGAGTACATGACTGTAGTGGATTTGCGTGCTCGTTTCATGCAAGTATGCAACCGAACTTAGATTTTTTTTGTTGTCCTGCCAGCTACTTGATTGTTCAATACTGAACACCTCACCTGGTCACTGTTGTAATTAATCTTATTTTTGTTGCTTAGTCGTATCTAAGTCTATAACAGTATTTGGTTTGTTGCCGTATATGAGTTGAGGGAGAGAAATAAGAGTAGAAAAACGGAGTGCTTTTGGCTCCCAGGAAAACAATCTGTGTTCGCGTGTTTTATCTAACGCATATTCCAGGAGCAAAGAAGCTGCATGAGGACCACAGGAGCTGCGCATTGGAAATACGAGTACTCAGGGTATCGAGTGCTAGGCGTACTCGAAGTTAACGAGTACCAAGAGTACTTGGAAGATCTCGAGTAATTGGAATAGTCGAAGCCTACGAGTACTATAGTGAAGAAGTCGAAGCGCTCGAGTGCAGAGCGGTCGGAGTACGAGTACATGCTATCCAGTCGAAGTCTTTTGAGTACGTGCGCAAAACGAGCAAGCAGTCAAAACTACGCAGAAGCAGTTAAAGACTACATGTCAGTTGAAATCTACAGAGTTATCGTAACCAGCAGTGTAATCGTAACCATCAAAGTAGTAATGTTCTAACAGTCACATGCACTGATGCACATGACCAACAGATCATACATTCGTCATACATGCCAGTGGGGCGAGTGATTCACTCCACACACTACATCTCAGGTAGAGAACTTCATGGCCACAGGCAACCTTTATCCATTCATGTGTGCCCACTTGAATAATAGGCTCTATTCTTTGGTACATGGCTAATGAATTTTGATCAAGGTTGATGATTTTTATTCATGTTTTTTGAGATGACGATTCATGTTTTTTGAGACGGCGGAGACGTCGATGTAGAAGGCGCATATAGTTTTGGACTCAGTAAACCATTTGGATAAGCAATTTGAAGAAGTTATCCCGTTTATTTTGGTTTTTAGAGAAACCGAAGTCAAATGTCCCACAAGGGTTTCTACTACTATATATCTATGTAAAATCACACATGACTCGTGTAAATTTGAAGGCCTTTGATATCTCCTCTCCAGGAATTGGATATGGGCTTGTTGAGAGTTTGTGCGGCGTCATTAGGTGTGCATTGACTGCTCGTTAAGCAATTGTTTTCCCAAAGTTGCCCCACAACTTTTGAAGTGAAAAAAAAAAGAAGCTTACAAAGTTGCTTGCGTATATGTCGCCTCCGCACTTTACACGGTAAAAAGGATCAAATTGCGTTGTCAGTTTGTCACCGGAAAAGAGAGACTAAAATTTACGAGTCATATAGCAAAAGTGACATATCGTCCGCTACTTTACCTACACTACCATGCGCGCGCGAGAGAGAGATATAATGCAGTTTGTCCTGACAGGTTTTTAGTTTTTTCTTAATGCGGAAACACATCCTTGCATGAGTTCATGAAAGATTAAGCCTACTTCTGGTGCGTATTCGGATGTGCCCGGCCCAGGTCTTACACAGCAAATTAGGCTGAGTTGACTTGTGCGTTTTAGCAGATGTCATAATCGAGCTAGTTATGTCATACTACTTAATTCGGCTTTATACAACTATACACGTTCTGAAATTCCATGCCCAACAGCTTGCATTATCGGAGTACCAAACTTGGTTGGCTCAAAGTTGACCGGAATCATTGCGCTCAAGCTCGACTAGTTTTTGATAACCTAGCAGCTCTCGTCAACGCTCAACAGAGGTGTTCTAGAAAAACCAACTTCTCATTGGATGCTCCTGTTTCCAGATGCCCCCCGTAAATTCAGTGTATTCATCTCATGTTCGTTATTCCGTTGGGAAGTGCGTTGGAGAGCGAGAGCAACGGTTCCTCAACCTTTCCCCTCTTTTCTTTACTGAGTAGAATTCAATTCGTCAACTTGGAGCAGTTGAAAGTCTTTCAATCCATAATTATGTAGTAGTACTAGATAGACGAGCAAACTTCAACTATGGAATAGTATACTGCAAAATCATCGAACTGATATTTACAACATGGCTGATTTAATCTCTGCATCGTCACTAACAGGGTATCTATCTATACATAATATCACATGGGATGGATCTATACATCTCATGGGATGGATCTATACATCTCATGGGATGGGAGTACCAAATATCTCGAGTGTGACAGTGACAGTGACGATCAGGAAGGCGCCGACTTCCGGCTTTATTTAGCGAATGACCTGCGCATTCAGGCCTGGCGTGATACGTCCGATGCCCATGCCGAGCAATCCATACCGATTTAGATCTCTACTAGTAGCAGTAGCATCTCCCCGGCCGGGATCTTTCAAAAAAAAACATTTCCCCCGCCGGGGGCCCCACGGCCACTAACCTAACCTAATTGCTGCAATACCTTGACATGAGCTTTGATTTATCGGGCAAAGCGACGACTCAGATGCCACAGGCTAGTCCTAAAAAGATCGTCGTGGAAATGTGGAATGGACGGATGATGCATGACGGCGAGGGAGGCAGCTCTGGACAGCGGCTTTGCGGCTGGCCGGTGCCGTGCATCTCACCTTGCACTCGCAACAGCTTCGGTCTGCCAAGTTGCCTCCCTGCCTTTTGTCTCCCAGCGTACGATGCATCGTAGGCGCGTAGCCCCGTGACCGCCGTCCCCCGGAAAGATCAGCAGCCGTCTCACGGTTCGCGGGCCGTGCCTCCGACGGCAGCTTGCGCCGCGGATGGATGGATGGAAGTCGCGCGCGCTCTTTCCAAACGGCCACGGATTGCATGATATGGTTGTCGCCGGTATGCGAGGGCTGGTTTGCTCTGCTCTGGTAGTCTGCTGGTGGTATAAAACTGCCCCTGTCTAGAGCCGGTCGGGGGTGTTCTGGACCGACATGCCCAGACGCACCTTGCACTGAGCATGCCTGCTATAGGATCAAACCTCGCCTTTACTTGTACTACTTTTGAAGCACGCCTCGCAAGCGAAATTCTCGTGATGTTGGACAGCTTTCAGGCACACCTTGCTACCAAACATGCTCACGAACCAAGCACCCCAATCGTTTTGAGATCAGTGAGTTGTTAACCAGTGACACTATGTAATTGTAGGTGCCCTTGTTACGGTCCTAAGGTTAAATTGGGGAGCCATGTGACCTTACCGGCGAGTGGAAGCGTGTAATCAACTAATCGCAGGACCATTTCTCGCTCCTCGAAGGGTCAGTTGGTATATTAACCCACAAGCTGATGTGTTTTTTTATAGCACTGACAGGGACAGTTCACACATCGTTATCAGAACATGGCTAGAGGCAGGGGGCCAAAATCCCAAACACGGCACGAGAGATCTTGCTTTCACCAAGAAGCTGTGCACGTGACGGCAACATGGCCATTTTTTCTGCTGCGCTTTACTACCTCACGCCGTTCTTAAACGCTCGCAGATCGGGTGCTGCGTCCGCAGAAAAAAATGTTGTGGCCTGCGTGACGCCCCGGTTCGCCACCATCCACGCACGCCGCGCTGTCCCGGCCGCGCATGCCGTATCGGCATCGGCATCAGGACCCTCACAGGTCACGCCCGCGCCAAAAAAACTGGCACGAAAACGGCCGGACGGTGAGCCCGAAAGACGGCACGCGCTGGGCCGTCTGGGCATGCAGGCGGGCACGATCGCGCCGCGGCACCGCCCGGTGGCTTCGTCCGCGCGGGCGGCACCCTGGTCCCGGGCTGTCGGCTCTGGCCCGCCTCCCACCCCACGTTCCCCTGCACCGCCGGTGTCGCGCCATCCCAAGACACCGCGCCGCGGGCGGCTATCTTGGGCAGCGCATCCATGCGGCCTCTCGCCCGCTGCCTCGGCGGTCGGCGCCCTCACGCCGGGCCGTGGGCACGGCCACACCCACACGTTTTTGGCGTTTCCGGTGGGATCCCCGGGTTTTTGGCCCGTCGGCCCCGTGTCGGCCGGGCCGAGCCCGATCGGTCGGTACGGACGTGCAGGTGCGGTGGATGCTCGCGTCGTGCCGACTTGTGGGAGGGTATTGGCTTGACTGACAGGTCACGCGGTCTGCCCCGGTCGCTTTGCCCGGTACCGTGTACCGTATCCTTGGCCTGTGCTGGTGCTGAGAATCTGGCTGGCGTGCAATGCTTCAAGGCTTCAAGTTACACGAGCACGCGGATTGTTTAATGAGAAAAAAACAGCTGTTCTTTCCCTGGATTATCTAATTAATTATGCACCTGTTAGCGGCTTTGGTTTGTCCTGGAACGGAGGCAGCTTCTCCAGAAAGTGATGCGAAAAAGGATTTTGACCAGAAAAGAGGTGCTGTATGACTCTGTGAGAGCCGCAAGTTGTGGGACAGCCTTCCCACTTTTCTAGCTAGATTGATAACTTGATTAAGGTGGTGCTAAATTTGGTTTATGATTTTTTTATTATAGTTATTGGTAACTTATTTAGTGTAATTAAATTAAAAAAATAAAAAACATGTTATTCTATTACGGTTAATGCGAAGAAATACAGAGAAAAATAGAAAAGACAAAAAAACCTAAAAAATCAAAAATACATAAAAAGTGAAAATTAAGAAACAGTGAATTAAAATCTACAAGTCAGAAGTTGAAATTAAAATGTGCGGGTCTAGCACCATCCAAAATGGGATAGTATCTAGCATCAGAATATGTAGCGTACAAGCGCAATAAAGATTTTTATTTTTTGGAGGAAACAATAAAGGTTTTGAGAGAAGTGAACTTTGGAACAGCGATATTCTTCCCGCATTTTGCCCCGGGGCTGAATTTTGGCCGATCTGAGTGTTGCCTTTGCTGGTCATTCTCACCGTGCAACAAAGAATCAAAAGCAGATCTTATCCTACATATACGGCGAGCATGGGGAGGTTGATCGCATCAACTAAGCCTGCAACACATGAAAAGTCAAGATCAGGAGCGAATGAGTGCCTTCTTTCCTAGGCATCTTAGCCCCAATGTTTTGAGTCCATTGGTTGGATATATACGCCCGTAATAACTAAATCGTTATCTCGCACAGCCCGAATCTTCCAGATCCGTAGATAAGGGGATATACACGGACGCCGACCTCATAACCCGCACATGCCTGGGCATCGTCACAATGTGTGTGTACTCCCCAACGTTAAGCTTGACACAAGGAATTTAGTATAAGCTTGCAATGTTGCCTCCCAACTTTGCAAATGGGGCGCATGAGATTGTGCTCCATCGGTTGGGGCACGCAGAGAATGTTCCTTCCAATCATTGTTAATCACTCCACATTGTTGGTCTGGATTAGGAGATACCGGCTGCAAATGATGGCCAACTTGCCATACGTAAATCACAATTGAAGTTCAGTCCAACTTCATATGATCGACGGCGAAACAGGAATTAGGAGGTAAAGGCAAACTGCTTACTCCTATCCACCCAAGCATTTTTCAGTTGGGGCAAAACAACTGCAATTATCTATTATTACCTCTGTTTTTTATATGTTATTTTAGACATTGACACACACGGTCTCCAATATATATTTCTTTTTAATTATATGTTAGTAAAAATTATTAAAAATATAATGATATGAAAGTATTTTATGACAATTTAGCCTTGCTCATTTCAGCTTCTCCGTTAGGCTTTTGGTTTCAAACTTCTAGTTTTTTAATTTCATCTTTTTTGCTTTTTCCGTATTTCTTTACATTGTTCATAATGCACTAACCTATTTTTTCTATTATAAATTTTTTAAAATTTAATTACGTCAAAAGGCCACCAGCAGCCATAGTGCAAAATAAGCCAGTTACAATGCTAAATAGTAAAAATAAGCTATAAGCCACCAAAAAATGTCCAAATGAGCTAGTGATATCATTTCCATGTGAAGGATCTAGATACTTTTACGCATATTAATAATCAAAGTTTGAAGAGATTGACCGTATATATTCTAAAATGATGTTTAAGAAAGAATACAGGAAGAAGTAACTATCGAGCCGCTTCTCCAATTCACTACTTAGCAGTGAGGTTGGGTAGCCACCGGCCGTAGCCACTACCCACCGAGCCGGCA
This sequence comes from Dendrocalamus sinicus, assembly GCA_036346575.1. NCBI lineage: Eukaryota > Viridiplantae > Streptophyta > Magnoliopsida > Poales > Poaceae > Dendrocalamus > Dendrocalamus sinicus. The sequence continues at coordinate 39,788,045 of CM070648.1, read as the reverse complement.
CCAACAATCTCAAAAAAAGAGCTGAGAGGAATTACACATGCCAATCAAAATGTATATGACATCGCCGCTATCGAATTTAACAAATTGATCACATAAATATCACTTTAGTCTTTTTTTCAAATTTAATCTCCAAATGTCCATTTTTTTCTCTCAAAATAGCTTTCTCCGTGGATCTACTGTGCGCGACAGTCTACCTACCAAGCTCTTTTAGCTCGACAGATGTCTACCGTGCATGAGATCCACGATCAGAGCTATTTTTTTTAAAAAAAACAGATTTTCGAAAATTAAAATTGTTTTAAAAATAGTTAAAGTGATATTTTCAGATAAGTACGAATTTAACGACCTCCAGCTGACACAAGCGCCGTACGGCCAAAATTTGCCGTGAGAGAGAGAGAGAGAGAGACCGGGATGTGAGTCGCACATTTCCGGCGATAATCCGCACTGGTACCAAGACCGGTCGGCTCCCGTGGCCTTCGCGCTGAGTGCTTCGCTTTGCGTCTGTGTGGCTCGGCCGCGCGCACGTCCGCCGCGGCAGCGCCAATGGGCGGGAAGAGCCGGGCCGGGGGATGGCGATCCGCGCGATAAATGCCGCGACGCGATCCCACGAGCCACCACTGATCCCACACGCCTCGTATCCCCGGCCACTACTTTCCATCTCCCAACGCTTTGTGTCACTGTGTGTTTTTTTTTTCATTCGCCTATTCCTTTTGGCTGCCCTTGTGCCGCGCCCAAACCACCTCGGCCACTAGTGTCCTGCCATGTCACCGCGGCTTTGTGGGCCGGCGACTTCTCGGCTGCCATGTCAGCATCCAGATGTGTAGGGTGTTGGCAGTGTGGCGTGCTCTACTTTTTTTTTTTGGCCAATTGCTTATCCATTTGGTAAAATTTGGAGGCATCTCAGCAGACAAGGAGATATTTGGGGGCAAATGAAATGGTCGATTGGGTTCTTGGATGCTAGTGCAGTTATGTAATGTGTGGACAGCTGAATCCTATATATATTTTTTGATGTCTGTGGAGATACCAGTGCCAGAGGAGATGACAAGATTTTAAAGCTTTCTGCATCTTGTGGTGTGATATTGACGTCTAACTCAAAAGATAATTCCTATCTCTACCTTTATCAAGACTTCGAATCCACATATCCAAATATGTGACGTCTGACTCAAAAGATAATGCAGTTCATTGTATTAATGTGTGATGCTATTGGCATGTTAAAAATGTTTTTGAGTTTAATTTTGCTTGGAGCCTTGGACTACAGCTAAGGAGCTAGTCTAATGGATCGAACTAAAAACTTCGATGAAGAAATGCTAGGCCTCGCAACAGAGGATTGAATTTGTGGTGAATCATACTCAAAAACGGTGAGGGAAACCAAACCTTGCAGGTAATTGTCATCCATCCACATATCCAAATCGAACCCCAATCCATCCAACTCACCCAAATCTTCGCCCGTGTGGCCTCAAGGGGGCGGCACCCCGAAGATAACAGCACAAGTTGCGCAGCACTCCCCTGTCCCTCCCTCCATCGTAAATCGTAAAACCAATAAGTAGTACACTTTCTATATTCCATAAAGATATCTTTAATAAGTAAAATTCTATGTGAAAGAGAAAGAAGGAGGAGAGATAATATGCTGCCTTTTATATAAGAGATTATTTGACCCTGTAAATCAACGCAAATAGTGAGAAAGTATGAGACAGAAAGTTTCAGTAAAAATAGTATAAAATATTTGGAAGAATAATTTACGGTTGGAGAGATTATCTCTAATTTACTCTCAAACTTATCTTGAAATTGGTTTTGAATTTTATATTGATTTGCTCTTAGAATTATACCAAATTTACTTTCGAAATTATGTTGAATTTGCTTTTAGAATTATATTGATTTGCTGTAAGACTTGTCTGGAATTTGCTCCATAATTATTCTCATTTGTTCTCAAACTTATGCTGATTTGCTCTAAACATTGTTCCGAATTTGCTTTAAAATTTATATTTATTTGCTCTCAAGATAATATTGACTTTGCTTTTAAATTATCTTGCCTACGGTCTAATTGAGTTACATAGCACGAAAGAAAGATGTTTTTTCTTTAGCACAGGAGACATTGGACAGAAAAGGAACGATTATGAGAATATATATTTTATCGTCTAGTTATTTAGGTATATAGACGTCTAGTTATTTAGGGCCTGTTTGGTTGGTGCCTAACTTTACCATGCCTAAACTTAGGCAATGTGTGGCTGCCACAGAAAGTGTGGCTAACAAAATCGAAGCCACACTTGTGGCAAAGTTTGGCAAGAAACTGAGTCTATGACGTGTGGGGCGGGTGCTAAGAAAGTGTGGCATGCCACGATTCGTCGATGAACCAAACACTACCTAAAAGCGTAGCGCGCTAAGTTGTGGCTAGGTAACTTCTGGTCATGAACCAAACAGGCCCTTAGATATACGGACGAATAATCCTAGGACGCACAGTTGTACCATAGTCACATTCAATAAAGAAATTCGGAGCCCGAATTCCTTGCCCACAAAAATCGCGGCACCTATATATACGCCATCAGCACGCCTCCCCGTTCCTTGCACTCTTCACACCGTCTGCTCCTTTCCTCTCGTTGACTACTTGACTCCACACGCTGACACCCACCTCTCTCTCTCTGTTTCGCCTCTCACTCGTCGTGCGGTGCTCTTCGCTTCGAAGGCTCGAACTCGTAGATATGGAGTGGCTGCGCGGGAAATGCATCGGGAAGGGGTCCTTCGGCACGGTGCACGTGGCCATCGACAGGACGACCGGCCGCGCCTTCGCGGTGAAGTCGGTGGACGCCAAGGGCGCGCCGGCGGAGGCGGCGGCGGCGTGCCTGGAGAGCGAGATAAGGATCTTGAAGCGGCTCAGCTCGCCGTACGTCGTGGCGTACCTCGGGGATGACGCGACGGGGGCGTCCCGGAACCTGCACATGGAGCTGGTCCCCGGCGGGAGCGCCGCGGAGGCGGCGGCGGCGGCGGCCGGGGGACTCGGCGAGCACGCGGCGCGGGGCGTCTTGCGTCGGGTGGCCGCCGCGCTGCACTACCTGCACGCTGTCGCCGGCGTGGTGCACGGGGACGTCAAGGGGAGGAACGTGCTCGTCGGCGGCAACGATGGCGAGTACGGCGGCGCGAAGCTCGCTGATTTCGGCGCGGCGAGGCTGGTCTCCGACGCGGCGGCGCCCCGCGGGCCGCGCGGGACGCCGGCGTGGATGGCGCCGGAGGTAGCCCGCGGCGGCGCGCCGACGCCAGCGTCAGACGTCTGGTCGCTCGGGTGCACGGCGGTGGAGCTGCTCACCGGGAAGCGGCCGTGGTCGGAGCTCGGCGGCGCCTTCGAAGTCGGCGAGCTGCTGCTCCTCATCGGGTTCGGCAGGAAGCGCCCCGAGCTCCCCGCGTGCCTGTCTGACTCCTGCCGGGACTTCCTCGACAAGTGCCTCCGCCTGGACGCCGGCGAGCGGTGGAGCTGCGAGCAGCTGCTGCGGCACCCGTTCCTCTCCGCGGACCCCTTCGACGCCTGCGAGCCGTCGCCGTCGCCGTCCCCTCGAGCGGTTCTCGATTGGGCGTCCGCGTCGGACTCGGACTCCGAGGCGTCGTCGGATGGCCCGGAGGCCGACAGCGAGCAAGAGGTGATGGCGCGCGCCAAGGGGAGGGTCGCCGAATTGGCGTCAAACGGCCCGCGCGCAAGCTGGGGGCGGGAGTGGGAGGGCGGCCCCACCTGGGCGGCCGATACGTGGGCCCCACGGCCCAGTCCCGAGATGCCAACCAATGCACCACCCCCATCCAACGCTTCCGCGGGAAATGGCAACGCCGGTGGGCCCGACGTAAGCGACGGCGGCCGTGACGGCGTCCTCGTAGTCGACGCCGGCGCCGGCTTCTGCCGTGTGCACGGCCGTTCTTGCTGTAACAGTCACTGTGCGTACTATAAATGTGGGCTTGCAGGAGTAGGGCTCGGTTGGCCGCCGTTGTCCGTTGTGTCCGTGCTGGTGTCGTGTGTTCTGTTCTCATACTTGATTCAATCAAAGTTTGTGTTTAAGCAAGCGGCCGGTGAATTGATTTGCGTACGGTTTTGGTTGATGTTTCCTTCGTTGGTTTTGACTTGTGATGTTGCTGCTGATTGGGTGAGCCGGCCGAGATTAGTCGGCCAGCGCGGCGTGTGGTGCGGTTGGCCGGTTGCTCGCTCTCCTTGTGTGCCAGTTTCGCCGTGCCGCGTCCCGGCGTCCGCGAGGCGGTGAGTGCAACCCATCGCTTATCCGACCGTGTGGGAATCCGTGTGTGAGACGGTGGGAGCCAGTGTTGATGCTTTGGCATATCCGCGTGGGAACCGCACCCTCTGAAATTGCACACGCAATGGCAGAGCGCTACGGTGCTGTAACATCGCATGAATCTGAACCGTCTGATCCAAAAAGAACGGCCTAAATCGATCACCACTGCGCGTGCTACAGCGTAAAGCCACGTAAACAATACGCAGCACTTCATACAGTGATTTCTCCTGTAAGCTACAGTCCTGCCACCCCCCTCACAGCTCGCATCGTGCTCCCCGTGCCATTACCGTGCAATGTTCAGGGGGGATGCGATGCGAATCCATCGGTGTGAAGCCTGAGAGCGAATCCTAATTAGGGATGAAAACGGTCGGAAAACTCCTCACCGTTTTCTACTTCTACATTTGAATACGAAAACGAAAACGAAAACAAAAGCGGTAAAGCCGGACACGAAAACGAACGCGAACTTACGGAATATCGAGAATTTCGAAAACGAACCAATTCGAGCGGAATTATGTCGAACACGATCGGTATACAAAAATTCAATACGGAATACCGACCTATAGGACCAAGTGCATAACAATTAATAAGTGACCAAGTACATAACAATTAGTCCAATTACCAATTCTAACCATACCAAATTAAGAACCTCAACCTTCTCCCTCATTAAACCGCAGCCCAATCAGTGCCGAGTTTGCCAATTGAATAAGATTCCGGTAGACTAATGGTCAATATTGTCAGGTGGACAAAATGGAGCAAAAGACAGAAAGGATAGCCATTGGCTTAATAGAATTGCGAGTTTGCAACATCAGTAAATAATTAAATATCACCCAAAACCACCACGCTGTCGTGAAACTAGCAAATTACCCATTTCATATAATTACTAGAGGTGTATCACAATTACCTCATCATCCTGTTGGCTTTGGCGTGCCTCGTCATCTTGTTTGGTGTCTGCGCGATTCTCGTTCTGAGTGTTCTCCATTTTATTGTGCAAAGTTCAAACCAGATATAGCCTATGGAAAGCTGCATAGCCGGAAAAAAATGCACGGAGCATCTCCAAGAGAGGCTCAATATTTTGTCCTCTAAAATCTCATATTGGGAGTCTTCCTAAAAAAATTATCCTCTAAATCTTTCCCCTCCTTCAGCAGCTCCTCTAAACTTGGATCCCTAAAATTACTATCTAGGCACTGTATATTTGATGGTGATCCACATCAATTTTAGAGTACCAAAATTATTGAGTGTGTTTTAGAGTATCTGTTGGAGCTTGTTTTTAGCTTTCATACCCAATATTTTAAGATAGAGGGTGAGAAAGAGCATCTCTTGGAGATGCTCTTAGCCCCCCAAACGTTTCACTGCAACTGTATTAGCGGTCAATACCGTCCAAATAGTACACCCCCCCAAACCAGAGCCGCGAGATATGCATGAAGTAGACAGATACTGTCGTCGATTTAGACGAAGAGATGATGGAGTCGCCGGTTTAAACAAATCCAAAGCTAAAACCACTAGGGATCTCGAGCTAAGCGGGCAAGCAGAGCAACATCACCGCAGCGCAAAGTTCTAAAAAACTGAAAAAATAAGAACTCCGAAGAAACGCAGAGGGGGGGGTCTCGGATCGGGCGAGGACTGAGGCGACGACGGACGGCCGCGCCAAAATTCGCGTCGCCACCTCGGCCCGGAAGACCTAGCGAAACCGGCGGGCAGGTGGGAGGGGGTAAGACGGTGCGTACCGTGACGAGCGGCCGAGCGGGAGAGGCGGTTGCCGGCGACGAGCGCGCGGGCTCGGTCGGCGTCGGGCACGAAGGGTTTGGGGTTGCGGAAAGGCTAGAGGAGCCGAGGAGGAGGGGCCGAGTGGGTTCTGGTGGTCTGGACTCGGGAGGCTCTGGGGCACCAGGAGCACGGGACAAAGGCCAATGGACTTTGCGGGCTTTCATTTGAGAAAGGAAAGCACCAGCGGGTTACATGGGCTGTAAGTGGGCCAAATTGGGTTTATACCGTATTTACAATACGATATATTCCGAATAAAATGTAGAAAAGTAGAAAACGGTCGGAAAACACATAAACCGTTTCCGCTCCGTTTTCGAATTTGGTATTCCGTATTTCGAACCGAATTCGAATTTGTCCGAAAATACGAATTCGATCGGGTCAAATGTAGAAAACGATGCGGTTCGGTACGGGATATTTCCGTTCCGTTTTCATCCCTAATCCTAATTATGGCTCGGCCCCGAGGCGATTTCGTGGTTTCCTAGAAATAGTACTACTTCCGAGTTGACCTACTCCAATTTTTGCAAAAAACAATGTGCTTTTTCTGGAAGTAGGATAGGCATTTGTGGTCGTCTCGGGTATTCAGGTTCAGACAGCCCTTGCAGCTGCAAAACGGAATTAACATGAAGCGATCATGAAATGAATTGGTCCCCTCCGTTCATCTGCTAGGGTTTTTTTTTTACTTAGCTCTGCTTTTTAAGGCCAAATTTGATATATACTACTCAAAAAGTTGCTCCTTCGAGATATGCCACTCAGTTTCCTGAAATTCGAAATTTGACACTCTAATTTATTCCTCTTTAGATATATGTCATTATCACTTATTTTCTCCCATTTTCTTTTCTATTCTCCGATTTTCCATATATTCCAAGATGAACAGCTGATTTTGCCTCTTGTCTATTCCTCTCGTCCCTTCATTCTCCCCGTCGGAGCTCCTCCCCGATGCCATCCCCTCGGAGCCCCGAGCTCCTCCCCGCCTGCCCCCCGAGCTCCTCCCTCTCGTCTGTTAGATCAAGGAGGCCGACTGAGGGGGGTGAATAGACGGTCTAAAAAATTCTTCTCTGATTAATTATCAATTTCTATTTGGCTAAACCAATTATAAGATGCGGAAGCTTAATTCAAAATGGTTTAGCACAAATAACGTCTAAAACAATCGGGTTCACATAAGTGCACCAACAAGATAAGCTTATATCAAGGTTTGCAATTCCAGAAAAATAAGCAATTAATTTAATTTTATGAATGTAAATTGAGCACAAGAAAATAAATTACAATTGACACGGTTGCTTTTTACCGTGGTGTTCGGAGACTTGCCGGTCTACCCTAATTCACGTTGAGGTTAGCCTAAACGAATTGGACCAGCTCCACGAATTAAGTCGAAACATCTCAATCCACTAGTGGTAGCTCTTTCCCACTCTAGGCAAGTGAGCTCCAATCTTCACAATTTTGCCAAGTCTTCTCACAACCTTCTTTAAGAAGATCACTGCGCATAGTGCCTCCAACGTCGTTTAGGAGTCGGTAAACTCAAAGAATAATAAGTCAAGCCTCTTACTTGACTTTTACCACGTGCAACGAATGCACAAACTCGAATGGATACACAATCCACTTCTACATGCAATACATTCAATCCATAGCCACCTTCGACTATGACCACGGTAGCCTTCGACCACGACTACAGTAGCCTTGGACCACGACAATAGCTGCCTTCGACCACAATCGTGGCCTCCTTCGACCACGATCGCAGAGCGGAAGGGGTGGCTAGGAGGGGGCCAGCGAGGAGGGGAGCGATGTGGCTGGGGAGGGTGGTGTCGGGGGAAGTTGGGGAGGAAGCGGGGCGGAAAGGAGGAGGAGCCTCGGCGGGAAGAACAAAGGGATGAAAGGAATAGACAAGCGGTAAAACTGGCGGTTTATCTTTGGAATATATGAAAAATAAGAGAATAGAAAAGAAAATGGGAGAAAATGAGTGATAATGACATATTTCAAAAGAGGAAGAAACTGGAATGGCAAATTTCAAATTTCAGGAAACTGAATGTCATATCTCGAAGCGGCAACTTTCTAAGTGACATATATCAAATTTTGCCTTTTTTTAAAGTGACGCTGAAGAATATGTGCAGTCAAAATATGTTGAAAACTTTTTGGATTAGTTTCATGAAAATTATATCATTAGATTTATCAGTAAATTACTTTTATAGTAATATTATTATATAATAAGATAAAGTTATAAAAGTACTTTTATAGTAATATTATTATATAATAAGATAAAGTTATAAAAGTATTACCTCTGTATAAGTTTATAGAGCGTATTTTTTGAGTGGTCTTATGCATAAATATATGACATATTTCATGTTCTAATACAAAATTAGTATAATATTTCCTCTATACTCACTCCTAATAAACATATAAATTTATTTGCTATTATCTATATGCATATATCGAATATAGTGATTAGAGATAACAGTTAAGGGTAATCTAACTTTTTGCACTATCTCTTTGATCTATGTGCCAAAAAAATATATCTTATAAATTTAAAAAAGGAAGTAATAGTCAAAGTTATATAAAAATCGTAAGAACTCGAAAACATCATTTAACAAAATACGGACGAGTATCTTTTTGCAGTATGCTACTCCATTGTGTTGTCATACTTGTGTTAGCCCAACTTGTATGTAGCCATATCTGCTCAAAACTAGCAGCAGACTAGTGACAATCTGATAGCTAAGGGTTCTAGCCTACAAAATTGGGCCAGGTTCAGAAATCCGGATACGGGAAATGGCTGAAAGAGCGAAACGGTCGTGCTTTTCCAAAACTACAGAAGAATCCCTGGAACAAAATCTTCGCGATACTCTCTTGTCGCAGCGCAGCAAGAGGGAGACATCGATATCTCCGTGGCCCGTACCATTCTGAATACTCGCAAGCACAAAGTATCCACACGCTCCCCGCTGAACATGTACAGAAGCTGTAGTGCACATCAATCTGCACCGGGATCCTTGGGATCACACACCCGTAGCGCACTACCACGGCCGCCATCGCACGTACACAAGGATCCGTGCGTACAGCACATTCCGGTTCGCATCAGGAGGACAGGCAAGTTACTGTGGATCAAGAAGAATTTAAAGCGTCAGTTTTTATTGCAAATGAATGGGGGCATATCATGCCCTGCCTACCATGATAATAAATTCGCCGCATCAATCAATATCATCAGGGCTTTTGGAAAATTTCGGCCAATTTTGACTGAGTTTTTCAAATCAAAATTTTATTTTTTTGAAGTTCAAACGGAAAAAAAAAGCAGTTTCCCGGTGTTTGAATCCCAGGCCAAACGCCTTACCACCACGCTATACACACACGTGTTTCAAAGTTGTTTCAAATTCCTCTTATATTTGATACAAAAACACTCAAAAACGATTTTTTTTAGCATTACCAAGCTTGAGGACCGATAGTTCTAAAAAATCAGGTGATTTTCGGCCGATTTTCGAAACCCTGCACGTGGTATTGCTGCAGCCGTATCAAAGTAGTATGACAAGGAACAGATGTAAGTTGTGCGTCAAGATAGACTAAACATCGCATATTACTACAGCTGATCAAACAATGGGGCTACACCGGTACACATGACACGCCCAGTCTATGCCATGAGAAAGGCTTCAATGCTTCATACCGATCCGCCATGACAGGCATATGCACGGCCACACGTGGTACAAACATTTCGGCAACAAGGACTTGGCATCAGCATTCATTGCTGTAAATTACTGTCTTCGTTCTATTTTAACTTTTTATGGTTTCTAAGATACAATTTTAACCACTATTTTTTTATAACTTCACTCTAAGATACAATAATAAAATTATAAAAATACTTTTAACAATAAATCCAATGATATAATTTACATATAGACAACCTAGGGAGCTTCGATGACACGGGGTTTAGAAAGTAAAGTAAAAACAGAGTACGAACTAACGAGACATCATGCGTCTGGGTCTGTTCTTTTATGTCAAAAGCTGACGGCTTTTAGTTTTTGTTACGATACCTAACTTTCAAACAAAGTATTTTCTCAAAACGTGGTCTACAAGTTAAACGATCTACACGTTAAAAGCCCAATATCTATACCAGCCAAAATCGCAAGTGAGTATCTGTCTCTCCGTAATTTATACCGTAAACAACCAAAATTTAAAAAATTCAGCCAAAAACCGCAGCCGAAAAGAACAGACCCTTTAAGTTCCATACTGGTCGTCTAGTGCTACTACCATGATACATTTTCCCATCAGTACACATGGGAGTACATCGCCTAACAGCAACAAAGATACGCAAATGATGCATCACCAAAATGTTTAGAATATCATACTATTGCAAGCCAAGGGGGAAGATGTTTGAGCGAGTGAGAAGACATTCCCATCCCGGATTTTGGACAATTCGAACCATGTGTGCCCATTCCAAAAGCAACTCCAAATAATTGTACAAACATGCTGGCCCCAGCCACTCCAACCCAGATAAACAAAGGCTTAAATAGCTGTCAATTAACTGAGAACCCCAAATAGATGACAAGACACAACTCAAACTTTGCCTAACACAAACATTCACCCCCAAAGAAACACAATGAAAATTTGTGAAAGGAAGTCAGAACCTTGACCACAAAATGAATGGAATGACACTCGTTTGACACTAGCTCGTTCGAGTATATCAATGCTCCCTAGAGCAAAAGATGCAACGGCGGGTGCTTTCACTCTTTGACATCCTTCTTATCATCTGCAGCAGGGATCTCATCTTTCGTATCGTCTGCTGCAGGCGTCTCATCTTTCTCTGCTTTTTCCTCCTTTTTGGCCTCAGTCACCGTTAACTTCTCTACCAACCCAGCAGTAGAGGAGACTTCCTCGTTTTCTTTCTCATCGTTCTTTCCTTGTTGCTCAGCAATCTCTTCTACAGTATCCTTGAATTTCTTGCAGTCTGAAACAGATCATGAAAACAGTAATAAGGCAACCGACCCAGAAGAAATGAGGAGGCTGTCGATGGAGATTTGCTAGGCTATGACTAAAACAGCATCAATCGCAGCAATTGATATTTCTAATAGGTGCAGCAGTAAACCCAACAAAACGCAGTTAAATGCAATTTACATAAAGCTTTCAAACCAAATGGACAGAGGAAACTTGTAAACTCACAAGTTCCAAACTAATTGGCATCAGTCAAAGTTTGCATCAGAGGTCCCTAATGGATAATGTTAAAGATTTTCAGATATCAATAAAAAAAACCCTACAATGCTAACATGCATAGTATCACTAGAAACTTGCATTAGAGGTCCCTAAGCTTTTACAGTAGTGCCAATTAGGTCCTTTTTCTTGATAATTATCTTATTGGGACCTAAACTTGTAGTATCCTGCCACTTATAGGTTCATAAACTTGCAGGCTGTGTCACTTCGATTATTGCAACTTGATTAGCTAAAATGCTGATGTGAAAATAGAATGGAGTTGCGAAACTAAGGCAGATCGTTCGGATGGATGACACACGCAGCAATCTGGGGATATTGTGACTTCAATTAGCTAAAAATACTTGGTGTGGCAGCTGAATGGAGGTGTGAAATGAATGCTAATTATTTGCATGCGGCAGTATAAGGGTTACATGTTGATCGACATCAGCGCCGTATCTTTAGTCTGCTATTGCCTTGGCACTTTTGCTATTTGAAAAAGCTGAAATGACCTACATCACACAATTTACATGTTTTAGGGACCCACAAACTTAATTTTCAAGTTTTCAGACCTAAGTAGCACTTAGCTACAAGTTCCTCTAGTGATCTCTCAATCCATCAAGTGGATTTCCACTGGTACTGTATTGTGTGGAAGCAAAATTTGTTTTGAAATAGTTATGTTCTCCCAAAATGTTATACTATGAAAACACTTGAAATACAGCATACAGCTTGTAATTGTTCCAAAAAATAATAAGACAGAATAACAAAATTAATTTCTAAGGATGTGCAAACATCAAGACGCAACAGTGCTATACAAGACTGATGATAAGCAAATGCACAACAATGCCATCAAACTATGTTAATGTTCTTTGGTACAAAGGCAGTGCTACGCCAATGACAACTGATAATGGCTATGGCGTTTAACGGTTTAAGGTCTAAAGGTGGTCAATACCGCACTATATCAACCTGAAATACAACATAGTGAATAAAACCCAAAGGTCCACAACAAACTTTGCTTGTGATCACCCAATTCAAATATCCATAGCCCGATAGTCGATCAACTCCTTTAAACAATGCGCGACAAAACTAAAACACGCAAGCTGCACAGAGGGTAAGGGAGGCAGGATAGGGTGCTCAGTGCTCACTCTCGATGGATCCGAAGCGGATGGCGAACATCTCCTCCTTCAGCTCGCCGTCGGCGAAGTCCAGTGCGTGCCACACGCACGACTTGTCGCTCCCCGCGTGCTCCTGCATCTTCGTAGTCGCCACCACTGCACACCGAGGGGGAACCCTCAAATGTCAAAACCCATCTAGCCCTCCAGATCGAAACAACCACCCAAAAATTCGCGAGAAAAAAATATAAGAGGATGAGGGTACCAAGGTGATTGGCGCAGATCTTGAGCGTCTTGGCCTGGCGCATGACGAGGCGGACCTTGGCGGTCTCCTTGTGCTTGAGCAACTTGACGGTGCCCGTGCCCCGCTCCTTCCACTGGTTCCCCTCCTTGTCGAAGCGGTACAGCTTCGCCTTCCTGCGGGCACAAGCACCGAGCCCAACGCAACGTCAGATCAAAGCGGAGACAGATCGGATCGGGCCGGATCGAGCGAGAGCGAAGCGGCTTACATGTCGAGGAGCACGTCCTCGTCCTCCTCGCCGGTGGTGACGGCGACCTCGTCGAGCTTGACGATGGGGGCGACCTGGGCGCCGGTGTCCTCGTCCTCGCCGGCCGCCGCGGCCTGCTCCTCCTCCTCGCGGTGCTCCGCCGGGTCGGCCATGGCAGTAGTGGTAGCGGTAGGGCTTGGGGGGCTGCGCTTGCTTGCTCTGCTACTACCGGCTGCTGCGCGTTGCGGCGGAGGCGGTGGGGAGGAGGGAGGGAGGGAGAGAGAGAGAGTGCGTTATTAAAGCTGAGTGGGGGTGGGGGCGTGCGCAGCCGAAAGGATTCGGCTTTTCGGAAAGTTGCGAGCACGGGTGGCCCAATAGGCCGTGTCTATCGGACCGGCCTACAGGTTGCCACTATAGACATAGCTTAAGGTATGGCACCGCACGACATGATGAGCTGGATCGAATTTGAGACGTCGTCCTGGCCCAGCATACCGATATGGTTCGGTATGTATAGGGTAGGGCTGGGCACGGCACAATATTTGCACGGTTCAGAACTGCACAATCCACACGGCCCGGTGGTCCGGTGGGCACGGTTGGCTGTCGACACGTGTAGCGCGGTGCGTACGGTTTATTAGGCATGGAGATACGGTGGATACGACTCATTTAGCCTGTTTAGCATGATTAACAGTCAAAATTTTAAATTTTTAGCTATTTTATGGCATTTGGAAGTTTAAAAATGCAAAAATTTAAAAAAAATTATTTTTTCTATAAATAGGTAGTATACCTCTCTCATTCAACCACACTCAAACCAACAATCTCTTCTCCAATATCTCTTGTGAAAATTTTGATATACTTTGTGATAATTTGGCAAAATTCCAAATAATTTTGCAAAAAATAGAAAAATTCAAAATCCAGCATATAGTCAAGAAAAGAGATAATAATACTAATTTTTATATACTTATGTTATTATTAATTTTCTTTGTTGTGATGTAAAATAGGTAATAGTGTACTTTTTTATTTGTATTTTGCAGTTTTTTTACATTTCTCCATGAAATTTTTTGACAATTTTCTGCGAGTGCATACGGAATTGATCCGAAAGATTTTCATCCTTCAAGAATGAAACGTCTCTGCCTCCATCTCAAATGGCAAAGCAGACTCTAGTTGTACAATCGTCACGCTCTATGAGTGTCTCTGCGTTAGCAAGCACTGGAGTAAAGAGATTCAAACCTATCACATCGGAGGTGTGAACATTTTTTTGACAACATAGTGAAGTGAGGCATGACTGAAGCTCAGGTAAGAGTTGCTGCTTGCAAAATATGTTGTCATAAATGTCTGCAAAGTCTTAAAGTCTTCAGGTAGAATCGGACACTTGCATATACATGCCCAAAGATATCAAGAAAAACAAAGCATACCTATAAGACAGACGCAGTTGCAGTACAATCTCGACAGTATTGTACATAACTGGGATTATAATTCGGAGGTAACTCAAGAATCTTTAGCCTATTTAATTGCCGCACAAGATCTTTTTTAAAACTTTGGCGAGTCAAAAGCGTGCAAAAAGTATATTAGAACTGCTCATAATCCTAAATTTACTCATGTTTCTAGACAAATAAAGATTAGAGATTTAGTTAAAACTACAATAATAGTCATAATAAAATTAAAGAACTCTTTTGAACCTGTACATTTTTGGTGGCCTTGACCTTGAACATACGGATTGGTCGGTCTAGAAAGGATTATCTTAGTGTAGTCGATTATTATGTAAATGATGACTAGGTATTGAAAAAGAGAATTATAGACTTCAAACTAATTAACGTAGTACATGTTAGATGTGTATTATATATCTATGTATTTACCCCATTGTATAAGGGGTTTCTTGCATATATGCCACCTGTACATGTATATATATTGGTCCTTTGGCCACATGATGAATACACGCGTTATTCCAACATGGTATTAGAGCCTAAGGTCTCGTCATACCTAGGGTTTTGTCACACCTAGGGTTTTGCCTAGCTCGTTCTTCCACCGCCTGTCAGACCCAGATTTTACAATCCGGAATCTACTGTGTTTACTGCACTATTCCCTGGATCAGTAGATAGTGCACACAGGTACATTGCTGAATCATTTCATACATCGCATAAACTTTAATAATAATATTGAATTAAAATACACCACATCGGACGAGAGTTTACAAAAGGGCCGCTTTGGCCAAATGTCTTCATTACATAAATGCAGCGGAAATAGTAGCAAAAGTAATCCCAAAATCCACAGGCAAGCAACCGGTAGGATAATGTGTACAATATATGCCACCAGGTTCCCGGTAACATAGATGTACACAGCGCTTAGAGTCTACTTGTCTATGCCTAATCATCGAGGCCTACGCCTTAATTATCGCCTTTGCTTCCGTCGACGTTGGCAGGGGCCTCCTCATAGGCGTAATGTCCTTGGGTTCTGTTTCGAATTTTGTCGCAAAGCGAGTATGAGCACTCAGACCAGTGCTCAAGCAAGCCAACACACAGAATGCAATACTTTAACATGTAAGGCTAATCAAAGGATGGCTTGGGTTCATTTTATTTTGTGAAAAGTGCTTTTGAATACAAGTATAGCAAAATCCCTGAGACCTAGCAATTTTAAACTCAAAACTTTTGTTTATAAAGTAAGTTGATATTATAATTGACACAGATTCCATCCACCATTACATGACATCTGCGCCATATAGTATCTTTCAGCGTTATAGCCGCTTAACGTACCACTGGGACAACACCCAGGACAATTCCAAACCCAGGGCAGTCCTTCACCCTACAAATTTCCCTTCTCCCAAGTACCAATTATTTTGTAAACAGAACTACATCTAGTTAAGTTCCCATGTCTGCCCTTGACCGTGGGCACGGCTATTCGAATAGTTTTGACTCTGCAGAGTTTGTACACTTTCACCACAAGAGACAGTCAACTCGCTGCCCCACATGATGCCTTAGGCATGTGGTTGAGCAGACCATCACAGTGACTTTTCAAAGTACCTCGCCCCTTCCATCATTTCACCCTATGGGTCGCTCCCACTTGCGGTGGGTCCCATACGTTGTGCGGTGGCTCGTCCCTGCGGCTCACGTCCCTGCTAGCCCGCCACACAGAGAACTTCACCCTCGCGAGTGTCCCATTCAAGCCGTCACTGCATCGCCGCTTGCACTATCCCACACCTCCTCCGGAAGGATAACTTTCGTGGTCAGGTAAATCTACTAAGCCAAGTTGTATTTCTGGACTTGTGGTTGTCTTGTTTTACACGGGTTGACATGACAAGATTCAGTCCTTAGTGGTATCTGGGCGGTTCTACCACAAACCACACTCTCGTGCACCACTGCACCATACCCCCGAACCATCCGCCCAGATATTTAAGCAAGTTGGGGTTCTTGGAAACATAAAATAATCATATCCGACATGTATCAATCATTACCACCATGACTGCCCAACCAAAATTTCTCATGATTAAAGTGATGTTTGGGCGTTCTCACGCCCATGATTACCTAAACAATACTAAGCACGGCATATAAATTACGGACTTATTTTTGAGAGGTTTATATTGAAATTTTACTAGGGCGACAAAGTTCACATGATCAAGCATTTCAACGGATCATTATTAGCAAGCTTTATATTAGACGTATAACTACCATTTCTGGAAATAAACATATTTTTCCTCATAAAATAACAGCATGCATGTTGCTAATTTAAAAGAAATTAACTTTGCAAAATCATAGGTTCAAAATGGTCAAAGTGTTAACTCGCCTTGTTCGCGGGGTTCTTGGTCTTGGTCTTCTGAAGCTTCTAAGCTGGCTGCCTCAACCTCCTCCTCCTGAGCCTTGTACGCTATTTAATCGTGCGAAATACCCAAATAAAATAAAAGCAACCAATCAATAAAATATCACCAGAAATTCAAATGAACTTCAAAAATTATGGTTCTGGTTCCATTAGATAGATCTTGAATTTAAACAAATTTAGAACTTTGTTTCATTCAATTTGGAGCTAAAATGAAAAAGTTATGATTGGTCAAAGTTCTCTGTTTCGGTCAAATCCAGAAATTATCAAATCCTGACATGTGGGGTCCACTGGTATTTTCATATTTATTTTAATTTCCCTTTTTATTTACTTTTTGTGCTATTGACATGTGGGTGCAGTTCTTGTTCATGGGGTCCACATGTCGGTATGGGCTCGATGCGAGATGTGCCACGGCCAGGTGGGGCCCGGTGGTCGGTGAGCGGCTCAGCTCTGACGGTGACAGTGGGGCCCACTGTCGGCGGAAATAAAGAAATGTTGACCTCGGCGCTGGAGCCGGGGGCTCGAGCAGCGCGCAAGGAACTAGGGGAGAATAGAGTTAGCGCAGATAGCCAAGTGAGCGGGAGGCTTTGCCTACCTCTATAGGGCAATTAATTCCCTTGAGGTGGGTCTGCAGCTGGTCGGGCCGAGGAGTCGGGGACAGCGGTGGCCGCGCGAAGGGATGTCGGGAGGTCCGGCGGAGAGTCGAAATCGTTCCTCGAGCCGGGGGTGCGGTGGTGAGCTCTGCGGCCGAGGGGGCACGGTGCTTGTGGCCGGCGTCGTCGCGGTGGCGGCGGCTCGGGAGGTCCTCAGTGCCGGCGAGCTACGGCGGTGAGGTGCTCGGGTGAGGCCGGGTCGTTTCGCGGTGGCGGAGATGGTGTGGTGGCGGGAATCGATTCTAGTGGCTCGGGTGGCGGATTGGTGTTCGCGGAGTTGGGGCGAAGGAGAAGGCGGTGGCGATTCACGGGCTTCGGCTCGATTACCTTCTGATAGGAAGAGGCGGCGTGGGAGTTCGGAGGAAGCGCAGCGGCTTTATAAGCGCGCGGCTGGCAGCCATGGCGGCGGCGTGCGGTCATGTCCGGCGCGGCGGGCGGCGGCCAGCGGCGCGGGCAACGGATTCTGGCGCGCGTGCTCCCGGCAGCTTTGCGCGCGCGACGCGAGAGGACGCGTCAGGCAACGGCGGCGCTCCGGCGCATGCGTGCCACGGGGAGTGAGGACCCTGTCCTCCGCGCAGAGAGAAAGAGACGGGGGAGGAGGAAGAAGCCGACTCTGACAAAGCGGGTCCACCAGCCAGCGGGAGAGGGGAGGGGGAAGTGCGACGGCACGGATGAAGCCGCGTGGCGGGGAGGTTGATCAGGCGGCGGACGCGGTTAAGTGGGGCGGATGGCCAGATGGGCCGAGGCGCGGGGCAGGGGGCATCACGGCCGCCCACGTGGCGAGCAGGGAAAGGGGAGAGGCGGGATCGGCCGGGGCGACGTGGGCCGATCCTGGCCGTCCAAGTGGCGGCTAGAGAAGCGGGTTGAGTTTTATTTTTCTGATTTTTATTTTAGCCTTTTAGAAATTGCCAGAAAATCCCAATAAGCTCAGAAAAATGCGAAAATACTTCCAAAAATTCCAGGAAAATTCACAGAAGTTCCTGATGATATTTTGGACTTAATAAAAATATTTCCATCTAATTTTGGTATTTAATTTACTTGTTTCCATTGTTATTCATGCCGTTATTTAGAAATGGGGTTTTGGTTTTAACCTAATTTTTCTCCCTTCCTTTTATGAATCATCTTTTCAGATTCTTACTTAAAATTTAAATTTTCCATTATTTAAGTATGCTTGTTTCCTCAGGATCCTTTTAGCAGTTTGGGACCTTCTCCACATTTTTCATTTAAATCCCATAAACTCCAAATTCAATAAACACATTTCAGAAATAATTCAAAAAGCTTCACATTTTCAAATTCAAATTTTCAGGATGTTACAAACCTACCCCCCTTAAAAAGAATCTCGACCCCGAGATTCAGCCTAACTAGTGGTCCAGTCGGGATAATCTTTTCGCAGTTGATCCTTGCGTTCCCAGGTGGTCCTCTTTCCTGGTATGATGGTTTCTATTGAGCCTAATATTAGTGGATGGTCTGATTCCCAACATTCTTTACTACCATTAGTAAAATCTTGATAGGCCATTTCCTGCAGGTATCAAGTCACCCTTGGGCTCGACTGCTTCCTAAGGGTTTGATCCTTCTGATATTTGTGGACATGTCTTGGGCTAGGATACATGGAATACATTGTGCCCATCTGCTAAACTTGCAGGCAGTTCTAGTTGGTAAGCTACTCCTCCTAGTGGCGTTGTATACTATTCCTTTGGTGCCTTGTTAGCCAGTCTATTATAAGTATGATGTCCAGGGTCTGGGTGGGTTACACTATTGATTGTTGGTTATCCTAGCAGGCGAGTTAAGTGCCCGTAGTTTCTAAAAGTTATGTGGATAACCCAAGCTTATCCACAAATCTTTTGGCTCTAAAAGATTGTGAAACCCCCTGATTTTGTAAAGAACATGCGCTGCTATTAAATTGACAAAGAACGTACCCATAAGAATTCCAACGGCCTCCTGGGCTTCCTCAGCTGTGATGTGATTAACTTGGCCGCGGTTTGGCGCTGAAATGTTCCTGCTGGCCTGCGAGCTCTGATGCCCTTTGCTGGGTACTAAGGCTTGACTGCGGGTAGCGGGAGGCCCTAAATTGAATCTCACTGGATTTGTCTGCCGTTGCGGCACCTGGTGACAAAGTGTCCTTCTCTCCACACCCAAGCACTCTGTTGGTGGCGGGGTTCGCCCAGTGGGTAGCTTCTTGAGCGTGGCGTTTGGAGGGAGCCACCACTGGAACGGGGTGCTGGGGACGGAGCATTGGATTGGTTAGGCTTTGAAAAGGAAGGTTTGTTCAAGAATTCCTGAATGAACCTTCCTTGGGGTCGTTGAACTGACAGCTTCCGCTTCCGGCTGGCTTCTAAGTTCTTTTTCTCATTTTCCAGGATTAAGGCTTTGTTCACTAGTTGATGGAAGCTAGTGAAATCTTGAGTTATCAATTGCACCCTTAATTCCTCGCTCATCCCCTCAAAGAATCTATCAAATTTCTCCTCCTCATCAGCTATATCCCTTGGGGCAAATCGAGCCAATTGTGTGAACTTGGTGAGGTACTCATTTATTGACATATTCCCCTGATTGAGTGTGCGAAATTCATTCTTCTTCATTCTCATCACTCCAGTTGGAACAAAATTAGCTTTAAAAGATGTCTTGAACTCCGCCCAAGGAATAACTTCCGTGTTACTTCCTGTAGCGGCATCCTCTTGGCCTCTGGCGGCCAGGTAGTTTTCCCACCATGCTGCGGCAGCTCCTTGAAGTTGATGGGTGGCAAATAGGACCTTGTACCTTGCTGTTGTGCGACAGGAGCAGTCGCTACAGCAGGGAGATACCACTGTGGATGAGTTCTATGCTCAGTTGTCTGCGATATGGCGTCAGATCGACTCTTTGGGGCCAGATGTTTGCTGCACATGTCAGTGTTGTCAGCGTCAACAGTCTCACATGGAGCTTCACTGCATCTATGACTTTTTGACACGTCTCCGGTCTGAGTTTGAGCAGACTCGTGCTCAGTTGCTGGCTCGTCATCCTCGTGTGACTTTGTTGAAGGCCCTTGCAGCTGTTCGTACTGAGGAGATTCGACTTCGTGGAGCGGGTCTGCTATCATCATCACTTCCTTCAGTTTTGGTGGCTTCTTCGGCTTCTACACCCACTGTGCGTTTGCCTCCACCAGCTGTGTATCCACCAGTGACAGCTGCTGTTGGTAAGGACATTCACTGCACCTATTGCAACAAGGATGGACATGTGGAACAATTTTGCTACAAGAAGAAGAAGGATCTTCGTCGTGGTGCTCATTCTCCGAGGGGCACTGGAGGTTCCTCCTCTCAGCAGAGTTCTGGTACCCTTGACACTCAGCAGCTTCTCACATTGCTAGGCCGCATGGTGCTTTAGCATCATCTGGTTCTGCTGGGTCTGCTGCTCAGTCTTCCGGTGAGAGACCACCTTCTACTTCTCCTTCCTCAGGTACATCTCCTTGGATTCTTGATTCTGGTGCTTCTTTTCATATGACATCTGATTCCACTTGTCTTACTTCCATTAGTCCTTTAGCTGCGAGGCACTCTTTCAAATTCCTCTTTTCATGTTCCTGCTGTTTCTCATGTTCCAAAACTAACCATGCAGCTCATATCTGCTGGCCAGCTCACTGATCATGGTTGTCGTGTTATTTTCGATTCTGACTCTTGTTGTGTTCAGGATCGTCGCACGGGGACTCTGGTTGGTACTGGCCCTCGCCGCCGTGACTCCCAACGGCTTTGGGAGTTTGACTGGCTTCGCCTTCCTTCCGCTGCCCCAGCCAGTCTTCTCGCCTCCACCACTGCCTCTGCAGTTGCTGCAGCCTCCACCGCATCGTTTGCTCAGTCGCATCATCGCTTAGGACGTCTTTGTGGTTCTCGTTTGTCTTCCCTACTTCGTTGAGGTCTTTTAGGGTCTATGTCTGGTGATGTTTCTCTACATTGTCAGGGTTGTAAGCTTGGTAAACAGCTTCAACTCCCTTATTCTTCTAGTGAGTCGGTGTCTCAGCATCCTTTTGATCTTGTTCATTCTGATGTATGGGGACCAGCTCCTTTTGTTTCGAAAGGAGGTCATCGTTATTATATCATTTTTATTGATGATTTTTCTCGACATACATGGATATACTTTATGTCATCTCGTGGTGAGGTTTTATCTATCTACAAGACCTTTGCCACCATGATTCGCACTCAGTTTGACTCTCCTATTCGTGTTTTTCGCGCTGATTCCGCTGGAGAGTACTTGTCGGGAGTCCTTCGTGATTTTCTTGCCGAGCGGGCACTCTCTCTCGTTTTCTTGTCCAGTGCCCATGCTCGAATGGTGTAGCCGGCGCAAGCATCGTCATCTTCTTGAGACAGCTCGTGCTCTCATGATTGCTTCTGTTGTTCCACCACATTTCTGGGCTGAGGTTGTTTCTACAGCCACTTTCTTAATCAACATTCAGCCCTCCTCTGCTCGTCAGGGTGGGATCCAGTTGAGCGTCTCTGTGGCCAGACTCCTGATTATTCCAGACTTCACCTCTTTGGGTGTGTGTGCTATGTTCTTCTTGCACCTCGTGAGCGCACTAAACTGACTGCTCAGTCAGTTGAGTGCATTTTTCTGGGCTACAATACTGAGCACAAGGGATATTGTTGTTGGGATACCGTTGGCAGACGGATGCGGATTTCTCGGGATGTTACTTTTGATGAGTCTCGTCCCTTCTATCCTCGTCTTTCTTCTTCCTCCACTTCAGCATCTGTTGTTGAGCCGCTTTCATTCCTGACTTTTCCTTCCAGTCCTATAGTCATCACTCCACCACAGTCTTTGGTCTCTCCGGTGCCTCCTTCTCAGTCAGCCCCTTCTTCACCACCGGCATCCTCTTCCGAGGTTGCTCCTGATCTTGTTCCTTCTTATCCTTTCTACTATACTCGTCGTTCGCGAGTTGAGGATCCTTTTGATATGCCCTCCCCTTCTGACGGGTCATCCCCTTCGGCCACTCCTCGTTATGTTCTTCGCGATCGTCAGTCTATTCGGCCTCCTGAGCGTTTTGGTTTTGCTGCCGCTGCTCTTGCCGAACCGACTTCTTATCGTGATGCTGTTGTTCATCAGGAGTGGCAGCATGCAATGGCGGAGGAGATCACTGCCCTTGAGCGTACTGGCACATGGGATCTTGTTCCTCTTCCTGCGCGTGTTACTCCTATCACGTGCAAGTGGGTCTATAAGGTTAAGACTCGCTCTGATGGTTCTCTTGAGCGTTACAAGGCTCATCTTGTAGCGCGTGGTTTTCAGCAGGAGCATGACCGTGACTATGATGAAACTTTTGCTCCTATCGCTCACATGACCATCGTCCTACTCGCTATCGTCATCTTGTTGGGAGCCTTGTTTATCTTGGTGTCACCCGCCCTGACATTTTGTACCCTGTCCAGATCTTGAGTCAGTTTGTTTCCGCTCCCACTCAGCTCCACTATAGTCATCTTCTTCGTGTTCTACGATATCTTCGTGGAACTATCTCTCGTCGTCTCTTTTTCCCTCGCTCCAGCTCTTTACAGCTCCAGGCATATTCTGATGCTACCTGGGCTAGTGATCCCTCTGATCGCCGGTCTCTCTCTGCTTACTGCGTTTTTCTTGGTGGTTCTCTCATTGCTTGGAAGACTAAGAAGCAGACAACAATTTCTCGTTCGAGTGCTGAGGCTGATTGCGAGCTATGGCTTTGTTGACTGCGGAGGTTACTTGGCTACGGTGGTTACTTGAGGACTTTGGTGTTTCTGTTTCTGCACCGACTCCTCTTTTGTCTGACAGTACAGGTGCTATCAGTTTTGCTAAAGATCCGGTGAAGTATGAGCTCACAAAGCATATTGGTGTTGATGCTTCCTACATGCGGACACAGGTGCAAGATCAGATTGTTGCTCTTCAGTATGTGCCTTCCGAGCTTCAGTTGGCAGATTTCTTCACAAAGGCACAAACCAGGGCTCAGCACAGTTTTTATCTTTCCAAACTTCATGTTGTTGATCCACCATAAGTTTGAGGGGGGTGTTAGATGTGTATTATATATCTATATATTTACCCCATTGTATAAGGGGTTTCTTGCATATATGCCACCTGTACATGTATATATATTGGCCCTTTGGCCACATGATGAATACACGTGTTATTCCAACAGTACATACGGGTGAGAATATAGTAGAATATATTATCAAAGTCATAGAAAATTTTGGTTTTACAAATAAATTTTTTGTAACTACCCTGGACAATGCTGTAGCAAACTCTAGGGTAACATATAGTCTCACTTCTTTATTTAGTACATATGCAGCATTCTTCTTGCTACATCAGTGATGTGCCTGCCATATTATTAATCTTATAGTTAAATATGGTTTGAAGATGTTAGGTCCATAGTTTCAAGCTTTTTACGATGCAACTTCTTTTGTAAATAATTTTAACCAACGAATTGCAGTATATAAGACCTATTGCATTGTGATGGATGTTCGTCCACAAAAGTTCGGTGTTGACATTGCACGGGAATATGGTTAATGCTGTTTTATGGTTCATTTCAGAATGAAGATTGTTTCTAGTCCTTATATAATAACCATATGTAGAGGTCTCACCTGCCTCTGAACTCACAACTAGAGCACCCTCTACCCTCCTGGTCTTGCTGGTCATGACACCGACGTTGGCAGGCCTCTTCGCGTCGCCCCTAGCTGGGTCTCGCCTCCCCTTGACTTTCCTCTTTCTTGGCGCCGCGGTGTTCCAACCTTGCCCTAGATGCCCACCCCCTCTCGGTTTCCGCCGCCGATCTAAAGTCGGTCGGTCTCTTTTGCCGATTCATGGTGTTGGCTCTATGGATCTGGTACTGTGGATGAGTTTTAGTTTATTGGATCAGATTTTTCCCTTTGCTACAGTGTTCTTGTTGTGGATTGGTGGAGTTTTATGAGGGGCTCCGGCCAGTCGGTGCTATGCGCCCGGCCAATGCTACCTACACACGCCTTGGCAGAGATGAACCTCCGCCGATGCGTAAAGGCTTAGCCGGTTCTTCTTCTTTACGGCGTGTGGGCCCTGTCAGCGGCACGCTACCAGTGCACAAATCTAACACCGTGCCTCGGTCCTCATCGGCTCGCCTTCCGATTTCCCTTCGCTGGTCTCCTGTGCCAGGGAGGCCATGAACCACCGACGCAGTACGCTATTTCCTCGGCTTTACCAGATTTCTTCTCCCCTCCCCACTCCTACTCTTATGCATTCTTATTTGTTGTTAGCGTAGGCTTTGTGTAGTGCATGCCTTGATGATTACTCATAAGGGTGTTAGGGGTTTGGTGAGCAACCATGTGGGGGCTGGACATGGACATTGTGCCGGGGGAGCAAATGTCGATGTTCAAGAGCTCATGGACGGCCATTGAGGCCTTTGTTTTGTGGGTTTTGTGGTGAGCAACCGTGGGTTGCTTGGGATGTGGAAATGCACTGGGTAATACCGATCCATGGCCCCAAGGGCACACTGGATGGCCACCACTAATTTGTTATTCTAGTGTGGTGAAAACATTGGGTTTCTTATCTTGGCTCTACTGACTAGCTTTAGTATTAGCAAGCAGAATGGATGCGGGTTTTGTAACTTTACCTCACTCGTGTTGTCGGTTCAAAAATGGTGGGAATATCTGTGCTTGCTTGGCTACTCTATCTCGCCCTTGGCTATGTGATGTGGCTGACTTCTGGAATTACTTCCTGGCTGGGGTACTTGTCGTTTGCTTCCTGTCTTGTGGTCTCCTTGCCTTCGTCTTCTAGCTATGGTGATGCTAACGGAATGCTAGGGTTTATATTGGATGGTGCAGCTTCTTGGTCATTGCAGTGGTTGTATGGGATTGAATGGTGATGTTGGTGGTTTGTGCCGCGTCTTGATGGTTTGTAGTGTCGCTATATGGGTTTTATTTCTTTTGGGTAGTGAGCTCAAGTGTTCACTGGTGTTTGGGGGTGGTGAATGCAGGGTGTGGCATTGTTTGTCTTTGATGGCTGAGGTGTTGTGCAGTGTGGGAAGTTCTGGGCAGTGAGCTTTTGACTATAAGCTCTCACTGCATGGCCTTTATTGGCATCTCTGCATGGCCTAGTTTGGTCTTGTGCCAACTGATGGCAAGAGGGTGAGACGTGGCTCTATTTTTCTGTTGTTTATCCTGAGAGTTGGACTCGTGGCTTTGACTGGCCATGGTGGTGATAGATGCCTTGTGCATGATCTCAAGAGGAGTCACTTTTCTAGTATGGCTTCAACAGGTTAAGAGGTAAGAAGGCAAGTTTGAAATGCCAGATGATGAACATCTAAATACGCGAGATGGTGTCGATTGGTCTTCGACAATCCTGGTATCTATGCGCGTTTTTGCCCAAGTGCAAAAATTATAACCTAAATTTCTGACGGCAATTTTTACTACTCACTTTCATTTTAGTTTTTTTTTGTCCTTTTGGCTAACTCTTTGATACAGGTATTTGGCGGTGATGATATGGAGTTTTGATGTCGTTTTGTTGTAATTTATATTTGTTTGACTTTGTTGTATGATATAAATGCTTAAGTTGTACAATTGGGTTGTAATCCTTTATAAATTTGAACTGAAATTGTTTACGGTGAATTTTTTGTGAGATTTGTTATTGTAATTGAGTCCTTTCTGTAATTCAAATTGTTGATTCTAATATATTCTCATTTAATTTGTGCAAATGGAAGTTTAACTTATTAATATTTCCTTTTTAAATGTTAATAGTCTTATTGATATATTAATTGTTTTTAATAATATATTTTTGATTAATTAATTTTGAGAGTTCTCACAATCGGGCCGTCTTGTTGTTTGGTGACTGGAATACGTACTGACAAGAAGTGTGACTGCATCTATCTCCCCATCCCCCTATCATTGTTGTAGTTGTGTGCATGCTGTTGACTGTTGTCCTGTTAAGATGCGGAAAATGCATTCGACATACGTCCTTTGTGAGTTCATGCGAGTGGAAAGAGAGTTTCAAATGGAAACGCATGCTAACATTGCGGTGCAGGCATCCACTCGTTTTTTACATAAAGGTTTCTTTTAAATAAATAAATAGGACAATTTTTTTTATCGTTGTTTTAAGATAATTTATTGAGATACTCTTTTTAAAATGATTTATTGATGTTCAATTCATTTATATAAACGTTTGCACTAAAACTACAAATCATAAACCATAACCGAAAAGAACCATACAAAAGACTCAATCAAAAGTTACTTGCATACCTTTTCTTTTAGAGGAATTTGTTGTATACTGAGTTTGACTTGTGGGCTCATTGTGTGAACCATCCTGATGTGCACTACCGTTACTACTACCTTCTTTTAGAGGACTTCGTTGAACACCTAGCCTTCGGGCTGGAACTTATACGGGTCATGATTAGCGCCATAAAGCCGGCCCAGCCCAACGAGTTGTCGGATCCAGGCAATCACCCTACCGGATCCGATTGTGGATGGCCTCACGAAGCTTATCTCCACTGCCCTCGAGCACAAAATGCTGTGGCCAAGCAGATGAAGATGGCTACCGCCAGCCTCAGCTCCTCCCCCTCCAAGGTTACCGCTGCAGAAGTAAGCTTCCAGTTCATCTTCTTCCTCCCACTCTCTTCTCCACTCGTGTTTCTTCCTTCCCAATTCAGTGCTTCTTTAGGACCAGGTCGACGCTTGTTGCTATTTGTTGCTAGGAACCATGTGTCTTGAATTAGAACGGGAACTAGCTAGGCCTGTTCATATGTAGCGAGTTTCATGAGGAAATTAAATCCGATTCTCAATTCAGTTCCGCATCCGCAGCTTGAATATTGACGCTATTTTGCAATTTAGGCATGAATTCATCTTAGCAGGTGCCTTGTTGCACGATTCGGTGCATACTGATTAAATTGATAGTTAAGTCTTGGTTCTTGATGCAACTGGATCTATGCACAGCTAGGAGGCATTTCCAGATCTTCCTCGCCCTACGCCCAGCTCACCTTCTGCTCAAGGCATCCATTCCAGAAAGCAACAACTAGTACGGCCTTCCACAAGGCTCAGCCCAAGCTCCTGCACTCGCCAGCGAGGAATAAGCATGCAAGAACCTGCCCGGCCACGGACAACGACCAAGCAGCGCCGCCGCCGGCGGCACAAGAAACAACCACCACGCCCGACAAAACCCCGGTGACGTCCGGCAACAACGCCCAGCCGCAGCAGCCGAGCGCGAACGGCAGCCCGCCCCAGGCGCCGAGCGAGCCGCCGAACCGGACGCCCCTGACGGCGCGGGAGCGGCTGCGCGCGGCGCGCGTGCTGGGCAAGTACGCGGAGCCGGGGGGCGGGCCGCCGTCGGGCAAGGGTAGCTCGCCCAAGAAGCCGGAGTTCGGGAGCCGGGTGCTGGACGCGCTGCGGGAGACGGACGGCGGCGGCAAGAGGGCCGACAGGAAGCGGTCAGGGTTGCCCGAGGCGCCGAGCAACCTGTTCGACGACAGCAGGCGCGGCCTGCCCAAGGGGGGGTGGACTTTCGAGGCGCTGCCGTTCGGCACCGACGTGCTCGTCATTGTGGCCTCCTTCGCGCTCATCACCATCCTCATGTTCGGCACCACCTACCTCGTGTGGAAGCTCGGCGCCATACATTTCAACGAGTACTAGCGTCTCTACCTTAGCTTGGGTAAATGGTGATGGACCATAATTGGTGCGTATAGGTGCAGCGCTTAGCTTGATGATGATGAGTGGTTCTGTATTATACTGCCGGCATATGTTTTTCAGGCAGATTTTGAGCACACAAATACACCGCGATTGTACGAACTAAATCTATAGTTGGTACTGTCAGCGAGTACCAGTGCTTTCATGAACCACAAAATGCATAGCAGTAATCATGATTAAACTGTGTTTTCTAGTCATAGCAACAAAGTGGCTGTAGTTTAGTGGTGAGAATTCCACGTTGTGGCCGTGGAGACCTGGGCTCGAATCCCAGCAGCCACATTCGTGTAAGCTGTTTTTACCAGTTTTTCTTAAAATCATTATCAAAGGAGGAATTAATAGACACATCCGCGTAAGCCTTTTTTTTTTTTCATTTTTTCTTAAATCTTTTTACAAAGGGGGAATTAATTATACACGCATCTTTAGATTGACACTTCATTTTTTCTTAAATCTTTTTACAAATGGGGAATTAATTATACACGCATCTTTAGGTTGACACTTTGTAACATGCCATCGCTCCCAACGGGTATACATATATGCCACTGCCACTCTTTAATTGTTTAGGTAGATTAGATAGTAGATTCTTCTCAGCTGTGATTTATGATTTTTTTCTCTAGTATAAATATTTATGTGAATGAATAAAATACCATAAGTCATTTTAAAAAGATTGTTTTGATAAGTACTTTCAAAATGGCTACGTAAAAGCTGTTCTATTTGTTTGTTTGAGAAAAGTGATAAACCTAAAACGAACTCAGCTTTTGCATCATAAATTATTAACTTTTTTTATTATGTTTGCACTTATTAACCCCCACTTTCTATCATAGCCCCAAGCGAAAGACCCAAAATACCCAAAATACGCCTCCCCTCACCTGAGCTCGACCAGCCTATTCGGTTCGAAACAAAACTCCCAGTCGAGCTCGTACCTGGCCATTCTGCCCAAGCTCAAGCATATCCAATCCCATATCAGAATTGTTCTTCCCTATCTAGTTTATTTCTTTAATTCTTGTACATCAGTGTGTGTGAACCGTGCAGCCAATTAGCTAGCTCAGTGAGCAAGACAGATCTTTTGCTTGTCCTTAGGCCGCAGATTGTAGATACAATTTTACCAGATTTCTTACGAAGAATTCCTGATAGCTAGATCCATTCAGCCTCCGCTCCACTGTCCTGTTCCTGCCAAGATTCTTGGGGCCTTGGATTGCCCAGGTAGGGGGGGGGGGGGTTGGGAATCAAATCTTTAGGCTCGCTATTCCATTTCTATTGAGCTCAAATCAAGGAGAGAGCAGAGCAGGAGCAATCAATAATGGCGATGGAGCCGACGTTGAAGGTTGCGCGGGGCACGACGGCGTTGCCATATTCTGGGTTCTGGCGGTGTTCCCCACGGTGTCGTTCCTCCCAATCGAGCGGACAGTGCTCGCTGCTGGGCGCGATGCTGGTGGTGCTATTCGGCGTGATCTCCGCCGACGAGGCGTACGTGGGCGGTGGACCTCCCCATCCTGTGCCTGCTTTTCGGCATGATGGTTGTGACCATCTACCTGGAGCGCGCCGACACGCTCAAGCACCTAGGCCGGCTGCTATCGTGGCGGAGCCAGGGCAGCAAGGACCTGCTCGTCCGCACCTGCGCCGTCTCCGCGCTCGCCTCTTCACCAACGACACCTGCTTAGTCGTGTTTACCGAGTTCATCTTCAAGATCGCCAGCTCCGACCAACTCGGCACTATCGCCGGCGGGCGTGCGGTTGGACGGGAGGAAGGGGAAGCAGGAACCAACCAAAACGGTGAGGGCAGGGGCATTTTGGACCTTTCGTTTGAGGCCAGAGATAGAAAGAAGGGGCTGAGTGAAATATAATGGAAAAGTGGTAAATTATCAACTATCTAATTTAAGGAGTGGCGTATAGCTTATTACGTTGGCAAAATGCCATATCATGAAGCACCAATCTGAAGAGTGACGTGTAATTAATTGGGAATTGATACGACACAAATGTTCAGTGCACCGTACGCCTTGTCCACTCTTTAAACGCTTACTCCTCTCGATCACTTTTTTTTATTGACTTCTTTCTCTTAAGATCTGGTCGGCTGGTCGCACCCATGCCACCGCTTTACCTCCACCTCCATGTCTCCCTCCTCCCACCCCACCCTCTCCTTGTCCCTGCCTCCCGACGATCAGCTTCTCGTTTTCCCTCCACCACATCTTGCTCACTCACCGTTTGCCTCCTCACCCTCCACCGTGGCCGCGTGGTTTAGTGCTCCCCTGTGCACCACATAGGGGTGGGGATGTATGATTGAAAGAGTTCGAGGAGGAGCTGCAACAGTTGTTAGAGCTGCTTCTAGGGAGCTGCAACATCGCGTGGAGGGTCACCCAAAGCTCCTCGTGCTGGTGGAGGTGGTCATGGACCTCAATCGCCCCCCACTTGTTCGCTTCCCCTCAGCGATTTCCTCCTCTTTCACCATCCCATTAATCAAGCTTAATGGAGGCCATCAATCGTGCCTAGACTCAATCCCCTACCCAATGGTGGCTTTTGCACGTTGTATTCGTTGTTGCCATGGCCGAAGTTGGCCAGATCCATCACCACCATGACTGAAGTTGGCAGGATCTGGTTATTTTGTTGTAGGATATGTTCTAGTTTATTGCGGGACCTTCCCAAATTTGTTGTGGACTTATTTTCTGAGTTGTTGTGCGACATTTTGATTTCACGTGTATAAGAATCAGCAGCAATCGTTGCAACATCAAGATTTTTTTGCTGTAAATCAATGGTTTTGTTGCACTCTCATTAGATATGATGTGTCTTCTCTGATTTATTTTTGTTGCAAGTGTCCTCAAAATTGTTACACACGTATTTTAAAAAAATATTGCAGAGGATATAACATCTTCGATTAATTTTTGTTCAGACTTTTATGTTGGTTTAGCATGTGGTTTTTGTTGCACTCTCCTTAGGATGTAATGTGTCTTCTCTGATTTATTTTTATTGCAAGTGTCCTCAAAATTGTTGCACATGTATTTTCAAAATATTGCAGAGGTTATAACATTTTTTATTAATTTTTGTTTAAACTTTCGTGCTAGTTTAGCAAGTATATATATTTATACGAATGTGATCTATAATTTTTAACTGAGTTTCGACAAGAAACTAGATCTTTTTTTTGAGATCTATAATTTTTAAGTGAGTTTCGATAAAAAAAACTAGATCCCTTCTCCCCAAATTTTAAGATCTATAGTATATGTTAGAATTTTTTGTTGTATATATTGTCAGATATATTGTGCCAGAGCGTACAATGGAAAATCAGACGCGGGTCGCTGGTAATTCCTAATTAATTTCCCCCTTTAGAGCAACTCCTACAGCCAGGCTAAATACATCCGTGAAAGCCATCGTAGCTATTGTGCCCAAAAAAAGCAGTCCAACAGCCTCTCTATCTCGTTTTCTATTTTTCCCGCTCGGTATCCGTTCTTCTCATTGCCCATCTTTCCGGCGAGATCGCTTGCTATCCGCCGCGCTAATCAACTCCCGCGCGGACTTTGCCTCTCCGCGCTCGATTTCCTTCTCCGCGCCGCCTCTCCGTGTGTGCCCCCTTCCCGTGCTCCCTTTTCCTTCCCATCCGTGGCGCTTCTTCTCGACCTCGCGGTGACCCTCCGGTGCTCCACGGGCGCCTCTCCTGCGCTCCTACGGCGGCGCCGCGTGCTCGACGGAGCGGCTCGAGGCCGTCGCGGTGCCTCCACCCGAGCGACGCCGCCGTCGACCACGAGAAGGACTCCATCGAGCTCTGCCTCGCGCGCCGCTGCCTCGAGCGCAACATCTCGTTCCTCGGCATCTGCTGCGGCTCGCAGGTGCTTAACGTCGCCTACGCTGCGCTCGCGCCACCCTGCCACCGTCAGTTCCCCGTCGACACCTGGGTATTCCTCTCCCCACCACGCGGATCCCTTCGAGGTCCTCGGAATCGTGCCAAGGCACCATGTCGCAGGTGCCATCGGAAGGGGATCTACTGTCCTCGAGCCACGGCCACGGGGACCCCAATTCTTCTGCGCTCTACTCGTTGCCCATCTTCCCGGCGGCCGGCGGGTGGGAGCAACAGCAGTTGGCGTCGTTGCCTTGGTTAGAAAATGTGGGGGTACCTGGGCTGCGGCGTCGAGTCCTTCCTCCCAATCTGCGCTTTGCATTGATCGGCCCCTGTCTTGCATGTACTCCGGTGAGTTCCAAATACCCAGATGCAATTTTTATATGTAATAGTCAGGCCAATTCCAAATGTACATGTGAGCTGAGATGCAATTTGTGAATAGCTATCTATTGCGAGCAATTTGGGAATGAAAGCATTCTTGGCAATATGTTCGTAAATAACTCGATTTTGGTTGTTTGTTTGTTCATGTCATTGTATGGTACACTAGTTTGAAGAATATCAACATGTGCATGTCTTCTTTGTATGTCTCGTACCAAAGCCAAAACAAACAATTAACATTGTTAGCAAAGTATTTGTAACAAAAGCGAGATTTTTATCTTGTTAAGCATTGGTGATAGTGGACTTGGAAGGAACATCTATTTCTTGAAGCTTTGAAGGCTGCCCATTTATGAATTATAAGACCACTAATGTATTCGAATAGATGATATTTTGGTGTTACTCAAGCATTAAGTTGA
Source organism: Dendrocalamus sinicus (assembly GCA_036346575.1). NCBI lineage: Eukaryota > Viridiplantae > Streptophyta > Magnoliopsida > Poales > Poaceae > Dendrocalamus > Dendrocalamus sinicus. The sequence continues at coordinate 39,755,588 of CM070648.1, read as the reverse complement.
TCAAATGATTTTAACTCACCCTTTTGAACTTAAAAGATTCTTTGCGACTTCCTTAGTTTACGTGTTGAGGAGATCTGCATCGGATAGGCCAACATAAGTGAAGCTACTTTTCATTTAAGCACTTCATTCTCAGAGAAAAGAGTCCATTGATAAAGCACTTCATTCTTTCTCTAAAACTAGGGCCCTCTTTAGTTCGAATGAAAGAATGAGTTGTAGCAATGGTATCTTGATGAGCGACTCTGTGTTCGTAGTGTGACTTGGTGAACCCCAAAACGTTCTTGGTAGTCACATACATTGTGCCTGCGTTTGATTAAGGCATGAGCCCTGAAAGGCCTCCATGTGCAATAGAATGTTTTTTCCTCCCAAAAACAGAATTTTGTTATTTGGACATCTCTTTAGCATGTTTGAATTGCACAATGACTTGATAGTTCAATCTATTTGGCATAAGAAATAGATACAAATGAAACTCGAGCATTTAATTTGTATTTGAAGAGTATTCCCGTTCAATGGTTGCAGTGAAAATAATCTTTGTTTTCTCTATATCAGTTGGATGAGATAATTTCTAAGTTGGCTTTCATTGCTTGACCAATGGTCTAATCATCATTGATATCACTGAACAATGTTTAATACTGAAAAGCACATTGGACTGAATTGTAGATTTCAGTGTATGATCTTGATTGTCCTTGTGTTATGTTTTCACAGGCGCCTTGGATTCAGAAAGATCTTTTACCGACATGATTATAAGGGGTTGTAATCCTGCTGCTTTGTCTGATAATGTCCCACCTCCTAATGAAACACCGTAGTGATGATGCCCCTGCAAGTGTGAAAGGGAATCGAGAAAGGACCAAGAATTTCAGCGTCGAGGAGGACGAAATGTTGGTCTCAGCATGGCTAAATGTGAGTTTGGATCCGGTGCACGGAGTTGATCAATCACGTTCGACATATTGGAAAAGAATATATGATTATTATCATGGCAACAAGACATTCGATTCTAATCGAACACAAAGCTCCCTAATGAGCCGGTGGTCCGGTATTCAACATGATGTGAACATATTTGCTGGTTGTGTTTCAAAGATAGAGGCTAGAAATCAAAGTGGCTTATCTATCGACGATAAGGTTAGATAACATACCTTCCCCTTCTAATTGTATATGATGTTTGTCTATCTCATTCAGTCTCTATGTTTTTTCAATTTGTAGCAAGCAAACGCATTAAGAATGTTCAAGACTGAGGACAAGCAAGACCGAATTTCCGTACATCCATTCTTTGGAAAATATTGAAAGACCAACCCAAGTGGATGAATAGGAGCAATCAGAGTGGAACTCAGAAATTAGCAAGCAAAAAGCAAAAGACCACGACGAATTCAAGTCCTGCAACGGCTGCACAATTAGTTGTCAATACTAATGGTGATGATAATCGAGCTACAATGCCTACTGGACGGACCTACGGGGAAGAAGAAGGAGAAAGACAAATTACGACAACGTTCAAAGATCGAAGCATTGGATTACTGTTGGCAAAGAAGAAAGAGGTCGACACGGAGAAGGATTTGAAGAAAGAGGAGAGGTGCAAAAAGCCTTCGCATTGCAAGAAGAAAGGATCGAATTGAGGAAGAAAGGATCGAATTGAGAAAGAGAAATTTGAGTTCAAGAGGAACCTCAAGAAGAGAGAATTATGAATGTCGATACGAGTACCATGTCCATCAAACAAAGAAATTGTTCTATGACCACTCGAGAATGACATACTTGCAAGGCGTCTCAAAAATTAGATACAACATCGATTTTATGTTTTACATATTATTGAAGTGATACACATTTAATGTTTTCTTAAATATTTCAATTGGTTCTATTTTACTTAGGGTCGGATTGATACATTGATTTTGGTTGGATTTAATGTTTTTCTTAAATGTTTTACTTCTGTGGAAATTACTGCAGAGTTATATCTTAAGGTACCAGTGCACTAGTAGCACCTGTATCTATTGTCATCATGTACAGGGTTTTTACTTTTAGGTATGTAAAGCATAATATAATGCTCTTTTGTTCTTATCTTCTATTGCATTTGAAATGATTGAGCAAGTACACTTATCTTCTATATTGCATTTGTTCTTATGTAAAGCATTTATTTTTAGCTAACCTTTTGGAGTTGCTATAATTCAGGGAAAGAGTACAGCAAAGGTGACTCCAGATATGTCGCCAGGGAAAGAGTACAGTAGGTGCATCTCTACTTGCAGTGTATGTCTTGTCATCTGTTGCAGGGTTAAATCACTGTTCACTAATTAGATTTTGTTATTGAAGTTCAATTATACCTGGTTCTGCAAATGGGGGTCAAGCGTCACTCGGATTTCAGAATTACCCCCTTTGCTCTTGCTATATACCATATTACCATGTTAGAAATAAGGCACAAGGGAACTTGATGGATAACCTTTGTTTTAGTATGATTTCAGGCCTTGATCAGTAGGATGTCAGAGCATCATCCTCCAAATTAGCATGCATGCCAGCTCATAATTTGATGTGATATGCTAGTGATAGATCCCTCAAGAGAGCTTATTTTAGATCTTGGGTTATGCTGAAATCTGCAAGTAATGTGCTACAGTAATAGTATTATTGCATTTACATGGTAAGAGGCAGGAAAGGAAATGCAATGCCCACAAATAAGAGAAAATATGAACAAATGGAGAGTAATGCTCATGGGCTTCTTTATGGAGTAGTTCTGCCAGCCCTGAAATAAACAAGTGTGATGGTGATTTGACTGAATCCAGAGGGGAATGTTAGGGTTATAGAAATAATCTGTTTTAACAGAAATCTGGTGTGCTTACTGCCAAGTGTGCTTTAAAAATACTGTATGTAACTTATAAGCTCCATGAACTTGGTTTGATATTATTCTTAATACAAGCTTGTTGCTTGCAGCTATGCTGTTGCATCCCGGAAGTCCTACAGCCATATTCTCCAGTTCACTGTCTGTTTGGGTCAGCTTTATGGATGCTTGGTTTACTTCATTACCGCCTACTTAGATGGCTTCAACTTCTGGGACAGTCCATTCTACTACTGGGCATATTTCATTGGCGTAAACAGTTCATAGGCTGTGATTCCATCAGTCATCGCCGTAAGGAGCTGGAAGAAGATCTGTTCAGCATTTCAAGGAGAAAAGGTGAAGATTAAATAAGGCTCACCGTAGGCACGCTGTACTCGACACCAAAATTCTTGTGTTCTTATTGAAAATCTGCTTGTACCCATTGCGCAAACAACATTGTCTCAAACAAACTGTGTAATGCTGCAAAAAATGATTTTGTTTCCCGTCGAACAGGGTTGCTGGTTATTCCCTTAAATAAAAGTATTGCTGCCATGAAAACCCTTGCTTGTTTTGTACAGTTTCATCTCAGATTTCACCTCTGCTCAAGAACCTTTGTCTTTCAGCGAACAGAAGTGTGAAGACTATTCTAATAGGATAATACCTGTGAAGCTTATTTATGCCTTGCTGATTTTGTATGGTTCAACAGTACACATACAAATATAGGGTTAGTAAAATTGTTGCAAAAATTTCCGAAAGCTCATTTACCAGTTGGAATCACGGGCGAACAGGGAACGGAATCGGAAACAAAACGTCTATTTTACTAGGCTTTGATGATGTGGCTGATTTAAATATAGACAAGAAAAAATTTTAGCTAGGCTGTTGTAGCACTCTTCTTTTTTGGGGAGTTTTCTATTTTACATGATGGCTAAATCAAAGGATTTAGCATTTATTTTTAGCTAACCTCTTGGAGTTGCTCTTACTAACGCTTCCGATGGGACTATCAGATCATGGTGACAAAATAACGGCTGAGATTAGATCATACTGAGACACGGACGGCCAGAATCCATCGGTTTCCACGTCGCCCCACCCTTCAGCATTCACCTCCTTGCCTTCTCCACACCAATCCAATACGTCATAGCCGTGGGACAAGAGAGTTCAAAAAAAAAAAAGCCGTGGGACAAGAACTCCCCACAAATCCCTCCGTTTCGCCGGATGGATCCCGACGCCGGCGGTTCCACCTCCGCTCCGTCGCCTCCCGCTTCAATCCCAGGTGCACCCGAAACTACACTTTTTCTGCATTCCCCCTATTTTGTTCGTGTAATCAGACCGGTGCTGCCCCTCGCCGCTAAAACCCTAGCGCATGCTGTCCCGAATCATTGGGTGCAGGCGCGGAGGCGACGGAGGGGGATGAGGGCGGCGGCGGCAGCATGCGGGTGGTGGTGGTGCTCCTCGTGGGCCCCCCGGGCAGCGGCAAGTCCACCTTCGCCGAGGCCGTCGTAGGCGGCTCCTCCGCCGGCCGCCCCTGGGCCCGCGTCTGCCAGGTGAGATTTCGGCTGGAGGCTCCCCATTAGAAGCTCTATATAAAGGGGTGCCTTGGGCTATGGATAAAGTGGCAAAATAGAGAGAAATACACATCCACTGGAACCCTAGCCGTCACCTCTTACATGCACTGCTGTGTGCGTCGGTGTTAACACACCGGTGCATAGTGTTCCATCCCAGACGTGTGGGTTTCGGTAGAGACGTTGATAGAGAAAATATGAGAATAATTGGCTCGTGGAGATCGACTACTGCTCGGGGGCTATGCCTTTCCAAGGATGTTAATTGGGATATTGAACGATTGACTACTTTCACTATATCAATGTTCGCTATATTGAACCGGACTGCTTCAACTATTCTTCCGTTGCACTGCACATCTAGATAACGATTTATGATCTCTTACTGTATAGCTTCTTAGTTTACATGATAAAAATTTTAATTTATAGTCTACCTTGTATTCCAACAACAGTGCAGCAGTTCAACGTCAATCACAGCACGTAGTGGAAGATACTTTGTATCATATAATATCATCTTCACATGTGCGCCCGCTTTTTCTGTGGAAAGATCAAAAGGCGTGTTTTCCCTTTCAACTCTTTGTATACAAAGTAACCTTTACTTTGTAGTCTGCACGTAAGCCCATCGGAGATCTTAATAAAACCAAGATGGCAAGATTATTCTGAGAGCAGTACTTCTATATTTTCCTCTGTAATAAAAGTGGTATTAATTTTAAAGTAAATAAAGAGATAAATAATATCTATTTATCATTCATTATGCTTTAAAAATTATATAAATTACTATTAAAAAAAATCACTGAAGCACATCACTTATTCCGACAGACACGAATATGCTTCGATGACATCACATAGGCAGTTAGGCACAGCCGGCGAAAGCACCAGAAGATAGCAATATCAAAACCACGAACAAACAGACAACTCCAGGCACATCATCAAGAAATGCTGCATCAGTGTGCAGATGCATCCTCTTGCTCCAAAAGTGCAAGTAGCTCACAAATGCTGATCCAGGATGGGAAGTCACAAAGCGACACGGATCTAGTACTTCTGGGTCACTTGACAATTTGAGAGTGAATGATTTGATGTATCCTTGGCCAACCATGTTAACGAATTGGATGTTGCCTGTAACTGCAGAGTGCAGACCAGCCTCCAGCAGCCGCTGGCAACTACGTTCATTGATCATTCACAGCACAGGATAGCAGACACTTCCGCAAACGGCAAAATGCAAGCTGCAAATTTGTCATAATCTTCGTAGCATTGAAACGCAAGACGAAGGAGATGGTCACAAGTAGATCAGAGCCACAGAACAGAACAAAGACCAAGAAGCTAGCTATACAAGCAGAACATAGGAGGGCAAATAGTTCACATTATTTGATTGCGCCCAACGTGCTACTACTACTACCAAGACAGGAAAGATTGGTCTACTGAGGATTCGGTGGCCTGGAGTTGGCCGAAGAAACCCTGGAGCCCCATTCCAACAGCTCTTTGCTGGTGTCGTCCTTGTGAGCGATCACCTCGATGAAGCACAAGCAATCCTTCCTCTCCCCCAATGCCGTCTCTATCGCCGCCGTCAGCTCCTCCTCGCACTTCACCTGCGCAACGTATCACACAGCATCCATCAGCAGCAATTCATCAGATGTAGGAGCATCAGCAGGTTCAGCTTGTTCTGATTAACATTGGCATAGGAACAATTGCTTACCTTGGCGGTCCAGCATTTGCCCTCCCCGTTGTGGATGGCATCCACAAAGCCAGTGTAGTTCCAGTTCTTGATGACATTGTAAGGTCCGTCGTGGATCTCCACCTCGATGGTGTACCCACCATTGTTGATCAGGAATATTATGCTGTTCTGAGCGCACCGCAGCATCGTTGACACATCCTGTGCTGTCACCTGCAGAAAGTTACCCCAAGATGGCATTAGAAACGCACCATCAACCACCAAATTGCAGCAGATCGCAACATATTTGATCAAGCGATCTCACAGTACTTCACCTGGAAGCTCCCATCACCAATGCAGGCAATCACACGCTTGTCGTTAGCCCCCTGGGCATATCCGAGCAATGCCCCCACTGACCATCCAATTGAACCATACTGCATTTGGAATTCATACCTGCAGTGTGCACACAGCCCTGCTCAGTACAAGGCAAAGAACAAAGAAACACTATTACAACAGTGTAGAGTCAGAATGCTCACCCGCAGCCCTCGGGCAGCTTCAACTTCTGGCAGTTGAACCAGGAGTCACCAGTCTCAGCGATCACCGCACTGTTACCTGTCAGCATCTTCTGGATGTGCTTGAAGAGCACATTGACACGCAGCGGCTCGTTTGGCTCACTCTCCAGCGGCTGACCCTCAGGCACAAAGATCCTCTTGTAGTTCTCGTAGGCGGTGGTGTTCTTATTAAGCCGCTTAGCCAATTCAGTCAAGAATTCCTTCATCATGACGCATCCAAATGCTGGGCCATTCCCGACAATTACACGTTCAGGCTGCACGATGATGGCCTTGTCCTTCTTGAGGAGGAAAGAGTAGCCAACAGAGCTGTAGTCATTGAAAATGGGGCCTGCAAAGAGGTAGGCGTCGGCCGACTCCACTATCTCGGCGCAGAAGGCAGTGCTGACGGCGCCCCAGTAAGTGCCAATGAAGTGGGGGTGCGTCTCTGGCACAAGGCCCTTGGCCGAAGGCATTACTGCGTAGGCGTAGCCACTGGCATCTACAAGATCGACAAAGGCCTTTCCAGCTTTCGCCACGCGCAATTTGGGGCCGCCCACGAGCACGGGCTTCACCGCCTTGTTTAGAAACTCAACGGCAGCCTCCACTGCAGCCTCTAGCCCCATCTTGTTGCTCAGTCTGCATTGTCACAACAGCTCAATTCATCAGATGACTTCAAAAGGAATAAAATTGCAGTGCAATATGACACCACTCGATTTAATTCATCAGATGGCTATAGCATCAAATTGCAGTGCAATATTACAACGGACTCAATTCATCAGATGGCTTCAAATAGTATCAATTTACACTATCTCAATACTACTGATCTAACCAAGCACTTTTTGGTGGGTGAAGAAATCTTATGATCACGGCAGATAGCACTTGAATCAAGACATAATAGCGTAGCAATTGCTGGAGATTTTGGGGGAAATGTTTCATGATCCAAGAAAATCCTGTGAACCAAAAGGAGAGAAGGGCACCTGGGGGCGAGGAAGAAGGGGACGGGGTCGCGGCTAAAGGTGGGGTGAGGTAGTCCGGGGAGGTTGCAGCTGATGCTGAGGTACACCGGCTTGCTCTCCCTCAACGCGGTCGCGATGGCCGTGTCGATCTGCTCGTGCGCGTCGTCCAGATTGGTCACCACCGCCTGAATCCACCAACAAGCAAATCAGCCAATCAGACCAAGAACCGCCCGATGGAACCCAAGAAATTAAAGAAAGCCAAGAAGACGCAATGGGGCACGTACCTGGTGGCAAGTGACGGTCTGGAAACAGCGGAGCTCCTGTGAGAAGTCCGGGAGGCCGATGGTATGGTGGAGGATGCGGTTGGTGCCGTAGTCGTTGGAGTTGGGCCCGCCGGCGATGCAGATGACCGGCAGGTTCTCGCTGTAGGCGCCGGCGATGGCGTTGAGCACGCTGAGGCCGCCGACGGTGAACGTGACGGCGCAGGCGCCCACGCCGCGCGCGCGGGCGTACCCGTCGGCCGCGTACCCGGCGTTGAGCTCGTTGCAGCAGCCGACGAGGCGCAGGCCGGGCTCGGCGATCAGGTGGTCGAGCAGCGTCAGATTGAAGTCCCCGGGGACGGCGAACACGTCGCTGACGCCCACCTGCACCAGCCGCCGCGCCAGGTGCCGCCCCAGCGACGCCTCGCCGGCGGACACGGCCGCCGGCGCGGGGCACGACGACGTCATCGGGCACCCCGGCGCCGACGCCGGGCAGCCCATCGCGCCGTTGTCCGCCGCCCGCGACGGCCCGTCCACGGATCCGACATGGGTGTCCATCAAGGTCCGATAAGCCGCAGGCGAAGCCCAAGGAGCGCTAGTGGAGTGCGAGGCTGGGGAGTAGCGAAGAGCGAATATAATACACCTTCCTAGAGTTTTTTTTGGTAGTTTTTGCTTTGACGTGTGCTGGTCTTGGGTGGATTCGACGATCCGAGGCAGGTGACCCTTTATATAGCGGTGGCACACGACTTGAGACTTCCGTATAAGACGGGGGTGTTCGTGCCAAACTTGATCCTTTCGCTCAAAACCACGGGCCGCGGTGGTAAGGCCAACCAGATCCACATGTCTGCTGCACAAGCCGGTATCTGTCAGGACGGACGGGTTTGCGGCCGGTCAGTATGGGTATGTTCGGTGGTTTGTGCTGGTACAGGCGCGAGATGGTTTAAGGAAAAAATATTATTAATATGTTTGGTTATTTAAATAAAACTATTTTATTTGTAAAAAAAATAAAACCACGTTCCGGACACCTTTAATATAGGACCATCCTATTCCATTAACCAATTGCACCTTAGACTCTGGTATACAAGGATGGTTTCATCGTGGGAGGGGCGCGTGTGCGGTGGGTGGTTTTTTGGTTTGGAGCGCAAGTCGCGGTTTTGGTTTTTGTTTGCTGCGCGACGTGGACGTGGGTTGTACTCGGTTCAGCAGGGGGATGAGAACCTACCTGGCTTTTGTGAATTTGTGATAGGCGCTGTTAGGGAATCTAGGACTAGGTTTGAAATCTTGATTTATGATGGACATCTTACTATTATATTATAAATAAAGAGTATTATTGTCTGTTTTGTATACAAAATCAGACAGAAAGCAATAAAGAAATACCAGGAGTTCTCTCTATTTTTCTGTGTTTCAATCTACTAGTTATGTGATTGATCAGGTTTTTGCATAAGCAGAAGAATCGATCGGACTGGTCGCCAGCAATAGTTCCTCAAAACGTTATCAGCACGAATCACTCCGGTGAATTGAAAGGTAATCATCGAAGCATTAGTAGATTGAATTGCATGTATCTAGATCGCTCTAAATTTGCAGATTTCACTTTCTAGATTATTTTTCTACGGTGCAAATCCGCTCTAATCTACCGCGAGCAGACTTGAAGTCGCCGGCACAATGTCAATCGGTATATTACATGAAAGAGTAGATGATGAATGAGCTGTAGATTGAAAACAAAAAAAGAAGAGAAAAGGGGAAATTACGCACAGCCAGCCCCCGTACGGCCGCCGTGCGTGAATCTAGCCGCCGGCCTCTCCTCGCTCGCTGGCCGCCCGCTTGCCGCCGGCGTCGCCCCGCACGCGCCGTCGATGGGGAAGAAACAATCGTTGTCGAGCTGCAAGGGGAGAGAGACTGATTAGACTGGCTACGAGCTTTCTGGGGATATGAGGAGCTTGGGGGAAAGAGGCAATGCCAAGCGGGGTTCGCCTGGAGGTGCTAGCGGCAGTGGCGGCCAAAAGAGCTGCCAGCGGCGGCGATTTTTAACTCGGGGATTGGAGTGGGGAGGAGGGTGAGGTAAGTCTAGCGCTCGACTGGCTTTTATAGCCGCAGAAGGGGCAAGAAGGGGATGGGCGAGGTATGGAGTGGTGGTACATCCTCCTGTGGCTGACTGAGGAGAGGCAGACGTGGCGGGGCTAGCGCTGGCTAGGGCGAACGGAGGGAATGGGCGCTGGGATGGGCTTTATGAGGAGGAATGGCGCACGGGATGGAGCGATGCTGCTCGGCGCTGGCAGCTCGGGTACGGCGACGCGGCGGCGAGGACACGGGCCGGCGCTTACGCATGGCGACGCCACCGGATAGGTGAGAAAGTACACGGCTTCACTGCAGCCAATGAATGCGGCGAGGAGGCCATGTCGGAGTTGGTGAGCAGGGGCGCGGAGAGGACATCGAAACCGGGGGCAGCGTTGGCAGTTGGCCACGACGGCGAATGAGAGGTCGACGTGCGGGGAGTCTACGGCGCGGGGGCGGGGGCCTAGGCCTGGCGGAGGCGATGGTAAGTGCGGCGGAGCTGCCACGGGGAGGTACGGCGCTCGCAAGGACGGGGAAAACCGGGGCTGCGCCGCTGCTTCGGTCAGGGACAGAGAGCGAGCAGAGCAAGCGAGAGAGAGCGCGCGAGGAGGAAGATGATGGAGGGAGCGTCGGGCTGGGCTGGCCGAAGGCCCAGGAGGCGGGGAAGAAAGAAGAAAGAAATGGGTGGGGGAAGAAAAGAAAGGCAGGCCGGGCCGGAGAGAAAGAAAAGAAAGTGGAGAGGAGGCTGGCCCACCAGGGAAAGAGAGGTAAAAATGAATTTTTCTTGTGCTTAGCTAGAGGAGAAAAAAAAGAAAATAGCAATGCAAAAGAGATTTTTGACCGAACACTTAAACTCAAAATTTAAGTTTTTGGAATCAATTTTAGCAAATAACATCATCTTACCAAGCAAAGTAACAAACATGAAAATGGGATGTTACAGCCGGCCCCTCGGCCCAGGCATGGCACGGTTCACCGGACCGTGCCGGTATGGCCCACGAGTTAGATGGGTTGTGCTGTGCTTCGGCCGGTCAACAGTGATAGGCCATGGGCTGACACGTCAAGGCCCGGTCCATTGGACAGCTCTACCCTGCACTTCCCCCTCAGCTCATTGCTACAGAATCATGAACCTCCATGCTCGTCGTCACCTGATCCGGCCGCGGGCGGCTGCGCCCCTGCTCACGTCGACGTCCCCGGTTGTGAGTGATTCTGCAGCTGGTGAGACACCCCTTTCCTCCTCCACATACTCTTATCACATCTCTCCCCATCTTTGAGCTCTCCTACCACTCCCTCTTCTACATCTTTTTTCCCATGCCCCCATCTACCTTCCCGTCCCAATTCCCCATCCCGATCTGTGTGTGGAAATTGGAGTTGGCCTTAGATTACACTGCCTTCTATGCAAGCTATTTATCTTAGTTGATTTTTTTTGTATGCCTTCATATTCCCTTGTAACTTACTTTTGTATTGCTCTTTTGTACTAGAGAAGTTTTGCGTATGTATTATCCATTCTGTCGTTAGTGTTCTTAATAATTTTGTTGTGCTTAAATTTTATGTGTTGCTTCACTCTTTCCATGTATTAATAATTTAATTTTGTTGCATTGTCTCTTTCCTTCTTCGTTTATTTAGTTGGTCAGTGCCACGCTCATACATTATTCTGTGTGAGAAAAATGATTCATCTTGCTCAATGCCATGCCCTGCAATAACATAAATTGTTAGCTCAGTTTTGAATGGTTCTGTTGATTATGGCTATAATGCAAATATTAATCAGGATGGGATTCAACTTTGATGCATTGTTGATGCCAAACGCATAAATGAGTGTATCTAACTATAGGCTTTGCAATTTTGTAGTGGTCTCTAAATGTGCTCATTTCTCTGGACTTCTGGAATGTAGGCTTTGCAATTTTGTGTTGCATCCTGTATTCCTGCTGGGATCTTTGGAAACCAACAAATGGAAATTGATTTCAGGGTGCTTGCTAGATCAAGATGTGTTTATGGATGAATAATTTCTATTGCGCGATTGGACCTGGAAACTGGGAAGAAGCCAGGTACTATTCTGAAGTGATGTATATATATGTCTGCAAGGAGACAAGGTGCTTATTATGACCGCTGCTGAAAATAGTAGATGCTGATCCCTGCTCATCTTCGAAGGAGATACCAAAATGCCAGTTTTTCGTTTATGAATTGTGTTAACTGTATCATCTGAATGAGTACTACTATTTTGAGAATTTATAGTATCAATGAGGACTGTGTGTTTTGGTTTTAGTTCTATAGTAAAATTGGGACGGGGTTATGTCTATCTAAAAAAAAGGGTCATCCATGTGACATTAGTTCTTTGTGTCACGTAATTTGGCTTCTGTTGAGATGTGCCAGTATTGTACATTCTTACTGTTCATCATCTTTTCTTTTAATCTCTGATGTTTAAACGAGGCGCTGTGTTGTACCCGCACCCATGCGCGGGCCTTTCCATCTAGTAATAATAAATAAACGCGTCCACTACTCGTACACTGATCGCATGCGTGAGAGGGGTGGGTGGGAACACGATTACCCACCGACTGCACGGAGAAAGCAGCAGCTAGCGCGAAACAGCGTCGCCCTATGTAAAGCCCGAAACCTCTCACCGGTTTTGCCTTGAGCTTGAAGCCTCGCATGCTTCGCTCTGAGAGCGGAGTCGCACCAGCAGCGCGCAGCCGCCTGCCAGAAAACGACTCGGGCGTTGTCACGATCTGTACGTAGTCGGCGTCGTTATATGTGTGACCAAAATGGCACTTTGCTTAATTCTTCTTAGGAAAAATTCCATATAACATCAGGAACTTTGATTAAAAGTCCGTCCAGCAACTATGAGATAAGGTGTTTGGCCTTTCAAACTTTGCAATATGGTTCAAATAATATCTTGATCCAGTTTTCACATAGTAGTATTGACTGCGTGGCATGATAAGTGCACAGTTTTTCCACATAAGATGACATGCTGACCATTTAGCTGAATGATAGATAAGACTCACTTGAGTTTTTCCCCTACCAAGCTTCCATGTGGTTCCATAGCCGCCGCCCTTTATAGCTCCCTCTCTATTTGGATTGAGAGAGAAGCCTCAACGGGTTCCACCTGCCATTCACCAAAACTTAGTCAGCGTACTATCCTATATAGCAAAAATCGTTTACTCATCACGTCACGTGGGCAATACCACCATATAAAACCAGATCATGATGTTATTTGAATCAGATTGCAAAGTTCAGGAGATCAAATATCTAGTTTCATAGTTTATGATACTGAATGGACTTTTGAGCAAAATTCAAAGTGTTATATAGGCTACTTCCTTCTTTTTAAAAATCCCCTTTTCAAACATGATCCACGATGCAGAAATAAAATACAGCGTGATTTATAAAGTTTTAGTCAGTGCTCCGTGATCCGTCATGTACGAGCTGATCGCTTCAGCTTTTTGCCAGCAAAGTGATCAATCAATGAAGGGTGTGGTCCGCCACAAACAAAACAAATGATCAGCCAAGCGGTTGTGTGCCTGTGCCCAGTTGCCCCCTCGCCGTCGCCGTCGTGCGACTGAAACGAGTCAAACGTCAAACCCAGTGGGCTCGGCTCGATCGTTGGGCGTAAACCGGAGTCGGCTCGTACCGCTACAAGTATAACGCATCGATATACTAATATACATGGTCGCATTCTTTCGACCGACCTTTTCCAGCTCGATCTGGATAGGCTGGTTGCCGCTGGGCAATGCAGGCGGAGCCTAAAGGAGTCAAATTAAACAGAAGCGTAGCTGCGTCACGCAGTTCGTGGCTCCCATGGTTTTTGATAATGATACGGTTAGGACGCAAGATACGAGAGTTTCATTCGTACGCCTACATGTACCGTTCACCTGGGCGAAAAAAACAAAAGCCTTATCCGCTTAACTCATCCAACCATTCGTCTTCATTCGTCACTAACTCCTCACTACTGCATCATCTTTTACACTTGCTCTCGCTCTCTCTCTCTCTCTCTCTCTGCACTTAACCCACCAGACCAGCAAGCTTCGATCCAGCTGCTGCCGTTGACAAGTTCTGACCTTACTCCGCTCTGGCTTTTGCCCCAGTATCACAAGCTCCGGCACCCACCACCAATCTGAGATCACGGTGCCCCGGCTCGTACATACGCCATCAGGACGAGGGTGACCTTTCCTCTCGGCGTCGAATCCACACCGCGCACGCTACCTTCCTATCACCCTCCGCCATCGCACTTGAGGCCTCATCGCTGCCTATCATGAAAGTTAGTTGTTATTTTAGTTACAATATTTTAATTTTATATGTATAATAATTAGTAACAACTAATGCAACATTGATGGTGATTAAAATTGCTATACAGATGGCTTAAAAATGTTACATTAGAGAGTTTGATGGGAATATTTTCATCGAACGTATAGACGCTAACAACACCTATGATTTTTTTTGACCCAAGATGGATGCTGCTGTACTAAGGCCATGTTTGGATCCCATGGTCTAAAGTTTAGTTGTCTAAAGTTTTGGACTAAACTTTAGTTAGCTAAACTTTAGCCACTAAAATTTAGTCGAAGGTCCTGTTTGGATCCTGTACTAATGGATAGGACTAAAGTTTTAAAAAGACCATACTACCTCTCCTCGTTTCGTGCGTCAGCCATTAAATGGGAGGTGAGAGACCAACATGCATGGGTAAACACGTCTTTGTGCCTAAGAACCCAAAACTTTAGACCACTTTAGTTCACTTTGGTGGACTAATGGTCTAAAGTGTTTTTTAGGGGTTAACTAAAGTTTAGATCTAACTTTAGACCTAAACTTTAGTAACTAAATTTTAGATGGAGGGATCCATACAGGACCTAAATGAATCATATCCGGATTTCCTCGCCAATCACTCACTCAGCCCTAGGCAATGTTCTCGTCGGGCCATGCGGCAAAGTGCAAACCGCGAACTTCTCACGGCCGAAATCCAGGCACTGAGACGGCGGATGGGGTGCTTAAAAGGGAGGCCCAAAAAGGCAAAACTCCGCGGTCCCGAACGTTTCGGCCCAGCCACGATCCCCGCTCCTACCCACCGAACCTTGGTTGGGGACGAAGCTGCAGTCATGGACGGGCTTCATCGTAGTAGTGAATTCTCTCTCTCTCTCTCTCTCTCTCTCTCTCTCGATTGGAATCTCTCTATTTTGCTGCACGTTTTTACAACATCGATATATATTCTTATGGTTTGCTTAAAAACCGGTACGAATCTAGGCTTGTTTACAATGACTTTTGGTTTCTATTTTCTAGCCTCTAGAAGCCGTTTTGATCATTTGCTTCTTTTTCTTTTTCTTTGTATTGTCTACAAGGTATAACAACTTTTTTAATTTTTCCTTTTTCTTTAATTAAATCCCTTAGTCATAAAGCTACAAAAACCACAGTTAAAAACTATCAACAAATTCCATTTTGAACAGGACCTTAGCCACAAAAAATTCTATTTGTATCATAGTGACATAGGATGATTCATGTAACGCAATTAGAAGCTGACATAGAGTGGTAGCTGGTACTGTAGCAATAATGTAGCGCATACTGCACCACGTAAAAACACGGGCACTACATTGCTGCTATAGTACTTACGTGCCACGAGTCAATCTCCGGTTGGCTTTTTATATAAACTAGATTGTGCTGATACAATAGAATTTTTCCTTAGCCACGTTTGGATCAGCTGAAACAAACGTTAGAACTTCGAACCATGGAGACGTTTCGCTCCTAGAGACGGCAGCTGTCAGTAAGTACTAACAGCCATGCCACTGACCACGGCGGCGCGGAGGAAACGGCAGTGCAGGGGGCTCGGGCGGTGGGTGCGTCAGGTAATGGCCGGCCGGCGACAGGTCCTGTTCGGCGAGCGATATTACTCCCATTATATTTGTCGCTAGGCCCAGCCGCCAGCCCGCCAGCGGAGGTCACCAAACCGGCCTCGCCTTCATTAAGGTCAACAACACCTACACACTAACACACACTTGTCCAACATTAACAAAATCGACACACGCTAGCAGTCCAATTAGACCTACTCCTCTCGAGTCTAAATTTTCATTTTGTTTGGACAGACCGTCTAGTTAGAATGGCAAGGCATCCGTCTGGATTGCTCTTGTTGAGACTCGAAACCAGAGTTCGAAAATTTGGAATTATATGCCGTCTGGATTTTAGTAATGAAGGTTGTGCAATTGATTTTCTGTTTGAGGGGTACTTGTTGCGGAGTTTTTTTGGTTTGTTTGGTCAAACAAAAGTCTTGGTCGCCGTAGGAGCGGCCAAACAACCTGCAACAAAAGGGAAAAGCTGGATCAAGAAGAAAAAATGACAGGATAAAACATTAATTTAGAATCGAAGAACAGTAGGTAGGATGCATAACTGGCAAGCAAAATAAACTGCTTGGGTCCAACAGCGTATCTGGGGTTCTTTTAAAGGCCATGGTTGTGTAGGCTCCATTTAACATTCATCATTCAGCATTTGAGTATTTGCGAAGCAAAGTAGGTTTGTTCAACAAATTGGTTTTACAAAAGTATCTTATTCTTAACAAGCCCTTTGAAAACATAAGACTCTAGTTTCCAGGCATAGTATAGTAAAACAATTTCTATACCACCTAAATAGCACGATAGCAACTGTAAAACAAGATCTTTTTGTGCTCTAAATCGTGTGATAGATAACTCACCGAAAGAAGCAGGATTTTTTTAAAATAATTCTTTTTTATTCAAAAATATAAAATTTTATCCGCATTTTTTTTACAAAAGAAAATCCTATAGCCCAGCCGTTGGGCGACTGGACCCTGTCGCTCAATGGCCGAGCGACACGCAGACAATAGCTCTACTATTGGGCGACAGAGATGTAGTCGTCCAACGGTTGGATGACAGGCGATGTCTCCCAACCGTTTGGTGACAGCACCTCTTGTCGCCCAACGGTTTGGCGATTGCAGCCCAGAGTAAATAATCTATTTTTTATTTGGATATGAGATTGGACAACGTCTGTTGATGGTGTTATTAAACTATAAAGTAGTGCTATATGATAGTTAAGAATATTTTAGGTAGTCCGTTATATGTCATATGGCAAAGAAGTTAGCGTTTGAGGTCTTAATTTGTAAATAAATATAGTAGAGTTTGAGTATCAATTTCATTGTCACAGTTCAGAATTCTTGGATGAGAAAAAAATATAATGCATACAAATCGTCCTGTACAGTGCGAATACTCTAGAAGGTATAAGAGTGATGTTCCGACCAAAGATTAGTTGGGAGACAAGGAACGTGTAATATATTGGAGTCCCTGAAGCGACGTGCATACGATGTGGTTAAATGGCATAGTGATTCCAGTAATTGCTTAAGTAAAAATTGATACTACTATGGTACACTGTGACAGAAGCATCAGACTAATGCTAAAATACATTTATGTGCATACAGGAACAATATGGCCAACAGGGGTTGCTACGGAATGCCTCGAACTATTGTGTGAATCGCGACTATTTACCCTTCCTTGCGAGCTCGACGTTGTACTCCTCACCTGTCGCCCTCGCCTTGGTCGCCAGTTCGTGCTTTCTCTCGCGCTCCTCCTCGCGAGCCTCATGCTCCCTATTCCTGCTTGTCTCGAGATGAACCTACATCTTCCGTCGGATATGGTCGCTATGCTTTTCGTTGCGGCGGTGCTCCTCCATTCTCTCGCTGTGGGTCTTGACATCCCACTCCTCGCAGTCAAAATGCCACTGGTTGTGCGGGTAGATCTCTCGATCGATCCAATTGCGGTAGGCATATAGCGGATCCAGAGACTACGAGTATATGAGAAAGGATATTAGTGCGTAGTTGTGGAGAGAAATGTTACAAGAATAAGTTGTAGCATGTCCTTATCGGCTGTCAGTAGCGGCTCGTGTCCCAACGGTGATTGTGATACTCCTATGCATAGTTTGCACAACTCTAGTAGAGCATGCCAAGGCTGAGTCATTGCTTCGACTTGAAGAACTTGTATCCGTTTGTGCACCAACAAAGGGACACATCTCCCCCTCGGGCCCATCACATATACCGTGTGCGACTGACCCTTCTCTGTCTTCGCCTGCATATACACTGTAATTTTTGAGCAGTACAATGTTTGTGGGTTGGCGGTATGAAGTGCGTCATTTGCACGCCTCTTTCTGAAATAACCGATTGTGCTGTGCAGAACATCTTTCACGATGGCAACAAGGGCTAAGAATGAAGGCCCCTAAGAACCCAGTTGTACACGTCCTCAAGGTTAGTGGTTATTATACCGTACCTTACGCTGTCCGTGTCATGCAGCAGGGACCACTTCTCTAATGGCTCTGCCTCGATCCAGTGGGAGAAACACTTGATGTTCCTCGAGGTCCTCCTCCTCTTCGGACTAGCAGGTTTAGGCTCTACTAGTGGTGTGAGCGTTCAGGTTGTGCTGCCCTAGGAATGGGGTGGTCCCTTGTTCCTCTCATCGACGTGCTTCCTATTGTGCTCATCCAACAGCGTCCATAGAGCGTCAAATTTGTGTTGCTGGTTCTGCATAGCCAACCTCTTGAATAGCTTCGTTATCAGTTGCTTCAAGAACTACTTGAAGAAGTTGGCTCCTAGGTAGCGAATGCACCATCTGTTTCTCATTTCCGGCTAAGGGAACGACTCAATGGGGGGTCTTGCTAAAGTTTTCTTATGGGCTTCAACATCCCGACATGATGATCATGGATTATTCACACACTACGACGAGCTCCAACAACTCCCTCCCTCAAATGTCGAAGGAACCACAACCAGTTATCGTAATTTTCACTTTCGATGAATGCGATGGCCAATGGCAAAATTTGATTATTGCCATCAACGCCAATGGGCATAAGGATCTGACCCTTGTATTTCTCGGTCAAAAAGTTCCCATCAATTGAGACGACGGGCAGCATATGCCTGAAAGCCTTGATGCAGGCACCAAAGATTAAGAAGGCCCTCTGCAATACCGTAAAACCTGGTGGCGTTGTAGATGGCTTGTCCTTCATAGCAGTGTACATGTACGGTTTTCTGTCCTGCAGCACCTGGAGTATATGAGGAAGGTTGTCACTCGCCGCCTTGAAAGACCTGAACAATTTTTCCAAAACCTTCTCCTTCGCACGTCACACCTTCGCGTAGCTAATTTTGTACTTGAATTTCTTCTCAACAGCCACCATGATGTGATTGGCCTCCATGTCCTTCTCTACTATCTCTCCATACATCAAATTGACTATAAAGATAGACATTAGGTTACGATGTCTCAGCAAAACACTACTGAGTACATAGGAGTGCAGCTCCACCTTCGAGATAATCCAGTGAATCTCATACTTTGGTCTATATGCGTGCACCCGTCAAGGACAACCGACCTACTCGTACTTGATGGTGTACTACTCCTAGCTAGATTTGACGACCTAAAACATTCGTTGCATGGACAGGGCCCACAACTTACTAGCATACTGCAAGGATGCCTTGTTAGCAAACATTGAGTGCAACCAAATCTCTGTGCCATAGTACTCCCATGGTGATTCGTGCTAGTCATGCACAACAACACCCTCAACGTCAAACCTGTTCCATTCCTAGGGATAGGAGCTTCGCCCTCATCGGAACTGTCTTTGTCGTCTTCTTATACAACTTCCTCTTCAGTCTAGGCCATCTAGTCATCGCTCTGCATTAGATACACTATGTACTCTATATGCTCCCCTTTATCAGCTTGTCCTGTAGGCTCAACATGCAGTGACTGATCATCCTCTTCTACATCTACCGCGTCGGCCTCATCACGAGCAACATCTTCCGCACCCTCCGTAACACCGGCCTCTGGGTCCTCTTCTTCATCAATATGCTGGGCGTCTGAGCTGCTCCCACCACCCGGATGATATCCGTTGGTAGGGCTTTGTACAGCTTCTTTTGGGCATGGTTGCACAAGAAGCACACACTCGTATCCACGGCGCTGGCAGCCTTCTAGAAATCCCTTCTACACAAGCGTGCGCATCAATCTTCTCAACTCCCATCTAATATGCATAGGAGACCAGCTCTAAAGCCCTTGTATGATGATACTACACACCTCAAGGTCCAAGGAGAAGCTGTGGGTGAGTCAGTACATCACATCTGCAATTCGTGCATTCTCGTCGTTCGGGTGTACTAGAGCGACCTGCAAAAAACTGCTCAAGTCAACACCGTACAGACCTTCACGAATGGTGCCAACACCGTAATATACTTTCAATCTAGTGGGTACCAGCATGGTGATGTCTGACTATAAATATTTTTAATATTGCAACTAGTCAAATCGCATCACACGTTATGGAAGTATTGATGCATTGTAATTTACATTTTCATGGTCGTTCGCCTATCGTGGACAACTACACTACCGCATGGTTAAGGCGTCGTTCATTCCCTAACGTAGAGGCCACAATGAACGTGCATGCCTCTTCATATCGGTTAATTTCCCTTATAGTGTAACCCTTCCATTGCCCATGGAAACATTCTTGTATTGTTTTTTCTTTCATTTCTTCAAATTAAAAGGTTTCGTTTTAATTTACGGGGACATATAATATGCTACGTTAGGGTGGCTTACTGACAAACCTCCCGTCGATTAAAGCTAGTTACTGCATTTAAATTGCATTTAAATTTGGATTTTCTATTGTACCCATCGTTTATTATTATTTTACTGATGTGGGCTTATCAATTGAGTGCATTGCATATTTTGTTGTTCTTGGCCAGGTACTGTTTATGCATGCATCTATATACTTGTATTTATGTCAATATATTTACATATACCTCATATAATTTCATGTGTGTGTGCATATATTTATAAATATATAACATATTGATTTCATCCCTCGCCCGACCCATTAGTCTTAGCCCACTACCGGCCCACTCTCTCTCTTCCCCTTTACCTATCTCAGCCCCTCCTCATTGCACCAATATCGCTCTCTTTCCTTTGCTCTAATACGCATCGACTCCCTATCTGCTCCTACACAAACCGACGCTGCTCTTCTCTCTCTACTCAACCTCTATCCTACGCTAAATAATTCTTAATAGGTTTGGAGAATTTAAATGACACTAACAAAATTAATCAAGTATGCGGCATACTGATTTAAATTGCAACATACCAGTTTTAATGGTACGCGTGAATTTTCAATGTACTTACGACATTCCTAATTAATTATAAATGTTGTCTACTAACCTTTTGCATTTTAACGTTACTACCAAAAATTTTCACAGTACTCTAACATGTCACGGGATCCTCACAGTTAAATATTCGCAATAAAATAAATTAATTATATACATGCTTATCCGCTCTTTTATTTTCTTTCTCCTCTCTTCTTACTTTTCTTTCCAACCATCTAATCGAAATTATACTATTTTTTCTCTAACCATAATTTCTACGGATGCTAGTTATAATATTTTTTTACACCAAACAAACTATTTACTTACTGCAAAAATATAGACTAAAAGATAAAAAATTTTACCTTACGGATGAATCGCTCATCGCAGAAAATAGCTGACCCCCTTCTCCTTCTCCCTCTCCTCTTCTCCCTCTCTTTCTGTTCTTGTGCTCGGCCGGCAGTCGCTCAAGCGCGCGGCTTATAAAGCTCATCCAGTCGCCAAATGGTTGGGCGACTGGAGGGTGCTATCGCCGAACGGTTGGGCGACTGGAGGGTGCTGTCACCAAACGATTGGGCGACAACACTTATTGTCCAACTGTTAGGCTACGGCATTTATGTGGTCCAATGATTAGGTGACTATCTGTGTGCCGCTCGGCCGTTAGACGACAAGAGTTACTTCTGTAAAAAAAATAAAAATATAGGTATAATTTTGTATTTCTAAATAAAAAAGAATTATTTTAAAAAATCAATAAGCAGGTGTGCATATGCCACTCAAGGGTGTCAGTTTTCGTGAAGAAATCTGGTCTATTTTTGTACCGCTGACAACGATGCACCAGTAGTCGAGTACAAACGTCGGATCAAGCACCGCCCAAACTTCACCAGAAAAGCTTGATGCTGGTGCGCACATTGCCAATATTTCTACACGGGTTGCCATCCTAAGTACAATGCAGCAATGCCAATTGCTAGAGTATGGTGATCATTTGGGTTTTTTTTGTGGCTTATGGCTGAAAAGCACTGTAACTGGCTGAAAAAACACTGTAGCTGACAGAGGCTTATTTAGCATAATTAAATTTAAAAAAATTAAAAATATGTTAGCCCATTACATACAATACAAACAAATACGGGAAAAAGAACCGGCAAAAAAGCTCAACAAAAAGTCAAAAGTTCAGAAAAAGACGAAATTTATGAATAGTGGAAAATAAGCCAGAAGCTAAAAGCTGAAGCCAAAACGATCACAGCAGTACCGAGGAAAGTATCAAGTTGCCTTCAATGATGTAATTATGTTTTGGTAAAACGTTTGTTAAAGGAAGGAAAACCTGTCACTTTATATGGATGATGGAGAGGCTGAATCATCTCTGGACGAATGAATATACTCCATCTTAGCGTGCAAAACACCTTCAAAATGTGTCGGTAATTATTAACTGTCGATTTCAGATGAATTAAATACAGGGATGAAAGCATTAAGTAGGATGAGGGTTCAAAAAACTGACGGTTATCGACCAGTAACTAGATTTACCTGTGAGAACCGGTAAAATAAACCCCGACCGGGTTACTTTTAGATCTAATGTATTTCCTATGTTAGTTTAAGATCTTTTAAGTCTTTTTGGTGCTAAATTACCTATTATATAAGCTAAATATGCTTTAATTATTGTACTCCCAACTTGATTTTTTATTTTTAGCAGTTTTCCCGGTTTGTTAGTAGTTTTTCCAGTTTTTAAAGAGGGTTTTCTAGTTACCGAAATGGTTACCGATTTTTAAATCACCTAAAATTCAAATTTTGATTCACGAATTTTAAACGGTTTTTCGGGGTTTTCAGTAACCGACCAGTTATCGGTACCATCCGACGGCTAGGATTCCTTTCTGGTACCAGGTTTTTGAACCTTGAGTAGGACCATTTTTTTTGTCGGCATTTCATAGCTGAAAAGTCGAGAGAAAACGATGCTTACCCTGGTTGAAATTGGCCTTGGATTAATCATCAATGTGCCAAGTTTTTCTGTAGCTTGCATTGGGAATAATTGGAAATGATCACTCCTCCCAGGTACAGATGTGCAATACCTCCAATTGGACGACTTTAGCTCCTCACATTTATGAATGCCGCTGTCGGTATACCATTAAGCACAGGGGAACATGCAATCAGGCCATCAGGGGGCCCATCCACAGATCCTGATGAAGCATCTTTCACAGTTCATGAACCACACTGCAAAAATGAAGTAGTTCCATCAATCAAGTGCTGGAAAATTTTTGGTGAAAACATATGGAACTCCTGCTGCTACATTTGGCGTTCTATAAAAATCACATGCAATCCAAGCGTGGAAGTTGCGACGATGAAATCAATAACTCCTTCAATGTGGCAGCAATTCCCCACGCATCAGGCAACTTCAAATTATAACCTGTACCTCACATTACAGAGGGCTACTTCTTGATGTCAGCTTACTATTTTCTATCTTTACACTATACTACTATATTCTCGCTGTGTTGTCATCTTTGATAACAGTTTCAGAATAATACTTAGGGACTCCTTTTTCTAAACCTATTGGTATGTCAACGACGGCGTTCTGCTATCGCCTATATTAGGTGACATAAACAGACGTCCAACGTGTTCAGAACTTCAGATACATGTTCAAAAACTTCATTTGAAATCTTCAGAAATCAGAAGCATTACTTCCACAAGATTTGCACTTACTGCAATTACAATTACAATTCAGAAACTAGAACATTATTTCCACAAGGCTTGCACTTACTGCAATAACAATTATATTTCAGAAATCAGAAACATTACTTCCACACGGCTTGCGGTCACTGCAATAAGAGCTACAATTCGAAGGAATGGAACATCTTTGTGTGTTTTAGAAGGTACTGCAATAAGAGCTACAATTCGAAGGAATGGAACATCTTTGTGTGTTTTAGAAGGTAAGCACATTCATATTTCCTTTTTCTTTTTTTTCTTTTCTTTGGTTGGCTTTCCCTTTATTTCTTTTTCTTCCTCTACTTTTGAATTTTTCACTTGGTCTTATTAGACAAAGAAGTCGTCCTCGCTGGTAAAGGAGTTCCATCTGAGTTCCTTTTACACATCTTGAGCCAGAAGAAAGCTTATAATCAAGCTTTGCACGCAGAAGAAATCAACCATGAAACAGGAAAGCAACATATTTTCAGAAAGAAAAGGAGCGACCAAACCAATTTTGCCTCTTGGTTAGAATAGAATAGCACATCGACCGGTTAAGGTAAAATCTCAAAAATACCTGCCCAGAGAACTGAAATCCAACTTGATCCAGGAAAACAGGTAGCGGCAATTTAGTTCAATGATAGAATTGGCACATAGTAAAAAAAGGAGAAAAAACACGTAAGCATGTATGACTGGATTTTTTTAGTGAAGTTCCACTGACAAGACAGCAACCCCATAGCAATCACTTTAAGGACAAGCAATTAGCCTAGCAACACCTCCTACCTAACTTAATGCTCCACCAGTTCTTGCTTGCACATTTGTAAGTTTCTCTTGCCTAGGCTCAACACAATTGTACAGAACCTCACTTTAAAACATCTCCTTTAATGCTCCGTAGAATTATATGAGTGAGGAAGTAGGAGACATATATAGACTATAAGAGAGAAATCAGTACCACCATACTGAAAGATCATCTCCTCCGATGAAGAAGAGATGATGAGGGAGGGAGATGCATGTGTTGCGCTTCTGAGAAGCAAGCTCCATGGCCTGCTCGAGAGGAACCGCACTCTGGAAGAGGAGAACAAGCAACTGAGACATCAAGTCAGCCGTCTAAAAGGCCAAGTCTCCTCACTCGAAGGGCAGGATACTGATAGAAAGATGCTGTGGAAGAAGCTGGAGAATTCTGCCACCAGCAACAACTACTCCAAGGAAAAGCAGTTTGTTCACAACAATGATGATCCAAAGGAAGCCATGGATCTGAACAACTCGGCATGTTACAGTAGGCAGCAGTTCTCCAGGACACCGCTAGTGAGAACAAGAGCACCAAGGGTTCCAAATCCACCACCAAGCCCGACATGCATCCAACCGATGGTAAATGCAAGAAAGGAAGGATACATGGCTCCCCCTCCTCCACCGCCACCTCCCCTACCTTCCAGATTGCTGAAGAGCACTAAGGCAGTGCAAAGGGTGCCAGAGGTAGTCGAGTTATACCGGTTGTTAGTAAGAAGAGAAGGCAAAAACGATGCGAAGTCCGGATCTATGGGAATTCCAGTAGCTACTAACAGCCGAGAGATGATCGGTGAGATAGAGAACAGATCAGCTTATGTTTTAGCTGTAAGTGCATATATTTTATATCTTCTTCAAAAGATATACATATAAAACTTTGTTTACTTAGCTGCTAATTCCATTTATCTTTATTTTTAAATCGACACTTGCAAACATGAGCCTGACAATTGCACAATATTTCCTCATACATGTAGTTACCAATTCTGTATAGGATTAGACTCACGTTTTTCACTGAAACAGAGAAATTACTTTCTAAATATTTCTTCCACTTCATACATAAGGAAAATCAGTTTATTTCATAACATATTCCCTCATCATTCAAAACTTATGGATCCATCAAAACATATTGTATCTTCTCTTTACATCTCAAAAACGACTCCCATGTGTTAGTTTGAAAGCATACCACATTTTCTTCTGACAAATTTTGTCCCGTTCCTCCTACAGTTGATAATAGTACATAACTCTTTAGTGGCACCAGTGCTAGTAAATTATGTAATGGTGGATAATTCCTTTCTACAAACAATCTTTTTCATTTATAACATCAGAGTCATCCTTTATTCTTACATTATTTTCTACAGATCAGTGACTTCCTCTCGTAACTGCTTTTCAAAACCAAGCCAAAAATATCCCCTTATAATTTTGGTTCCAACAGATTAAATCAGACGTAGAAAATCAGGGTGAATTCATCAACTTCCTGGCAAGGGAAGTTCAGAATGCAGCATACAAGGAAATAGCCGATGTTGAAGAGTTTGTGAAGTGGCTTGATGGGGAATTATCATACCTGGTAGACGAAAGGGCAGTGCTCAAGCACTTCCCTAACTGGCCTGAGAAAAAATCAGATGCAATGAGAGAAGCAGCATTCACCTATCGGGATCTGAAGAACCTGGAATCAGAAGCATCCTCATTCCACGATGACAGGAGAGTTGCTACACCTATGGCTCTCAAGCGCATGCAAGCTCTACAGGATAAGTGAGTAAATGAGTAGAATGCATTTAACAAAAAGAAAGAATGGTTGCATTCCTAAATTTTGAAGATTATGACATGATTCATACTTTCTCTTTTTGTAGAATTGAACAGGGTATTCACAGTGGTGAAAAAATAAGGGACAGTGCAAGTGGAAGATACAGGGATCTTAAGATCCCGTGGGAATGGATGCTTGACTCAGGAATCATAAGCCAAGTATGTAGTTCCAAACTTCTAATTCCCAGCTTTTCACAGTAGATATATGATAATAACGAAGAGATAATTAACTGCATTTTACAAACTCGTCTTCAACTCGAGCAAACCAACTCTTAGGTGGTACACAGTGGAACTATCCCATTACCCCTTTCCCCCCTGATATATCATAGATGATGTATCCTCTTGCTACGTTAAGCAGCTAAAGACGGCTTCATTGAAGCTTGCAAAAGAATACATGAACCGCATTGTGAATGCACTGAAGTCAGATCCATTTGCAAATGATGAGGAGCTGCTTCTGCAAGGCGTCCGCTTTGCCTTCCGCATACATCAGGTAGTTTTGTCCCAATCATGAATTACTTTGAAATAGTATTGCGAATCGCTACCTACAAACTAATTAACTAATTGCAACAAACTAAATTCGCAGCTTGCGGGTGGCTTTAATGAAGGTTGTCGGAAAGCGTTTCAAGAACTGAAGACATATGCAAGCAAGTCGGAGTGATCTGATGGAGTTTATATGGGTTCAAATAAAAGTCAGTGGGATCAAAATACAAGATTAAGTTTTGCTGAGGTTGGCTCCAAGTCGACTCCACAAGTCATCAAGATAATTTTGTAAACAATTCTATTAAAATTAATTTATTCTGCACCCAAGTTGTTGATCTCTTGGATACAAGTTTAAGCTCTGAAATTCTAAGTTCATCTACACCCCCCCTTAATTTAAGCAAACCTTTCAGGATCATTTCTAAAATGTCATTAGAGGGACTAATTTTCAACTTATTTGCTACTTTGTTTTGCATAGATAAAAAATAGTTTCCTGTGATTATTAGGTGGAAATTTTACCATGAAGTAACAATGTGGAAACAGCATCATATATGAATCACCCTATTATGGGTACATGAAGACAGTAGGTGCCCTTTATTATTCCTAAAGAGTATAGAATCACAATTGTTGGGGCACACTGAATACATTTTTCCCTGTCCCCGAAGATTTTTTTAGGGTTGTTAAAACAAAACAGGCAGATTAGTTTTTCCCCTTGAAAATAAGGCAGATTAGTTTCAAATTTTCCAATATTGGATCGTTTTCCCCAGTATTTTAATTGATGCAGCCCTCATGTGACAACAGATAGCAGTTAAGAATTACTATCACCTCAAATTCTGATAAAATGTGCAAGTGCTCCAGTTGACAAACATCTCCAAATCAGAAACTTTTACAGAAAATATAGAAGGTTGCTTTCATGGGAAAAAACACGGGCACCTATCAACTATGCAGTGCCTACAGCTTCCTAGTGTTAATTGCTGCATATTGAAGTCATCAACGGGCTATAGAATCAGCAATGTCTTCTATAGGGCTCTATCTGTAGGCAACACAAGCACCCACCTAAACACCAAACACCCAATCTTTTGCGCAATCCACAATTGGTGGCCAAGTCCCAATCGAGCGAAGAGCAACCCGACAGAAATGCGCGAGCCATTAGCAAACCAAGAAGGCAGGCATGAATATAGTTACTAGTTGCTTGTAAAATCTACAAGAACTTAACACAGAAGCGAGGGCAAGGAACTACCCCCCAAATACCTGGATCGCGCAGCCCTTCCTGCTGCGAGGAGACGCAAACATTTGCGGCAGAAACAACCTGTGGGTCGGTCCAAATCACAGCGTCTTGCTGCCGCGCGGCAACGCGCAGTCGCCAGTCGCCGACGTTTACCTCCCCGTAGGCTTCGTGGTCGTGGAGACGGCTTGCCACCTCCTCCGGGCGGGCCCACAGGCCAGGGAGACGCTCCAGTCGCGCGCCGTCGCCGTCGCCGCCACGCACCAAACCGAACCACCTGGCCTCCCACGGCGGACGGCGCTCCGGGCCTGCGGTACTGCTCTCATCAAAACATTCGTCACGGACTAGTGGGCCAGAAATGCTTCCGGCCCCACCTGCTGTGTCAGCAGCAGCGTATTCTGCTTCACGCTCCCCTCGCGGCCCCACTTGACAGCCGCACCGCGGAACCCACGATCCCGACGCGCGCGCTTCCTTCCGGCACCTTCCGACTTCTCCCCCTCTCCTCCCCGGCGATGGCGACGGCGGCTAGCTCCGGCGGAATATCCGACCATATTTTCGTCTCTGTCAAGCTGGAGAGCCCCCGTCTACCGGCGCTCGGCCTCGCCCCTCACCTCTTCGGCTCCCACCCCGTCTCCGGCTCGTGGGACCCGTACAAAGCCGTAAGCGTCGAATCCCCTCTAGTTCGCGTGTATGTTTCCCGTGCGGATAGCGACGAGTTTTTTTTTCCGCAGCTGCCGATGGAGCGGGCGGCGGCCTCCGTGTGGGAGTTCAGCTGCGTCCTCCCTTCCCACCACGGTGAGTTGGCTGATTTGATCGTGCTGTTTGATGACTCCTCTGGTTCCGTCATGGTGAGATTTGGGGTGGGACGAGCCGAATTGCTTTGGCGTGCCGTTGGGGTGCGCTGGTTTGAGTGATTGGGTTGGGAATTTTTTTTATTGGGGTTGTCTGTTGTAATGTGTTGATAGTATGGCATGAACCAGTGATTCCTCATTTCTGAAGACAACAATGCAGTACGTGGATTTATACTTTCGAAGTGAAATTAAGTGATTCGTTAACTGATCATTTGCTCTGCTCTGGTTAACTGAGTAGATTGTTTGTATATGCAGCGAGTTGGATTTTGTTCAATTTTGTGATCATTCTAATTAGCTTTTATGCCCTTTATTTGTTATTTTTTATTAGGAACACTGGATTTCAAGTTCGCATTGAAGCCAAAGGAAGATAGCTCACAGTGCATTGTTGAGGAGGGGCCGAACCGATCACTAGGCTGTGGGAGTAATGAAGCGGAAATGAGGGATGCGGTGTTTAAACTCAATGAGGAGAAGGATGTGCTTGAGTGTAAGGTTTGGGTCGAGACAGAAATGCTGTCCCCGTTAGACCTGGCTGCTAGCTGGAGGGCTCATCAAGAGTACCTTCAGCCTTCAAGAGTGCGAGGGACCCATGATGTCGTTATGAATGATGAATCTGATTCCAGGGCCGAGGTTTGGATTTGTTTCACTGCTTTTATATTATCTTTGTTATATTATGGTGTTACCGCAAGAAATTAGGACATTGTAAACCTAATGCTCTAACAACCTTTAAATGAACAGTATAGATACTTTATGTTGCAAAAACTGGGATTTTGAAAACCAATGTTTTACCAGTCACGGCTAGGTTTGTAGCATCTGGCTTCCAGCCAGGACTTTGTTGTTAACAGTCCAATACCACAGAGAGTGCTGTGGCAGTCTGTTATGTATCTTATCTTTGGATCTAAGGAAGTAGGGATGATGAAGTTGGGGGTCGTCAGCTGCCTTCCCGCGGGGATCTCTTTGATCCGCCGTGGTTGCCGCCTGGACCAGAACTTAGGGTTTGGGAGAAGAGAGAACTTTATTGCTTAATCTCTACCTTCCGCTCAAACGCAGGAAGATATATATATACTCTTACAATCCCAGATCATTAGAATCCGACTCCTAAACGACTCCTCCTGTAATACGAATAGTAAAAGGTATCCCTAAACCGTAAGACTTACAAGACTCCAGACCTAATAGAACTGCTAGTTAGGACTTGGATTGGGCTGGCGGCTTGGAACGCCTGCCATAATGCCTTCCCCAATAAGAGTCCGTAACATTTCCCCCCTCCTGAGGAAACAGCTCGTCCTCGAGCTGAAAAGCTGGGTACTGTTGCTTGAAACTGGAGACTGGTACCCAAGAAGCTTCTGACGTTGGTTGGTCCTTCCATTGCACCAGAACCTCCCAGTTGCCTTTAAACAGACGAGATCGGACAATAGCGGCAGGGACGGGAAGAACTCGGCCATGAAGTAAGTCAGGCACAACAGGTGGAACACCGTTGAATGACTTTAAGAAAGCCACATGGAAGACGTTGTGGATGCGAGCAGCCGCAGGAAGTTGTAGTTTGTATGCCACTGACCCCACGCGAGCAATGATTTGATAAGGTCCATAAAACTTGGGTGACAATTTGGAGAACTTTGTTGTAATACCCACAGCTTGGCGGTGATGCAGCTTGAGCAAAACCCATTGGCCAACCGCAAATTCAACTTCCCGGTGATTTTTATCATAGAATTCCTTCATACGCTGCTGTGCGTGCAATAGGCGCTCCCGAATCTCGAGTAAAAACTCATCGCGGTTTCGTAACATCTCCTCAACTGCCGAGACCTGGGCTGAGCCTGCTTGGAAAGGGAGAAGTGCTGGCGGGGGTCGACCATACACGACCTGAAATGGAGTACACTTTAATGCCGAATGAAAGGATGTATTATAGCAAAATTCCGCCCAAGGAAGCCATCTGATCCAATGGCGAGGTCGATCCCCACTTAGACAGCGAAGGTACATTTCAATTGTGCGATTAGCAACCTCACTTTGGCCGTCCGCTTGTGGATGGAAAGCCGATGTCATATCAAGAGAGACTCCTGCCAACTAAAATAGTTCTTTCCAAAAGTTGCTTGTGAAGATTGTATCCCTGTCACTTACAATTGATTCCGGAAATCCATAGAGTCGAACAATAGCCTCAAAGAAAGCCTGGGCTACTGATTGTGCGGTGTACGGGTGTGATAATGGCACAAAGTGAGCATATTTAGAAAATCTGTCCACCACTGTTAAAACTACTGATTTGCCTTGGATGCGAGGGAACCCGTCGATGAAATCCATTGTGATATGTGACCAGATCTGAGTCGGGATAGGTAGGGGATGTAGCAGACCGGCAGGATGCAAATGTTCCCCTTTATTGCGTTGGCAGACGTCGCAACAATTAACCAGTTCTTGAATCAGCTTTTTAAGTTGGGGAATGTAGAAATCCTTGCGAATACGGTGCAATGTTTTCTGGATCCCTTCATGGCCCATGCCGTGGTAAGTAGCAATGATATGTGGCTCATAGACAGAGGTTTGTGGCACGAAAATGCGGCCATGATACAGGAATAAGCCATCAATGAAGGACCAATGTGGAGGAAGGTCTTGAGAGGCCAACTGAGAATGTAATGTCTGAAATGCAGGCAAGGAACTGACCTCTTCTTTAAGCTGCGATAGCAGTTGAAAGTCTGGTATGGAAATAACAGATAATGACATATGTTCATCCCGGCGCGATAATGCATCAGCGACTGTATTAGTTTTGCCAGGCTTGAACTCAATTTGGAAATCAAACCCAAATAATTTACTGACCCAGTGATGTTGAGGTATAGTATTTAAGCGCTGATCAAGGAGGAATTTCAAGCTGTAGTGGTCTGTGCGGACAATGAATGGTTTGCCCCAAAGATAATGCCGCCAGTGACGGACTGCCTTAACCAACCAGATGAGTTCGCGCTCGTATGCGGCTAGTTTGGCGTGGTGAGGTGGAACTGCTCGGCTGACAAATGCAATGGGCTTAGATCCTTGATGAAGTACCGCACCAATACCACTACCGGACGCATCGCATTCGACGATGAAAGACGTTGTAAAATCTGGTAGAGCTAAGAAGGTTGGCTTACAAAGTGCTTCTTTCAATGCCGAGAAAGCCTCATGCGCTGCCTGTGACCAACCGAATCCCTCCTTGGTGAGCAGCTGAGTGAGCGGCGCGGCAAGAGAACCAAAGTGACGAATGAATTTGCGGTAATACCCCGCAAGCCCTAGAAATCCCCTCAATTGACGGGGGGACTTAGGAATCGGCCACTGCTGGATGTCCTGAACTTTGGATTGATCCATAGAGACACCCTCTGCTGAAATGACATGTCCCAAGTATGATACTGACGTAGTGCCAAAAGAACACTTTGATTGCTTAAGGAAAAACTGATGCTGCCGAAGCAGAGTGAAAATTGTTCGGATATGGCACAAGTGTTCAGACCAAGACGGGCTGAAAATTAATATGTCATCAAAGAAGACCAACACAAATTTGCGAAGGTATGGTTGAAGAATAGCATTCATAACCGCCTGAAAGGTTGCCGGGGCATTGGAGAGCCCGAAGGGTAAGACCAAATATTCAAAGTGACCATGATGTGTTCTGAAAGCGGTCATGTGGATATCATCCGGGTGCATTCGTATTTGATGGTAACCTGATCGTAAATCCAACTTTGTGAAGTACTTGGCAAGTTTTAACTCATCTAGTAACTCATCAACTATCGGAAGGGGAAATTTATCCTTGACAGTTTGGGCATTAAGTGCACGGTAGTCCACACAAAGCCGCCATGAGTTGTCCTTCTTCTTGACCAATACGACCGGAGAACTGAATGGCGAAGTGCTGGACCGTATGATCCCCTGTGACAACATCTCCTTACATTGTTTTTCAATTTCATCCTTATGATGGTGGGGATACCGGTATGGTCTAACTGTCACTGGTGAGGCCCCTGGAACTAGATGAATGCGGTGGTCACAGTGGCGTTGAGGTGGTAGACCGGGCGGGTGCTGAAATATGTCCTGAAAGTCTGATAGTAGATCGGGTAACAATGTGTGCGTTGAGTCGGTGATCGTGAACAGGCGAGAAGATGGCTTGCGTGGAATGCCCAGCAAGCGTACTTGACGCCCTTGATACCAGAAAGCCATGGACAAATTGGAGAAATCCCAGAGGATCGGGCCTAATGTTCGCAGCCATTGCACGCCCAGAATCAAATCAAAACCCTGAAGGGATTGAGCATAGCAGTTGATAGCAAATTCTTCAGGACCAATAGTGATTGGCAAAGATGGACAAAACCCTGGACAAGATAATCTGTCTCCATTGGCTACTGCCACCTGAATACCCGTGCGAGTTTGCAGGGGAATAGCTGACAGTTGAGCAGCTGCAAGACTGATGAAATTATGAGTAGAACCCGAATCAACCAAGGCACAGAACTTGTGATCATTAATGCAAACTGTCAGTTGCATAGTATTGCCTGAAGAGATGCCAGTTAATGCGTGTAAAGAAATCTGGGGATTGACATCTTCCTTATCATTTTCTGGAATATCATCTTCATCCAAGATTTCAATCCAATACAAACGCTTGCACCGATGGCCTCTTGTGAATTGTTCATCACAATTAAAGCACAGGCCTTTCTGTCGGCGATCTGCCATCTCAGAAGGTGTAAGGCGTCTAAACGCTCGCTGAGATTGGGAAGATGCTACTGTTGTCGGCGCAGGTAGAAGCGGAACCTCAGGTGGTTTTGTCAACAGCGGCGTCATGCGTTGCGCTGGGGGATATTTTGCCCCGGCAGGCTGTGGAGTAGAATGTGGCTGCCTGAGAAGCAATCCCGAATTGTAAAGGAGCTTATAATGTCTCTCTGCTGCCTTAGCGAGACTAACAGCGGTATCCAAAGAAGATGGGTTTTGTAGTTCCACGTCTGACTTGATAAGCTCGCCCAGACCTGCTAGGAATAATCCCACTTCATGCTCCGGTGAGAGATTGTCAGTGCGACACAGAACTCTGTAAAAATCTTGAGCATATGCTTCAACTGACCCTGTTTGCCGAAGAAGAGCAAGTTCTGCTACTGGATTTGAGCGAAAAGGAGGTCCAAAACGCAGTTTGCAAGAACTCTGGAACCGAGACCAAGACGGAATTCCTTCGGTTCGCTCCACTTTGTAATACCATTGCTGAGCTATGCCTGTCATATGATACGTTGCCAGCCAGACCTTTTCCTCTTCAAGGGTGCGATGACCACGAAAGAATTGCTCACAGCGAGCCAGCCAGTCCAAAGGATCTGAAGTACCATCAAACAGAGGAAAGTCCACCTTGTAGAAACGACCTGGATGTGTAGCCGCAGCGTGTTCACCGGAGGAATGTCGTGCCGAGGAATTGGCTGAGTTGATGTCTTTCGTTGGCGACGACGGGCGTCCTTCAATAGCAAGAACTGCCGCCTCCAGACTCGCGTGAGCCGCCGCCTGTTCTTCTTGCCGCTTCAAGATTGTCCCCAGGATCTCTTTTAGTTCGCGAAGTTCCGTGTTGAAGGAATCCGAAGCCATGGAGGCTGATACCAATCTGTTATGTATCTTATCTTTGGATCTAAGGAAGTAGGGATGATGAAGCTGGGGGTCGTCAGCTGCCTTCCCGCGGGGATCTCTTTGATCCGCCGTGGTTGCCGCCTGGGACCAGCACTTAGGGTTTGGGAGAAGAGAGAACTTTATTGCTTAATCTCTACCTTCCGCTCAAACGCAGGAAGATATATATATACTCTTACAATCCCAGATCATTAGAATCCGACTCCTAAACGACTCCTCCTGTAATACGAATAGTAAAAGGTATCCCTAAACCGTAAGACTTACAAGACTCCAGACCTAATAGAACTGCTAGTTAGGACTTGGATTGGGCTGGCGGCTTGGAACGCCTGCCATAATGCCTTCCCCAATAAGAGTCCGTAACACAGTCTGGCAGAGGTTGACAGCTTGAGGCAGCTTGCTACTTGGTTGAGGAACTGGACATTATGTCTGATTCCTAACAAAAATCGTTTGTTTCAACAAGTTCTCATTTTTTTCCATTATTAATTGATACAGTGAAATGATGACTTTTTGCGGTCTTTGAGATGCTTTACCATTAGTTTCCATCACAATATTTTTAAAAGTTTATCAAGTATAATATTGTGAAGAGTATGCCTATACTGTTCTCGTGGTCAAATGTCAAGAAGTTTGACAGCATGCTTCCCATGGTGACAAGAATTTGTGACCAGGGGGAGTATTGGAGTAATCCCATTAAAACTCAGAATGGTACAAGCATTTATGTTATGTTATGCCAAGCAGCAATTATAATGGGAAGAGAGAAACCACAAGTTTTCTTAAGTATAGGACTACAGGCAAACAGTAAAGACATTTAAGGTAAAAATATCCGATGAGTATGAAAAGCACATATATGATCAAAAGTTAAACCAGCATACCTAACTAATAAAAACAGCTCCAGTCCCATGCCGAAAGCTGTCTTTCTGTGCAGTGTGTTAGTCGTTGGACTCTTGCTCTTGGTGATAGCAAGATCCTTACTCTCATGGAGAGGATGACACTAGGAGATGGGGCAATTTTCTTGTTTATTTCTCACACAATGCCATGCCAACCTGAGGGGTTGGGGATACAAATTTATAGGCTGAGAACCAGCCAAGCATATGCTAAGATGCTATCCTAGATGCTGTCCTAAAAGCGGTCAATATGCTGTCCTAAAGCAGATCTGTCCTAAAGCGATCTGTCCTAAAAGCGAATGTTGTCCTAAAAGCGAGATGTCTGTCCTAAAGCAAAAGCAAAAGCAAAACTACCACACAGCCCCACAAAGACCACGAGATGAGACTTATTCATCATTCTCCCCTAAGTCTTGTGCGTCGTCTTGTGGGAGGGTTGAACCATCCCGATCTTGGAGCAGAGCTCAAGGAACTTGATCCTTCCAAGAGGCTTGGTGAGCGATCCGCAAGCTGATCCGTGGTGTTGATGTAGCTTGCCTTGATGCTTCCTTCATCCAGCGACCTCGGATGAAATGATACTTCACCGGATGTGCTTGCTCGCTCATGAAAACGGGTTCTTTGCCGGGCTAGAGCGGACTTGCGCCCACCCCGAGCTCCACCGCCGATGTCCCCGCCGAGAGATCACCAAGCGATCGAGCGAGCCGAGTGCTCGAGTCGAGCGGTGGAAGCCGCTATGTACTCGGCCTCACACCGACAGGCCACCACCGCCGCTTGATCGATCGAGCGAGACACTTGCCGAGGAAAAGAGAATCCGCTTGTGCTCTTTTGGTGTCGATGTCGCCGCGTGGTCGCTGCTGCTGCATTCCGACGGTGTGCCGCACGACACCTCGGGTAATGGAGGCCGTGGTCAAGAGTCCCCGCAACGTAGCGGATGATCATCTTCACACCTGCGATGCTCGTCGTCGGCCGTTGCATGAACCGACTAACGTGGCCGACGGAGAATGCCAAGTCCGGTGCGTGTGTGGGCGAGGTAGCGAAGGCTCCCACAAGACGCCGATGCTGCGTGAGCGCCCACCTCCTCCGTCGTCTTTGTCGCGGCTCGGCTTCAGCCTCTCCTCCATTGGAGTGAGTGGATTGCGATCGGTGAGCCCGGCTAGCTCAACGACGCGCTTGGCGTGGCGATGCGTCGGCGTGATCCGGAATCATCTGGTGCACCTCGATCCCTAAGTAGAAGGAGAGAGACCCCGTGTCACTCATCCGGAAGGTGGCCTTCATCTCTTCCTTGAATGCCGCCACCTCGCATCCTTGGTGCCGTGATCACCAAGTCGTCGACGAGACACCACCGCCAGGCGTTGCCGCCTTTGCCCCCGTGAGATGCGCAGCGTGTGCGCTCTGCTGGAACCCCATTTGCTTGAGGTGGAGTCCAGCCAGCGTTCCACGCCCTCGGTGCTCGCCGCAAGCCGTAGAGGGCCTTGCGCAGCGAGCACCTGCCCTCCCTGCCGGGATCGCAAATCCGGCGGTTGATGCACGAGACCTCCTCCTTCAAGTCGCCGTTAAGAAATGCCGACTTGACATCCATGTGATGAACACGCCACCTTTCCGGGCAGCTAGCGCAGGAGGAGTCGCGACGGACTCCATCCGTGCGACGGTGCGAACGCGTCATCGGTCGACACCCCTCCGCGCGCGAAGCCTCGTGCCACCAAGCGAGCCTTGTGCTTGACGATGGCGCCGGCTTCATCCCGCTTCAGCTTGAACACCCACTTAAGGGTGATCGCGCGGTGGCCGGCGGGAAGATCCGCCGGCTCCCACGCCCGGTTTCGCTCGGCGGCGTCCATCTCTCGCTTCATCGCGACACGCCACGCCGCGTCTCCTCCGCCTCGGCGAAGGAGGCGGGGCTCGCCGTCGTCGCATGCCAAGTGCGCTCGCCGCGCGGCGCGCTGCGCGCGATCCGAGGACGGCGGCTCGCCGAGGATGTTGTCCATGGTACGATAACGCAGAGGCTCGTCGTCGTGGTAGGCGTCGACGCGGTCCTCGTCGTGGGACGGCGAGTAGCGAACTCCACCATCGCGCCGCTCATCGTGGACCGAAGCTATTGGGGCCGATTCGGTGGTGTGGCCACCGTGCGCAGAGAGTGGTGGCCGGTGGTGAAGGTGGGGCGAGGCGTGCCGAAGGTGGTGGAGCACTCGCCGAGCCGTGGCGAGCAAGGTGTCGAGGTGGGCGAGCTCGGTGAAGACAGCCGCTAGCTCCCGCGCTCTCGAAGTGGGACGAGTCGACAACAAAGTCCACGAGTCGAGGCCGACCGCCGCCCACCGCCTTGTCCACGCCCGCCTCGCCCTTCATCGAACACGGCGTCACGCGAGATGCGACGCCTTGCGGTGACAGGTCGAGGATGCGGTAGGCCTTCGAGCCCTCCGCGTAGCCGATGAACACTCCCGAGTGCTCTCGCCGCCGAGCTTGCCGATGTGGCCAAGCTCCTGGCGAACGCGAGGAGCCAAGACCCGCAAGGGAGACCGCGGTTTGCGCCATGCCAAGCCTCGACGGCCCGCTGCCGAGCGCCTTGGTAGGCGAGTGGTTGAGGATGTAGACGGCCGTCACCACCGCCTCTCCCGAAGACGGCCGGCATCCCCTGCGCGAGGAGGCCCGAGCCATCCCACAACCGCCTCTGGTTGCGCCGACGACGCGCGTTCTGCTGCGGGCTGCATGCGGTAGCGGAGTAGTGGCGCTGAATGCCCTCATCGGTGCGAAGACGACGCGATTCACCGCCGTGAATTCGCCGCCGTTGTCTGGCGCAACACGCGCAGCTTGCGACCGCGCTCGCCTCGCGGCGGCTGCGGCGCGCGATGGTGTCCGCAGCCTCTCCCTTGCCGCCGAGGACCATCACCACATGTAGCGGAGAGGTCGCCGACGAGCGCGGGAAGTAGCGTCGTCCTCCGGTGTGGCGGTGTCACCGGGCCACACAAGTCCCGTGCACGAGCTCGAGCCTCTCCTTGGCTCGGAAACTCGCTTCTTTGGGAAAGGGAGTCGCCGCGCCGCCAACACGCAGACGCCGCAGAGCTGCTCCACATGGTCAAGGCACGCAGCCTCGCACCATTTCCGTGGCACCGAGCCGCCGGGGCCTCGAAGTGAAGGTGCCCAAAGCGCGCTCGTGCCATCGCCACGCCTCGTCGTCCCGACGAGCCGCGAGACAGAGGGTTGTGCCACCGCACGTGAAGAGTGTAGAGTCGATTTGCGCCTCGTTACCTTGGCAAGGAGGCGGCGTCGAAAATCCCAAATCCAAAGCACTCGTGCTCGATCTCGACACGCGAGCCGTTCTCATCCACCGTCCCAAGCCGATGATGGAGTTCCGCAGATCGGGGATGTAGTAGACGCCGGTGAGCGGCGGTGCTCGCCGATCTTGGCGGCGAAGGCAGCAGAGCCGACGCCTTAATCTCCACTGCGCGGGCGTCGCGAACTTGACGGTGCCTCGAACGCTGAGTCGAGCTCGAGAAGAACTCCGCCGCCGGTCATGTGGTGGGTGGCGCGGTGTCGAGCACCACCCGTCGGTCTTGTCATTGCCGAATCGCCGCCGAGGAGGCGTGTGCTTTGGCTCGTCAAGGTGGAGGAGAGCCATCGCGCGGCGGTGCCTCGAGGTAGTTCGATGCTCGCATGAGCAATGAACAGACCGGCCTCCTCCTCCTCTCGCTTGCGCGACGTGGGCTCGCCGCGTCGTGGTATCGACACTCCTTGGCCCAATGACCAAGCTTGCCGCAGATTGTGGCAAGAGTCGTCTCGCGCGGCTTTGCTTGGCAAAGACGCCGCCTGGCGCCTTTGCGCGGCTTGCGCGCTTGCCACTCTTGCGGCGCTGTCGTGGAAGAAGGCTCTCCTTCTTCTTGTCACCTTGGCCGGCAGCCCACCGCTCCCGAGCGAGGAGGAGCTTCCGCCAATGGTGACGGGTCCCGAGAGGCTCGTGGCTCATCGATGTCGGCGACCTTGAGGCGACCCAACGCCTCCTCGATGGTCATCGTGGAAAGGTCCAGCAGAGACCGATCGGCGAGCCATCCGCTTGTACTTTCGGGACGCAGCGGAAGAGCTTCTCCACGCTCTCCTCGCCGTAGGTGTCGCCACCGAACGCACCAACCGCAGCAGAGTGTTGAGACGAGAGCAAAGTCATCAACGCCTTCACCGCTTGAAGGCGTGTTCTCCCACTCCGCGCGTAGTGTGCCGCAATGTAGACTTGCGCGCGCGCCGCCGATGCCGCGTCTTTGCGGCGATGGCGTCCCAAGCCTCTTTGGCGATCCGCTTGTTGGTAAGCGAAGCGCATCTCGGGCGGGGCTGCGGCGATGAGAGCATCCGCGCGCCGTCGATCCCGGTCGTAGTCGACGCCGCCGCACCGGATCGCATCCCACATCCGCCGCACTGGAGCTTTACCTCATCACCGCAGCCCACTCGACGTAGTTGGTCTTGGTGGTAGGCCACTGCCGCCGGCCGACGTCCCGGCGACGATACCGGTACTCGTGGTGACCACGATGCCAACCGGGAGAGAGCGCGTTACTGTGAAGGCCGCGCTCTCCGCCGACCCGACGCCGCCGCCGCGGCGCGCCTCCTCGAGAGCGCACCGCGCGTGCGCGCCTCTCTTCAGAGCGCCGCGCCGCGCGCCCGCGCGCCGCGCTGCCGCCGCGCCGTGGCGCGGCGCGGCCGCCCATTGCGCTGTTCGCTTGCGCCGCCTCCTCTCCAGCGGTGAGGTCCGCGCGGCGTATCATCAACGAGCCGAGGCGCTTGTTCGCCGCCGCATGAGCTTTGACCTCTGCTGCCGCCGCGACGCTGCCGTGATCGCCGCCGCCCGCTTCCGCCTCGCTCGCCGCCGCCGCTCGCCGCCATTGCCGCCTTGACGCCCTTTTCGCCGCCGCGGCTGCCGCTCGCCTGCTTCGCTGGCTGCTCGCGCGACGAGCTCGGCCGTCGCCGACGCCGCATGCTCGAGGCGACCGTGGCCGAGATCGCCTGCGGACATGACGCGCCATCGGGGCTGTTGCGTGGAGAGAGGCGCCGACGAGCCGCCGCCGTCTCGGAGAGGAGTGAGCGGGGACAGCCGTAGCTGCTGCTTTGCCATCGGGCCGGGCCGCTGCGAGGCGGAGAAGGAGATGAGCGGGAGATGCTCAGCACAGGATACTAAGGCTCGATACCACTTGTTAGTCGTTGGACTCTTGCTCTTGGTGATAGCAAGATCCTTACTCTCATGGAGAGGATGACACTAGGAGATGGGGCAATTTTCTTGTTTATTTCTCACACAATGCCATGCCAACCTGAGGGGTTGGGGATACAAATTTATAGGCTGAGAACCAGCCAAGCATATGCTAAGATGCTATCCTAGATGCTGTCCTAAAAGCGGTCAATATGCTGTCCTAAAGCAGATGCTGTCTAAAGCAGATGCTGTCCTAAAAGCAGATGCTGTCCTAAAAGCAGATGCTGTCCTAAAGCAAAAGCAAAAGCAAAAACTACCACAGCCCCACAAAGACCACAGTACAGAGACTTATTCATCACAGTGTGACACCCACATTTGGCAAAATACATCCAAGTGTAAAGAAGTGACTTTAAGGGTCCTTTTTTAAGGCAAGAGCTGTGCAGGTTCATTCATACTTTCAAAAGAATTGTCTTCCCACATAGCTGCTGCCTGTGTTTCTATTTGCACAACACATGCTGCTTCCTTTTCTATTCTGCCAATTTTCTCTTGTTCCTTCAAGCAGAATGGCTTCGCTTCTGGTTTG
Source organism: Dendrocalamus sinicus (assembly GCA_036346575.1). Classification (NCBI taxonomy): domain Eukaryota; kingdom Viridiplantae; phylum Streptophyta; class Magnoliopsida; order Poales; family Poaceae; genus Dendrocalamus; species Dendrocalamus sinicus. Next base: position 39,714,734 of record CM070648.1, on the reverse strand, counting down.
GAGCTTGATTTAGAGAAGTATGTGGTTCCAACACCAAACATGGGCTCAGGTGTTGTTTATGCAGCTAACTTGGCTGAAAACCCACGCTCATTATTGCACACCGGGACTTCCGCAATCAATGCTACCACAAAGGGCATTTTGCACAACTTGATCAAAGGCGATGCATCCCTGAATCACTATGCTAATATAAAGAAGGTATAACTTAGTTTTCTTATTCAATTGAATGTTACCTTAAAATCGTGTATCACCAACATTTGCTAATGTTAGCTTAAAATCATGTATCATTGACATTTGCTAATTTAGGCATTCCATTATAGAAACAGTAATAGTAGTTGTCCTTGTTACTGAAGTATGTGATAATTTAGGCAGCTTGTAATAAAAGTTACTTCCTCAGTAGTGTCATCATAACACTCTCAGGCATGCACTAATAAGTTAGTTACTTTCTGTTAGGTCTTCCTTTCATTCGGAAATAAAAATTAGGTGGAATTGACTTCAATGAGATTATGATCTGGAAGAAATATAACTCAAGATGGCTGTCACATCCTATTGAGATGGCTTAAACACTAAAACATTTCTTTTTTTATCTTTTCTTGCATTTTGTATAGAGGAGCTCCTGTCGATATCTAAATTTAGCAGTTATAAACAAAATAACCAATAGATGATTTATAATTTATGCCTCAGGATGCAGATGGGAGACATGCACCATCACAGGAAGAACAAAGGGCGATCTTTGTTGATAGAGGTGTTGGCTCACCAAAGTTTGCTAGACCAATGAATGAAACTATTTCAATGAGCAACATCAAGTTGGATTCTGAAGCAAAGGTTGTACCACACAGCACTGCACACTGTAAAATTTACTAAAATATGCATGGCAAAGCTCTATGCTATGCTTGAATTGTGAATTCTTAGTGATTATGGGCTTTTGGCAAGTGTGATATATGTATCATTGAGCTATTTGATATGCGCTAGATAGGTATTAAGCTTTAACTGCCAAAGGGGAACTTCCATAAGTTTTAACTGTTGCAGCATATGCAGAGGATACACTACAGTTAATTTACTTGAATCTTTAACTACATTAAATGCTTAGAAATAATTTTCATTCTTTCTTTTGTTTCACGCTATTACATATATTTATAGAAACTCGTCTCCTGTGAATCTGTGATACTTTTTTTTAATAAAAAAACCATCTCCTGCGATAATTTTTGTACTCGGTAATAGTTTTTGAACCTGTCAAAAAATATGTTGTTTAAATTCTGTCATCTGAAGTTCTGACAGCTGTAACTATCAGGGCATGCCAGCAGCAGAAGGAGCTGTTGCAGCAGCAGCTGTAGCTGATCAGATGTACGGGCCAAAAGAGGACCGCAAGTTGGCCATTGTGCTGGTAATTTTCATACAGTTAGAATGAAACACTTTGCCTAGTACATCCACCACACTTTTTTTGGCGTGTTTATTACTTTTTTAGATGACTTATACTTGAAGCTGTGAACTTATTGTGCTGGTAATTTTAGATGACTTATGCACTTTATTTATTCTAATCTTCACAAGTTCATGTCATGCAGTACCTGGCCACTTTTGTTTTCCACAAATATTCTTATGAGTGACAAAAGAATGTGCAGCACTACCTCACAAAATAATTTTTGTGTGTCTGCATGTCTCACTTATATATCATATATAAAGATATATGAATATAGTTAATGTGGTTGTACGCATTCCTATTAATTCATTGAAGCACTTTCTTTTGTTTCAAGTACCTTTGCAGTCCTTTTGTAATCTATGCTGACATTCTAGGTTGGGCTGCCAGCTCGTGGTAAGACCTTTACGGCAGCTAAGCTTACAAGATATCTTCGATGGTTAGGTCATGAAACAAAACACTTCAATGTTGGAAAGGTGAAGATTTAGCTTAAGCTGATTTTGCAGAGAATTGCACATATTCATGGTAATAGTCACTAATCCTGTGTCCTTTTTTGACATTTCAAATTTAGTATCGCCGGCTGAAGCATGGCACTAATCAGGTAAGTACAATTTTATGTGACTGATTAGTGGTACTGATTTTGTAGTATATTACACAGTAACAGTACTCAGCTGCTACTCTCAAGTGGCTACTTAATTTCTTATAATTTTCATGTAAATGAGGAACTTCTAATTTCAATTTTCATTGAGTCCAGCATAGGATCTTGTTGACTCATGCAGTATGTTGAATCACAATGAACTCTGAAGTTATGATCCTATTTATGAGCTTTGTTCAAGAAGAATTCTCTAATTGCATCTTGTTCTTTTGAGCAGACTGCTGATTTCTTTCGTGGAGATAACAAGGAGGGTGTGGAGGCACGTAATGAGGTCAGTGCGTTGCTACCGCTGCTATCACAGAAGTAATAAATAAATAAAATTACAACCATTTATGATGAATTAGCTCCAAGTTTATGTAGAGCCAGAATGATGCTACAACCTCTGATTCCAAATGTGAATCATTTTGGAGAATGACACGGTCTAATGTACTACTTTGACAACTAAATTCTATCACAATATGGTGGTACAAATCGCAAAAATTATATAATATGAAAGTATGTTTCACGATGAAATAATTAATACCAATTTCATGTGGCCAATCTAGAACTCTACATACTAATTTCATATGTTTATATCTTGTTCTTTGACCAGAGGGAGTACTTACTTTCTGTGAAAATATGCAGTTTTTATGCATTTTCAAACATAACATGCTTGTATGTTTTCCATGAAACATGTACTGCTTTCATCTTTTTTCTGGTAAATTCTGTCCTGCGTTTTTTAGGTAGCAGCATTAGCAATGGAAGATATGCTATCCTGGATGCAGGAAGGTGGCCAGGTAGGGCGAAAGTTTTTTGCAACATTCTGTTATTGTTTTGAATAATTGATTATTTCTGCCGATCTGCAGGTTGGTATTTTTGATGCCACAAACAGCACAAGAAGACGGAGAAACATGCTGATGAAAATGGCTGAAGGAAAATGTAAGGTATAATTGAATCAGCGTGAAGCTCTTGGGTATCTTCTTGGTTATTTGAACTATTCGATTCCTGCTAGTCACGTTGTTTGGCAGTTGTCTGCCATGCAGTAATAGCTGATTTTGATAATTGGTTATACTTATCACTCCTAGACTTTACAGTATCACCGGCCACATCCCCTATATTTAGAAAAATACGGCATTTCAAACCATTTATGATGGGTAGTACATTCCAGGTAAACTAGCACGAATGTTGTTCCGTCATTCCTTGTTAACACCTTTGTTCTTGTGGTAGGCTTCTAAAGTAATAATCATGCACACCTAGTAAATGTAATCTAAATAGAAAATGGTGAATTTCTAAAAGCTTGCTCTTGTAAATTCATTCAGGAGAAACTAAGAAAAATTACTCAAGAGTTCTTACACATAATAAACAGTTTATTATCTAGAAGCCTAGAATAATCATTTTTTGTACATTCCCACAATTAATTTAAGTGACAACAAAACCAACTTTCGATGGTCTGTGCATTCGGTATTATGATGTCAAGATTAGAGTTCCTGCTTCCTTGCTTCTTTGGAATGCGTGCATGCAGAAAACTAGAAACCACCCCATGAACAAGTATATCGGCAAGTAGTTTGATATTATCTGGATCGCAAACAAAGGTGTATCCTTTCCTATCACTATGTAGAAGCACTTGAGCAATCATCCAAAGCAATTCAAACCTCCACTATCTTCCATGGCCAGAACCATGATAAACATCAACCTTCTCATCCTACCACCAAAATGTAATGAATCAAGAGTCACCAGAGCTCTCTTTGGTTCTCACCAGGTTATTGCAGATTAAGAGAACATGAGACAATTCGAGAAATGCCAATGGTTGGCAGAGACCAATTATGAAAACAAGGAGCTTTTTGTCATTGTTGGTGCCAGCACAATGGAACCCTAGACTGGTGAATCTGTCATCTGAGCATTTTGTTTGTGTGGAGGAGTTGGAAGAAAATGCTCAAGACTGCCATCTGATAATTTAATTTGTTTGGGGAAGATATGGAGGAAACTGTACAACCTTAAGAGGGACATTTGGTCATTTTTTTTGAAAATCTGACAGCATTTATATTTTTTCAGTGCAAACATTATAAAATAAGGGAAGGGTTACTTCAATGCTGTGGAATAAAGTTTGGTGCGTTTTGTGATGGCATTTGTGAAATTAGGCTTCTGTAGTGCATGTGTAAATATGCTTTATCTTGTGAGGACATATTCCAAATTTGCAGATAAAAAGATTGTTCACTATATATGTGCATTATGGGACACTATCTTAAGTTATTCCACAGTTTGGGATCTAATTGACTGCTCTTTAACATATTGGCCTTTCCCTTTACTTTCCAGATCATCTTTCTGGAAACAATATGTAATGATCAGGATGTTCTCGAGAGAAATATACGCTTGAAAGTTCAGCAAAGTCCTGATTATGCAGAGCAGTGAGAAATATCTTGCTTACTTGCTTGTCTTTATCCCATTACCATCAATACATTTTGGATGTAATTTCTGTTGTTTGTGTTACAGGACAGATTTTGAAGCTGGTGTACGAGATTTCAAAGCGCGATTGACCTATTATGAAAAGGTCCATAGTTGCTGAATTTTGTTCTGTAGGAACTCATTGTCTCTCTTTTTTTTTGTCTAGAAGCTGGAAAGGTTATATGCAAACAACTTGAAACCTCTGCAGGTGTATGAACCGGTGGAAGAAGGCTCTTACATAAAAATGATCGATATGGTCAGTGGGAATGGGGGCCAATTACAGGTGAGTGTGAACAGTCAATCCCGTATATGTTAAATAGAACCAAATATTTGGTTCCCCTTTTATATTATTGTGGACATTCTGTTTTCTATTTTCCTTTTCTTTTTCTTTTGTAACAACTGCATAGTCACTTAATTATACAATCTAGAATTTGTTCTCTTTGTGTTTGAAATATAAATACTAATGTATGGACTAGAGGCAATCAGGCAAATATGCTATTTTGAGATGAACACAATATTAAGTTGCAGTTGTTGCCACTAGTGCCAAAGATCCTAAACTCATCTCCTACTTTGGTTTTCATGCAGATCAATGATATAAGTGGTTACTTGCCTGGACGGATTGTTTTCTTCTTGGTATATATCCAGAATATCTGAACTTTTTGTTGTCCACACGTTAAGATTAACGGCTATCTCTGAAGTTCATTACAAATACAATTTCCCATGAATCTAAATGCAGGCCAAATAGTAATTTGAGTTGTTTTCAGTGATTCAATGATGCAAGCATCTAATTTGTTGGGGTCTCTCTAATTGGTTGTTGCACAGTTTTCTTAATATTTTTAACTATATTTTTCCTCACTCTGCTTAATATTTTACATTTAATGTTGGATGAAATATCAGGGGACTTCCATGGAACCATTACGGTTACGGTTTGGGTATCTTTTGAGCAATTGATTACTGTCTCTTAGGGATCAATATGAACTTCCTGCTTCCCACGTTTACTTAGTTTTCATGTTGATATAGAAAGTATATAATAATACTGGTCCTCAATACCATTCTTATGTTTTTACTATATTGGATGAGTTCCATTTATTTCTGATAAAATAGTGCTTGTGTACTTTAAACAAGTGTTAATTTATGTTTTGGTTCTAATATACTTGTTTTGTTAACTGTCACGTTATTACAGGTGAACTGTCATCTGACACCTCGTCCTATCCTGCTAACTAGACATGGTGAAAGTTTAGATAATGTCAGAGGAAGAATCGGTGGAGATTCATCTTTGAGGTCTTTAATTTCTTTGTTCTGCAATTCTGTCATTTAGCATTTGCTGCTATACTAAGTTCTATCTAGTTTGTGGTGCTACACTAAGGAACAATTAATGATAAATTCTAAATGTTTGTTAGTAGTTCTATTTAGTTTGAGGTCTTTCGTTTTTTTGGTCATGGTAGTTACATGTTAATATATATCTTTTTGTCAATTTTCTATGTATACTACATTTGAAACCTCATGCTTTGGCTTTCACCTGATGGAATAAATGGTGTGCAGTGAGGCCGGGTTGCTTTATTCAAGGAAACTTGCAAGCTTTGTAGAGAAGCGACTGAAGTCCGAGAGAACTGCCTCCGTAAGTATGCCTTTTGTTACTTAGCATTGATAAAGAACCTATTGGTTGTATTTATGTGCAACATTCGATGCAGATATGGACTAGCACACTCCAGAGGTCAATATTAACAGCACATCCAATTATCGGGTTTCCAAAGGTCAGTTTCTAGGTAATCAACAAAGTCCAGCAAGATTTATCTACTTCTACATCTAATTAGTAAAACTAAAAGGCTTTCCCACATTTCTTCTAGATACAATGGCGTGCTCTTGATGAGATAAATGCTGGCATCTGTGATGGGATGACATACGATGAAATAAAGAAAAATAAGCCTGAAGAATACGAGTACGTAAATTCATTGATTTCCTCGCACTTTTTCTTCCTTGGAAACAAGACACATGCCATAAATTGTTGATTGGTGCACCTGTTCTTTTTGCAACTCCATGTCCTGCCAAGTAAATTAGAGCCTACCATGTTAAGCTTGCACAGCTACGTAATGTACCCTAGCAATGTAACTAGTAAACTACACAAAATATGCCTTTGATGTGCTAATCAAGAGGCTCAGTGAGATCTCTAGTCGCAGTGAGCAATTTTATATTGAGGAGTCATAGTTTTTTTTATTAATACCAGTTCCATTTCCACCACAATTGGAGCTAGTTCTGCATCTAAAAGTTCATTTTTGTTCTTTTTATCACTCTATTTGTTTGACAATCACATTTTTACTCATTCATGGATTGTTCTCTTCAGTATTTTGGCCTGCAATATAGCACATAAGTCTTTTATGATCTTGTAATGAAATTCTTTACTTTTCAAGTGAAGTACTATAATATATGGACATGGTGTGTGCTATACAATCAGCAGTGCAGGTGTCTCTGCACATTTGTGCTTGCCAACCCTCTTCGGATATCTTACCATTTTGAAACGAAAATTCCCACCATTTTCTTAATGAGAATTTTATTTTCCTCTATGTGGCTTTCTTTTACAGATCACGTAGCAAAGACAAGCTGAGGTATCGTTATCCTAGAGGAGAATCCTACCTCGATGTCATCCAAAGGTTAATCCGGGTTATTTAGTATTACCACATGCCTCTTTAGTCTTTACATAATTCAGCTGGTGTACTTCTCTTTCTTGCCATTTAATCTTGACAGTTTTCTCTGTTCAGATTAGAACCTGTAATAATTGAGCTTGAGAGGCAGCGTGCTCCAGTTGTAGTCATATCTCACCAGGTAAGCAAGCCCAGTTATTCAGTTATTCTAAACATTTTTTACTTCACTATTGTGGATGTGAGGGAAATTCTTGTAGGCTGTGTTAAGAGCACTATATGCGTATTTTGCGGACAGACCACTGGAGGAAGTTCCTAACATTGAAGTAAGCCAATGCACAACATATTATACTAATTATAGTATCAGTGCTTCTGTTGCCTATAGTGACTGAAATTATTTGATCCTCTAGATACCTCTTCATACAATAATTGAGATACAAATGGGCGTTGCTGGTGTTCAAGAGAAAAGATACAAACTAATGGATGCGGTGAACCCCACCGCAGGGATCTAAGACATGGGGCATGGAGCTTGGCTTTTAAAAGCAAACTGCACAAATAAATTTTCTGATGATATTTTCTTCTAATGAAATTTGCAGATCTTCCAATGTATTACTATGTCATTGACCAAAAGTAAAGCTATAGCGCAAAGTGGACTATTACCTTGTCAGGTTAAGCTCATAGATGATTTGACTTTCAAATTTTGGCTGGCTATCTACTCAAGGTTCGCTCCTGCTCACTAATGCGTTCAGAATAGTTCTGAATTTGTTTATTTACGATTTCCATGTAGCGCCCCAGCTTCAGTTTAAAGTGAAATGAGTATTACTTTCAAAAATACCGTGCGTGATTACCTCTCTTCCCTGTCAAACGGGTGTATCCGTTATGTATTCTTTCCACTTAGTGGCTGCTTCACAAACTTAGGTTATGTATCCTTACGTATTCTGGTCTTCTGGAAGACGTGCCAAGGATTTGTAGCATGGCGGTACGTAGTCAGCTGTATTGAGCTGCATTGAAACTTGATGTACTTTGTTTCTACTGAACACTCCTGCAAACTGGTAAATAAATTTTAAAATCATTCATATACTCTTATCTTCTTTAGTACGTGCCTTATTTTCGATGCTGTGATAACTGATATCATGTGTGGACTTGTGATGCATTACCGTATATTTGTTGTGTAATCTATGGATTGGTACTTATGTCCGAATCAAGTGCTCCAAATTGCAATGGTTCGGTTGCGAAGGCGATCAGTCCAGAGTGAGGGGCTTGTTAGCTTGTAACCTTGTTACTTTAAATGTATGATTTTATTTGTTTAGGCAAGATTAATTGCACTTGAGGCCCTTGGCTTCAGTATATATTGTTTTAGTACATCCTGTGTAACACTGATGCTCTCTGAGGCCATACGGTAGTTCTGCTACTAAGGCACCATTTGGCACGCAGTAATTTTACATAGATTTTGCATAAATTTTACATGAAAAGTTTAGTTCTTACAGGAATAAAGAAAAATTCTTGCGTTCTAAACAGTACCTAAACAGCAAGGTGGCATATACTTGTGGATTTTCTAGACGTCGTTGTTTCTGTTTTTTTGCAAATTCCGTACGCTTGCGTACAGCCTAGCTTCTCCGCTTCATGCCCCAGAGAATGTACAGAATACTGAGAGGTACAGTGCAGCAGTCTACAGTTCAGTAGACTGACGCTAGCTTACCCACAAAACATTTTTCACGTCACTGACGAGGAGAATGATCGGCCATTGCATCCACAAATGATTTGTTATCTTCTGCTCATGAAATTAACTCCTGTAATTGAGTGGCCGCTGGTTAGTAGGAGTAGACGAGTAGTTGCTTATAGTATCAGCCGTGGTTGCACTTCCCAGTCACAACGAAAAGTCGCAAACCATCTTGTTCGAGTGCAACCACCCTTCACCAAACAAGTGGTAGTAACCGCCCAAGCAGCAGCCTCTCCCCTCAGTTTAGTTCCCGCGCCGACCGGCACTCGGAATCGGATCCTCTGACGTTGGCAAAGAAATGGCAGAGGGACATGGGTGAATCTGAGCCGTCTGATGGAAAAACAATGGTCCAGATCGATCACTGTAGTGCTACAGTATTATGCATAGTAAGCTACAATAAAATTACTGTAGCTTACTGTGCAAAATACTGTATCGCTACAGTGATCAACCTGGACCGTTGTTTTTCCATCAGACGGCTCAGATTCAGCCAATGTCACTCTGCCTTCCCCTTGCCAACGTCAGAGGATCCAAAATCCCGGCCGGCCACCATGACCAGCCGCAAACCGCCGCCGCAGCGGGCCGACGGGCGTTGGAGCGACGGCGAGACGTTGGCCCTCATCGACGCGTGGGGCCCTCTCTACCTCCGCCGCAACCGAGGCCCCCTCCTCGTCGAGGAGTGGCGCCTCGTGGCCAGCGCCGTCAACGCCCAGCGCGCCGCCGCCGGCAGCCGCTTCAACCGCACCCGCGCCCAGTGCCAGCGGCGCGTCCACACCCTCAAGGCTCAGTACAAGAAGGAGCTCTCCAAGCCGCCGCCGTCGGGGTGGCGCCACTTCCCCCGCCTCCACGCGTTACTGGCCAGCCCGGACGGCCCGCCTCTCGGCTTCCCCGCCAAGGTGCCGGCGTCCGTCAAGGAGGAGGTGGTCGGCAGTGGGAGAGGGCTGGTGGCGAGTTGGACGGTCCCAACGAGGCCAAGAAATGGGCCCGCGGGGTGCTGTCCGGCGGCGGTGGTGACGAAGCTGGCGGAGGTGTACGAGCGCGTGGAGCTGGCGAGGCTCGACGTCGAGAAGGAGAAGATGGGGATCGTGAGGAAGAGCATGTCAGAAGCTGTGAAGATGGAGACGGAGTAGAAATTTGAAGAAACCGCCGAGAACTAACCCATGGTAAGTAACTCTTTGGGTTGAGCAAAACATGCATGCGGTTAGTTTTCCTGCCCTGTTCCTGCGAGCAGAGCTATGCGAAAGAACGAAACTATTTCACAGACTAACGAACACGGTGGAAATTTTACCACGGATACACGATAAAACTAAAAAATGCACATAAGGTTCCTAGTTCTAGGTCCTAGCCATACTTAGGAAATCTGCGAGCACCACTAGGGCACTAGCGACGACATGTTTTCCTAGTTTCTTGTGAGATCATTGATTTCTTTTTTGTTGGGCAGGAATGTTCAACTTGAGGAATGCTGCCAATGACGATGAACAGAATGCGTGCTGAAAATAGCTAAAAGAGTAGTGTTGCGCTATCTGAATTTACAGTTATTTTTACTGCGGCGATCGACAACAGCAGCGTAGTAATATAATATTCAATATGTACCATCAGTAGTTAGTAAGAAAAGTTTATACAACAGTTATTCAGTTCTTTACCTACGAACACAAAAACATGCTGAACTACTGATGGTACATATTGAATATTGTTGGGCAGGAATGTTCAACTTGAGGAATGCTGCCAATGACGATGAACAGAATGCGTGCTGAAAATAGCTAAAAGAGTAGTGTTGCGCTATCTGAATTTACAGTTATTTTTACTGCGGCGATCGACAACAGCAGCGTAGTAATATAATATTCAATATGTACCATCAGTAGTTAGTAAGAAAAGTTTATACAACAGTTATTCAGTTCTTTACCTACGAACACAAAAACATGCTGAACTGGCAAAACTTGTTGCCAGTAACATTGGTGGCCTCACGTTGTACTCCGGAAGTGTGGAAGTGAATCATGAATGAATTGGCTGTTAAACTACAATCCCCTCTCTTAAGACTAAGAGCAAGCTTTCCTTAAAAGTAGTTTTTTTTCCCTCTAAGGCCCCAGCCGCGAGTCTTGATTTTCTTTCCGTAGCTGTGCTCCTCCTAGTTGTGTTCTTCCTCTCTTTTCCCTGTTAAAACTTCTCTGCTTGCTCTTTCCACTTTAATGAAACTGGCAGGGGTCCGACCTTATCGTTAAAAAAAACACAATCCCTGCAGTCAGTACGCAAACCAAAACGTACAGCACCGCCTGAACATGGCAATATCCCACCCCGCAGGCGCGCGGCGCGCAGCCAGTGGCGTAGCCAGGATTTATAGCTATGGTGGTCCATTGTCTAAAATGTATTTAACCACTATAAATTTAACATGTCGGTACACAAGTATATATGAATTACGAAATGGAATTAAGGGAAAAAGGACATACGAACTTCATAAAATAGACGAATATAGCTTTCTTAACATAGAATTACAATATTACATACCCATAGTAGTTGAAGAACAGTACATCACTACTTCTTCTTCTTATCAGGATATAAAGAGAACATCACATTAATTTTATATTAGAATATTAAATACATTCTATATTTATGGACAAAGCTATTTAAAAAATACATTTTATAAAGGAGTAGATCAGAAGAGTTTGCTTGCATGGGTAACTTCCTGAAAGCCGCATTTGGAGCAAACGCAAGCTAAGACAACAAATACCTACCTCGGCAAATTTACGAGACCGTTTACACGACTTACATTCACGAGAAGAAAGAAGGTAATATAAATATTTAACTTTCTAAAATAATTTCTCTATTTCTCTCATCCTGAAAATAAGTTATGGGACACAGACATATCACTACCTCACTCTTCTCGCTCCTGTCTCGCACACGCATCTCTTTTTTATTTTCCCCACCACTCGTATCCTCCCACTAAAAGCTTTTTTTAGTCATTACTATTTATTTTAGCTAAAAACCATCAACTGTCGTTCAATATGAACATGCCAAGCTAGTCATCGATTTTATTGTATATCTAGATGCCAAGCTAGCCAACGATTTTACTGTACATCTAGATTCCCAAGTTGCGTGTCATTAGCTTGATACATATAGAGTAAATTAAATGATTTAGCGGGAGGTAAAATGTAGCTGTGATTCAACAAGTTTTTGCATTATGATCAAATACATGAAGGCCTCATTATCCGAGCGCAGGGTGGTCCGCGGCCCACAGGGACCACCCTGTAGCTCCGCCAGTGCGCGCAGCCGAGCCGGCGGCCTGGTGGTACCGCACGTCGTTCCGCCTGGGCGCCGGCGGAACAACTCGGCCGCACCACACAACCACTGCCCCGCCGCCAACATCAATCCAACCAACGCCAGGCAACGATCGACCTCCCCACCTCCTGGTCCTAGGCGTCTGCCGCGGCCACGCCCCTTCGGGTAGCAGCGCCACTCCGCTCCCGCCCGGCGGCCGGCGCTGCGAAAAGTGGCCGCCATTTGACCCGCGCGCAAAAGCACAGAATGAACCGGCCGGCCCCGAGCGAGGCTGCACGTACGGGAAAAACGGAACGACAACCCGGCTCGACTAAACTTTTCGTGTGACGCGCAGTAACTCGGGCCTACTCCACCACTCCCTCGCTAGGACTCGTCGACGAGCCAGGCACACACGCAAGGACGCATCGTAACTCAAGTCCATGCCGCCGTACTCAACATCCAACCCCCGTCCCTATATATAACAAGCAACCACACCACACAGGAGGCGCGGGGGCCAGGACAGCGCAATTGATCAACAGGGCACGAGTACCGCACGCCCCTCACGGCCGCACCGCACCGCACCTCCCAAACCAAACTCCGTCCGCCGCGCGCGCCGATGTCCACCAGCCGCCGCCCTCCCCCGCCGCCGCCGGCGTGGACCCCCGAGCCGTGGAGCGACGACGAGACGTCCGCGCTGCTCGACGCGTGGGGCCCACGCCACCTCCGCGCCTCCGGCAGCCCCCTCCGCCCCGTCGACTGGCGTGCCTGCGCCGCCGCCGTCACCGCCCTCCGCGCCGCCGCCGGCCGCGCGCCCCGCACCGTCGAGCAGTGCAAGAACCGCATGGATTACCTCAAGAAGCGCCTCAGGGCCGAGCGCTCCAGGTCCAGGGGGCCCGAGCCGCCGCCGCCGCCGCCGCCGGTCTCGGGCTCGCTCGACCGCCTCCGAGCGCTCCTCCACCTCGCCTCCTCAGTTCCCCCCGGCTTCGCGCCCCGCGGCGGCGCCATGCCCAAGGTGAAGGAGGAGGAGAGCAGCGCGGCCTCTCTGCCCCGCGACTGGCCGCCAGTGCCGAAGCGACCGAGGACGGCGGTGTCGTTGTCGCCGGTGAGCTCCTCACGGGGGCATCATCACGAAGGAGGAGGGAGAGGGTGCACGGAGGTGGCGGCGGCTCTGGATAGGCTGGCGGGGATGTACGAGCGGGTGGAATCGGCAAAGCAGAGGGAGGCGGCGCGGCTGGAGGAGCGGCGCCTAGAGGCTATGCGCGACCTCGAGATCGAGCGCATGCTGATTCTCGTCGACGTCGCCATCTCCGCCTCTGCTGGTACCAACACCGTCGCCCCCGCCGTCGGCGGCGGCGTCCTCTAGTTGACAGGCTGTTTCTAGAAAGGAGGTATGTCTCAAATTATTTTTTGAATTCATTCATAAGATGTTAACAGGCTCAGCTGGTCTTTCTAATAATACTACTCATGAGCAAAGTTTGCTTTGTTGTCATGTTTCGTTGCATCTGTTTCCAAAAGAATACCAATTGCAAGATTCATGTCCCATGAACGTTAAGTACTGTTAAGAAATAATCTGTTTATCATGTTGATGCATATGCTATTCGTTATTTCATTCATTGCTTTTATCAGTTAGAAGTAATCTGTTTAGGGTTCACGATTCGCTGATATTCTGTTTGTCTTATATTTCTTGGCAGAGGAACTAGGACAATAGGCTGGCCATGGTAGCCATCCAGATTCCAGTCTATTTTTTCAGGAGATGAATGCAGTGTGGAGAAGGCAATTGACGTGATGCCCTTACCAAAAGTTACATCGGTTTAGGTTGCATGAAAGGCTCAGCCAGATATAGGATATCACATGGTGAGATTTTTTAGTTCATTGATTGCAGGTTTGCGGCAAAATGCAAGATGAGAGACTTTGATTGCCTGAATGTACCATTTGTTTTGCGATTCAGACAGGCTTCTTGGTAAATGTTAACCACTGCTGTAATCCCTTTTGGTTTCCAGCTGCCAAAGTATTCAGTTGTGAAACATTCTCGGTACATATGATATTTTGGATACTTTTATCCAATGCTAGTCCTCATGTTCCTTCCTTAATTCTATCTCAAAAAAATGTTCATTCCTTAATTCTGCTCTATGTTTGCTTGGTTCTTCACACGTGGTGTCGTCATCTTGTACAGTTTTGTATGCGTGCCTCTCCTTGATTTGCTCATTACTGTAGTATAATTGACAAAACTACAAAGATAAGAAACAAAGTTCCTCATCTTCCTTAACCAGGAAGGGTAGAACAGAGCACCAGGTTCGGGAACAGACTGAACATTTCAGAAGTGCTGGCGATTTGTTTATGAACAAATTGAACTGCATCATAGCGCTCAAGAGACTAAACAAGCATGCCAGCCAAACAAGGTGAACTCCTCAGCCAACTGCCATCATCGCCGTCCGCTGCCTCCACGGCTTCTACTTGCCTGCCTGCTAGGGGTGAAAACGGGTCGGATTCGGACGGATATTGCTGTTACCATATCCTAACCCATATTTTTTCTCCGGATTCGGTACCAATCGGATTCGGTACCAATCGGATTCGTGTCGATCGGTCGGGATTAACCCATTTCGTTTGCACCCTACTTGTTTGTAAGGAATGCATACTGGCAATAAATGGAGTAGGACGCACTGACTTGATGTTACTATTTAATAGCTGATGTGGAAGATTTTATTTTACCATTGCAAAAGAAAATGAAATGTCAAATAGTAGCACTAACCTGAAATCAAACTTGAAGATGTATCGGATTCGGACGGATATTCGGATTCGGACGGATATTGCTGTTACCATATCCTAACCCATATTTTTTCTCCGGATTCGGTACCAATCGGATTCGGTGCAGGATCAGTCGAGATTAATCCGACCCGTTTTCACCCCTACTGCCTGCGTCGCAACCCGGCCAACGAAGAGCCAAACTCCTCACTCAGGAAAAGCTCAGCCTGGCTTAGACAAAACCAGCGCAGCCGCAACTTATTGGGCCCGGCCCGAGCAGCTAGCTCGGCGCCCAACACACCGTGGTCGCATGCCGGCCGCCGGGCACCCCGAACCCGCGCTCCATGTAAGTGGCACGAATCGCCGTGCGAGTGGTCGCGCGCGCAGGCCGTAAGGCTCTCCTCCCAGAACTCGCCGGCCTCGCGCGCGTACAAGGGAGCGCGCGTAGCGGTAGGGGGTTTGCTGGCTGCCGGCGAAGGCCGCACCCGCGTGGAGCTCGTTGCGCGTAGGCCGGCAGGTTGGCAGCGTCGGACAGCCGGTGGCCGGCGCGCCCGTAGCCGTAACGCGATGTTGTTTCTCCACCCGCGCGCGCAGCCGCAGATGGTCGTAAGTTCGCTGCGGCTGCTAGTGCTAGCCTGCTACGTACGTGTGTGTAATGCACCTATTTCTGAAGACGCTAGTAATTTCTGTAACTGCTCAACACTATTCAGTTATGCAGTACTGTACACGAGTGTGCACTATAACAATACATGTTTATAACAAAATAACCAAACATTATTACAGGAATATGGTTTAGCAATCTCGGTTTGACGCAGCGAACATACAAGCCCAAAATTATATTACATTGCAAAACAAACTCGCAAACAAATTTGAGTGCGGCTAAGATCTAAAACCCAGTTGTCTTCAGCGTAGTAGGGTTCTTCTTGTGCTTCATTAGCAGCTTGATCATCGTAGTTTCATTGATCTTCTGTTTGTTGTTTAGCAAGTAATGAGTACAACCGTACCTGGCAAGTTACAAGCGTAAATCCTAACTTAACTGCTTGCAAGGATATTCAAAGGAAGGGAATATACTGGTTCTATTAACTTGAGTGGATGCAGTTTTATTTGCAAACAGGAAAAACAAAAACAGAACTACTTAAGATTAAAGGGGTTTCTTTCAGCAGTTGCATACTCATCTTACTCAAATTAAAATATAATAAAATATACTTATGCCTTACTGTTGAAATCACCCATTAAACACAGCTTTATTTACCGGAAGTACGTCGTATTCGAATACCATTTATTTCACTCTGCAGAGTTGCTCAGTTTTACCCACAAGATTTCTTAGACTCTCAATGTCACGCGATAGGCACGCTTTAGCTAGCGTGTGACTGAGTTAAGAAAATATGGTTTTTCACTGTTCAATTCTTTATGTAGGCTCTACCCAGTATATCCACTCTAATACTTTTGTCCATCCTGAGTGACCCCTATCGTTGTACTAACAACCCAGTCTTTCACCAAACACCAAAACTGACAAAACAACTAAGAAACACATACTTAGCTTATGCTAGTTACACCTTTGTCTTGCGCATTCTCTTGAAGATCCATGATGAACACATTCTCTTTAAGTCCGAGTCCTTGACTTTAACCATCAACATATGATATCATTTGCTTAACTTGATGATGATCAACACATGAAGCCATTCAAAGTCTTTATCATTATGAGACATAACATATTCATTCAACTCATGAAAAATATTAGGCCCACAATATGATTGTCATTAGTTACCAAAATATACCATTAACTCATAATGATATGTCTAGATTCTTCAACAACTCTCGAATATTTTAGGACCCTTTGATATTTGCTCTATATAAGAATCTAGTGCTAAAGAATAACCTAGCCTCTAATCCTCTCATTGCTTGGGTTCTCCATGACCATTCCTCATTGCTTTATATAATCCTCTCCAGTCCTCCTCCAAAAAAAAAATAGGAATCATAATCCTATTAGGATTCATCTAAAACTCCTTAAAGCACACCTTTCTAAATACTAAAAGACTAGGATACAAGTCACCATACCATGAAGATTGCACTTTACTCTGAAGATTAGGAGCCATTATATTAGAACCATGTTATAGTTTTTAGCATCGTGTAGATTGTTTTGTTTTTTCTTTGCAGTTAGTTGTGTGTGATGTGAGGTAAAGTTTTGTTCTGGCATTATGATGCAATCATATTAAGTATCTTTATTCGTAGAGTTTAATGCTTCTTTGCTAGCCTTCTTCGGCTAAGTGAGTATTTTTAGTTTAGGTTTGCCCTTATTTTTATTCCCTTTAGACGAGTTTACCTCTTACCTTTGTTTTTCCCTTTTTTCTTTGTAACCTTGGTGTTAACTTGCTAGATGGTTGATACTCGAAATTCAGCTGGTCACAGTCAGATGCATTAAACAAAGGAAGAAGGAAGAGTTCCATGAGCTTTAGTAAGGGAACATGTTAGTGAGTGCATATTTCAATAAGTTCACTCAGTTAGCTCGCTGTGCTTTGGAGGATGTTGCACAGATGATGTATGTTAGAAACGCTTGAAGAGATGAATTAATCCTAGATTAAAGGTTCAATTTGTTGGTAACGACTATACTAGTTTTTAATAGATGGTTGACAAGGCTATACTTATTGTGGAGTCTCATCATGAAGTGAAAGAATCTCATAAGAGGAAGATGATTCAACAAAGAGCTCAGTTGTACCAGTCATAGAGAGCCACAATCAACACGTACCAGCCAGATCATGTACCTCAGTAGGCAAATTTCAGGCTCTAGTGCCTCATCAAGATATTTTGGGACCACACCCCATCAACGTCAGCAATCAGCCTCAGAGGAATGCAAGTCCTACAGCTTCACCTACTTGTTTCAAGTGCAAGGAGCCAGGTCATTTCGCTCGCAAATGTCCACAGAAGCGTCAAGCACTCTTACCAATTCTGTTCAACCTTGGAAGTACCCCTGCTAAGACTTTTCCCTAGGGGCAAGCCATGGAACACAATCAACTCAAGGTAGCCAGATACCATAGAGCATTGCAAGAGGAAGCTTAAACAATGTCATCTCCAACATCGTTCATGGTAATATATTCATTTAGTGAGCCTAAATCTCAGGGTAAAGATTCTATTTAAGGGGGGAGATTTGTAACATCCTAGTTTTCAAAGCCTTTTTGAAGTTTTTAAAATAAAAATAACTGTTTGGATTTTCTTGTATTAATTAAAGTTTAATATTAATTTTATGAAAAATAAAAGATTTAATATAAATAAAATAAACGTTAATTAAATAAAAAACTATTTATTTGAGTTCCTTGTGTTGCAAGGAATGTTTTTGTATTTTCTTGGATTTTCCAGAGTTTATTTGCTATTTCTTTTAGCTCAATTTAATTTATCCTAATTCCTAGAATTTTAAATTCCTTGAAATCCCAAAATATCAAAATAGTAGGGCCACCTATTGGATGAATAGTACTATGTGTACTATTCATTTTCCACCTCCAGTCTCCAAACCATGCATGACACATCATCGTTTCCAACACCAACACCTTCCTTGCACTATAAAAATATAGGCTGTCCATGTCAAAATACTCGCCTCGATCTCCTTTTCCAAAACCCCAAGGCACCATCCCCGATTTCGCTGCCATCTCACCAAACCGAGCTCAAGAAGTTGTGCACCGCTAAAGGTCTTCCTTGCCAAATTTCATTGCTGCAGGTGAGCTTTAGCCGTGCCATCACCACACAAGATTTGCCTCATTGAGTTCTATGCGGTGCTCCCCTCACTTTTCCTTGAATCCCACCGCAAATTTGTCGCCATAGATGCCTAGTCACGACTACCTAGAACACCTCATGTTCCTATCTTTCCGATGATATTTTCTTCAATCCTTCCACGTCAAAACATGTTCTACCTACCAATATAGCTATCCTCTAGTTGATTCGGTTTTCCTTCACCGAGCACCAAGATCGAGCCATCTTTCTAGAATTCGGCCATATTGTCTCCACCGTCCAAATTTCTCATCGCCAATGAGTCCCAAGCTCCACCATCTACCTTCCTAGCTTCACCACTCCATGTTCTAGCCTATGCCTATGCTCGCCACCACCAGCCGCCACTAGAACACTGTCACCGGCCACCACCAGAATGCCACCACCATGAGCCGCCCCTTGCGCTGCACACGCTGCCACCATACTTTGTTTTCTGCGCTGCCACCTCCCATGTGTTCCTCAGGTCTCTAGCAATCCACTTTGCCCATCCCACATGTCTCTAGCCTTTTCCCTCACCGGCACCATAATCAAAATCGTGTGCCTCCTCTGTTGCCTGAGAGTTGCTTTGTTCTTGCTCTTCAATTCCTCTCTCTCTCTTACAAGCCAGACCCACATGTCATACCTTCTTTCTTTGTTTCCTTTTTTCAGCGAAGGAATATTCTTCCTTTGCAATATTCGATCTTTTCTCTTTTTCAGTATTTTCTCCCCGTTCAATCTCTCGAGAGCCCGTTCTCCTCCGTCCGAACTCTGATTGACCTAATTTTTCTTCCTAAATTCATATAAAATTGAGATCTATATTTTAGTTTTGGTTTTATTATTTTAAGATTTTATTTAGATTGTATTTTAATTTATTTTTATTTCATTTGCTTTCTCTCTCATTAGATAATATTTTTGAAGGAGGAGAAGCAGGATTTAAAGACCAAGAATTGATAATTGAGCAAGACAAAGATAGGTCATGACTTTTAATCATATTAAACTTATTGTTTCAAATTTATTTATTATTATTTTGTTTTAAATTATCATGCATTGTTAATTTAATACAAATCCTTGTAACTGATAATTATCGACCAATTTGATTAATCTCTTGATAATTTGAATGCTATGATTTCATTGTCCTCATAGGATGATTAATTATCTAGTGATGCAATATTAGTATCCACTTGGGTTGTACGTCTTGTATACTTAACTATGCTTATTGTTACGTTGGGCTCGTCATCACATGTTGATTAGTCAATTAATTTTAACTTAATGAGATATTGAATCATGGTGTTAGCCATAATTATAAAATTTATGTACAATGACATGCATATTGTCATTGGTATTGGTTAAACAAAATTGTTTTCATTTGTACGAGTGATCGTGCAGTAAAGTGGGTGCTATTAGCACATTGGGATAAGGATATCTCGCCTGGGTATTGATTAAAGACTTAACTTTGTGCGCCATTGATCTAAGCCTTACCGTATAATCACTATCTAGTATAGGATAGACTAGACTAATTAATTTGTGATATTTCAACTTTGATTCCACCATTGAGATGAATGTGGATGTGGTTGCAGCCATTGTCTCACATTGGGGCAAGAGGGAGCTTTTACCGACTAGATCAAAGCCTACTCGGCCAGGGTTATGAAAATTGGCCAAAAACTGGCCGATTTTTGGTTTTGCTGGGTTTACCGGTCCTCTCCGGGAAAATAGGCTACTGGCCAAAATATTTCGGGCCAATTTGAATGAGCGGCAGCCCAGTTAGCCCAACGCACGGCACAAATTACTCTAGCCCTAACGCCCAGTGCAACAACGCCCACTCCACTCTCCAGCGCTCCTTGATCTAGCGGCGCCTTCGCCACTCTCCAGCCCTCCCCAATCTGGTGGCGTGGGTGGACGACTGCCCCAGTCCTCCCCTCCTTTTTCCTTAGATCCTTACCTCCTCCCCACCATCTTGCAGTGAGCCGGTGCGTGTTGCGGTGTGGCTCGCCCGATCCCCATTGGATGGCAGGCGCTGAAGGCAGTTGCGGGAGAAGCTTGGACGACAGTGGAGGCTGGGGCAGAGGCCAGGAGGGCAGCGGTGACTGGGTCGTCGAGAGCAGAGACCAGGCGGCGGGAGCAGAGCCGAGGACGATGATGGCAGCCAGGGAAGAGGCCATGTCGGTGACAGGTACTAGTGCTCTCTAACTGTCCTTTTGCCAAGGTAAGACAACTTTTGCAGTTTGTTCTCTTGATCTAGAAAGAATATAAGATGATGTTGAACTAGCAAGTGTTAATAAATTTGCTGAAATTTATTTGAAATTTTCTATCGAAAAACTCCAAAATTTTCTGATTATTGTGATTATCACTGCTATCGGCCACCTTCGGTAAAAAATACAAACCAATATTGAGAACCTTGTACTCGGTAGCGAAACCTTAGTGAGTGGAATTGAGTTGAGGTTGAGTATTGTAAAGGTTTTATAATAATCGCTTAGTCGTACACCCTTAGAAGTGTGTCAGACGTTGACAGCATAAGTTGATCATCCTTTATAGGTAAAGTTGTGCAATCTCTGTAGAGTACAAAACTATTCAAATAATCGTATCCCCAGTTATGGACAATGCTCAGTGATTTCGTATGAGGGGTAAAATTTCATAAAAATCTTGGTTGGGTTTGGATGGGAAATGAATGACAGTTCACTTGTGATTTACTCAATTCCTTTGACTTAATTAATTACTACTCATTTTCAAAGTGCAATTCTAATCTATTTGTTGTATTTACTCTAAAGTATTGCTTTCTACAAAATAACCATTCAATCATCCTTTAATAAGTTTTGCATAATTATATATTGCATCTTGTTACAAACAACTTGCTGAATACTCTAATGACTTATGGTTATATACTTTATTGCTCGGTTACTGAGGAAAATCTATATCCACCAGAGATATTTGAGGAGTACTTTGTCGATTTCACAAATTAGGATTTTGCTTTCCAATCGATACCTGTAGGCATATCAAATGGGCATTGTGTATATCTTTGTTTTTCGCTGTTAGATTTTGCAAAGCCCTTTAGTCTAATATTTGTAAGCTTAGGTATAAGGCCGTTAATACGATAATTAATAATATTTGTATCTTTCTTAGTTAATCGTGATCATAATCGATATTTCATCTATATTTTACCATGTATACTAGCATGATCTTTGACTAGTATGGTACACATAGGAGAGTTGGGATTTATATATTCAGGTATCCACATGTGGGTTTGCCAAGGCACAGCGCGACCACATTGACCTCACCCGCGATGGCATCACGCCGCGCGGCATGCGCGCCGTCGCTGCCTACAGCCGACGCTGCCGTCTCGACGACTTCCCGCCCAACACCATCCTCAAGCTCCTCGCCTTCTCCAACAAGTTCTGCTGCGAGGGCGTCAAGGCCGCCTGCGACAACAAGCTGGCCGCCATGGTGCGAGGCGTGGACGACGCCCTCTCCCTCATCGACCTCGGCCTCGAGGAGGCTCACCTCCTCGTCGCCACCTGCCTCCAGGCCTTCCTGCGGGAGCTCCCCAAGTCACTGTCCAACCCCGCCGTCGCGCGTCTGCTCTGCAGCCCAGAGGGCCGGGAGCGTCGATCTCGACATTGCCGGAAATGCATCGTTTGCGCTGTACTACTTCCTCTCGTATGTTGCCCATGGAGGAGGACATGAGATCGAACACGACGGTCATGCCGTTGGAGAGGCCACGTGATGCTGGAGCGCGGCGAGTTCAAGGACGCGCAAGGGTGGTTTAAGGATGCCGTCGCGGAGGGCCACGTGCACTCGCTCGCCGGAGTGGCAGTGTGGCACACCCCAAGTACAAACACGGGCACAAGTACTCGGCATACAAGCTGATGAACATCGTTGTCGGGGACTATGAGCCTGCCGGTTGGATGTACCAAGAACAACGTTCGGTGTATTGTGTTGGGAAGGAGATCAAGATGGCTGATCTCGAGGCTGAAAATTTTGGACGCATTTAGCACTGTTGCTGCCGTTAATTCCAAAAATAGCCGCGCTGAAAACACAATTCCAAATATAGCCCCCAAACGACCGCACGACTAACAGGCAGGCGGCACGTGGCATTGGTGCAGCCGGGGAGCGCACCACACCGGAGTGGTGCGGTCGGCCGCCGTCACATCCGGGCAAATGGTGTGGTGCCGCACCGCACCACTCACCTGATGGTGCGGCACCCCACCGCACCACTCGAGTAGGGTTGCGCCTCCACTGTTCCGCCGAGGTTAGGGTTAGGGTTTTGCGCAAAATATAATTTATAATTTTTGTTTTGATTACATAGTTACATAAATATTATGTATACACATGTAAAATAATTTTGTGGAGTGTGCAGCAAACTTATAATATAGAGTAGGAGATGCAAAAAATATGAAGTTTTTTTTCGAAATTGGTTATGTATTGCGGATGATATATGTAGGAATTATATTTTTTTTGTAGATTTTTATTTTTGAAATATTTTGGTACGTTGTTAATGTTGTTTGAAAAAAATGTATTTGATGTGGAGTGGAGTTTGCTGGTAGTGTAATTTTATTTGCATTTATGAAAATTAAGAATTTTGGTTGGTAAAGTACGATAATGATTAGTGTATTTGTGATTTTCGTACATTGCTGACCGTGAAAAATATGTTGAACTGGCAATAACATTTTTCGATCATGTTATGTTGTTTTATTGGAAGAAATTTAATGAAGTTTTTTTAGCACAACTGTGATAGAAACAATTGGACGAAAGGAAGGAAAGTGATATTGAACACGTGGGAATCATTGAATGTGAAAAGACGAGATAATAAGCTTAGCTGAATAGAAATAAACTTGATAATACAATTGGGCTTAACATGCCGCGTACTTTTTTATTTATGCATAACATATAGCATGATCTCGTACTTTTTGATTTATTTATGCGAGAAGACGAGATAACTTGCTGGGTCTATTACATTTTGTCTACTGGGTGTAGCGTGGTTGTTTCCCCTTTTTCTCGCGCCCTGAAGATGGCTCGGCTGCATTCTTCTTCCTGTCACTCTTGGTCTTTAGAGCTGCTTCACGAGCTTGAAGCTCTTCCTCCTGACGTTTGATGGTTGCTTCACGCAGACTTAACTGGTCCCCCCTCCTTTGCAGCTCATCCTCCTTGCCCTTCAGACGGATTTGGTCCACCCTCACGCGGTGCTCTTGCTCAAGCCGCATCTGTCGTTCCATCTCGCGAGCCTGAGTCATCTTGACAAAGTATTGTCCTTTATTTTCCACCTCCATCGGCCGGTTCCGTGGCCATGCCGGCGGCACCCGATCCACCCATTCCATGAACCCCCAAGCCTATGTGTGGCGTGGTAGATGTCATGGATCAAGTTGAAAAACGAAAACGAGAAACAAAGGATTTAGTTGTCGTCGTTACCACGAAGTCGTCATCCAGGTCTGGACACTTGAAGAATCTACGGCCGTAGTTAGCTCGCTGTATTGGACCCGTCCAGACGCACAACATCGTCCTAAAGCCGCAATGGCACTTCGGGCGCTCATGCCACTCCGGTACTCCAAATGGGTCGGACCTCCAGGAAGACATTGTTGTGTAGTAGTCTTGTGATGGCTTGAGGAGGAGATGTGGTATGGAAGACATAGGAGGCCTTTATGTAGGCAGGTTATCTGGGGCACTGGGCATAGTCCATGGAGAGGACGACATGAGAATCTTTTGAGCATAGTCAGGTTTCCAGTGTAGCAATAAATGTCCCTATGAAGGCTTTTGAGCATGTAGTCTCATAATAAATTCAGAGCTTGGACCATTCAATGTATGTGGTACAACGTAGCCTTTTCAGTCGTTTGCAGGAAACAGTACGTTCCACGAAATAAGTGATACAACATTGCCTTCTCAGAAGCCAGTAATCATAATTGGGCAAAGCTGCCCAGTTTTGTAATGTCACTGCGCAAAGCTGGCCACTTTTGTCATGTCACTGCGCAAAGCTGGCCCGTTTAGTCATGTCACTGCGGAAAGCTGGCTCGTTTAGTCATGTCACTTTGCAAAGTTGGCCTCTTTTGTCATGTCACTGCGCAAAGCTGGCCCGTTTAGTCATGTCACTGCGGAAAGCTGGCTCGTTTAGTCATGTCACTTTGCAAAGTTGGCCTTTTTTATCATGTCACTGCGGAAAGCTGGCCTCTTTTGTCATGTCACTGAGCAAAAGCTGACATCTTTGCTCATGTCACGGGTCTCCTCGCAATCCTTCACCATCTTGTCTCATTGCTTCTTCTTGCCTTTGTTCATCCCGGTTGGGTGAGGGAAGCGCGGTGTAGTATGGGGTTTGCATGTGCAATGTTCGCTGCGAAATGGAATGCACACCAATTTATAGGGTCTATTTTATCTCTACTCGTACGTGTAAAGCTAGTCCGCGTGGTCGTAGCAGTGAGTAAAGATGGGAGTGCTGCGAGACTACTGCCAAAAGGCGCCATTTTGTCATGTCTTTGAGCAAAGCTGTCCTGTACGGGCAATGTATGTGTTGTTTCGTGTTGTCATGTCACTGAGCAAAGCTGGCATCTTTTGTCTTGTCACTGAGCAAAGCTGTTCTCTTTTATCATCTCCCGGAACAATCTTTTATCATCTTTTGTCATTTGTCATCTCACTGAGCAAAGCCGACCTCTCATTGAGCAAAGCTGACGCTTTTGTCATGTCTGTACATCCCTCTTTTGTCCCATCTCTGCGCAAAGCTGTACTCTGTTGTCATGTCACTGAGCACAGCTGCACTCTGTTGTCATGTCACTGAGCAAAGCTGTACTCTGTTGTCATATGTGCGTGAGCCTGCCCCCCCAACCCAGCCTATAAAACGGAGCCATCTCTCACATACTCCCTTGCCTTGTTATCAGTCACCTTCTGAGTTAGTTGTTCGCAATCTGTGTAGTTTTCTTTCGTGCTCACTCCCCCAGACTAGGCAATGAGTCAGCTCAGCACGTCTTCATGGGCACCCACGGTGATTTTCCTGAATTGCAACACGGTGGTTAGACGTAGGACATCACAGACGGCCGCGAATCCTGGGCGACACTACTACAAGTGCCCCTATCACTCGGTGAGTCAGATTGTTTCGGGTTCATTCAAATCGTGGTGGTATGTTTAAAAATCTTCTTGTCATGGAAAGATGACCGCGAATCCTGGGCGACACTACTACAAGTGCCCCTATCACTCGGTGAGTCAGATTGTTTTGGGTTCATTCAAATCGTGGTGGTATGTTTAAAAATCTTCTTGTCATGGAATCGCAGGAAGCTGCTGGTGGTTGCCGATTCTGGGTGTGGGAGGATGAAATGGGCAATAGGACAGACAATGTTCGCCATGAGAGAGTTG
Source organism: Dendrocalamus sinicus (assembly GCA_036346575.1). Lineage (NCBI taxonomy): Eukaryota > Viridiplantae > Streptophyta > Magnoliopsida > Poales > Poaceae > Dendrocalamus > Dendrocalamus sinicus. The sequence goes on along the minus strand of CM070648.1, from coordinate 39,688,839 downwards.
TCGTGGGGGGTTGCGACCCCGTCGGGATGCGGCATCGTTTCGACAGACTAGAGTGGAAGATAAATTTAATGTTGTGTGCTATTTTGTTTCTTGTGTTTATTGTTATCCTCAAGTTGTAGTGCTGGAGGTTCTCCTCGTGTATGTTGGTAATGTTTTATGCTATGTTGTCGTCAAGCTATTTTCTTTCTTGTTTTTCTTGTGTTTGTTGTTATCGTGTCTTCTCCCGCTGGAGAGGTAATGTATGTATGTGTAATGGATGTTGTTAGTTACAACATGCGTGCATACTTATTGTTATCGTGTAGTTGGGTGGCACGAGGCTCGTTTGACATATAGGCAATGAGGTGTACGGTTGTGTTGTATTTTAGTTGTTGTGTTCGTTGGTGTGTTGGTGGTTGTACTACTTGCTACATTTCATGTACGTGCAATGTATGTGTTGTTTCGTGTTGTCATTGCCTGATGCCTTCTTATTATGTGGGTTGTCCCGTGTTGTCATCTTTGAACATCAAACCATCAAGCACTTCAAGAACATCTTTGTTGCTATCGTGTCTTCTCGTGTATGTCAATGTAATGCAATGAATCCTTAATTGTACTTGAAATTATTTGCATAAGCCATGCGAAACACAGGAAACCATGCGACATCACAACAGCACAATTACAAAAATTCATTAATCATCTCGTCGTCGCCGCCTTGGACGACGTATCTGATCCTCCGAGAAGGTGAACCTGCTAGGGGAGCGCGATGCATCTCGAAGGTCATAGTGCGGGGTCTGCGTCGGAGGCGGTGGTGGGTACATCTCTGTGGGGAGTTCCGACTGGTGGCCAAGAATAGAGCTCAGCCAATCGGAGGAGGGGTCTACGTCCTGCTGAGATGGTACAGCTTAATTAGGCAATGGAAAATACAAAAAAAGTTTATAATCATTATTTTTATCATGTGTTATGTTTACTACATGCGTACATACCGGTGCATGCGGCTGTCGGAATGACGATGATGTTGGGAAATCACCCATGTACTCCTGCGCCGTGTAACCTTGGTACGCTCGCTCGAACCACTCGATCGCCCTTGCGTGTCCGCTCGGGTGGACTGACCGCCAGGCGCAAATGTGCCAAACGTCATCGTCTGTTGTGCCTGTGAGTCAGGGTCGCTATCTGCAGGCTCGTCCGCCGCCCTCCGGGATGACAACGGCTGTAGCAACGTGCTATCCCTTCGCAAGTGCTGCAGGAAAAACGTGTGTTACGAATAACTGGCAATCGAGTGGACGAACGAACTGATGGCTAATGTCGTACCACTGGTCCAAAATGCTGTGACGACGAGGGAGTGCAGCTGGGACGACCGCCGGACATCGACGGACGACCGCCGGACAGGGACGGACGACCGCCGGACTGCGACAGACGACCGCCGGACTGCGACGGACGACCGCCGGACAGCGACGGACGTGCTGAAGGTGGTGCCGACGGCGGCGCTGAAGGCTGCTCTCTGCGGAGGCGTCGTGCATGGACATCATCCCTGTGCCGACTACAGCTCATGGCCTTGATCGCAGTCCTGAGCTCACTGATGATGGTACGCACCGAAGCAAGAACCCGGTTGCCGCCCTCCCCACGCTGCAGCATCTGAAAAGCCTCGTGCTCAGCACGATGCATATGCTCGCATCAGTAGGTAAACAACAAATGAGTTAAACGCATCGCACGTAAAGAAACAATGAGTACAAACGCATCGCAGTGCACGCACGCGCCGCCCCGACGTCTTTGCTCGATGACGGTGCAGGCGGCAAGTATGGCATCCTCGTGCGTGACCTCTGAAGGACGGGGTGGGGCAGGCCCAGTAATCTTGCTGCGGGTGCGTGGAATGTACCACTCTAGGTACGCACCGTATGTGGCGATGTCGTGTGGCCTAGTCTCGTCGGCAACCTCCGTGCTCGCTGAGTCACGCCAGAGGTCTGTCCACGGCCGCTGTGTGGCTATCCAGTCGTCACCCTGGTGCCCTCTTCTTGTTTGCTGCAAGTTAGTCCACATATTGTACAATTAGTATTATCAACACATTACTACCTTGCGTACAGTTACCATGCAATGGCTTACCGGTGGGCCTTCGGTGGTAGTGCCCGTCCTGGGAGGGGTGGCACGTGCTGGTGGAGGTGAAACTGCCTCATCACTCTCTGCGGGTTGTATGGCTCGACGAAGTGCGAGAAGACGAGGTGACAGGTCGTCAACCAGTACGTGTGGTCTTGGTGGCACTGAGATGACAACCCGTAGAGGGCAATGAGCTGAATGAACCCTGCATCCCATGGGAACCAGACTATCTCGTTCTCATGAAGCCGCTCGAAATGGTTATGAAAATCTGGGTATACACGCCTCGGTCTCTCTCTAGCCCACCGCAGCTGACCATGTGTCCAACGAGTCCCCATAGTTGGCCCATCTATGGGGTCATCGCCAGCAGCCTGACCGTAGAACTCCGGGACGAGGTCGTAAGGGTGCACCTCCCTCTCGATCTTAGGCCTCCCAACCGTGAAGTGCTCCCAAGACCAGTACTGTAGGAGCACATAGCACGCTGCCAAGACCGGCTCGGCGGCCTCGATGACGACAGCATCACACAATCCTCGATGCGTGGCACTAAGGATCGCAGATCCCACCGCATCGCGGCACTGGCCGGGCAAGGCATCCGCCAAGGACTCCGAAAGGTGTATGTACGTCGGATGCACGGAGACTCCAGTGGTCGTAGGAAACAAGACCCACCCGAACAAAAAAAGGATGTATGCCATGAGGTGTGTCCGCACGACCCCCTCAGGAGCGTCCACAGGGCAGGTCATGAACTCTCGTAGCCACGAGTGTGGGACACCAGACATGTTGTCCGGGATCGGAGACCGATCGGGCACCTGTAGGCGTCCTTCCATTCGCCGCACGGGGTGGCACTATCGCTGCACCACGGATGGGTAGACACGCCGCATGGACACGTCTGCGCATTGTAACAGTCATCTCGCCCCACGGAAAGTGGAAGGTGTGAGTCTCCGGTCTCCAACGATCCACGAGTGCGGACAGCAACGCCGCATCGAACTGCAACGTATACGGAACATCCAGCATGCGAGCAATGGGCAAAAGATCGGTGTCTCGCAGCAGGGGGATGTACCGCTCGTCTAGAGGCCAGTGCTCTCGGGGGCCCCTAAGGACGAAACACGGAGGGCCCAGAAGACTCTGTCAAGCACAAAACAATTCGGCCCTTCCGTCTCATGAACCCGCTCGTACTTGTTAATGTACGTGCCTGGGTTTGCTGCTGCAATCTGACTCAACATTCTCGACACCAGATCATATGCCTCCTCATACATCCCGAACATACTCCGTAGGACCTTCTGTTTCGCCCGCCACACCTTCTTGTAGCTCACAGCAAAGCCCACCATGTTCGCTACCTCCGCCATGAGAACCTTGGGAGAAATGGATACATTTGCAGCCACAAGATGCCTTATCAGCTCCGCAACACATGACGACGTCATGTTGCGGTGCCTCTGTAGTGGCGTCGCAAGCTCACAAGTGTGATCATTCAGCACCGTTATCCGGAAGTCCGTGGCAGCGCCTCTGAACCGCTGCGCACGGACCTTGCCAGTGCGGGAGCCGTCGACACACTTCACAATGTAGGTGTCAGGGTTGGACCTGTGCACCCGATATGTCCGGCTGATGTTCACGGTGTATGTGGCAATAGCTTGCTGTGCAGCACTCTTGTTACGGAAGCTCCTCCCTACAAACAGGGTGCCTTCATTGAATCCCCACTCTGCCTCCTCCGCCCGTGGCAGAACTAGGGATTCGGTTGCGATGTCGTCCAATCTGGACGGCACGTACGCACCCTCCGTGGTTACAATACCACCTAACACCTCCCGCTGTAGGTTCCCCTTCTTCCTCCTCTCCTGAACTGGCTGATTCCACATCCTCCTCCTCCTCGCTTTCCTGCACCTGGTTCTCAAGGTACTCGTGACAGTTAACCCGCGTGGCCCACCACCTCTCCGCACCTTCATTCGGCTGAAAATTCTCTGCGCGCCTCCGCAGGTCCCCATCTCCCATTGACTCAATGCCTCCTTCTCCTTCACCAGCATCTTCATGACCGCCTGAGAGTAATGCAGGATCTGCATCTCCGCCGGCACCAGCAGAGCCACCCATGGCGGATGATTCTGTCCTCTCCACGAATTGAACATACACCATTGACCTGGCATATATCAATGCGTCTGGGTTGCACACGACCTCCATGTAGTTCGCCCATGAAGCGTCGCTCGTCACCTTTATAAGTTGCCACATTGTCTCCCCTGCAGCACCTCCAACTGTGGCATACACTGCCTCGATCCGTAATTTGTTCCTTGCGGTGTCCCGATCGAATGCGGAACGCACGCATCTCCGTAGCTCCAACAGCTCATGGTGTTCAGATTGCGTGCGGATCACGATCCGGTCACAATTATTCAGTCGCCTGCACGCCCGTCCCGTACGAGACCACTTCCATAGAACACAAATAAGTCTTGGATGTCACCCATGGCGTACCTAAGATAAATCCATACTGAACCCTCTTAGCATATATAACATACAACAACTGTACCATCATACAGTACCTACTGCCTACCACATACAAGCGTAATATTTCCATCTCAATTTCGTATGGTACTTATTTATTAGTAAATCTAATTTTTAATTAATTTACGGAGTGCCATAGCAAATTCCTATATAAATCAAATTTACTCGCTAATTTATGTGATAAATAAATTACAATTTCTCAGCCATTTCTCTCCTAATTTATGGAAGCACGCTCTCTCAAACATGCACAGCAAGATCTAATATTATTCAGTAATTTTGGCTACATGAATGAGTATATGTTAATACAAACAGTAGCTACGCAAGTGGCCTTTCCGACTAGCAGTGTGCTTCACAATGATATCATTTCAATGTTGTTACAATCCAGTCAACTTTTTTAAAAATTACGGTCCACAAGAGCAGTACAAAAATTCTTCACATAAAACATAAAATACAGTACACTACAACTACAAACATTTTATCAAAAAAATGCAATACACTACAATCACAAACAACTACAAACATTTTACATTACAGTGGACAACAACAGTATATAATTTCTTCACATAAAATTTAAAATACAACACGATAATTACATAAAATACAACACGATAACTACAACCATTTAACATTACAGTAGACATATGGAGACCGTTTACATAACGTTTACGCTAATTACATGCTAATTACTATGATTAAATTACAGACGCATGGAGATGATATTTACCTTTTCTTGAAGCTCACGAGATGATCTACAACTTTCTCACTTGCCAAAACTTCAGATCCCTTCCAAAATTACTCCAAATGCCGTGTAAAGCCTCTATTGCTCCCTCTCTTGCTCTTCTTCCCTTCACTATCTGCTCCCTCCCTCTCTTGCTTGCTGCTTCTCTAGCTAGCGCAAATGCAAAAACATTGATTCCAGACGCAGGGTCTTCCTTTTATCCCAATATTCACAGCACTCGCAGTAGGGGCCGGCTCTCTACGCATTGACACATTGCATGCAGGGATAAAGAAATGCAGCACGGACGGAGGAATCTTGCATGCAGCACGGGCGGGCGGGCGAAATGAGTTGCTTTCGGCGGGAGATGGGACGTTGGCGGAGTGGTGCGGTGGGGTGCCGCACCATCAGGCGAGTGGTGCGGTGCGGCACTGCACCATTTGCCCGGATGTGACGACCGTGTGGTGCGCTCCCTGGCCGCACCAATGCCACGTGTCGCCTGCCCGTTAGTCGTGCGGTCGTTTGGGGGCTATATTTGGAATTGCGTTTTCAGCGTGGCTATTTTTGGAATTAACGGTAGCAACAGTGCTAAATGCGTCCAAATTTCACAGAGCTTGACGCAACACTGACTTACCTGTACAAGTACCGTGCCGTTGCGTTGTTGGAGGATAAGATTGAGTTGGCAATCGCAGAGCTTGGCAAGGTCCTCGGCTTCAAGATGGCGACCGATTACCATTTACATGGTCATTGGCTATACAAAAGCAGTTTTGATTGAACAACTCTTCCTGCACACTTTCATGCCCCATAATTATTTGCATCAAGTTTACCTTGTCTAGACGATCATTGCCTAGTGCTTTCTTTTATACATAGGATGGAACCTTTATTCAATTCAGAAACAAATTCACAAAAACGAGAACAATTTCTGATACTGCCTGTGTGCAGTGGCGTAGCCAGGATTTATAGCTATGGTGGTCCATTGTCTAAAATGTATTTAACCACTATAAATTTAACATGTCGGTACACAAGTATATATGAATTACGAAATGGAATTAAGGGAAAAAGGACATACGAACTTCATAAAATAGACGAATATAGCTTTCTTAACATAGAATTACAATATTACATACCCATAGTAGTTGAAGAACAGTACATCACTACTTCTTCTTCTTATCAGGATATAAAGAGAACACCACATTAATTTTATATTAGAATATTAAATACATTCTATATTTATGGACAAAGCTATTTAAAAATACATTTTATAAAGGAGTAGATCGAAGAGTTTGCTTGCATGGGTAACTTCGAAAGCCGCATTTGGAGCAAACGCAAGCTAAGACAACAAATACCTACCTCGGCAAATTTACGAGACCGTTTACCGACACTGCTCACGAAGAAAGAAGGTAATATAAATATTTAACTTTCTAAAATAATTTCTCTATTTCTCTCATCCTGAAAATAAGTTATGGGACACAGACATATCACTACCTCACTCTTCTCGCTCCTGTCTCGCACACGCATCTCTTTTTTATTTTCCCCACCACTCGTATCCTCCCACTAAAAGCTTTTTTTAGTCATTACTATTTATTTTAGCTAAAAACCATCAACTGTCGTTCAATATGAACATGCCAAGCTAGTCATCGATTTTATTGTACATCTAGATGCCAAGCTAGCCAACGATTTTACTGTACATCTAGATTCCCAAGTTGCGTGTCATTAGCTTGATACATATAGAGTAAATTAAATGATTTAGCGGGAGGTAAAATGTAGCTGTGATTCAACAAGTTTTTGCATTATGATCAAATACATGAAGGCCTCATTATCCGAGCGCAGGGTGGTCCGCGGCCCACAGGGACCACCCTGTAGCTCCGCCAGTGCCTGTGTGGAAGCGCAGCGGACCTATAGTAATGGTGTAATTTTGGTTTCCATGTAAAGTGGGGACTGGGGAGTATTCTTTAAAAAAAGAGAGAGAAGTAATGTGAGATGTCTTTTGTAGTTTCATAAATCCATAGGCTTCAAATTTTTTTCTTGTCACATACATTGTAGGCTAAATTGTCAGAAGGCTGCTGTGCGTAGTTTGCGATTTGCACGGAATTGTTGAATTCATGAGCATGACATACTTGCATATCAAGGATGGATTTTATATGATACTGGACATCGTGAGGAAGCACTTGCCAAGGCTGAGCAGACAATTGAACTTCAAAGATCATTGGAAGGCTTTTTTTTTTCTAGAGCTCTTTTACGATACCTTAAAATGAATATGAGTCATCCAATCTTTGAAATTCAATTGTTCAGATTAGTTAGGATTTAGTTATACTACCACCTACAATACTAGCAGTAAAATCTTCAAAGGAGTAAAGTTTAAATAATAGTCCATATGTGCCACCTGCGACCGCCAAGTTTAAACAATAGTCCATCTGTGCCACCTGCGACCGCCATCCTTGGCACCGCCACAGCCGCCTTCGATGATAGCAGGTGGTGTCGTGTCGACAACACCAAGCCTTGACGCGGTCAACTTTAGCCGCACCATCTTCGACGTGTCGTCCTCCTCGAAGCACAACATCAACCACAGCGGCCCATTCGAGCTGGCGGCCATGTCTAAGCTAATTGGATGCCGCTCCCCAACCACCGCCTCGCTCAGCTGGCTCAGCATGAAGCCACACACCAACGTGCTCGACCGGCACTCCACCGACGACGGTACATACGACATGACACCAGTTCCATTACAAATAGATCGTTAATGTGCTAACGCATTCTTGATTGATACTTACCAACTCTGGTGAATGTGCTATTTGGCTTGGGATGTGCAGAGCTGGAGCTGGTGAAGAAGAGGTTCTCGAAGTTTCTACTCGATGAGGACATGTCCCACGGTGGCAAGGGCATCTGCACCACCATGTCCATCTCCAATGACATCACCAACCTCTAAGGTACGCGCGTGATGAAGCCAAGTTTACTAGTTATCTGAACGGCAAATGTCTTTTTTCCCTTCTAATCTCGGTTCTTGTTGCAGCACGGTGTTGGGAGCTACCACAATCTGGAGCCACTTCCAGCGAGGAAGAAGACGATGTGGAGGAGGGAGATGGACTGACTCCTCTCCGTCTATGACTACATCATCGAGTTCTACCCCTCCACGCAGACGCTCTCTGATGGATCTAAAGTTGAGGTACTTAGTAATTCATTCATGGACTTGTTCTTGCCAAATTCAGTTCCAAAAATTTGATATATCAACATGACTGATTGATTGTTCAATCCATCGAGCAGGTCATGGCAACCAGGCCAAGATCGGACATCTACATCAACCTCCTTGCGCTCAAGAAGCTCGATGTCATGCTCATCATAAGATCTCAATGAATTAGTGGTCCATTGAACTATTCTTCTCATAATGCAAAAAAGAGCTCTTTTACGATACCTTAAAATAAAAAGCAAAAATCTATAATATTCTCATAAATCAACGGTCAAATTTTATTTCTACTACCATCTTTCTACTGTTAGAATAGGACATGATTTTGTGTTTTCTTTTTTTTTATGCCTTGGTTTTCTTATGTGTATATAGCATATTCCTTTGTAGTATCCCCTTGAACTCCCTATATATTTTACTCTTTGGGCCTCATGAATACATACATAATATTCATAACATGGTATTAGAGTTAGTGCACTAACCCTAGTTTTTTCGCATCCGTCGCTGCCACCGGTTCACAATCGAGTCGCCGCCACCGTCTGGTGGCTACTGCTCTACCGCCGCCACTGTCCTCGGCTGCTATCTCCTGCATCGTTTGCCACCCATTGTCGCCCCCCGACACCCACCCGATCTGCCGTCGCCCGCCCAACCGGAGCTCGCTGCTTATCACTCACCGTTTGCACGACCGCCTACTGCTGCCCATGCTCATCCTCGACCGCCGGCTTCACTTGTCGTCGCCTCTGCTCGGCTATCATCCGGACTCAACCACCGCCCACTACTTGTTGCCGCCTCTACCCATCAGCTACCCATCGGACTCGGAGCCGGCCTAGCAGGAGCGGCTGTTGATCGCCACCCACCGTTCACCCATCTAGCACCCTCCGCTCGGCCTCCCGCCCACTCGATCTGATCCCAATCTGGGATTGATCAGTTGTTGCCACCTCCACCCGTTAGTTGCCTGTCAGAACTGGCCCAACAGGAGTGATCGTCAACCGTTGCCTACCCGACTGGAGCCCGTCGCTCGTCATTCGCCTGTCTGGTGCCCGGCGCCCTCCGCTTGACCTACTGCCTGCTCAATCTGATCCCGATCTGGGAGATCGGTTTGTTTTAGATTAGTAAATAAAATCAAAAAAATAAAAAAACACCGTCCTAATCATCACACCGTCCAGCGCCGCCTGTTAGACTTCATTACCTTGGTCACCACACCGTCCATCGTCGCTTACCAATGGCTTCCGTTCCATCAGCTACGATCCCATTCTCCTGGGACAAACTACATAGTGTGGTCTTCACTCATGGAGATCATGCTCGATGGTCTCTGCCTCCAGGGACATATCACCAGTGCACAACCTTCTCTGCCACCACCGGTTCAACCTCCTCCTAGGAAGACTTGGTGCCTAGACACCATAGTGCCCTTGTTTTATTTATATATATAGTATAAATAACAGGGACACCTAGGTGTCTGGGCACCAAGTCTCACTACCTTTGGATTGCTTTTAGGTGCGTGCTAGTGTGATTGAGACTTTCCATCCATGATTAAGACTTTCCTTCCATGATTGATTTAGCATGCCTAATATGTTACATACCATTGCACTAGCACGTATCTAAAAGCAATCTAACGGCAATTACACCCTATGTCGTATCTCACAACGTAGGGAGTATCTCGCGTAACGAGGAGTATGTACATGTAGTATACGAGTATTTAAGACTATATAGATGGTATGAACAATTTTTCAGAGGTAGTATGTACATTTTTTTCAGCATACTCCTTTTTATGTACGTATATAAAGGTATTTACAAAATACGTTAAAAACTATGAACTCCTTTGCAATTTTTTCATGTGGTTCACATTAGAATATCTTATAATTAGTATATGAGTATACCTAAAGTGATAAAGGAGTATTTCAAGTTTATTTAGGTGGTATATTAGAGGGGTGTAATTACACAGGGAGTAAAAGTATTTTTATATATATATATATATATATATATATATATATATATATATATATATATATATATATATATATATATATATATATATATATATATATATATATATATATATATATATATATATATATATGGGAACATATCTAGTACTAATGGTCTATTCAGTGCTAAAATGCTAAAACTTCTCCAGAGCCATCCGATCTACCCTGTGTGGCTCAGATTGAGAAAGGTGGGATGCCCAACTCACTTATACAGTTTTTTTAAAAACCCCCTTGCAGAAGAAGTCTTTCGCGAATACGCCCTCAGCCCCCTCTCCCTTTCTTGTTTCTTCCCCTATCCAGGCGATGCCCTCTCGCCTCCCTCCCCGGCGATGCCCTCTCGCCTCCCTCCCCGACGATGCCCTCCCCGTTCTCCCGCGGTTCCCTCCCCGCCCCAGGCGCCGCCACCCCTGGGCCCTCGTCGACGCCACCCCCTCCATCACCCCGATTCAATCCCAGCTCTAACCCTAGCTCCCCCGATTGCTCACTGCCTCCCTCCCATCCTCTCCCCCGATTGCTCACCGCCGCCATGAAATCTCCTAGGAAGCGCTTGGCCCCTCCACGCCACCTCCCTCCTCGTGGTGCTCCTCCGTGCCAACCCCCTCCGCGCTGCGCCCCTCCGCCGCTGCCCTCCTCCACGCTCCACCACCTGCGTTCCCGGCTCCCTCGACGCTCCCCTAGGCCTCCCACCGGCTCCTCCCCGCGCCGCCCTCCCAGCCCCACCGTCCCCGGCAGCTCCCTCCCCAGCCCCCGGCGCATCGTGTCAGGGCTTCCGAGGTGTCACCGGAGACCATTAGTACTAGATATGTTCCCTATATATATATATATATATATATATATATATAGGACGAGTGTTTCATGCACCATGGTGCCTAGGCACCAATATCAATACCGTTGATTTGCTTTGAGATTATAACGCTTGATGTGGGTATCTTCATATACCCATAAAAAAGTATATTTGAGATGTCAAACTCTGAAAAAAATTAAATTCAACTTCAGTTTAATTAGTTTGAACTATTTTTATGGTATGTACTCACTGTAGTCGCATTGAACTCAAAAGTAGTTCAAACTAGTTTGAACTGAGTTCAAAACTTACTTACCATAAATATATCAAGGGTATAAAATATTTTCATACCCAAACTCAAAAAAAATATCAATAATACACGTGTATCGGATGTGGGTGCCTAGGCACCATGGTGCCTACGTAATTTTCTATATATATATATATATATATATATATATATATATATATATATATATATATATATATATATATATATATATATATATATATCTTTGGGCCTCATGAATACATACACAATATTCATAACATCTACTTACCAGTATAATGTATAGTAAAAAAAATCCTTTTTTCCCCGAGGCATATGCTTTAGGAGATTCTAGCCTCGACACAGAATCTGCGCTTTGTGTTGTTCAGCTTCTAGAACAGGCTAATAGTTGTGCATCTGACAACCTTCGGAAGGGGCAAGTAGGAATCATCCATCAGTTGGGAACACGGGCGCATCAGGGTCTGGCATGCGTCCATTACCTGAAAAATAGGAAAAAGGCTGCATATGAGGAGATGACATCACTCATAAAGATAGCTAAAAACAGTGCATCAGCATATGAAAAACGGTTGGAATATGGTGAGCGAGAAGCTGCAAAACGTGATCTCAAGATGGCGACGTTATTGGACCCTACCAGGACTTAATTAACCCTTACAGAGCAGCTGGTAAGTCCACTTAACATAATTACATGGACTGCTTGCACTATTCTAATGTCTATGCGGAGGTTAAAGTAGTTTCAACACTAAATTGTTAAACATATTGGAAGACATACATTCTGTTAAGTTTTGCATGATAAGAACTATACGTGATGCACGATGCTATCCAGTCTGGAGACGGTAATCGGTTAAATTTGAGAGCGATATGCATTATGGATCTTGCAATGCAAGCCTGAAGAATTTCCCAGAGCTTCTTAGCTGAAGTAGTAATATTGCATTTTGACGAGTAAAGCCTTTTTTTGTTGCCTTTTGAGTAACATTTATATTCATTACATTGTAAATTGGAACGAGGAGATGAGATGGTATAGTGGTACACAACATAAAATCAGGGCGCCGGTACAAGAACGGTAGTGATGATACATGCCACTACCACCTCCAGTTTAAGACTTCGGTTGCTTTTCTTTGAATCATGCGCCTTAGCCGTTAGGAGTGTGCAAGTTGACAACCATGTATTGAGGAGCACGATAATGTAACCTGTTCTTTTTTTTCCTCCCAATTCTGATGGACGAAAACAGGAAGATGAGGCGATTTCAGAGCTCTCGCAAGCAATAGCTTTCAAGGCAGACCTCCAGCTGCTCCATCTCCGTGCAGCATCCGACTCCATGGGCGACAACGCAAACACCCTGCGAGACTGCGAGGCAGCTCTATGACCGGACCCAATACAACAATGCTTCCACGAGGGTTGAACCTCAGACTCAAAGCTAGTGAATCATGCACTTGCCATCACCATCTTTGTCGTCGATTCAGCTGCAGTTTTTTTGTCAGGCAGAATGATCTGATTGTGCACGCATGTCTTCAGTCTTTTACTCCTACCAATGAAAAGTTGCAAGTGTTTATCAGCTCCAGTAATCGTTAATCAAGATTGGGGTAGAGATAGAGGTCCCACAGCAGCAGCAATCGCGTCATTTGATTTCATCAGTTTAGTCCCGACGAGGGTAGAATAATTCTCAAATTATTACATTACTACAGAAAAAGTCATCACAGACGGTTCGAAAACGTCATTACAGACGGTTTTGTGAACCGTCTGTATTTATGGGTCAGTGATAATCGAAAGTCATCACAGACGGTTTCGGACCGTCTGTGATTATCAGCTATCACAGACGGTTTTTGAGTACAACCCGTCTGTGATAGCTGATAATCATAGACGGTTTTGAGTTAAAAACCGTCTGTGATACTTATTATCGCAGACGGTTTTTGAGTAAAACCGCTCAGGATAGCTGATCATCACGCATTTTTTAGTTAAAAACCGTCTGTGATACTGATCATCACAGACGCTTTTTAAGTAAAAACCGTCTGTGATATTCCCTTTAACCCCTAAATATATTTCTGTTTATTGGCTAGCCTCAGGAATGCCCTCTGAAACAAGCAGATAATCACAGACATAAAACATATACAATTCACACATCTCATTTCATTTCAGATACATTTCACATCTCAATTCATTTCACAGACATAAAACATCCAATTGACAACACACTTCATTTCACAAACATAAAGCATCCATTTCGCAAATCAATTCATTGAATTGAAATAAACTATCCATTAACAAATACACAATTGTAAAAGATCTACACTGCATTTGCACTTAGAATTACAATAAAAAATCATTCTGGGCAGTGGAACTCTCCATCTGATCTTACGACTTTAGTCCACAAAAATCAAATGAACTCTCCTCGAATTTTTGCTAAATCCGGCTGTGTCAATGCAGATGTAGAGATGGGCGCAGCCTGTCGATAGGAATATCAACGCGCGCACATATAAAACTTGACATGTATGAAATAAATGTGAAAAGATTGACAAACCTTAGGAGTGGTGATCTTGCTGGAATCGAGGAGTAGTCTCATATGGTGGCACACGTAGTATCCACACGTGTTGCCCGGCTGCTGCTAGTGGCACTGCAAAAAATAGAATGTGTTAAATCAAGTGGCATTACTACTAAGTGTTGTATATGATTAATTAATGTGTAGCTAGCCAATACCCGAAAATTGCGATCATGTTTCAAGGGCTTGGCATTGTCGTCGAGCCACTTGTTTGTTGAACGATGTGACGAACGACCTTCGTTATTCGAAAAAGTTAGATTAGTCATTCGGAAGGAAAGAAAGAATACAATGTACAATGTACTTACCTATCGAGTATTTCGGCGATAGCTGTGTACTTGGATTTGTTCTTACTTAGAGAATCAAGGTATATAGCCTTGTTCCATTTTGGTATAATTACAATTAAAATCCAATGAAAGTTCTCATTGTATGGCATAAGAACAAATTCCTTATCGCGGTGAGCCAGCAGTGCTTTTGTAATATAGTCCTCGACGAAGGATGCATCCTCGTTGATGGTATCAATGGCGACCAAGCGTGAGTCCAGGAAACCAATTGGTGATTTCGATGATCTAGCTTCGGTCAGCATGAATATATATATACACAGAAAAGCAACAAATTGTGACATACATTGGTATTACGTGAATCGAGATCGTGATTGTACAGCACTTACGGCGCCCAAAGATCGAACGAGTGAGGCGTCGAGAGCGTTGAGCGTGAAAAGACCAAATATATCGTCAAAGGTCACCGGGAAGACACATTCCTGAACTTCATGCAAGAAATGTTCCGGCTTGAATTTGACAATGATACCTGAGCGTCGTTCTGCCTCTGGTCTATTGGACTGTTTCATATACCAAGTGTGGAATCTTTAGCAACCAAGTCCTAGCTTTGTGAGGTGCTCTTGCGAGAATATCATCGGCTCGCCTAGCACGAATTTGCGGGCCAATGGCATATACGGGATATCGTCATCATCCTTCGTCTTTGATTTGCCATGGCCACTGCCTCGACTGCAGGTCGACTTCATGGTAGTCGACTGTAATGGTATAGACGGTGCAAGTTGCTTTGGCGAGAATAGCACCCGTGGAGATAGCACCGTGCAGTAGTAGCTCGCCGACCGCCCTTGTGGAGATGGCACCAGTGCATGTTGCTGTGTTCGCACTGCACTTCTGATCCTGCCACCGGTGAAGAAGCCTCTAGGGAGATGTCACTTTTGGGCCACTGGATGAATGTTCCAATGGCCTGTCCTAGAGTCACGATCTCGTCGTTGGAGGGCTTCAGTAGCGGGACCACCTCAAAATTGACATACACACCATCCACATTAACTTTTGCGAAGCCTGGCGCTAAAGCTTGACCGTGCACCATGGCCCCGATACTGCATTTAATATACCGCCCCAAGCAAGATACAAGGGAATGAAGCCATATCTCACTTGGAGCCCGCACTGTAGGCTCCTACATAACGATACAAAATTAGCTACTCGAATAGGCCTATCAATGGAGCAAGCATTTGAGAGATAATAATTATTACTGTGATGTCGCCCACGTGAAATATGGCCCGGGTTTGCGTCGAATTGGACGCGCAGCTACTCGGATGGTTGTGCGGGCTAGCTAGCACAGAGCGGCGAGAGCGTACCTGCCGACTTTTCGTCTGTTTCGCACATCATCTCTCGATTACATCAGCCATCCGAGCTAATAGCTCCTCTCTAAGAGATTCCTTCATCTCTTCTCGTAGCCGCAAGCGCCACGCCGGTTTTGTTTCTCTTCCTACGCCGATACATTCGAGTCATCTTGAAACCATGTTTCCAAGGAACGAAACCCAAGGCCTCTCGTGACGACCCGGTGTTCCTTGTTTCCTAGGGCCACGGAGAGCATATCGTTCTCCCTTGTCCCTGGAATGATCCTAGGTAGATTCAAAACTCACTCTTCCCGCAAGAGCACAAAATGTCATTTCAATTGCACGGTTGTGGAGTAATTACAAGCTACGTAGTTCTATCGATATCTTACCAGCGCTGGGACACTTGCCGGTCCGCAGGTTTCAAAGGAGACGCCCTCGATGTCGTTGTAGATGACCTTGCTCTAATCCAATTTCGAGTGCGGTCATCCGGGATATTGGAAAATGGCGGGGCGATGTCCTGTGCAGCTGCCAGCCTCATGATTGTCTCTCGGACTTTGATCGGCAAAATATTTCTAATTGCAATAGGGAGCATATGTGTCATCAGCACATGCCAATCATGAGACTTCATGCCATTTAACTTCAAATCTTGCATTGAAACAAGTTTCTTCATGTTGCCGGAGTAACCAGACGGAACTTTGACACCATGCAAGTATCGCACGATTCTGTTTTCTCACCTTGGACAGAGTGTAACACGCAGGGGAAGGTACGTCGTCCATTATCGTGCTTGTCGGTGCTAACTCAGGCCGATGTCCATGTCACCAAGTCAAGCCGTGCGTTGACACCGCCCTTTGTTTTATCACGGATGTTCAAGAAGAGACCAATCAAGTCGCCGCGACACATTCTTTCTACGTGCATGACGCCGATGCAAAGGTCGAATATCTAGGTACTCCCAATAAGGTAAGTCCCAAAATATTGATCTCTTCTTCCGTGTGTTCTTCTCATGAGCCCTCAATTTACGCCCCTTCCGAGGACAACATCTAAATCCTTAACCATATCATAAACCTCGTGTCCCTTAAATGCCTTGGAGCTGAACCGTCTTCCTTCTCTCCGTAAAATTGTTTCTTCATCTTGCGGTATGGGTGAGCCCTCCGAAGGAATCTGGCGGTGACGCATGTAGACGGTTTTGCGTGAGTGTCTCAGCCACACACTCTCTGCACCATCTAAACAGTGAGTACAAGCTTTGGCACCTTTTGTACTATGGCCCGATAGGTTACCAAGGGTAGGATAATCATTTATGGTGCGAGAACAATAAGGAGCGCAGAGTGAAGTTCTCTCGTTTGTATACATTCTATACTGTACCCTTCGCTCCACAATACTTTTAGATCTTCCACCAACGGTGCTAGGAACACATCGATATCATTCCCAGATTGTTTTGGCCCTTGGATAAGTATCGACAAGAAATGTACTTTCGCTTCATACACAACCAAGGAGGAAGGTTATAGATGCAGAGTCACGTGCCATGTGCTATGTCACGCTCATGCTATCGAAAGGATTCATTCCATCATACTCACCCAAACCTTATATTCCTTGGTTCTGCACCGAACTCGCAAAACTCCTATCGATGTTTCTCCACCGCACGGAATCAGCAAGGTGTCTTATCATTTCATCCTTCTTGCGCTCCTCCGAGTGCCAACGCAGAGTTTTGCCTCCTTTGGATTTGCAAAAACCTTTTCAAACGGGAATTATAGGAAAATACCATGCCACCTTAGCAGAGGTCCTTTCTTCGCCTCTGTTCCCTCGCCATCATCTGATTGATTGTTACATTTGTATCGGGATGCGTTGCACACCGGACATACATGCATGTTTGCATACTCTTTACGGTAGAGGATACAATCGTTCGGGCATGCATGTATTCTTTCTACTTCCATTCCCAACGGACAAAGAACCTTCTTGGCTTTATACGTGGTTTTAGGCAACTCATTTCTCCGGAAGCATGTCCGCTAAAAGACCTAGCAGCGCGTGAAACTCTTGTCGGACCAACCGTTGCTTGCCTTCAATTTCAACAGTTCAAGCACGCCGACAACCTCGTGTACTTGCAGCCCGTGTACAAAGGTTTTCTCGAGTCCTCCATCAAGCCACGGAATTTAACATACTCTCTCTCATCATAGTTCTCTTCTACATCGTGAAGCATCTGATCCATATTATCATCGTGCAACCTATCCGAATCCGAGCCACAATCGACATCAGCCGGCGGCATGTCATTCACTTCACCAGCGATGTCATCCGGGGGCGTATCATTCACTTCACCGGCGATGTCATCCGGCGGCATATGATCATTCACTTCGCCATGACTGGTCCAACACGTATAATCCTTTTTGAAACCCCTCCGAATCAAGTGCGCTTCAATTTACCCTCGGTTCTTAAACATCTTCAAATTCTCGCAGTCAGTGCATGGACAGCACATATATTCCACCCCCCTTATTCAACATATCCTCCTCGGCGGCTCTTATAAAAGCAGAAACGCCATTAATGTACTCTCCACTCACACGGCTCGCGGCATACATCCAGCTTGGGTCCTACGTTACGTACATATATAACAACTTAGTATTAAAATCTAGATTAACTAATTATAACTATATATATACCGGCCACATTTATTATATTGAGACTTAATTTGCTAGCTTAATTCATATTACAAACACAACAGCTATTATATAACCAACAATTTTGCAAATTAACCATCTTCAATAACCACTCATGGATTACTTAGACCTAAATTGTAATGCAATTGAAGAAAAAATAAATTTCATTACTAACCATATCTACAGCAACTAGGAAAGTCTGAATCTTAATTCAAAGCTCAATCTCTGCCTCTTCCCACCAAATTAACTGGCCTGAAATCGCCTAGCTTCCTCCCGAGTGAAAAAGTGCGCAGCAGTGGCTAGATCTGGATCGAAATGAAGACAGATGCAGTCTGAGCAGCGCAATAAATGCCTTAGTCATTATCACAGACAGTTTTTTTTATTAAAACCATCTGTGATAAATATTATCACAGACGGTTTTTTATAAAAAACCGTCTGTCATAAGCTTCATGCCAGAACGCTTCGCGCGTGTTTCCATTGCCAGAACGCTTCGTGTTTCGATTGCCAGAACGTTTCGTGTTTCGATCGTCTAATTAACGTCTCTCAATCGTTATACGAAGCGTCTATATCATTAATGTTTGGGTATACGAACCGTCTGTGCTAAAGGTTAAATATGCGCACCTAATCTAGGTCTCTTCTACGTACGTACAATATGGCTTCTACTATTCTTGTGATCATCTCCTTCCTCTCATCTGTTCGTCAAGAATTGTTCGGCCGGAACCTTACAGAGGCGGCCAGCAATTTGCATCTGGAGCAGCTTCTCCGCACACGCCCTGCTCTCCTTCCCCGACTTTCTTGCATCCGTCAGCTCGACCTGATCATCCGCCGTCGACGGAGGCGTCTCGCTGCCGCTCAAGAAAGGGAACATCCCTTACCCTGGTTCTTCTCCACAATGTGCGCAAAGAGGAAGAAGCTCTACACGCATTGGAGAGACTGATGGATAGCCTTGCCGATCAAGCAGAAACGGCAGATTCTGAGGAATCTGCCCATGCATACCTCTACGACATTATGGGCTATGCTACTGATTATTTGCCTAGGCTGGAGGAGGAAGTGCTGAGGACAAGGACAATCTCAACGGCGTTCGAGAAGTCAGTGGCTGATCCTCCAAGTCCCAAAGTCGAAGAAGAAGCGTACGAAGCCCAAAAGATTACAATCTAGGAAACTCTTTACCTGTGCGACTTTTGTAGTAAATTTGCCTCTAATTGAAACTAATAAATTTGCCTTTAATTTATGATCTCTTGTCTCAGTAGTTCTGTAGTTAAGTTATTAGAAGCAATGTGTACTTATATATTAACCTCTGCTCATGAACAGAATATGACAGACAAAGGGACATCACAAACGGTTCTTGTTAAAAATCGTCTGTGAACATTAACAGACAGTTCTTAACAACAACCGTCTATGATAGTCTACACAACACAGACGGTTTTTAATAAAAAAGCATGCGTGATAATCTCAGATATCACGCACGGTTTTTAATAAAACCGCTCAGGATGATTTAGTATCACGCAGGCGGTTCATCGGTAAGAACCGCTCGTGATACTCGCTTTATTCGACGCCACTAACACGGCGGTGTCCAAATTAAAACCGTCTGTGTTAGTGTCAATCACAGACGGTTTGACAAAACCGTCTGTGATTGGCCGTCTAGTATTAGGCTTTCTGTAGTAGTGTTACGTCATTATATTCCTTAAATATATCCCTTATCGATAAGAGGTAAATATGGTAGGATGGTCGTGAACAATTCTTCGAACATATAGTCGTGAGTTCTTCTACGACCTCATAGTCATAAGTCTTACTGCGACTATCCATATGGTCGTAAATCCTTCTACGTCCACATAGTCGTAAATTTTACTATGACTATCCCATGGTCATAAATCTTTTCTACGACCATGTAGTTGTAAATTTTACTGCAACCACTCTGTGGTCATGGGAATTCCTACGACGAGTCTATCTCCAACCGACTTATCTACGACAATGAACTACATTGTCGGTTCGGTTGATAATGTGGTTAGAACGTGCGTTAGTCCACTAACTATACATGATTTCTCTCTGACAACAACCGCTATACGGTGAACGGCCTCTTGTGTCTCTCTGACAGTAACTTCTGTCAGGTGATTATCATCTGAAGCATCAAGGTGTCTTCCAGCGCGGGATAACTACCGTCGCTTTATCGACTATTTAAAGGTTAACGTCAAAAAGAGAGAGGAGGGAAGTGAATCGTTCACGCAAGATAGCACTAGCCATCCGTGTAATTCTCTGTTGTAATCCACTTTCTAGCAACTAGCAATCATACCGGACGTAGGGTTGTTGTTCTATTAGGAGAAGGCCCGAACTAGGATAAATATTTTAGTGTCTCTACTTCATAGGCGCATACGCCGAGTCTTCTAAGAGTTCCTCCGAATCCAAATAAATATACGTAAGATCGATATTAAAACATCGACAGTTGGCGCTGTTCGTGGGGATTCTTCTTCCAAGACTCCAGTAATTTCCTTGTCAGGAAGTTTCTCTTTTTCCTCCTGATGTCCTCATGGCAGATGAATGGAATGAGGAGAACTGGTTCGACTTGGCCGACTACGCGAATATCGACATAGAGGCCTGCTATGACTATGAGCAAGTCTTGCTTGCTTCCGACAGTGAATGTCTCCCTGGAGATTCCTCCAGTGATCGTGGAGACAATGCCATCGGAAAGGCTAATGAGGGATCAAAATCCCCCACAGCAGTACGCCCAATGGAGGACTCATCTCTCCTAAGTGGCAAATGTCAATCCGACCATGATGAGGGCTCACAACGCGACGATCGGTCCGTTTCGAAGCGTTCGAGTCCCACGACGTCGCCTCACGTAGTTTCGCAGAGCCCCAGACTCTTTCGATCAGGAAGCGCATCGCCAGTTCCTAGTGTCGACTCTCCAAATGACCCGACGAAGGCCTTGGGTGGGCACACTTCGTGTTCATCCGCATTCTCATAGGGAGCAGATCAGGCTAGGGACGGTTATAACCCAGACTTACCCTACCTGGCGGGGTCATGCTCTACAGAGGAGGTAGATGCCACTTGGTCATGCTCTACGGCTAAGAAGTCAATTTTTTGATTACCTTTAAGCATCCTTCCCTCTTCTCGGTAGAAACATCCACCAAGATACAAGGAGCCCCCACCTTAAGTGATGGAGCCTTCTCGCAAATGGCCTTGACTCAAGAATTGATTTCCTCCAAATCAAGGTCTGAATAAATAAACATGGTAGTCGATAAGAAGTACTCAAAAAATATAACCTAGTTATGAATACGAGTACTAGTATCACTTACGGTTCTCGTAGTCCCGAGTCGAATTCGAGATTCTCGAGTACATCCACATGGAATGTGCTCGATGCTTCAAGGGACTAATGCGGTATGTGATGAAGTCTTTCACCACATGCCAGCTCATAAGCCCCTTGTCCCTTAACTCCTTGATAGCTGAAATGTAGGGGCAATTCTCGTGACGTCTTTGGGGGCTGAGTTCCAAAGACTGTTCATCTTCGTGGCCTTCCCGACGAAGGAGAGACTATCTTTACTAGTTGTCTCCTAGTAGAACCACCTCTTCTTCCACCCCAGCCACGAAGATCGGGTAAACATGGGGATGTAAAGCTCCATCTTCTTGTCATGGAGCTTCAATCCGCAACTCCTAGCAATCCCCGCTTGTCAGCTCTTCTCGTAGTAAAACCAAAAGAGCTCGAGATCTGCTATGATACCCAGATACGCCTTGCATAGATATACGAAGATGCTGAGCATCGTGATCGAATTGGAAACCAAGTTCACCAACTCGACCCTGAAATACTCGACAACAGCTGTCAAGAAGGGATGAGCAGGAAGACGAAGGCCACACTCACAATACGCCTAGAACACCGAAATCTCTCCGATCTGTCCAGATGGCCAATGTTGCCCAGCGGCTTCGATCCATCCGACGAACTGCTGCAGCAGAATCGTCTCCGTATCCTTCAATGCCTTCATCTTGGCATGATCCATCTCTGATTCAGCCCAGGTTGAAGAAGATTTTGTCATTCTTTCGAGAGATTGGAAGGGATTCGTGCGAGATTAGGGATTGATTGGAGGCGGAGAACTCGAACAAGTTGGAGCAAATGGGGAAAGTGAAAAGTCACCTCCGGCAAGTCTTTATAACCAATGCACCGGTTACTTCTCTCGGGAACTGAATGTTTGCTTTGGGAACTGATTCAACAGATAGCTCGAGGGAAATCGATTACATTTTCTTTGTCCGATGTCTTTCTATCTTCACAACTCAAGCGAAATTATCAAGTCGACCAAGCCAATTTCTAGTCGATAGGGGTCAAGAAGGTCTTTGCTTTTGACTACTCTTTATCTATAACCATGCTTAGTCAAGTAAGTTATTTTCATTTGAAGTTGGGGGGCTAGATGACAAGAATAGAATAATCCTCAAATTATTACGTCATTATATTCCTTGAATATACCCCTTATCGATAAGAGGTAAATATGGCAGGATGATCGTAAGCACTTCTGCAATCATATAGTCGTAAGTTCTTCTACGACCACATAGTCATAAGTCTTACTATGACTACCCATGTGGTCGTAAATCCTTCTACGATTACATAGTCGTAAGTTTTACTGCGACTATCCCATGGTCGTAAGTTTTACTACAACCACTCTGTGGTCATGGGAATTCCTATGACGAGCCCATCTCCAATCGACTTATCTATGACAATGAACTACATTGTTGATTTGTCTGACAATGCGGTTAGAACATGCGTTAGTCCAGTAACTGCACACAATCTCTCTCTGACAACAACCGCTACACGGTAAACGGCCTCTTGTGTCTCTCTGACAGTAACTTTCGTCAGGCGGTTATCATCTGAAGCGTCAAGGCATCTTCCGTGCAGGACAACTGCGGTTGCTTCACTGGTTATTTAAAGGTTAGTGTCAAAGGGAGAGAGGAGGGAGGTGAATCATTCATGCAAGATAGCACTATCTATTCGTCTAATTCTCTGTTGTAACCCATTTTCTTACAACTATCAATCATACTAGACATAAGGTTGTTATTCTCTTAGGAGAAGACCCGAACCAGAATAAAGTTTCCTATGTCTCTACTTCGCAGGCGCATACGCCGAGTCTTCAAAGAGTTCCCCCGAATCCAAACAAATTATACGTAAGATCGATACTAAAACATCGACAAGTCCCATACCGCTAGATGGTAGAGGGTCGTCCTACCCGGAGCTCTATAAAATAGCACCCAGGGCCTTCATTGCAGGGCAAGGAGCTGCGTGGTGAGCACATAGCAAACTATTCTTTCGCCTTTTACTACAGAATACCATGTGCTCGCCACACCAAGCAGCATATGCCTATTTTTTGGAGGTCTCTTTCTCTCTGAAAAGGTCCCACAATGTGAATTTGAAATGTTCTAATTGTTCTTTTTGCAATTGTGCTCGAAATTGGTATTTCCAAATTCCAATGCATGATCAAGTATGGGTTATAATAATTAATAGTGCAGCAGAATGTGTCAAAACTTCTTTCATTGCTCACTCGGCTGAAATGTTTGCAGCTCAGTTCATTGAAACTTCTCTCATTGCTCACTCGCCATTTGCAGTTCTGCACCGCAAACAAACTGTCAAAACACTATTTGCAGTTCTGCATGGCAAACACACACTTAAACATCTTCTACCTGAGCACCAATTCCGCAAACAAGATTAGCGGCAACCAACAAACGAAAGAATTTTCAGTCACACTTGGAGACGTGTGATGTGTGTCATTTTGCCTGCAGCTAGCTTAGCTCTCTGAAGACATGATCTCGAGCTCAGCCCACCACAGGGGTGACACCTTTGGAGTTGCTCCGTCAGGCCCCAACGCGGTGATCTCCCTCATCCGAGCTGCAACCTCTGCCATCAGCGGTTTCCTCTTCGGATCTGGATCAATGCAGGACCTCACGACCTCGCATAGCGCATGCGCAGCCTCTTCAGAGAAGGAACCGATGCTCGGATCAATCAGCTCCGCAAGACGCATCTCACTATCTAAGTAGCGAGACACCCACCGTTCCAGTGGCCCGTCCTCCTCGGAACAGGGAATCCTTCCGGTCAATATTTCCAGCAATACTATACCATACTTATGCACAGCATTTTCCAGGTTTGATGAGGTATTGGAGTCACCGATGGTGGAATTAGGTCCCTTTGCATCATTCCAAAATTCGAGATCCGAGACCTTTGCAGCAAAATCATCAGTTAGGTATATGGTTGTCGAGTCAAAATTCTTTGGCACAACAGGTGGTTTCAGCTGATGCATGTGCTCAAGACAGTAAGCAATTCCCATGGATATCCTGAGCCGCGTCATCCAATCCAGCTTCTCGGCTTCTCTAACTGCAATGCAATCAGGATGACTTTGTCAAATGTTGATACATCGACCGGCAATACAGAAGTAATAGAATAAATGTATCTCCTGAGTAATAGATACAGCATATGAAGTTGACGCACACATACTCATATATCTTATGAACTAACAAGATATGGCCCTTGTTGAAATCTGCTCGCTCAACGGTTATGCATATATCTTGTCGGTTGTCAAATGTTAACAAATGTCCACATACAGGGGCGGAGACAGGGGGGGGGCGGGCAGGGGCCTGGCCCCCCAATGGTCCACCAGATATATTACTAGGACCCTTTAATCACCCTTAATCACAGTCAATTAGTCAATTAGGCCCCTGTATGCAACCATCCAGAGCTAAGTACATTGCCATCGCTTGCTGATCTAACAAAGGGACTAGTGAGATTAGGTAAAAATTCTATTTATCCAATGGTTGATAGATTACTAAGATTAGTCATAACTCTTCCAGTATCAACAGCGACCATTGAGAGAGTCTTTTCAGCCGTGAAACTTGCCAAGACACGTACTAGGACTAAAATGGGAGATGGCTTTTTGCGAAGCTACATGATAGTTTATATTGAAAAGGAATTGTCAGCTAAGGTTAATTCCAATGATATTATCAAATCTTATGATCTAGTTGGTAATCGTCGTGCTAAATTCAAGTTAGTGGAGATGTAACAAATTCAAGTTTGTGGAGATGTAATAAAAGTACCTTTCTTTTGTGTTACTAGACGTATGCTACATTATTTTGCCATATGTGTTATGATTGAATTTATATGACAATATATATGCGTATGTTTAATTATATATGTGTATGTTTAATTTTGCCGACACACGGCGCCCAGGGCCCATGACGCCGGCGCCTTGGCGGGTCGGCCCCCCTCTTGTCTGGATCCTGGCTCCGCCCCTGTCCACATAGAAAATGTACAGAGCTTTCTGTACGGGGTGAAGTGTTAGATGTGTATTATTATTTGTGCATTTTCATTGTTGTATATACAAGCGTTATTCATAACATGATACCAGACCAAACTTAGGATATGTTTTTGTCAAGCCGGCGCTAGTTCATCTTCTAGCCGCCGCCTAGCTTCGCCATCTCCACCGCGCTTGCCATTCTCCACCCATCATCGCCCGTTGTCTTCCGCTCGTGAGGCCCTTGCCACGTCCTACCCGTTGTCGCCTCCTCCTGCCATTGTCTTCCACTGGGCCACCGCCATCTCGGGTCGCCCAAATCGTCTCCATCTTCGACTCACGATTCGAGTGGTGTATGCCTGAAGGGATTCACGTTTCATCAATTTGCACGGTGTCTGCCCATGGAAGCCTCCTGTCCTGCCGTCTACCATCGACCGGAGGCACCAGAGAGGGTGTCACCTCTGGCCATCACCAATCGCCACTGCCCACATTTGACAGTGCTGTCAGCATCAGCAGTCTCGTCTCGAGCTTCATCGCATCTACAACTTCTTGACACGTCTCTGGGCTAAGTATTAGCAGACTTGTGCTTAGCTGCTGGCTCGCCACCCTTGTCTGACTCTATGGAGGTCCTTGCACCCTCGTGCGGTTTTGTTGTCATCACCATCATTTCCTTTGGTTTTAGCAACCCCTCCAGCTTCTACACCGCTACGCCTCTAGCTACTCCTTCAGCAATGCCGCCTCCGTCAGTGACAGCTACTATTGGTAGGGGAATCTACTGCACCTAGTGCAACAAGGATGGACATGTGGAGCAATTCTGCTATAGAAAGAAGGATTAGTGTCGAGGTGGCCGTCCTCCTAAGGGCACTGGAGGTTCCTCCTCTCAGAGGAGCTCTAGTGCTTCTGACACTCAGAAGCTTCTCACAGTGTTGTGTCGCATGGCTACTTTTGCACTGTCTGGTTCAACTAGTTCTGCTGCGCAGTCTTCTAATGAGAGATTACCTTATACTTCTCCTTTCTCATGTATATCACATTGAATTCTTCACTCTGGTGCTTACTTTCATATGACATATGATTCCACCAGTCTTCTTTCTATTAGTCCTCTAACAGCTCCTATCACTATTTAAACAGTAGATGGTACCTCTCTTTATATTGCAGGACGAGTCACTTCCAAATTTCTCTTTTCATTTTCTTGGTGTTTCCCATGTTCTAAAACTAAACATGTAGCTCATATCGGTCGGTCAACTTACTGATCATGGTTGTCGTATTATTCTCGATTTTGATTCTTATTGTGTTCAGGATCATCGCACAAGAACTCTAGTTGATACTGGCCCATGCAGTCGTGACTCACAACATCTTTGGGAGCTTGACTGGCTTCATCTGCCTTCCGCTGCTCCTGTCAGTCTTGTCACCTCCACTACTGCCTCTGCTTCTACTGCATCCTTCACTACATCTTTTGCTCAGTGGCATCATCGTTTGGGACATGTTTGCAGGGGTCACGTCTGTCTTCTTTTGTCCATCATGGTCTTTTAGGATCTATGTCTAGTGATACTTCTCTAAATTGTTAGGGTTGTAAACTTGGCAAACAGTTTCAACTCCCCTGTCCTTCCAGTGAGTCAATGTCAGAGTGTCCTTTTGATCTAGTTCATTTTGATGTATAGGGCCCAGCTCCTTTTGTTTCAAAAAGAGGTCATCGATATTATATAATTTTTATTGATGATTTTTCTCAGCACACATGGATATACTTTATGTCATCTCATAGTGAGTTTTTATTCATCTACAAGAAATTTGCCGCCATAATTCGCACTCAGTTTGAATCTCCCATCCGTGTTTTTTGTGTTGATGCTACGGGGGAGTATTTATTGGGAGGCCGAGCAGGACACGCTTTCTCAATTTTCTTGCCTAGTGCTCATTCCCAAAATGGTGTGGTTGAACGAAAGCATCGTCATATTCTTGAGTGTCATCGGTACGAGTCTGGATAGTAAACTTAGAACCACCCCCGATCGAATACGAAGACCACCGCGGGTGTGAAGGGACTTCGAAGTAGCACAACCACCAAGTGAATTCAAGAGGAGTGTATTAGGGTTACAAGAGTGGCCTCCCATCTTCCATTACAAGGGGTCCTATTTATAGGGGGAGATCGGGAGGCCAGTGTAGTTACAACTTTACCCTTAGGGTTTGGCCTACTCTTGGGGACATTCTGGTCATTTGCTCTGGGTAGGCCCCACCAAGTCCGGGACCCTGGGGTCAGTCCGGGGTCAACCGCAGACCCTTCCACAGTCGGTCTCACATGCTTCGCCTGGGGTCCTCCTAGGGTCGGTCTCTCGTACTTCGTCCTGGGTTGGCCCGGGGTCCTCCTAGGGTCAGTCTTACGTACTTTATCCGGGGTTCGTTTATGGACTTGGCTCGGGGTAGACCTTTTGTGGGTCTGAGGTAGTGCGGGGACCCACCCCAACAGTAGCCCCTCACCGATCCGGGTGGTCATCAATCGCCCACTCAAGCCGGCGCAACCGATCTCAAAAGGGGTCGGCATGCGGCCTCAGGCCAACAATCTCCCTAGTAACCTACGACTTGATGAAATGTGTGGTGTTGGAGCGGGCCCAGGGAGGTAGTCCGTGCGAAGTCTGATCCTGGAGGCGGCACACGGTACAACGTACTCTCGCATCGTTGGAGATCCCCTGAGGAAGGGCGTTGGATGGTCTTGGTCCATGGCAAACCAAACCCTACCTAAAGGTGTCGAGTGGGCCGAGTTCACCACAGACCAAGCCAACCCTATAAATACCCCCCTCACCTCTCCTTCCCCTTATTCCTCTTTCTCACTCATCTCCTGTTCCACCTCCTCACTTCTCCCCCAAATCTCAACCACCATGTCTGATTTGAGTCCTCTTCGTTGCTTCCTTTGGATTGAGGTTATTTCTATATCTGAGGGTTTCTATTTATTCCAAGAAAATTATATTTAGGATCTTCTTGATCGTTCTTCTCTTACTGATCAACGCCTAGCTAAGACTCCCACAGAGCTTAATGTTCATCTTTGGCCCACTGATGGTGAGCCTCTTACTGATCCTACTCGCTATTGTTACCTTGTCGGGAGTCTTGTTTATCTTTGTGTCACTCGTCCTGACATTTCGTACCCTATGCATATCTTAAGTTAGTTTATCTCTGCTCCCACTCAACTCCACTATAGTCATATTCTTTGTGTTCTAAGATATCTTCGTGGAACCATCACTTGCAATCTTTTTTTCCCTTGCTCCAACTCTTTACATCTCCAGGCATATTTTGATGCCACCTGGGCTAGTGATCACTCTGATCACCAGTCTCTCTGCCTATTGTATTTTTCTTGGTAGTTCTCTCATTGTTTGGAAGACTAAGAAGTAGACAACAGTTTCTCGTTCGAGTGCTGAGGCTGAGTTGCAAGCTATGGCTTTGTTGACTACAGAGATTACTTGGCTACAGTGGTAACTTGAGTATTTTGTTGTTTTTGTTTCTACACTGACTACTCTTTTATCTGACAGTACATGTGCTATTAGCACTGAATAAAGATCTGGTGAAGTATGAGCTGACAAAACGTATGATGTTGATGCTTCCTACATGTGGACACAGATGCATGATCAGGTTGTTGCTATTCAATATGTACTTTTAGAATTTCAGTTGGCAGACTTCCTTATGAAAGCATAAGCCAGAGCTCAGCACAGCTTCTATCTCTCTAAATTTTATATTGTTGATCCATCATAAGTATCAGGGGGTGTTAGATATGTATTATTACATGTATATTTTTCCTGTTATATAAGAAATTTCCTGCATATATGACATACATGTGTGTGTATGGCCCATTGACCTTATGACTAATACAAGCACTATTCATAATAAAGAGAACAGATTTGTGACAAGAGGAAAATTTATGGAATCATAATAAGAATACACTTA
Organism: Dendrocalamus sinicus; assembly: GCA_036346575.1. NCBI lineage: Eukaryota > Viridiplantae > Streptophyta > Magnoliopsida > Poales > Poaceae > Dendrocalamus > Dendrocalamus sinicus. The sequence continues at coordinate 39,659,400 of CM070648.1, read as the reverse complement.
CCATGGAGATGCTCAAAAAGTGTCCCATTTGGAGCATATTCAAATACCATCACTCTAGTAAAAGGATGCTCTTCCGCACTGTAGCCAAGCAAGTTCATAAAATTCTTGTGGCTTACTTTGGACAAACTTGTGATCTGAAAGCATAATCATTGAAATCAAATATAAACTAAGCAGGGTATATTTATACAAGCTGAAGGTAACTGTACAGTACCTTTTTCCTGTACTGCGATTCACATTCTTTCGACCAATCCTTTGCAGATGTTACCAAACTTGACGCAACTGCAATTTCAACTCCACTTGATAAAGTTCCCTTGTACAGCATGCAGCTAGATGTAGAACCAATTATATTGCTGAAATCCTCACACGCTGTTTCCAGCTCTGATCGTTTCAGTGCCGGTACGCCTAGAAATATAATTACATTGTGATGTGAAATTAGGACAATCTCCTAGATACATATATACACAAGTAGGAAGAAAGCATACCTGTTACAAAAGCTTTTTGCAATTGTCCGCTAAGTCCTGTGACCCAAGGCCTCACAGTCCCCACTTTTTTAGCTTGGCAATAGACAACACCAGCTACTGATATGATAAGGAAAGCAGCAATTCCTGCCGCGACTAAACCGTAGGTTGTCCAGGAATGTTTATGCAAAGGGCGAGCTAAAGTTTCAACTGAACGATCATGCCCAGCTTGCCGAGTTGCAGGCCTAGGCCGAACCAAATGTGGAGGCACTATGGATGGATGATGGCGCGAAGGGGATCGGTGTGGCATGGGTGGTGAAACAAATGGTGATGGCGACGGTGAGCCTTTTGGCGGGGATATGAATGGTGAGGGTGATGGAGCAGACACTAGTCCCGATGTTGGAGCTCTTCTATGAGACCTGCTATTGCCTGAGGAAGCTTGTACATGTGGGAAAAGAAATGGAGCACCTTGGTTTCCACCACCAATCTGCAGCAATCTTCTAGAATTCCTGGAGAACGAATAGTAAGGATATTGTTGTACAATACGCAGTTTCAGCAAATATTTCAATAAATTTTCAGAATTATAAATTAGTAATAAAGCATGTTTCCAACATAGAATTAATGACAAGAGCAATATTAAAATAATTGCAAGATCATAAATCTCTTCCAAATCATTTAAATATGAAATCATGTTTAACAAGGCTGCTGAAAATAAATGAACAATTAGTATAATACTCAAATTGTTATTTGTTATTTGTGCTCTCAGATGCTGGGCTGCTCTTGTTTTAAAAAAGGCATCCTCGCCATGGTGATCTAAATCTAATCAATGATTAAAAAGATGATCTCTAGATATTCTACTAGTTTTGAGCTAAATTTCTTACCACAATAATCAATTGTAATTCAAGATAATTAAACAAGTAATGAACTGCACTACCAGATGCTATACTATGATAATTAAACCACTAAAACAACAAGCATATAGATATAACAGCAGCAGATTATAACTTCAGCAAGAACTGGACAGCAACAACAATTGCTAAAAAAGCTCATTAACTAGCAGAACATCCTATAAAGCCATCTTAATCTCATATAGATCATTAATCCTCATCGAGCAAACAATTATCCCACAGATTATTATGCAATGTCTCCCAGAACTAATGAAATATCAACCACTAAAGTATACTAGAACAGCTCACAGTTGCACAATAATAAAAGTAACGAAGGCAACTCACAAGGAGATGGTACTCTAAGCCGTCTAGAAGGCGGTAACACACGGCTAGGCACGTCATCGACGACGCTGTCCCAGAAAACCTATCGCTGCCATTTGCACCGCGGCGTGGTTCTCTGAGATACAAATCCACCCACACGAGCCGGCTCACACCATGGTCGTGAGGTCGAGGTTCAGAGAACGCCACACAAGATCAGTACCCAACACCGGCCAAGCGCAACGCTAGCCGAAGCATCACACACAGTTAGGGCCAAAACCACCATGGTCACGGTCGAAACCAACACAAACCACCACACCGGTAGTGAGCACAGCAATGCACCACCAGCATCACCACAACCCAATGGCGTGAAGCCAGCACAACGCCAAGACGCAACGAGAAACCAGCGCCATGGCTGCCTGGACCCGACTAAAGGCCAAGGTCACCACCACCGCTGAGACTCGGCCCCTTGGCTCCACCTCTACCGAATCATGGCACACTGATGGCAAATCCGCGGGTGTGGCTCCGGGTTACTAGAGATGAGGAACCAAGACAAGCCACTCCTCACCCGGGGGGGTCCGTGGAATAGGCGTACATGGAATTCTAGGCCTGCCCCTACTAGTAATTCACCGTCCCGCTCTTATGGGCAGACAAAAAGATCAGATTCGAAAATTGCCTCCTCAAGTGGAGTGCCCTCGGCGGCTAGGACACACGTTGGGTACTATTTGTGAAAAGTGATGCTTGGGATGAGCTAGAGATCAAAACCCTATGGCTAGAGCTTGGTTGTGGTGGAAGGAAAAAGAGAGTTGGGGAAGCTCGATTGGATCTGAGGTGTCGAGAGGAGGGACCCGAACCGGTTAAAAGGAGGAGAGGAGCTACACCGCCACCGGCCATGTCGATTTCGCCAGAGGGGAGTGGGGATTGATCCCGCACTGGCCTCCACTCGTGCAAACCACGGCTAGCCTCCCACTCCTTATCCCTTCTTCCTATAACTGACAGGTGGGGCCCTCCATTTCTTTAAATCCAAAACAAATTGGGAAATTCCCAAAATGCCCTCATGTTCAACAGATATATCATCAAGCTAAATAAGTGCCTTTTCAGCTGATGGCAGTACAAAAAATAATTGCCCTCGATTAATTTTTCTATCGATGTTTGCAAAATCATTTCTTGATTAAATGATTTAGTGTAATATTGTATTTCTCTTTCCAATACTTGTATAATTGAAGTTGGAAAATCAGTGAGATGCAACTCGCATTCTACAACCTAGTGACCCATCTCACCATGACTACAACTTCAAGGATTTCTAAAATGAACATAGGCACCCGGAATAAATGCTGCACGATTCATGCATGCTAGAAAATTTGCTAGAATTTCAGTACTTCACCCAATAAACTGATTGGGTAAACATGCAAAAGGAAGCATGACACAATTTTTTCCCGTGACACAAGTTTCAAATAAATAGTATAATGGCAATTCAGTAAGTCTTAACTCCAATTCTTACAAGAAAAGAATCAGTGGGAAAACACAACTGCTTCATATGCATAACGAACATCAAATTAGTTCAGAACTCTATACATGATTGGTGCCTAACAAACTCTGTTAGCCATGGAATTTTTTGTACGGATAATCCATTTTTTATTCGAAATTACATAAATATACCCGCGGGAAATTTTTTTACAAAAATAGGCTCCAGTCGCCTAATGGTTGGGCGACTGGAGCCTTTCGCCCAACCAGACCGTGACATTTAATAAATCTACCAACCGTTCAGCGATTAATTGCAGTCGCCCAACCGTTCGACGACTGCAATCCTGTCGCCAAACTGTTGGGCGACTGCAATCCTGTCGCTGAACCGTTGGGTGACTAAATGCCATATAAGACCGCTCGGCCGGCGTCGGCCGTGTTGCACTGTTTTCATTCGGCCGAGCACGCGCAGAGGCGAGGAAGAGGAAGAGAGGAAGGAAGAAGAGAAGGGGGAGAGAAGGAGAGGGAGAGCGTGGTTTTCAGGTATTTTGTTGTGTTATAATTTTTTATAGTGTTAGAAATTTAGGTTACAATTTTAGTTTAGAAAATATAGTTTAGAAAATTAGTTTAGAAATTTAGTTTAGAAATTTAGTTTAGAAAATCTAGTTTAGAAATTTTTTAGAATTTTAGTTTAGAAAATGTAGTTTAGAAATTTAGTTTAGAAAATGTAGTTTAGAAATTTAGTTTAGAAAATGTAGTTTAGAAATTTAGTTTAGAAATTTAGTTTAGAAAATGTAGTTTAGAAATTTAGTTTGCAATTGTAGTTTAGAAATGTAGTTTAGAATTTTTTAGAAATTTAGTTTACAATTTTAGTTTAGAAATTTAGTTTACAATTTTTTAGAAATTCAGTTTAGAAAATGTAGTTTAGAAAATGTAGTTTACAAATTAGTTTAGAAATTTAGTATAGAAATTTAGTTTAGAAAATGTAGCTTACAAATTTAGTTTAGAAAATTAGTTTAGAAAATGTAGTTTACAAATTTAGTTTACAAAATTAGTTTAGAAAATTAGTTTAGAGATTAGTTTAGAAATTCAGTTTAGAAAATGTAGTTTTAGATATTAGTTTAGAAATTTAGATGTCCACAATTTAATGTTGAAATTATTGCACAAATTTTGCAGATATGACTCGTGCTAGACGTGACTCCAAGTGGTAGTACGAGCTGTTGGACGAGCATGTGGACCGCGTGCATCGCGCTTCCCGTCGTGTGACGCCACCGGGGGGCATGGACGAGCCGCCTGAGCTGGGAGTGGTCCGGACACGCACACCTCGCGTGGCCTGGGGACTCGACCCCCGTTGGACTGCCAGGTTTGCACTACGCCAACGTTTAGTCCGACCGTAAGAACGTTCTGTGCTGACCTTCACTTTGTTTGCAGGCTGCGGGATGACGGGCTACTCCCTCTTGCCCGGATGGTGCAAGCCACGGAGGAGGATAGAGCGCTTGGCGCGGGCGGGGCGAGGCGGGCGGTGGCGATCACGACGCTTCCGCTCGACCGTTCCTCGCCGACGGCTTTGGTGGACCGTTGGCCCGAGACGCACACTTTTCACCTCCCATGCGGGAGATGACGCGACCTGCAGGATGTGGCGCGCTCCTGGGCTTCCGATCGCGGAGACGCCGCTTTCCTACCGGAGGCCCGCCGGCCGGCGCTACGACCGCTCGGCAGATTCGACGGGGTCGTTCCACCGGGCGATCACCACCACATCTTCGAGGTGGATCAGACCCATGGGCCGACGCTGAGGTGGCTCTCGCGATCACGGCACGTCGACTTACAATTGATCGTGTCTTATTTGTGGTATTACGTACTAATAACAACTTGTTTGCATTCAGGTGGAGCGCATGGTTCAGCAGGCAAACGATTACCAGGTATCGCGGCACTTGGAGGCGTATGTCCTGTGGCTGTATGGTTGGGTGCTTTTCACCACCAGCCACGGCAACTCGGTGGATGCGCGCCTTATCGCTTATGTGAGGGCGATCGCTGATGGCGAGCCCCACCAGGTCAGCTGGGGATCGGCCGCACTTGCCGCGACGTACCGCGCCCTGTGCGATGCGTGCACGAGGACCAAGGCGAACTCGATCCTCACGGGCTGTCCCCTCACCGCTCTGATTGTGGTCGTTCGAGCGCTTCACCTCGGGCGACTGTGCTAGACGACATGGGTCCGTGACGGCCCGAGATGTACCAGGGGAGACGTCGACCGGCCGACAATGGGTTCTCTCTGGTGTCGTCGTCAAGTAAGTATTATCACAGTCAACTATTTATTTTGTATTGACGATCGTCACACTAAACAATTTGTCTTTGTTGCAGTACGATTCGCGCGCGACGCGAGTCACGCGGCGTCACGCACCTTTGTGGAGCGATTCGACCGCATCACACCGACGACGCGCTGGCGGGAGCCGACGCAGATCTGGCATGTGCAGGCCCGTGCTCTGGCGGGCTGTCCACACTTTGCTTCCGTGGATCGCTTTACGCTCACCCGCCGAAAGCTCGTGTATTATATCTACGTTGAGGACTACACGCCCTAGAGAGTCATGCGCCAGTTTGGGCTACGCCAGGCGGTTCCTGTACCATTCGGACCATCGCTTCCGCGGAACGTGCACGCGTGAGTGATTGTTCGTGCTAAATACGTACATACTTACTATTGTGTTCGCAAATACTCACATTTCATAATGTTTCTATACGCAGACATAGCGCGAAGAGAGTTAAAAGAGGCACGGACTGGTCGTCGAGGATGCAGCCCTGGGTGGAGCAGTGGGAGGGTGCGCTCGAGGACCGCGTGGAGGAGGACCGCCCGTACGACAGTAGGGAGTACGCGGAGTACCTGCGCTGGTACCAAGTGCGGACCGTGCGAGCTCGTACATGTCGTGAGACCGCCGCCACACACGTCGCCGCTCGACGGACACGCACTCGCGCACTCGCGCGCGACGCCACATCGCGATGCGTTACATGTCATTTCAAATATTCCCAAATGGTAATGTTGTTTCGATGATCGACCATTTCATGTCTTTGTGTTGGTGCCGTCGGTGCTGCCCCTATGGGCCGACTCGGCCACCATCGAGAGGGTCGCCATCGCGCGCGGTGACCCATGAGGCGTCAACTGCGCGTCGGATGCACGGCGGGTGTAGACGTATTGTTAGCCTCATCGTCACGCACGAGGCTACGGCGGTCTCCACGCCACCGCCCGATCGCTCGGCCACGATGCCACCCCGACCAGCGTGGCACTACTCGAAGGTAGTGCGTGGACACGTCCTCCACCACCTCACCCGAGCGGCCGGGGTTCAGCTGAGCACAGCTCCTACACCACCTCACTTCACGCATCCTCAAGACATCCCCTTCCACACGCAGGGGTGCACGCCTCCTCCTACCTCGATGGCGCGGCGTCGGCCACGGTGCGCATCGTCGATCGGTTTTATCCCAGGACGACATACAACGAACTAACGATATTACTATTGCAGGTACTTACCAGCAGCACGACGTCTCCCCCGGGCAGGACGATGTGGACCAATTTTTCGCGGAGTGGTCCGGACAGTTCTCCGACGCTGCACCGGAGGTTCTCTCTGGCAGTGCCCTCCTCGGTGCACCAGAGGCCACACAGCCAGAGGTGCACCTGACTCCACCAACGCAGGGGCGGGATAGACACCCTCCTACTCGTTTTACCTTTTCGGATCGTCCTAACCCGTTGCATCGGAGGAGGGCCAAGCGAGGCCGTATGGGAGGACGCGGGCGCGGTGACGGGGCACACCAAGGTGACGAGTGAGGCGTGCTGCAGATGCTATATATGTTATGCATGTAAAGAAAAAATATGCGGCATGTTACTCACAGTTATATTATAAAGTTTATTTAAATTTACATAAGTCTATCATCTCTTCTCCGCACATAAACTCTCACTTAACAGTGTATGTATCAATCGTTCTCTACTCAATCTTTCATAAAAAAAGTTTCTAAAACTTTTTACGCACCTACAATATACAATGAATATAAACTTTTATTACAACTTCACCATATTTTTACCGGCTGAACATTACAAAATTCACAAAATCTAAAACAACCACGGGGACTACATGAAGTCGCCTAACGGGATGACGACTGCATGTTAGTCACCTAACGAAATGGCGACAACATATAAGTCGCCGTACGGATGAGCGACTGCATGTAGTCGCTCCACTGTGCAGCGACAGATATTGTGTCGCGGTTTGGTTGGGCGAAAGGCTCCAGTCGCCAAACCATTAGGCGACTAGAGCCTATTTTTGTAAAAAAATTTTCGCAGGTATATTTATGTAATTTTGAATAAAAAATGGATTATCCGTACAAAAAATTCTTAGCCATGAATGGTAATAGGCCAACAACAAAAGCATCTATTCTCCAATTCCAATCTCAAAAATTACAAATTCTGGATAGCAAAAATCGCGCAGTTCCCATTTCTTGCAAGTTAGGAGCCAAAGAGGAACTCAGAACATGAGCACTTACCTAAGACCAAAAGTAACTCCATTGCTGTCCAACTCCTGCAGTCCGACTCCGAAGCCTGCAATCCCTGTAGCAAACCAAGAGACCAACCAATAAGGCAAACACCATAAGCACAAATGCACACCCAGCTACACTGACGAATCCGAAGCCCAAGAAAGCAAAGCAAACCTGTGCTGCCGAGCGGCCAAAACATAGCAACCAAGAAGACGAGAAGAAGCCTCGGAGGCGGCGGCCGCTCCATTACGTACTTAACCGCGGCACGAGCCAAGAAGAGAACAGCAAAGGCGCAGTGGCATGGATTGGAGGGAATCTGAAAGGTGGAGATTGAGGCGACGATCACAGGAGGTGCCCGGGATGCGAGAGGGGAAACGCGTAGTTTGGTTGGGACGAAGACGGTGGAGAGGAGACGGCAAAAGTAGTAGAGCCCAGGATGGTGGAGAGGGGAGGGAAAAGGAGGCAGCACGAAGGCGACTGCACAGCTAAAAAGCTTTTGTTTATTTTCTCTCCTGTATCTTCTCTTGTTTGGTTCGTTGGTCTAATCATTTCACAAATATGAATCTCAAGTTAATTTAGGTAGCTAATCATTTTCGACGGGGGCGGTGCCAGAATTGAAGTATGAGGGAACTAACGCCCCACTCATTTTGGTTTGAATTTTTAGCTTTTGATTTATTTTTCATTATTCATAAATTTTTTTTAACTTTTGGTTTTTTTAGCTTTTTATCGGTTCTTTTTTCCCGTATTCATTTGCATTGTCCGTAATGAGCTAACATATTTTTTATTTTAAATTTAATTACGCCAAATAAGACACCTTCAGCTATAGTGTAATTTCAGTTAGTTACAGTGCAATTGCAGCCATAAGCTACTATTTTTCAGCCCAACCGAGCGGGGCCTAAGATGGGCATGAATATAGCACGGTATTATTATGATTGCACGCCGTAACGCCTCCGTTTCTAGGAACAGGGCTGTCGTATGTCCCACAACAGCCTAAGAGTTCCGTTACGAACAGAATGGTTATCTTGCCTACTCACAAATATTTAAAAAGATTAATTTGATTAAAATATAGATCTAACGGTTAACTTTAGTAATTTAACAGACATCCAAGCCCAAAACTCAACTTGCAATCAGAAAATTCAAAGAAAACTCTCACAAAAACGCTTGAGTACGGTCGTAACCCTAACATGAAATCTTGAAATATCTTCTTTTTCTTCTCATCTCTGTTTTTTTTGAAATGAAGCAAGACTGAGTACAACCAATCATACTCAACAAGTCACATGAGGAAACGCTATTTAATTACATGCCAGGATTTTCAAGAGATGGGGACATATGGGTTTTAACATTTATATAGATGCAGTTTTATTTGTAAATATTCTTTAATTTAAAACAAGAAAACAAATCATGCACTTCTTAAGAAATTTGGAGTTTCAACAAATTAATCACCAAACTGCAATATTTTCAAATTATTTCCAAATCTACTTATGCCTCGCAGTTGGAATCACCCATTAAACACAGCTTCTTTTACCAAAAGCACGGTGTATTCGAATACCACATATTATAACTCTGCAAAGTTGCCCAACTTTACCCACAAGATTTCTTAACCCCTGCATCTGAGTTCAGAAAACAAGATTATTTCACTGCTCATCTCTTTACATAGCCTCTACCCGATAGACTAGGTACCCCTGTCATGGAATACGGTGGCTTGACAGGGCGAAGCCTATCGTTGTGAAAGTATGGCTTTACCGTTTCCATACCACATACTTCATCGGCTGTTCCCATTTCTGGAACAGTATATTACATCCATATAGTAGTTATTCAATCGATTTAAACAGTTGCTAGACCAGATTTGACAAGCCAACGCTTGTGGTTGAGCGATTACTATATTCTTTACTTAGCATAAGATTCTAGTCCTTACTTTTTATCAACCAGATAACCATTTACAAATAAATGACCCAGTGCACTGCGGCACTATCACTACTAGTGTAAAGCAGTTGAATTTTCTAAACTACCATGGTATAGTTTATAGTAATTTATTATTACTAGGGCTTGTCAGGGTGAATATGACCATTAAACAAAACAGGGCTTTTTCATATGGTAGGACATAACTAGTATTATATCATTCTAAACATTCATTGTACAAGAAATAATAGTGCATAAATAACATAATGAAAATATTGATAAATAAATAATTAAAGAAATATAGGTTTTACATGATAAAAAACATGTGATTTACCTTGCGCATCAATGTATTCTACGATTTCATATTCTTCTTATTCTTGAGCTTGAACTTGAGCTTCTCCTTCCTGGACTTACTAGTCTACAACATCGTGTGCTAGCACAAAGCAAAAGAAACAAATCAATTCCGCGCTTGAAGGATTGAGCTAGGAATAAAAAGAAAGAAAATAAAGAAGTGAACCAAATAAAATATGTTTAGGGATTACAGGAGGGCTAGAATGGGACAACAGAGTTGAGAAATGGGTAGATGGGTTCAAAATGATCGAAATAGATGTATGTATGTATTTTAGGGTTCTCTGAACAGTAACGGGTCTGGTACTGTTCATTGTGGGTTTTACTATTCATAGCGGCTTTAGTCCTTATCGGGTTGTCGTTGCGTACTCAGAGAACAGAGGAGTTACAAGTACTCGGATTGTCTCGAGTACGACTACGAAGTTGGGTGGACGATTGAGGTAGAGATTGGATGGTGAATGAGTTGCTACAAAGATTGAACAATGTCTGAGTGGCTGCGGAGATTGGGTGGCATTCGAGTGGCTTAAAAGACCAGACGGCATTTGAGCGGTTTAAGAGCATTAGATGGCATACGAGTGGTGTTTGCTCAGGACTCGAAGCGGAGCAGTCGAAGCTCCTCTCAATTACAAGGTGGTCGGAGAGTTCAAGCTGTAGAGAGAATCTGTGCTTGACACAACAATTGGCGACCATGGGTGGGTTCCTAGGGCCACGAGGATTCCATTTCTGGGCTCAGGAACTGTTGGAAGTTAAGTGAACGTCTACGGTGAGGTCTTCTCTCTTTGGGACTTTTGAATGGCACAGGGGTAATGGCGGGTTAAAGGACAATAGCATTTGCAATTGAGCATCCCTAGGAGTAGGGGAAGCTTAGGGGTGTGGTGGTTTGGGTCGGGGATAGCTAAGTTGAGCTGCCCACAGTGGCCTCCCATGGCCGCACGGTGGTGCTAGTCGCCAGCGCATTAGGGGGATCAGGAAGCTAGGGCCTTGCTTCGAGAGTATTGCTAGGGGCTTAAGGAAGTTACGAGCAAGGGCAATCAAAATGTAATAGGCCAAATTGATAGAATTGAATTCGGGGCTTACTTTGGGTATTCCGGTGATCGCCAGCGAAGCTTTGGTTGCTAGAGCAATTGAGAGTGGGTGGCTCACCTCGGATACCAGTGCTTTCAAATGGAGGGGTTCAGGGGCGTGGGAGGGCGTGACGTGGCTGGCGGTGGAGATATTTGGCGCTTTCTCAGGCACGACATTGCAGCAGTCAAAAGCTAAGGCGAATGTCAGGTCAGCTATGAGAGGGTGAGAGTGGAGAGGGAGCAGAGAGGTTGGTGAGACGATGAGCGGCGGCGATGCGAGGTGGCCACAGTGCTTGTTCAAGAGAGATGGCGGGTGCATACGGAGGCTAAAAGCATTAGGAGTGGTGGTCAAATATTGTGGATGGGGTGGTCGGCCATGAGAGGAAGCAGCGAGGCAGCGGTGGCAAAGTCCTGCCCGGGAGCTTCGGCGCAAGCCAAGAGAAATTAATGAGGTGTCAGAGGCTCAAGGAAAGATGGTATGATCGACTATCCAGGTTGCTACGATGATTGGTTGAGGATCAAGAGAGAGGCGAAGAGGCGGTGAAAAAAATCGCAGTAGTGCATTGTCCTCCGATATTTGTCAAACGGTGAATAGTGGCGACAACCAGGGCTTGACACAAGTGGACTGAGGAGGGGAAAGACCAATGAGGGAAAGCGCCAAGGGGTGAAGAAGATGCGGAATTGGGTAAGGATTCATGTGAAATCAAAGATTCGGGGAAATTCAAATTGTTTTCAAAATTCAGGTTGTTTCACACGCTCTATTAGTTGTTTCATTACTTCAAGTCCATCATCATGACAAGAGGGACAACAATTTTGACTGATGCTTTCCTATCAATATAATAGATTGTATAATACAGTGATATTGGTTTGTGCTAGCTAATTTGATATGATAAAAAAATTATGCTGAAAAAATTTACGATATAAGAATACAAATCAAGATCGGCTAAGGATTGTGTTGCGGACTCGCGGTGTCTCTCGACTCTCAAGAAGACAAGTAATCGAGGAGTTCCTGTGCGGCTGTGCATGTGCTAGTTGCTAGTTGGTCTCTCTCTTGACTCTCAGTCTGGTTGGTTCAATGGTTAAAGGAAAAAGGCTAAACTTGGTTGGGCTGGCCAGATGGGAGTTGGGCTTCACCTTCTAAACGGTTTTTTAATAGCAATTTCATAAGGAGGGCCATACATACATAATAGGGAAAATTTGTTCAGTAGCACTGAAAGCTCAGCTCTTTCGGAAAATACCACCAAAAAAACGGGGTTCCGGAAATTACCACCGAAAATTTCATTTTTCTTCGGAATCTAGCATTTTGGACAAAAATACCCTCTCCTCCCTTCTCTCCTCCCCGCCTCCTCCTCCCAAAGACAACTCCCTTCTCTCCTCCCGCCTCCTCCTCCTTGTGGCCTCCCGCCTCCTCCCGGCGCGCGCGCCGCCTCCCGCCTCCTCCTCCGCCGCCGCGGCCTCCGCCTCCTCCTCCGCCGCCCGGCGGCCTCCCGCCTCCTCCTCCGCTGCGCGGCCTCGCCGCCTCCTCGCCGCGCCGGCCTCCTCCTCCGCCGTCGCCGCCTCCCCCTCCGCCGCTCGCCTCCCGCCTCCTCCTCCGACCGCTGCCGCTCGCCTCCTCCTCCGCCCGCGCTCGCCTCCCCGCCTCCTCCTCCGCCGCTGCCGCTCGCCTCCTCCTCCGCCGCCGCCCGGCCTCCTCCTCCCGCCGCTCGCCTCCCGCCTCCTCCTCGCCGCTGCTCGCCTCCTCCTCCGCCTGCGCTCGCTGCCGCCTCCTCGCCGCCGCCGCTCGCCTCCTCCTCGCCGCCGCTTCGCCTCCCGCCTCCTCCCGCCGCTGCTCGAGGAAGAGGTGGCGGGAGGCAGCGGCGGCGAAGAGGAGGAGGAGAGGCGGGAGGCGGAGGAGGCAGAGGCGGGAGGCGGGAGGGAAGCGGCAAGGCGAGGAGGAGGCGAGCGGCGCGGAAGAGAGGCGGGAGGCGGCAGCGGCGGAGGAGAGAGGCGAGAGGGCGCAAGCGGCGGAGGAGGCGAGGAGGCCGGCGCGCCGGAGGCGGAGGGGAGGCGGCGGCGAGGAGGAGGCGGAGGAGGCGGAGGAGGCGAGGAGGAGAGAAGAGGAGGAGAGGGTATTTTTGTCCAAAATGCTAGATTCCGAAGAAAAATGAAATTTTCGGTGGTAATTTCCGGAACCCCGTTTTTTTGGTGGTATTTTCCGAAAGAGTTGAGCTTTCAGTGCTATTGAACAAATTTTCCCTACATAATATATGCAGATTAGTTAGACGCTTAGTGGATAATAGAGAAAAATTTTCCTTGGGGACCAGCCCCCTTCTCTCCCCCCCCCAACCCCCACCCCAATTATGGATCAAATTTACCATCTTTTCTTTTCTATTTTTCAATGTTGAACCTAGCAGTATGCACTAAGCACAAAATATATTTTGGAAAATCTAAAGGACAAAATATATACTTTGGAAATGTCTAGCCACTAGGTGTTCTTATTTAAAAAAGACGACGCATTTTTCCACTGTTGGATTGCCCTAAAAGTCGTGGCATTGCTTCTTAGTTATTCTCGTAGCATTGGCCTTAGGGCATCTCCAATGGTCTGAGTCAGCTAGCTATATGCATGTACACATCAGTATATATCCTATGTGGAGGAAAGAGAGTATGCAAAAAAAACCGAGCCAGCTCTTCCTTAAGCACTAGTCTATAACGCCAAACGAGACAGCCTCTATAAATTCTGTGTGTGCATGTAACCATCAAATAGCTATCCTTATAGATAGTTCTTTAGAATGCTAGCTTTAGTGTGTACTAATAAATGATGTGGAAGTCTTATAGTTAGTTGCTAGCTATAACCATTGGAGATGCCCTTACACCGGCACTGCCTCCCTCCTCAAATAATGTCACTGTTGCTTTTACTTTGTTGTACGGGTGGCCCACCGACCCTCTCGCTTAGGCGAAGCACCATGGACGAAGCCTGCGTAGTGACATCCGAAGGCGGTGGCATACTGGCATCTCTCGGCCCAGGCAAGGAAGCCACCATCGGTTCAGCTAGCTCGTTAGGCTTCCTACACAGCCACAACGAGGGTTCTATTCCGGAGTCCATCCGACTTGCCTCTTGGTAATACGTTGTTACTGCTGCATTTCGATGTACCGTTTCAGATTTTAAAATTTTAATATAATAATATATATTTATTTATAAGTATATATATGTAATTATATGTACATATAATTTTACTTAGAATCTTACTTTAAATATATAGCCATAACATAAAAATGAGGGTTTACTTCAATTATGCCCGGTATCGGAATGGATGGAATGAACAATTCCGACTGAAATAGATTGGACTAGCCCGGAATGGCCAGTATTGGATGGTACGGGGTTAAGCCTACTGTGTGCTGTTTTAAGTGCTGGTATGGCATGTTCCAGCCATTCCGATCGGTACTGGAATGGAATTGATAAGCTTGGTGTCACCCACTGGCCAACCGAGCAAGGAGTCAAGTTAAGCCTGGTTGGGACAAGCCCACTCGACCCAAGCGAGAGGTTACCATACTTACCACCCTTGGCCCAATCTAAGGTACCATCAGCCCACCCAGTTCAACCATTCACATATAACAAGGGAGGATCAACCCCCCCTCCTTGGTGGAGCCTAGTCCCCTCGGTCTAGGCAAGGGGTTCTATCACCTCACCCAAGCGAGGGGGTTACCACCCTTGGGCCAATCTAGGGTACTATCGGTCCAGTCAGTTCGACCATTCGCATATAGCTAGGAAGGATCACCTCCTCCCTGGTAGAGCCTAGCCCTCTCAGTCCAGGCAAAGGGTTCTATCACCTCGGTCCAAACAAGGGGTATTTTCAACTTGTCGTTGCCATAAGGCCTTCGCACATGGCGAAGAAGGATCTCCATTGTCCTGTGAAGGCCATCGAGAACATCTGAAGACCGAAAGGTGTGATGTGGTGGACCTTATCCATAGGAGTTCATCGTGCACCAGACCTAGGCACGAAAGGCACCCCTATAGTTATAGAGGCTTTTATGAGGACAACGTTGCGATCTCCTATCGCCCTCTATATAACACTGTAAATAAGCCTCTAGGCCACTGAGGTAGGGAGAAAATTTTTGTACTCAGATAATAATACACATATATTTCCATCCATTCCTAACTCACCTCACGACCTTGAGATCTTATCCCCTTTACATAGGATAAGTGCTCGAGCAACACCACTCATCCCCCTGTCGGTGGATCTAGGAGGCACTGTCGGATTTGGAGCACGCTGCCACCTACCTCTGCCATGTTATCGGATCTGACATCCTTTCCTCTTTTTTGTTCTCTCCCCTCCACACCATTAGATCTGACGTCGTTGTTTCCCCTTCCTATCTAGACGCGACACTGTCGTCAGGTTTTTTTTTTCCTAAATTGATTTTTTTCACCATTTTTTATTTTTTTTAATTGATGTTTTCAATTCATAATTCTTTGAAACATTTTTTGAGATGATTTTATTTGTAATTTTTTTGGAACGTTTTCCACCTTAATTTATTTTTCACTGACCATGATTTTTTTTTGTTGCCCTTGAATTAGTAGCACCCATAGATAGATGTTAGGAAAAATTTGCTATATGACACTCTAATTTTGTGACATTTGATCCATAACATTATCTTATTGTGTCTTTACTGAAAGATACTAAACTTTTGTGGCTCTTTGTTGTGGATACGCTGCCATTAAAATATCATTTTGACTGAGATTGGAGAGAGAAAGTGAGTGAAAAATCTATTTTGCCCCTGTAGTGCAGTGCTATAGACAAGCCCTTGGTCGACGTCTCATGGCTGACAGTAGGCCAGATAAGGCATGTGGACTTGGTTGTTATAGAGGTAAAAAAAAGACTTTTCACCTATCTTCTCTCATCTTTCAGCTAAAAATAATATTTTAATGAACAGAATGTCCACCAATAAAGAGCAATTAAAATTTAATGTCTTTCAGTAAAGACAAAAAGATAACGTTCTAGAACAAATATCATAAATTTAGACTATTCTGTAGCCAATTTTATCTAGATGTCACTACTTAGGACATTTCTAAAGCAAATTAAAGCACATCTAAACTAAGCTCCGAGTCCGAGAGAATGGATGTCTCAACGTAAGAACAATTGCTGTCGATGTGCGCCTGTGAAAGACATCACGTGAAAGAAGAAACGAGACGCCGCTATCGCCATAAATCTTTCCGGTCCCAAGAGAAGCGAGACGCCTCACCGGTAGATTGCGACCAGTAACCACACCCTACTAGTTGTGCTAGTACTTCGGATAGAAACAATTCACAATCAATTCAGGACTCTCATGCTGGCCGTACTATAAAATGCATTCCGGCCACCTTCTTTTTTGCTTTTTTTATGGCTTTTATTCAGGACTCACATGCCGGTCGTACTGCGGAACGCATTGAGGCCATGTTCTTTGATTTTCTTTTTGTGGTTTTTAGTTTTGATTTATCTTAAAATAAAAAAAATAAGGTAGCTTTTCTAAACAGTTTATTGAAGCTACTTTTTTAAACAGTTTTTTTAAATTTAAAACTGTGTACATCATTTGTATCGGTATCTCTGCTGTTCGTCATTACCTTAAAAAAAACTATCAACCATAATCCAAAGGAACAGAGCCTTATTTGCAACCAACTTTAGCCGTTAAACGGGATCGGAGCAAAATAAACAAATGCGCCAGCCACTCGGAACAAGGAAGCTGCATCCCGGCCCTAGCCAATCAGTAGTCGATCGAGGACTCCCATTCTCGAACGTTGCCAAGCGATCGATCCAAGTGATTAGAATACAGATGTCCAATATATATAAGAGATCGTATCCTATGCACACGGCGAGCTATTGTACACATCTACGCGGCGCTTCTAGGCCATTTGATCTCAATCCGACCGTTAAGAAGCGAGCCACACGTTTTTTGCACAAAACCGCCCGCCTGACGTCACCGTTTTTTGTTTTTAGCCCTCACTCGAGACTAGGGGTGAAAACGGATCGGATTCGGTCGGATATTGCTTAAACCGTATCCTAACCCACATTTTTTCTCCGGATTCGGAGTCGAAGACGGTAAGACCGGATACGGATACGAAGTCGGAATATTCGGAGTTTCGAATACGGTACCATCGGGTCGGATATGTAACAGATTCGGCTCGGAAATGGATAATATATGTGGATAGTACGGATGATTACAGTTCAAGCAGTGAGAACAATAGGAACACAAATTATACATAAGTGGTAAATTCATACAAGCCACAATAGAAACACAAAGGTTCATATGAGATTACGAGTACGGAGTACAATACATAACATAAGTTTATCTTGTCATAACAGAAACACAAAATAACAATAATGTAGGCTCATAGCCTCAAGCAGTTAACAATTGAACGCTCAAAGTGCCTTCACGCTCTATGACTCGTCATCACTAGCTATTTCTTCTTCCTACAATTCGCCAATTAATATGTCAAACTAAGTTAGAAGCAAATTTGTAACGAAAAAAGATTAAAAAAATATTTACAAAAAGAAGAGTGCAATACCTGAATCAACATATTAGTAGCAAGTGTCTCAACAACCTCCAAATCAGCAGTGATAGATGCAACTTTATTCTTAGAATCTGAAAAATGTAATAAAAGGTACATTAGAAAAAAAAACACAACTTTTTTCTAACTAAAAGATAACAAACTATTAAAATTATCACCTTTTCTAGATGCAGCTATCCAATCTTTAGTACAGATCAATGCTTCTACCATCTCAGGCTCGAGGCGACTGCGAAATGGATCAATGACCCGGCCAAACTTATGAAAGTGGATAACTATAAGCAATATTGACAATTAACACAAGCAGTTATTGTGTCAAAATTTCTATATCCTAAAACACATCGTGTTATACTGAAAATTTAATCAGTCGCGCCTTAGAGAGAAGCAATCCCATTGGAATATTGGACAACATCGCATCATAAAAAGACTGCACGAGGTGAGCCTGGGCAAAATTTTCACCAAGCATCAAGGAGATCACAGAAAGGATACTGGAACGAGCTAATTGAGCAAATAAGTGTACATACTTCAGAATTCAGATAAATTAGGTCTGGAAACCGGGCATCTTGTCGGCAAAATTCTAACACCAGAGCCACTAAATCCCACACTAGGAACCAGCTAAACCTAAATTAAACCCTAAACGCCATAGCAATCACAGGAAATAGGAAGCAGCGTATTAAACCCTAAACGCCATGTCAATCACAGGAACACCGGGACCTTGTCCCCATCGTCTCCGGTGCCCATCGCCGCCGCCCCCCGCTCCCCTCAACCTCACCATGCTACTCCCCATGCCAGATCTATATCACCCAATCCCTCCGCCGCCTCCGCTACACCGAGAGAGGATAAGGGATGGGGAAGGAACGAGGAGACGAGAGGGGAGGGGCTACCGGATGCGAGGTTTCGGATGCAGCGCGCGCGGCGAGATCGGCGGGCGACGAGGCGGCGGCGAGATCTGCCGTCTCCCGTCGGCGCTTCGCGAGGAGGCGAGGAAGTAGGCGTGCGCTGTTTGCCCGTGCTTCGCGTGAGGAGGTGGGCGTCAGGGCGTGCGTGACTTCGCGTGAGGACTGAGGAGGTGGGCCGTGCGCTGTGCGCAGGTGTGCGCTGCGCTGAAGACTTTCGGATACCTATTCGGATATTAATCGGATACTATCCGAGAATCCGAATACCGAATGGATTCGGTCGGATATCAGTAAAACCGAATCCGCTACCGAATCCGATTACAAATATCCGAATCCGAATCCGATCGGATACCAAACCATTTTACCAAATTTGCTTCCAGCCGGATTCGGTACCGGATCGGTCGGGAAAAACCCGACCCGTTTTCACCCCTACTCGAGACCCTCTCTCTACCCGCATCAAGCACCCAACCCTAACAGTGCACTGGTGATTTTGTGACGGCAGAAGGCCACAACATCTACCTCTCCCATCCCACGATCACAGTGACGACGAGGGAGACGCGACGCCGCCTCGATCTTACTTCCTCCATTCAGTCGAGCCGAACTGTGCCGCCCGCACCAGTCACACCCAACCCCAGCCACTCCCACTCGGCTGGGTCGAGTCTGCCCGCCCGTGCCTGTTCGGCCGAGTCCGAACGGTCCAACCGAGCCACTCGGTCTTGGCTGAGTTAGATCCGTTCGCCCGAGCCAGCTGCGCCCGACCCGAGCCCGATGAACAGTGCGACCGAGCCCGATGAACAGTAACCCGACCCAAAACCCTAAAATACAAGTTTATACTCCCCGGATTCGTTTCGAGCCCACCAACCCAAATCCAAGACCCATTTATCCATTTGACCCTCCTATAAGCCCAAATCTCAATTTATTTGAATTTTATCAGATTTTATTTCTTTATTTTATTTCTTTATTCCTAGCTCATTCCTTCGGGCCTGGAATTGATTTATTTTATTTGATTTGCGCTAGCTGCCAGAGTCGAGGATTCGCAGGACCAGGAGGGAGAAGCTCGAGCCCAAATCCAGCCCTCCGAGGAATTTGAACTCGTTGAAATCATAGACTCGCAAGGCAAGTCGCGCATACTTTGATCATGTTGAGCCTATTTTGTCGTTATTATTTATTTAGCAGTATTTTCATTATGATATGTTTAAATCATTATTTTATATATAAATACTGTTTAGAATGACATGACTTATTAGTTATGACCTACCACCCGAAAAAGCCCCGTTTAACTTGATGACCACGTTCATGTTGACAGACATAGTAGTATTAAAAGCCAATTTTTGAATGGCCATATATGTTTTGTTTGGATAATTGGGTTCTCCGCGCGCGCGCCGCGCGTCCATCTGCGTGCGCGCCCGCACCATGGGACGCTGGTCCGCGCGCGTCTCGCCCGCCCGCCGCCGCGCGTCCACGCGTGCGTGCCCGCCGCGCGGAGGTGGTCCGCCGCGTCCGTCTCGCGTCGCCCGCCGCGCCGCGTCGCCGCATCGCGTCGCGCGCCGCACCGTGTGGGCGCGGTCGCCGCGTCTCGCCCGCCCGCCGCGTCCTCCCGCCGCCGCGCGCGCGCGCCGCGTCCACCGCGTCGCGCGCCGCACCGCGGCGGAGGGGTCCGCCGCGTCCGTCTCGCCCGCCGCGCCGCGCGTCTCGCGCGCGCCCGCACCATGTGGACGCGGGTCCGCCGCGTCTCGTCCGCCCCGCCGCGCCGCGTCCTCGAGCAGATATTGCAATCCTCGAGCAATTCCTTTTATTATCATGAACCTCTTTTCCAAATCTATCTTCATGCAGATATTGCAATCCTCGAGGAATTCCTTTTATTATCATGAACCTCTTTTCCAAATCTAGCTCTTTGCACTTCTCAGAGTCTGCCACCCCAATCACAAACATCAAAATGGTGAGTTCTCGATAGACATCGTAATGTTCTTTGGCAAGATATATGATCAAGTAATATATTTGTAGTTATATATTGCCCATAAAGATAATTATACCAAAAATAAAGGTGTCTAGACTTCTGTTAGACATGTATTCGTAGATAAGCAGCTTCTCTTCTTCCAAACAAACACCAACAAGCCTCACAAGGTTTTTGTGCTGAAGTTTGGCAATTAAGGCTAGCTCGTTTTTCAGTTCCCCTATTCCTTGTCCAGAACTCTGAGAGAGCCTTTTCATAGCTATTTCTTGACCACCGGGAAGGGAACCCTGCACATGATAATTGCGTTGAGTAAATTGGACGAAACGATGTAAGGGGATATATATGTATGTTACCACAATATATATATGTCCCTACCTTGTAAACTGCACCAAACCCTCCTTCACCAAGCTTATTATTTTCGGTGAAGTTACATGTGGCAATCCTTATCGTTGGTAGATCAATAAGAAGTGGTTCAAGGGCATAACTTTGTGTGATAATCTACAAGGGCATAACCAAACCACAGGCGACCTTATTCCACCGGCAAAAGTGTCGACGGATGAGTGACCACAGTCACATTGTTTCTTCATACTACAGGAGATTAGTGGTAGGGTGAGGTCCTCAATCTAAATGAGGAAATAAAAACAATGGGAACAGTAGCAACTCATAAGTCATAACCTGTGTGATAATCTACAAGGGCAACAAATAGCTTGCTTTTAAATTCTAACTAATAAATCATTTGGTGGTTGCAACCCATTTGCCAAATCATGCTATCTTATGATGAAACATCCCTATCTTTTCTAAATTTAACCATTGAATAGGATTTGTTTCAAGGTAATATACTTATATTGCATTGAGCATAAACTTAGTAACACTATTGGATGTAAATTATACCACCACGATAGATACCCAAAAGAAAAAAATCTTATACAGGAAAAAGCTTCATAGACAGTAGTAGTAGCATGTGAGATCTTACCGGTATCTAGTATCTCACGATTCTGATCCTTGCAGAAATAGTTTGAGTAGGGAAGATTTGCAAGAAGCGAACTGAGAAAACAACGATTAAGAACACATAAGCTAAAAGGAAATAGGTTAGATTCTTCATATTACGATTTGAGACCGGTGAGTAAAGTTCTCCGACACAGTCTGCAAGGCGTTCCACTCGAGCCCACTTGTATTCGATTCTAATGCAAAACAGCCCTTGCGAGATTGCATCGCCTATCTTTTATGAAGTGAGCTGCAGAAACGATGGAAGGAATGAATAATTAAAAAGATCTAGGATCATCATTGTTCATTGAACATTAGGTAAATCTTGCAGTCGATATACAAATCTAAAAAGACAAAAATATCACTGTGTTAAAAAGTAATGGAACCAAAACAACAGTGTGTTTCCCAAAATATACAAATTGTCTTAATTCTTCACATTTCACCAAACAATCTCATGATTAACCAAAGACACTAAGTCAATAGCAATCTACAAATATATAAACACTTGATAAAACCTAATATCTACATTATCTACGGAAACATATCAAGAGAAGAAAAAATGAAAAAAAAAGGACAAGTATTGTTGGATAAGCTCCTTAGATCCGACACGGGCTTCAGTCCACATATTCTCGAGTATAGGAAAACACTGTGAACAAGAATATTCAATAATACCGAAGATAAGGCTGCCGGAAAAAATGAAATCAATACTCGAACCTTGCGCGTTTGCATAACTTCTTGTTCAGATTATCTTGCTTTACACTATCTACATGGTATGACAACCATTGATATATAAAATTAGATTAGCAGAAAATACATATGCTTGCAATGTGACAGTCTACATAGTACAATGTGGCAAGTCAACCTAACTTGCACTCCCTTGTAAAAAACTAAATTACACTAATTCAATTTTTCTGAATCAAATAGGAATCAAGTTACAAATTTTTTATTATTGCACGTATCACCCCAAACATTAGAATGTAGGACAAGTGGACAACAAAATGTAAAAGACAAATTGTTGGCTCTTATACCAGGTAAAGATACCTTAGCCCCTTTATCATCATCATTAAGCTACCAGAACTCCTAGTGTATCACCTAAAACAGTAGAATATACAATTAAACAGAGTAGAGATAACATGTTCTGCCCTCACCTATAATACCAGGTTTACATGGAGGCTAACATTTCAGCCTTTTGCTCAAATCAGATATAGTAAAATACAGAATTAGAGCTCAAATCAGATATAGTAAAATACAGAATCAGATATAGTAAAACAGTAGAATTTCACCTATAATACCAGGTTTACATGGAGTCAAATACAGAATTCGGGGCGGCGTTAGGGTTCGCATTCTTCCGCGAGGCAACGGGGCCTCGGTTGCCGGCGCGCTTGGATCAGGCAACCATATAGTATGAGTGCATCAAAAAAAAACATTGGTGGATCAGGCAAACCACACAAAAAAACTATTTTGTCACATCAATAACCCACAAAGAATACATTGGTGGATCAGGCAACCACAGGAAAAAAACATAGGCCTTTTGCTGTATGAGTGCATCATATAGTATAATTAGAGTTAAAAGGGCGCAGAAAAAATTCATATATACTTGATGATCATTTGCTTGATTAGCATGCCCATCCTGTGCAAAATATGCCAAAATCAGGTTGCCCAAGAAGGCCCCAATATCGAAACCCATTGGCCCATAGAAAGCAAACTCGGATCAATCACTTGGGTAGAATCTGTGGTCACCATGATAGAACCGGTGTGGAGATCTCCATGAATTAGAGCTTGTGCTATCTCAATAAACACGAATTGCAAATCACATAAGAAATACAACATATGTAACATTGATTTGTATTTAGAGAGCTAATTACATTGATTTCAATTCAGCATAAATGAGCTAAACCACTAAAACTCGCATAATTTATTCCAATGAACTGCAATTCACATAACTCGCATCAAATCAGCCTACTTATAACAATAATCAAAACAAAATGAGTATACACCACAATAGATAACTCGTTCTTTTGGCACTCAACTCACCAAATCTTAAGCTTCTTGGCGTCTGCTCCATTCCGTGGCTTGGGGACGACCTTCCTCTTCCCAAGCGACGCGCGCACGGACTCCACGACCGCATTGATGCAGCTCTCAGCATCCTTACAATATTTTTCTCACAGAAGACACAAAATGAACACTTGAGCAAAACTAATAACATGGAATAACAGATATTGGGTTTGTGCTCTAGTCCCCATCCCCATCTCATACTATGCCTAACACAACAAAACTACTCCAACCTGTTAAATTAAGAGAACAATTGTCAATCGTGAAGCATTAGTATGCGAAATATTCATCTCAATACGCCCGTTAATCTACCCAAACCGATGGGCAACAAAAGCGCAAACCTACCACAGGACCTCAAATTTCCCAACCACCATACCCTAGAAGAGGATCTTATCATCGTCACGAACAGTAGCGTACACGGGATGGCACTAACCTTGCATCTCCTTGGCGACCTTGGCCTGCATCTCGCGGAGGCGGCGGCCTCCTCCTCCATCTCCTTGAGCCGACGCTTCATCTCGTCAAGCTCTGCAGTGCATACGCCAACAGGTCAGCACCGGAGTTAGGGTTAGGGTTGGGATTTGGGAAGAGAGAGAGCAGCGGCGGCGATGCGCCTTCGGGGAGGCGGCGAGGCGGCGGCCTTGGGAGTCGGCGAGGCGCGGCCTTCGGGAGGAGGGGGAGGCGGCCTTCGGGGGGAGGAGAGGCGGCGCCGGTCGGGGAAGCGGGGAGGCGGCGGCGCCGGGAGGCGGGAGCCCAGGAGACGATCGACCAAGACGCGAGCGTAGGGATGCGGGAGGGGTACTGCAGATCTATTGAAGGATGACCGTCGGATATAGTTGAGTAAGGAGAGAGAATGGAGGAGAGTTAATCTGGTACGGACGTTTTTAGGATGGTGTAATTATGGGTGCATATTGTGGTGTGAACGTAGTTAAGGTTATGACTGTGGAGCAGATAATTGTTGGGTGGATGTAGGATAATTTTAACTGGTGGATTATTAGTTTAGATATAAACATGGTAGTTTAGGAATTCATTAAAATCTTTTCACTATTAAGAATCTTAGCATTTGTTTAGAGTTTTGAAAAGATGGATCTAGGGTAAGCGAGGATCGTGGATCCGAAGACCTTATCCTAGGGTGGAGGCTTGGTTGAGGAATGGTGGCGATGCACAGGTGTACGATTATGGGTTTGTGTACGGATGATGCCTCAGAGAAAAATATAAGGACTAGACCCTTATGCTGAGTAAAGAACATAGTATCCGCCCAACCACAAGCTTTGATTTGTCAAACCTGGTTTAATAACTGTTCAAATTCAATTGAACCTCTGCAACTGGCGGGGGGAGTCCGAGGGTGAGTTCGTATGGGAGGTGGTTAACCATACAACAGTAGGATTGCTATAAGTCGGATGAGATCCGTGGGGTCGTCCGAGCTTATGGGGAATTAGGACCTACTGGGTGGAGGCTATATAAAGAATTGAGCAGTGAACAACCTTGTTCTTTTAACTCTGTCGCGGGAGTTGAGAGATCTTATGGGTAAAGCAGGGCAACTCTGCAGAGTCATGAAATAATTGTATTCGAATACGCCGTGCTTCTGGTGAATGAAGCTGTGTTTAATGGGTGAATCCAACAGCAAGGCATAAGTAGGGTTGAGAATGGTTTGAGATGTGGAATATTGTTAATCACGCTTGAAAACCCATTTACCTTAATGAAGTCACTTTTCAGGTTTTTAATTGATTATTAAATAAAACTGCACCTACCCAATTAAAGAACCTGTTATCCCTTCATTTGATATTCCATGCATATAGTTAATGGTAAGCTCCGTGTGACTTGCTGAGTACGGTAGTTGTACTCATACTTGCTTAAAAACATAAACAGAAACTGCTAACTTTGAGGAGCCAGGCGAAGACGAAGAAGTGGTGTTCTATGAAATGGAAGAAGCTTGGGATTAGGGTCGTTCTCCGCTCAAGCATGCCTGTGGTGTCTCTTTTTGTGTAATATATCTGAAGGCCGTCGGCCCTACTGTGAAGCTTGGCTTTAAACCTTTTTATTGTCATAAAGTCGACTTTTGTAATTGAGCTTGCGTTGGCAATGTTATACACTCGAATGATGTAACTCGCAACTGAACAATCCTGGGCGGTTGCGAGGGATTCATAACGCTTCCAAAAATAGGGGTGTTACAAGTACTTTGGTTGCATTAAAAAATTATAGCAGGTTATAAGCTTGATGACTGTCACAGCATAGCTCAGCTAGTCAGCATAACAAAAAAGCAGAATCAATAAAGGCTAATCTCAATATGCGCACTAGTCAACTGAACTCACAACCAACATCGGAAAAACAAATGCATGTGTAAATGGAAGATAACATGGACATATCTGGCCTTCACAAAGGAGGCAGTAAAATCACCTTCAAACAGCTGAATCCATCAGAAAATGATCTCATACAACATCCTAGGTGGAAATCTCCAAAGCACCTAGAAAAATGTCACCTTCACATGCTCTGACCTCCAGATAACCTGATGATTTTTCAGTGCACGGGCACTATTCACAAAACAATATCTAATCTCAAATCTGAAACCCTCTTGTATCAGGTTCTTGAAATGCAATAGTATCTTGAAATACAAAAAATGCAAAAGCATGATGATGAGAGAACGTACTTTCTATATATTAGACCGATATATCATATTTTACGGTTGTTTTGAAATGCTGGCTGTTACAACGCACGAAAAGGCACAAAGATTTCCACCAAATAAAGGATCGACTTAAAATGCACACGGCGAACAAAACCCTTGAATGATTCACCCGATTAGCAAGCACATCGTGCATCCAAAGATAAGGGGGCAAAAGACGGAACAAATCGTATGCTCACGTTTTTGTGGGGAACTTACCTCACCCAGAAAGTGCTTTGTTGATTTCTTTAGTAACGAGACTTACTAATATCTCTGTAGAAACTCTAAAAAAAATTATCTCTGTAGAACGCCTTACCACTTACCAGATAGGCATTGGGCTATCAATTGGTTAATTAACTTGTAGTTATAGCAAGAGCACGTCGAAGAGGAAAAACTTCTCCTCTCAAAAATAAAAGAGAAAGTTGATTATTAGAAACAGAAAAGAAGTCTTTTTTATAGAGTACAAGACATGTGCACACACTCAGCACACACCACGTGTATATGGGTCTGTTCTTTTCCTCCGAAGCTGACGATTTTTGGCTTTTGCTACAGTATCTAACTTTCAAACGGAGTATTTTCGTAAGACGGGGTCTACAAGTTGAACGATGTACACGTTAAAATTCCAACATCTGTACCAGCCAAAATCGCAAGTGAGTATTTTTCTCTCCGTAATATGTACCGTAAACAACCAAAATTCAAAAATTTCAGACAAAAGCCATAAGCCGTAGCCGCAGCCAAACAGGCCTTATACTTCTAAAAGTAGTGGACACTAATTCTAAGTCTAAGACTTGAGCTTGATAGGCTAGGTGCACATCTATAGACCTAGCCATATGTCCACAGGCAAACTTCGTTTGGGAAAAATGGAAGACCTTTTTATTTTTGAGAAAAGAAGCTTTTCGTTTTGAGAGGAAGAAACGGTACAAGAGGAGGCTTTCGTTACCTACAGATTTACAAGCCCAAACCCTGCAAAATCAGCCCATGCACAAGCCCACATCCCACCTGCGGAGCCCGGACTCTAAGGCCCATGAACCGCGCACACACAGAGAGAGAGAGAGAGAGAGGCACAGGGACGTCCTGCTCCGGCCCCCCACCTCCCCTGTCCATCACCTCCTCCCCCCTCGCCTCTCCCTGCTCTCCCTCCTCCCAGATCTCCAGGGCGAGAAGCTTCCAGGAGCCCTCGAGACCCCACGCCTGCAGCGATGTCGGCGAGCAGCACGCCGGTGGACGCCTCGGGGGAGCCGATCCCGACGTCATCCGTTCTGATGGCGGCGTCCAAGCACATCGCCGTGCGGTGCCGGCCGGAGAACGTGGCCTTCCTCAACTGCAAGAAGAAGGACCCCAACCCGGAGAAGTGTCTCGAGAAGGGCCGCCAGGTCACCCGCTGCGTCCTCAGCCTGTGAGTCGCCTATCTACCTACCGCTTGCTATCTCATCCTCCTCCTCTTCCTCCCTGTCCGCGCTTAATCCGATCTCCTCCTGTCTGCCTGAACTTGGGATTCGTGGAATGTTGCTTATGTCTTCCAATTTAAATTCTTAGATATGAAGGGTACGCTTGTTTGAAAGCTATTTAATTTTGTTTGCGTTTCTATTTGTCCTAATATTTATCTATGTCAAATTGTTCTGTGAGGCAGCGGTAGGAATTGTTCTGTTTATTCCTTTGCTACACAGCAAGTTTGCATTTGCACCCTATTGTCTGTATATTTCCCATTTTCAGATCAGTAACTAAATAGTTATAATCAAATAGTTTTCAGTGGACAAACCACTAGAGTCCCTAATATAATCGAGAGGGATGGAGTACATGAGATGTGATTGTGCAATACTGCAATGCTCAAGTTAATAATTATAGCCACAACCCACAATAGAGATATAACAACAACAAAGTCTTTTATCCCAAACAAGTTGGGTAGGCTAGGAATGAAACCTTCTCAAGATCAAAGAGATGAAAGAGTTGAAACAAAACCTACAATGCTAAAACTTTAAGCCGTACATCCTGCTATCTGCTATCTGAGCCAAGAGCCTAAAACAATTTCCCTAACTTTTTTATGGTTTCGATACGTGGATCACTAACTTCCATGTGCTCCTATCCAAAGCTAATTCTTTATATACATTCCAATCTCTCAAGTCTCTTTTAACTGCTTCCTCTCACGTCCGTCTTGATCAACCTCTATCTCTTCTTATGTTTTCAATACGTCATAAAATTCCACTACGTACCGGTGCCTCAGGGGCCTTCGTTAGAGATGTCCAAACCATCTCAAGTGATGTTGGACAAGCTTCTCTTCAATTGGTGCTACCTCCACCCTATCACGTATATTATCATTGTGGATGCGATCTCACCTTGTGTGACCACAGATCCACCACAGTATCTTTATCTCTGTTACACTCATTTTTTGTATATGTTGTCTTTTAGTCACTCAACATTTTGCTCTATATAACATCGTGGGTATAATCACCATCCTATAGAACTTACCTTTTAACTTTTGAGGGACTTTTTTGTCACACAGGACACTAGATGTTTGGCACTATTTCACCACCCTGCTCTTATCCTGTGGCAAACATCTTAATCAATTTCACCGTCCTACTGTAGCATCAATCACAAATAACAAAACATGTCCTTCTTAGGCACTACTTGTTCGTCCAATTTAACATCTCCATCGTCTGCCCTTGCACCACTGAAATCACTTATCATATACTCAGATTTAGTCCTACTAAATCTAAAGCTCTTCAATTCTAAGGTCTTCTTCCATAACTTGAACTTCCTATCAACATCTATCCTACTCTCATCAACTAGCACCACATTATCAGCGAAAAGCATACATCAAGTGATATCTCCTTGTATGTCCCATGTGACCTCATCCATCACTAGGGTAAAAATGTATAAGCTCAACGTTGACCCCTGGTGTAGTTCTATCTTAATAGGAAAGTCATTAGTAACACTATCACATGTTCTGACAACACTACTACAACCCACAATAGAGATACAATGGGTTTCTGCTTCCTTTTGACAGGTGAGACCTGCTGTGCTTGTTATCTTCTGTAGAATCTCACAATGGTTGGTCCATTCTATTAAGTATTAACCCAATCTGGGAATATGAGGAGTGATCAGCATCCAGTGCAAATTGTATACACCACACCTTCTCTTCCAATGGTGTGTTAAGAACCACCCTAGTCTATCGATCTTCCATGTAAATGCAAGCCACATTGCTCTTGAGTTAGTTGAACTAAGCAGTTAGCGTTATGAAAACATTTCCTCCCATTGCTCTTGAGTTTGTTGAACTAAGCAGCCACATTGCTCACCCGCTGGTACTGTTTGCTACTTTGCTGTTGCCTGTTTGCAGCTAAGAGCATTGACGAAGAATTCATTTGTTAACATTGTAGATACCTGTGTCTATGCATTGGTGAATCTATGAGCTGATCAACTGAATTTAAATAGAATGTCTACAAATGATTCATGCAAGCAAATAAGTTACACATTCAAGGAATGGCCACTGCAGGGATACATGCCTAAGTTAGGTATGACTGATACGTGTCTCCCAGGATGACTACATGACTTGTTTCTCGCTAGTAGACTAGCATGATGTGGGATTAAAGGATCGTTGCTTTTTATGACTTCCACTATTTTTGTATGTAATGTGGATCTAGTAGTAAAGTGAGAATAAATGGAAGAAATTTGTTTACTTTTATGGTTTGGTGTATTGCTTGAATCTTCAGCCTTGCCATAATGAGCCAGGCTGGCTTGAAGTTAGAAGAAATGGCAAATGTCAGCATTGATGGTTATTCTACTCATTAGTGATTTTTTTGTTAGCTGTTACAATCAGTTTTTTTTTTTTTTGTTGCAAATTTCCTTGTTCGAGTGGCATAAATGGTGGTTAAGTTGGTGAGGTAATGCCCCATGTGTGTGTTGTTTTGCGTCTTGAGTACATAATTTTGTAGATGTTATACAAAACAAAGGTAAGAAGCAGAATAGTGCATGAGTACATGATGATATCATGCATAGTGTTATTTGAGATCTGCCATATCCACAATTGCTGAGCACTGAGTTGAAGATGCCAGACAGCATGCAATATAATGTAAAGCTGCCAATCTGCAGTGGCCAGTTAACTTTTAGGATGTAATGTCAACAATTTTGTGATTACTTTTTAATTGATTGCCAACACAACATGTACCTATTTTGGGGCAGCAGCCTTGCAGGATCTATTTTCGTTGAATGTTCCTAATAGCCATGCAATTCTGAAATTAGAGATTTTTCCCCTTTTCTGGACTCCTAAGAGGTTTTGGACCTTTTGATTGTGCTTCATGTATTTTGTAGGCTATAGACTTTATTTTGCTTATCATGTGAGTGCTTCCTCTACCTTTACTTGCTATCTGCTTCTAGAAATAACTTTCTGGCCACATTTGTAACCCAGGTTGAAAGAACTTCACCAAAAGTGTCCCAAGGAGATGGACGCCTATGCCGGCTGCATGTATTACTATACCAACGAATTCGACTTTTGTCGCAAGGAGCAGCAAGCCTTTGAAGATGCATGCCCAATATCCGAGTAGTCCCTTCAGAGTTTTACCTCCAGTGATCTTCACAAATAAGGAGAAAAGCCAACAAACCAAGTTCATGATCTCCCATGTTTGTTGTATTCACAGAATATTTATGGGTGAATAGCACGTCCCTGAGCTGTTCATCCCAATCACTCGTCTTTCTCATGCAAGATTTTCACCAACCAGCAACACTGTTTTGAGTTGGATGCCAAACTTGACTCAGCTGTAGCCCTAAGATGATGATTCTACTTTCGTTACCGTTTACAAATCACAGCATTGCGCGGACTTCTTTTTATTTCTCTGTCTGTCTGCGTGTTAACCTGCAAACCTGTGCTCTCTCCAATGCTCAACTACAAGTCAATAGATATGGAGTACTACATTGGTAACATTGCTTCTGATCTGTATCGATCGCCGATCCGTCTCTGTAAAGACGGTGCGGCGCTGCGGCAGACTGCTATGCCATTTATTTATAGTGCGTGGATTAATGCAGTCGCTGCTGCCAACGTAAGGGAGGAGGCACAGGCAGGCATGGGTGCCAAGAAGAAAGGCGTAAATGCGTTTCAGGATTTCAGCGTGAGCTGCGTGAGGCTCTGATGGTTGCAGGGAAATTGATGATACGAAGGTACGTGCCTGATGGATGCGTCCTGTACCCTTGGTATCCCAGGCTCTCAGCCTGTTGTGTGACCATGTCAGTTCGACAGGAAAGTAAATGGAATCATGCTAGGTTCAACGCTGATCCATTTTACTGATGACAGGCAAATACAAGCAGTATATTTTTCTTAATTTTCATGTGGGTGCTTGGCCGATCCCATGCGTTGTAGAGCATGTGTCGCGGGCGGGTTACAATGGTGTATGTTACAACGGGATTATGCAAAATGGGACAACTATACAATCCTATACCATCCCATGCGTGTACTGTTACAGGACATGTATCCATCATCCCATTAAATAAGTTCAAACGGCCTACCAACATCAGTTTTGCATGCTGGCTGTGTGAACTCTCGCTGACTGAATGTTGGCCGCATCCTCCAACATTCCGCGCAACCTTGCCATCGTCCTCCCTATGCGCGACATGACCTTGATGCCCTCCACATGCACCAATAAAACCTCGCTGTCATTTTTTGCATGCGCGTGAAATTTTATAAAGCCTTATGAGATATCATAAAACTTAGTCAAATTAGGTATGAAATCTTCTAAAATTTTATGAAGCCTCATAAACACCATAAAACTTAAATATAAACACTAGTTAATTTAGGCATGAAGTCTCCTGAAATTTGATGAAACATTATGAAATACCATGAAACTTAATCATAAAATCTAGTTAACTTAGACATGAAATCTCTTGAAATTAATTAGTGGATTTATGAAGTTGAACTCCAAATTTCATGAGATTTCGAAAAGTTTCAGAAGGTTTCATGACTAATTTCACGGAGTTTCATAAAGTTTAAGAGGCTTTCATGCCTAAATTGATTAAGTTGCATGAGATTTCATGATAGTTCCATGGTGCTTCATCATGTTTCATAAAGTTTCAAGAGGTTTCATACCTAAGTTGACTAAGTTTTATGATTAAATTTTGTGGTGTTTCATGAGGTTTTGTAAAGTTTTAGGAGATTTCATGTCTAAGTTAACTATATTTCATGATTAAGTTTCGTGGTGTTTCATGAGGTTTTATAAAGTTTCAGAAAGTTTCATGTCTAACTTGACTAGGTTTTCATGAGGTTTCATGATTAAGTTTCATAATGTTTCATCAAGTTTTAGGAGCTTTTATACCTAAATTGACTAGTGTTTATGTTTAAATTTTATGGTGTTTATGAGGCTTTATAAAATTTTAGGATGTTTCATATCTAATTTGACTAAATTTCATGATGTTTCATAAGACTTCATAAAGTTTCACGTGTGTGCAGAGGACGATAGCGAGGTTTTATTGGTGCTTTTGGAGGGCGTCAAGGTCGCGCGGCGCGTAGGAAGGACAACAGTGAGGTTTCACGGGCACGTGGATGATATGGCTGGCATTTAGTTAGCAAGAGTTTACATAGTCGGCATGCAAAGCAGATGCAGGTGGGATGTTCGAACTTATTTAGCGGCGATCAAAAGGGCTGATGAACAGTGCTGGAGGCTTATTTGGCACTATTCACAAGTTTCGTCTTTTTCTGAAATTTTGACTTTTTGTTGAGCTTTTTTGCCGGTTCTTTTTTTCCCGTATTTGTTTGTATTATACGTAATGGGCTAACATATTTTTTATATTTTTAAATTTTTTTAAATTTAATTATGCTAAATAAGCCTCTGTCACATTTCTGATCTTTTTCATTAAATTCTGATGTTTTCAATTATAAGCCACGGGCTTTTCAGCCATGTTGATCAGGGCCTAAATGGGATGGTGGGCACCTGTCCTGTTGTATGCGCATTGAACGGTATAGGGTTTTACAGATGTCTTCTTTGGATAAAGCATCTAATTTGGATAAGACCATAAACATCCAATATTACTTAAGAGTGTTAAATTCAATGGTGATTATCTATTCTGTTGAAAAAACTTCTGACTGTATACCACTAGTTTGTCTTTCTGTATACAAAATTACAGTTCAAGATGGACCTTTTTGCGATACAAAAGCAGCAGCATCGGATGCTTCTGCGCCGATCGGTTGCCCGTTCATGGAGCTATGAACCGAACATTGTCAGCTCCATGTGAGCAAAGCGCGTCTCCTGCAAGCCGTGTCGGGCCCGCGGCCTGGTGCGCGCAGGACCAGGGCCGTCGGTCGAGCAATCGACGGCGTAGATCGAGGCGAGAACCGCCGCGCCGTACGAGAGGGACCGTTCGTTCCGGGCAAATGCACGTCGGTCGCGAACGGCCACTGTTGCGAGACTCTCGTCCTTGTCGTGAAACAACAGCGGTTATCTTGATGTTGAGAGGTTCAGCAGATGGCCAGATCTACATGTAGATGCCATGTATCCAGCGATTACTGACCCATGCATGGACACAGATCTACACATACTCCTGCATGGGGCTGGGTGTTGAAGGAGAAAATTGATGATTTGCCATCTTCAAGAATGGGTTTCGCATTTTTACCACTCTCAACGTTGGCTTCGCAAAAAATATCATATAGTACATTAATCCCTTGATTAGTATGCAATTTCATCCCTTTAATTCTTTTTCTTTTTCTAATCTCAGGGACTGGAAAAGACCCTTCTACCCTTGGCTAATTCCTCTTCTTTGTAATATCGGGACAGGAGGGTCTTTTTATGGTTTGGTCCGTGTATTCTTTCTGTATTGTGTAACGTATACTACGGGAGGGTCTTTTGATATAGTCGTCTTGCTTTCTTAAAAAGACCATAAAAAGACCCTCCCGTCCCGATATTACAAAGAAGAGGATTTTAGCCAGGGGTAGAATGGTCTTTTCCGGTCTCTAAAATTAGAAAAAGAAAATGAAAATGAATTAAAGGGATGAAATGGCATACTAATCAAGGGATTAATGTACTACATGGCATTTTTGCGAAGCCAACGTTGAGAGTGGCAAAAGTGCGAAGCCCATTCTTGAAGATGGCAAATCATCAATTTTCTCGGTGTTGAAGACAGACACAGCAGCGGTACAAACAAAATAACTGAGGTGGCACCATCACATCTGTAGTAGACTAGTAAGATATCTATGTGTTATAACGGAGGACCAGATACGGGTAATTTATATTATCAAACGATGATCTCAAACTAAATATTGAACATCAATTTTATCTTTCAAAAAATATGTACCAAGCAAAGTACATATGTACAAACTCATAAATAAATTAAATTAGAAATAGATGTTCATGTTTAGTAGTTGATATTGTTTTTTGTGCAACATAATCAAAACTAAAATACATAAGATATCTATGGCGTAAGGATATCTTTGTAGACAATATTTTTGGTAAATATACCACCAGAATGAAAGCACCGACCGTCTTACTGTAGTTGCGACCGTGGCTTCAACCACGGCATCAACCAGATCTTCGACCACAACCAGCACACACGTCTGCTACAACACATCGCTCATTTGACCACGGCTTTGACTGCGCCTTGTCGACCACACCACCGACTAAGGCTTGTCGACCACAGCACCTCGACTGCATTTTCGATCACACAGGTCTTTTAGCATCGACTATCGACTGTAGCTATG
Organism: Dendrocalamus sinicus; assembly: GCA_036346575.1. NCBI lineage: Eukaryota > Viridiplantae > Streptophyta > Magnoliopsida > Poales > Poaceae > Dendrocalamus > Dendrocalamus sinicus. Next base: position 39,624,726 of record CM070648.1, on the reverse strand, counting down.
ACCATTGACCACTATAGCTATGACCATCGACACTGTAGCTACGACTATCGGCCACTGTAGCTACGACTATCGACCGCTGTAGTTATGACTATCGACCATCGACCACTGTATCTACGACCATCGACAAACGACCATTGCAGCTACGACTATCGATCATCGATTGCTGTAGCTACGACCATCGACCGCTGCACAGTTTGACTAACGATTGCGATAGTAGTCCTCCGAGTACCGGCTGAGTCACTGTAGCTTCGATCACTCCTTCGACCACGGCATCGACCACGCCTTCAACTGGTCTGGAGTTTCCGACCGTTCTCCGACTCCGGATCTTCAACTACTACACATACTCGGACACATCAACTACGCGGTATCCAAACACACCGAGTACTCGACAACAATCACATAGTACTCGAACACACCGAGTACATTTGCCTACGACCACGCAGTACTCGAATACACTGAGTACTCGACTATGACTACGTAGTACTCAAACTCACCGAGTACTCGATAACGACCACACAATACTCGAACTCACTGAGTACTCACCTACGACCACGCAGTACTCGAACATACCGAGTACTCGACTACGACTATATAGTACTCGAACTCACCGAAACTACGCAGTACTCGAACAAACCGAGTAGTCGACTACGACCACACAGTACTCTAACATACAGAGGACTCAACTACGACTACGTAGTACTTGAAAACACTGAGTACATTTGGCTATGACCACGCAGTACTCAAACACACTGAGTACTCAACTACAACCACGTAGTACTCAAACTAACCGAGTACTGGATACCGACCACACAATACTCGAACACACGAGTACTCGACATATGACCACACTCAACAACAAGATTCTCAAATAATATTTATCCATCATATGTGAAATATAATATAAAATTAGTATCAAGCTTGAAGAAGAAAACAAGAATATGGAATCAAACCTTGTAAATGACAACTTCGACTTCTCTGCGTCCTTATCCACTATCTCAGCAATGTACTCAACCTTCTCTATTGCTTTCTATAGAGACACATCCTCAGGAAGTTGGTCAGCCACATTAGTAGCTAGCTTTTCCATTACCATATTCTTGTACTAAGGCTAGGCTTAGAGGTTAGCCCACTGGCTGAAGATGAAATTTCTGAAAATAATTGGTGCTTCCATAAATAAGTGTTTTGTATAGTTCTGTATTAGACGTACATATACCCATCATATAATATGCTTTGAAATCACATTGGAATCATTCAATACGTGACCATAACTTGCTCTTCGAAGTTCAAACACCTCAGGATTACCACATGGCGTCCCAAATTACACAAAGCTTTACAGTTGAGATATGCAGAGTGAAGTTACCTTTCCTCTGGAAGGAAGTAGGGGCCGCCCATGCGATGCACCAAGAACTCGTACTGGTTTTGGATCGCGCCCTCCTGCCTCGACCCCGTGAATATCTCCCAGAACCACTCCTCCTCATCCTCATAAACCCTATTTCATTTAATTCAATCGCGGCCATATAATCAGGAAAGGAAATTAGGGAAGGAAGGAAGAAAACCTAGATCAGAGCTGACGGGACAGGAGAAACCAAGTAGCAGACTTGGTGTAGAAGTTGGTGGAGAGATCGATGAAGGGCTGTGGGGTGCTGTCAAGCACCTTGAAGAGGTTGCTGTCATCGATGGCAAAGGCATCGTTGGTCGCCATGCCGCTCCACTCCGACACCTTGTCCAGCAGGGACTACATCGTGACCTAGGCTGGGATGCCACTATAGCAGCTACACCAAGAACTGCCCATCTTAGCAACCAAGGTGGAGACTTCGGAAAGGGAGGGAAGAGGCATGGTGATGACCAGGTTCGGTCAGGGAACGACAACGAGGCGGCTCACTTGGGGCGGCGGCGGTTGGAGGCGGAGGAGAAGGGAGAGGTTTCAATGGGGTGGTACTGGGAGATAGCAGGCGGGACGACACCCGAGTGGCGACAATGCAGATGGGGGCAAATGAGAAGAGAGCATGCGAGACAGTGGCTAGGTGATGACGATGTGGAGGAGGATAGCACGGCAAGAGAGCAGAATTAGGGTGGAGAAGATCGCATTTGTGGTTACCATCCTGGGTGACGAGTGGGTAGTCGGAGGCGGAGAGGTTGATGAAATAGTCCTAGTCGCCGCCCTCGCGCAACAGGATGCCCGCCGCGTGCAGCATGTTGGGCACCATGGTCAGGCCCCGATAGGTGACCAGGTTGGCGCAGGTGAGTACCTTGATATTCTGGAACTGTGAGTAGATGAGGTCGGCGTGCACGACGGCGGCGAGCTCGAAGCACTCAACGCCCGGCACTTCCAGGTCGAGGTGCACCACGTATAGGTTGGCCAGGCGGTAGAGCACCCTGAGCGTCCGGCGCAGCGTGGCGCCATCGCTGGCGGATATGGAGATGTGGTAAGCAATCTTGGGCATAGCCCGCTACGGGCGGGCGGAGTTAGGCAGCATCTGCTACTGGCGCAAATTGGCCTCAACAAGAAGCGGCTTAGCGGAGGCCGCGGAGGGGAGCGACGAGAAGGAAAGAAGCAGCACCCGGGAGAAGGAGAAGAGGGATACGGAGATGAGGAAAGTAGTGGGCGTAGCGGGGAACAGTTTGAAAAGCGACAGCTTAAAAAGAGTCATGTACATTTGATCGGACTGCTAGGAAGAATTGAGGAAGAACGAACGATTGCAGAGAGTTAAAGAAAAATAGACCGATGACTACTAACTCATACTTTTAAAAAATAGAAATTATGGCAACCAAAGGCCTAGGACCCGAACCCCCGCCGACCCGCACACGCACGCACAATGGATACCATAGAATGACGCCCGGGGATCAAGAAGCATCATCTGTTGCATATAATAAGGAAAAAGTCGTATGCACGGTTCCCTGAAAATGAGACGCTAATGATGGCCGTGGAAGCACGTGGTAACAGACGGCAAAGTCATGGGGTAGGAGAAGCAGCAGATGTGGAGAAGAGAATGCCAAAATGAGTGGGGCTATTCCTCATCACCTTGGACCCAAATTTGCCAATCAAACAATCTCGAGCAGGTCAAACAAAGAATCACGACAGATCTTGACCGGTCCAAAGACCAACCCCGGTAGATCCAGCATTGTTTATACCGAATTAGCACGCTGCATCCAAGTGTACCAAAGCATGCATCGCTTGGGGAGCTTTTAACAGTTTGTTGTAGAGGATAGGGCAACACAACTGTCCTGATCCCCTAGATCCATCTATTAATCTTTCACGCTCTTTTAGCTTTTCATGTCATTTCTGTGGACCAACTCAAGAACAAAGATTGACAGATATTTTGGGCAAGATGCAATGTGAGCAATATAGCAAGCCTTTGCCTATATATTATATTTTCTCATATGCAGTTTCCTGCATTACTGGACAAGCAGCCAAACAAAAACAGATATATAGCATAAAAAAAGGAAAACAAAACTATCTAATATTCTGCCTTCGTAGGATGGATATGATCTCTGAAAACTGAGGACGCTTCTGAGGGCAATTGTCCCAGCACCTGGTCATCAGTGACCTCAGAAAATGAGGGCATTCTCTTGGTATCTCTGGCCTCAGCCCGCACGCGGCAATACCCACCGCCGCTTGCACCGGCGAGTATGTGGAATATGCCTCCTCCCCGGTGACCATCTCCCAGAGCACCATTCCGTAACTGTAAACGTTGCTCATCCAGGTCTCCGACACGCTTTCAGGATCCCCAGCAATGATCTGTGCACAAATGGTAGTAACTTCTCGGTAAGGACAATTTCAGTGTAAAATAAGTTAGTAAAAATTTATCTCAAGGTACTGTCGATTTTATCATTTTCTTTATGGACTGTCAGTTTTGCAATTCTGTCAAAGAAGGAAGAGAAATAATATCAGCCCAAAATTGGTTTCTCATGGTTAAAAGAATGAAATACTGAATACTGAGTGGACATGAGATGGTAATTGGCAGGCTGATCTACTACAGACAAAACAGATCAAGCAGTACTTTTTCACAGTTTGTCCAGGAAGTTAATGTTCTGCTGACCTACTACAGAAAAAAACATGAAGTTGAAGATCAAGCAGTACTTCACAGTCTGTCCGGGAATTTTATGTTCTCCTACAGGACGAGAAGTAAGAAACATGTTTCCTCCTTCATAAAGGCAACATAGTTTGATCTGATTCATGTGTATATGAATGCACCTAACATGTTACAGAGATCTGGACACAAACCTCTCGTTACTGTTATTATTGATAGGATTAGGTCATTTCATAATCCCAGATATGCCTAGCAATTAAAATAGAGCAACTACCTCAAAGAACCTCTAACTTTCAGAAAGAACACTTCTAGACAATACAAAGAATTTACATTAAATCAATTCAAGAAAACTAACCTCTGGAGCTAGCCATCGGTACCCAGACGTCTCATACTCAGTGACCTCACCAGCATTATTACAAGGGGTAACAATACCCATATCCCCAAGGCATGCATTCCCTTGCCTGTCTAGCAGGATTCTCCGAGCATTAAGATCACGGTAGGCAATCCCATAACTGTTCATAAAGGCCAAACCGTCAGCAACATCAAGGGCAATCTTAGTCGTGTCTCGGAGTGACAATCTCTTGCTTCTCTGCATAATAATATCATGAACCGATCCTCCTTCCATCATTCTAGTCACTATGCAGAGCCCATGGTTCTCATTGAAGCAAATGCCATGGAATTGGATGATGTTCCTTTGGCCACAGCTCATCAATTGCAACAAGTCTTGACGGATTTCAACATCGTAAGCACTTCCCATGTCACAACCCCTCAATTTGTTGACCCAAACCTTCCTTCCTCTATGAACTCCCTTGAATGAATTTGGACTAACCCAATCAACAAACTCAATCTCCTCAGAGCTCAGCATCCAGCGGCCAAGCTCCTCACCCCCAGATCGAATGGTTTGCCACTCATCTACTGAGACGAACACTGATGATTGTGGTAGGGGAATGGGAAGCTGTGGTCTGCGAGTTGGCTCATTGTCAACTACCTGACCATCATGTGGATCAAACAAAGACTCATCATCAAAGTTTCTTGATCCTTCTTCTTGACAGCCACAAAGCCCAAAGGGGAGCTTCACACCACCACTGTTCTTCTGCTGCTTCTTTGTGGCTGATTTCAGTGCAGCCTCAACACGGCTCTTGAAGAGCGCTTCATTCCCAGACTGCACAAGTATCATGACAACGCCAAGTGTCAACCCTCTCTTCTCAAAGATCTGGATCTTTTTGCAGCAAAACAAAGGGCTATCAAGTGAGCCTGACATTGACTGCCAGGAAAGCGGCGCACTGCAGGCAAAAGTGAGCTGAAAAACAGTGCCTTCAGCATCGCCTCCTCTGCCATTGCTGCCATGAACTTCCTCAATGCTCACTGCAGGCTGATCCTCACCAGTTGCCTGCTCTACAAGGCGGGCATGCAAGAGTACATCTTTCATGTCAAATCCTGCCTGTGCATAGCTGCAAAATCGAGACTTCTGCTTGTCAGCAACCATTTAGCACAACCAAAGAAATGTATTGCCATCTCAGCTTACACATCAAATTATGTGCTTCATTTAGCACTTCAGATTTAACAGACCCGTATAAATATTAAAAACAGTAACATTTCTTTACCAGTCACTAAATTGATTGTTATCCTTACAAGTTAGAATTTAGAAACACAGAAGTTGTTTAAGTGTCCGCTTGATGGCAATTACTAACGTTGACATCTACTAATCTTGGATTGCAGCAAAGTTTTTCCACCAAAAAGTCAGCAAGTTTGACCTCTATATAGTTGCAAATTTCAAATCGAGAGGCAAAAACTTTTGCTAATTAATGTCTCCTTGGTTGCGGAAAGAAAACACATAAAAAAGGTGGCAACTTTGGGACACTGACCTGTTGGGGAGAACGTCGAAGTGGCGGCGGAGGTCGGCGACGAGCTTCTCCGGCAGCTGCTGGGTGGCGCCGCCACGGGAGTAGAGCTGTGCGAGGCCGCGGAGAAGGAGCGGCGGCTTCTCGCCGCCGGTGCGCGGCGAGGGGTCACGGGGGAGACCGCCACTGTCCAGGTTCAGCGAGTTCTTGAATGCAGCGATGGCGCCAGCGAAGTTGCGCCCCAGCCGCTGCCATTTCTTGGGCGCCGCCGGCGCCAACGTCGGCTCGCCGGCGCAGGCGGAGTCAGCGCAGGTGGGGAGGGAATCGTCTGAGCGAGTGTGGGGCTTCATGAGAACCTGCTCCACCATCTCCTCGTCGGTGCTCGGCCGCCCCGACCAGCACTCCAGCGCCGCTGCCATCGCCACAGACTTAGCTGCTTCCGCCGCTAAATCTTCACTTACGGGGGGAGATTGGCAGAGAATTGATGCAAACGTAGTAGAACAAGATCTTGCTATGGTGGTTCTTGGCTCTGTTACTTCTTCTGCTTGGATGATTGGACCATATGGGCGAAAAAGATGGATATTTTTTTTGCTGGATTTTTTGGTTCTTGATTTGCTACTAATAGGAAAACACTGAAAAAAGAGCGTTTACAGAATCTGAAGGGGAAAAAAGAAAAACAAAGTAGATCAAGTAGCAAGCGAAACAACTTGAAAAATGATGGTTTTTTTTTGCTGGATTGGGGAATCTCAGGTCAAGGAAGAGTTTGTGTGTGTGTGGGGGCTATGATGTTCTACATAGAGATGGCAATGGGTACCCGAAACCCGAGTACCCGATGGGTTTTACCCGATAAGGAGGCGGGTATGGAAAAATATCTTCACCCGCGGGTATGCTAATGGGCAAAAATCTCTACCCATCGGGTATGCGGGTGCTTAGTGCGGGTGTATACTACCAGACCGCATACCCATGAGTAAAATATACCCACGGTGTATATTAGATATAGCAACAGTACATATACATGTGGCAGTATATATATATTAAAACGGTTGATGGAAATACCCGCACTCGTATATACTGCCGTATATACCCTTATCAATTCGGGTATGGGTTACCGTCGGGTATAAATACCGCGCGTGCGGGTATGGGTAAGTTTCTATACGTGCAAAGTGCGGGTATTATGGCGGAGTGCGGATGCGGGTATCGGGTACGGGTATGGTTTGGCTATACCCGACGGGTATTTACCCGTTGCCATCTCTAGTTCTACATAACTAGTGTTCCTGGTTCCAACTTAGTTCAAACGGGGGAGAAGGAAGGGATTTGGATCCGAGGGAAAATTGTACATATATCCCATAGTTAGTAGGCACTTGTAAGTTTACCTTACACTTGAGGAATTTTTTTGTACGGATAATCCCTTTTTTATTCGAAAATACATAAATATACCTGCGAGAAATTTTTTACAAAAATAGTCTCGCCGCCCGTTGGCGACTTCCTCCTTTCACCTAACCGGTGGCGACAACATATCTGTCGCTCGGTGATTTAGCGACTTGAAGTAGTCGCTTTCATTAAGCGATCGCATGGCGATCGCCCAATCAACAGGCGACTTATAGCGATCGCCAATGGATAGGCGATCGTAGTCAATCCCGTGATTTTTAGAGTTTTGTCAATTTTGTAGTTTTAAACTGGAAAAATATGGTATAGTTGTAATAAAAGTTTATGTTTATTGTATGTTGTAGGTGCATTAAAAATTTTGAGAAATTTTTTTAAGAACAATTGAGTGTAGAACGTTTGATATATACATTGGTAAGTAATATTTTGATATTACTAAGAATTAGTGTACGAAGAGTATGTTAATATTGTTAAAATGACTTGCTATCTGAATCATTGAATGCGAACACACGAGATAATAACCTTGTGTGAATAGAAATAAACTTCATAACATGCCGCGTACAATTTTATTACATGCATAACATATAGCATGATATGCGACTAACCCACGCAACTGCTTGTAACATTTTGTCTACTGAGTGTAGCGTGGTTGTTTCCCTTTTATCGCGCCTTGAAGATGGCTCATTGCATCCTTTTTCCTGTTATTCTTGGACTTGAGAGCTGCCTCACGAGCTTCAAGCTCTTCCTCCTGACGCTTGATGGCTGCTTCACGCAGACCTAGCTGCTCCCGCCTCCTTTGCAGCTCATCCTCTTTGCCCTTCAGACGGATTTGGTCCACCCTCACGCGGCGCTCTTGCTCAAGCCGCACCGCCGCTCGACCTCGCGAGCCTGAGTCATCTTGACAAAGTATTGAGCTTTGTTTTCCACCTCCACTGCCCGGTTATCTGGCCATGCCGGCGACACCCGATCCACCCATTCGATGAACGTGCAAGCCTATGTGTGGCGTGTTAGATGTCATGGATCAAGTTAAAAAACGATAACGAGAAACAAATGATTTAGTTGTGGTCGTTACCACGAAGTCGTCATCCAGGTCTGGACACTTGAAGAACCTACGGCCGTATTTGGCTCGTTGTACTCGATCCGTCCAGACTCCCAACATCGTTCTAAAGCCGCAATGGCACTTCGGGCGCTCATGCCACTCCGGCACTCCAAATGAATCGGACCTCCAGGAAGACATTGTTGTGTAGTAGTATTATGATGCCTTGAGGAGGAGATGTGGTATGGAAGACATAGGAGGGAGGCCTTTATGTAGGCAGGTTATCTGGTGCAGTGGGCATAGTCCATGGAGATGATCTTTTCGCTTTTCCTGGATTCCAGTGTAGCAATAAATGGCACTATGTAGGCTTCTTAGAGACTATAGTCTCGTAATAAATTAGCTGCCCTCTTTTGTCATCTCACTGAGCAAAGCTGCCCTCTTTTCTCATGTCACTGAGCAAAGCTGGGTCGTGTTGTCATGTCCCTGAGCAAAGCTGGGTCGTGTTATCATGGCCCTATGTAGGCTTTTCGAGACTATGGTCTCGTAATAAATTCATAGTTCGTAGTCGCCTCTTTTGTCATTTCATCGAGCAAAGTCGCCTCTTTTCTCATGTCACCGAGCAAAGCCGGGTCGTGTTGTCATGTCCCCGAGCAAAGCCGGGTCGTGTTGTCATGGCCCTATGTAGGCTTTTCGAGACTATGGTCTCGTAATAAATTCATAGTTCGTAGCTACCCTCTTTTGTCATCTCATCGAGCAAAGCGCCTCTTTTCTCATGTCACCGAGCAAAGCGGGTCGTGTTGTCATGTCCCCGAGCAAAGCTGGGTCGTGTTGTCATGGCCCTATGTAGCCTTTTCGAGACTATGGTCTCGTAATAAATTCATAGTTCGTAGCTGCCCTCTTTTGTCACATCTCGATTGCAAAGTGGCCTCTTTTGTCAAGTATGTACGCAGAATCGTCATCTTTTTTGTGGTCATTTGTATTAAGCTGCCCCATTTTGCTATAAGTAGCACGGTTGGGGTCCCATGACATTGTAAATCGAACAAAGAAGTACCCTCTCTTTCGTGGTGAAACATACTATGTCGGAAGCCGAGGGGCTAGTGGGATTTGGGTCACCGAAGGAAGACATTCCCTTAGAAAGGAGGGAGATGTTCGGTCCACAGTACCGATTAATACCAAGCCGGCGTGCTCAACCAGCGTGGCCGAAATGCAGACACAATGAGTACGCGGTCGTCCAGATCTTGGATTCCCCGAACGATGGTGGGTGACGTTTCTTCCGATGCTCACGCTCCGGGGTAGAAATTAGTAATATTACATTTGTTATTGCTTATGGACCCTGGAAGTTTACCGTCTTTTTTTTGCAGATGGCAAAATGCGACTTCTCCCGCTGGATCAACCCTCCTCATGAACGGTATGTTGATCGTTATGTGGATACATTATGGGCTCGAATATGGGACTTGGAGTACCGAATGGAGAGTCTCACTGAGGAGAACAACGACCTCCGCGAATAGATGCAACGCGAGAGGGGCAACGAGGAGGTCGTGAATATAGGAAGCTCTTATGATCCCACATGTTGCTGCGCGAACCCGAGCTGCATATGTGCATGCCACTACCACGACGGCCACCACGCCCGAGGCGCCCTCGCAATTCTCCATGTGGGTGCCACGAGGCTCGTTTGGCATGTAGGTCACGAGGTTATGATTGTGTCATATTTTTGTTCATGTATTTGTTAATGTGTTGATTTGTGGGTAGGACTGTTGTGTTGATGTTTTGGGTGTACTAGTTTCCATAAATTCATGCGTATGTGCAATGTATGTGTTGTTTCGTGTTGTAAGTGCATGACGCCTTCATTTTCTCGTGACTGCATATTCGTGCAACGTTGTTAAGCATGTGATGAATTGGTTATTATGTACGTGGAGTTGTTATCACAAGCCAAAAAATTGCAATACTTCAAAGGGAAACAAGATGCGTTCCACGAAATAAGTGCATTACGTAAAAGGGATGTAACATACAAGGTTTACAAATGTTACATTAAATTTAGCATGCATTACAACACCAACTATCGATCCGGATATGCATTGCATCGTCTAGTTGTGTGCCCTCTCGACCGCATCGCCCACAACGTGCACGGATGTTCCGGCTTGTGATTCGTCCATGTCATTTCTAATACGTCGGCTCTGTCGCCGACCCTTCCCACCCTTCAAAGATATTAATATCCGAACCCGGTCCTCGCTGAAATGTCCAAAGTGGTGAAGTTTCCCAACGCTCTGAACCCCCGGAGCTCCCCACACCAAGCTTGCAGTATTCTCTCCTTGAAAAAGTACTCGGACATGTAGTTGGAAGGATCCATGCCCACGGTTCCGCATGCAGCGAGGACATGAGAGCATGGCCTGTGTAACAACTTAAGCTTGTTGCATGTGCAGCTAGGTTCGTTTGCATGATCTCCAAGGCATACCTTGTGAGTAATAAGTGAACGAGATGTCCCAAATCCGGCTCTGTCATGGAGTATCACCTCAAAACGATGCTCCCTGTTGCCCATGACATGCACTGTGTGCAATTGACCCTTCTGTGCCTTCGTCTCCATGTACGCGGTAATTTTTTACGAATACAGGGCTCCGGGATTGGTCGCATGAAGTGCGGCACTCGCGTGCCTCTCCCTGAAGTAGCGGATTGTGCTGTGACGAATACCTTCCACAATGGCAACAAGGGGCTGAGAACGGAGACCCCTGAGAACCCAATTGTACACCTCGGCAAGGTTAGTTGTTATTATTCCGTACCTTGCGCCATCCGTGTCGTGCAACAACGACCACTTCTCCAATGGTTCCCCCTCGATCCACTGCGAGAAGCACTTGATGTTTCGCGCGCTCCTCCTTCTTGGACCACTTGGGTTAGACTCATCGATTGCTTTGCCAAGCATTGCGGTTGTGCCGCCCGAGATTGACCGCCCCTTGCTCCTCTCGTCGACGTTCTTCTGGTGTGCTCATCCAACAACCCCATAAAGCATCAAATTTTCTTTCTTTGGTTACGCTTAGACCTCTTGAATAGCTTCATCAAAGATTGTTTCGGAATTGCTTGAAAAGTTTGCCCCTAAGTGACGATCGCACCACCGGTTCCTCATGTCCGCCAAGGAACACTCTCCTCGTGGTCTTCTTGAAGTTTTCGATCGCTTTATAATACTGGCGTGGCGATCATGGATTACGCACACACCAGGACGGGTGCCTACAACTCCAGCCTTCACATGTCTGGGAAACCACAGCCAGCTCTAATAATTCTCACTCTCCACAAATGCAATAGCTAGCGGCAATATTTGATTGTTACCGTCAACGCCTATGGCCGTCAGGAGCTGCCCTTTGTATTTGCCTGTCAAGAAGGTCCCATCTACAGAGATCACTGGTAGCATGTGCTTGAATGCTTCAATGCTAGCACCAAATGCAAACAATGCTCTTTGCAACACTGCAAATCCCGGTGGACTTATTGACGGCTTCTCGTGCACGGCGATGTACGTGTCCGGGTTCCTTTGTTGCAACACCTTAAGCATACGAGGAAGGTTGTCGTACGCTGCCTCGAAAGTGCCAAAACGTTTTTCCAACGCCGTTTGCTTGGCACGCCACGCCTTCGCGTAGCTAATCTTATACTTGAATTTATTCTCAATAGCTAGCACAATATGTGTTGCTGCAACATCTTTCTTCTCCACTATCTCCCCATACATCAAATTGGCTATAAATCCGGACGTCAGGTTACGATGCCTCGCCAAGACAAGTGTTCGAATGCGGAGTGCGGCTCCACCTTGGACACAATCCGGTGAGTGTCATACTTTGGTCTACGTCGTGCACCCTCCAAGGACAACCACCGCTCGCACTTCACACATGTAACGCTCCCGCTTGATTTGACGACGCGAAATGTACATTGCATTGAGAGGGCCCACGACTTGATGGCATCTGCGGCGCTTCCTTATCGCAAACATAGCATGCACCGAACCTCTGTCTCATGATACTCCCATGGTGATTCATGCTCATCATGTGCGGAAACACCCTCCGCATTAAACCGGTTCCATTCTGTGTGGATAGGAACTTCTTCATCATCGGAACTATCCTCCTCGTCGTTCTCGACGACTTGCTCTTCATTCCATACCTCTCGGTCATCGATTCCATCTGCCGCACGATATACTCATTATGCTCTCTTTCATCCGCTTGCCAGATTCGTCTCTATAGCTTGACGGTGTAACTCTCCTCCATGTACCGCATCGGCTTGCCCGATTCCTCTCTATAGCTTGACGGCCGTAACTCCCCTCCATGTACTGCATTGTCTTCATCACGAGCAACTTCATCAGCTCCACCAACGTGCGGCCTGCCCGAGCTGCTAGCACCTCCCGAAGCATAGGCGGACGCACGAGCTTGCGCAGCTGCTTCTAGTGAGCATGGTTGCACAAGCAGGACACACTCGTATCCACGGCGTCGGCACCCTTGCACAAAGCCCTTCCACGAAGCAGAGCGCACCAATGTTTCAACTCCCATCTGATGTCAGTGGGAGACCGGCTCCAAAGCCCTTGCACAACGACGCTACATACCTCGGGGTCCAATGAAAAACACTGGGTCAGCCAATGCTGCACATCTGTCATTCGAGCATTCTCGTCATCCGGAAGTACGAGAGTGACTTGCGGAAAATCGCTCAAATCCACACCATTCGGACCTTCACGAATCATTCCAGCACCATAATACACTCTCAATGTTGTACTGGCCATTAATGATGTAAGCCTACATGTATGATTGAAATTTACGACATGTCAAATAACATCGTTCAACACTAAACTAAACTTTCTATACTAAAAAGGGTACTAAAATTTCCATACTACAAAATGTATACTACATCTAGAATTTTTACTAACACCAATATTTCATCTAAATAATAGTGTAAATACAACATAATTAACAAAAATACCGGATCCAAATCGATGGAATAGCTTGAACTCTTTCTTCCTTCCTCACCTCCTCCTTCAACCTGTCCTCCTCTCCTTCTCTTCTCCCCTCTTCTCCCTTCTTTTCTTCCCTTCCTCCTCTCTTCTTCTTCTCTCTGGCTCTGCGCGAGAATGAGGAAATGTGGTTGGTAGTGGGCGCGATCGGTGTGGTGAATGGATATCCACACTGTCACCCCTCTTGTTGGGCGATCGCATTGCGATCGCTCAACCGCATAAATGATCGCAATTAAAGTCGCTAACCGCATGCAATGATCGCATAAGTCGCCCAACGGTTCACACATTCCCTAAATGTCGCTTCCCAGTTGGGCGAAACGCGGAAGTCGCCCAATGGGGCGGCGACTGGAGTCTATTTTTGTAAAAAAATTTATCACGGGTATATTTATGTATTTTCGAATAAAAAAAGGATTATCCGTACAAAAAATTCTACACTTGAGTGGCCTTGTAATTTTGCCCCATACTTGACATGCCCCCTTATTATTTTGCCCCATTGCCCATTTAGTTGTTATTTTAATTTTGTTTTTCATTTTTTGGGGCAGGAAATGACATTAAAAAAATATTTTTACTGCATTTTCTAAACCTTTTTGTGCATCTGTACACACAGCTAAGAGAGGAGGTTCACCAATTAAAGGGTTTTACTGTCATTTTCTGCCCCAAAAAATAAAAAACGAAATTAAAATAGCAGCTAAATGGGCAATGGGGCAAAATAATAAAGAGGCATGTCAAGTATGGGGCAAAATTACAAGGCCACTCAAGTATAGGGCAAACTTATAAGTGGCTACTAACTATGGGGTATATGTGCAATTTCCCCGTAGTCAGACAAGCACAGCAGCGTGGCTATCGATAATTCTAAGCGGTGCGATCAGAAAAAGAACGGCTGAGATTAGATGCCAAAGTACTTCCGTCATAGTACGCGTTCCACAATACTGTTCAGAAACTAAATTGTTTAAAAGATTTTAGTAACCAACACATACGATAGGACATTCTTCAGAGTTCAGACTAGTATCAATTTTTCAGAGATCTTACCAGCAGCAACAAAATGACAGCGGTAAATATACACCGAACATGGAAATTTTGCACGAAACATGAACGTTTATGGTATCACGAGAAAGGAACGCAGAGCTTCGCTGCAGCTTCTGCGATCGAGCCTATTCTTTTTTTTTTTGACTTACGACTTATAATTTTTAAACTATTTATAAGAAAGAGTGTTAGACTATGTGGATATATCATGAATTTAGTGATGATGAATAATTGACATTTGAGTAGCATTGAAATTTGCGTTTGTAAAAGTTTCGATCGATGCTCTATTGTAAAACTGGAATTGCTGGAACATTCAGGTTCAATAGTCTGACCGTCTTGTATTGAGTGATTTGACCAGCAAACTTTGATCACGGACAATAGTCGGTTGTCCGATCGGCCTTGTGTTGGACGGTCCAATCGGCCCTATGTTGAGCAGACCGATCAGCCTTGTATTAGGCGGTCCAATCAGCAGATCGACTGCGGCAGAATGACTATGACAGGTCGACCACGGCAAAACGACCACGGTTGGTCATCCATGACTGATCAATGATCATTGCTACAGTATTGGTCGATAGTCAGAGCTACTGTAACAGGTCGATGGTCGTAGCTATAGTACCTAATCGATGGTCATATCTACAATACCTAGTCGATGGTCGGAGCTACAGTGACTGGTCGATGGTCAAAGCTACAGTAACTGATCGGTGATCGGTAGTCGTAGGTTTTACGATCGGTTATAGTAGACTTTGCGATAGATAGTCGTAGGCTACGAGTGCTATAATTCTTATGGCCTTCGAGTACTCGTGTTGGACCAGCGATCTGACCGGCCTGTGGATGACGGTCAGATCGGTTTTACTGGGTGGTCTGAAGTTAATTTTTGGAGAATATGGAAATTGAAGTCGTGGATGATTTGGTTCACGTTTATTATTGGTTTGGGTGTGATATATGTATGGACTGATGTTGGTCAAATTAGAGAGAACTTATGCCGAGAAACGTTCTTTGGTTTTTGCATGTGCAGGTTGGCATGGAGAGGGTCATAGTCGATGACGAGGAGGACTAGGACTAGGATGGGGAATTCCGAGGTTCAGGCGGTCAAGGATGTCTCAAGGTGGTCGAGCTCATGATGGAGCTTGTGGAGATCAAGGGTGGATGATACGTGGAGAAGTTAAGGGAGGTGTGGTCATGGAGGTTTCGACACGTGATGAGTTGGAAGAAGTTATGGAAGGTGTCCATAATTGAAAAGTTTAGAAATTTTAGAAAACCCATGTTCGGAAAGGTCCATTGATTTGCGGAATCAGATAGGATTTTGTGTCCGTGTTGATGAGGATACGGTTTGAAGCTCTAACGTATAAATGGAGGGAGATGTTAAAAGTTAATCGTGGCTATGAGACGACTTTTTGGGAGAAAACTTTTAGAGTTTTTGTGCTAGGGTTTGAGGGGTGTCGTGACCGTGAGGGCACTTTGTACCCACAAAAACATGATTCAGAAATAAAAGATCATATCTATTCTGGAAAAGTTAGTCAGCATCGGCGGCGTTTTTTTCTAGGTGTTGTCTTTGACTCGTTCTCATTCTGAGTAGTGCGTGGTGAGATAGTGTTCCTCGACTTCACCTTCCCCAATCGCGCGCTGAGTCATCCACTTGGTCGTCACTAATAGCATCGGTGTCGAAGCGTTCGAGCGGAGGAAGATTACCACTACATGCAAAGGGGTCGAGCGAGCGGTCGAAACCTTTATCGAGCACTAAGAGATTCCAAAAAGTAGAGGCAATCAATCACCCCTCTCTGATTGCGGTATTCGATCCTACAAGTGGTATCGGAGTGAGTTGCTATGGCATCAGAGAGGTATGTGAATCATCCCCCCCATGTTAGATGGTACATATTTTGCTTTTTGCAAGTGTTGTTGCAAGCATACATTAAGATTCAAGGTAGTGATGTTTGGAATAAAATTTCTAGACCTTATGAGGCTCGTGCTACTATTACTAATCTAAATAAAACAGATGTTGATTTAAATGCTCAAGCTCGTAACGTACTATTTCAAGGGGTCTCTTGTAAATGTTAATTATACCCACATAATATGGAAAACTCTTTGCGATATCATGAATGAACTACTAAAATCAAGATAGTGCATAAAAATCTTTATCAAAAAGAATATTCTAATTTTGCTATGAAGCCTAGTGAATCTATTGATGATCTTTTTCCTCGTTTTTTTAAAAATATTGAGTAATTTACGTGGTGTTAATGTTATTCCTGTTGATGAAGATAATGTAACTAAAATTTTGAGATCTTTAGATTCTGAGTGGTTGTAAGATCAAGGATAACCGACTAGGGGGTGATAGGAGGTTCTAAAAATTTTCTTGCATTCTAATTAATTTCTACAAGCTTGTATGTTGCTTGTTCTGGAGGAAGTGGGGCTTCAACTTGTTTTGATGAAGGAGGTGAAGTTGGATCATCTTTTGGTTTGATGTCTCCTATTTGCATATTCTCCATAGCTCGCCTTAGTCCTTCATTACCTACATTATTCAGGTTCTCTTGCTCTTCTTGAGAGCCATTAATTTCATCAAATTGAACATCACAAGATTCTTTAACTAAACCGGAATTTTTGTTGAAGACTCTCTAAGCTTTACTATTTCAAGAGTAACCTAGTAAAAATCCTTTATCACATCAATTTTGAAACTTAAAGAGCTGAACACCCTTTCTCAAGATATAGCATTTGTAACCAAATACTCTAAAGTAGGATATGTTCAGTTTTCTTCCAATGAGAAGCTCATAGGAAGTCTTTTTTCAAAACACAATGTAAATAAAGGCGATTTATGATATGACAAGCGGTGTTAATAGCTTTCGCCCAAAATTTATTAAAAGTATTATATTCATCAAGCATGAGAAGCCCATAGAAAGCCTTATAGATTGTTGGCCCAAACAAATCCATATGTAAGAGCTCTAATGGCCTAAATGTTGACATGATACTTTTGGAAAGATGAGAGTTTGCAACTTGCTTACCAGCTTGGCAAGCATTACATACTCTATTTTTTTTTTCAAATTTCACATCTTTCAAGCTAACAACTAATTCATGTTTGAAAAACTTTTTAAGTTGAATCATACCCACATGATCTAGCCTTCTATGCCACAACCAACCCAAAGAAATTTTTTCCATTAAACAAGTTTTTAAACAAGAATCACTAGAAGAAAAATCAATTAAATAAAGATTTCCAAATCTAAAACTGTTGTGGGGGTGACCCAACCCCCCGTGACTGGGCATTGCAACTGGCCTAATATGTAATAGGCCTGATAGTATAGAGGAATATACCAATATAAATATACACATGTACCCTCGTTCTTTGTAAGTACTAAGAGGTAGAATGGAGATTTCCCATTCTACCCCACTCATGTATATAAACCCCCAAGAGGGGCAGGAGGGGGGACATTCTCTCATTTTACCAACTCTCCCACAGATCTGGCTCTCCTCTTCTCCTCCTACTAGTCCCCTTCTTTACTGTTTGGCCTGTAGCCACAACAGATGGCGCCGTCCGTGGGGACTGGATGAAAAGTCGCTTAAGGAGTTGGAAGTTGTTCTTGGGAGCGTCATCAGCGACAGATAAGTAGTTTGCTCGCTAAAAATTTAACCATCTTGACTATAGAAGTGTATAGGCTTTGCATGTATCCTCTGCCATGTTTTTTTATATAATCTAGGTAGCTCTACTAAAAAAGATGGCTTGGTTAATTTATTAATTCAATGCAACATAACTTAGATAATCTACAAAGCTTCTTGTTTTTTACTCTCATTGCTCCTCCTGAGAATTGTTCTTTCTTCGAAGTTCTTGATGATTACATTGTCGGAGGAGGAGAAAAATGGGAGAAATTGGAGAGATTTTGATTTTGGAGTAATTGGAGACATTTGCTAAATTTGCCTCTCTTGTGTTGAGGGGGGTTTTATGAGTTTTTGCTGAGAGTTTGCTGCGGCGGTTTGTCAAATTCTTTTCTTTGCAGTTTTGAAACTTTCTTTTCGTAAATTTTGCTTTTCTTTCAAAACACAACTCATCATCGGGATTTCAAGGTGTTGTCAATGTATTCATTAAGCGGAGATTGTTAAACCATGTGGATATGTCGTGAATTTAGTGATGATGAATAATTTACATTTGGGTAGCATTGAAATTTGTGTTTGTGAAAGTTTCGGTCGATGACTATTGTAAAACTGGAATTACTGAAATATTTAGGTTTAACGGTCTGACTGCATTGTATTGGGTGGTCTGACTGGCAGGTTTCAAATATGGACGGTAATCGGTAGTCCGATCGATAGTCGATGGTCTGATTGACCTTGTGTTGGGTGGCCTAATCGGCCTTGTGTTGAGCAGTCCAATCAGCCTTATGTTGTGTGGTCTGATCGGCAGATTGACCACGGCTGAACGACTGTGGTAAAATGGCCACGACAGGTCGACTACGGCGGATCAACACCGGCAAGTCGAGCACAGCAAAACGACCACGACTAGTCATCCATGACTGATCGATGGTAGTTGCTATACCTGGTCGATAGTCAAAGCTAGAATACCTAGTAGATGGTCGTAGCTACAGTACCTAGTTGATAGTTGGAGCTACAGTGACTGATCGATGGTTGAAAGCTATAGTGTCTAGTCAGTGATCGGTAATCATAGGCTTTGCGATCGATTGTCATAGATTTCATGATCGGTAGTCGTAGACTTCACAATGAATAGTCGTAGACTTCATGATCAGTAGTCATATTGGGCCAACGGTCTGACCAGCTTGTGGATGGTGGTCAGATCTATTGTACTGGGTGGTCTGAAGTTGATTTTTGGAGAACGCGGAAATTAAAGTCGTGGATGATTTGGTTCGTGTTTATCATTGGTTTGGGGTGTGATATGCTTATGTGGACTGATATTGGTCAAGTTAGAGAGAACTTGTGCCAAGAAAACTTTCTTTAGTCTTAACATACGCAGGTTGAGCATGGAGACAGTCATGGTCGATGATAAGGATGATCGGGATTAGCATGGGGGATTCTGAGGTTCAGACAATCGAGGATGTCACGAGGTGGTTGGGCTCATACTAGAGCACGTGGAGATCAAAGGTGGATGATGCGTGGAGTAGCTAAGGGAGGTGTGGGTATGGAGGTTTCGACACGTGATGAGTTATAAGGAGTTATGGAAGGTGTCCATAACTAGAAGGTATAGATATTTTGAAAACCCCATGTTCGGAAAGGTTTCGTGTCACTTGATTTTCGGAATCAGATAGGATTTGTGTTCGTATTGATGAGAACACGGTTTGGGGTCTAGCGTATAAAAGGAGAAAGATGTTAAGAGTTAATCGTGGCTTTGAGATGGCTTTTTGGAAGAAAGCTTTTACAGTTTTTGTGCTAGGGTTTGAGGGGTGCCGTGAGGGCACTTTGTAGCCATAGAACATGATTCAGAAATAAAAGATCAAATCTATTCCAGAAAAGTTAGTTGGCATCGGTGGCTTGTTTTTCTTGGTGTTGTCTTTGACTTGTTCTCATTCTGCGTAGTGCATGGCGAGATAGTGTTCCTCTGTCGATTTCACCTTCCTCAATCGCACCGAGTCGTCCACTTGATCGTTGCCAACAACATCGGTATTGAATCATTCAAGCAGAGGAAGATTACGACTACGTGCAAAGGGGTCAAGCGAGCGGTCGAACACCGAGCGGTCGAAACCTTCTCGAGTTCTAAGAGATTTCAAAAAGGGAATACAATCATTCACCCCTCTAATTGCAGTATTCGATCCTATAGAGAGTACGGAGTAACAGAAACTCACATGCGGTTTTAGCTGATATAAATGAAGTTGTTACAGTATGTATTACAATCAACTTGTATACTCCGTCTTAAGAAGACACTCTGTTAGAAAACTAGTTACTGTATAAAAATCAAAAATTAGTTTTTAGAAACTGAAGAGAAGAGAGCTATCATTATTTGACCTTTTGCTGCGGCTGGCTCAGCTCCTGCCGTCATGCCTTGTCATGTAAAGAGGACTCATCAGATATTGGAGAACCAGTATTAACCTTTTTCTCCTTTTATTTCACCAATACAAACTCAACACCAACAACACACATACAGGACGCACTGTAAATAAACCCACATTTCAAAGATCATATTATTCTTATCTGTAGAACATGAGCATGCATGGAACGAGCAAGAGAAGTGTCACATTGCTTGAAACTGGTGACTGATGTGCTACCACTGGAGAACAGAATGGAATCATGTCACGTATAGTATTATCTAGCTACTTGCTGCTTATGGAAAGCTATAGCTGAGCACCATGACGAGCTATAGCACCAGAAATATCGCATGAAGGTGGAGAATACTATTCTTGTTAGCATGCCCACCGAGGCAGCAACAGCAACCATGGGAGCAGTAAGAAAGGCTCCATGTCCAATACTGGTAAACACTGGCATTTCTTGTCATTGGAAGGGATGGGTTTCTTGGTCCGACCAGACTAATAAGGGTTTCAAAACCTAATTAATTAGTTCAGGTAACATATACAGTATAAACTATATTAGGTTTCAGAGACATTCATTGCTTCATGCTATAGTTAATTAGGCACCCTAATGTCGTCGGAGAACACTGCTACGTACTGCTGGGAAACCATGACATGCGTTGGACTTTAATCAAGGGACACCGCACTGTAGCCATGCTGATGCTGGTGTTTGCTTACGGAGATGAGATGGATCGATGCTTCGATCGATTTGACGTCTTCTATGCAGAAATATGATCCAATTGGCCATGTATCATCACTATATTAAAGCCGGAGGAGTTCCCGACCTTTTACTCATACCATGTCAGATTTCTTACAAAAAGATCCTTGCATTTTTTGAAATCATATAAAGGTCTTCGGTTCCTGCAAAAAGGTCTCTGCTAGATTTTCCCCCTTTATTTCACCGAAATTACGTATCCTTTGAAGGATAGCACCTCTCGATTTTTCAAAATTACGTACGAATTCTCATTTAGTTACATACACCGAAATTACGTATCCTTTGATGGTCTGGAATAGCTTATATGATCAGGGACATCTCCTTTCACCTGTCCACTCATTCCCCCGTCATCTCGCTTCGAGTCATTTGTCCTGCTGGTCTCGGGAGAAACATGCGTCCCCGGCCAACCAAACCATCGGGTATTGTTTGCTTCCCTGCCCGAGCCTGATCTGGAATTTGGCTGCGGTGTCGGCCATTAGACTTAGCTCGACAGTTCGTCGCTGCTCTCCATTATATTGTACTGTAACTGTACTACGTTGCAGGCAAAGCAAACGTTAATGAGGTCGATTAGAATGGCCGTTGAGGAGTTGGCCGGGCAAGCAACTTTTCTTTTGACGATGGATCGTTCTCTTTTTGTGCTATTGTGGACTGACATGGCTCCCTTTTTGGACCTAACCCTGTAGCTAGTTTCTCTCATCACGTTCTGCTTGACCGTATGCGGATGGATAACTGGTGCCGAAACGCCAAATTCGTCGACCTAAACACACAAATCCTGTTGGATGCATGCTAAACACACAAATCCTGTTGGATGCATGCTTTTAACAGATGATTCTTTATGCAGCGACAGGTCACTTAAGCAGTAAGAACTAAGAACTATCTTGGATCACCGATTCACCATGGGGACGGCGGGAACATCGATAGATAATTCGTTCGCATTTCGAAGTCCCTCACTATTCCATTTGATGTGTTAAAAAATACCGTATGATTGGACGTCCACAACTCCTCGCAAGTCGCAACTGAATCCTGACTACTTTGCCGCAGCTGCCAAGAGGCCGGAGGGAGGCACGTAGCCCCAGCCGCGAGGATGGTGTTGCACGTGGCCTGTGGGAGGAAAGGCATGTCACTTGTGATGTCAGGCCGAGCTCACCGATCGATCAGCACGAGGTTGGTGGCGCCGTCCCGGGGCCAGCCGTCCGATCCGGCTGGAGCGGCCGAGATCGATCGTCTCGACGTCTGCCCTGGCATTGTTCTCCGGCCCGTTTGATGCGCACTTAATGGCCTAATCATAGGCGATTCTATTGTTTATAACTGATGAAGTAATTACCAAATGGAAAATCAGCGAGGATCCATGTTATTAGCGTCACGTCATCTAAAATCATCTACAAAACCAGCTTTGTTGGATTTAATTTGTACCGGTCTGACAGTTGAGGGATAAGTTTATCCGATTTTCCATGAGAGACCAAAATTAACCTGTGCAAGAGTTAAGGATCAAATATGGGCATTTTCCTTACCGAATTAAGCGCTCTGATCTTCTTTACCTGCACCGGCTAGCTAGCTAGATTCGGTTTGCCTTTGCCTGCCTTTCTATTCCTTTCCTTTTCTTGGGCTTCGTATAGAAGAGCAATACTGTATAATCCAATCAAGCGGCCGGCGGTGCAGTCCGTACGGCCGCGCCGGCGAGGACCACATGCATGGAGACGCGGTGGTTGGCAAAGATCTCATGCCATTTGGAGCTGTCCATCGACGCCAGATGCCATGTTGCTCGACAGCCAGCGACGGGTTGATTGGTTGTTGCCCTCCCCTTCCTCGACAGCCAGCGGCGTGCATGCTATCGTGTGATGAGGAATACGTACGACTGTGTCGCGACTGCCGAATCCGATGCGCGCCGCGCGGCGAGGTGCCGAGGTGTGACTTCGGAGTCGCGCGGGGGGTGGAGCTTTTGAATGACGTTGACTCGCGAGCTTAGCCTGATCAGTTAGCCATCTAATTCTGACTCAAAAGTAGCGTTAGTGTGCGAGCTAGCTACACACTTTTTCTTCTTGGTTGACCGAGGTTGTCAGTATTGCAAACATCTTGGAATCATACAATTTTATGGGACTGGTGTTGTGATTCTTATCCCGTGTGTAGGATCTAAATTAGGTACTATGTGTTGTCTAACATAGTGACATCTATCTTTTAAGTTTTGCAATCCTGAATGGTTGCCCAATGTCCTATCTTTACAACCCTGCCCTTGCTAGACATGTCTGTAAGTTCTAGTTCTTTTAGTTCTTTAGGACCTCCTAAGGTAGATCTAGCGGGGTGATTCTTTACTCTAGGGTTCGTGTTCTTGAGGTAATCCGAGAGGGAGAGAGAGAGGTACTAACCGTCGGATGTGGAGGAGGAAGGGTTGGCCATCGCGGGTACGTCGGTGAAGCTCTGCGCACGGGCAGCGACGGTCGGGGAAGAGGATCGGCGTCTCCCTGGCGGCGGCGATCTGGGAAGAAGCAGAGGAGCCGGTGGTCTTTCCGTCGCTACAGCGCCCCCTCTTAGGTCGGGTTAGGGTTTGTCGGTGGGTCTGGCGGCGGCACGGTGAACCTCGTGTTGCGTGCCGCCGGCCCCACCTTTATATGGCGGCGCGACAGGCCCACCACCATAATACCGGGCGCCCGATCGCAGTGCGAGCAAGGGGATTTGGCCGTTGGGCCAAATCCCCTGAGATCATTCTAACATTCTCCCCCTTGATCTCAATCTATACTTTATCTTTGATTACTTTTGACTTTACACATTCCATCACAGATTAGTGCATAGAACATGTCTCATCGTCACGGTCAATCGCCGATAGATTCAACAGTTACAATACACCTCTCTGTTCTGAAATAGTTACTTTAATCTTTTGGGCCATCTTTTAGTCCAGGAATCATAGGCTTTCCCTTAAACCCATGCCGGCTACATGTTCTCTGAACACGTTGGGTGGTAAGCCTTTAGTAAGCGGATCCGCTAGCATCTTTGCTGTACTTATATGCTCAAGACTTATAATTTGATCCCGAACTTTATCTTTCACAACATAGTACTTTATGTCAATGTGTTTGGCAGCACCACTTGACTTATTGTTGTGGGCATACGTTATCGCGGGTTCATTATCGCATACAACTTAAGTGGTCTATTGATGTCGTCAACCACTTTTAAACCGGTATGAACTTCTTTAGCCAGTTCACCGCCCCGTAGCCTCATAACATGCTACAAACTCGGCATACATTGTGGACGATGTAGTGACGGTTTGCTTTGAGCTTTTCCATGATATAGCTCCTCCAAATGAGAGTGAATACATATCCGGATGTAGACTTTCTACCATCTCCGCAAAATCGAATCAGATACCCCACTATATGGAGTAAATCTGATCTTCTTCAGATGTCATCATGAGGCCTTTTGTTCCTTGCAAATAACGCAAGACTTTCTTTATCAATTTCAATGTTCTATTCCAGATTGCTCGAATCGCCAAATAACCCAGTAACAAATGCTAAGTCGTATGTGCACACTTGAGCATATTGTAAGCTTCCGACAGTGAAGCATATGGAACCGCTTTCATTTGATCGATCTCATATCTGGTTCCTGGGGCATTGAAAATCCCCATATCTGCCGCCCTTGACTATAGGTGCAGTGAAGGACTACATTTATGCATACCAATTTTTTAAGACTTTTCTATGTATGCCTTTTGTGATCCCAATGTCCCTTGATTCTATCCCTGAATTTCGATCCCTAGAACGAACGAAGCTTCACCAAGATCTTTCATATCAAAGTTTGAGGACAAAACTTCTTTGTCTCCAGAGTGCATCGACATCACTACTAGCTAGTAGGATATCATCCACATACTGTGATTAGGAAGATAAACTTCCCATCTTTAAACTTTGCATAAACACAGTTGTCCTCTACATTCTCTTTAAACCCAAATTTTCTTATTGTACTGTCAAACTTCAAGTACCACTGTCTTGAAGCTTGCTTTAACCCATATATTGATTTCTTTAGGCGGCATCCCATTCTTTCGTTTCCTTCCACGACAAAACCTTTCGGTTGTGCCATGTAAACATTTTCCTCCAAATCCCCATTAAGAAATGTCGTCTTTACATCCATCTGATGTAACTCTAAATCATAATGTGCTACTAATGTCATTATGATTCTGAAGGAATCTTTACATGAGACTGGAGAAAAGGTCTCATTGTAATCAATCCCTTCTCTTTGCGTGAATCCTTTTGCCACAAGTCGCGCCTTGTATCTTTCTACATTCCCTTGGGAGTCAAGCTTTGTCTTGTAGACTCATTTATAGCCTACTGTTTTGGCTCCTTTAGGAATAATTTCCAAGTCCCAGACTTTATTAGTCTTCATGGACCTCATTTCCTCTTCCATGGCCTCAAGCCATTTTGAGGAATTTTCGCTTCTCATGGCTTCTTCAAATGAGGTGGGATCCTCCTCCATTTGAAATTCCTCTGTATGATAAATCTGATAATCATCAGAAATAGCTGATCTTCTTACTCTTTGAGACCTCCTCGGGGCCTCCTCATTTGGTACATCTTCTGCTTGAGGTCTTTGTTGCTCCTCTCATCTGTGGCAATAGGTTCTATAGGATCTCAAGAACAGTTCCTCATTATCATTCATTGTTGCCACAGGAGGAACAATAACAGGTGCTGGCACCACAGTATCTTGCACTGTCACATCCTGAATTTTGGATGTCTGAAATTTTGAGTAATTTAAAACTTTTATTTGCATCTTACTGGCGTTTGAATTTTGGTTCAACGTCTTATTTGGGTTTTCCTGAGTTTAATGTTGAGCAAATGATATTTGAAAATAATTCTCGCGCACAAAATAGCAATCATAAAAATAAATAATTAGACAAATGAATACAAATAATTTACATAGTATTTAACCCAAAGAAAGTAACTCCAAAGTTCTATTTACGAAATCAAAACCTGGTTTATAAATTATTTAAAGGTAAATAGCTGAATTAAAAGTACAACTCAAGTATATATACATACATAAACTATACAATTAAATTCAAGAATAGTCTTAACACTAGAGCTAGAATTTAAATATCGAAAATCATGCACAAATTAAATTTGACAAATCCTAATGAGAACTAAAGTTTAAATTGAAAATCCAAAATTATAAAATTTTGCTCAAGCCTCCTTTCTTCTCTTTTCCTTCATTTCCTTCTTCCTCTCTATTACATGTGGGCCCCCTTCTTTTTCTCTCACTCCCTCTCTCTTTCCTCCTTCTCTCCCCTGCCACGGGGCCCCAGCCCTGCGCGCCTCCCCTTTTTCTTTTTCCCCTGCGCCACATGCCTGTCTCTTCTTCCATTCTTTTCTCCTTCCTCCTCCTTCCACGGCTGAGCAACCTCCACGTCGCCTCTCCTCCTCCTCTCCTCTCTTTCTCCCGTGCGCGTGCGCTGCTCCTCTGACTCCGCCGCAGGCACCAGCAGCGCGGAGCTCGACCTGTCCCCTCGCTCTGCACCGCCGCGCGCCGAGCCCCACGCCATCGCGCATCAAGCCCCGTGCCCGGGCAAGAACCGGCGGTTCTTCACGCCCGCCGCCCGGTCCTTCGCCGCCTCCTCCCGGTCCTCCGCACCTCCCTCACCCCTCTGCGTCCATAAGAATGCCTCCCGGCCTCCTCCATAGCCCCGCGCCTTCCCCCTCTCTTTCCCCACCTTCTCCTCCTCCGCCGCCGTACACGGCGCCGCCGCCACCATTTCTGCCGCTGCCACCTCCCCGATCGTTTTCCCTTCGATTCCTCCCGGGAGGAGCATCCCCGCAGGCTCCCCGAGCTTCCTCGACGGTCTCCGGCGCGTCTCCCCCACTCCAAGCCGCCAGCGCCGTGCACCCCCGCCGCCCGATCCCGGTCTCCGCCGCCAGCATTCCTCGGCTTGTTTCCCGCCCCGCAAATTCTTGTGTGAGCATTCCCCTACCCTCCTCTAGCGATTGTGCCCGTGGATTTCCCCTTCCCTTCACGCTGGCGCCGCCGCCCTTTCATCCGCCCTCCACCGCCGCACGCCCGCCACCGAGCCCCCTGGCCGGAGCTGCTTCTCCCGTGGCAAACCCACCTCAAGGGGTTCCATTTGTGTCGCCAACGCTTCCCGCCACCTTCGCCGTCGGCAACGCCGCTGCCTGCCCCCGCGCTATCCCTCCTCTGGTTCGGCCGGTGGTTCCTTTGGGAAATCTCCCCAGCCCTGCATACCTTATCAGCCCTCATTTCCCCCTTTAGTCGCGAAACACCAGAGGCCTGTTGGCTACCCGAGCTCGTTTAACATTCAGCGTATACCACCCCCCAGGTCCCAGCTCGACCCCGAGAGCTGCACCTTTTTCCCATTTTCTTTTTAATTCATTTTCTTTAGCTCAATTTAATTAGTAAGAACTATAGGAAAAATTTGAGGAATAATCTAGAGCATGCTGTAAATTTAACTAGGATGTAAAAATAAGTTCACTTAACATTTAAGATTTTGATTATGGCTAACTGAATATCTAAAATAGCTTAAGTAATCAATGGTGGTTAAATTACAAATTAAAGATATGAATAGCGTATGGTTTAGCTTAAAACCCAAGGTGAGTAAAAATTCTAACATATCCATGGAAGGCACAAAATTTATTAGGATATACATGAAGTTAATAAATATTTAATCATGGATTAGTCAATATCGTGTATGTATGATTAATAAGCCTAAAACATATATTTTAAATCTAATACTAAACTAAAGGAAAAACTTAGAAACAAAAATTAGGGAAGCTAATAAAATTTAAATACGGCTTTAGAGAGTTTATGTATGTTTTAAATTCGGATTAGATGACATGATAGATAATTAGTGTAACTTTAATGTTTACATTGCAAATCTAGTTATATATTAAGGCATTAATTAGGAGAAGCAGCCTTTGGATAAATGTATATATTTAATAAAGCTTGCTCTTAATTAGCATGTAAACATATATATGCCCAATATCTACCAGGCCACCATTAAACCAAACACTAGAGATATATTTTAATATAATAGCCCTAGGTCATCAAGATTCAAAATAATCTCACAGACACATATGTACTCTAAATTGAACCTGTTACTATTAACACGAGTAATTAAGGTCACATAAACTGATACAGACCACGCTTTGCCCGGATAGCTAAATTAAAAATAAGGCTAAGCCTAATAGCAACTAGAACCTAAATAAAATAATAATGGTGTCATTAATTAAATCTTAATCCTGGATTTAGTGATGAGCATGAAATAACAAGATATGGCCCATACAACTAAATACTAAGTTAAGCTGAAATAGACTTAATGAAAACTGAGGTTACATAAATGTCATCCCGTAAAGTGCTATACACCTAAACTCTAAAATTAATACAATAAGCCAAGATGCCCTGCAAAGTAACGCTCGACAAAATAATACCTAACCATAGGTCCATCTTAATTCATGGAACTTCCTTGATAAATATAAAAATAATAAAAGAAATTGTTAATAAAAAGAAGTCATCTTACCCTACCACAGACCTTGCCTCAAATCACCCACTAAATTATAATAAATCTAAATTAAGTTTATCCGGATTTATTTGGATCTTCTGAGTTATTTGCTTTTATTTAGATTCAGTCGTTTATCGCGTAATTAGAAACTGGAGTCCTGGAGATTCTATGGATCAAGCGAGGTCAAGATCGAGGTGAAGATAAAGACCGAAAGAACTCAAGCCCTTCAAATGAGAAAGCATTGTGTGAGCTCACGACGGCGATAAACCGCGCCAGGCGTGTCAATACTTTGATCATGTTGAACCTACTTTTTCTGCAAATTATTTTTTAAATTATCAAATTGCATGCTGTTAATTTATATGCAAATACATGCTTAATTTAAGATTCTAGGTATATGCCCATTATTGACTTGATTAATATTACATCTCCTTTGAAATATTTGAGTTTGTCGCCCTAGCAAAATTATAATAGTAACATTTCGAAAATAAGTCCGTAATTGTACGCCCTGCTTAGTACTGCATAGATAATCAGGGGCGCTGAAATGCCCCAAACATCATGTTCACTTTTAATCATGAGAAATTGGTTTTGGACAGTCATGGTGGGAATGACTGGTATATTTTGGCATGATTATTTTATACTCCCGAAATCCCCCAACTTGCTTAAATATCTGGGCGGATTGGATCGAGGGTGTGAGTGTGGTGCAGTGGAAGCACAAAGTGGGTTAGTGGTAGACCGCCAGATACCGCTAAGGACCGAATCTTGTCATGACCTCTGTGTAAAATAAGTGCAACCACAAGTCTTTAAAATACAACTTGGCTAAGTAAATTTATCGAAATCCCCGGACTCATCTCACTGGTAGTGGATAGAAGTGGATATGCTATGGCAAGGGGGCCTGAAGGGACACAGTGTAGGGTGAAGTTTTTCCCGGATGTTCTAAGCGTTGCGGGACGAGAAGCCTACTGCGTTAGTAATCTGAGGGGAAAACATCCGCGCATAGATGGGACCCACCGCAAATGGGCAGTTTCCCATAAGGTGAATGAGAAAAGGGACTAGATACTTTGAAAAGTCACTGTGATGGTCTGCTCAACCACATGACTAAGGAATTGTGTGGGGCAACGAGTTGATTGTCTCTTGTGGTGAAAGTGTACAAACTCGCAGAGTCAAAACTATTCGAATAGCCGTGCCTACGGTCATGGGCGGACATGGGAACTTAACTAGATATAGTTCTATTTCAAAACAACCTTGTGGGTGGGAATGGAAAAGTGGAAGGGCGTGGAAAGCCCTGATTTGAATTGTCCTGGGTGTCGTCCCAGTGGTAAGTTAAGCGGTTATAACGCTGAAAGATGATATATGGTGCAGATGCCATGTAACGGTGGATGGAATTTGGATCGCTATTATTATTGCATCTTGTTGAACATTATGCTTTTGTTCAAAACTGCTAGGTCTCAGGAAATTTCTATGTATTATATTTTTAAATAATGGTAACATTTCTCACAAATAAAATGTCAGGAAGAATAAATAGAATCGTAAGAAAGAAAGATGGCTATTTATGGCAATCACATGAAGAAGTTGGTGGATTCATGACTGACCATAGGAGGGTTAATGATAGTGTGGAGTCTAGGCGAAATAAAGGAGTGGAGCCCAAATGGATTTATAGACTAGATAGAGGAATTATATGAATTTGGAGTATTAGAAAATGCGAAGGTAATGGTTGGATTACAACACTGATATGTGATATAAATTCTTGGGAGAGGTTGACAGTATTGGGATTAATAGGATTCGAACAATTTCTAGATGGATGAATTGATTTTCTGGAAATTTGGAGGTATGAAAATAACTATAGAATCCTAGATCTGATCAATGATATTCTTGGTGGATATATAATATTGAATCGTAGACTTTATCAATGATATTCTTGGGGGAGTATAATAGTGAAGTAGTTAGATATGGATAATGGATAATAATGTTGATAATTGGGAGAGCAAATTATGGTGGTGGATCAATAACAAAAAGGATCGGATTGATAGGGATTAGGGTACAAAAGATATTGGTGGATTTATTAAGTGACATTAGATAGAGGATGACATTACCTGTTTGGAGTTCTAGGCAGCAATCGATCGGTGGATTATATAAATTAATGATACTCGCTGTTTGGAGCTTTAGACGGCAGTCCATATAGAAAGTATATGATCGGTGGAATAATTAAATGATGTTGCTCACTGTTTTGAGGGACAGATAGTAATCAATATAGAAGGAAAGAGAACGGTGGTATTTTGGTGGATTAAGTCAATTATGGCAATTGTTGTGTGGAATTTAGGTATCAACAATAATACCATAACTAAATCATGATAATGCTACCAAAAGCGATTTTTGGCAAATAAAATAACCCGAGCCTCTCCTTTGTTAAGCAATGCATACTATTTATTTGCATTCTGTGTATTGGCTCATGAGCACGGGTCGGAGTGCTCACGCCGCTTTGCGACAAAATTCAGAATCAGAATCAAATCACCTCGCCTCAACAACAAGATTGGTCAAGTGGCGAGAAGATGAAGATGTCAAGGGCTAGGTCGCGAACCTCCGTTGGTGCTGTGGGCATATCTCAAGGTCCCACTGTGTGCTTCGTTCTTCCATTCGCTGCATTTTAATGATTTCGGCCTCATCGACCCATGAGTAAGTTTACTATTATATTTACGCTTCCGCATGATATGTATTTTGATGTCCATAATCAGAATCGTGTGCACTATCTACCGATCCAGGAATAGTGCAGCTAAACACTGAGAGAATCCGGATTATAAAACTGGTTCGACATGCACCGACGGCAAATGACAGCAGTAGTGTGAAGAATGGCTCTTGAATCATCGGGTGGGTGCATACACCGCTTCTCTTCAAGATCAATCTCTCGAGCTACCATACTTCCTCTCATCATTTCATCCTCTAAGAAGACAGCGTGTCTCGTTTCTACAAACTTTGTATATCTATCTGGACAGTAGAAACGAAAACCTTTTGACTTTCAGGGTAGCCAATGAAATGGCAACTTCGCTTTGGGATCAAGCTTCCCAAGGTTTGGGTTAAATACTTTAGCCTTAGTAGGACTCCCCCACACACGTAAGTGGTTTAGTGAGGGAACTCTTCCTGTCCACATCTCGTACGGTGTTTTGGGCACCGACTTACTAGGCACTCTGTTGAGAATATGAATGGCGGTTTTCAACGCCTCCATCCATAAACTCAATGGCAGTGTGGAGTAGCTCATCATGCTTCGCACCATATCCATCGAGTGCAGTTGCGTCTTTCACTACTCCATTTTGCCGAGGTTCGCTGGTGTAGAATATCGCCACTATGCCATTTTCTGTAAAACCTCGCAAAGGTCCAGAACTTGTCCATATGGGGTATGTCGATCGTAGTACTCCCCACGATCGATCGGACTATCTTAATCTTTAAATCGTGTTGGTTTTCAACTTCAGCCTTAAATATCTTGAATTTATCCAAGGCTTCATTTCTTTCTTTGATTGGATAAATATATCCATAACGGGAGTAATCATCCGTGAATGTTATGAACAATTCATAACCATCCACACTTTTCACAGGAAAAGGACCACAAATGTCTGTGTGAACAATTTGTAGAACTCCTGTGATTCTTTTAGCGTCTTTTTTTAATTTTCTTTACATATTTTCCTTTAATGCATTCTCTGCATTGTTCTAAGTCTGAGAACTCTAATAGAGGAAGAATTTCATTCTTAACAAGTCTTTCTATTCTCCCCCTCGAAATATGGCCTAAACGACAGTGCCATAATTTCGACGATTCATTATGAGTTCTCTTTCGTTTTCATTGCATTCACAAAGCGAGGATATACGCTCATTCACATCACATACGGAATTCACATTTTCACGAAGTGACAACAAATAAAGCTCATTTTGTAAGATGGCAAGACCAACACATTCTTTATTAAACATTATTTCACACTTGCCATTTCCAAAATTACAATCATAACCATCTTTGTCCAAATGTGAAACACTAATCAAATTCCTCTCAGAAAGAGGGAACAAAAGGACATCTCTAAGTAAAAGATTGGAGCCATTAGCTAACTCTAATGAAAGATCGCCAACGGCTTCAACTTCACTTGGACTCCATTTGCAACTTTAATGCATCTTTCGTTTCTTTGCGTAGTCCTCGTCGAATGTAATCCTCAGAACAATTAGCAACATGAATAGTTGCTCTGAGTCAATCCACCAAGTGGATTTGAATATTGCACATACAGGATTCATTTATAAAGGTAATAATGTTCTCACCTTTCTTTGCCATTATCATCTTTAAATAATCAGGACAGTTCTTCTTGTAGTGTCTCATCTTCTTGCAATGAAGACACTGATCTTTGTCTCTGATAAATTTATTCTGTTGAGGTGATGGATGAGGCTTTTCCTTGTTCTTTGAGAAGAAGGTACTGTTGAAGTTCGTTTTCTTATTATCCTTCACATAGTTGATAGAACCACCATGTGAGGATTTGATTCTTTCCTCCTCTTGCACACACATGGCTATGCACTTTTCCATGTCCCATTTCTGGCTGCATATTGTAGTTGACAACAAAAGTGTCAAACTCTTTGGGCAGGAAGCAAAACCAAGTGAATAAGGAACTCATCCTTGAGAGCCAAATCCATTGGTTTAAGTTTAGATGCCAAGTTGCTCATTCTAAGAATGTGCTCTCTTATGCCATTGCCACTGCCAGAATACCTTTCTGTTACCAGCTGCTTAATCAGCTGTGTAGCATAAGTCTTTGAAGAGCCAGTGAACTGACTCTTTATTTTATCAAGGTATTCAGTGACAGTGTCACACTCTGCAATTGAGCCCACAATCGCAGGCTCAATTGTGTTCTTTATCACAGCCATACATTTCTTGTTGGCTGTGGTCCATTTCTTATGATCAAGGTCATAAGACATCTGTAAGGGAGCATGATCCCTCTGTCTTTCTCGCCATGCAAGATCATCCTCATTTTGTTCCTCACCGGTGCCAAGGCTCGGTGGGACGTCTTGTAGTGAGGACCCAGTCCACCTCACCAAGATAAACGCTAAGTCTATCTTTTCTTCCACTCTCCATAATTATCACCTTTGAGAGTGGGATCTCTCCGATACAACTCATCAAGTTGTATCCACTCAAAAATATTTCAAATAAAGTGAGAACGTAATAAAGAAAATCATATGCCTTATTTCCAACGTTGGTCAAAAATACGACACACAATTTAAATCATTTTATCTATACATTAAATCTACATCACCGTTGGGCAGAAATAGAAATAATGCATAAAAAACATCAATTTAAAATTATAACATTGTTATTATCAACGTTGGCCAGAAAATAACAATATCATAATTATCTGGGATTTATATCTATTTTTTTTCAAGATTAAATTCTCCCGTTGGTTCGAATTTAATAATGAAAAATCAATCAATATTATCTTTTGCAGCGGAAACTCTAATTATTCTAAAAATAATTCAATATTCAGAAGCATTATACAGAACACATTTAATCTCTGAAAAAATTAACACGTTGGTGCAAAATTTACAGAGATTTTAAATCAAATTTCATTGAAATTCATCAACAAATACTTCTGAAAATTAATAAACATTCTTTTCGGGGTTTACTGTTCATTCGGCCGAAATGGCCCATTCCTTCGCGCGCGGCCCACGGCGCCTAACCGGCGGAGGGCGTCGGCGCGGGCTCTCGCGAGCGCGGCGCCATCGGGGCGGCCGACAATGGCGACTTCGACGCGAGCGCGACGGCCCCATGGGAGGCGGGCGCACGGAGGGCAACCCCGAGCCGGCGGCGGCAGACGGCCACCCGGAGCACGCAACGGCGGCCCAAGGTGCCGGCCGGCGGTGTCCGACGTAGCGCACGGCGGCGACCTCACCCGTGAGTCCCAATCTCTCCCCTCTTTCTCTTTTTCTTTTGCCGATCTAGGAAGCTAGGGTTCGGGATCTCTTTTCTTTTCTTTTCCCGCATCTAGATCTACGCCTAGAACACGCTCTGATACCAATGTAAGTTCTAGTTCTTTTAGTTCTTTAGGACCTCCTAAGGTAGATCTAGCGGGGTGATTCTTTACTCTAGGGTTCGTGTTCTTGAGGTAATCCGAGAGGGAGAGAGAGAGGTACTAACCGTCGGATGTGGACGAGGAAGGGTTGGCCATCGCGGGTACGTCTGTGAAGCTCTGCGCACGGGCAGCGACGGTCGGGGAAGAGGATCGGCGTCTCCCTGGCGGCGGCGATCTGGGAAGAAGCAGAGGAGCCGGTGGTCTTCCCGTCGCTACAGCGCCCCCTCTTAGGTCGGGTTAGGGTTTGTCGATGGGTCTGGCGGCGGCACGGTGAACCTCGTGTTGCGTGCCACCCCGGCCCCCACCTCTTTATATGGCGTCGCGACAGGGCCCACCACCATAATACCGGGCGCCCGATCGTATGCTGAGCAGGGGATTTGGCCGTTGGGCCAAATCCCCTGAGATCATTCTAACAATGTCAAATTCAGAAGTAGTGTAGTTATTCTGCCGGTGTCGTGTTTTGGTTTCCATGAATAGCCTGTAACTCATATTTCCTTTGTCCACAAATGTAGGTCACTGTGGGTTCCGTGTGATCAAATTTTTTAAGCTTTGATCATTAATATATGTTAAAATATATATTAATTACATAAAAATAATACCATTGAATTTGTCTAGCAAAATTCTTTCATAATATATATATATATATATATATATATATATATATATATATATTATTTTTGCTAGTATATTATGATAATAAATCATAGTCAAAGTCTTATATTGGAGACTGTAAAAAGTCAAAAATGATTTATATTTATGGATGGAGAGAGTAATAGGCAGCACTGCATTGAGTTATAATGTACAATATTCTTTAACCAGGATATTTACCCCTTGCAACTTGAATTTCCCTATAAAAAGACAAAATTGGCTTCAGG
Source organism: Dendrocalamus sinicus (assembly GCA_036346575.1). Lineage (NCBI taxonomy): Eukaryota > Viridiplantae > Streptophyta > Magnoliopsida > Poales > Poaceae > Dendrocalamus > Dendrocalamus sinicus. Next base: position 39,589,315 of record CM070648.1, on the reverse strand, counting down.
ACAATGTAAATTTGTGGTATTTATCTTAAGCCACTTCCATTTTGCGTCTTTGCCGAGGACATTGCACTCCGGTGATTACTTACCAAAAGGCATTTCGGACAATGTAATATCATTTTCAGTCGGCCCTACCCAGCGTCTCCGAACGGCGGTGGTGACGACAGCAAGGAAGGCACGGGAGACGGCCAAGATGGGTTGGCGGGGTCCTAGGGAAGTGATGGGTGGTGACGTTGTGGGTGGAGGGCCACGATGGTTGCGCCAGCGATGGTCAGAGGCGGTCGTATGCAAAGGCAGACGTGACGATAAAGATGATGGGGGTCAATGATTCAGGGGCTTATCGATGGTGCACAATTGACGATGGTGGCGCTCAGATGACAACGAGGTAGATGACTTCGATTATGATGAACCACCGCGGGGAAGATGAAATTGTTTGATGGAAAATACAGATTGGGATGTGGAACACATTTTGACGCAGAGAAAACTTTGAGGAGCTCATTGAAGCAATGGAATGGAGGGGTGACATGGCAGGCGGAGCTAAGGAAAACGGTGGTGGCGATCGTGCGGTGGCTTTGCTGACGATGAAGTTGTCAGTGGGGAGGCTGATTGTGATGTCCTCGAAAGTGGCATCCTAGGGCTGCATTGCAGACTTACAGGCCAACCTACGAGAGACGAACGGATGGTGATGAAGCATCTAGGCCCCTAAAAATTAATTTTGATAATTAATGACGATAATATTTATGGGACTATATGTTTGTTAAGATGATTGAAATATTTAGTCTTGGGTTTTAATGATATTGTTACAACTTGATCCCAGGAGAAAACGCACACATCACAAATAATCTGAAAGAACACGGAAGATATTTCTGAATTTCTTTATTCTCTTATTTGCTCCCCCTCTTTCTTGCTTTTCTTTCTTCATTCTTACATACCAAACTGGGTACAAACCCCCCTAATATATAGAATAATACTTTTCTACTTCTATTCCGATTCGGACTTCAAGTTGGACTCAACTTCAACTTGAGTTACATACGGAATCGAACTCGATTACGACTAGGACTCTAAGTCAAGATTAAATCTAACAATCTCCCCCTTAATCTTGACTTTCTAACTTCTTTCCATCTTGTTTGAGTTTGACGGCGACACATCTCAAACGCCCCGACTCAACTCATCTTGAGCACTTCATCTTCGCTGAGCGCTTCGGCAACAAACGCTTTCTTCGTCTTCGGCTTTTGGCATTCTGAAGTAAAATGTCCATAATCATTGCAGTTATAACACCTCACTTTTGCCTTATCAAACCTCCGACCTTTACGGCCTTGGCCATCACCCCTGGAAGTGTTCTTGCCTTCACGCTTCGATGATTGTGCCTCCCACTCAGCGCGAGTCAACAAGAGCTGTCCTTCACCTTTGTTGCTAGTGTCATGGATGCGTTCCTCATACGCCTTAAGACGACCGATGACCTCCTCCATGGTCATTGCCTTTAAGTCTCCAAATTGCTCTATGACTGAAGCAATCGGGAGAAACTGTGAGGGAATAGCACGAAGGAATTTCTTCACCACGTACAACTCTTCCACCTTCTCACCAAGGGCCCGTATCTTGTTGACGATGACCGTCAACCGGACGGCGAAGTCATTGATCGACTCCGTTTCCTTCATACGTAGCACCTCGAACTCGGTTTTGAGAATTTGTACCTTTGCTTCCTTCACACGATCTGCGTCAAGATGCATCGCTTTCAACGCCTCCCACGCGGCTTTGGCCATCTCCTTTTCGGCCAGTAGGAAGAGCGTCTCCTCTGGGATGCCCTGGTAGATGGCCGCCAATGCCATCTGATCTTTGCGTATATCGATGTTGCCGTTCTCGATCGCATCCCACACTCCTTGAGCCTTCATGTACACCTTTATCTTGATTGCCCATGCTGCATAATTACTCTCTGTGAGCATCGGATAATGCAGCGAGATAGCGGAACTCTCCTTCGCCATCGCACCGGATGATGCCTCGTTGCCGTCGAGACCGCTTCCCGAATCACGCGACATAATCTTGGGCACGGATCAAAAAAAACTCCGGCTACTTTGAAGTCTCTTGGACCGAGAGAAAACGGAGAAAAAATCTGCTATTTTTCTTTTTCTCCTTTTTTCGAACTTTGCTCCTCGCCGCTCTTGGATCTGCTCTAATTTCCGCTTGTCGTTTCTTTGCCCATGCTGCGCATTTTTATTTCTAGAGAGTAAAACCGAGTCGGAGACGCGTGGCTGAAACTCCGTCTCGGAGACCGCAACGCACGGATTGAAAACTGTCTCTTGTTGACTTTGTTCCTTTCCGCTTGGCCAATGGAGTTGCTATTTGCCATCTGATGGATAAAGTGATGCTCTTGACGTTCCTTCTCTTGACGTGATGCACAACACCAATGGAACCTTCTCGCGAACAATGAGACCCGTTGACGTGATGCACAACACCAATGAGACATTGCCATCCGAGAGGAACCTTGTCTTGGTTAAGCACCGACCTTGCCGTCGCTTGCCGCCCGTTCACGCAAACCGGTGACTTGGCTTCTCCCGCACGCGGCGCTCCTCATCTTCATCACCTTCTCGGCCTCCTGCTCCTCTTCGTGGCGTGCGCCTTCTGCTCCTCCTCGTGCTCGGCGGCGGCACGCAACGGTGGCCGCCCCCGGGAGCGGAGATTGCTCCTCCCGGGGGCAGCAATAGTAGAAATCAAGGTTTGGCTCTGATACCACTTGTTACAAATCTAGCCCTCAATTTCTAATCTTTATTTCTCGCTAATATTGCAATGCATAAACTGGTTACAAGCCTCTCAATTTATATGCTTATAACTCCTACTAACATACGACTAGGACTTCAAATTGGACACTACTTCAACTTGAGTTACATACGGAATCGAACTCGATTTATGGTTCAAGACAAAAGTATGATGAGTAGTGTTTCTATACTTTCATCTCTAACAAGATTAGCACTAATCTCAAAGCAAATGAAGAAGTAAATAACATATATCCACTATTTATCATACTTTAAAAATTGTATAAATCACTATTGAGAAAATCATAGAAGCACATCCCATGTATAATTTAGCCTAAGGACCCCTTTTATATTTTTTTACCAGTCTTGGCGTTTGGTGGATAAAGACCGGATTGGCAGGATAGATGCTGCACTATCAAGAAGAGTCATAACTAGTAGTTTAAAAATAATCTTATGCCACAATGATCAAGTCTAGCACATGCATACATTTAGAATTTTTTTTGAACATTGTCTGATTTTTAAAGAAAAATTGGTATGACCACCATTATGTCAACTGTAGTACCACTCTATTGGTACTACTGAACTTTTCATGCCGATATGTTATTTTCAAAGAGGTGCATTTTTGTACTTCACCAGAAACTTTTCTTGGTTGGTAGTACCGTAGCTTCTGACCAGTACGACCTCAGCTCCTGACCAATACGACCGCACTGTGGTATGACCGCAACAACTTAGTTGATGGTAGTTAATTTCTAGAGAGGTATATCTTTAGGAGATTTTCTTCCTTCTGAAAATCGGTACTACCGCAGCTGAACTGCGATAGTACCACATGATCGGTACTACCAGGCCTTGTGGGTGCGGTACTATTGATATTTGGTTTAACAACTAGTTTCCCTATATTTAATGAACTTTAAGTAGCCGTTGAACAATGGGTGCAGTAGTAACAGCCAATACATGGCGATAGTACTGACCGATACATGGTGGTACTATGTTCCTCCTATTTTTTGGGGATTTAGTCCCCAATGGTCATCATGGTAGGTGGAGACTATAAATACCTTCCCACCAGTAGCAAACAAGCGCTTTTAAACCCTCATTGAATACTCTTGAGCTTTTTCATCACTCTTATCAACTCTAGTGCATTATTTCTCATTTTGACTTTATTGAGACCACTTAAGTGCATTGCATCATTTAGTTGATTTTTGTGGCACTTGAAAAACTTTAAGCAAGTGTCATCAGCTTATTACTATTGGTGGTTACCGACACCTACATGGCTTGGAGGAGTTGGCTCGGTGATCTCTTCAAAGAATGTTGTGAAGAGACCCGGCAAGATTGTGTAGGTCAAAGCTCACCTGCTGGAGCAGAAAGAGCTATCAATAGTGGACCGAGGAAAGGTTCAAGTTGCGTAAGGAGCCAGCTTGATTAGTTTAAGCTCTCTCAACGTGGATTAGGAGAGACCAGCAAGTCTTCGAGACCACGGGCAAAATTCTCCTGCCTTCATGTGGTTTAATTCTCTTGTCATTTACCTTCCGCACATACATTTCTAGCAATTAATTGTTTAGCTTGTTTAGCTAGAATTATATATTGCCTAGACATAGGTTTGCGGTGCTATAGCAAACTAAGTGTTTTTAGGCATCGAATTGTGTAAAATAATTTTATTTACTCATTCGCGCTATAAAATGGAGTTTTAATCAAAAGAATTTAAAAACCTCCTATTCACCACCCTCTAGTCATTTATTCTTGATACTAAAGGTGCATTGGAAGATAGACCTGGTAGCTAGGGGCACCTGACGTCATTTCCAATTCTTTCTCTCTCGCCTTCGCAGCCGGAAATGATATTGCCCATGTTCCAAATAACTTATGGCTTTAGAAACCAAAAGCTGTTTGGATTACATTGGCTTCTTAACGTGACCTTTTCTTTTCCCCTCTTTTCCCCTCTTTTCTCTTTTTTTATTTTTTCCTTTTTTGTATTATTCATGGATATATAACGGTGTTTTTTTTAATTTTTCCTATTTTTATTTATTGCTTAATTGAATACCTTAGAAAAAAATTAACAGCCGTTACAATGTCATTTTAGCCAAAAGCTGCAATATTTTTTAACTGGGCCATTGTCTTGCTTGGAGTGTTTTTTCCAAATAACCACAAAAAAAATAGTGTCCTCTGGTGACGGCACAAAATGAAAGTGTCCTACCGCAACCACCACGAATTTGCGGTTTTTGTAGCCAATTTTACCCAAAAACCAATGATTTTTTTGTGTATTCTTTACAGTTTTTTTACACCATACGATAAATAATATCTTAATTGGGAACTACCTCTCGGTGGAGTTTGTGTATGTGTGACTCCACCTATTAAGGTTTAAATCCTAACGTGATTAAAAAAAAAGTTATGCAGGTATTCGAGTTTGGCCGATTTGAGCGAATTCTTATTCGTACTAAGCGTATTCATAATTGCATTCGTATTCTTTCATAAAACATGGACAAACAGGTAGTATAACCACGTTTCAATTTGTATTCGGTTCGTCTCAGAAGAAACAATACAAACAAAAGGTGAAAAAGAAGAGAGTCCAGACGGGATCTGTCTCTCAGACTTCCTAGTCCACAGTAGAGTAGTCGAACTTAGGTCCGATAGGCCGATACATTCACACACGGAAGGCCCAGTTGAGCCCAAATCAACCCCAACACCCGGTTGTGATCCGATTCCAAGCACCCGGTGCACCGAAACAAAGTCACACCGTGGCTAGACCCGGTCTTGGTGCACCGTACACACGTACCTGTGCCGTGGGGCCCGTTGCGCCAGAAGCTGGGGTGTGACTAGCGTACGGTGCCACCATCACCACCAAGTACGCGAGACTCTTCGGTCGACGCGGTACGGGCACATCACCCTACCTCCCCTCTCCACTTCGCCTTCCCCTCACCGATCTGACGAGGAAGGCAGGGACACTTCCTCGCGACGCCGCCCCGCCGCCCGCCTCCACCTCGAGGCTGCCGGAGCAGATCGCCTCCGACGGCTCCATGGCCTCCACCTCCACCTCCTCCAGGTACGCGAAGCACCGCCGGATCGGAGAGGACGAGGAGGACGAGGCGGAGGAGGAAGCTGAAGAGGAGGTACGTACTCACGAACGCTTCTGATGGCTGCTGCTTTCTCGGGCGTGATTACTAGATGCTGCTACCGTGCGCTAGCTTCCAATTCGGGCCCAATTTTGTAGAACCAGACGTGTTTGGTGCTGCTGTGGTTGCGTGGAAACGAGATCACGGTAGTGTGATGCGGTTGCTAGGCTCGCGACTTGAATGTTGATAGTTTGTCGTTGATTTTCGAGGATTATAATGTTATGTTGGTTGTTAGAAGGCTGCAAGAGTTGGATAAATTCGATGTGTTGGTCCGTAGCATCACGACTTGTTGCTTTAGTCGATTTGTGACCTGTGAGAGTGTTGTGTCCTGCAGGAGTGTGCATTTGGACGTCTCCTGCTGCAAATTGTTATTAGAGGCGGAAAAGCTATGCGGTTTGTAGGGATCATATATAACCTATAGTTATGATGCACAATTGCATAATGTGCGCATGCCGAGATGCTAACTACTATGTAACTGTAGCTTCTGTGCTTTGTTTGGTGCCCCTGGCCTTGTCATTTAGATTGAGAGCATGTAATTGGTTGGTAGCGAACTAGCGATCGTGTTTTCTCAAATGTGATGTCTTTTATTGAAGGCCTGTCATGTGTAGCTTCCTATATGTTACAAGCTGACATTCTGTTTCTGTTGAACCTTTTTTAGTTGTCAACTATCAGTTGATTTACCATAACTTGTGCATATCTGCAGCTAGAGCGGTTTGATGATTTCACCATTGCTTCATCATGGGAGAGGTACTGGAATGATGCTGTCCAATTTTGTTGTTATTATTTAGGTTATTTACAGTTAGCTGCAAATGATCAATTAAGTACAACTGCACTTAAAATCGTTTCTTGATCATCTAGGTTTATATCTGAGATAGAGGCTATTTGCCGTCAATGGCTTGCTGATGGCCCGAAGATCTTGGTGGTATTACTCTTTCCGGGATCTGATTTCATGCTATTCGTGATAGATCTTTGATTTATTAATTACATACATTCGTGTAGCAAAAAGGTGCAGAGAGTGTGCCTTCCTTTGACAACTTGTGCATGGTCAAGCGTGAATTGAAGCATGGTAAAAGAGTCTACTGTATGGAGTATCATTTCATGAAATCTGCAAAAGGTGAGAAAACTATTTGTGTAATGTCTTCAACAGGTTTCTGTTTGTTGTCATTCTTGCCCTAAAAACGTTTAATACTTTGTTTACTCACAGTCACCAATACCTTTCTGTAGGCAAACGTTCATACTGGGATGATGATACGCATAACATGCAACTATCTTTTGGAGTAGATGAGTTTCTGGTATGTTTTGAATGCCTTGTTTCATGCACACATACTCACCAGTCACCAGATGCCACATGATACTTTGTTGGGCATATTAATCCGTTAATGTGTTGCATTATACTTTTCTTTTATCATAATGATTAACTCGTGAATTTTCTTGCTCAGACATGATCCTTTTTAGAATAAAGCAATTGCATTGAGTTTTTTAGTGAAAACAATTGAATTCTAGTAAATCAACAACCACTTACTTTTTCAATTTCTTGCATCAAGCTCAAGTGCGTAGTGGAGCCATGTTATCATGCATAAGTTATGTTACATAAATAAACTCATTATGCTTTTATATGCTCACAGGTAATATCTCCCTTGAGTGCCAGTGGTGTGGTTCTTGATGATCCTGAATCAACTAAGCTTTTGAGTTCTGTAGCAATTGCTCTGTCTAATTGTGGCAGGTGAGTTTTGACTAACTTATGAAGTTAACAGTGAGTGGTATTGGATTGGATATCCTATGGCTTGGGTGGTTAGAAAAGAAAGTAATGCATATTCTTTAGCAAGTTAGTACTCCTTCTGTCCACAAATATAATTCGTTTAAGATTTTGACTATAGTTTTTTTTAATAATATACTAGAAAATAATAAAAATTATATGAAAATATTTTGCAAGGCAAATTCAATGGTATTATTTTCATGTAGTCAATATATATACTTTTGCATATATTAATGGTCAAAGTTTTGAAAGGTTGACCGCATGGATCCTACATTGACCTATATTTAGAGACGGAGGGAATACAACAATATACGCAGTGATGGCTTATTTTTTGTCTTCACGAAGCAGTTTAATTTTAATTTTTGGTGTTAATGCTCTTCCTCTTTGATATACACATATTCCATCCAAAATATCGAGTATTGTTATGTTCTTGAACTGGAAGATATGGTGCTGTACAGTGCACACACTGAGCATACTTTTTGCAATATTTGTGTATTCGGTCTTCTTGCAGAAACAAGTGAATTTGGTCTATACGAGGGAATATTGAGTCACTCGCATTGCATTTTTTACATCTCATCCTATAGTGGCACATGCAACCATTGCAGCTACAGAGGGTGTTGACAGGCTATTGCTTTATTTACTAGCATAAACAGTCATTTTTTCTATTTTACTGATGTGAATTTCAATTTTAGCAATTGGCCAGCATTTGTACCGGTGCATGACCCTTCACGAAAAGCATATATAGGAATCCAAAATATGGGAACTGTATTTACTCGAAGATTTGAAGCTGATCGAATTGGTAGCCAGGTTCCGATACAACTCATGCATCTGGAGGGGTTACATGAGCTATTTCTATCAAAGTTTGTGAGTGTTTCTAAAACTTTTGCTGCTTTTTCTTCTTCCATAAAACCTTATAGGATTGCAGACAAAACTTTGTGTCTGTTCCTTAAGTAAGTTTATCATGATTGAGTAGTAGCTTGGAAGGAAGTTACATCAAATGCTTCCTGCTGTTGTTTACATTTGCTACAACAGTATCATTTGTACCTCACAGTTGAAGTACATGTTGTTGAAACTTGGAACGTGATCATATGCCACACTAGAGTTTTTGAAATCTGAAAAAGTATACAGCGTCGCAATTCATCAGAAGTATGCAACGTCTCGAAAAGAATCCTGCTTCAACTGATGAGATACAAAATGGAAACAAAAGCACTAGCTAACCACTGTTCAATATTGCATTTGAACTCTAAAATAAGCACTTGCTTTTGTTCAGCAATGCTGTTGCTCTCTGACTCTTCAATGTCACAAAACTGTTCTGGATTGAATGTTACACGGGTAACCTTTATTTTTCTGTTTGTAGGTCTTAACTTCAACAGATTTTCCAGCAAAGGTAAAGGTAAACTTCTCGATGAAGCTTACCTACAGGACTCCTGAATATGAATATGATAACGAGGAGACTTTAGAGTCTGAAACTACTGAGCCAATAGCAGAAAGTGAAGTTGCAAGCCACCCCAGAAAGCAATGGGATGATGATTGCCCTTGGGCAGAGTGGTACTCTGCTGAGGATCCTGTTAAAGGTACCTGCAGCCTTATATCTTTTACCAGCAACAGTGCTAATAATAAGTTAATAACTAGTCTCACAAAAAGGATAATGAAAACTACCAACCTTGGCCATGGATTGAATCTAGAAGGATCAGATCAACCATCAAAAGCAATCAACACTTGTACCGTTTTACCATCCAATTAGCAACTGAGATTAGAGTTCTCATTATCCTTTTTTAAGGATAGTGATAGTTGCTACTAGATGTGCTTCCCTCTTTTTACCTATCAGCACGTTTTTGTATAGTGGTAATACATATATAGTTATTGATACCAGGATTTTACTTGTTCATCATTAAAATTGGTTAGGGGCCATGAGTCATGACATCTCAACCTAGAAACACCCACCACCTTTATGTAAGAGAAATATGGAGGCTGAATAGTTCTACTTCACATTCTCCTTCATACTACTAGAATTTTGAACATGGACCAAGAGATAATGTACCTTACATGATATGAAAAAGTTCAATTTGTCATGAAAACATGAACTATAATAGCGTACATGTCTAGCTTTTTTTTTTCTGTGAGCAGTTGATTGTTTTTTGTGGAAAGAGTTTTGTCAGTTGTATTCTTAATTTGATATATCTCATGTTTTTGTCTTTTCCCAGAGGAGACTTTTAATTAACATATACTAAGAAACACAGTCCACTTAATTATCATAGGTTTTGAGTTGACTGCCATTTGGGGAGAGAGAATGTTTGAAGAGACTCTTGAGATGGCTGAGGTGGAAAACGCTTCATCGTTTGATGCTGATAGTTGGCTTCTTCACCCAGTTGTATCTCCATACATGTACTTTTTTTTTGTACATTCATTGTGATATAAGCACCACATCATCATATTACATCAGTTATCATTGATAAGAAATGTTTTGTAGACACATCATAATATTCTTTCCACTTGCTGGATGTATTCTTTTTATTCATGTTCATGATTCTTTGTTCTAGGGTTGATGATTCTATTGGAAAGTTTGTTGGGTTTGCATCCCAGCTACATCTTCTAGTAAACGCATTTGAATCATCAGTAGAGGCACAATTTTTGGAAGATTTCGTTGCAGGTTAAGAACTTTGTTCATGTCAGATTTCTTTTTGAAGTGACGTGAATTATTTTTTAGCATTTTGTTTCTGATTTTAATTTGTGATGTTAGAAAGCAGATAATCCAGGCCAGGACAATTCGAAACCCACCATTACTGTGCCTCCACCGTCCGTTATTGATCGTGTTATGAAAGATCTTTTCAATGATGGTATTTATCCACCCTCCTTTTATCTGATTTACAAATTTAGTTAATGAACCAACATAATAATGGAGCCAATCTCTTGTGAAATATAATGTCGAGCATTTAAGGAATCCACAATGCTGCACTAGACCACTACTATAATAAGTAATTGGTTTTTGGCTTATGTGTTAATTGCTATTTCAAAAGTTCACAAAGCTCCTCTTCCACATCAATGTAGTTGTAGTTTATCGAGGGGAGTACATATTCTTTGTTTAGTATGTGGAAATATCAGTTAATCTGAGACTGAGCATGATCTGCTTGCATCCACGGAGATGTGATGACTGCTTGAACTCATGGTGTTCTCTTTGGATGGTCATGGTTCGGCAGGAGCAGGAGTTTGTATGCGCAATTCTGCACTGTGTGTGGCCTAGTTCTGTGGCTTGCTTGCTTAATGTGACAATCACCTAATTCTATTCCTCTGACTGCAATTACGACCCAGTTTCTTTTTTCATGGCCCTCAACTCATGTGCAAGCTTCATCAGCTGCTGAGCTATACAAAGAGAAGTCAATCGTACCTTCTGAGGTTGTACATAATGTTGGCTTGGCCAGATTTACAAACTTGAACTCAAGTAGCCAAAGTGAAATGACCTTAGTGAGAAACAGATACATAATCATTGCTTATAATGCCATCATAAAATTTCCGCTTCATTTCTGGAGCCTTTTTTCTAATTCATTTGGTGAAAATTGGTAAATCTTACGTTTTCTGTTTGTCAGAGATTGGAAACTCAAATTATGTGGAAGCAGAAAATAAGTATGGTCGCGCTATGAAAGGAGCACCTTCAGATTCACTCTTTGCCCAATTCTGTTTGCATGCACTGTGGTTTGGGAACTGCAATATACGTGGTTTGTGTTTTGCGCTTAGTTCTCTAATAATATCTGTGTTTTAATTTGGTGAGCTTTATTAACAATGGACTTGTTTGTCATGTCAGCAATAGCAGTCCTGTGGATTGATTTTGTGCGTGAAATTCGTTGGTGCTGGGAGGAATCAGAACGATTGCCGAGGATGAAGAGCAGTTCTAGCATTGACCTCTCTACTTGTCTGATCCACCAAAAGTTACATATGGTAAGTGTACTTTTTTTAACGGGATATTAATTGCACTAATTTCCTTAGTCCTTATTTAGTGCCACTTTTCCTCATAGGAGACGTTAACAGTCTGGGAGCAAATGTACTTATGTATGTTATCCACTGATATCAAGTGAAATCGTGGTTGGAGTTTATGGTATATACATGCATTATTCATTCTGTTGGTTACTTTGGTTAGCAAAGTAGATGCTAGACACTCTTTTTCACTTGTTTCTGCAAGCTGCCATTTGTAGAATAATTCAGCTCTTTTTAGTCACCTCTTTCTCATCTGGCATACTGGCATCAAACCAGCAAGTAGTGCTTGTATGCTCTCTCCCAAAAACTCAATAGCACAAATCCAGTCAATCTACGAGCAGGGCTATATTCATAGTATATCAACAAAGATAACATGTTTTTATTGAAGTGCGTTGCAGTTGTGTTTTCACGGTTGCCTCTTGCATTCTGTAAAATTGCTCCCCGCTACACTTGGTCCTGTGTTTTCTGGATAACCTGTTTCTGTTACATCAGCATATTTACGTAAGTTTATCTTTTGTTTTCTTCCTGCAAGCTTGCAATATGCATTGAGAGAAAGAAATCATTGAATTGTGAGAAGGGTGGTGATCATGCACATGAAGATGGGATTTCAAATAGTACGGTAATATACATTCATTTACTACGTATATTTGAAATTAAAAAGGATTTGATGCTAACTTTTCTGGTGAATTACAGGTACCGAACAAAACTCGGAAAGGATCAGCAGGTGTCGTCCCTTCAATGATGCTCCTGCATACATTTCAGGAAATGCATGCTCCATATACACAGGTTCTGCTTGGCCTCTTTCTTCTTCTGATTTAATCTTGTGATGTACACACACACCTCTTATTTTTCCATCAGTTTCTTAGGATGCACCTTTGCTGACAGAAGATATGCATGAAGAAAGACTCCATGCAGCTGAAGCTTTTGGCAATGCTGTTGTAAGTTCTTGAACTCACAGTTACCATGCCTTAAGTGGCCAAATCTTTTTTTTGTTTGGGAGGTTTCTTGTGAACCTACTATAGGCTTATGTAAATGGGATAGACACATATACTCATTCTATTGTATTCAATTTGTTTGTTATTTTTCATCTATTTTTGTTCTGGTATGTGGTGAACTATATTGTACATATCAGTTAGCCTACTTAAATCACCTCAAAATTAGTGCAAAATATTATATCATTCCTCTGTTACTGCAGGGTCTATCTGGTCAATTGGAAAGGGATATATTATCTTCCGGTAAGTTTTTTTAAATGGCCATGCCATATTTTATCCTTCACTTAACTAATTATTACTTCTATCTTGATGAAGTTTCTTTTACTTACTGTGCTGTATAAACATTAAACAATAGGCTGTGCTTCTTTGGAAGATGTCCTCCTAGTTTTCTATTTGATCCCTCGTATTGTTGAATTTCTTCACCTGTTACTAATTAGGAAGCTCTTCTCCATGCTTAGATATGTCTGCTTTTAAAGCCGCAAACCCAGATGCTGTCTTTGAAGATTTTATTCGGTGGCATTCACCTGGTGACTGGGTGAGTGAGGACAAAGCTGATGGTAATTCAGGTTGGCCACCCAAAGGAAGGCTTTCTCAGCGTATGTCTGAACATGGGAATATGTGGCGCAAAATCTGGAATGATGCGCCAGCTTTGCCTGTCTCTGAACAGAAATCTCTGCTTGATCCTATTCGAGAAGGAGAAAAGGTGGTTTGCCATTTCTTATTCTAGTGCAAGTGATTTCTTCATCATATAGGGTGGTGTGGTACCTAGTAGCGTGGAGCAGGGGGTGTTTGCCAGAAAGTGGTTGTTCAATTATATATGACCAACAAAACGGCTAAAACTGTGTAAGTTGAGGCCTACAAGTCGGCATCAAAGATAATAATTAAAAAAGCACATGAAATTAATCGGCACATTTTTTTAGCTGGCAGATAGAGGTTGGGTTCTTTTAGGCTTTGGTTTTAGCTTATCACTTCTTATTACTGTAACTAACTTTTAAATGGTGTATCTTTTTAAGGCGGGATCTACAAGTAGATTGTATTAGACACTATATCGAGTTCAGCTATACCGGTCAAAATCGCATGCAACTGTTTTTCTCTGCGTATTATCTCTCACGAACAACCAGAATTCAAAAACCATAAGTCAAAGGCCAAAGCCACCTTTCAAAAGAACCCACCCGGAATTTCTAACTGTATAGGTCATCGGATCACTTGAAATACTGAAACCATGATCGACATGACTATGAGTAGTTAGCGTCTTAAGATAATTTGCTAGCAAGTTGCTCTCTGAGCTTTGCATGTTCGTGATATGCAGGTGGTTCACTACCTTGAAACTCTGAGACCACAGCAGCTCCTTGAGCAAATGGTCTGCACTGCCTTCAAATCGTCAGTTGACATCCTGAACAAGACCACATATGGTGGCTTTAAATTAATGAAGACTAAAATGGACCAGTTATATGCTACAATGGCATCAACGTTGAAGTCTCTTCAAGGAGGTACATACCTGCTTTACAGCTTTGCATGAACTGTAGACTCCCATTGTGTCTATTTTTTAAAAAATATTGGGTGCGTTGATTTTTCATAGAAGTGTTTTGTTCTAAAGTTAAGATATTTTATTTACATGTCCTTTTATTTTGACAACCATACAACCAATTACCAGTCCAAATAAACATGAAATGTATTCATATATATAGAGATATCAGTTAAGAGCATTATTATATGAAGGTACCAAATAAAACATGCGAACTGGTTAGGCTGGAAATTTAGTCAGCCTTTAGAAACCAGAAGACCTCCAGGATTGTGAGCACTGGTGGCCACCTTGAATACTGATGTGGTTATTTTTCACAGGGAAATCTGACATCAGTGATTTGGCTGGAGACTTGAAGCGGCTTTGTCAAGTTTTTGAGCACATCGAGAAGTTACTGATTCTTGCCGCTTCAGTCCACCGAAAACTTATAGATGCTCCACGACTGGCTCAAGCAATTTTTACTGACTACTTCAATTACTATCTTCCAAAAATGGGAATTAGCTTGGAAAGTACTTGCTATGAAAAGGTAAGTGCTATTCTTTACCCTTGTTTGTTACTCCTGTGAGCATTTATAGAAACGTAATTCCTTACCCTTGTTTGTTTCTCCTGTGAGCATTTATAGAAACGAAGTAGATGGAACTAAAATGCTCAGATGTCAAACTAATCTGCTCGTATGCTTGCTTGCGTTCATCTTCAGAGTTTTTTTCCTTTTATTTTGGTGGACAACGTTCTTGTAAGAAATGCTCAGTTGCTCACCAGTCACTATGTTGAAACTCTCAACTATCATTTTGTGCAATAGTGAGCTGTCAGCTTCTCTGTCAAGCTATTTTTACCATTGTCCAACCGGATTCTGTGGGCTGGAGGTATTTATTCATAGCCATGTGGCGATGCCCTTATTATCACTACTTTTGATTTACTCTGAATCTTCGATTGTTGAGTCATATAAAATTAGTTTATGAGGTTTTTCGCAATACCTGACCACTTTTTTTCTGACATAATTTCCTAGGGCCATGTTCCTGATTTCTTTTTAATGTCCTATGTTAGGAATTCACTACTAAGGAAAAGGTGGGGATGCATGAGAGAGATGCTGTATCAAACCTGTTTCCTCCACCTACTGCTAATCAGTCATGGAGGAAAGTTTTGAGCATGGGAAATCTTTTGAACGGCCACGAACCTACACAAAGAGAAATTGTATTCTCGGTCCAGGAGAGAATAAGCAACGGCCACTATTCAAGCCCAACTCCGTTATGTTCAGATGAACAAATTGAGACACATCGGATGTATATATCTGGTACATCAAATGATCTTTGGGTTGCATTATCTGTGACATCCTGGGATTGAGCTGCTCATATATATGGAAGAGCAATTGATAGGAGTTAGCCAACTAAGCCAAGTGTTTCTATAGTGCAGATCTACCAATTCATGGGTATTGATTGTTGAATGTACCAGAAGAGCATATCATGCCATGATGATGATGATGATTGGGTGGTGCCTGAGGGCAAGCACAATGTTGACAGCAAATCAAAGTGTCAATTCGCCATGCACGGATAAAATACTGGTATCTGCATGAAAGCATATGCTGGAATTGGATCGCGCAGCGAGAATTCAGAAGCCAGAGCCATTTTCCTGAAGAGTTGTAGCTTTTGTGCCTGTGAACATTGAGTGAATTCTTTGATTTGGTTTTCTATGGAAAATAAGAGATACGCAAGCTCCATTTTAGGTGAGGGCTTGATGTGAGTAATCGAGTTTAAATTTACACGGTTGAGGATTACTCGAACATATTGTCTTAACCATTTGTGTAATGTCTTGCATGGGAGGTTTGTTCGCTAAGCTTGATGTGTCAATTTTTCTTGTAGTTAGAAAAAAAAAAGAGATCTGTAGATGAGCGAAAGTTTCCTGTGGAGGGCCAGTATCATCGATGAACAAATTAATCACTCGTTTAATTGATTGCCGTCCCAAGTACATGCACTCGAGGTTAATACCTTTTTTTAGAGGCTTAAGTCACTCGACGTCTGGACGACGGTTCATTTGGTTCTGAATTGAAGAACCAGAAAAACTTATGAAAGGGTGTATGTAAGAAAGATAAATGTTTTTATTTGTATACTTTATCTAAATTTGTCATAAGACAACTACGAACTGAAGGTATGAACAATATTTTTCAAAACATATTCATTCTCGAGTTTTGATTGGTAGCAAAGATCG
Source organism: Dendrocalamus sinicus (assembly GCA_036346575.1). Lineage (NCBI taxonomy): Eukaryota > Viridiplantae > Streptophyta > Magnoliopsida > Poales > Poaceae > Dendrocalamus > Dendrocalamus sinicus. Next base: position 39,573,032 of record CM070648.1, on the reverse strand, counting down.
TAGGGAAAAGGCTGTCGCTAGGAAACTCTTTTTAGTCGGTAGGATCACGTGCAGAGAGGAGAGATTTTGATTATGGAGTTTCTGTGTCTTGAACAGGTTTAAACAAGAGAGGAATAGAATGTAGCAAGAAAGATAATCTTCGATCCCCAAGCATTTAAGTAACTATGTTTAGAATGTTTTTCTTTTGTTGCCTTTCTTTGGAAAAGAAAAAGAGTGCAGATTATCGTAAGAACCATATCTATAAAGGTCATGATAGAAATCCGTATGATATTTAATGAAAATGTCAAAGGCAATAAAGTAAAAGGCATCCCTTAGAAGGGGTTTGGAGGAAAAGTGATCTCCCCAAGGAATTCAGACAACAATAGTATGTGATCAAATTTATGATACTGAAGTACAAATAAAAATACTCATCGGAAAAGAAAGAATATAATTCAACTTTATTGAAATATAAAGTACATTATACATATAACTTACGTAATTGATCAATATTCTAAGATTTAGACATGACACACCCATTTGACATGGCCAGTCGTACCAAGCTTGGTTTGGTAACTTCGATCATAGTGTATTGATCTTCCTATTTAGATGAACGTTTATTGCGATTTGACTGGCTCTGAATTTTCCTGAGAAACAGATCATCCACAGCTAGGCTGCGAGGCTGCACTTTACGATGGTGGTACCTTCGCATGGTTTGTTGATAGATTGTTAATCGTATTAAGTCTATGTTTCATCATTCTTCAAGGAAATTGATGTCATCAATCCTTCGTTCTACTTCATCGTTATCGTTATAACGATCGGTCTGAGTAGAGCTAATATTTAGTTCTGAAGGAAACATAGCTTCTATACCATAAACTAGAAAGAATGGTGTTTTATCGGTCGCACGACTAATTATGGTCCGAACAAAAACAACCCATAATACAGAGGAAAGTTCTTGAACCTAAGCTCCTGACAATTGTATTAATTGGTCAAACACTCGGCGTTTGATTCCTTGTATTACTATACCGTAGGCTCTTTTTACTGCTCTGTTACTATGTGGATGAGCCACTAAGGTGTAACATACCTTGATACCTAGATTCTCGGAGAATTCCTGAAAATCTTCGCTCAGAAACTAAGTACCATTATTTGTGATTATACAATTTGGAACACCAAATCGTGTAATCACATTTTTTGAGATGAACTTCTTGGCGGCTTAAGTTGTTATTTTAACAACTGGCTCAACTTCTATTCATTTTATGAATGTATCAATCATCATAAAAAGAAATTCAAAGCCTCCGGGTGCTTTTGGGAAAGGTTCCAGAATGTCTAGACCCCAGGTTGCGAAAGACCAGACAAGTGGTATTGTTTGCAAAGTTTTTGCAGGTTGATGTACTTGCCAGCTATGAAACTAACATTGTATACACTTTGTCACAAGATCTTTTGCATCATGGAGGGTAGTTGGCCAGTAGTACCTTTATTGGAAAGCTTTAGTTCTGTAGGAATGATATGCTCCGCAAACTCTTCCATGTATGTCAGATAATAATTTCAAACCATCCTTTTGAGATATACATCTCATCAACACCCCCTGAGTTCCTTGTTTGTCGAAGGTACATGCAATCAGAGTGTATGACTTGACTTTTTGAGCTGTACGATCAACCTCTATGTCATACTCAAGAAGTGTGTCATGATGAAGATATTTGTAGATTGATATCATCCAATCATTTTTAGAGTATTTGAGTGACCTCTAGTGGAGCATCTTCAAAATGCTCAACTACCGAGGGTTGTCAAGTTGCTTGAGAAATACTCCAAGCGGGACGGGTGATCTTGAGGAAGCCATCCATGCCAACTGGTCTATTAGAAAGTTTCTTTCTAGGAATGTGTTGGACCTCGAAACCGAATAAATGCCTTTTGAGTCTCCTTACTTCTGCTAGATAGGATGACATCACGGTACCCAAGCATTGATACTCTTTTCTGACTTAATTTGCTACTAGTTCAGAATCGCTTTTCACTAGAAGTATGTGAATCTTAAGCGCTTTGACTGCTTAGAGCCCTGCCATTAAAACTTCATACTTTGTCACATTATTTGTAGTGAAAAAGTTTAACTAGATAGTATAATTTATGTTTTATCCAGTAGGAGAAAATAGGACTACCACAGACCCCAAGCCCTTTATCGTTAAGGAACTATCGAATTACATAGTCTACTCCTCGTGGTGTTCATACTCAGGCCCTTGGGTGGGTTTAGGGTTTATCCACTCGGTGATGAATTCTGCTGAAGCCTAGGACTTGATTGATATTCATGAAATGAATTGAAGATCAAACTCCCCAAGTTTGACTGCCCATTTTGCTATATGCCCTAATGATTCCCTGTTTTGGAGAACCTGACCTACAGGGTATCCAGTCAGTACGACTACTTTGTGGGCCTGGAGGTAATGTATTAGTTTCCTTGAAATCATAAGGAAGGCATACAATAATTTTTGTTTTTCTAGATATTGCTCTTTTACTCCATGTAAGACTTCACTTACGTAATATACTGGTCATTGGATATTGTCATGCTCAATGATCAGTACAACACTTACTGCTTATGGCATTGCAGCCAGATATAAAAGCAAGGTTTCTTCTAGTCTTGGAGGGACTAAGATCGAGGCACTCGTAAGGTACCTTTAACTTCTTCAAAAGCATCGTTTGCTTCCTTAGTCTAATCGAAACTTCCATAATTTTGAAAAAGCTTAAGTAAAGGCAATCTTTTTTCTCCCAACTATACTATGAAATGACTTAGCGCTGTCATACAATCGGTTAGTTTCTGGAGTTCCTTCTTTGTGGTTGGAGGACGCATCAGCTCGATGGTTGTAATTTTCTCTAGATTTGCTTCAACTCCTCTAGTTAAAACTAGAAAATCGAAAAGTTTTTCAGAGAAAACTCTGAACATACACTTCTCTAGATTTAATTTAAGATTATGTCTTCTTAAGTTAGAGAAAGTTCCTTGCAGATTGAAGATATGATCTTCGATGTTGATATTTTTCAAGACCAAGTCATCAATATAGACCTCTAAGTTATGACTAATATGTGGACTAAAGGTTTTTTGTATTATTTTTTAAAAAGTAGCACCAGCGTTTGAGCCCAAACTGCATTTTTATGTAACAAAAAGTTTCGTATGGTATGATGAAGGAAATTTTCTCTTCATCCTCTTTACTTATACTAATTTGGTGGTACCCTGAATATACATCTAAAAAGCTTAATATCTCACACCCGGAAGTAGATTCAACAAGTTGATTGATACGTTGAAGGCAAAAGTCATCCTTCAAACAAGCTTTATTAAGATCTGTGAAATCGATACGCATCCGCTATTTCTCATTACTTTGCCTAACTATTACAGGATTGGCAAGCCACTCTAGGTGGTTGACCTCACGAATAAATTCAGCCTTGAGAAGCTTGTCAATTTTTTACTAGATTGCATCCTTCCGATCGGGTGTAAAGCACCTCAACTTTTGCTTAGCCATTTTTTTGTCAGGCCGAAGTGTTAGACTGTAATCAATCACCTCCCTAGGGACATTAGGCATGTCAAATGCCTGCTATGCGAATACATTTGAGTTTGCTTGGAGGAAGAAGACAAGCGACTTCCTATTTGGGGTCGAGTCCTACCCCGACCAATATCTTTTGGAAGGTGGTACTAGCATTTTTGAGTCCAAACGATATTTTGACGTTTTTCTGAGAATTGTCCTTATTGCGTGGAACCACTTTATCTAGTCAGAGGGTTTGGGGCCACCTTTGGTCTCGAGTGCTTAGCCTACACAGAAGGCGAGTTAGCATTTCTGGTCAAAAGTTCATTGACCAGCTCTAGGGATTTATGATTGCATGCATACACCATCTTCCTATCCCCTCGAACTGTTACGACCCCTTTTGGTCCTGGCATCTTAAGAATCTGGTAACTATAATGCGTGGCTACCAGGAATTTAGCCAATGTCGGTCGACCATGAATTCCATTGTTTGCAGTCTCAGTGTCTATCACATCGAACGAGATTATTTTTGTTTGAAAGTTATCTGGACTTCCAAACGTAACCAGTAGGAAAACTTGCCCTATCGATTTGGTAGTAGATCCCAGGACAATGCCATAAAAGGCATACTTCACAGGCTTTACTTTCAACTTTAGAACTTGCATTCCTTCTAAAGCTCCTGTAAATATAATATTGAGAGAACTACCATCATCTACTAAAACTCGATTAACTTTGCAATTATTTATGGTAGATTCTATGATAATAGGAAACCTACCTGGTCAAGTTGAAGAAATGGAGCAATCCTCCTAACTGAAGGAGATGGTTGTTTTCAACCACCTGGATGGTTTGGCAGCGATCGGTGCTTTGGTGAGGTTCACTTCCCACTCCACAGTCTTTAGATGGTGTCTGAACACATAGGAGGAGAACCCGTTGAAGATCACGTCGACGGTGTACTGTGGCTCTTGATAGTCTATCTCTTCATTGCCATCTTTGTCCTTCTTAGATCTTGGTTCCTCGATCTCCTGAATGGAGGGAAAGGGACCCTCACCCAAGTAATAATCTTTGAACTTCTTTTGCCAGGAACAGCAGCTGCACAGATTATTCCCTGCTACCTAATAAAGTAGACACCATCTTTTGTTCTTCTTGGATTTATCGGTCCAAGCTTTTGCCTTATTCCGATCGGAATAATCCTCCTTGCCCATGGTATACTTCTCTATAATCGCAAGAACCTCTTTAGCATTGGGTTTGTGATTCTTCTTACCTTCGGGAGACTTCATGGGCTTCTTCTCTTTCATTTCTAGGCCGGGTTGAGGAATTTTCTCTATCTAGTCGATGGCATTGTTCCATTCAACCACTTCACTAGTGATTGGCACTTGTTGGCCATGTAAAATAGTTCGATGATTGTTCTTGGAGAGTTCATCTCATTGTCCTCCATAAAAATCATCGGTTCCTTAACCCAATTTTGAAAGCCTAGATGACAGAGGAATCTGCAAACTCTAGGATATAATTATGAAGTTGACTGAACCTCTTGATATACTGTCGCAGAGTGTCATTAGGGTCCTATTAGATTCGGTGGAGATCGTCTTCTTTTCCGGGGTGATCGTACATCCCCTGGAAGTTTGCGATCAACAATCACAAAACTACTCCCAACTGTAGATTAATTTGATCGGTTGGTTAAGCAACCAAGACCGGGCAAACCCTTCAAGAACTGTGGGTAAGTAGTTTGCCATCACTTTATCATCGCCTCCTGTGGTTCTGATGGTAGTAGTATAAATCTACAAAAATGCAAATGAATTCTGCTTTCCATTGAATTTCTCAAGATATGTTGGTCAGAACCTATCCAGCTAGCGAACTGCTTGAAGGCCTACTAAAAAAGCCCAACAGCCTATGATCAAATTATGGTGCCTTCTTTGGAAAGGGGCCAGATTGTAGTCCGTTGGAGACCAATTCCTCCGATAGTTGTACTGGGAAACTTGTACTTTGATCTAGTTGTGGACACTCACTAGCAGTTGGCGATGTGCTCCCCGATCGATAGAGTCTGGAGCTCTCCGAAACTGCACGGGGTGATACCGTGGGACTCGAACACTTGGGGATGGACCTATCGTGGCGTTGCGAGTTCCCATCATGGTCGGGTTAACCCTTACCACTTGGGGGAGATGAGTCTTCCATTAGGCGTACTGTTGTGGGGGACTTTGATCCCTCATTAACCTTTCTGGCAGCATTGTCTCTGGGATCACCGGATGAATCTCCAGAGAGACATTCACCGTCGGAAGCAAGCATGATCTGTTCATAGTCCTAGCAGGCCTCCATGTCGATACTCGCGTAGTCAGCCAAGTCGAACCAGTTCTCCTCGTTTAATTCATCTGCCATGAGGACATCAGCAAGAAAGAAGGGAGGATCTGACGATAAGGAAATTACCAGAGTCTTCAACGAAGGTCTCGGAAGAAATCCCTACAGACAGCACGAACTGTCGATATTTTAATATCGATCTTACGTATGATTTATTAGGATTCGGGGATTATCTCAATAGACCTAGAGTATGCACATGCAGAGTAAAGACACATGAATTTTTATCCAGGTTCAGGTCTTCTCCTGAGAGAATAATAACCCTACGCCCTATGTAATTGCTAATCACCAGAAAACGGATTACAACAGAGAATTATGCGAATGGCTAGTGCTCTCTCTTACGAATTGCCTTCCCTCTCTCTTTGGTATTAAACTTTATATAGCCAATGAAGCGACAGTCATTGTCCTGTGCCAGAAGACGCCTCAATACTTTGGATGATAACTGCCAGATGGATGTTACTGTCAGAGAGACGTAAAAGGTCGTTCACCATGTAGCGATTGTTGTCAGAGAGAGATCGTGTGTGGTTAGTAGATAAATGAACATTCTAATCACCTTGATAGATGAATCGACAATGTAGTTCATCGTCATAGATAAGTTAGCCGGAGATAGGTTGGTTGTAGAAAGATCCACGACCATAAGGTGGTCGCAACACAACTTACAACTACGTGGTCATAGAAGGACTTACGACCAAAGGGGTAATCGCAGTAAGACTTACAACTACGTGGCCATAGAAGGACTTATGACTAAGAGATAGTCGCAGTAAGTCTTACGACTATGTGGCCGTAGAAGAGCTTACGACTATATGGTCGTAAAAGAGCTCACGACCATCATGTCATATTTACCTTTTATCAATAAAGGGTAAATTAAACGAATATAATGATGTAATGATTTGAGGATTATTCTATCCTTGTTAGGAGTATTTTGTCGTTTCATTGCGAGACACTCGCTGCGACAAGGAGTGAAGGCCGTGCCTTGCCCGTGCTTTGTTGGCTGTTTATCAATAAAGGGTAAATTAAACGAATATAATGATGTAATGATTTGAGGATTATTCTATCCTTGTTAGGAGTATTTTGTCGTTTCATCGCGAGACACTCGCTGCGACAAGGAGTGAAGGCTGTGGTTTGCCCGTGCTTTGTTGGCTGCACTAGGTGAGGCCGCAGTAAGAGGGATGGCACCGGTGATGAAAAGATCTCGGCCAGCACATCGTAGCCTTGTGTGCACCCATCATCCTAGGTGTCGGGGTCAGCGATCTCTGCCAAGGGAGGCTCGCTAGCCAGAGGGAGCTCATCATTCAGAGGAAGCTCATCATTCAGAGGGGGTGCTGCCACAAAGGTTGTCTCGGGAGATGGTGTTGCAGCGATCGAAGGTGCTCTAGGCGTTGGAGGCATGGGCAAAGAGGCGGCCGTAGTTGCCATGTTTGCCAGCAGGGAGGTGGTTGAAGCAGAGGCATCGGTTTGGTACACAATGGCTGCACAGGACCCTGTTATTCCAGTGAAGGCCCCTGGTGTTGAGGACAGTTGTGCAACACACTCTAGAAGCTCGGCACCCGTGAGTGCCTGGTGCTGAGCAGCGGCTACCGACTTGGTGAGTGATGTCCCAGGTGGTGCTAGCCTATGGGCACCATCGGCCAATAGCAGTTTGGCGGACGAAGAAGTAGCCACCTCAGTAGGTGGAGTCACCATGGTTGAACCATCTTGTAACACCCGAAGTCTTGCAATAGTTGGGGCCACAGCCTGAGGGAGAGGCTCTAAGTGGAGTGTGAGAGGCATGGCAGCCACAACAGCCTTGGTGGAGGCAGGCCGACTTGGGCCCGACACACTTGGTGAGACCTCACCTAGGCGGCCAGCTAGGTCAAGGCTTAAAGCTACCAGTCCATTCAGTAGAGCTGGCGAAGAGCTCACGGGTCAAAGCAAGTGGTAGGGCAACAACTAAAGAGTCCGTCACAATGGAGAGGTAGAAGCAGCTGGTCGTTGGCCTACTGCGCTGCAACCAAGTACTCCTCGGCCATGCCTGTCAGCTACACCACACCTCCTCCTCGGGCTGGAGAAGCTTATTATCGAGCAGGTTGGCCAACTCGCACTAGAGAAGCGCAGCATGGGAGGCAAAAAGTGCCTGCAAGGTGGAGTCTGTGGGATCATTGCGCTTGGGGTCGTGTGTCTAGCTTGTTGATGAGCCGGGTGCCGAGGGAGCCGAAGATGATGGGGCTGGCCAGGACGTCGTGTTGTCGATGGCGATTTCCTTCGGTGTTGTGGTGCGGCCATGGTGACCATCGCGGAGGCGCTCTTGAGCTTTTGACTTCCCATGGTGGCCGTCTTCATAGGTAAAGGGGCTCCACCGACTCGACTGGTCGTTCTTGTGTGTATTGAATATAGTGTTTAGATATAATAATTAGAGATAATCTAGCTATTTTGACTATGTATGTACTAAGAGGAAATACCTCTTAATCTACGTACTAAGAGGAAATACCTCTTATAAACTTGAAGGAGTGAGTATGACATATATGACAGCTACTGATTTGCGCTACACCGCGGGCGTTATCATGCAATTTTGCCACGAGCACATTAAGAATTCCTGGAGTGATTAACTAGTAGTAATAAGGAAAGAGATAAGAGATCCATGTTGGGTGATTGGTATAGCGTGTTAATGGTGAATTGAATGATTATGGGAAGTGGCAAAAAATCAACGAAAATGCTTTACGGTAGGGCGCGACGTCTCGTCGGTAGTTGAACGGCCATGATGAACCAATACAAAGAGAGATCATATTCAGTCCAGGACAGAACAAGCAACGGCCACTGTTCGAGCCCGACTCCGTTACGTACAGATGAACAGATTGGGACACATCGGAATCGGATATTTATACACACACCTGGTACATCGATCTAATGATCTCCGGGCTTCATTATCAGTGAGTCTCTGACGTCCTGGGATATTTATGATCGAGCTGCTCGTTGTAAGGAAAAGCAGTTGATCGGAATTAGCCAGGTGTTCCCGTAGTGCAGATACACCATTACATATGTCCGGAGAAAACCGTGGAAATGTCACGATTCTTCCTCGATGAACACGGTGAACACCGAGGACGAACGCTATATGGCCAATACGAACACATGATACAAGTGTGTCAGGAGATACAATTGAGAGAACAGGAATTAGCGATTGAGAGAAACAATTAAAATATGAGGAACAAGAAGGGGACTGGCAATCAGAAACACAGAATTTGGGGGAGGACAGAGTCGGGGAAGATGAGAGCCGGCTTTGCCATCGTTGTGTTCTGTTCTTTTCTTCGATGTCCTCTTGCGTCGCTGCTGCTCTGATGTCGTACCCCACGACCTGGGCTGCCAGTTGCATTTCTAGGCCCACGGGCCAAGCGAAGGTCCAACCCGCTGTCCATGTCGGTCCGTGACAGGCTACGCGGTGCCGAGAGCCTAGTGACGGCATCGAACCAAAGCATCAATCCGTCGTCAGTGAAAGGTCCGTAAAACAACCGGGATCTGCGGTGAGCAGGTGTGGAATTATGTCGTGCAGCGGTCAGAAGTCAGGACCATTTGCCCGAGAGTTGTAGTAGCTCTCATGGTGTGAGCATTGAGTACATCTCTCTGATTTGGTTTTCTGTAGAGAAGCGGAGATGTGCAAGCTTCCATTTTGGTGTTTGGCTTGATGTGAGTAATGGAGTCGCAATTTACACGGCGGAGGATGATGTACTTGGACATACTGGTTTTCTTATGTTACTGAAAAGGATATATAATCATTAAACTATTAATTATCTGTTAATAGTATTATTATGTTATTATACTTCTTAAGTATACCCCTTATATTCATAAAGGAGATATCTAACCATGTGGTCGTGAGCCCTTCCACGACTGCTCTCTGATCGTGAGCCTTTTCACGACTACTTTATGGTCGTAAGTTTTTTTGAGAGCATGACACGGCCATAAGTCTTTCTACGAGTATGACATAGTCATAAGTTGTTCTACGACCACCTTGTGGTCATAAATTTTCCTACGACTAAACCTAACTTCAACTGCCTTGTTGATAGCAAGACATGTACCTATGCTAAGAACTTCATGTGGTCTTTCCCGCACCGCGCTTGGTCCGCTGCCCTTACTTTCCACGCCGCGTCGCGCCCCACCCCCCAATCCCGCGTGCCCCTGGGTTTCCGCACCCCGGGCCGCATGTCCGCGCAGCCATGCTCCCCAATTGCGGAAATGACAAGTGGTGGCTTCCTAGAGTCCCACGATCGGGACGAGACAAAAAGTTCGTCCAGTGTCACAAGTGCAAAAACACATCGACAGAAGGTCACATGAGCAAAAATTGAATAATAATCGTATAGATGTAGAGTTATTATTCTCTCAGTCCGAATTTGTATAAAAATCCATCTTTTTCTGTGTGATTGTGGTTAGGTCATCATAACTCACAAAAGATCTCCGAATCTAAATAATCATACGTAAAAACGATACTAAAACATCAACGGTTACTTTTTTACCTGTTTCCAAACAGAGCCTGTGGTCAAGTAGTAGTAGTCTCTTGAGGATCTTATGTGACATCCCGGCCCATGATGGCCCATATGTGTGTGTGCACATGAGCATGTGGGTTAGTCCCACTTTGCTAGTTTAGCTTGAGAAGCACTTACATATAAACCTAGGAGTTCCAATGGTAGCACTCCTAGTTAACCGTTTTGCGCGAAGCGAGGACAAAAGTGCAAGCGGGTTGTTAGTGTGCGTGGCCTATCTAGAATGGGGTTAGGCCTAAACCGGTTTGGACCCTTGGGCGTTACAAATGGTATTAGAGCCGACTCTCGCGGTTACATGGGCACGTGCGGATCAGGGGCGCGGGCATATGGCGCGTGTGGGCCCGGAGTGGACACACGGCATGGCATATGTGCTAGCACTGAACGCACGGATATGTGCCAAGAGGGGAGATCCTTATCATTTGCCCCAGTGTGGGTATGTTGGTTTGACGAGGACGTCGGGTCCTTTGAGGAAGGGTGTATGTGACACCCTGACCCATGATAGCTCATATGTGTGTGTGCACATGAGGGTGTCTAGCTTAGCTTGAGTAGCACTTACATATAAATCTAGGAGTTTCAATGGTAGCACCTCCGATTAACCGTTTTGTGCAAAGTGAGGACAAAAGTACAAGCGGGTTGCTACGTATGTATAGTCTATCTAAGAATAGGATTAGATCTAATCCGATTTGGATCCTAGGTCGTTACATCTTACGCATCATGTGCTCGAATGCATCATGTACGACAGCACGCAGCGAGCCATTGAACCATACGGAAGCACGGAATTTGCAACAGCCAACAGTCTACCGATTCCACAGTTCAACTCAAGAAACCAGATCAGGTTGTCATCAGCACAATACCTTACTTTATTATTATTGGATGATCTACATCTGCATGACCTGAACAGAGAGATAACACTGTCCTATGTTCATATATGACCCCCAATGGGCACATCGATCAATTATCACTATCTGGCAGCAGCATCTTAATATCGCCGGCGCTACCACCTTCAGCAGTCTCAGGCGTGATATCGCCGGAGTTGTAGCTGACACCGTTGCCTGCCTCCACTACCTCTTGTACGCTCGGAGGACGGCGGCCCAGCCCTTCGCAAACCCTCGAAGGGCGGCCCTTGTACGCCTTGCAGACGTAGGCTTCGAAGTTGTCGTAATCCTGAAACGAAAACATGCTCATCGTAAGTAAAGAACTAGCACATTTAGATGGTACGCTCCACTGATGAACTTGAGCAAACAATTTGTGCAATGTGAAATCATCCATAAGTCCATCTGAACTTGATCGAGAGTGTCGCTTACCTCGTAGAGCGGCTGCCCATCAACCACCACCCATGGGACGTACTTGTGGGGAGGCTGAAGAGCGTCAGTCTGCTTTGCATACTTGAGCTCAAGCTGTATGGGAAAAAAAAACAAACGAAATGCGGACGTTGTGGTTAGCATATGAGTAATGGAGTTGTACAAAGGAGTCGCAAAAGTAAGGACACCATAGGAACGAACCTTGTGGCCGCGCTCACTCTTGTAGCACTCGGTGACAGGCTTGGGGTCAAGTGCCAATTTTCGGAAGCACGACTCCCATTGCTGGTGCCTTCCCTTCACCACCAGGTCCTCCACGCAGAAGATGAAAAGGAAATGCACGTCCTGCATTCCAACAGCAACAACAGAGAATACAAAAGAGACCCTGTAAACTCTGAAGATTGGAGCAGAATTGCCTGAATTTGAACTGAAAACGTTCGCCAAAGGGTATGATATGATGATGTTATTGGTTATTTTATTACTAGCTAGTTGATAGCAAAGTTCATTGTGATCATCGTTTCATAGTGCAGTATTCTACCCAGAACCTCTTGCAATTGCAACAACACGTTTGGTGGTCAAAAGCTGCGAGCAGATTGTGAGGTGCGATTAGTTACCAAATCAGGCCAGGCGTCGATTGCGCAAGCCTCCACGGTGTTCAGAAAGCATTCGTCAGGACCATGCTGCAACAATCCAACAGCTCAACAGTATCAGTATTGGCACCGGTACCAAACAGTAATTAACCCAATTCTACCTCGGAAAAGGAACGAGCGGAAATTGACAAGTAGTAATATTAACCCAAGAACTAAGCCCGGCCACACCCAGAATTCCCAACCCGACCAAGAAACCTGTGCTGTTGTACCAGAGGAAAGGAGAGAACTAGAGGAGAACAGAGCAACGGATCGGGCGCGCGGCGCGTCGGGGCCCACCTGGCAGGAGATGGCGCCGTCCTTGCCGACGCGGGCGTTGCCGTAGGGGACGAGGGTGAGATCGGCGACGTCGAGGAGGCCGTCCTTGAAGACCCTGGCGAGTCGGTCCACCACGAAGCGCGCCGAGTAGGGGCACAGCGACTCGTAGTAGAGAGCCACGTCCACCTTCCCGTTCTCCTTCCCCGCCGCGTCGCCGGCTGCCGCGCAGGCACCGATCAGGAGGAGCGCGGCGAGGAGGAGAGGGCGGATTCCGGTGGACATGGGGATCGGTCGCTCCGAATCTCCGATCGGTGAGCAGCTGCTGTTGGCGAAGGTCGTCGCGGCGAGGAGAGGGGAGGTGGAGCGGAGAGGAGCAGCTTTACCAGGATATTTTTATTGGTGATTAGCGTGAGGCTGGTGGCCACGTGTGCATCGCGGTGTTTAGAAATTAGAATACGAAAAAAGCAGGCTTGGATCCACGTGGGATTATGGGGCCCACATGCAGTGACCATATGGCCGCGCGGGGTGGGGTCGTGAATTGTGGCTGGATCCTGAACAGAATTTTTGTTTCGTTAGGCGAAGCCCTACTGTACATTGTACAACAACCTGAGCTTGTACTGTCTAACTCAAACCGTATACGTGCGTCTAAAATAAGTAGATACGTACAATGATACAAGCGCCCAAAATGATATGTGTGGTGTATACGTACAAGCTGCCGTGTTTTCCAGTGTGTATAGATAAGCAAGTGAAGATAAAACGAAATCGTGAATTTGCCTTCGAAATTTTTACGGTGCTTTTGTTCTGTGGCGTTGGCTGATGCACGTCGAGATCAGCGTTACAGGCCAGCGGTCTGGCCCGGTGATGTTTCTGCTGCCTGGTGACGTGTCAAATTCCTTCATCACCCGAATATTGAATTAATATTTTTTCCGTTATTAATTGCTACTAGATATAATTAACGATTAATTTGGCCCTTCCAACGCACGATTCCATCGATGATCAATGCTCATAATCCCCGGTTAACCCGACGCGCCGATAAGTTACCACACAAACATCAAAGCAGAGCATGAACATGTCAGTTAATGCTCAATCGAATACCAGTAATTAAAAAATTCTTACTTAAATCGGATCAACGTACGTAGCTAAACCTAAAAGAGGTACCAGTCCAATATAGGAGTAGCACCTAATCCATGGAGAGTAATCAACAGCCCCACCCCATCTCCGGCGACGAGGAGGAGCCGCCGTGGTAGTAGGCCGGGTCGGCGAGCAGCTCGGCGATGAGCTGGTCCACCCCCATCTCCTTGTCGCAGTCCAGGATCGCGTCGATGAACGCCGACGCCGCGCCGTCGTCCCCGCCTCCGCCGGCAGCCAACGCGGGCGCCTCTGCCTGGTGCTGACCAAGAACCTGCGGCGCCTCGAGCGCCGCGGCGTCGTCGGCTAGGAAGTCGCTCCACTTGAGCTGGTGATGGTCCGGCGACGCCGCAGCGGAGGGCGCATCCGCGTCGACGTGCGTGATGACCTGCTGCTGCGGCAGCGGACCGGCGTAGTACGGAACGTCGTGGAGCGGGAGGGACGCCGGCGGCGGGGCTGGGCTGGCGGGGAGGTAGGAGGCGGCGCTCGCGGCGGTGGGCGGGGGGCGGATGGCGAGCGTGCCGATGCTTTGCATGAGGTCGGCGATAGGGCGGTGGGTGATGGGGTCGATGCCGCGCTGCCGCAGCTTCTTGCTCAGCTTGGTGTTCCAGTAGTTCTTCACGTCGTTGTCCGTCCGCCCGGGCAGCTGGTTGGCGATCAGAGACCACCTGCAATCACATTCGCATGTACGCAAATCAATTACATGCGTATATCGCCAGTTCGAGTTCGTCCATGACAAAAGCAAACATATAAGAGCATAAATTAAGGTGGTAATCACATTAGCAGTACGGATCAATGTTCCTACTGGTTTTTTCTTAGACGAAGATCAATGCTCCTACTTTGTTGTGCAGCCCATAGAAGCAGAGTTCGCAAGTAGAAGTTTCGCATGCACATTCATTTGTGTATGGCATTGTTGGATCAGTTTGTTAACGCTCAGGGCTCTTATGTACTGGTCCTCACCGCATGATGGTATCGTGTCATTTTCTGGACACAAGATTAATTCCATCAGCAGAGCCACTGAAGACAGCAGCCGTTATTTCTGGACAGTACTGTTCCTTTTTTATGTCAAGAGATGTCACCGGACACCTTTACCCCCATGTTAATTTATTCCCGTGTACTATAGTTATTTTAAGTGTTTCGTTTCGGTATTTTCTCATAATTGAGCACGGTTCAGATCTTCACCCCATGTTCAACTCTTCACTAATTTGCAACAGAAAACAATATTCATAAGAATCATGAAACACGAAATATGCCACTTGTTCTTTTATGTGAACTAGCACGTGAATTTCCGTACATGAACAACAGCTAATGTGTTAATTTCGAAACTGCTAACTTGCTAAAGACAGGTGAATTAACCTGAAGTGCTAGCTTCAAGGTTACTCGGGTAGCTAGGCACTGTAAACACACACACGCTGTCCTAGTATATAAACAGCCGGCGCTTACAACAACAGAGCTAGATGTGCAACATTGCTCGCGGTAAGATGAAATTACAGGATATAGAGAGGAAGATGCATGCATACCTGCTTCCCAGCATGGCGTGGAGGGTGACGATGAGCTCCTCCTCCTCCTGCGTGAAGTTCTCGTGCTTCAGGTTCGGCCTCAGGTAGTTGGTGTACCTCAGCCTGCAGCTCTTGCCGCACCTCTTCAGCCCTGCAGCGCATCCATGCAACCAAACAGCATCGGTGCCTTTCTCATCGGCCAAAAACCATGCAGATGATACAAGGCGTAATCAGGCACTGCCCATACAAAGCAGGCAGAGACACCTTCTTGCAAGCTCTTATCAGTACAGTGAGTTCGCGGTACAAGATGTAACAATGCGGAAGACACATGACCTGCTCTCTGAGGAACGGAGGTCCAGTTGCCGGTGCCGTGGGTAGAGGTGTAGGCCAGCAGCTTGGCGTCCTCCTCCGGAGTCCAGGGCCCCTTCTTCACGTTCGCCTTGTCGCAGCACGGCGGCCGGCCCATCGATCTCTCTCACCCTCTATCTCTCTATCGAGAATCAAATGGTGATCGAGCTCAAGGACTAGCACCAACCTCTGATGCCTGCAGATGAGATCACTGCAAGGTGGTACATAAGAGAGGGAGAGAATGATTTGAGAAAAGGGCACGGTAACAACATGTTGAGGTGGTGGAGGCATGCGACGAAAGCATGAGCTCCCCCTCTCATTTAACTAGTGATGGCATGGTTAGTGACAATCACGCAGGAACTGTTCTTTTATGCATTAGATCAGAGAGGAAATACACAAGGTTATCTTAGTTTATGGCTCGAGCAGTATAATACGCCGCATCTGCAACTGCTTCCTTCCGGCAAATCAACAGCTTTAGGGGTGGTAAAATAGTAAAATTAGCTGTGCTGTGCGTGTAAGAAATTAATGTCATGGGGAACGAAATAAGTGTAGGTTTGTGATGTGAGGATTCAGCTGCGGGGTGGTAGGTTAATTAATCTAATGTGGGGGGAGCAGCTTGATGGTGTTTCAAAATTTTTCACAAGTTTGACGTGCTAATTTCACGACATCAACGCCGCAAAATCGGTTTTAACCTGCTGGGAGGGGATCATATACCAAGCACTGCTATGCTCATCGTTTTGGTACGTAGGAACTTTCCAAAGATGTGATCTGGCCAATTGTAACCCCCTCCCCCCGGTTCTTGGCCAAAAAAAAATCTGCAGGATTATTTAGGATCTAAACATTTTGCCCTGTCCAGAAGGAAAGCTTGTAGATGATCAACGTACTCAGAACATGACACCTGAAATGATTTCAAAAAACAAAAAATGATTCTGAAATGAAAGACCTATACATTTAGCCGTTCAAGAAGATTGAAAATCACATGAAAAAGAGAGAGCTCGGAAGCAACCACTGAAATTATCAGAGCCAGGTTTCGATCCTGGGACCTGTGGGTTATGGGCCCACCACGCTTCCGCTGCGCCACTCTGATCGCGTTGTGTTAGGTTCGTCAAGATTTTTATTTGACAAGTTTGTGCCAGACGGAGACAAGCTCTCCTTTCCATGATTCCTCATTTCCTTCCCGAGAAAAATCGTCTGTCCGGCGCGACTGAACTAAAAATCAACCGCAGGGCAGCTAGCACGGATACACATGGCATGACATTCCATTCACACTGTTACCAGTGGGGAAAGAAAAGGAGATTCTCCTATAAAAAAAAAAGGTGTGGATAGGTATCATCCGGATGTTATTTCCCTAATAATCATCTAAATTTCGGACCGTTGGATTAGAGATCCAACGGCCTCTTTTTTTTAGGGGGGAGATTTTTTTGGAGGGGGCGAGGAGGATTCGTGACCGTTAGATCTCTAATTCAACGGTCATAAATCTGATTAATAGTTAAAAAAAATATTCGGACGATATTTATCAATAAAAAAACAGCCTACGAGCATCAAATAGATTCTCTACTAGCGTTTTCACTTCGAAGTTCGAACGAACAACACGGAGCAGCGATCTTGGCCATGGCACGTGAAGACGCTCCGACGCTGTTTAGATCCACAGAACAGCGAGACTGTTTTATTTTCGCCACTCCTCTCGCCAGGCATGAGGCATCTGCACCGACAACCCCTGCGATCCACCGTCCCCCGACATGCCACCGCCTCCGGGCCCCGAAACTGCAAAAGCCGCAAAGCGCAAAGCACGAAACGAGCATAAAAACGTCCTAGCGACGAGCCAATCCCTGCGCGCCAGGCTACGCAGCCCCAGGCACGCTCGGCCGCGCGAGGAGTCGCCAAGGTGGCCCACCTTCGCAGGACGCGTGTGCCGCCCCCGCGTCGGGCGCCTATTGATCTGTTTGCACGGCTCCTCCTCCCTGTTGATCTGTTCGCACGGTAAGCCTGGATGGAGTAAGCTCCAGATGGAGGATTCGGTGGGTGAGGAGGAGAGGAGGAGAGTGCAGGAGGAGACCATGGCGGAGGGGAAAGAAAGTGGCGAAGAAGAAGAAGAAAGAGCAGAGGTCGGTGGTGGTGGTGGTGAGCCAGGCGAGGAGGGGGGTGGGTTTCTGAGCACCGTGGCTTCCAAGATTGGTGCCGCGATATCTGGTGCTAACGGGAGCAACGGTGCTGAGGAGGACGGCAAAGGCAATGGCAATGGGAATGTGGTTGCTTCTGATGGCGAGGAGGAAGGCAAGAAAGACGGTGATGGTAGCGGTGGTGGAATCTTCGATAAGCTCCTGTCCAGCTCGCCTGCTTCATCCCCAGCCTCAGGTAAGGACTCCAATCTCGGTAACTTAAGACCAGGAAATTTGGCGTGTTCGTAAATCTCTCTGGTTTTTCTGGGACAATAGAAGCAGATAAAGAGGGGAGGGGAGGGAGAGAGCAGGATGGAGGAGGCGAGCAGGCTGGGATTCTGAGCGCTGTGGCTTCCAAGATTGGCATGGCCATGTCTGGCGCTAATAGTAACGGGAGCAGCGGCAGCGAGGAAGATGCCAAGGCGAGCAATGGCGACGCTGCTGATCAGAGCAAGGGTGAGAAGGGAGGTGAAGCGAACGGTGGTGGAATCGTCAAGCAGATCATATCCAACCTGCCCTCAGGTGATGATGCATAAATTGAGCCATTTATTTTCCTTTGGTCCGTTGAACTGACACGATTGTTCCTTTCTGTTTTTGCCTTCACCGCAGATGATCAGGCGCCGGAGGCTGATGAGGCTTCCCTGCTCATCGCCATTATCGAAGGCTAGCCGTAGGCACTCATCATCTCTCGAACAGGAGTAGGGTGTAATTTTTCGATCTCCCAGCGTGTCCTCTTGGCGTGGATACATCATACATGTATACACTAGAGAGACGTTTTCTTGTAGACATTAGATACATATGTAAGATGCTGCTCCTTGAATACTGTAACTGTAACCACATTGTCTACTGGAAGAAACCATATCAAGCTAGAAGTCCGCACAATTCTGAGTCAGTGATGTGGCATATTTATACGTACAAGTAAAAAGTTAGACAAAAGGTTCTCTGAAGTATTCAGTATTAACATTTAGCAACATAGTACTTCATTATTTATCAACAAAAAGTTCTAGTCACGTGAAATAATGAAGATCAGTTGCAGGATAAGCCACAAGGACATACGGAAGCATTCTGCTACTGCAAATATAGCATCAAATGGTCAAAGTAAAACTAAACAAGATGGTGTGTGCAGGATCACTGATTTGAATCTTTAACTATATATCTTCTTTGACCGCAGAATGCTGTCTCAAATATCATTTCATCTTTGGCATTTCGCAGAGCAAAAACGGAAGGAAAAATAAGGAGTTATGCGTGGTCAGCCATTACATCAGTAAAAATGCAGAACTGAGGAATACGATAAGAGAACAGCTCATCGACTACATATTGTGAGAATAATACGGCAGCCCATTGGCTACAGATGGCGAGAATGATATAACAGATTGCGAACTCAAGTCATTGTATCAAAGGTCTATTTCTGAATACCTCGAGTAGCTATTCTAGTTGTACCAACCATGTTGTGTAACAATTTGAAGATAGCAAAATCTTAGGTTACAAGATCTTTGAAGGCATGTCAATGAATGTTATAAATTAATCAAAGGTTCTTCTGGCAATGCCGAATCCTGCTCATGCTTGCTACAAAAAGATTCACTTGAATACTGTGATGCAATGTTTCCATCGTTGGTTCAAGTATGGCGATCAAAGAACTTCTCGATCAGCACCGAGAAGGTAGCAAAACCCACACATCCAGCACATGTAGCTTTAGGGCCACCTGCAAGAAAATACCAATTCCCTTGGGATGAATTTTCAAATACAGACGCATCAGGAACAATAATATAGGAACTTGGTATTGCTGGTGTGCCAAATACTTGATTCAAAAGAAACAAACACTTTAGCCAAGCAGGAACAAAAAAAACAAAGTATCTCCCAAATGCTGATTATGATCAGAAATGCAAGGTGTATAAAAAAAAACTTGACCTGCGGCGGGGGGTAAGACGGCCCCCGGGCTTTCACGCATAGAGAAGATCTCTCACGCAGATCAAGAAAACCCCCGAACCCCTGCTCCACCCTTACACAGCGGCACCGTTGCCCGCGTGAGACGACCTCGACCAGGGCCGGGCCTTAGACCTGTGCTTTGGTGTGGTAGCAGACGAGGGGATTTTTTTACCCTCAGACCTGAAATTCGCCCGATGCAGGAATCGAACTCAGGACCTGAGGGGCGCTACTCAAGCCCCTAACCACTGGGCTAGGGACCCTTTCGCTACCACAGCATTGGTTCAAGGTGTATAGGAAACACAGCATTGGTTCATCTATCTGAATTCTGAGAACATGGTCAGAGTGTGGGGAGAAAAAGTGCTAGAAGTGTCAGATATGCCCATCCACCGCAGCTCATCCTAAAAACAACTCCAATGGTTGCACCCTGGGGTTTTACTTCAGGGAAATTGTTTTGGGAGCTTATGTTGATCCTTGGAAACAGTTAGGTTAGATCTAATTCACAGGCTGAGTTGTTGCAAAACTATTCACCTTTTACAGCTAAAGTCCCTCCTGTGACACAGCCAGCTACTGCTGTATTGGTAGTGTCATGCTTTGCCCGAGCCTGCCAGAACAGAACAACTCATAGTCAAAATAAGTACAAAATTTATGGAAATATTTATTGACTAAAAAAAATCACACACTATATCTACCTTCTCTATGACACATTCAGCTGCAGAGAAAATCAGGCCCATGACTGCAAAGGTTTTGGCGTTGCTTATACTTCTCCTACCCATCTGTTTTGCTGTGTATACTATTTGTTGCCTTGCTGTCATCTCCTCTGTTGTTATTGGATTGTCCAAAGCTCCAAAGAATAGTCCCATGAGTACACCAAGACCACCCCCTATTAAGTCAAAAGAATGCAGAGTTAATATCAGCTATCCATAGGAAGAAAAATAAAACGTGAACCATTATATGCCTATGGTACGCTTGTGGCTAGGTTATCATTGGTGATGGGATAAGCCAGCAGTTGATACTCCTGGCTGTATAGCATAAGGTAAAACAAAACATGATTTTTCAAGTTAGGCTGGAGTAGCCGACCACTGAATGTCGAATGACTGTTATTTTTTTAGGGTACCAACTACCAATTGCCAAACTGTCAGAAAATACTGATAGTTTGACTATACAGACAATAGAGTACACAGTATGGACATCATTGATTCTGTCCTATAACTCATTTTGAGAAAGCACACCTTGTGCATCAAAAATCAAATCATTAGTTCATTACACATGGCAAATTCATAGGGCAGATGCTTTTACATAACAAGCCTTTGCCATGTTCTAGATTGAAAGGTAATATAAATAAGCTGTTGAAAATCTATACACAGCACAAGTGGAATACTATCAATGCACACAAAAACGTAGTTGACTATGACAGGTGCTCACTTAGAATAACAAACAACACTGCGAAAGAAAATAAATGGTAGGCACCACCAGAGCATTCGATCCCACTGTAATTTCTTGTTTAGAAAGAACAGTAAAACATGGAATGAATGAATTAAATCACACTAAAATAAACTTTGGCCTTGCGATGTGCTGCACACCACACTGTACATCTAGTGCACTATGCTTCTAGAAACACTGAAGTAAAGAAAAAAATGAAGGATCAAGGATGCGCACAGTTAAACGGCAGCCTTTCTAATACTCTACCAAAATTCTTTGCAACCTACTTGAAACTTTTCTGAACCACTTTCTAAATCCTTGACCATCTGACTTGTAGAGCATTCTCAATGCAAAGTTCGGAAGGTAATATACGCAGGGAAGCACATTAATGTTGGATGCCCTTAATACTGAAATTTCATTGAGTTCATTCCAACACCATCAATTTTACATAACAAGTCACCAGAAGAATTTGCACCCCAACTCTCCATGGAATGGCACAAATGCTTCTCAATTATCACATGAAAGTTCATCCAGAGGGGACCATAAAGATTTTCCAACAACCATGGGTACCTAAGATTTCTAAATAGACAAAGCACCATGCATCAAAAAGAGAGGGAACTGAATCGACGTATTAACATATATGAAGTTCATCCCTTGCAATTCCTCAAAAGAATAATTAAGTTCATCTCTGCAAAACTGGCATCATTTTGTTTTTAACTCTTTGGACAAACAAGCTAACAACTAACCATATAAATAATGAACAACCACCTCCATGTCCCACAAGGAATCAGGACCAGACCTCACCAAGTTCCAATGATATAACCTTTGAACTTAGATCATGGCAACATATTAACTTCTTTATAACAAAGACCCACGCCTTTCAGCCTAATTCCATCACACACTCCCAAGTTAAATTTGTGCCCAAATCAAAGTTTCCTCGCAAAAACTGCGGCCACTGGAAACAAGCTACTAAGTTAAATGAAGATAAGACATGGAGGAGCTCATCAGTAGTTACCCATGACGCCACTGACGACGCTACGGACGGCGCAGTTGTTCCAGATGTCCTGCCCCTTGATCTCCTCCACCGTCGGCATCCGGATCGGCTCCACCGCCGCCGCCTGGGCCTGGCTCGCCGAACCGCCCCCCTCACCTGCAGCCGCCGCGGATGGCTCCGGCGAAGCCATCTCACAGTTCGATCCTGCTCCTTCCCTCCCGGCGGCGCGGCGGTGGACCTAGCAGCCGGCAGGCAGTCCTGTCAGGAGAAGAGATGGCTGCGCAGTCTCCGGGTCCTGACGAGCCCGTGGAAGGTTCTGGAAAGATGGAGAGGTAATGGGGTGGTGCAGAGGAAGCCGACCAGACTCACGCGGCGGCTTGGCTGGTCCTTCTTCGCTTCGCTTCTTTCCTCCCCTCCAAGAAAAGAGGCGGCGGTAGGGGATCCGGTGGTGATTCCTCGCGGGTCGGATTCCCTTTGCCCACTTCTGGAGCTCGCGTGAACCGCACGAGCTGCCAGCTTGAGATTACGGCCCGCTCAAGACAATTACTGCTTCTGGTTTTTGCCTTGTATCTTTTAAAACGTGTCGTTTTTTTAATTTTAATTTTTTTGGTTTTCTATTTTTTTTATTCCTTTGCATTATTACATTAAGCACTACCACTATGCTCTTTCTGTCTTTTCAAACAATTTTTAATTTTATGATAATCGTTATTTATTAGACTAATAAATCTTAGTAAAAGTCATAAACTGTTCAAAAAGTGCTCTTATGTATTGTCTAGGAAAACGAGGGAGCAAGCGGGAGAGGGATCGTCGAGTGCATCAGAGTTGAAAATTTCCTCGTTCGCGCAGCAATTTAATTGTCACCTGTGAAATTTCTGCGATATCCTTATAAAATTCCACAACAGTACCTTAAACTCTTACCTAGTTGCCCCTCCACTTTTGTGCTTTGACCGCACAAACTCTTACAAAGTCGGCATTTTCTTCGGCTTTCTTTTTATAATTCACTAGTTTTGTACCTTGCGTTGTAACAAAAACTTAAACTATAATTATAAATATGCCATATCTAGGATATCTACTGAAAGAATCAACATCATCCCATCTTCCATGGATCTTGAACCCTCACATATACAGAAAGTTCTTCAAACCAAAAGGAATTGAACCCCTGCATTTCAAGCAGAATCAATCTCCTAAAAACACAAACATATAACTTAGATTACATATCCCAGGTGGGTTAATCTAAAATCTTAAGATGATTACCATGAAAGCATGTCTCTCGCGGTCTCTAACGTAAACACGTTGAACAAGATAGGCAAAACCATGGTTAGACAAAGTGACCGCAGATCGCCAAAAACGTTTCAATGATGTGTTATCCGCTGCACATTTAAACTACATTACCCTAGCAATACATGATTAGAGATTCAGAAGTGAACTATGGCATAAGTTGAGCAATGCTCACTGTGCAGAATACAATTTTCAGAAGGCAGCAATGAAGAGCATATTCAAGAATTAACACACATAGGTAGCAACGTAGCATCATAGCAGGCTTGGTTGCAGAATATGGGACCAGTTGCAAACTAATACAGTAGCAACACAACGTGCAAAACCAAACGTTGGAGCTAAGATATAATGGTGATAGCATAATATGTCATAATTATCTGTAATATGTTTTCTATTGTACCAATGATCTTCCTACTTAACTATTAACTTTACAACTTGACTTACATCTTTAGATGGAAATGCTTCAATTCCATTTTCACATGGGCATTAACCGCCTCAAGCTTCATGGACAGAAACTGTAGAGAACAGAAATTATATAGCTCCTAACTGAAATATAGAGGGTAACGCAATTCCTAAGTGGCAATGGTGAAAATGGCATACCTCAACTTGATGTTGCAAAGCCTGGATATAATTAATTATCTCATCGAGGACTGATGCTTTCCCAATAACCTGACCAACCAAGCAAAAGTTTTCCAAAGAAAATCATTTACAGAAACAGAACTTGGGAAGGCTTAGAGCTTGGTGATGGTACCAAAATAAATATCTATGACCAATTTATGGGACAAAATGAAAAGAAAAAAAGCAGTGTTGAATGCTTGTTGAGATTGAAATGCACCTTGTTTCATCCAGGGACAAGATCTTGGAGGATTTTCATTCGCTCACTTATTTTCTCACGTCGTGCCTGTCAAAATAAGTAGAACTTTCAGTGATCAAATTATGTTGCGTACTTGCAATTGACTTATAGTAGCAGTTCTTTCGGCACTTTAATTTGTAACCAGATCTGTTACTCTTGTAATCGGCAGTGTGAATTCACAGAGTTGCACAAGAATAGTCAAAACCAAAAACAATGGTCAACTGACCCCTTCTGCAAGGCTATGGCTGTCAGTTGCTTGACCCCTTTGATGGTCGACCGCTCTCGACCTACGATCACGCGTGATGATCGATGGTTTCCGACTTACGACGATGAGGTGTACTCGAGGGTCCCTAATCTACGACTACGAGGTGTGGTCGATGTCTTCTAACTTATGACTACGATGTGTGATTGACGGCTTTCGACTTACTTAACGGATTTAAAAACCTTTAGAACATGTTTGTATGTTTATTCTAAAATTTTTTACCACCCGTGAGTTTTAAAACATGTAATATGATAAAATTTAAAAATTTATAGCAACGCACGGGCATTCAGCTAGTATATACACATATACGTATTTGCCATTTTTTTCATTCTACTGGCGCATGCTATTTCAGTGCAATTTTCAAATGCCCTTTTGCAATTTCAGTAGTAATTTTTGTGATCACCTTTCTCTGTTACATCTATGAATAGTTAATCCAGGATGTTGCGTTACTGTAGCCTTTCAAATTCTGCAAGTTACAGTTTCCGCTCCACTATCTTACTAGGAATATTCAGCAGCAGATTACTTGAACCTTGGCTATTATGACCCATTAGTACGCGCTTGCACGTAAGCCTTTTCGCTTACCTGAACGTTACTAGCTACTTGCATCGTATATAAATACAGCAGCTACCTCACTGCCCATGCATGATTGCATCAGCATCCATCCACACACAATCGCACATCGCTCCGTCGAACCAGCACTAGCTAGACTCAAGAGCATCGCATCGCCATCCATGGTTTCTTCTCCCAGCCCTTTCCCTGTCATGCTCCTGTTGGTGCTGCTCGCCGTCGCCAGCACCGCAGCGGCGGTGGCGGGTCCACGGCCGACGTCCGGAGCACCTGCTTCGGGCCTGGCTGAGCGGCTGGACGGCGAGGGGTCGCAGCAGTGCTGGGAGGCGCTGATGGAGATCAAGTCCTGCACGGGGGAGATCATCCTCTTCTTCCTCAACGGCGAGGCGTACCTGGGCCCCGGGTGCTGCCGCGCCATCCGCGTGATCGAGCAGCGCTGCTGGGCCGCCGACGCCATGCTGTCCGTCATTGGGTTCACCCCCGAGGAGGGTGACATGCTCAAGGGCTACTGCGACGGGGGCGACGAGCAATCGCCGCCGGCGCCGCCGCCTAGCCGCTCTCTGTACGGCGGTGCCCGCGAGAGCGCCGCTGCTGTGGTGGGAAGGAAGAGTTTTATGCACAATTAGATGGCCAATTACGAGCTTGGTGCCATGTGGTGTGTCCACGTCGAGTTTTTTGTTATTATGGTACCCTTTAAGTTGGGTTTCGACGAAACGGTATCTACATGGTGGGCTTCTTTAAAATAGTACTTTTGTACTTAAGACTTCTCTCAAATAGTATTCTAAGAGATTTTAACTCAAATAATTTGATTTTCGAATTTGTACTCCCCCAATTGACTGAACTGCCCCTGCTCAGATTTGGCAAATAAAGGATAAGAAGCCATAGTTACATATATTGTTGTTTAAGCAAACTGAAAAGTTTGATGATCATGGAATCATTACCTGGCCTCTTTGTCAAATCCAAACCGTGCTGCAAAGTAGAATGCATGCCGACGTACGTGGTCCGGTTGTCCCTGCCGACGTGCGACCGTCCCTGGCTTGCGTGCGATCGTCCGTGGCCTGGGGTGCGCGCACTCCCGTGCGATCCTTGCCGCGCTCTCGCCTGGCGTTGACGGCGCCGCACCGAGTATTCCAATCGGCCAGTCGGCGTGCCGCCGTCGCCAAAGAAACCCAAACGACGTGAAAAGAAGAAAATAAAAGTGATTAGGGTTAAACAAAATGAGCAGGGGTAGTTCAGTCAATTGGGGGAGTATAAATTCGAAAATCAAATTATTTGAGTTAAAATCCCTGAGAATACTATTTGAGAAAAGTCTTAAGTACAAGAGTACTATTTTAGAGAAGCCCACGACGTAGATACCGTTTCGTCGAAGCCCAACTTAGAGGGTACCATAATAGCAAAAAACTCGTCCACGTCCATGTTGAAACGGTGTGGTTCTCAATCTCATGGGATATGTTCAGCTAGTAGTTTCACTATGTTCTTCTCTGGGTTTTCTGTAGCCTGGGCTAGCTGTCCCAGTACAAGAGGTCTCATGAGAGAGTTTGGGTTTGGCAAAATTAATAAAGCATATTTTCGGTAACTTAGCAAGATCAACTCAGATACACAATCGTCGCCATGTCACACATCCGACGAACTTTGGTTATATCAAGTTTCATTTGAGACTGTCGTAGGCTCTGTTCCATAGTGATATGGTCAAATCAAAATTGAAATAGCGTGGTTAATTTTTCTAAGGTGTTCAATTAAAAAATAAGAAAAAATTAAAAAATATATATATATATATATTGTTATATCTTTATAGATAATATAAAAAAGAGAAAAAGAAAAAAAATCATGTTAATATATTTCAAACAAAAATGACTTCTATCTTATAGTGCCGTTGTTTAGAATAGAAGCTAAAAATTATTTGGAATGCAAGCTGTGGAGTGCCGCTGCACTACAAATCTGCAGAACAACTCTCTGCGCGCGGTAGCATCCTCAGTATATGACCAGATGATACGTGCCTAGAATCTGTTGCTGTCACCCCGTCAAAAAATCACAGTTCGGAGACAACGAGACGGTTCAAACTTGACGCTCTGCTCGTTACCATGTAATCCTAGGGGCGCCATCAACATGGCTGCTCAACAGTGCTCATAGCTTATTTGTTACTATTTATAAGTTTCGTCTTTTTCTGAATTTTTGGCTTTTTTGTTGAGCTTTTTTGCCGGTTCATTTTTTTTCTCGTATTTGTTTGTATTATACGTAATGGGCTAATATATTTTTTTATTTTTAATTTTTTTTAAATTTAATTATGCTAAATAAGCATCGTCACCATTCTGATGCTTTTTCACCCACTCTGATGTTTTCAGCTATAAGCCACGAGCTTTTCAGCCGAACGGATCGCCCCTAGTACGACGGAACTGTGGCGGGGGACCGTCGCACCTGCGGACGCTGACACAAGTCAAAAACTAAAAAAAAGGGCCCGCACACGGGCAGCGAGCGGCACGCGGCAGCGAGCATCACTGCAACAGTACATGGACGGTGCAGGCCGCGCGGCAAGCCACGGACACGGAGGGAAACGGAGGCCGCGAATGCCGCTGCCGAGGGACGTAGGGCATGTTTGGTTCGCGTCTTGGGCCGAACGCGCCTGGCCAGGAGCCTGTCGGGGCTGTGATTGGTTGCCACCCGCGGCAAGCTCCCTGGTCCAGGAGCGCACAAAATCGAGCACCGAGTGCAAGACATGGAGCGCCAGTCGTTGTCCGCCGTTGCGACAGGCCGACAGCCTCCTCACCTCGGCCATCACGGCAAGCCCTGCGCCGACCTTCGGATCCCGACACCACCGCCACACCAACCTCCAGATCTCGCAGCGGCAGCCGCGACCTCCAGATCCCGCCACCGGAGTTGGTGCTGAAGGAGGTTTGTGGTGGTTTTGCAGAGGTAGGGAAGGAGGATATGGGGATGAGTAGTTTTATGGCTGCTATAATTTATTAGTTTAAACAATGTGAGTTCTAAGGGGATTTCAAAATTGCTAAAAAGTCAAATAGGTAGGGTCTAAGCGGTGGGTATGAAAGTGTATTTCTTAATATTTACGCTTTCTCTTTTTCGGAACATTTTTATTTACATTTTTTGGAGGTTTAATTCTCTGTGTCATTTTCAGCTTTTAAAAAACTATTTTTTAATTTTTTATAGTAATTATCTTTTAAACAAAGTGGCTTTTCAAGATAGAGATAGCAACTTTATTTATATAGACTAAAACTACATATGAGTTTCTCTTACTTCGCACTTTTTCTTATAAACAACCAAAAAATATAAATTGTAATTAAAAATCATAAACTAAAATAGAAAAGAACAGGTGCAGAACCAAATATCACATCTCGAACTTGTTTGGCCAGGCGAAAAATCATGTGATTTCCAAGCTACCTTCGAGCATCCTTTTTCGCAGACATGAGCCGGGGGGCGCCAACCAAATGAGGCCGCAATCGTAGGGAAGGGGCGGGAGGGCCACGTGACCTCGTGCTGCAGTACGTGGTGCAACAAACAGTCGAGCGCTCGAACCGTCGTGGAAGGGAAGGGGGAATCCGAATTCTGGCCTCAGCCTCGACGCCTCCTCACTCCTCGCCCACGCCCAGCACACTCATGCCCTGTTTGTTTTGGATTCTAGGCAAGCTGCCAAAAGCTCTCCCAAATAGTCCAGCTTTTGGACCAGCTATTGAGAATCTGAAAATCTGGGAAGGCACAATTGTACTGGGACCGAGAAACTGCAAAAACCCAGCTTCTCACAGATTCTGCGGACTAGTGCCATTAAAGTTCAAGTTATTTACCCGCAAAATGCTACTGGATAAAAATACCCCCGCCCCCCGGCGCCCCCTCCTCCCCCACGCCACTCTCCTCCCCCCTCCCTGCCGCCGCCCTGTCGCCCCTCCCCAGATCCGCCGCCGCCCCGTCGCCCCCTCCCCCTCCTCAGATCCCCCGCCGCCGTTCCTCCTCCCGCCCGGCCTCCTCCTCTATGCCCAGCCTCCTCCTCTACGCCCAGCCTCCTCCTCCCACCCGGCTTCCTACTCTACGCCCGGCTAGTATAACATTAATGTTGAATGAATCAGTTCAGTTGCTTGTTCTCCAGGATGCATGACTTGTTACTGGCTCCTTGAGCCTGTTTTTTTCCCTCTTTGTTGATTTTGTTTCTGTTCTATTCATCTTTGTACAGGTGAGCCCTTTTGTTGAGAAATCCCTCCCCAATTTTTATTGTACAATTAGGCCTTTACTATTTGACAAAAAAAAAATCAATACCTTGGCTACTATTTTGCACATATGTTGCTTCTAAGTAAGCTATGATACGTGCAACATATAAGGGTGAATTCAAATAAGCTAGTGAGCACCTTCTTAGGACTGAAGCTTGTAGGTTGCTCACAAGCCGGGCTGCAACGATGTGATCGATCCCTGCATCAAAGAAGAGGAAAATATTGTTAAGATGTAAATTAAGATGAAGCTACAGATGCACCACAAACTAGAAGGATGATTTCTTCTGTTCAGAGGAAAAATGTACAGCAAAAAATTTTCATGATGCAAATAACTTGGAGATTTCAGGATAATAATTTCTTCTGTTCAAAGACAAAAAGTGCAGAAAAAATTTATATAGAAACCTGGATGTTTGAACTAATTTCTTCTGTTCAGAGACTAAAAGTGCAGAAAAAATTTATATGAAAAATTTTCAGAGACAAAATCCATATAAAAATTATGATTTGGCGTCAAATTTATTGTCATGAAATTTTAATATTAGTTTCTCAATGTTTGAACTAAGTACTATCAATACATAATCAGGACATCAACTCACCTAAGGACATTTCAGTCAATACATCTATCAGGGCGTCCGCAATGGTAATAGCTAGTACTAGCTATATAGTCAGCTGACGTGGAGGTGAGAGACAAAAGTAAAGACTATTTTATACTGTTGGATCCACATGCTCCTCTCTCATGTTCTTGGACTACGTGAAATAGACCAGCTATTTGCTCGTCGCTAGTGACTACTCTCTCTCCTACTTTTTCCTTGCCACATCAGATCTAGCTAACTAAATAGCCAGCTGTTGGAGACGCCCTCAGGATACCAACTGCACAGCTAGAATCTAGGATGTCAAACAGGCTAGCTACTCAGACCAGTTGCTACTCAGACTAGCCAGATACTCAGAATCTCCAGCTAGCTACTCAGAATCTACAGCTGAAACAAACATGCCCTCAAGACAGCTCAACTACTCGACGGTCCTCCTCGGCGATGCCGCCGCCGCCGTAAACGCAAATGCCGCCTACGAAACCCCACCCGGTGCTGCTCCTCGCGGCCGCCTGCAGGTCCGGCCTGCTCTGCCTCGCCGCGGGCGCGGGGGAAGGCGGAGCCGGCTCCTGCGACTTCTCTGTCGCCCGCGGCGGCGCGCTCTGCAGCTTCAGCCTCGCGTCGCGGACGCCGGTGCACCGCCACAGCGTCCTCAGCGAGGACGGGTACGTGACTAGACACTGGCCACCTTAAATTGGTCGCTCCTTTTGCTTCCATCGAGATGGGGGGATAAGCAGTGTGCGTGAGATGCACGGTGGAACAAAACGAAAAGCGCGCCACGGATTCGGGTCCTCCTCGTGCTTCGCGGAGATGCGCTTCTCGTGTTTGACGAAATGCTCGCGTTGGGTTTGGTCATTGCTGAAGAGGGTGATTCCGTCACTGTGCTTTGTTATGTGGAGCTCAGGAAACCACTTTTGGTTTCCTGCGCGTCAAACACCGTGGAGTGACCGACTAGTATATGAAACGAAACTTACCTCGGTACCAGAGCAGATGTCTCAAGTCTTGTGTCTATGTTGACATGCTTGGCTTATTGAAAACTGATACCGAGAGTTCTTTGAGCGCTCAGGAGAGGGCTTTAGAAGTACATCATATGCAGTAGCAGAGCTCGAAATCCATCTGCTTTTATTAATTACACTGTCATGTGTTTTGATAGCTATCTGTGTTTGAGTGTAGCATGACAATGGTCATCTTGTGTGTCAGGTTTTACAAGGTGGCCGTGTATGATTTGGTACTCTGGTTCCAGGTTCGTTTTGACAGCTTATTCTTTCTGCTATGCATTCTCGATCTGTTGCATTGCGTGCCTCTGCCCTTTGATCTGATCCCGATATGTGCCCTCTGCCCTCATCGTATTTTGCCTTGAGGACGCCATGGTGTCCTGGCGCCTCTTAGGCGTCGTGATTGCCAAGTACGTTGTGATAACCATGATACCAAGCCCAAAGTTGAGAGACTAAAATAGTTAGCTACCTCAAAAAAAAAGTTTAAATTGTACGCAACACCCAAGTTGAGGGATCAAAAGTTTTAGCTCATTTTCAATTGACTTCACTTCAGCTCCATACCTCTAAAGATAATTAGTGGCTGTTAAAATATTAAATCGCGTGAAAAACTTAGCTGTAGTCATTTTAGTTACTTAATGCTCCAATACATTTTTTTCATTATTTATATTATATTCCCGCCGTTTTTGGTTGGATTTCTGAAGAACTACATAAAAGATACCACTGTGGTAAAACAAGCTAGAAAGAGCAAAATGAGCCAAAAGGACACGTAAAGAGAGAACTAATTCTAATCCAACTCAACGAACACTAACTCATAGTTCGACCTTTGAAAATATGAAGAATGCATGTGCAACTGCACCATAGATGTTCAAGCGGCACCTGACACACATGTGTAAAGTGATGTTTATGTGAGCAGTTAATTTACAGGTTGGTTTCATGCATTGTGATTCCTCTTTAGATAAACATTGATGATCATTTCAATGCTTTCAAACCACATTCTCGTCTTACTCTTGTTATATTCTGGGCTATTCCGAACCAGGAGTTTTGGATCAGTTTGCCACAAAGAATTAACTTAAGTTTAAATAAATATCAACTTGCCAAATTTCCCGCGAAATTGTGCTGCCAGCCCTTATATATATATGTATGTATGTATGTACGTACGTACGTACGTACGTATGTATGTATTATAAATAACAAGGGCACCATGGTGCCCAGGCTCCATGATTAAAATTTTTCATCCATGATTGAGTATATATATATATATATCGATTTAATCACACCATTATAATCTAGACCCACCAACAATTGAATTGACGGTTAGATCTTTCTCTTTTTCCTCTGATTAGCGTAGTAATTTCTAGTCTTTTAGAGCGAACAAGGTGGTTTCTTTTTCCATCGTTTTAATAATACAAAAGATTTTCTAAAAAGAAACATGCTGCTGTGTATGAGTGATTTCACTGCTCCTGTTTTTTTATTTACCAACCATGGTTGTTCCATACTTTTGTTTTTCTCCAGTACAACAAGCATTAATGATATGTTGTTAAGACTTAAGATTTTCTCAAGATGAATTCCATGAGCAGTAATTGATACTTGTAAACAAGTTACTAGCGAGTATCTAAGATAGGTCTTTAATAGTGTAAAGGATTTAATTAGCTGGCAGCCTCAATAAGAACCATATTTTTTTAATGTGAAAGGTGTTTCTTTAGTTTACAGATGTCCCTATTGAAAAAATTTGGAGTTACTTTACTTTGATGAGATTTTGGTTGATGTCAAATGTAACTTTATGGCTTGTTCATCCATCTGTCCCGAGCATGTTTGTTCCTTCCACAAGAAGTCTGAGAGGTTATAGAAGACATAGTCAAGGTCCATATTCCCCTTTAGATCATTGAGAAGTAGGTATTCAAGGACTGTATTGGCAGCTATACAGTCAAGAAACATATATGGGCTGGAAGGAAGGATAAATCTTCGATCCATGGCAATGCCAGGTACCATTGATGAGTCATATATGCTTGTCCTTGTATTATTTGTGTGGAATATCTCATTGAACTATTACTGAGATTTAGTGGGCCAACGACTAGAGTTAAGGCCACCTGCAATTAACTCCCTTCTCTCTTTTTTTTTCAGGAGGAGCTTCTCATTGCGTTCAATAGTTGATGTTTCATTGTTTATTCGCATCTCCAAAATCAATAGCATTTTGCACTCCATTTATTACTATTAGTTTGTATTGAAATATAGCTTCAGCTTTCAATGCATAATAACTTCCTTTTTTGTTAGTCCGAAAAAGTTTTTGACTAAACACTGTATGGATATGCCGCTTCCTCATAATAAATGTAATTCATATGTAATGGCAATTCATATGCTCTATTAGGCACAGATTTTAATATTTTAATATATCTGTACCGTCAAGATTGGATTGTTACTTGAAACATATAACTTACACCTTTGCCAACTATTTTGGAACTTTGGCTGTTTGCCTTACTTTTTGGAGAATTATGCTGTTTGTCTAGTTTCATAACCCTTTGCTCAGTTAGCTCATGGTATTCAGTAAGAATGATGAATCCTAGGCTTGTTCTGCCCCTTAAGCAGCATTCTGAGGCTTGGCCAGCTCTCTCTCTCTCTCTCTCTCTCTCTCTCTCTCTCTCTCTCTCTCTCTGCTGGACAATTGCCTGTCTTGGCTCTTAGCCAACAAGAAGTTCAACTTCCAAAACCAAGTTTCGTGCACAGCTGTGCAAATGATTAGGTGGATTCAGTGGCAGATCCAGAAAACGAACATTGGCCGTGCAATATAACTAATATATTTGCCCTCAGTAATGTTTCATGTATCGTTTATATATTAAGATATTATTCCCCCCTATCATTATATGTATATCTTAAAAATACTATCAAAATTAAAAGACCTGCTTTATTAAAAATTTGGGAATCATTGCATTTGGGTTATCTTCTGAAAAAAATGAGAAATGTGTTAAAATAGGCAAAGTGGCCTTTTGAGGCCATAAACACCTTTGGAGTGGCATTTCCAGATCTTTGGAGTGGCATATGATGAATTTGTTAAGGGTATTAGAGATAAGGTATTAGAGATAGAATATGACTCTTATTTGTTTCCTTATATCTCTTGTACTCTCCTATATATATGGCCCTTTGGGTCTCATATCAATACACACAATATTCATAACATGGTATCAGAGCTTAGGTTAAAACCCTAACCTCGATCTACTTCCGCTCCGGCCGCCGCCGGTCACCGCCGCCCGCCGCCGTTGCCGCCCCCGGGAGGATCGAACTCCTCTCCCGGGGGCAGCCATCTTGATGGGCTGCTTGACGACGACATCTCCGGCCATCTCTGGCTCGTCTTCGTGCCATCTTCCAAGCCGCCTCATCCACCCGCCACCGGATCCGGCGAGCAGGCCGCCGCCGTCCTCTTCTTGGATCGCCGCGCGCTGCCTCTCGCCGGGGCGGTCGCGCGCGTGTTGCCTCTCTCGGCTTTTGTGCCCCGCGCGCTCTCCCTGCTGCCGGATCCGGCGCATCTCGGCGGATCGCCGTCTTCGCCGCCGCGGCCGCTCTCATGGACCGCCGCCGCCGCTCGGTGCACTTGGCCTCCTCCGCCGTCTCTCTCGCCGTGCGGTGCCGCCTCTCTGGCTCTTGGGCTCGCGCCCGGCCCGCCGTTGGCCCCCGCTGAGGCCGCTCTGGTCCGCCGCCGTCGCGCCTCGCCGGCCACCGCGGCTCGTGTCTTCCGCCGCCTCTACGGTCGCCGCGCCGGATCTTGGTCGCCTCAGCCAGAAGCCGCCGCTCTTGTGGTCGTCGCCGCCGCCGGATCCCGCCGTCGCCGCCGCCGGATCTCGCCGTCGCCGGGCCGGGGAGCCGGCTCCCTGCTCCTCCTTTTTTCTCTCCGAGTGAGAGATCGGGCGACGGGAGTGAGGCGCGCAGCGAGACTGAGGAGAGAGATCGAGAGCGTTATGGCCGGGTGGGCCAAATGGGCCGGCCGGCCGAACGGCGGTCTCGTTGCGATTTTTGTTCCGCCTGCATCCGTCCGCCGTTAAGTATTAGTCGCATTTTAGTCGGTCTTCGGTTATTTATTTTTCGTGAGTCTTCCATCGCGTCCATCCAGTCCGTAGTTTTCTTTTCGTTCGTCTAAGCCGTGCGAGTCCACAAATTTATTGTCAGTCATAGAAGTGTAGGAATTTTTCTTTTGCATGCCAGCCGCCGCCGCTTTTATCCTTAGCCGCTGCAGATTATAGAAGTCTCTATGATGCCGCCGCGTTTCTTTTGCACCGCGCCTCCGTTGCGCTTCTTGTGCATTGCGCCGTCACGCTTCTTTTGCACCGCGCCTCTGTTGCGCTTCTTGTGCATTGCGCCGTCGCGCTTCTTTTGCACCGCGCCTCTGTTGCGCTTCTTGTGCATTGCGCCACCACGCTTCTTCTGCACTGCGCCTCCGTTGCGCTTCTTGTGCATTGCGCCGCCGCCATCTCAGGCTTCGATCTGTGCTGTCATGCTTCTATCTATTCCTCTTCGGCTTGATTTGACAGTTTATTCGACGACTGCACGCAACGACGACTTTATCACGACTCGGACGTTGGATATTTCTTATTTTAGTATTAACCCTTTTTCAAATGCAATGCTATTGCATACGCCTTGCATTTGTGGGGGGTGTTAAGGGTATTAGAGATAAGGTATTAGAGATAGAATATGACTCTTATTTGTTTCCTTATATCTCTTGTACTCTCCTATATATAAGGCCCTTTGGGTCTCATATCAATACACACAATATTCATAACAGAATTCACCCAACTGAATATATAGCTACGACGATGGGTGGATTTAGAACCAAGGAAAAAAATGCTTTAGCATGTGTCTTGACATGAATTTTGCTCAGCATGCTGCTTGGGAACTCTTTTGCATGAAGACGACCTTACAATCTGCATCACACAGTCGACCTGTTCAGAGGAACTTGTACAGATACGTAACAGTAAGTTGTTGATAATTGTGGGATACTGCTTGTGCTCTACGTGTGGGCAAGAGGAAAGATAAGATTGGGACCTCCAATGGCTGGCTGTAAACTTGTTCTATTATAACGTGTGGAAGCCACAAGACACTTGTAATTGGCCACAACTTTTGGCAGATAAAATTCTGAAGGCTAGAAATCAGTGTATAGAAGAAAGATGGATCACTTTTGTGAGGACATAGTGAAGTAACGTGATGTGACTATTCTGAGTAGATGAACAGATTTTCAAACAGTAGGATGGTAATTTTGCTTCCTTTTTTGCCATTCCTTTAGCTCAGAAAGTGATGTAACTATTTTTGATGAGCTAGCACAAGAAGGAATCTTTTAAGTGCTTCATTTTTTTCTTGTTTTATTGTCTGTCACAAGAAGGAATCTTTTAAGTGCTTCCTTTTTTCTTGTTTTATTGTCTGTCTTTCAAACTTGGAGCTTTCTTTTTTTTGAATAGATAAAGATGCTTGTTTCTACTCTAGTGTGACCTTTGTGCATTGGTCGGTTTCAGAATACGAACCTTCACAAGCTAGCTTCACTGACCAAAATTGCTGTTGCGTAATTGTGCTATGTGCTGATTTGGACGCTGGTGCAGATGCACCATTCTGATGTGATGGGATAGTGGGAATGAGATTTTGTTGTTTGCAATCTATCATATTCCTTTTTTTATGGTTTCATGAAATTTTCGTGGTCACTCGTATTCTTGTCTGTTGTGTTATGTTTTGTCCTTCGCAGCCCAATTCTGCACAGCTATACTTTCCGAGTTACATTCAGGGCTTCATTTTGGAAAGATCCGATCTAACATGATTGCATGATCTGTGATGTTGATCATGTTGTTTATCAACCTTACAATACTTGCTTACAAACTAATGTGTTGCCACAAAAAAAAAATACTGGTTGCTGTTGATGTTTAGTTCTTTGATTCAAGAAGCTATAAATTACGATACTTATTTGTTGCCGAATATTCTACTCCTTATGCTGCAGGCTTGCCAACTGTCAACATGGCTGAAAAGTTTAAAAGACTTGCAGGAAATGGGAGTATCTGCTTGTTTGTGTTTGGTGAGTAGCATCTGACGTTTTCAGAATTTTAGGTTCTTCTTTGCTGATAACTGAAATAACCCAAAAAATTGAAATTTTCATGGATTTTGTTTGAATTTGAAAATTGCCAAATTAGGAAGTTTTCTTAGGTTTTATGCCTTTTCTTCTAGCTTTTCGCCTTCTCCTAACCGTTGGCGTCTTATCCCTCCCCGCCTTCTCCCTTGTGCCTCACTGCCACACGCCCGCAATCTCTTCGCCTCCACCAGTGCACCTCGCCAAATCACCGCCCGTTCGCTGCTGCTACAACCAGCCCACACTAGCATAGCGTTGCCACCTCGTCGACCGCATCTTAAATGCTGTCAACTCACCCCTTGGGCACATGTTATGCTCTGCTGCAGCTGACCTCCTCAATGCCAGATTGACCGTCGCTCGACCGACACTCGTCTAAACCCATACTGTGCCCCACCAGCATGCCCCAAAATGCCAATGAGGCGCAGCACGCTCGAGCTGCTAGCACACACTAGCAGTAAGCTGCCAAAGCTCCCTGTTCGCCGATGTCGCCTCCCACATGCCGCCTTCGCCATGGCCACACCATTGCTCCCAATGCCTCTCTTGGTCTATAAAGCTGCACTAAGCACCCAACTAGCATTCATTAATACTCGATTACACCCTTGAGCTCTCTCCCTTCCAACTCTAGCCTACAATCGTCGCTGCCTTTCCTTGTGTCGGTGAGCTCTAAACTCGAATCCTCTGCTAGTGTCAACCAAAACCCAATTTGTTGCAATCTTAGCACCGCCTGGCCATCGCAAACTTAGCCTGGACCTTGCCAACTCCCTCGCATGGCCTCTATATCGTTGACGTCATGTGCCACTACTGTCCCCAGCCAGGCGCCATGGATAGCCATGCACCGGCTGAACCAACCCCAATTGCCACTACCATTAGCTTTCTCATTCACTGTAGATGCTTAAACCATCTTGATTCTCGCCAGAACTTCATCGAAGCGCCATCATGCCATGGCTTTGCTCCAATGAGCTCCTACAGCCACCAGCCCTCACCGGTGAACCATGGGTCTTGAGCAAGCCAAAAATAGAACCCCTACACTCCTTTGGTCCTATCCATGCTGCCGCTTGCCGCTATTGACCACTGTTGGCACACAATTTTCCTCGTGTGCCATGCGCCCCTTGCTCAAGCGACCACGACGCCAAGCCAAGACGAAGCAGGCTTTAAGCCTGGCAGGCCATGCGCCTAGACCGATTAAGTCAGCCCAAGGGCATTAAACCGAATGGGCCGAGCATAGTAGCCAAAGCTCAACACTGTTCTAGCCTAACCTAGTACTGTTCATGGACAGAGCCTAACACTGTTTAGCCCATGTAGCCAATCCAAACCCATTGTTGTTTTATGTAACCTGACCCATTAGGAACAGTGCTAACCTGTTACTGCTCATCTAACCCATTACTATTTATCAAAAACCCATTTAGCATATTTATACCTATTTCGATTGTTTCAAGCCCGTTTAAACCATTCTCAACTCCGTTTTAGCTCAACTAGACTCCGTTAAAACCCTAACAATCTAGACCCACTTATGTTTGACTTTTTCTGAGTTTTATTCTTATTTTATTTTATTTTCGTAGCTCAGATTCTTTTGAGCACATGTTTATTTGTTTATCCTTTTGCGATAGCATCCAAATTTGCTAAGTCATTCGTCCCTAGAGTAGGTCAAGACAAAGAAGACTTAGGACTAGTTGAGGACTTTGAACAACAAAACATGTCACATGTTTTTTTTATCATGTTGATCCTATAATATTATTTAATTATCAATACTTTTATTATTAATATTTGTGCACTGTTATTTATTTAAAATAATAATTTAGAATGATATAATAATTAGCTAAATCCTACCGCTGAAAAGCCGTGTTTCACTTGAAGGTCATATTCACTTTGATAACCTTAATATTAAGTTATTTATTTCAAGCTATTCAACCAAGTTAATTCTTTTTAAATGCTCATGACCAGACATGGTACTCTTTCTAACAGCAACTGAACTATTGGACTGTTGTGAGAAATACGACATCTCTGTTCTTAAAAATGGGTTGTTACAATAACTATCATAAGCTTTCTCTCTACTATTTTACTACGAATCATGGCTAATTGTATTTTTTTACCCCTTTTGCTCCACTCCAAAATGGCTTTAACTTCTGGTTTTTTTAGTTTTCAGTTTATTTGAGTCAGACGTCACTTGGAACTCATCGGCTTCTATTTTGGCTTATTTTAGTTTTTTGGCTTTTCTTTTTTCTTTTATTCTTTTGTATTGTCCATGACGATATAACATTTTTTATATTTTCTTTTTTATTTTTTTAAAAAATTATCAACTTCTATCGTGCAATTTTAACCTGAAGCCACGAACTGAAGCCCACAGCCGAAGGAGCGCCGCATAACACAGCCACTGCATCTAGGCCATGTATGGCTGTATGCTGCTCCGTTGTTTGGGGACATCCGATAAGTCCACCTCCCAATGCATTACCAAGTTGCTACCTGCCCACTGCATCACTCTCATTTGTTCCCTTTTCTCTCTCTAAAAGATCAGATGATCCCGAAGCAACAAGTTTATATGGTTGAGTGTAGCTAATCCCTGCAAATTTGTGTATTGCTGACCTGCAGACCCTATCTTGGACTTGTCTTTCTTCTCCTTCCCTTCTCTAAGCACAAGGCAGACTTTGGAGTTTATACAGTTATATCACAGATGCAGTATCACGGAGACAACTGGGTAATACAACTTCCAATAGAAAACGTGGGTGGCCATGTCAAAGCGCCCTATGCATAAGCAATTCAGCGTAAATAAACAAATCACAATTGGCTCAGAACTTGATCTCCAGGATGGAAAATAAGGATGGATTCCTTTTGAGCTACGTGAATGGTGTATGGCTGTATCTTATGATTTTTAATTTTATTATAAGTGTTTGTGTAAATAAATTGGATGATAATAAATCGATAAGCCATTTCAAAAAGATATACTAATAAGCTAAAAAAGTAATAGAAAAATTATCTTATTTATTTATTAAAAAAATTATAAACGAAAATGAAAAGCCTAAATTGGGCTCTATCGTGCTCGAGAAAATTGATCATTTGCCACTTTGAAGAGTGGGCTTCGCAAAATTGCTACTTTCAAAATTGGCTTCGCAAAAATGTCATGCAGCACATTTACTTCTTGATTACCATGCCATTTGAGACATTTAACTCATTTAATATTTTTTTTTCTAATTTCAGGGGTTGGAAAAGACCTTTCTACCCTTACTAAATTTTGCACACTCTCTCATCCCTCTCTCTCTCTTTTTGCCTTGCGTGCTTTCTCTTTCCTTTTTTAGGTGCGCACGTCTTCCCTTCTCTCTTTGTTTTTTTATTTGCAGTCTTCCCTCCTTTTTTTACTTGCGTGCATATTTTTTCTTTCTTTTATTTTGTTTTGCACGGTGTAGGGCTGATTGTCATTGCATGCTTTTATCTCGTGTTTCTTTTGTGCACATGTTTTTCTTCTTTATTTTTTCACTATGTGGTGTGGACACAAGGATCATCTTCTCTATTTTTTAAATTACTATATCTTGACTAACAACATGCGAGTTAGTAAGGGTAGAAAGGTCTTTTCCAACCTCTGAAATTAGAAAAAAAATATTAAATGAGTTAAATGGCTCAAATGGCATGGTAATCAAGAGGTAAATGTACTGCATGGCATTTTTGCGAAGCCAATTTTGAAAGTGGCAATTTTACGAAACCCACTCTTCAAAGTGGCAAATGATCAATTTTCTCATCGTGCTCTTAAGCCAAACAATAACATGTAATTCGACCCATACAATAAGCGACAACAAATATTTACCAATTAAAACCCTGCAATAGAAAATAAATACTAGCACTAGCAGGAAACAGTAAGAAAACGAAACGAAAGCGAGTAAGACAAGGAAGATAGAAATCTTGGGGGGAAGAAACTGCGAGAGAGGAAGAGGATGCCTCGAGATCGATTTGACCATCACCTCCTCCGGCACCTCCTCCTCTCCTAAATGGCGACATCTTCTCCGAATCTCCCCTCCTCCTCCTGCTCCTCTTTATTTCCTCCTCGCCTCCTCCGCCTCCCCCCACTCCAACCCGCTCAAAGCCCTAACCCTAGCGCAGCCACCCTCCATGGCCGCCGACTACCGCACCCCCGACCGCCTCCTCCCCGCCGCCGCCGAGGAGCCGGCCCAGGACACGCCCAAGCCCGTGCTTAACGTCGCCGCCGCAGTCGCCGCGACACACGACGGGCTCCGATTCTGGCAGTACATGCTCGCTGGCTCCGTCGCCGGCGTGGTCGAGCACACGGCGATGTTCCCCGTTGACACCCTCAAGACCCACATGCAGGCCGGTGCGCCGCCGCGCCGCCTGGCCGTGTCGCTGGGGGCGGCGCTGCGCGCTGCAGTGGCGGGAGAGGGGGGCGCCCTCGCGCTGTACCGCGGGCTACCCGCGATGGCGCTCGGCGCCGGCCCGGCCCACGCGGTGTACTTCTCCGTCTACGAGTTCGCCAAGTCGCTGCTCTGCGACCGCCTGGGCCCCAACAACCCCGCGGCGCACGCCGCCTCGGGGGTGCTCGCCACCGTCTCCAGCGACGCAGTGTTCACCCCGATGGACACCGTCAAGCAGCGGCTGCAGCTCACGAGCAGCCCGTACACGGGCGTCTCGCACTGCGTCCGCACCGTGCTTCGCGACGAGGGCCCTGGGGCGTTCTTCGTGTCATACCGCACCACCGTGATAATGAACGCGCCGTACACCGCCGTCCACTTCGCCACCTACGAGGCGGCGAAGCGGATGCTTGGGGACATGGCCGCCGATGAGGAGTCGTTCGCCGTGCACGCCACCGCCGGGGCCGCCTCTGGCGCGCTCGCGGCCGCGGTCACCACGCCGCTCGACGTTGTCAAGACGCAGCTGCAGTGCCAGGTGAGGATCTTATGCATTTGGTTTGCGCTTTGCTCAAAGGTGTGATCTTTGATGACGTTTGATAATATTGGAGCTGATTTGAGTGGGTTTGGGTGGCCTGCTCAGCAAAAGGATATGGATTTTTATGCCTGTGTAGTTGTTTCTATTATTCTCCAAGATTATTGGTGTCACTTTGTGCAGTAAAGTTTCTAGTTTTTGGTGTTCCTTTGATCTGTTAGTGACATAGTGATCATTACTATTCTTAGGGTGCTCTGTAGCATTAATGTGGAAAGGGCTAGTTATGCAGGGAGGCAATTTTTCTGTCTTACGAACCGGCCACTTAGATTGTAGAGAACTCAGAGCTCCGTAATTTCAAAGCACTAGTATACTGTCTGGACTGCTAGACATAGCGTATGCTAAACTTGGCCTCTTCTAAAGCTGCAGTCTCTTCATATTCCACCGATGATTTTTTTTGTTGTTGTAAACTTTTGGAATTGTAAGTCAGTGTTGCCAGATGTCCATGTAAAATTAATTGCGTTGTGGCATTTACTGCTAAGAAAAATCAAAATAAATGAACGTAAACTCACGGTGTAAAGTTTTTTGCTGCTTTATCCTCGTTGAAATGACATAGCAATAGCCAATAGCTGATCTGCGCAATGTTTTACTGGAAATTGCATGTGGAATTTTTCAAATCATTGGTTACACGCGTTAACAATTTTGTAGTTGTAACTTGCTCTGAATATTTTTAGTTACTCACTATCATTTGCATTTTTTTACTTGACATGGCGAGCCAATTGACTTACAAATACTTAGTTCTTCGTCCCAACACAAAAAGTTATAAGCATAGCTTGCAATGTCCAGCAATTTTGAGTACTCAGTGATCTATACCACTGCCTTTATCCTTGGTTGTTTTTGAGGTGAGAGATGTGGCTTGTTGATCAGTTGTCATATTGATGATTGAAGTTTTAATCTTATTAATCTTATGAGTTATGACTGACTATAAAAAAATGATGTGCATCTGTGCTATACTTCATAGGTGTTATTAGTAATCTCTTGGTCTTGAAGGGAAAAAGGCCTGTATCCGGTTAGTTACAGAAATAAGAAGGATTCAACTAGACCACAGTTATTTGATTTCTCTTTTATTCTGTAGCTAAACCCTTCTTATTGTAGTTGACAGTTGCTTCTATCCCTAGTACAGAAGTAGCATTATTGCATAGGCTGTGCTTGTTTTCGTCTTTCTGTTTTTTTTTCACATTATTCG
The DNA here is from genome assembly GCA_036346575.1 of Dendrocalamus sinicus. Lineage (NCBI taxonomy): Eukaryota > Viridiplantae > Streptophyta > Magnoliopsida > Poales > Poaceae > Dendrocalamus > Dendrocalamus sinicus. The sequence continues at coordinate 39,530,073 of CM070648.1, read as the reverse complement.
ATAAGCTGTGCTTGTCGCCATCTTTCTGTTTTTCCCCCACGTATTTTCAACTTCACTGTGGAGTTTCTTCATGTTTTTTTATGTGAATGCTGTCAACCTGTTTTCACTTTCAAGATAGTAATGCTGATTTTGGTGGTCAGGGTGTATGCGGTTGCGAGCGCTTCTCAAGTAGCTCTATAGGAGATGTATTTAGAACAATCGTACAGCGTGATGGATATGCCGGGCTCATGAGGGGATGGAAGCCAAGAATGCTGTTCCACGCACCTGCAGCTGCCATCTGCTGGTCCACATACGAAGCCTCAAAATCGTTCTTCCAAAGGTTCAACGAGAAAAGGAGGAAATAATTGGAGCATTCCTTCAGAGTGCGTGTATTTTTGTTGAAGTCAATGTACTTCTATACCGCGCCATACTTCCTTGGCTGACAGAAAGGGCCAGCGCCTGGATGCAGTTGTTGTGCCGCAGAGTGATCCATGCGGAATGATGCGCTGCGCATCGAAATCTGTCTAAAGAAGATCTGTCTGTACCTTGTATTTCTTTTCAGCTAAGTTAATGTATTATTTTCCCAGCCCGGGGTCTCAGACGATAAGTACCAGAATAATTTTGCCCAAGTTTGATCAGAATCACTCAGCATATTGTATTGCCTTAGTTGTGCCAGATTACTGATAAATTGGTTTTGATTTTGTTATGACGTGCTGAGATGTTCATTCAACATTTTCCATTTGTCTCCCTTTTGCAAGTTTGAAAGGATATATCGTTGTAATGGATCCGCTCCCGTCGTTCAACCTGCGTATTAGGTGGGAGTAAAAAAAATGCAAACATATTATTAATAATTTGTCCGAAAGAACGATTCTATAAAAGCACCAGTGGTCTAGTGGTAGAATAGTACCCTGCCACGGTACAGACCCGGGTTCGATTCCCGGCTGGTGCATTTTTTTTTCATCCGCTTTCCCTCCTTTTTTTTTGTGTGTCAGTGCGTGTGTCGATGCAGATGCATACAGCAGCATCTTCTCATGCATAGGCTGTACGTGACAATGTAGACTATCCAGTGTTCAAATCCATGTTCAGATGACTTCTCAAATAGCACTTTTGATTTCTCCGTTTACTAGAGCCAGCTCTTACAAAGTCGCTCATGGCAAATACAAATACACTGCACACAAATCTCTCAGGTCTCAGCACTAGGAGTAATGGAGTATGTATTATTTCCTCAAATAATCATCTCAACACTAGGCTAGAACTCGTCGACGGTGATGGCTCCCCTGATGACCTCGTAGGCGTCGCGGCTGCGGGACTTCTTGATGCCGGCGGTGAAGTGGACCTTGGCAGCGTCGGCCCTGACGGCGGTGACCCTGGCCCAGACGAGCACCTTGGTCTTGAGGCCCTCCACCTCCGTCAGGCGGCCCTTGTCCAACGTCCCAGCCACCGTGGTGGCGAACCGCAGCTCGGAGCCGTCCCGGTACCCGACCTCGCAGGCAGCGGGGATGTGCACCGTCAGCCGCCGCGTCTCCGGCTCGAACTCGTAGTTGGTCGCCTCCCGCGGGAACAGCCCCACCGGCAGGTCGTGCTCCTTGAGCAGCTCCGTCAGCGGCTTCTGCATCTTGCCTGCGTACACATGGTGATTTCGTTTCATTTCATTTCATCAGTTGGTTTAGACGAGCCGTTGAGAAGAACGCGTCTTGGTGGGACGCAATGCAATGCAGCGTGATGAATGAAATATCGTGACGTGTTGTGGCGTAAGTAGGTACCTTTGAGCTTGTTTACCAGCCACTTAGCTCCCTCCCCGACGCTGGTTGAGAGTGACTGCACCGATCGGTGAAAGAAACGCATCATCAGCACAAGGAGAGCACGCAGGTCATTTAAATCGTCAACGTGTCTCAAATCTCAATCGAACCGTGATAGTGGAGATTACTAGTAAACCAGTCTGGAGTTTGTTTAGCAAAGCGATATTCTCTGCCTCATGGCAAAAAGAGGATGTAAGGTATTTGATGCGAGTTCCTTCTGTAAACATATTCACTATCAGATATCCTTTTCTTCCTTCACTACGGCAAAATAGAAGTTAATCAAATAAACAGGAGGCGCAAGGCAAAGATTTAACGTAAAAAACCTTTACAAAAAAAACCATAAATGTACAATTGACAAAATCACTATATGAGAAAAAAAGTTATATAATACTCTTGGTGTATTATATGTATAGATAACTTATAGTGTTGCATGCTCTATCATAATACTTACAAGGAGTATAAATAGCATTGCGAATAAAAATCCCATATAAGGAAGGAACATAGTTCGAGTTGGCAATGGAAACAGAGGCCTACTTGAAAACTAAAATTAGAATAGTAATCTACTTGAATATGGGAATAACACCTCACTCAGAGACAGAACAGAGTCTCAGAAGATAACGTTGAAGAGTTGTAGTCGGAAGCGCCTTGAGTAGTCATGTCTAACTCTAGTCGGTGCAAACACCTTCAGACACCACATCTAGTGCAAGTCGGTGCAGAATCCATCACAAACATGAAGATGATGCCATTCATAACCTCCGACCAATTTGCACTACCCACCAGTCATACTAGTCGAAATATATACTTTTGAACGAAACCTCATCGAATTCTTCATATAGTCGGACTTGACCAAATTCGGATCACAAAATACAACAATATTTACCTAGAGACAAATTTCTTCTGTAGCAAAAAAGAACCAAAAAAATTTCTCGACTAACTTGTAAAAACACTTCTTGTGCGTCAAACATCCGAAATGACTAATGAGTAATACCGATCAAATCTGAGTAGAGCTCAAATTTAGCGGCAGAAACTGGTTTTGTTAGCATATCAGCTGCAACATCTAGGCCCCTAAAAATTATTTTGGTAATTAATGATGACCATGTTTAAGAGACCATGTTTATTGAGATGATTAAAAGGTTTAGGGCCTGTTTGGTTCATGCCTAACCTTGCCACGCCTAACCTTAGTCGAGTGTGGCGTGCCACACTTTTTGTGGCGTCCAAATTCCACGCCACACCTTAGGCAAAGTTAGGCAAAAGACTGAGTCTATGACGCGTGGGCCATATGGCTAACAAAGTGTGGCAAGCCACAACTGTGGCAATGAACCAAAGACCTACCTAAGAAATTGTGGCGCGGCTAAGGTTATGCATGAAAATTTTGGCTGCCAACCAAACAGGCCCTTAATCCTAGATTTGAAAGATATCATGGAGAAGAACATGGAGAAACATGCAATATGGCCAAGATGGCTATAGTTTAATTTGGCTCAAGGTAAAGGTATAACAATAGGCTAAGGATCTCTTTCCAGATTTTACGGTATTAGCATTTGTTAAATTAAGGCTATATTGATAGCCTAGATGACGTACTATTAATAGGGATTATTGGCTAATAGCTTGACAATGCTTTTGCGCTATATAGCTCAATATTTGTGCATGCTCATATTTGAAATTGCATTGTAGACCTCTCTGCTCTATTCTTCCTGAAACGGGTATGACCGCCATTTTAATTGCGGTAGTATCACTATTTGGAGTTCTTTAGGTGTGGTGCCACCACAGTTCTTCTTCGATGTTACTGTAGCGGTATGACCGTGAATCATGCCTAGTACTACCATATCTATGGTATAACCACGTTTTTATTGCAATTGGAATGAATCCACTAGGGTAGGTCTGTAGCTGCGGTACTACCGCCCGCAACACTACAGTACTTCTGCAGTGGCACTACCGGCATGCTGCGTGCAGTCATACCATCCCTACCAGAACTGTGGGAATTATACATGCATATTTACTTCAGTCCCTATTCATCTCAATCCCAATTATTCTCTCTTGTTGATCTAGTGATCATGGGTAGGACTAAGAAATCCACGCGAAAGAATGCATCTTACGAAGGTGAACCCATTGAGCACTATACCTCTCAAGGAGGCCCTTCCTCCGCTCGTCGCAAGGCAACCTCCTGCAAGTCAGCTCATGCTTCACAAGAGGATAGCGATCACGAGACTGCATCATTCATGTGTGAATTAAGGCACCACGATGGAAGGTGCATCATAAGGGAAGAAGAGCCAATAGAGCATGAAGAAGAAGAGGCAGCAACATAAGAAGGTGATGAAGAAGAAAAGGCTTTGTGCAAGAAGAGGAAGGCAATGACAATGATGATGATAGGGCTGAGACTAAGGTTCCAAGGATAAACTTGATTCAAATCAATAGTGAACAATATGCTCAGTTGAGGCATCCCCATCAATTTGCCATGTTAGCTAGTGCCTCCGACCCTCTCTTCTACACTCAGTTTCAAGAGGATGTCTTTCATCAAATCTATAACCATCACAAGCAATTCGCCGACCACAAGTTTATTGATTGAAGGCATTTGGGTACTCTACCTCGTTTTACCGGTGCTTTCAACCTTTTTCATGGAGCGGGGCTGCATGGCTTAGTGGTGCTAAATTATAACTATCATGAGGATATCATTCGCCAATTGTATGCCACAATGTACATCTCCCCTGACTTTGAGTACTTCGCTTGGATGACTATCAGCGGTATGAGACAACTAAAGCTGACTTTGAGCAAGCTTTGGGCACTTACTCCATCAAATATGAGAAGGTTTATACCTATGGGGCCCTTCAAACTCTAGGGTGGTACCAGTTTTATGATTCCAGTGTAAGATGCTCCTGGTAAGCTGGCGGGCCTTCTTCCACTTCCTAGCCTAATCAACCACATCATCAATCATACTTTTTATCCAAAGAACGACAATTTTGATGCTATTTAAGGGCATGCTTGGAACATCATAGATTACATCATGCAGATCAAAAGTTCGATGTGGTAGACTTGATTATTAGGGAGATAGCTTCTTTCAAAAAATGATTTGAGTTAAGCATATTTACTATGCTCTCTATATCATGGCTCTCATCATAAGGACGACGGGATACAGGGGCCCTCAACCTTCAATTCACAAGCCCTACAAGCCTCGTGAGGGTCCTCCCATGCCGGCTGTTGCCCAACCTCCTCCTCAACCTCGAGAATTATAGCCACAAGTGCAAGATCCTGTTCTTGTTGCCTTGACGCAAATAGGTCAAACACTCTGTAAGATTCGGGATGCTCAAATTGAAAAAAAAACTCTCAACTTGCAGTTTTGACATAGCGTGTGAGCCTTCTTGAGCAGCCACCATCTCCTATCACTTATCATCATTGTCACCGTGGTGACTCCTCCGGTGCTCCTCCTCACAACTAGGTCGATTCCTTTTGGTATTTGATGCCAGGGGGGAGTGATTAAGTGAAGAGTGGAGTAGTAGTCTTCAAATGATCTTCAATATCTATCTTTATCAGCTCTAAGTAGGTCATATAGACCTTGTAATGAACTTTGTAAGGATAAGCTTCATGTTTATTTAATACGAGCTGTAAGCTTATTTAAACCTCTTCCAAGGTACTATGTGTTGGATATGCTAAAATTGTTTAAACTAAGTTGTATTTTGTCTTTTAGATTGTCATTTATTGTGTAAAGTGCAAGCATCTTACTCAAATTATAATTTGGATTATTATTGTTGATTGATGCTTCCTCAAATAAAACTTATATAGAAGAAACTTTACAAAATTTCATAAAAATCTACAAGTATGCATGAAATCACTTCATGAACCTCTATGCACATATTTAGAAGAGTTTTGTCTAACACTCAACTCTTATCTCCTTTGAATTAATCTCAAGAGTTAAGTGCTACCAAAGGTCAAATCCTAGAATATACAACTCGTTCTTGGGCTAAATGTATATTCAAAACCTTAAATTCACTAATTTTGTTTAGGTTATCATCAATTACCAAAAAGGGGAAGCTTGTAGCATAAGGCCCCTAAAAATTATTTTGGTAATTAATGACAACCATGTTTAAGGGACTAACATGTTTATTGAAATGATCAAAAGGTTTAGTCCCATATTTAGAAGATATCATGGAGAATCATGCAAGATGGCTATGGTTTGATTGGCTCAAGGCAAAGATATAAAGATAGGCTAATGACATCTTTCTAGATTTTACCAGTCTTGACATTTGTTGAATTTAGGTTGGATTGATAGGCTAGATGTCATACTATTCAGAGGAGTTCTTAGCTAGTAGCTTGACAGTTCTTTTGTGCCACATAGCTCAATTTTTATGCATGCTCACATTTAAAATTGCATTGTAGACCTCTTTGTTCTATTTTGCTGAAACAAGTATGATCGCTGTTGTAATTGCAGTAGTACCGCTGCATTGGTACTATTGGGATTTTCATACCAGTTGTTTTGGAGTTCTTCAAGAGCAGTACTACCGCACTTCTTCTCCAGTGTTATCGCAGTGGTATGATTGTGGATCAGGCCCGATACTACTGCACCTATGGTATGACCTCATTTGTGTTGGTGATTGCTATTTTCTAGAGGCAATTTTCAGGTGTTTTCTCCCCTTTGAAAATGGTACTACCGCAGTATAAATATGGTACTACCGCTTGTAGTGGTACGACTGGTGCATATGAGTACGGTATGACCAGATTTCCTATTAACGGCTAGTTTTAGTGCATTTAATGATTGATTATAGCATTGAACGGTGGGTCCGATACTACTAGTCACTACATGGCGGTACTACCACTTGACCTGTTTTTGGTGATTTCATCTTCAATGGTCACTCTGGTTGGAGGAGGCTATAAATACCTCCTCACTTGCAGCAAGGATATTCTCTTGAACCTCTATTAACACTCTTGAGCTCTTACATTCCTCTGTTCAATTCTAAAGCATTTAGTTCATCATTTGAGGTTGTTGGGAGCATTCGAGTGCGTTGCAATCAATTGTTTAAGCTTTGTGGCACTCAAGGACCTTCAAGGAAGCATCATTAATTTATTACTCTTGAAGTTTGCCAACTTTTAGATAGCTTGGAGGTGTGTGATCCGGTGATCTCTTCAAGATGATTGTAAAGAGGCCTAATTGAGTTGTGAAGGTTGGAGCTCACATACCTAGATCAGGAAAGAGTTATCTCTAGTGAATTGAGGAAATGCTCATTTGCACACGAACCTGGTTTGATTCGTTCAAACTCTCTCAATATGGATTAGGAGAGATCGGTAAGTCTTCGAGACCATGGGAAAAAAAATCTATTATGTTCTTTGTATAGTTTACTCTATTGCTCCTTTGTGCATTTAAATTTCTAGTGATTAATTGTCTACTTATCTATTTAGGGTTGTATCTTGCTTAGACTTAGATTATTAGCGCACATAGCAAGACTAAATTATATAGGCCTTAATTATAAAAAACTATTTTGACTTACGTTTTCACATAAAAACTTGTTTTAGCCAAAGAAATTTTAAAAACCTATTCATCTCCTCTAGTCGGTTATCCTTGATCCTACATCAGTTGGACTATCATGGGCATCTTGCAAACTTTAACATCACCTTGAGAAATAACTCCTCGGATGAAGTGATATCTAATATCAATATGTTTTGCTCTCTCATGGAACATTTGATATTTTGTAAAACAAATAACACTTTGACTATCACAATAGATGTTAGTGCAAGATATACTTATACAAAGCTCAGTGTATAGATATCTTAGACAAATAACTTTTTTATAGGTTTCTGAATAGCCATGTGCTCTGCTTTAGTGGTTGAAAGAACAACAGTAGCTTGTAGACAAACTTCAGCTTACGACACAACCTACAATAGTGAATATATAACTAGTAAGATATTTTCTCATCAAAATCTTTAGTAAAACCAAAATCCACATATTTAACCAGTCCATCGCTAGTTTTTCCAAACTACAAACAAACATTAGAAGTGTCCCTCAAATATCTGAAGATCCACTTACTACTCTTTAGTGGTCTTTCTCTGGATTGGTCATATATCTACAAACAACACTCATGTTTTTTTGACTAGTTATGCTAGTCGAAATATATCCTTTTGAATGAAATATGATTGAATTCTTCAAGTGATCGAACTCGATTAGATTCAAATAACAAAATACGACATAAATTGTCATGCATAGATTCCAGAATCCATTAACAATGCGAACTAGGAAACATGAACCGAGAACAAACTAAACCAAAACTGAATCAAACTGTCCAAGGAACCAATGGCAAACAACAAGCTGTAATCCAAACCGTTGACACATCTGACACTGTAGTTACTTTTTTCAAATTTACTCCTTAGATATCCGGTTTTACAAATCTAGTCCTGCTCCTTAAGCTTGCAGCCATGCTACAGTAGCTCGGCAAGACATTGCCGAGCCCCACAAATATAGGTAAGTTAAATAGTGTTAATTAATCATAATTAGTACTAATTAAATATCATATTGCATGATTATCACTAAGTAAATATAATTACCACTAATTAATTATTGTGCGGTCAGCCATGTCCTGCTGAGTTAGGATAGCTTGGCAGCTCAAAGATACTTAGATTCATAAAAATAGACATCTGGATACTAAATTTGAGAAAAAAAGTGATAACGGTGCTAGATGTGTTGAAGTTCCTGTAATCCAACCATGGCAGTTCTGAACGTCGTACGAAAATAACATCAAGGAAGACAGCCTTAATTTGACCCGTATAATCGTCCTTGCGCAGTAGATGCACACGGAAAGTGCAAGCAAACAAGCTGTGGGCCTGTGGCAGCCTGGTATGCACCAAAACGAGGCAATACTTTGGCAGAAAAGAAATTAAACATGCTACGAGAAAGAACTGGGATGGGAATGGGATGCTGTCTCACGGACCTCGATGTCGTCGCCGGCCGAGGAGATCTCCTTGTTGGCCCTCTGCCCCAGCCAGTAGGTGCCTAGCTTGTTCATGATCTCATCCATCTCTCCGCAGGCAAGCAAGCAGCTCTCTCCCTGCTTCTCCGGCGATCTTTTCTGCTCTGGTTTCTTGGATACGATGCGATGGAGAAGAAAGAAAGGAATTGTGGGGAGCCTCTCCTTGCTCAAGTCTCTGGTCGCGACCGGATCAAAGCAAGGAGAGGTGAAAGAAAGCGGTAATCCATTGTCGAGTGAAAGAGACGTGTCTCGTACTCGTATGGTTTGGTCGTCGGCACGGTTGCGCGTATTGAAAAAACCGGCGGCTCGCTGATGACGTGTGTGACTTGGGAGGTTGGGTCACGTCGCCTTCTGATGGCGTTAAGGAATATCGGGGAGAGCTTTCTACTTTGCCTGAATCTCCTTCGTCCTGACTGGTGGATCCGTATAATTTGAGAAAGAGCCTGTTTGGTTGCCCGTATGAGTGGATGCAGCCTGCATGAGCGGATGCAAAAATACGCCCTCATCCAGGATGGGTGGATACGCTCAAAATGAGCTTCACTGGCCATCTTGGATGGGTTGATGTAGTGTATCTTATGCGGTCCCACGTGTCAGCCTCTCAGGTTTGGTAGACTGCATCCGCTCATACGAGCAACTAAACAAACATCTCGGTTTTTGCATCCGCTCATGCAACCTCACCAAACATCTTCTTTTTCTGAAATACGATTCCACTCAGCCTGCATCCACTCAGTCAGGATATACGATACAACCTCCATCCACGAACCAAACACACCCGGTTTTCGTTGTTCAGGATTTCTACGGGAAATAAAATGCAAAACCTGATTAGAAGCCATTGCCTTAGCTATTTGCCTATTTGTTCTCATGTAATTCATACTAGCCTCATAGACGTGGCGCCACGCCGCGCCAGCCACCGTGTGTACCGAAGTGAAAGAGGTGATAATTCGTGAGGAGCTTCAAAAAAAAATTTAAAAAAAATCGAGGGCACATGTGTATTTTCAAAAAAGTCAAAGGACTTTTTCGTAAAAAATTGAGGGCACATGTGTATTTTCAAAAAAGTCAAAGGGCTTTTTCGTAAAAAACCGAGGGCATGTACGTAATAAACGAGGACCCGTACGTAATTTAGAAACCGCGGGGCGCTATCCTGCAAAGTGGAGGGGCCTGAAAAGAAATGGCAGAGACCTTTTCGCGAGGAAAAAGGACCTTTACGTAATTTCCGAAAAATACGAGGAAAATGCCTCCCGTGCCATCGAAATTCGCACCACGCGCGGTTGGGCGCGCGTACAGCGACGTGGCGGCGGGGGCGGCGTTCCCCGCTAATAATAGGGGTAGTATTTGTTTTATGGGCACTCATGTACAAGTTAATTTACCGCATCTAAGCATTACCCCTCTAGCCATTGTTTCCATTCTCCTCTGTCTTCATGTTCAACGAGTCGGAGGAAAGACCACCAGACGAGGGCACGAGGCTGACCAAACCAATTAGGGATAATCTCTACCCCTAAAATCCACCAGTTCAGTTCTTTCCTACGACCACCCCAAATTATGCCCCAGTAGTCATGAGTTTTCCTGCGTCCACACCAATTCGTGTCCCCAGGAAAACCAACCAGTGAAATCAACGATCAAAAATCAATTTCCACCTTTCTCTCTCCTTACCCACTCATATCCAACGATACAAATCCAAATTCAAAGCCGACACTGCCTCCCCACGTCTCTCCCCGCACGCCAAACCTCGCGCGCGCCGCCTCTCCCATCCCGCGCGCCTCCTCGCTCCGTTCTCGCCTCGCCCGCGCCTCCTCCGCTCCTCCGCCTCCCCGCGCCTCCCCTCCCTCCTCTCCGCCACGAGACTGGATTCTCGTGGATGGCTGAGATGTTGAGGCCGCGCCTCAAGCCGGACGCTGAGCAGTATCAATTCCCCATGATCATTTCCCAGTCAAGTCGCCTCCTGCTGTGCGACTCGCTTCCCATCTCACACACGAGATCGAGCGGAGAAGGGAGGCGGGCGTTGAGACCATGGGCAAGCCCAAGCCCTCCGCCGCCGCGCGCGGCGCTTCGCGCCAAGACGGTGCACTCGGCGCTGGTCACCTACACCTCCATGCTCGCCTCCTCTCCCTCGCCCGCCCTTCGTCATCCTTCCGTAAGTGCCCACTTGTCCTTCTTCCTCATCCTTGGATCTCCCGGGATCAGTTGAGCGAAATCTCGGGCTCCATCCCGCCTTGTTCGCATTTCGATCTTAGTAGGTCGATCCGAATCTTGGATTACCCAAGATTTTGCGTTGGAGGAACAGAGAAGCAAGCCTCACTCTCGGTTGTAGCCGTTAGTGCGTGACGCGTTCTTGTTCTTGGGGTTGGTGCTGCGGTGGTACACGATGGTGCACGCGGACGGATCGGTCTTTGCGGACCTCACGAGTACCTCCGCGAGCACGGGCGCTGGAGGGCTCAAGGCTATCGGCCCATGCCCACCATGGTCGCTGGAAGATCATGGTCGCCTAGAAGATCATCTTCGTCTTCGGCTGTTCGAGGCCGCCTGCAGGCGCTTCTCCCGGAAGCGGTTCGAAGGGCCCGTTCTCCCGAAGGAACGTGCCCGTCTACAAGGTCCGTGGTTTTGGTAGAATTATATCGGTCTTTGTGCTATTCTTGCCTCTTTTTCTTAAGCTATACATTATTCAAGTCTCGCAAAAAAGGAGATTTCATTGTTAGTCTTGAATCTTCATGTTCTAGCAAATTCTTATCTTGGTCTCTTGTACAAATATTGTAACACGGTAGCTTCATTACCGCTATGGCGGTATCACCGACATGTTAAATTACTGAATGCACCATGGTAAATTCTAGCTCTAACCGTTGTTCTCGGTTCTCACTGTGAGCGATTAGGTCAAAATAAACCGCATTTTTTCCCCGAAAGGCTCTTGCTATCCTTACCCTTTTGGCTTTTTGTAATATATCCTTTTCTGTTTTGTCGAGCAAATGGCTTGCAAGCATATGCGATGACCTTGGTAACTTATATGAGCTTTGTGGTGGTAAGGCTATCTTCTTTTCTTGGGTGAACTCGTTGATTAATCATATACTTCAAATCTTCAAATTACATCACTCTCGATCAACATTGGGGTGGCTTTGTCGCTAAACCATTGAATGACTTGTCTATTTGTCCTTACTTGCATGCTCATTTGATGTTTTTGCGGTGCTATGATATATCATATATGATGAGGAAAATAAAAATGTGTTAGTCTTGATTGTGGAAAGTAGGCATAAATGTACAACCATCATGTTTTCCTATTGCTCATATGTAAGGCTGATTTAAATGATTAAAAGGATGCTTAATGAACGTGACTCTTTCTCAACTAGATATTAAGCTGTTGAGCTATAGCTTGCCATATTATCATGACACTCGAACAACGATACACAGACACTTGTTTTGTTGCTTGTAGTGGGTGTTAGGTCTCGGGCACCCTAGGGACACCTCAATTTGCCTCGATTACGGGAGTTGAAAAATTGCATGATCCGAATTTAATTTTAATGCCTTAGGCCCAACCAAACTACACCCACACCCACGCATAACAACACTCTTGGGCTTTCACCCTCACTTTACCCAAAAGGGTTAATCCAAAGTTGATATCCTTGACTACATTTGGTTTATATGCTGTCCATACTGATTGAAAGTACCAACATGGGAGTTGGGATTAAACTCTCACACAAGCACACAGGGGCCACTCAGGCCACCTAAATTTAGGCAGTGTTACATTAGTGGGTTTTTGTCTTCAAAATTTGAGCCCTTACATAGCTGTCCTGGATTGATGCACACCTTGCACGAGGCCCAAAAATTGAGGCAGAAGCCTGAAACGTGTTAATGATTTGACAAAAGGCTTCTTAGCATATGATAACCACATGTTGGAGCACTATGAAATTGTCGCCAGGAGTTTGGAAAATGAGTTAAAATTAGTTTTTTTAGGAGAAATTTTTGGACTCACCTGTTCTGCATGTATTTTCAACTTGTCTTGGATATATCTTGGTATTCCTTGTGTGTAATCATTTGTTCTAAGCTATGCAATGGTGTCGATCATGTGCAAAGATATTCAAAGATTTTGAAGGTCATACTGAAATTCAATAATGTTTACTTGCTATAGATTTACGTGTTTCAGTACTCCATGTGACCATGTGCATGTGTTGGCATTTCTTCCATCTTGCAAATAGAGTAAAATAAATTTACTGTAGCCTTTTGTCTTCTGACCATTAAACTTAATAATTTTATTATTCTCACTGGTTTTTAATTTTGTCAAACGTTCGTGCATTTCCAACTACGGTAATTTGTGATTGTAGCCTCTTGTACCTTTTATGCTTCGTCCGCCACCTCATTATCTTGTAAAGTTCATCGTAATTATCCTAATTAATTGAGTTTGCTTTCTCTCCACAATTTTTGTGTAGCTTTTTTGAATATGGGTGTTGGACCTCTCTTGAATTGTCTGTGTGTGTAGTTTATACTATAGTCACTAACAAAAATATGTGTCGAGTTCGCACTTTTAACCCCGCTGTGATATATGATCATTTGGGGAGATATACTCTGCTCTTGTCTTTGGTAGCTTTGTGTTCTGTATTTTCTGTACATCAAGGTGAGCTTATTTAATAGATTTTTGTTTCCTCATATAGTTATTTAGCAAGCTTCCTTTGTTGATGGATAATTTCCTTTTCTTTTAGGGTCATGTAGCACCATCTTCATCGATTCGGATCCTCAAGGAATGTGATAATTGATTTCTCTGGGTAAGTGTTGTTCAAATCCATGCCATTGATTTTCACATTGCCTTAAATTAGGATCTATCTACTCGGACTCCTCTCGATCACTTGCATGTATCATTGTGGTTCTTAACATCTGCATAACTTAGTGGTAATTTTTGTTATTCCAAACTAAATGGTTGTTTGTTGATTCGTGTATATGACATGACATTTCCAGGGAATGGAATTGTACCCCCGGATTGGTAAGCACTTCGATATCAAAGTCTTCACAAACTGCCGTTTTGGGATGATGTCTGGTCATTCTTCTTTGTAACATCTTGCATAAAGCAGGTCAGAATATTATAATAATCTTGTATTATAATAAACATGTATGACCATTCAAAAATTGGCTTTGACAGCAGGGAACAAAACATGTATGGCCATTCAAAAATTCGTTTGGTTGATTTCGTGTGCATCCCTAAAATGCCGCCGTGGCGTTAGCACGGGCACTATACTATGTCATTAAAAAAAGGAGTATATTTCCTTTACTAGCACATTCTTGCTTGACCTCGAATTTACCTTCTTTATTATGTTACCTTTTCATTTTTTTTAATTTCCCTTGTACCTTTTATGGTATACTTAATGGTCTCATACTCCCATTTATGGTATACCTTTTTTATATAATCTAAATGCCTCCATGTATATTAGGTGCTTGAAAAAATTCTAGCAGTGTGCAGATGGAAGGTGTGACCAATGATGCTATGCTTTTTATAGTTCTTGAGCACCAGAGTGCTAGGAAACCAATGTACTATGATTTATGGAAGAGTTCTATTATACTTATAATTTAGTTGGAAGCCGAGAGTAGTTTTTGTGCCATGTTTCTTCTTTGCATCCATCCCAAATTTATTTTCTGCAAAATATACCCAAGGCGGGATTAGTTCAAATATGTCACATCTCCACTCCCTTTATTATAAACCCATTGTGTCTATGATTACACTTTCCAATTAAACAATACCTTAGCAACTTCTTATTCTTAGTGATTTTGGCCCGTACACCTAGCAATCCGAGGACCACCTAGGCCCTCGTTAGTGTTATTGACATACTTGATATATTTGAAACCACTTTACAATTTTCTGTCATTTGTCAAGTTGCAAAGTGGATATTATGTGGACGAAACCACACAAGATGGTAGATTGGTGGGTGAAGTATGTTTATTATTGTTGCTACTTTTGCAACTAACTATATATTCTTGCCATCTTGATCAACCTACATTATGCACTTTGTTTGATTCGCTTCTAAAATAATCGTATACATGTAAATATTTGTCTTGACATAATACCTATAATATTTACTGTGACACAAAATTCTCTTGAGTTTTGAGGCATCATCAATGAAACCGTAGTACAATAATTGTTCTCATTGGTAGCTCCGTGAAGAAGGTTGGGAAGCATTCAGAATGTCTTGTTGGAAATAAATAATGAAGCTTCCGATTCTATGTCATACCAAATCACCCAAATGAGGTACAACAAAATTAGCGATTTTAATGTATTTATGGAGTCTCTAGACTCAAATGACATCATTATTAAATCCTCCTTACATTGTATTGGTCAACAACACATGGAACCTCGAGCACCTTCACGGCCTTTCGATGATGTGGGTCTTTGGATTTATAGTTGGACATAGCAGCCAATCTGCTTCGGGCGGAGGTAGATGTTGAACGCTTGGTTGATCTCCTCCTCGGGAAGAAATTAGTGGGATGGGCATGTCTAAGGTGATCGAGGCAGATCGAAGAGGTTCTTTTTGACACGGGCGGCAACAACGAGGGCCATTATTTGAGGATTTCGAGGTATCCTATTCTTGTCCATAACGTGTGATCCGATAGATCTACCCGCTCATCGAGTAAGGGCTTGTTCTTACCGCTTGCAAAATTGCGGTGGTGGGCGATCGTTCGTCAATAATCTTGCCGCTTTACGGTTTGAAGCGGTTCCATGAAATGGTTGGCCACTTTGTAGATATAATGAAGGACAGGCTTGAAGGAATGACAGCGTGCACGTGTGCAATCGTCGAGCCCGATCGAGAGATGTTAGCTCGACCATGGCCTTTCTTCTTTGTTATGCCTCCTCTAGGTTTGTCATGTGGTTTGTGTAGATCACGCAGATTAATTCATCCGTGGGGATAATAATGTTTTCTCTTTCTTTTTCAATTCCATGGTGAGGATTGATTTGTTTGGGACTTCTTTCTGTGAGGAATATCTGAAGCATATTGTTCGTGGGGTGGTATAAGTTGGTTATTACCGTATTTTTAGCCCGATTTCCATGCCTCTTACCGGAGATCTTTGAGGGCAGGAATAGGATTCTTGGTTGGGCTTGTGTGGTATAATTGCCAAAGATCTGCATTGTGAGTTCTTTCGCTTTCATCAAGCGGGTTTTAAAATTTCAAAGATACGAGATGTATCCACCGCCGAATCCTTATCCTCGGAAGGCATTCGTATCATTCTATATATTCTATATTTCTATAATACAATGTAATTTGGACTTTGGGATGGTGGTTGCACTTTGCATTGACTTAAAATGATCAAGTTGCATTCTTTTGAGTTAGAGAATGCAGACAAATGACTTAAAAATCCTCATTCCAGTCTTTTTTTCTAGAAATGAAGATGTCTGTTTTTATCAAAGAGTTGGAGAAGTATAAACACACAAATAGTGATCGTGTTTGCTCTGCAGATGTCCGGACTCATCGATACAATATAATGCATTAAGGAAGTTTACAAGAAGAAAAGTATGTTCTTGAACTCTCTGCTGATGCGATTGACGCCATCGAGCAAGGTGATTATGAGGAAGTTCATCGGCTATTAAAAGTTATGGAACATCCATATGATGAGCATCTGGAATGGAGAAATATGCACGGTTGCCACCGGCTGGGCATATAGGCTGGAGTGGGCATCTTTGTCACGCTCGTCATGAACCCAACACCAGCTATGACCAATATGCTACGTTGTATTTTTTTCTTTTGGTGTATAGGAGGTTTACCTTTAAGCTATAGTGTTTGAAGCATCACTGTTATTTTCTTGGTGTGCCAGAACATAGTTGTGATATTATCCTCTTGTTGTGATGAGTTCAGCGGCGGTTGGGAATTGCAGCGCCACCACACCCAATTTTCTCGAGATGGTGACTTGTTAGTGGAAGCCACTTGTTTTCAGATTTTCACACGCATATGAACACGAGGCGTTTTGGTGTCAAACTGATGTGTCCAGCAACATGAGAGGTGGTTTCTTCAAATTCTTTTGTTTTATTTTTTACAAATTTTATCTTGTTTTATATTTTACCGTAGCGTTAGCACGGGCACACTACTAGTAATACTATAGTACCCTTTCCGATCACAAAACAGTAAAACACCCTAGAATGTGTTCAGTCAAAGCGAATTAATTTTAATGAAAAAAATATTATGTAGAATATATAGTTTGGATATATAAAAATGATATGAGTGAATTTGTCATTAAAAACATGATTTCATAATATTTCACTTTCAAACTATCCTTGAATAATGATAATATTTTTAGTAGTCAAAGTGGTATATTGTTGACTTTGAAAAGTAAAAAGCATCACTTTTCTATGTCTGGAGAGAATATGCCATTTTAGACCGTATGCCCTCCCTAAAGTTGAGAGGCCATTAGCAAAATACCTTCCATTATATGGTGATGGATAAAATGCCCCAAAGTTGAAAGGTTAATTAATCATGTCTTTTTCCATTTTTCATTCTTTTTCCCGGGCGGGATAATCCCCACGTGAAAAGACCAAAATGCCCTTAGCTTCTTCTTCCTTCACCTCTCCCCTTCTCTTTCTTCTCCAAATCCGACTGTTCGTCTCACCGTCGCACCAGGCCACCTGGCACCCTACATGCCTCCACACACCACTCCACCTTAGCCATGGACGCCTCCTGCCGAGCTCGCTCCTCTGTGCTCCACCGCTGCCCACAATGACGAGGGTGCGGCCGCCTACCAGCACAAGCTTGGTAACGGCGCATGACGATGGTGGCACTGGAGCGCGCAAGAGAGAGAAAGAGGAGAACAAGGAAGCGAGGGGCAGCACAAGCGACAGGCTTGCCAGCAGGTGAGGGGCAGCGCAACAGTGCAAGTAGTTGAAGGAGCCCACGACGAGGGGCGGTGATGGCGGCGCAAGTAGTTGAAGGAGCCCACGATGAGGGGGCGGCGACAGCTGTGCAAGCAGTTGAAGGATGATAGTGGGCAGGGGTCGAACATACCTGAGGTGGTGCAGTTGAAGGAGCCCATGGTAGAGGAAAAGCAAGGAAGAAAAACCGGGTAGCATGATTGGCCATATTTAGAGAAGAAAGGAGTGGAGTGGCCACCACCTTCCTTAGCTCTACCCCTAACACCACTTGAGGTGGTGGAGGGGAGGATATGAAAAGAAAAGGAGTCCAAAGGTATTTTAGGTGTTTACGAAGAAAATGATTCAAAAATTAATTTTAAATGAAAAAAGATAAATAATCAATTTGCCTCTTAAATTTTAAATATTTTATATATTATCATATAATAGAGGACATTTTGTCAATTGCCTTTTAATTTTAAGCATTAGATCAATTTTCTCTTAGATCTTTACATTACTGAAAAGGCCACAAGCCAAGGCCCAAACCGAAGAGGCCACTCCAGCTCACCAGCTCTCCTTCTAATTGGGTCAGATGATAGACCAAGAATATGCGGCCCGGCCCATTCCCCACACTCCATCGGCCCACTCCTCAGGACTAGGGTTTTATAAGGGCATGCCTTTTATAAGAGCGCACTCTGCCCTCCCACCCACGCCTCCTCCAAACCCTAGCGCCGGCGCCTCCACTTCCTTGCTCCCCCATCTCCTCGCGCCTCGGTACCTTCTCTATCCATCTCCCCTCCGCCGCCAACCCACCGCTGCAAATCGCGCGCATTCTTTGCTTCTCTTCCTCGTGCTTGCTGCTGATCTGCTTGTGTGTGCTCCCTGAATCGAATCTTGCGCAGGGCCCGGCGAAAGGGAAGGAAGATGTACACCGCGAGGAAGAAGATCCAGAAGGACAAGGGCCTCGAGCCCTCCGAGTTCGAGGACTCTGTCGCGCAGGTGAGAGCCTCTCTCGCCTCCTCTCCTCTCCCATGGCAGCACCGTGCTGTTCTTGCGTTTCTTGTTCTTGAACTGGTCTGCGCTTGCGCTTGGATGTGTCGAGGCGTGACGTGTCTGTGATGGCTGCTGCCTTGCAGGCGTTCTTTGATCTGGAGAACGGAAACCAGGAGCTCAAAAGCGACCTCAAGGATCTGTACATCAACAATGCATTGTAAGTCGCCGTTTTACTCCATCCTCAGTTTCCAGTTGAGGGTTTTGCGGCTTGCCCTTCAGTTGGTAGTGGAGATGTGGGATGACGTGGTGTGTTTGCAGCCAGATGGATGTTGCCGGTAACAGGAAGGCGGTAGTGATCCACGTGCCGTACCGTCTGCGCAAGGCCTTCAGGAAGATCCATGTCAGGCTCGTCAGGGAGCTGGAGAAGAAGTTCAGTGGCAAGGTAAATTTTTGCACATGCTTTATTAGCTAATGTTTTGTTTCGATTACATGCTAGTATGCAATTACCTGGTCATTTAGCAGTTTCTAAATGTTTGATGCAAGGCTTCCCACTTTAGTAGTGTAGTATGTGTAGTGTATGATTAATACTGCCTTGGAGTGATGAACAATTGGATAGGTTACAGAGAGATGCTCGCTCAGTATAATTGCTAAAATCTTGTTATGCCTTGTTAGAAAGTGGATTACAAAATTTGCCACCACATTGCAACACTGTTTTTGTATCACTTTGCATACTTCCAAGTGCAACATGATACATGCCATGATTGGATTATGAAGATGGTTGAGTATATTGTTGCTTGGATGCTTAAATTATGTCTATGAGGGAGTCATTAACATGCCTGGTCTAGCACCTTCTGTTACTTTGATAATGGTGTCAAAATGAGGGGGGGAAATACTGAATAAACAGTAATTTGTTTTAGTCAATAGATTTGTTAACTGCAAAGATCAAAATTTTACTTTTGGAAGAAAGGTAGAAGTGTAACACCCCGCCCACTCCCTGGGCCAAGATGCTACCACCTCTGCAACTCTTACCATATCAACACAGGAGAAGAATTTAAAACCAACACTAATTTATTTATTATGCTGCGTTCAGTTACATCATAGCATTTCTAGTGGATACTCTAGCTTAGTAAAGCTAAAGTACAATAACAAAGGTGATCCAAAAGTGCTCTTGGTTTGTCTTTGATCATTCATGTGCTAATCCCGCCGCCTTTCGTCCTCAACGATCACCTAAAAAAACATCAACAAAGCAAGGTGAGTCCACCGACTCGGCAAGTACATAATAGAGCGATAAACACGTCATAAGCATGGCAACAATTCATCTAACCATAATATTTCCCACATGCCGCATCTAGTTCATAGTCTCATTTCATGTTCCTCATTGTCATATCACAAGTGCAATGCGATACTACCCTACATGCTCATTTGCTCATCTCATTGCATATACCGGTATTGCCGAGTGAACACCGTCGATGTTCACCCAAAATCTTGGGCCCGCCCATATCGGCACGGGGTCTCTCACTCCGTGGAGGCCTACCGAAGTAGGTCTTGCGGTATCGCCCAGCGGATCGTTCTCATTTCATGATTGCACATGATGTGAATGCCTATATTCACTGTCATTGTCATGGTTATTACCATTATCATTGTTATGAGTATCATCATGAGTAGGGTGGCATCATTGCCACCCCACCCTACTACCATTGCCATTGTTGCTTAACATCAACATGTCATGAAAACATTGCGAGTTTATATGGGTATAACCATAACATGTGACCATCGCATATTTTATACAGCCCACGGTCTACCGCTCTACTATGCACTTGCACGTTAACCGAGCGGAGCGAACGCAGCGTGTAGGCGGCGTCGATTGAGTCCTCCACTGAACAAGCAATTAGTTCGACTTAACGCACCATAGCGGCGAGTTTAAATGAGCGGTGACCACTCTACGCGCATAACCGGATTACGGCATAAAGCGTGCGGGCCTAAGGACTCGACACGCAGTGCCAAACCCTTTTTCTTCTCTTTTCTCCTCTTTTCTTTTCTTCTCTTCCTTTCTTTTTTTCACCTACCGTGGCCACCTCCTCTTTTTCTTTTCCTCCCGCTCTCTCTCTCTCTCTCTATCCCCATTTGGTGGATGGGCCTCCTCCTCCTTGCCGGTCTCGCGGCGGCGCGGCGACCCGTCGCCGCGGCCCTCCGCCGCCTCCTACCTTCCTCTCCGCCTCCATCCCTCTTCTCGCGTGCGGCGACCTCCCGGCGGGCGCGGCGCGTGCGTGGCCCAAAGACGGCTCGCCGGCCCCATGCCACGCCGGTCGGGCTCGCTCGCCCCCTCTCCTTGCGCAACCAAGCGGCGGCCCTTCTCGGCGACACGGCGGCGCGGTGGCGTGCGGCTAGGCTGGCGTCGCCGGCCCCTAGCCCGCCGCCGATAGCTCTCATCTTTGTCCCCGCCTCCCCTTCTCCTCTCTTCCTCGGTGGCTCGCGCGCGCGAGGCCCCCGACAGGAGCGCCGCGCCGCGGCTCCTCCCAAACCGACCACCGCCTCCCGATGGACTCGAGCTCCGCCGCCACGCGCGCCGCGGCAAGCCGCCCTACCAGGAAGTCTCCCTTCTACTACCTTCTTTACTCTACTTTTGTCACACATGGATGGGGAATCGTACCTCGCTTGGCTCGGTTGGGTGGGGTGAGAAGGTGATGGCGATGGCCGTGGAGAAGACAACGCCCTCCTTGCGGCTCCGTTGGCCCTTCTCACCTCCTACGGTCCCGGTTGGGCTCGACGTGGCTCCGGCGATCCTAGGCGGCTGGCGGTCGCCGTGGACGTCGTCCTCACGCCGTCGGCCGTCCCTAACCTCCCAACCTCCCCTACTCCATTTTCCTTTCCCTTACTTCCTCTCAGTGGTGAGCTTTGGGAGTGTGGACATGCACGAGTTTGGGGCTTGCTCTCTGTGGCTACTCTCGGTTTGGTAGTGAGGAATGGATGGAGTGCTTCTCACGGCTTTGTTCTTATCCTAAGCGAGCAATCGGTGAGAAGATGAGGCTTGATACGGTGCATTGGCTTTATAAGGCAGGGTTGGGCTGCCCTTTGCCTTGAAATGACGGCATGCCCTTCCCTTCCTTTCCCATACAATTGATTGCTCAAAGGCATTTTGGTCCAATCTGTGCTAGCTTTGGGATTTCTTTTACTGCAGCGGTGAGTCGGTGGCAGTAAGGTTGGAATTTGCGGATGAAGAAAACCCATGTCGCGAGATGATGCCGACTACCCCTAGGCGGTCGGGGAACCTCTGAGGGCACTACTCGGCTCTCTAGGCGGTGCCGACTGTCTGGGGTGGTGCAGGAACCTCTGAGCGACACTACATCGATACTCTAAAAATCGATGGATCTGACGGCAAAACTATACTCTCCCCTTTATTTACCTCTAATGTTTCCCTTTATGCAATTTGGGGTATTACAAGAAGTTTGTACTCTGCTTTACCAGCTGTTCACTTGCTTTTTAGCTAAAGTCTCGCAGATTTGAAGTTTTGAGCTTCCCGCATGTTGAATGTTCCAATTGATATTATAAACCTATGTTCTTGGTGCGAAATCATGTGCTGTAGAAACTGTTGTCCAAAGTTTTACTATGTTTCTGTATAATTGTAAAAGATTGTGTAAACTGTAAAAGAGATTGTTCATAAAAGATCAAAATAGTTGAATTGATCATGTGTTTCACTTCACACAGGATGTGGTCATTGTTGCAACAAGAAGGATCGTGAGGCCACCCAAGAAGGGTTCGGCTGTTCAGCGCCCTCGCACCAGAACTCTAACTGCTGTTCATGATGGTATCTTGGAGGATGTTGTCTACCCAGCTGAGATTGTGGGGAAGCGTGTCAGATATCGTTTGGATGGTTCCAAGGTCATCAAGGTTGATGCTACAACTTTCTAGTATCTTACTGTCTTGGTCATCATCTAAATATCCTAGATAGTTTATTGAAGCATATACACATTGATAACTGCATCTAAAGTGTTATACGTGTTATTCACTGTTATATGATCTTTACATTCACAAGTACAAACACTGATGAGGCCCCAGCTTTTATCATCTCAGATGTTCCTTAGATGGAATGAGATTAGGCGAATCAGCCCAACAGCATTTGGCACATAACTCAGTATGATGGGCTAGCTAACATGGTACTGACCCATCTGTTTTGTTCTTTCAGATCTTCTTGGACCCAAAGGAGCGCAACAACACCGAATACAAGCTGGAGACCTTCACTGCAGTCTACCGCAGGCTCTGTGGGAAAGACGTTGCCTTTGAGTACCCTGTGACCGAAGCCGCTTGAAGATGCATGCCGTGGAATATCACCATTTTCATTTCTTTTGAATCCAGATGTTTTGGTTGAGGTCTCGATTAGTTTGCTATCTGTATTCCAGAAACCATAGTTTAGATGCCAACTTGGTGATTAGGTATTTGCAACTTGGAGATGGCAATGGACGTGAACAATGTTAAAAGTTTTGAGCATTTAAATTATAGACCTGCGCTCGGTTAACTTCGTGCAATTTATTGCTTATTGTGGATTGTGCTCAACATCTGTGCTAGGAAAAAAAATCCTTATTGCAATGGTCATGCTTATATGCCTTGCTAGTGACGAATTCACTATTGTACAGCTTGTTTGTGCTGCCAGCACCCGTTATTTGTTACTTCATTTATTAGTTCCTTATTTGAAGCTTAACTAACCCGGATTGATCTGGTTAGTTATTTCGGCTTTGGTGTCGTCGTTTTAATCGGATGTTGTTTTGTACTCTATTCTGTATTGACTCAAGACCGTTCATGTAGACAGTGTATCGATGCTCATTGTCCCTTGTATAATTGATAGTGATGGGCCTGATGGCTTAGTGTTGGCACGTCCAGAAGATAAACCGGAGGGATCTGATGGTTCTATTCTTTTCTCAGTTTATGACTTCTTTCGAATAAATAAATAAGATAATTTTTTCACTGTTTTTCCGAACAAATAAATAAGATATTTTTTCACCGTCTTTTTGAAGTAGCTTATTATAACAACTTTTTCAAAGCGATTTATCAATTTATCAATTTTTGGTTTGTTCGTATAAACGCTTATATTAAGATCAAAAGGTTTCAGTCATACCTATAAAACCCTCAACCACACTTGAAAAGAATCCACACACATAGATTCATAGTGACTAAATATGAGCTTATAAGTGTATATCACTCAGCGAGGTCAAAATTGAACCTCGAGAGATAGATAGAGACACAAAAAATAAAAATCTCCACACACTATGCATTAAAACTTCATACTACAATGATCGATATCGGTTCCTTGCAAATGAGGGGAGCAATTGCCAAAACCACTGGGAGTGCTGGAAAATTGGTACCATCAGGAGTACTGCTTCAATCTGAGCAGGCCTCTAACCTTATTGTCTGACCTAGTATGTACATTTTTGGGTGCATTCTTTTCGACCATGGCTGATGACTTTTAGCCTCAGCGCAAGCGCTTGTGCATATGAACCAAATGCCGCTAAACCGCTTCAAAAAGATGTCCCGATAAGCCGTTTCGAAACAACAATGAACAAGCCGTTCTATTTATTTGTTTAAAGAAAACTATAAGTTATAAGCTGAAAAAAACGAGCCGTAGCTCTCAAGCGCCAATGTTCTCAATGTTGGCACCTTTGTTGATCCTTCTAATGATTCCTGCTATAACCTGGTTGTGCCAGAAGGACGTTACAAGAACATCATTAACAATATTTCCTGTGTGAAGAATACTTTTGAGCTACTTCCTACTGTCCTTACTTTAGATGAGTCACGAGTCAGAAATTCATCAATAAACCTCTTACCTTTCCAGGTCCAAGTTCATAGCTTTTCTCAAGCCCTTTACCCATAAGAGTCTTCACAGTAGTCTCCCATTGTACGGGTGACGTTACCTGTTTCTCCAGTAGCACAGCCACACACAAGTCATTGTACCCTACAAAGCTGCAACATAAATTTTTGGTGTGGATCAAATACCTGGCGTGCCAAAATCTTCTTGATTGTGTCAGGATCTGAGTGGGGCTGTGCGTCAACATTGGAGATCACTGGGATTCTTGGTGTTCTAATCTCTGTGTCAGACAATGCAGATTCCAATCTTGAAACAGCAGGTTGCATGAAGCTTGTATGGAAAGCACCAGCAACAGCTAAGCGAACCTGGTAAGATAATGGTAAACTTAATATGTAAAATCCTTAATGATGCAACAAGGAAATTGCTTTTCCGTAAAAGCCCCCTAAATAAGACAGCAACAAGGCAATCACTTTTTCATGAAAGCCGTGACACCTATCAAGTTACGTGTTTGTAAAACAAAAATCCTTTTAGAATGTGTGCAGTTAACTTAGCTTTTTATCAATGAAACAAACAAAAACAATTTAAATTGATCATGTGAAAATGATACCATTAGATCTGTCATCAAATGTACTTTCGTAATATAATATCTTTGTATTAGAGACCATGTCAAATTCCACAACGGCATATGCTTTTGAACAACGGGAGCAGTATTCGGTAGAATGACCACAAGAAGTCTCAAAACTACTTCAAATTATGATAGCCAGATTACACATTTTATGGTAGGTATCACAAATATTTACATACATAAGCCTCTGTCAAATATAGAAATATGGGAACACTAACCGTCATTCTGGCCTTAAAGGACTTTGCTTTGGCTTCAACTGCTTCAATACCCTTCACACCACCGGAAACTGTGTAGTTTCCCTGCAATAAATGTTACTATGTTGAAACCTAGCAAGACCTAGTAGGGAACTAATAGCATCAGATGAGAGACTTACAGGACACAGAAAGTTTGCTATTTGAACTCTTTCCTTTTCATCGACTTCCTCGTTAGCAGCATCGCATAATTGTTGCACCTTTTCTGAATCTAGGCCAATCACACTAACCATCGCACTGTTGGCAGCATCTGAAGCATCCTACACAGATAATGAACATTACAATCAATTTGGAAAGTCAAAAACTCAAAGAAGATATATCTACTGCTTCCGGACACTAACCTGTGTAGCTTCTCCTCTAAGCTTAACAAGCTTCAGACCATCCTCAAAGCTGCACGTTGAAAACTATGTGTAAGTATACATACTTGACACTGAAAAATACAAAGCCATGATGCTATAAATTTTTAAGTTATTGTTACAAGTATTACAGATTGAAGATTAAGTTCACCAAAAGATCGAATTTAACCTATATTCTGCGTTCACTCCACGATGGACTGGAATTCATGCACTCTTTTTTTTTTGGTGGGGGGATAACACATGCATGATGATATTAACAGAACAAAGGGGATACCCAAAGGCAACAGGAAATGCAAGTTCAGTATATTCTCCAAAGCTGAGACCACACGTACATCTACAGACTTAGTAACAAATGCATTATTTCATTAACAGAACAAGGGGAATACCTAAAAGCACCAGCAAATGCAAGTGCAGTATACTCTCCCAAGCTGAGACCACATGTGACATCTACAGAGTTAATTACATCTGGGCCTCCATCACGTGCACACAGTACTTCTACAGCTGCAAGGCTGGTAACATATATAGCTGGCTGCAAAACGGTTTTGTTCAGTAAGCATAATACAACTCAACTGACGAGAACTAGAACTGTATCTGAAATATATCATCCTTCACACTCAAATGTATATGTAGCATAGCTGAGTGAAAAAGAAAATGCCAAACTATTTTCTGAACTACATTTCTAGCAGCATTGCAAACTGCAAAACACAAATGTAGGTATAAACAAAACTTAGCCAGATTAGCCCAGCCATTGGTTATTGGTTAACCAGATTCAGGACTTGAAAGGTATTCATGGTTGGAGGCTATACAGCTATATGATATGACTAAGGAAACATGTTTTAATAGCATGACAATTAGTGGTAGTTAAGGGCAGATACTTGAAATAATACCATTTGCATGGGTAAGAAAATGAATGAACTACCAATGGGAGCAAGGATTCCGAAATCGACAAACCTGACTGATTACTGTTGAGTCAAGCTTTTCTTTTGGTCCATTGGTGCACAGATCCAACAAGTCATAGCTACATTTAGCACAACAACACTTGCATGATTAAGTCTTTGGAAGTGGTCTGAAGTCTGAACACTCATTAAATTTAAAGAACAAATACTGCAAATGGGAGCAAACAAATAAATATTATCAGAGGTTTGGAGATACCCAAGTATATCATTTGCCTTGTTAAATCGTTTGGCAGCTGCTGGTACACACTGAGCTTCTGCACCCATTCCAACAGTCTGGGTACCCTGAAAAGAGAAGAAAGCATGAACACGGAAGTAATGCAGTATGCAGGCTACAAACGTAGTTAGCCTCAAATTATGCATGTGGCAGCATGCAAATTGCACAAGCAACGAGGCACCTAATAAATCAAAGAACCTCCTGTGACAAATTGACAACATAACCATTGCATAATCTTTCAAGGCCTTTTTTTAGAGAGCTACTACCGCATGGCATCCCGACGGCATACGTCCCCCTCACTTCCCCTCACCTCCCTCTTTTCTCAAACCGGCGCCGCCGCTCCCCTCCCCTCCACCTGCCTCCTTCTCCGGCACTGGCCGTTGCCCTCCTCTCCCTCTCTCTTCTCCGCGCCCAATGCCCCCTCCCCTCCACCTGCCTCCTTCTCCGGCGCCAGCTGTCACCCTCCTCTCCCCCTCTCTTCTTTGCGCCCACCGCCCTCACCGCCTTCTTCTCCAGCGCCAGCAGTAGCTCCGCGCTCCTCCTCTTCCCCCTTCCCTGCCCCCTCTCCACCATCGGCGGCCAGCAGCCACCCGTAGCCTCGCCGCGTTACCTCTCCCCTCCCTCGCCGTCCCCACCCCACCCAACCTAAAATTCATCGTGCCACCCTCCAGCGCCGCCCACCACCCTCCGCCACTGTCCAACGCCCTCCACCAACCGCCTCCCCGGCCTCTCTCTACAACGGGGGGGCATGCAGTGAACCCATCATCGGCAGCGCCGACACTCTTGTCGGCAGACCTCCACCGTTGTCCTCATGGTGCTCCGCCGACGAGTGAGAGAAAAGGGCAGAGAGGGTGGGAGAGAGAGGATGAATCCACCATTGTCCCGTCGGTTTGGATTTGTATGGTATGCCGTGTTGTAGTTTTTCTCAATTTTTTATCTACGTCAACTGAAGCAGGGAAAGCTCTTCCTTTTGTACAGCTAACCCAGCAACAACCGCAATAACTGACAAAGTGCTTACTATTACCTCCTCTGATTCCTTCACCTTTGGTATTCCTGCTAGATTATATACTCAGATTGATGCCTCCCGCTAAGAATAGTGCTTCTATGCTTTCTTCAAAGTTCAAACACCCTCACATGAATCGTTGTATAATTAATGATCACCATACCAAGAATTTAGTTACAATTCTGGCGCGTAGGGTGTCGTGCGTGTATCATATACTTCCTGCGCCAATCTACATGAGGGTGTACACAGCCACAAGCTAGAAGAGGTCGCTTTGGCTCGTACTTGGCCAGGGAAGAAGAATGCGGTTGTGGGCTTGTAGTCGGCGAAAAGCGCGTCGGCGCCCACCGCCACCTCTGACCCGAGGGACACCCTAACCGAAACCCTAGATCTGGCCGGCATCCTCACGGCCGCCGGCGCCGCGGCGATCCGCGTGGGCGCGGCGGCGAGCGGGGCCGGCGAGGAGGGTCTGAGGAAGGCGAGCGTGGAGGCCATCCGGGACACCGAGCGGTGGAGGCGGAGGCGGGAGGCGAGAAGGGGAGAGGAGCATGCGACTGCGGCTGCGAGCTTTGTAGCCGGGGGAGGATGGCTGGCGACTGGCGAGTAGCGTGGCGGAGGCGCAGCTCGCGAGGTGGTGGGAGGAGGCGGAAAGCGACACGCGAGCTGGACGGTGGTCTATTGGGCCATGTGGGCCACCATAAATGCTGTACTTGTCAATGGGAATGGACTTCCTGCTAGTGATAGTTTCCTCTTTCCTGAGCTGTTGGTCTGGATCCAAGGTGGAAGGCCAATCCAAGCCCATCTTCTACTAAATCCTTCTCTTACTCTTTTCTTTTTGAACTTCTAAATGCTTCTCTTCTTGTCTTAAAAGAGAATCGGGTTGGGTTTTATCTCACCACAAAGAGAGGGGGAGAGAGAGAGAGAGAGAGAGAGTTTGGGTAGTGTCTGATTGCATACACAGTTCCAATTGAAGCCCCCTACAAATCAAGATACTAGCCTGATAGGCGCGGCGACACGCTGTGTCAGCCACCGTGTGTACCGAAGTAAAAACGGCGATAATTCGTGAGGAGTTTTTTTTTAAAAAAATACAGGGCACATGTGTATTTTCGAAAAAGCTAAAGGTTTTTTTCGCAAAAATCCAAGGGTCTGTACGTAACTAAACGAGGACCCGTACGTAATTTAGAAAACCGCGGGGCGCCATCCTGTAAATTGGAGGGGTGTTTTCAGGAAAAAAAAAGCGTAAAAAAACCACCAGGGACCTTTTCGCGAGGAAAAAGGACCTCTTTACGAGGAAAAAGAACCTGTACGTAATTTCCGGAAAACAGAAGGAATCTCCCTCCCCTGGCCGTACCGAAATCCCCGCGCCACGCGCCGGCCGGAGCGCGGGCGCGGGGTGACGTGGCCGAGCGGGGGCGCGGCGTTTCCCCCGGGAATAAGAAGGGGAGTATGCACTAGTACATGCCTGATCAAAACACCCATGTGATGAGGCACAAATTTGGTGCTCTTGTGGTGGTGATCGGTTCGGCTGAAAAGCTCGTGGCTTATGGTCAAAACATCTTGTAGTTGAAAAAAAGCATCAGGTGACAGAGACTTATTTAGCATAATTAAATTTAAAAAAATTGAAAAATATAAAAACTATGTTAGCCCATTACGTATAATACAAACGAATACGGGGAAAAAAAGAACCGGCAAAAAAGCTCAACAAAAAGCCAAAAGTTCAGAAAAAGACGAAATTTATGAATAGTGAAAAATAAGCCAGAAGCTCAAGCCGAATTGATCAGGGCCGTTCGATAGGGAACTAGTAGCTACTAGCTACTGGCTAGATAAAGTTGGAAAAAAAAGTAACTAACCAAAAACATATACCCGTCCACTACAATTCGCTCGTGGAAGCCATGGTCGGAGAGTATGAGCTAACAGTGGTTGATATCTTTCTTTTCCGCTTATGATTTATGCTATATTAACTAATTTTTAAATGAATATCTTTTTAAGATGGAGTCTACTAGTTGATTATAGTATATACTATACTAACATTAATTATACCGATTAAAATCATAAGTGACTATCTCCTCACGAATAAAGAGAATTTTAAAACTATAAACCAAAAATTAAAAGCCACGGTAAAAAAAAGAACGCACTTGTCAGCTCAACAGTCACCTCAGCTAAAAGTAGCTAAAAGTCCAAAAACCGTTCACACCGCTCCCACCCCGCACGTAACACAAGTGAGATGCGGTCAAAAAAAGAAGCCAAAAGGAAGGAAAAAAGATGCATTCGAGCGCATCCATCCACCCACCCGCCAGACCATTTGCCAACATGGAGAGGGCGATCGATCGGACGTGCGCGCGCACGGGCCTGGCTGGTAATCAAGCCGATCTGACCACCCACCCACCCAACGAACCGCCGAACCGCGCGCCGGGGGAGCAAAGCAAGACGCACGTACGCACGCGAGCGCGGGCGGCAGCGGCACACGTCGACGTCGCGCGCCCGCCACTTGCTCGCACCAGCCAACGAAATCTCGACCGACCGCGGCGCCATCGAACCTGCAGCAGGGACGGCGCGCGTACGCTCGGCTCGAGCATGTGATCTGCCGGTAACAGTACGGCCGGTGCAAGCGACGCTTTTTGCGTGCGTCTACATATCTGAATCTGAACGGAAGAGCTTTTCACGAACC
The DNA here is from genome assembly GCA_036346575.1 of Dendrocalamus sinicus. NCBI lineage: Eukaryota > Viridiplantae > Streptophyta > Magnoliopsida > Poales > Poaceae > Dendrocalamus > Dendrocalamus sinicus. The sequence continues at coordinate 39,499,688 of CM070648.1, read as the reverse complement.
GAACCTGCTCCCAAACGGACGGCGTGCCCAGCGAGCGCGAGTGTAAATCACAGGCTGGGATCGGATAATATCAGGTTTTGATATTGCTAACCACGCCTGCCGCATGGTCACGAACCGAACTCGCCCATCCACAAACACGAGGCACCGCTCGTGTGCAAGCAAGCACCACACAGGCGTAGGGGTGAAAACGGGTCGGATTCGGACGGATATTGCTGTTACCATATCCTAACCCATATTTTTTCTCCGGATTCGGTACCAATCGGATTCGGTGTCGGATCGGTCGGGATTAACTCATTTCGTTTGCACCCTACTTGTTTGTAAGGAATGCATACGATGCGATAAATGGAGTAGAGACGACCGACTTGATGTTACTATTTAATAGATGATGTGGAAGATTTTATTTTACCATTGCAAAAGAAAATAAAACGTCAAATAGTAGCACTAACCTGAAATCAAACTTGAAGATGTATCGGATTCGGACGGATATTGCTGTTACCATATCCTAACCCATATTTTTTTCTCCGGATTCGGTACTAGTCGGATTCGGTACCAATCGGATTCGGTGCCGGATCGGTCGGGATTAACCCGACCCGTTTTCACCCCTACACAGGCGGACGCCGTGGGTTCTGTACGTGCACGAGGGCCCGCCACAAAGATACGTACACGCCCAAATAGACTAGCCGTGCACATGCCACGGGGATAGACAGCTACTAGGGCAGCTATTTTAGATTCAGTTTGCACAAAGGAGTGGTCGCAAAGCGCAGGAGACGACGAAAAGAAGAAATGCTCGGTACCGACGCTCTGGCCTTCGGAGTTTTTTTTTTTTTTGAATTCGCCTTCGGAGTTAGTAGAGTACTGGTACTACTATTTAAAACAGATCAACTTGCGGGTGCTTGCCCCCTGCTTTTGGCATGGAGCAAGTGGTGTGCTTCCCTTTCAGCGAAGCCTTTCTTGTTTTATGCAGGCCAAGTTGCATTTGGATGTTGAGATGAGCAGCCACCCATCACTTCTCTAGTTTCTGGATTTCACCCAGTTGAATGTGAGGGCATTTTCAGGATTTCTCAATTTGTTTTGGATTTAAAGAAAAGAGAGAGGGAGAGAGAGAGAGGCCCAAGTGTCAAGTCAGAGAAAGAAAGGATAAGGAGAGAGAGGTTGGCTTGAGCTGGTCATGGCTTGCATGTGTGGAGGCCGGTGTGGGATCGTGGGGATCGATCCCCACTCCCCTTCACCAAAATTGGCATGAACGGTGGTGGTGTAGCTTCTCTCCTCTCCATTTAACCAATCCGGGTGCCTCCTCCTCTCTACACCTCAGATCCAATCGAGCTTGTTAGGGGAGGGTCCCATGCAACCTTAGGCTGATGACCACCCCAGAACAACAACACCCGTTGGCAGATCTACACCGAGCCAAGTCTACTAGACCAAGCTCGACAAGGTTCACGAGACCAACTCCGAGCGACGTACGCAAGACCAACGCCGGGCAAGGTATGCAAGGCTAACCCTAGGCGAGATACTCAAGGCTAACTCTAGATGATGTACGCAAGACCAATCCTAGAGGGGCCCAGGGCTGACCCCGGGCGTTGGGAGGGTCCAAAGCCGACCCTAGACGGAGTCCAAAGCTTGCAACGAACCAACCTCGAAGTCTCAAACATAGCGGGACCTGTGTGAGACAAATGACGTAGATACCCCTAAGAGTAAGGTAGGCCCTAAGGGAAAATTTGTAACTTATATCTCCCCCTATAAATAGGACTTCTTGTAATGAGAGAGAGGAGGCTATTTTATAACCATAGACACTCATATTGAATACACTTTATGTTTGTGTGCTTTTCCTTGAGTCCCTCCGCATCCTTAGCAATCTTTGCATTCAACCAGGAGTGCTTCTAAGTTTACTGTCTGGACCCATACTGACGATAGTTGACGCCGTTCGTTGGGACTTAAGTGAGAAGCCACGTCGCTTAGGAAGATGAAGGCATGAAAGGTTGCCAGACAAGTCCATGTCATCCGAGCAGAGGTGCTCCGGACCCGCCCCAAACTTTGTTCGCGTGGGGATGCTTCGGACTCTCCAGACCCGCCCCGAACTCCACTTGAGCGGGGATGCCCCAGATTCCATCTCCATCCGTGCGGAGGTGCTTTGGACCCACCCCGAACTCCATTCGTGTGGGGATGCCACTAACTCCGCCTTTGGATTCCGTCTGTGAGGAGGTGCTCTAGACCCGCCCCGAACTCCGCTCATGTGGGGCCCCACCCACACGGCACCCCCGGACACCTTCTAGTTAGTTAGGCTTCACTTCACCTCGACGGAGTCTCTTGACTAGGGGCTCCCCTAGTGCGATGGATTCATCTTAGTGGGGCTTCAACACACCTCGATGGCTTAGCCTCGACGTGGGTTGACTCAGCCTCGATGGCTTCACCTTGGTCGGGCTTCTCTTCGCCTTGACAGAGTCTCATCAACTAGGGGCTCCCCCAAGTGCGATGAATTCATCTCGACAAGCTCCAACAAGCCTCGATGACTTAGCCTCAGCGTGGTTTGACTTGTCCTCGACATGACTTTCAATTTCTCTGATTAAAATAACAACTTCATTCCTTTATTTTTTAAATCTATTGAGAATGTTTCCTAACTTATCCTTGGTATCTTTCTCCTTTGTTGAAGATGCCTAGGACAAGGAATGCTAGCCGCAAAGTGTATGTCAGGAACTGCACTCCTATGGCTCCCGGTCAATCTTCATTTCGAGCAAACCCTCTTGCAACCCAAGTGCCTCCTCCTGTAGCTCCAGCCACCTTAGAATCTGCTCAAAAGACCAGAGAAGATAGAGGCAAGGTAATAGCCTCTGACTCAGAGACAGAAATAGAACAGTAAGAGAGCTCACCTCTTGAATAGTCAGATGAGGATATGAATGATCGAGAAGAGCCTCAAATAGACCTCACACAAATCACAACTGAAGAGTATGCACATTTGCGTCACAGAAACCAGTTTATGCTCCTCAATAATTATATCAATCCAAGGTTTCATACCAACCTTCAAGAGCAAGTGTATGAGCAGTTGTATGGTCCAAGTAAACTCTTTGTAGATCACAAATATGTTGATTGCGACCTCCTGGACTCAATCGACAAATATGATGGGACTTATAGGCTATTTTAGAGGGCTGGAATATAAAATCTTGTGGCTCTCAAATCAAACTATAATGAAAATATAATCAGACAGTTTTATACTACTCTATATATCTCTCATGACTTCCAGCATATCTCATAGATGACTAGCTGCCAATTCTTGGACTCCAATAAACACGAGTTCGAGCTGGCTGTAAGGACAGAGTCAAGTGCACGTGAGAAGGTATATGACAGACCTACAATTGAGCTACCTGCCTTGTCTGAGTACTATGATCAGGGTATTATATTTGTCTCAGGCAAGCTTGTTGGCCTTCTCCATATTCCTAGCCTGGTAAACTGGATTATTAACTATATCATTCTTCCAAAAAAAAGAGAATTATGAAGTCATAAGAGGCCATGCATGGAACCTAATTGACTATATTATGCAAGGTCGTAAATTTGATGTTGTTGATCTTATTATCCGAAAATAGCATCTTCCAAGAATGACAGGATCAAAAGGATAAATTATGTTCCATACATCATGGCCTTGATCCTTACGAAGATTGAATACCATGGTGATTTGGACGGCATTCAAAAGGCTTACAAGCCTCAAGCAGAACCTCCAATTCCTCCAGCTTCCCATCCTTGAGCTCCACAGCAAGAAGATCCTGCAGCTGAACCACAAGAAGGACAAATATCTCTCTCTCAGATATACTCAGCAATTCTCCAGATTCGCGACACTTAGGCCGAGGTGTTCACTTCTGTTTCCTCTAAAATGGACTCTATTGATGAGAGAGTCACTTCTATTGAGTATGCCTTGGCTCGTCCTTCATCCCCAGTTAGATTTGGCCACCATGTCCATTATGACCCTTCTCCTCAAGGACCACAAGAGTAGCCTTTTTGGTCATTTAATAGCAAAAGGGATAAGACAAGAAGGGGGAGAAGAGCACAAGAAGGGAGAGAAGAAAGAAGATTAAAGAAGCCAAGAAGTCTATCTATCTTAGCTACTATTTATGTGTCTTTACGATAAAATAAACTTGTGATGTAATGCACTTCTTGTTGATAATAAGCTTTTTGTTATGTTGAATTTGAAGTTGTGTTCATCTTATAAAATTGCACCTTGTATTCATCTATGGTATACTTTATAACATTGCAATTATATATTTCCTTAGGTTCAACAAACAAAAAAAAACTCTGCCAATTTTTGTTTTCAAAAAATGGTATCTAATGTCATCATAAATGGTATAAATGTCAAAGTGGTATATGCTTTTCATAGAAAAGATAAAAAACCATAAAAGATTAAAAGGCGCATGGTATGGAACAAAGCTTACAAGTGGTACCTATTATGGAAAAAAGATTTACAACTGCTATCTTTAATATTTGGTGCTAGATGACATAAAGAGAGAAAGGTTTAACAAAAAAGAACAGAAATGAAAAGAGAAGTAAAATAAGAAAGAGGAGAATCCTTTATGTGTCAAAGGAGAAGAAGAAAAAAAATACCAAAATAAACCTTTGTGTAAGGGGGGAGTTTTTCTTTGTAAAAAAGCTAAATGGTATTTTGGGCTTACTAAAACAAAAATGGTGAAGTGCTAATATTGGAAAAACTATTTTACCTATTAGCCTAAAATATTTTATGAATCTTGTGAATGAATGTGTTTCATTCTCATTTGCTTCATTTGGTATTCATGAAGTAAAAATTGGTTTTTGAGCTCTAGTTGAAAAATCATTCTCTCTTATACTTTTAAAGTGCATTTTAGCATAACTTATGAATGGAGACTCTTTTTTCAAAAATTCTTATTTGAAAGTTTTTTAGGAGTCCAAAGTTTATTTCTGCAAAATTTGAAAGTATTTCAACTACATTTGAGAAAGTTGTGTACTTTTCTCATTTTGAGAAAATACTAAAATTTTAGAACTTGTATGATTTTGAGCAGTTTTGTGATTTTTGTATCTCTTAGTGTGCTTATAATATGAGAAAGGCATAATAATGACTTTTGATCCCCTATTGTTGAACTATATTGACAAATTTTCTAAGATTTATTGGACATTTGTAGGTTAGGTTTTCAGCTAGCTTTTGAAGCTAAATTGAAATGTCAAAATCCTAAAAATCTGAAACTTCAAATTGGAGTGTGCTTCAAATGCTACAAGTGGTATCCAATGTCAAAGGGGGAAACTTTGAAAGCCTTCAAGGAGCTCTCATGAGTAAGATTATTTGAATATATTTCAAATTTCTTTTCTTTTAGTTACCTCAATTTTCCTCTTGGTCACATATGTTTATTCCATACTATTTGTGACCAAAATTAAATTAAATCAATTGGTATTAAGCTCCATACGTTGGAAGATCTCTATTTTAGCTAAATTTACTTTTTCTTTACTTTTTGATGATAAATGCCGAAAGGGGGAAGAATGAATAATAACATTGTTATTAAAGTATATAATACCAAAAAAGGAGGACAATAACATTGATGCCAAAAAGGACGGAATTCCTTATTATGCTTATTTATGCCTTCACCTTAGTTGAATTTCCTATCATATGTTCATTTTCATCCAAATACAATTATTGCTAATGGATTTATCATTCATCACCAAAAGAGGGAGATTGTAAGTTGAAACTCCATTAAGTTGGTTTTGGTGATAATGGCAAATACAATTATGAGATTAATATATCAATTAATTATGATATTGCTTAGTCTTATTTGGATTTAAAGGTAAAATATATAAGAGGTATGCATTCAATATCACATTCTTATCTTATTGCATTTCTTAGATTCGAAATATAGAATGGACTTTACTAAATAAGTCAAACTTGAATATGTGCATATGCTTTCACAATACATTCTTTTATGCACACATTTAGGGGGAGTTCACTCTATATTTTATGGGTTAGTAGTGATTCATGCTTTATTTCCACATTTTAAGCATCTTTATTTTGAAACATATCCCTTGAGTATATATAGTTTGTATAGTTCATATATACTCATAATCGGGTTGTCATTTAGTTATTCTATTATGTGTTACTGATTGGATGATTAATGATAGTCAGATAAGTAAATTTTGCTTTAAAACTTTATCTTAGAGTATACAAGTGTTGTCTACATGTTGTATACTCGCAATTCAATTTCTATCTCATTATTTGTTGAGATTATCATTAATTATCAAAAAGGGAAGATTGTATAATGTAGTCCTCTCCATTCATCCAACTCATCGAAAATATTAGTCCACAAAATAATTATCATCAATTATCAAACATCACCATTAACTCATAATGGAGGGACTAAATTCTACAATCTTCTCTTTTTGGTAATTCATGACAATCTCAATAAATAATGAGATAGAAATTGAATTACGACTATACATCATGTACACAACACTTGTATATTTTAAGATAAACTTTTAAAGTAAAGCTTACTTATTCGGTTATCATAATCATCCAACCATTAACATATAATGGAAAAACTAGATGACAACCCGATTATGAGTATATATGAATTACACAAGCTATATATACTCAAGGGATATGTTTCAAAAATAAAAATCCTTAATATGTCGAAATAAGATATGGATCAATACTAATAAAACCACAAAACATAGAGTGAACTCCCCTAAATGTGTACATACAAGAATGTATGCTAAAAGCATATGCACATATTCAAGTTTGACTTATTTAGTAAAGTTCATTATATATTTCGAATATGAGGAATACAATAAGATAAGAATGTGATATTGAATGCATATTTCTTATATTTTTCACCTTTTCATCCAAATGAGACTAAACAATATCATAATCAATAAATATATTAGTCTCACAATTGTATTTATTATTATCACCAAAACCAACTTAATGGAGCTTGAATTTACGCCCTTTAGGGTCAAGCTTGTGACAACATGCCTTTCGGGGGTCGGGTCGCCTAACATTACCAAGCACTAGGTTTTTTCTGATGGGGGATGGCGATGTTCATGCCTCCCCAAGTAAAGTACCGCTCGTGAGCTTCATCCTAAGCACCAAAGGTTTTTAATGGGAGACGATGATGTTCTCGCCTTCCCAAGTGAAGCATCGCTCACGAGCTTCATCCCGAATACCAAGTTTTTTTATAGGGGACAGCGATGTTATTGCTGCCCCAAGCGAAGTGCCACTCACGAGCTTTGTCTCGAGTGCTAAGTTTTTTTTATGGGGGATAGTGACGTTCTCGCCTCCCCAAAGCGAAGTGCCACTCGTGAGCTTCGTCCTGAGCGCCAAGTTTTTTTCTGATGGAAGGCGGTGATGTTCTAGCCTCCCCAAGTGAGGTGCTGCTCATGAGCATTGTTTCGAGCATCAAGTTTTTTTCCAATGGAGGACGGAGTAGCAGGATACCCTTAGTAAAAAGTAGTAAGCAAACTTTATATATTAGGCAAGCAACAACAGTACATCCCTTGTGAAAGGACAAGGACGGTCACAACCCCTTTACACTCTCGCCAAAGAGGGCTAGTCAGTCAGCACAGAGCGAAGCTCGGGCGTTAAGGGTGGCTCAAGGCAGCCAACATGGAGAGAAGTCTATGCAACGATGGTGGTTGACATGGGGCGGAGTTCGTATGACGATGGCAACCCGAGGCAGTTGGCACGGAGCCCCAAGCGTGGAGGAGCCCTGGGCATGGACCAACCTCGAGCATAGAGTGGCCCCAAGTATAGAAGAGCCCTGACTTAGAAATAATCTTAGGAGTGGAGCAGCCCCAGGTGTGGAGGTGCCCCAGGCACGAAGGAGTCTCGAGCAAGGAAGAACCCTAGGTGTAGCCCTAGGAGCAGAGCCCCGGGCATGGAGGAGCCTTGCACACAAAGCAGCCCTGGGCGTGGAGGTGCCCCAGGTGTGGAGCGGCCCAGACACAGAGAGAAGTTCAGGCGTGGAGCAGCTCAGGTGCGAAGGAGCCCTGGGCATGAAGCGACCCTACATGTGGAAGAACCTCGGGCGCGGAGCGGCCCCGGATGCAGACAACTCTAAGCGGCAAAGGTTGGGACAAGTCATGGACCGGGTGGCGCACAACACGTTGAGATGGCCAAAATGACAGGCTGTGGGGATGCACCGAGCACAAGCGACGGCCGCCCCTGGGAGAGTCTAGGTGACAATGGCGGCCCAAGGCAGTTGGCTTGGAGTGAAGTTCAGGTGCGAAGGAGCAACTCAGAGCATCCCCGGTCACAAAAGAAAACTGAGTCCATTCAGCTACAAATGTGGTTTGATTGGTCTTGATGGCTTCCCCTTGTCGAACTTCGCTTCACCTAACTATGCCTCCTTGATCGTGGACTCTCTCTAGCTCTACAGATAATCAAAGGATAACCAAATCACCTTCTTCAATTGAGAGCCATGCCCTAACTTGTGGAGTACTCCATGCCTCATAGTCAATTCCTCGATGAGTTAGTCACGCAGGCTTCGACGAACCGACCACCTTGCATTTGGGTGCATATCTCCTCTACTTGAAGGCCAGCCCTTAGTGAGTCGAGAACTCCTTGTGAGGTCACACTTAAAGATGAGTTGAGTATCTATCACTTTGGCGTGCGGTCTCGGGGCAGCCAAGGGCGTTAGGCGGAAGCCCCAAGGGAGGCCTAGATGGCACGAGGCAAGAGCTATAGGGGTTAGGTCTTTAGTGAAGCCCTCAGAGGCAAGGACCCTGGGGGTCCTAGACAGCACAAGGTAGGAGCCCTGGGCTACCCTAGGCAAAGTAAGGCGAAAGCCCGGGGGGCACCGGGGAGCCCAAGGCGGAGCAGCCCTAGAGCAACCGGGGGTGCAAGACATGCAATCCCAGGGTGACCGGGAGCACAAGCTGGAGCAACCTGGGGCAGTCGAGGGGTGCAAGGCGAACATGAACCCGAGGGGAATTGCTAGATGGGGGAGCTAGTCAACAGGGGGTATACATAGGTCGGATGTGGTCCACCGTGGACCATATCCGCCCAATCCCCTAAGTCCATATGGTGAATTAGCTCATGGCATGGTGTGCACCTGGTCCACAGAATAGTGCCCATGAATAGTAACCCAGATGACTCACGAGTAGCATCATTTCTCAAAATATGTGCCATCGCCAAACCCCGTCCATGCTGCGCCGATGACACATAGGACATGTGATATCTCCGCAAAGGAGTGTGCACCTTTGGGAAGGGCACAAACCTACCTCGGAAACCCGACGTCAACGAGCACAAGTCTGACCCTGGGGCCAACGGACGACGGACTACCACCTCAAGCCCGCTCAGTGCAAGGTAACCTAAATGTCTTGTCAACTCGTTGTAGGATACTAGGAGGATTGTTGGACTGAGACCGCGTACCGACCCCTTCCTTAGGTTGGTGCATTAGCCCAGACTAGCAATGGACAATCCCCCGGTTCGGCGAGGGGCTATTGTTGGGGAGGGTCCCCACGCAACCTCGAGCCCATGACCACCCTAGAACAATGGCACCTGTTGGAAGGTCTATTCCAATCCAAGTCCGCTAGACCAACCTCGGTGAGGTCTGCGAGACAAACCCCAAGAAAAGTACACGAGACCAATCTCGGAGGGGTCCGGGGCCAACCCTAGCCGAGGTACGCAAAGACAACCCTGGAGGGGTCTGGGGCCAACTCTGAGCGAGGTGCGCAACGCCAACCCTAGAGCAATCCGGACCAACCCTAGGGGAGGTCTAAGGCTGACCCCAGATTGAGTCTAAAGCCTGCCATGAGCCAACCCCGGAGTCCCGAACATGGTGGGGCTGACACGGGATAAATGATGTAGATACCCCTAGGAGTAAACTAGGTCCATGATGCAAATGAAGGGGATAGGTTTTCTGGGACAATGTCATTGATAATGTGCCTAGCCGTGTGTTTGCTGCCTTCTAGACGACTTAGAGTGCTGTCTCTTTGTGAGTTGCCTTTGATACTTATTATTATTGTGCAATTGTGAGCCGTTCTAGTGTACGTTAGTGGTTGATAATCTTGTTCTCTAGTTCTGGGAGACATTGCATAATAATTTGTGGGATAATTGTTTGCTTGATGAGTATTAACAAGCTATATGAGATTAAGATGGCTTTTTAGGATGTTTTGCTACTTAATGAGTTTTTCAGCAATTGTTGTCACTGTCCTGCATATGGTTGTTTTAGTGGTTTAATTATCATAGCATTGCATCTAGTAGTGTAATTCATTACTTGTTTAATTATCTTGAATTGTAATTGATTATTGTGGTAAGCAATTTAGCTCAAAACTAGCAGAATATCTAGAGATCGTATATTTGATCATTGCTTAGATTTAGACCACCATGGCAAGTATTATGCTAATTGTTTATTTATTTTCAGCGGCCATGTTCAGCATAATTTTATATTTAAATGACTTGAAAGAGTTTCAATATTTACAATTACTTTAATATTGCTCTTGTCATTTGATCTATGTTGGAAACATGCTTTTTTACTCATTTATAATTCTAGAAATTTATTTAAATATTTGTAGAAATTGTGTATTGTACAACACACCCATCACTCCATACTCCATAGTGAGCTAGGTATTGCAAGATGTGCAAATTCTACAAATAATTCACAAAGAAAAACATACATTGTATGGTCATTCAGCTGTCTGATTGCTGCACACAAAGCACTTTCTACAATTGTTTATATGCTTGTTTAAAAGAACATTCCATAATTGAAAATGATCTGTGTATTTGTTTCGTGCAGCTCTCCAGAAGAGCATAAAAGCACCCCTCGAGCTTCTTTACGGTCCATTGATTTGAATTTAACTGATCAATTTATCATACAAAATTTACTGAAAGGTTTCTAGTATTCAAGCCTGAAGGCTCCATGGAATTTAGTACTGCCGCCCGGCCAGCTACGGCGGAGATACAGAAAGAACTCAATAAGGTTCTAAGAAAAAGGCAGCACATAATTAAGAGAAAGAAACACAAGAAGGCAAAGGCTTTCGATCGATGCGGATTTGTTAAATTTGGAAATAGCCATCACAGATATGTCAGCCGCATCACGCGTTGATTTACTTTACTAGAAAGCTAATTACCATCACCCCAGGATTGGCTGGTGCTCAACAGGCGACAGCTATGTTAACCCCGGCAATAAGGCTGCGCCTTTGGAGACCCACCTGAGTACCTGACCTAACCAGCTCAACTTGCATGAACCAGTTTGGTGATGAGGCTGTGTGAATGCACTACTCGGCCAATAAAAACATCTCGAGATAAACAATTACAGGATAGGTCTTGTCGTTTTGTTCGTACAGCCTCACCTCCCGCTTAATTTGATTCGGAATTAATTGCAATGTTAGTCTAATCGAGCTAGCGTTTGATACTTTATTTTTCTTTTCCAAACTTTGTTAACTTTATGAGATTCAAAGTAGCTAGAGGCCCAATGTTACACTTTAATTTGGGATGGAAGTCTATGCCATTCAAAACTACAATTCTTCTCCCCTCTCCAAACAATTTTGGATTACCAGGTACTTCATATGATATTAATAACTAGGAGGTGGCTATACATGCCTTTAAAGCAAGTAGAATTTTCTATCAGTTAGATGTGGTTTGGAGACTCGTGTGCTTCAGTTGTGAGATGTTGAGCCGATGGCAAAAGTTTAACTTCTCGACCCCCAACTAAAAAGACAAAAATGCTAAATCGGTGGCCTATTCAATTGACTTTTGGTTACGGCTGATGAATAGTAGTGACTGATAGAAACAACTGATGAATAATAGTGGCTAATAAATAGTAGTGTATTATGTAAAAAAGACGATGCAACGAAATACACTATAATATTCAGATCACCATATAAGTTACGAAATTGTGATATAATAATAAAATATAAAGTACATTACAATGTATAAAGTGAAAACTAATGATTGATAAATAACAGTGACTAATAGAAATGCTTATGGCACCGCTTAAATTTGAAAAGTGTGACTTATGGCTAAAAATGCATCAGAGTTGTTGAAATTTTATCAGTGAAGGTGGCTTATTTGGCGTAATTAAATTTAAAAAATTTAAAAATAAAAAATATGCTAGCTCATCATAGATAATGCAAACAAATATAGGAAAAACCAGCAAAAAAGCTCAAAAAAGCCAAAAATTTAGAAAAAGACAAAATTTATAGTGAAAAATAAGTCAGAAACTGAAGCTGAAATAAGCTAGGCTTATATGTATTGGCAAGCCAAACACAGAAACCAATATAAACCGGATATCCCTCTTTTACGTTTACTATTCGTGCCAAAACATAACGCTATGATGCGATCTTTTTAAGACGTCTGGAATGATTAATTGATTGTACATTACTTGTACGCAATGGTACGTACACTGAGAGAGATCTCCATCGAGCTTTGTATTCCGTAAATGATCGGCAGAAGTAATAGCACAGAGAATGCACGTACTCTAGCTAATTACAGTACTAGCTCGGTCTGCAGATGATTTGACACATCAGTCCACATAATACGGTCGTCGCCGGTCACCGTCACGTTGTTGCAATAGTACGACATGTCCAGTCGATCGATCGATCTGTCCGTACATCCACTCGCGACGTCACGGAGAGGAAGAACTTGGCAGCAACGTGCAAGACGGTGTACCAACAGCTTAGCTTAATTAATTAGCTAGCTAGCTAATGCAGACAAGCTACAGGCCTGATGCGCAAGTCTTTTCTGGCTCCGGGGCTCGGTATGTTCGATCAACCGGAGGAATCACGCATGTAGCACCGGATATAAAGCGTGGAACTCAACTAGCCCTCTGTCCGATCGAGCATGTTCATGTACGCATGCATATGTAGACCATAGCTGTCCTAGCAGTTCTATTGGCAAACTGGAACGCTGGGTTGGGAGTCTCTTAGGGCGGAATTTTTCTGCTGCTGTCGGTGACTTATGGCTGTGACTGATAGATTGTAGTTTTAATATGGGTATTTATATGAATAAATTAAATACTGATACTGATAAATTGATAAGCCGTTTAAAAAACTATCCTAATAAATTATTTTGAAAATACGACAAAAAATTGTTATATTTATTTCTTCGAAGAAACCTATAAGCCATGAGCAAGAAAGAAGAGGTCGGCCGCTCGTTTCGGTTTCTGGCTTCTAGTTCACTATTCCTTAATTTCGTCTTTTCTGACCTTTTGGCTTTTCTGGCTTTTTGTCTTTTCTTTTTTCCTGTATTCGTTTGCATTGTCTATGATGGGTTAACTTTTTATTTTTATTTTTTTTAAATTTAATTATATAAAAAAAATCACTAGCAGTTATAATATAAAATAAGTTAAATACAATATAAAATAAACTATGTATCAGCTTATTTTCATCCCAAATGAGCAGCTAATTTGTGCGCTTATGGCCCATGTGCATATTCTTATTTCAGAAAGAAGTACTAGTACACACAGAGCTGTAAAACATATTAGCTTTCATGTACTTGTCCAGTACAAGTAGTATTGTATGTACAGTACGTATTGGGTCTGCTGCCTCAGTGTGCCTCTGCAGTGAAACGACTTTGCAAATAAAGTCTGAATACCATGCTGTAATGTAATATTGAAAAAAAAAATACTAAAGTATGTGAGCACATCTCACGCACGCACGTACCAACAGAGCATCTAGGATGGGTTTTTTTGACTATAGGTTATGGGTTTCGGTTTTTAATTTTGGTCGTTTATGAGAGAGATTATAAAGAGAGAAAGTCATATATAATTTTAGTCGGTATATTGTTTACTATAACTAACTCATAGATTTCGTTGTAAAAAGATGTACAATTTAAAGACTAGTTACTATAGTAAAAAATATAAAAGTCAAAATCCTGCCGAATCCAGTCTAAAAAACAAGTGCATATAGCTGGTCTTCTTAGAATCAATCTCATTAGTTGCCTTATGCGTGCGGTACCAGGGGTTAACGCTAGCCTTCTTAGAATCAATCTCATTAGTTAACCAGTAACAGCGCTCGTGACACTGACAGTTCCATGCTAGACTGCTAGTGGGCCCGTGGACACTGTTATTAACTTAATCTACTACTTGCGAAGTTAATTACTCCGCACGCATTCTGTTGTACTCTGATGTTCCTTTCACTGCTTTTGCACTGTGTTGTAGGACCGGTCTATTTTGGTTTCTCCCTTAGGTGGTGATCTACTCGGCTTAAAAGCTCATAGTTTATGGTTGAAAACATCAGAATCGATCAAAAAAAGATCAGAATGTGATGAGGCTTATTTCGCATAGTTAAATTTAAAAAAATTTAAAAATATAAAAAATATGTTAGCCCATTACGTATAATACAAACAAATACGGAAAAAAAGAACCGGCAAAAAAGCTCAACAAAAAGCCAAAAGTTCAGAAAAAGACGAAATTTATGAATAGTGCAAAATAAGCCAGAAGCCATAAGCCGAGTTGATCACAGTCTAGTATTTAGGTTTAACTTCGTTCAATAATTACTATTTATTATACTAATAAATTATAACAAAAAACTATAAACCGTAGAGAAAAAAACATACCCCAACTTGGCATTAAGCTAGCAACAGTATAGCACTCCTCCAGTACTACTACTGGTCGATAAAGGAGAGGAAGCAACCACGTAATTAAGCGGCCTGACATGCTGCAAGCTGAGCCACTTGTGTCAGTTAATTAATCATTCACGTTAAATACGCCCAATCCTTCGCTGCGATAGCTGCTCTCTTTTTTTTTCCCATGGCAAGTTGCCTAACGATCGATGGAGAGCTGAGCGCAACTTGGACGTGACGACGGAGCGGTAGGGAGGGAGGCATCGTCTGAGCCTCTAATTATCGACCTAATCCTAATTATTAGAGGATAAAACGGTGGAAATTCAACAGGAGCGTCGAAACGGGAGGAGGAGAGGGACGTGACCGATTCAGCGCGCGCAAGTTGGCCTGGCTGGCACCAGGGGGGTCGGGGTGCGCGGCAGTAGCGGTACAATTCCAGGCTGTCGTGACGCCCGCAAGTGGGTTGCGTGCAGTGCAACTTTGCGCTGCGCGTCCCGACATTTACTTTTCATCACAGAAAAGCCCTCGAGCCCTGTTTGGAACGTTCGAAATTTTCTTTCTAGTTTTCTATATGTAAAAAGTGATATGTTTCTTATGAAATTCCTTTGCTAGAACTTAGGTTCCGCTCCTTTCGATTTAAGTTTCTAATTTCTGGCTTATTTTTTACTATTCCTAAATTTTATCTTTTTTGAGTTTTTTGTTGGTTCTTTTTTTGTCGTATTCATTTGCATTGTTCGTGACGAGCTAACCTATTTTTTCTATTTTTATTTTTTAAAATTTATTTACGTCAATAAAACACCATCAGTTACAGTGTAATTTCAACTATCTACAGTACAATTTCAGCCATAAGTCAGCTTATTTTAGTCTAACCGAATGGCACCTTAATCTAGGGTAGCCTGAAGACACATAGTCTGATTTTCTTTACCAAAATATTGATAGAATAGACCTTAATCTGTTTCTTACGAAATTCCTCTATTAGGATAAATCTAGTTTAGTTGGAAGATACATAGTGCATAGTTTGATTTTTCTCTCCCAAAATATTGATAGAAAATGATATGTTTCTTACGAAATTCCTTCGTTAGGATAAATCTAGAATAGTGGGAAGATATATTATATGTGTTATTTTGACTATGGCTTATGATTTAAATGTTTGAATTATAACTGTTCGTGAGAGACAGTATATAAAGAAAAATAGTCGCATGTGATTTTAGCCGGTATAGCTGAATTCAATACGCTTTTTATTACAATCTCCCTGTTAACTCCACCTTAAAAAAATATACCGCTTAAAAGCTAGTTATTGTAATATAAGACATAAGGCATAAGTCATAAATAGGAAAGAATTGAGCCAATTATATATAGTCACCGACGGGCAAGCAAGGAGCAATCACTTATATGCTCAAGCAAACAAAGATCTAATGAATCGATCTGGCTCGATCCGAACAATATACACGGCTTTCTTATTCGTTCATGGTCGGTGCTAGCTTGCATCTGACGTGCTGCGTTGCATTCGTGGTTAATTTGTGGGTACGTATCTCTCTGATCCAAGGCACAATAATGTTTGTTGCATTCGGCGCTAAAAAAACGTTATTTGGTGCATATGATGTGGCGTACGGCAGCTCTGATGCTGATGAGATCGGGAAGAAGGAAGCACTTTTCTCGATCGATCGGGTGGCTATATTATTAACCTTCCTAGCAAATTAATCCGAGTTATCTCACGGCCAGCAGGACACACATACTATGGATCAAAGTATTCTCATTATTTCCTGTGTTACAAGGTGTACAATTTAACAAGCTCGATCGATCGGCCAATGGAGGCCTGAAAAGGCTATTTAATTGCTCATTGCTTGCTGATGCTCATGAACACATGGGCATCAAACTTTGATGAACGCTTGGCGCCTACCGGAGAACAGATCTACCACACATATATACAGAGCAACTCAAGCATGCACTAGTGGAATTGAAGTCTATCAATTATACTTGTCATTCTTGAATCTTTGGACAATGGGAGGAAGGGGGCATGCATCTCACAACAACGAGAAAAAAGGGGGTCAAAGGAGGGGAAAAAAAGAGAGGCTCACGCGCCGAAGAAACACACATCCATCCCACCCGGAAAAACATGGGTTACCCATGGAGAGGTGGAGGCCTCACGGGACGGCCCTCGCGCCGGCGGCGAGCTTCTCGGCGGTCTTGGCCAGCGACTGGAGGTTACACTTGACGATGGTGTCGACGAACACGCGGGTGTCCTCGGTTGTGTTGCCCGGCGGCACGTCGACGACGTACGACTCCACGACGACGGTGGCGCCAGCGGGCGCGGCCGGGGAGGGGTGGACGGTGGTGACGGAGAGGTAGTTCTTGAGCCGGTGCTCACCGCCGACGACGCGGAAGCTGAGTACGTGGCTCTCGTCGTCCAGGATCTCGAGCCGCTCGCGGCTGGACGCCGCGGGGAGGCCCGACACGACGCGCACCTCGCGGAGCGTGCCCACGCCGCCGTCCCCCGCAAGCAGCGCGCAGCTGCGCACGAACCGCTTGTACGCCTGAGGCTGGTCGAAGCGCCGCACCACCGACCACACCGCCGCCGGGGGCGCTGCCACGTGCTGCACCACCGCGGAGCAGCACCGCCCGGACCCCGGCGCCGCGTGCTCGTGGTGCTGCGCCACCTCCGCCGGCACCTCCCCGTCGTGCGCCCCGCACCTCATCCCCGCCGTCCCCGCCGTGGCCACAGCCGCCTCCGCCGCGCACCCGACGGCCACGCCGACGCCGGCTAGGACCCGGTGGCGCTGGTGCGGCATGCTGGGGCTGGACGCCGGGATGCACGGCATGTTGTGGTTGGTTCTTGGTCTCCCTCGCTCCGTCGTCACCCTCCTCCTCCTCCTCCTCTTCTTGTGCCCGGTGGAATTTTCTTGCAACGGTGGGGGTGTTGGAGAAGAGGTTGATGAGATAGAGCCGTATATATACGCCGTGCAGCCACTTGCTTGCACTGTTGCATATATATCTACTAGACTACTACTATTCCCCACTTGTGTGTTTGCCTTTGATTAATTAATTGGTTTTCCTTATAGAAAAAGGGTTTAATTAATTATTTTTTGGAGCAAATTGGCCAACTTGCATGGGAGTCTGTTTGTTTGCCCTATTCGACTATTATCTCCGAGGACTGGACCGAGAGCATTACTAGTATTTTTCTCGTGTCACTGAAACCACAATATATTCCGAAAGAAGTAGACCTACGTTGGAAAGGGAGTTAACATGCACGCACATCGTGCACAAAGGTTTTACACTACTGCTACTACCGTTCCCACGAATTTTTGAAAGAAGTTGAACGTGTTGGGTTGGGGGATTTTGGCTGTAATACGATTACAGTGGGAACTGATTCCCTTAAATCTTGTTTGGTTGTGTGAACTATATTCCGATACCATGTAATTAGATCTCGGCTCAATTCATATCCGATTCTAGTCGAGATCGAGGTGTAAGCAATCCCGTTACCGTCGCTGCCTCGCCTCCCACTCCCCACTCGATTCCAGTCCAAACAAAAAACTATCCCCACTTGAACCAAACAAACTCAGTAATGATCCATTCCCCCCGCCGAATAACGGTGCAGTTCCATTACGTTACCATTTGTGAACCAAACACCATCTTAGCTGCGAGTGGTTTGATGCAAGCGGGGGTGATTGAAAGTGTGAAATTGAGGGGTTTGGGGCGGCGTGAACACAATTTAATCGAAAGATTTGTTGATGAAAGTGGCCGGGCATTAGAATAGGGGAGGCAAGTTGGTTGAGATGAGGTTATGAGCTTCTTCTTTTCGGTTTCTAAAAATCGTTTTTCACGGTAACTAGATTTTCTATATTGAGGGCCTGTTTGGGACTGCTCTGCTCCAGTTTTTTAGCTCTTCTCCACCAACTCCACCATGGAGCAGCTCCACTGTGAAGTTCCTGGAACAGGTGGTCCTGTTTGGCACGCAGCTAGCTCCAGCTCTAGGAATGTGAGGTTTTCCTGAGAAAGGTCCAATGTGCCCCTGAATGATGTTTGGTGTATGTTTTGATGTCTGCGGAGCATATGTAACTGAATTTTTTTTGTTGCCAATTGAAATATGATGTAAAATATTATAATCGCAATTAATTTATTCGAGAAAACCAAAAAACAAATATTATAATAGCGGTTGCCAACTCATCACGGAATGCATCAAAAACTCCATTCTCAAGTCAATACAAGCAATTTTACATACAACTCACTTTAACAAATAACAAACCTTGTAACAGAAAATAATTTATGCACATCACTGATACATCCAGGCTATGACTTCAATTTTTCACAAGTTTTTTTTATTTACACCAAGCACAAATAGCAGACAGGTTATGGTACTTTTGATCACCCACAATCTGATATAAAGAACAATGATGATACCGCTAGCAATGTTTGGCTTGACCTCCTTTCGTGCATCCGATCAAATAACCCCGTGCCTCATCAAGCCTATCAACCTTCACCAAGCCACCTATAACTTTGTTAAATGCATTGGCATTGGGCCTCGTGCCAAGATCAAACATCTTATTGAAGTAATCAACAAGATCATCCACCTTACCCACCTTGAAGCGGGACTCGATGAGCAAGACATAAGTGTACTCATCGGGGTTAACACCAAGCTCGCCCATCTCCTTATACAGTCCTTCACCTCCCAACAAGCTTGTTCTTCCCACCAGTCAATCGACTATTATACGAGAGTGCATCCGCGCACACCTCTTCTCACCCATTTTTCCAAATACCTCGATCGCATCCTGGAACTTTTCAGCACGGCGAAGACGCATCCACCATTACATTAAAACTCCCAGTTAACAAAGCAATCTGCTGGCGGGTCATGCTCCCCGCACATTCTATCGAACAGTGAGTGCGTCATCCAGCCTCCCGCCTCCCAAGCGCATCGAGCACCATGTTGTAACTCACCGCACCAAACCTCACCTTTGATCCTCCCCAAGCACCTCTGCGAGCAATCCATGGCCTCGTCGCAGAGGCCCGGAGAAGGAGGTTGTGCGTGGCGACGGTGGCGCGCGAAGCTTCGGGTGACGGCGGTGGAGCGAGAGGAGGTCGGCGAGCGCGCTGGCGAGGAGTGCGGCGAGGACGGCGTTGCAGGTGAAGACGGTGGGGCGGCGATTGGAGTAGATGGAGTGGCGGGTGAGAGCGCGCCTCGCCGAGGTCGTTCGCGCGACAGCGCGAGGATGCGGCGGTGGAGGTCAAGGCGCTTACCGGAGAGGACGGAGGCGGGCTCGGGAGTTGGGGACGTTGGGGTTGGAGCCGGGCGGGCCCGCCGGGACGCGCCGGGGTGTTGGGCGCGGAGTTGGGGGCTCCACGCGAGGCGCGCTACGAGGCGGCGCGCGGCGGTGGCGTCCATGGGGCTGCGGGCGGTCGGTGGGGTGGCGAGGCAGAGGAAGCGGATGGGAGGCGAAGGGAAAGGGAGGAAGCGGGAGAAAAGGGGCTTGAGAGCGCCATGGCGGCGACGGAGCACAACGGCACGGGACCGGGAGGATGGGGCGAGGAGAGCTCGTCGCTGCTGCGGAGCGTGCGGGAGGAGGAGATCCGGCGCGGAGGAGGAGGAGGGGAGAGGCGCCGGGGCTTGCGGTGGCGGCGGAAGAGGAGCGGCGCGGGTGGGTGGGGAGGAGAGGAGTCGCGCGGGTGGGTGTGGAGGAGAAGGAAAAGAAATCGAATCGGTATGGAGGAGAGGAACTGTGTAATGGTAGTGGTGGGTAATTTTCCCCCAACTCTATGAGGAGATACAAAACTTCAGTTCCTGGAGTACTTCTTGAGGAGCTCCAGAAAAAACGTGGAGTAGGCCTTCAACTCCACCTTTTTCTTGGAGCAGAGTTTTTAGAGTTGGACCCGTTTGGCTAGACAAGTTTGGAGCAGAGTTGAAAAAGCTGGAGCGGAGCAGTCCCAAACAGGCCCTAATTAGCTTTCAAACAAATGTTCTTTTAAGACAGGATCTATAGATTAATTATAGTACACACTATAGCGACTTTATTTATATCAGGCAAAATCGTACACGAGTCTCTATCTCTATATTCTCTTTAACGGAAAATAAAAAATCACAAATCATAACCAACCGCCATAAACAGCAGAAAAAAAAAAAGAACAAGCTCTATCCTACTGTGCTCGCCCTGGATGCCCGGCTTATGGGCCTCTCTTGCCGAATCCTATTGCTTTCCATGTTGTGAACCCTTTTGTTTTTTTTTAATTATCAACTCTTCATCAACTTGGCACGGTCGTCAACTTGTGCTTGGCCATTTCTTCACATGAAAGGACCATCAGAGTTACACTTGCACTTCACATAACACTACTGGTATATGCTAGTAACTATGAGCATCGAGGTGTTCAGTTATGTTCCTAAGTGCGAATCCTTAAGAGAGAAGTTCATGCATATGCTTCTTTTTTGTGTATACCGCGAAATTACTTGCTGAAGTACGGACTCTATATTCAGCTAAAGATTCCTCTATACAACTAACTAGCTAAAATTCTAGCGCAATTGCGCGGTTAGACATTGCAATACATATAAAAATAGTATTGTGTTTGTTATCCAACTTTAATGTTGAAGTATGACAGAAAATACAATTATATTTATTATACTTCCTTAATAACTTTCATATACATGTGAATAATCTGCAACGTTATAATCTAAATCTACTACAATCGACGGTGTAGATCTTTTTCTTTTTTCACCAATTAACATGGTAATTTCTAATACTTGAACTTAGTGTCTTCCTTTTCTTTTTATTTTAATAATAATATAATAGATAGAAGATAGATACCAATACATTATCTTGCACTTAGGAACTGAGCTTAGAGTAGCTGGTGAGAGGTGTAGGCGTACACTCCCACCACCAAAGTTTAAGTTCTCCTCAACTCAAATTTAGACACCTATTATTTTTTTAATTAAATTGATACTTTGTTCCTACTAAGTATCCCATATTATATTACGCTTGAATTATTGTGACAAGTGTCGACTGTATATGACGAGCAAAATGGTTGCATGATATGTAGAGACAAGGATCGAATTACAACTGCATTTGCTATCATATTGGTACATCATGTGAATTTTCCTCCCCAGTTACCATATATGAAACACCCCTAAAAATTTCAAAAATTTTGAGCCTTTTTCCTGTTTTTTTGAGTGAATTTCGGCAACTTTCCTTTTTCAGAAAGTTTCCCTTTTCCCGCTTTCCTTTTTCGGCTTCGCGCCCTCTCTTTGCGTTGGCGCATTTCTCCCTTCCCGCCTCCTCCTTTCCCCTGGCGCCCCCTCTCCCTTTCGCTTCCCCTCCCCGATGGCGCCTTCCCCTTTCCCCGCCTCCACCCTCCACCTGCGCCCGCGCGTGAGGGCGCCCCGCTCCCGGTTCGCCGCGCCGCCTCTCCGCGTCGTCCCCGACCACCTTAGACCCGGTCCTCGCCCCCCTGCCGCCCGGGTCCCACCCGTCAGCCTCCTCCTTCCCCCTCGCCTTCTCCCGCAAGCTGCGCCATCGCCCATTGCTACCGCTCACCTGCTCCCGCGCGCATTTACTCGCCATCGCATCACAGTGCCACTCCGTCGCTCGGACTTGACCCCCTGCCCACCCCTGCAGCTCCCCCATGCCCTTGCCAGAGTAGCAGCTCGCCTGCTCCGCGCCCATCCCTTCTCCCCCTCTATTTCTTCCCTTCGCCGAAGCTCCCTTTCTTTCCCCCTCGGCGACCTCACTCTCCCATGCTCCAGAACCCCCCACCTCCTCCATTCGCTTTCCGCAGTTCCCAAGACCCTCTGTGAGCAACCGATTGAACTCCGGTGCCCTCCACCTCGCCGGCGCCCCGTTCCTCCTCCATGGCCGGCCACCGATCAATCCACCCATCCGAGCCACCACGGCCCGATTCATCGCTCCCACGCCCTCCTAGGACCGCCGTGAAGCCACCCGCGTGCTCGGCCGAGCTCCTCTGGGCCCGCAGTTCGCCGGGGTCGACTCTCTTCCTGGGCCGCCGCCGCCGCACGCCGCCGACCAGGTTCCGGTGATTCCCGGCCGTCGCCGATAACCCCATCGCCTTCCCCATGAAGCAAGGAACCCGTTTTGCCACTCACCGGCACCTCCCCGGCCGCCCTTCGCCGATGAACTCGCCGCCGTTCGCCACCCCGGCCTCCTCTGCCCCGCCCCTGCTGCCGCTTGACTCTTCTGCATTCCTCCCCTCCGCTCTGTCAGGTATCACCGCGATCCCACCTGGCTAGTAGCATTCACACCCAATGCCCCGACCCGCGTTCGATTCCCCTCCACCACAGCATTTCGGTTAATTTTTGGGTGATTGCCCTCAGCCGTCCAATCCTCCTTATTCCAGCTCATCCCGTCCGTCTGCCCGCACCGCATCTCCGCCGCTCATCTGGGCCACGCGTCGTCCAGCCTCTTCGGGTGAGCGGCTGGGCTGGCGGCGGCGCGCTCGCTCGCTGCGTCGGCCGCCTCGCGCGTGGGCGCGACGCCGCTTGGGCCGCGTGGGCCGCTCGGCCTCGTGCGCTGTTTGCCTGGCCGGGCTGCACTGTTGCACCGGGCCGGCCCAAGCACTGTTCATTGATTTTCCAGGGAATTAATATCTTCCAGAAATTCAGAAAAATCCAAATAAATCCTAGAAAATCACAGAAAATCCCAAAAAATCTCAAATTACACCATCTTACTCAGTTTGATGCCCTGAATCCATTTTTGGCCTCCATTCCACCAAATTCATCCTTGAAAAATTCAAAAATCCCCCATTTGAATATTTATGCAATTTACTTCTTTTTCATAGATTTATTTTTGTGTGTTTGCGCTAGTGTCGGAGTCCTCGGAAGTTGTAGCGCGAGATCAAGACCAAAGGAGCACGGATTACGAAGTCACCGAGCTAGTTGATCGCAAGGCAAGTCACAAGTCCTTGACCATGTTGAAATCCCATGCCAGTTAAATTATGTTATTATGCTATTTTCATTATGTTTGTTGTGAAATGCTAGTTCAAAGTAAAATAAAATATTTAGAATGACATGCTATGTAGATAAATTCTACCACTGATAAATGTCATGTTAAACTTGTAGCCATGCCTTTGTAACCCTAGAATTAATTACTTGGTAATCTAGATAACTGTAGGTTATTTATTATCACACAAAGTCTTTACACTAGTAAGGTTGTGGCTGCGGGCCAATAGACTTTGGAAAACCCGACTCTTGGGTAGGGTGGTATGGGACACCGTGCCCTAGGGCGGAGATTGCCGACGTGCACAGGATAGGGTAAGGGTTGGGGAAGGAATCGCGAGACGGTCTTCGCCCACCTCTTACCCTAGGTTGGAGGTCGCGGACCTGGCGGGGTTGCGGACCCCGGGGAAAAATGTAAGGACTAGACCCTTACGCCGAGCAAATGACATAGTGATCGCTCAACCACAGGAGTTGACTTATCAACACTGGTTTAGTAGCTGTTCAATTCGATTGAAACTCTACAGGTGTTAAGAAGATAGGGTGTTGAGAAGTGAGGTTAGGTAGGCCGTGCTGCGGGTGCCTAACAACGGTAGAGTTCACTTGAAGCGGTCAGGAGTTTTCATGTGCCAGACCCGAGTGGATTCTACCAGGTAGAGCCTATGTAAAGAATTGAGCAGTGAAACGACCTGGCTTTCTTAACTCAGTCATGAGGGTTCAGAAATCGTGTGGGTAAAGTTGGGCAACTCTGCAGAGTCAATTAAATGGTATTCGAATACGCCGTGCTCCCGGTTAATGGAGCTGTGTCACTTGGGTGATTCCAGCAGCAAGGCTTGAGTAGTTTTCATAAGTGTTTTAAATTGATTAGCTGATTAATTCAACTTTATGAGAAAACCCTCTGAGATCTTAAGGAGTAGTTTTTGGTTCTGGTTTGTAAAAATGTTTGCAAAACAAAAGTGCATCCACCCAAATTAATAAAACAAGTATACACCCCTCCTTTGGCAATCCGTGCAAATAGTCAAAGTAGGGCTTCCCTTGTGACTTGCTGAGTACAGTGGTTGGTACTCAGGCTTGCATAATTTTTCCCCCCAACAGATACCAGAAGGAAGGAAGGCAATCCAAGATTTGCGTGTTAGGGTTGCGACCGCACTCAGCCTTTCCTGTGGTGCTTTGTGCGTTTCTTCTGCATGTAAGGACATTTGGGCTTGCACGCCCGTTTTATTGTTAAAACTGACCGTTAGGTCTTATTTCAATCAAGCTAACTCTTTTTAAATGTTCGTAAGCAGGCATGATACTTGTTCGGTCCGTAGCCAAACTCCTGGGTGGTTGCGAATTAGTGACGCCCCTGTTCCTCCCAGAAACGAGGGCGTTACAATATATATAGCGACGAAGGTGGAAAGAGACATGCAATTGGTGGCTAGGAAACTGCTACCATCGTCCAAGCATTTGACAAATCACAAACGCGGTCAACTGGTTCGATATTACTTTGGGGGATAATATGTTATGACTAAAGCGGTTTTAGCAAATGTTCAGTCTTAATTTCAGCAATATTTAGCTCAATTAAAGTACATTTCCAGCACATATAAAATGACAAAATGATATGTAAACATGTAATTCTTTCAGATCATTAAAGTTGAACAACATATGTAAAAAACATGGAACATGAGAGCAACAAAAATCAACATAATGCTCAGATTTAAGTTGTGGTTTTGTTGTTTGTTGCTCTCAGATGTCGGGTTGCTCAAAGTGAAACCTTGGCCTCCTAGCCACTTTTGTCAAGAGTTTTAATTAATGGATATGACAAGATAAATTAGACTTAGAGCTGAAATGAAATCTTACTATTACGTCAATAATCAAGTATTGAATTATCTCATAGTCACTGTCTCCACTATGTACTTCTAGCCAACAAAAAAAATATTTATATAACAGTTTAGAACTGAAATCTCAATTCAGCACATAGTATGCAATCAACTAGCTCAAGTCTGATTTAGTGTTGTCAATCCTATTTCATCAGTGACAATAATCCTCATTGAGCAATTAAACCGAGCCTACACAGATTAATTCAAGTCTCCCGGTACTAGTCAATGAAATAAGGCAACTAGCACAACACACTTGCATGAAAATTACCCACAACCGAAACATACTCACGATGCGGATAGCACTCAAAGCCACCGAGAAGAGGACCAGGCAAGGCACACACATGACGCTGTCCCAGAAAACCAATCGCCCTGCTGTGCCACGTAGAACAGACAAGGTTGTCGGAGATACAATGCCGATTTTTGCACTTTAGGACACACTGAAGAACAAAGCTGATGTACAGAGAATATGCTACACAAGACACATAGAGGTAGAACCGGCTGAATGCCCTCTCTGAGCAAATGACCACCACAGATCCGAGGCAAGCACACCTAAATCAATCAAGTTTCTTACTCAATCCAACCAAGAGTCAGCCGAATCCAAAAACAACAAGGCAATACCCGAAAATCCCTCACTGCACAATCACTAAAAGAGATAGTGCAAGAGGGAATTCTTGGTACGATGGGTACCTTGCGGCTTTGAATCCAAAGCCTAGCAACAAGGACTACGACTCTGCACAGACAAAGGAGGACTATACCTTGATTCAATGCCTTGGTGTGAGAATTTTTGCCCAAATTATATTCTGTATTAGGTGGCTTGCCCTTTTCCCTCTCGGGTTGGGACACTACGATCATGTCCCCATATCTAGCTCGTGAGTACTTAAAGAAAGTATATCCTTATCTTCCTTTAATCGCGACCTCACGATCATACTCAAGTAGGTGAATTTTCCAAAGAATCTTGTAGGACGATTCCCGATCCCATATAGTTATCGGACTCATTAAGAGATATTGCTCAACCTCCCATACATAAAGTGCATTGCAATTAATGGTACCCGTTATATGTGCTCTCTAATCCCACACAGTTTGTTATCTTAGAGCCTAGTTCACGGGATCTCTAATCTCCTAGGATATGTTACCACCAATGTGAGCCTTTACATGGGTATGAACCCCATTCCTTTGATGCTGCAAGGATGGCCTTCTGTACCAATCCTTTAGTGAAAGGATCTGCTAAATTCCTTTCGGACTTGATGTATTTCGCAGTGATTACACTAGTTTCTCTGGCATGCCGAACTGACTTAAGTCGCCTCTTTTTATGTTTTGAGGAATTCATGTTGTCTTTCCTACTCTTAACCTTGACCAACACGGTTTAATTATCGCAGTAGGTTAAGATAGCTGGAATTGGCTTTTCCAATACTAGTACAAGGATTATGCTACACAAGACACACAGAGGTAGCATTGGCAGAATGCCCTCTCCGAGCAAATGACCACCACAGATCCAAGGCAAGCACACCTGAATCAATCAAGTTTCTTACTCAATCCAACAAAGAGTCAGCCGAATCCAAAAACAAGGCATTACCTGAAAATCCCTCACTGCACAATCACTAAAAGAGATAGCGCAAGAGGGAAGTCTTGGTTTGCCAGGTTGAAGATGAATCAAGCCTAGTTGCCGAAGGAAACAAAACTCACCAGGCGGTGCACACTTGACTCAAGATTGTGAATCCAATCAGAAGACCCGATGAATTAGAGAAGATCTTACTTGATTCCCTTTCCTGATGATCTTGCGAAAGGAAAAAAAAGAGAGAGAAGCCTCTTGTCCAGGAGTAAAGAAGGCATTAAGAAGAAGCTAGCCCCTGGCGCTGGTAATGGCCAGCGACGAAATCGCCCAACCACTCGCATGCGTCGCCACTTGTGATGGGCAGAGCCCATCCGAACTGCCACTTCCCTATCTGCTGGTTGAGACTAAGTCTCAACCTTATCTCTTTCATTACTTCCAATGACGGGTGGGCTCATCATTCTTTTTTCCTTTTCCTATTTCTTTTCTTTTTCTCGATTGATAAATCACCAAAATAACCCTCAGATATACAACAGAATATACTTCATAGATGCCTCAGTTTAATTTGTGGGCAATTCTGGCTCAGGACTCGGTCGACCTGATTGAAGAAGACAAAAGCTGACACATGCATGGACCATAGTAGACATAAAGGAAGTCTAATTTGACCTTCTTCTGCTTATGTTAGGATAAAAATTAACAACGCGGCCTCTTTCCAGCCACGCTTACGCACACGACAACATTTTACAAGGCGACATTTTGTTAAGCAAGTACACATGGCATAGACAAGTCAAACAAATACTAGTATTACAACGGAATTGTTTGCTTCTTCCCTCCGGTCCCCAATACGCACGACAACAGAGATGTCCTGTGGCAAAACCGACGACAAGAGGATCGATGTTAGAAGCTCTCGACAGCGAAGCGTTTTCTACTACCGAGGTAAGCATTAACAGGAGCTACGTACCTTAGCTAAGTGTCCGTTCTTATTAACTTTTATTGATATTTTTTAAATAGTAGTGGTTGGTAAAAAACAGTTGATAAATAGTAGCGCATTATATAAAAAAAAGACGATACAATAAAAGACGCTATAATATTCGAACCGATATGTGACTTACATAATTATGATAAAATAAAATATAAAGTATGTTATAACATATGAAAGCTCAAAGGAGTGACAGATAGAAGTGTTTTATAGAAGCTGTGGTATTCATATTGGCTTTAGCTTCTAGAAGCATAAATCAGAATCCAAAGCTAACTTAAACGGTCATAATCCAAAGCTAAATTAAACGGTCATAATTAACTCGTTTTCTACGTGCGGACAGCGGACCTGTGAATATTGAACTGAATTAGCAGTGGTATTTTTATGGCAGAAATGTGCAGCGCGCGGAAGAAGAGGTCGTGATGAATTGGGCTGTTCTTTTTGGTTGCGGCTTATGGCTTTTGGCTAAATTTTTGAATTTTGGCTGTTTGCGACAGAGATTACGAAGAAATACTCGTGTGCGATTTTTGTTGATACAGATGTTAGGCTTTTAACGTGTACTACAATTAATTTGTAGATCTCATCTTGAAAAAATACTTTATTTAAAAAGTAGATACTATAGCAAAAACAAAAAACCGCTTTTAAAAGCAAAAAAAAAAACAGGACCGTAATAAACCAGCAAGTTTCGCAAGTTGTCAGGCCACTTGCGCAGGGACAGCATAAAGGCTGGTGTACACAAGATAAGAGCGCGAATGGAGTTGTCAGTCGAGTCTCCCTTTTTAAATATGTTCTTTTTTTTTATTTTTTATGTTTCTTTAAGATGCTAATAAATAGCGAAAACACTAATACGGATAGCTCATATGTTAGCAAGTTTAGAAAATCACTTAAAGAAGTGATTTGAAAAAACTTTTAATTTATTGTAGTTTTTAAAGAAGTTAAAGTACAATGTACCGTACTACTACCGGTGCCCAGTTGCGCCCAACTGCAACATCACGGCTCACGAGCTCGTGACTGATCCACCCTGTTTCCCGCCGTGTGCTCATCCTTGGACCAGTTTTTTTTTTTCCGCCCGGCCCGGCCGTGCTTTAATCTAAAGGCACCAACCGGGCCATGCAATCCAGCTCTGCAAGTGGGGGTTAATACAGTACTCCACTTGGAAGAGTGATCCATGCTCTGGGCCCACGAATACAACTCACGAGGAGCAGCCGGATGGATAGAGCATTTGGGTTTAGATTAGTAATGCTGCAGTAAATATTTTTCCTATAGTATTTAATTTTTAATAAAATATTATTTTAGGTAAAATTTACTAGTCGATTATAGTATATACTATAGTGACTTCATTTATATCAGTCAAAATCGTACATGAGTATTTCTCTCTACAAATTTCTCTACAACATATTACTATTTATAAGTTAAAACCAAAATCTAATATGAAGGGACATTGCTTAATCAGATCAAGGATGTAAATAGTTCTTGCGAGTTAGTTCAGGTATTGTCCAAGTCTGTACCCTCCCATCTTTCTGACTAGAGGAACAATGCCATAAACTCTACATGTTTGCTTGTTCGTAGTGTGTTTTTTCCCTTCATGAACAACAAAAATGCCTACAGCATGTTTTCCCCATCACCAGTACAGTGTCTTTATGAAAAGCGTTTAGAATTGCTTTGTGAAATAAATTTTGGCCTACATTTTCTGTCCAAACTTGTACGGTTACTTTGTAGAATGTAACTGGCATTATGAAATATCATATGCATACATCATACATGATGCATACCTTTTTTTTTGTGTGTGGAACGCACGATGTGTATGGAGCTTTCGTTAAGATGTTTGTGCCTTGGGGAGTCAAATCTCGAAAAGCCCGAGCATCTCCTTCAGCTTTATGACTATTCTGTGTGTGGGTTTCTTAGGTTTACGGTTTAGTTTTATATGATAATTAGTTTTTAAATGAAATATCTTTTTAAAATAAGATCTATAATTCAATTATAATAGACATTATCCTAACTTCATCTATATCTATTAAAATCACACGCGAGTATCTCTTTCCGTATTCTTTCTCATAAATAGCTAGAATTCAAAATTTTAAACCAAAATCCAAGAAACACATCCCAAAAGAACCCATCCTGTTGATAAGTTGAAGCCCAAGTTGGAAGGTGAAGAAAGTTGGACTAGTTTTAAGGGCTAGAATTCGATTGGATCAGTTCGCATGGTTGTGTTGGACTGGGCCATGGTTGCAGGAGTTTCCGCGGAATGTATGTCTTTGCACTCTCATTATGTAAAACTATAATAGTGAAGGGTGCGGGGGTGTAAAAATTACACATCCTTTAAACTTGTGCACCCTCCACTTCCCTCCAAATAACACACCCAAATGTTTCCCCGTTTCCTCCCATGCCACCACCACCGACACCTCCTCCAAACCCTACCCCGGGCAACCGCCACAGGTGAAATCCTCCGTCAGAGGCTGTGCTCTATGGCAGCAGCGTCGAGCCCGAGCATATCAATATGGCGGCCGAAGAAGGAGATGTGGAAGGAGGGCCTGATGGCGGTGGCGCAGTTGAAGTGGCTCGCTGCTTTTCCCCCTGTCGAAGGCAACCTAAGGCTGGAGCAGTTCATGCGCTCTCACGTGTCGTGGCTCCTCGGCATCGACCTCCTCGCCGTCCACATCGAGCTGCTTCGTCAGGACCATGTCCTCCTTGTCAGAAATGTGCAAGTTAGACTAAAATTCAAAGATTGATTCAATTAACAAGTTTGCCATAGAAGAAGATGGAGGGTCTAGATGTAAGCATACCTCTTCGCTAAGTCATATCGTGCAACTAAGAGAAGAGCTATTACTATTTTCTGTTCATTTTTGTTACTGTTGCACGTCATCCCAATTTTCTATTGTGTCTGTTGGAAACAGCCATTTTGGCCATGTGAGGGAAATGGCGCACTCCATATAAGCCATCCTGGATGTAATACTAAGCTCATCGATGAAATGAAACCCTAATATCATCTACTTTCCCTTTGTTCATTCACTTTATCTTTTCGTATTATTTCTGTCCCAAATTTTCCAATTCCTGTTTTCAAATCCACCCAATTTATCCTCAATTCGCTGGGGGTGTAACATTTTGGTATCAGAGCACAGCGAATCCTTGGCCATATCTGATCTGAGCTGTTCTTGAGTGGGGAAGGTTGGGAAACACGTTTTCCTAGTAAAATTTTGGAACCAGCTTGAGAAGGTTTGGGCGAGATTGGGAAATCTGACGGAGTTGATAGCTAATAGAGAGGGTTTAGGAGGACTTGTGTGTATCCCTATAAAATTCCAGATCTATTAGGGAGGTGTTAAGATCTGGGAGCTGAGATGCCAAGAGGAGGAAGATCCATGCAGGAGGAGACTGGATCTGGTGTTGCTAGTGAAGGGGATGAGTTAAGGAAAGTGGTGAGCCACATGCACTAGCACATGGAGGAAAACTCTAGTTAGATGCAAGATCAAATGAACCAACTCTAAGATTAGGTGCAGAGGAACTTGGCACAGATGAGTCAGGTAATGGATCTACTCAAGTCCCTGATGGAAAAGAATGAAAAGATAGAGGTTGATAGTGCAACTAGTTTATTAGAGGGAGAGGGGAACCTATTGGAGCAATCTGAAACAAGGCCCTATACCCAAATTGAGGTCCCTCATGCAACATCAAGTAGTGGACATTCTTTTGCACTAAGACCAGCAACGGTTCCACACTTTCCCCAAGTAAGTTTTAATCCTACCATGGGGTCAAGTAGGATACCTGTTAGCCCAGTCTTTTCAGTTAATGGCACATATGGATTAAGTGTTTTTCCCTCAGTGATGGCTCACTGCACTATAGACAATGGTACCTTTGGGGTTAATGCCCTTCCTCCAGTCATGGCTAGTAATACATTTGCACCACAATACATCGCTTCAACCCCCCATATGTACCACCTTATACTCCTCCACATTATAATTATACCATTCATCCTGGATATGGACAACCCAATGCCAGTGAACTACCTTGGTGCTATGCATAGCCTAGAACCCTTGAGGTTGCACAGAATCAATATCAAGCACCATTAATTAGAGAGGCCAATGGGTACAGCCAACAGTTACACAGATCTCCGACTGCTACGTTGATCTTCGACAATGTTGTATAAATCACGTCAGTTCGACCACGTTGGTTTCGACCACATAGGTCTCGATCACTTCGGTTTCGACCACGTTGGTTCGACCACGCTAGTCTCAATCACACAGATCTCGACCACGTTGGTTCGACCACGCTGGTTTCGACCATGCTGATTTCGATCACACAAATCTCGATCATGTCGGATCTGACCATCTTGGTTCGACCACACTGGTCTTCGATCACACAGATCTCGACTATGTCGGTTTCGACAATGCTAGTTTTGATCATATAGATCTTGACCACATCAGTTCTGACTGTGCTGGTTCGACCACGTTGGTCTTCGACCTCGTTGGTTCAACTACGTCGGCTTTGACCATGCTGGTTCCCGACCATATTGATCTTCGACCACATTGGTTCGACCACAATGGTTCTCGATAACACAGGTCTTTCGACCACTAATAGATATGGTAGTTCCATGATTACAATGCCAGTAGTTTCGACTAGCAGTAATATCGCAAAATACACTGCGGTAGTTCTGATTTCCTTGAGAAATGCATATACTTAACACATTTTGCAAAACACATTTGCAAACTACAGTATCAAGCACACAAGGATTATCCATGCGGCACCCCCTAGTTGGTTGGTTGGCCCCTCCCTCCCTGCACGCATCGCACATGGCACCTCCTGCCTACCTGGTCCCCTCTCCTCATTGGTTGCATGAGGATTCATTCTCTGGAATACACAACATCGCAATTTCATTCTACTTCACCTCGATGCCCTTCCCATCATCGAAGTCATTTTTACGCTTGTATCGGGATGCTTTGCACACCGGACAAACATGTAAACTAGTATACTCTTTTCGATAGAGGATACAATCATTCAAACATGTATGCATTCTTTCTACTTCTATTCCCAATGGACAAAGAATACTCTTGGCTAGGTAGGTGGTTCTCGACAACACATTTTCCTTTGGAAGCATGTCCGCTAGGAGACCTAACAATACCGTGAAACTCTTGTCAGACCAACCATTGCTTGTCTTTAATTTCAACAGTTCTAAAATGGATGACAACCTCGTGTATTGTGGCTTGTAGCCTAGGACCAAAGGTTTCTCCGAGTCCTCCATCAAGTCATCGAATTTATCAAACTCTCTTTCACTATAGTTCCCTTCTGCATCACGCAACATCTGATCTAGATTATCATCCTGCGACCTATCCTCATCGAAAGGACAGTCCACAACCAGCATATCGTTGTCTCCCTTGACGATGTCGTAACTACCTTCTTGTGTAATCTTCTCTTCACCGTAACTGGCCCAATATTTGTATCCCTTTTCGAAACCCCTTCAAATCAAGTGAGCTTCGATATATTTTCACCAAAATTCTCAAAGCCGGCCGCCTCGCTCCACCGATGCAGCACAATGGAGACAGATCTATGTTGAGACCACGTACGCCCGGTATTTAATAGCGTAGATTATCCCAGACGGTTCTAACCACAAACCAGCGTACGAACATTGTCACAGATGGTTCATATTAATAACTATTTGTAATAATTCACAGATGGCTATTCATACAAACCGTCTGTGATGTCCACAATATCACAGACGATTTGTTATAAGAAGCGTCTGTGATGTCCACAATATCAGAGATGGTTTTTTTATACGAACCGTCTGTGATGTCCGCAACTTTCACAGACAGTTATTAACACAAACCATCTGTGATATCTCAATTATCACAGAACATTCGTGTTAATAACCATCTGTGAAAGTTCACATACGGTTATTAACATGAACTGTCTGTGATGTCTCAATTATCACAGACGGTTCATGTTAACAACCGTTTATGAAAATATCATAGACGATTGTTAGTATAAATCGTCTGTGATGGTTTAAGTACGGATGGTTCCGTATGAACTGTCTGTGATGTAACCATCTAGTATAGCCTCTTTTGTAGTACGGGTGGGGTGTACATTTTATAGCAAACGGGATAGTTTTGAGCAGTGACAAGATTAGATGGGGCAGCTTTGCGCAATAACAAGACCAAACGATGCAGTTTCCCGTAGTAACAAGACCAAACGGCGATGCTTTGCGTAGTGACAAGGCCAAACATGGCAGTTTTGCACAGTGACAAGACCAGACGGAGCAGCTTTGTGCAGTGACAAGACTAAAGAGTGTAGTTTTACACAGTGAGAAAACCAAAGAGGACATCTTTGTGCAATGACAAGACCAGACGGGGCAGCTTTGCACAGTGACAAGACCAGATGAGGGCAACTTTGCTATGTGACAAGACCAAATGGGGCAGCTTTGCACAGTGATAAGACCAGACGGGGCAGTTTTGCGCAATGACAAGACCAAAGGGGCAGCTTTGCACAGTGACAAGACTAGACGGGAGCAGCTTTGCACAGTGATAAGACCAGACAGGGGCAGCTTTGCACAGTGATTAGATCAAAGGGGCAGATTTATGCAATGACAACACTCTGCCTCATCGGGTACTTTTCAGAAAGACTAGGCTACACTCTTTGTCACTGGCTAGTTTCATGAAATTAATCACACCATACCAACCTTTTGACTTATAAAATGAGGGGGAATAGATCTGGGAGAGAACACTATACAACCAAACCTAACACTACACTAGAGCTTGCTTCTCCACGTCGGAATGGACAAGAGGCATAAGAAGCAATGGGATAAGATGATGAAACAATGGGAGGAGATCCGTGACCAAGTAAGGTCTGTTGTAGCCCACGACGAACAAGCAATGGCTGTTGTGGCCTAGGCCGAACAAGCAGAGCATGCCACGAGGTCACACCCCCACAATGACGCCCCCATAGAAGCATATTCATCCTGAATGTTCTAACTAAGTGTTCGCCACAACACCCATCCAAGGAGGAGATGCCGCCCCTCTATTGGTACAGGGACCCATGCAAATTGTTCAAATCTAAATAGTGGCTCAGCCTGGGCATGCGTTACTGGGGTTGTGCGAACTACTCCTGTGACTATCCCAACCACTATCGGAACACGAGTAGCTATCGGTAGCCGGTAAGGACCAGTTACAGTGTGTTTTCCTACTATTTCTCTTTTAAAGTACGTATTAACAATCTCTCCCATCCACCCACAGACCCCAGAACCGCTGCGTGGCTACCACAAGTGCATCGACCTAGAGATCTACCCACAGTGCATCGACCTAGAGATCTACCCACATAACCAGTAGACTCTCGACTACGACGAGTGGAATATTAAAAGGGACTGCGATATCCGAGAGGAAGAGCACCACAATAACGAGCAAACCAAGTATATACGTCGGGAGACGAAAGCTCATCTCGAAGCGTGCACGCTCACGAGAGGGAGCACGAGAAAAAAAAGGGAAATGGCGGCCAAGGTCAAAGAGGCCACCGAGGAGTTCAACGTCGAGCTCGCAAGGAAGGGAAAATGGCCATAGTCTACGCAGTAGGTCGGGCTATCCCGCACTAGTCCCCCAAAGGTCGAATTTATTTCCATTCCAGAAAGACACATATGTATTATAAGAGTACTTTGATTTGTTGCATCGTGCATGATGCTGTTTCTTATGCACGTAACCAAACCCTATATGCCGTGTTATTTCCAGGTTTATTATAAAGTCTATTTTAATTCACAACAGTAAATCTCGTTGTCTTTTCGCATTCAATTCTTAGCGTGGTCAATATTAATTACCTTCGTATTTACCAATAATTGCTATCTCAATTGTCCTCACAAAATTTTTCAGATAATTTTTTGCACTATAACAACATACGACGATCGCAAAATGTTATTATGAATCTAATATATTTTGTACCATTCACAATCTACGAAAATCATAAATGGATCAATCATTACATCGTATTATCACTTGTCTTCGTACTTACGAGTCATTGATGCCTCAATCGTCCCCACAAAATTCTTCCGAAAATTTCTCCCACCACAACAACATACAACGATCACAAATTGTTATTGCCAGTCTAATATATTTTGTACCATTAAGAATCTACGAAAATCACAAACGGACCAACCAATCGACATTGTCTGCCCTTTTATTTCGAAAAAATAACAATCTACAAATAAGATTTGCTAGAAGCTTCGCCATTTGGCCCATTTCAGAAGACAGGTGGTGACTGGCATCCTAGAATCTCAACCAGTGTCGTCCTGCGGTGCGTTGCATTGGATGATGTGACTTGTGATGTCCTACCATTCTTCTGCTTTCCCGTTTCCCTTCATTTCTTCACTCTGCAATGCATTGAGCTGCCGCTTTCGACTACCCTTTCCATCCCCATCTTTTGAACCGATGCATGGATCCGTTCGCTGCATAGGTATCAGCACCCTGCTGTCCTGGCCGTTGCAAAGCCAACTAAGAGGCCGGCAGGGTCAAGAGAACACACTGGGTGGAAGGATGGGCATGGACACCGGGGCACGAAGCCCGCCACACTTCCCCCCACCCCATGGCCTGCGCTGCGCTGCGCTGCGCTGTGTTGTGCATCGTTCCTCCAGTACGTGATGGTTCGTTCATCGCGTATTCGCGTTGTACCAGCAGTTGACAAAGCCTGTGCAAGGCGATCCGGCAAAATCTCTCGACCTTTCCCGGTACGAAATGACGCTCCTCCGGCCGTGCCATGCAGCCCCCTGCCGCTGACGCGCCGGGCCCCGCCGGCCATGCGGAACCACGTCCAGCGGCACGTCGGCCGACAGCCCGAGTGCTCTTCTCTCGCTCCCTTCGTTGTCTGCCCCTCCCATGTCCCAAATCTCTCTCTCTCTCTCTCTCTCTCTCTCTCTCTCTCTCTCTCACAAACAAACTTCTTTACTGCCATTAGTTAACCCGCTGCTTTCAATGCTAGGGTATGAGCATTAAAAACTCGTGCGGGGCCTCCTGCCGGGGAGATGGCCGTTGGCGACTCGGCGTTGAGGGGAAGCAGCACGGCGCATGATGGGGTACAGCCTGCAACTAGAATCCAGGGGGCTCCTCACCGTGCTGCTGCTTTTTCATCTGGATTCTCCGAACCAGTGGCGAATCCAGAATAGAAATAGAGGGGGAGCTCTACTATTGAGGCTATAACATAACATAAATATACCAAAATTACATCTACTAGTCTTTTATCATTGGAATATCAAATTCATATATAAACAGAAAGAGCCGAAGAGAACAAATTAAAAATGTACAATACAATAAATTTAGTACCTTGCTAATGGATAATATGCATCAAATGTTCATAAATACATAGTACCGATCTATAGATAAGAAATATCAAATGTAGTGATACAATATTAAATTATGAATGTTCATAAACATTAAAAATGAAATAAAAACATACCATTAAATCACTAAATCTGATTACGACATAATTTCACTTTACGAGTTTTCATATTTTGAAAGCACAAATTGACTAACGACTAATGTTCAATGGTTACTGCAGAGTATCTATTAAACAATAATTTACAACTTTGCATCAGTTAAATAATAACTCACAGTCATTCAGTACTTACTCAGTGTGCCCTCACGCCTCACGAAGACTGTCACAGCTTCACGGCGGCGGCGGCAGATGCGATAAGCGTGGCGATTGGTAGACCGCGATTGACGGCGGCGATCGTGTAGACCGCAGATCACGGGCAGCTCACAGGGACAGATCACAGTCACAGCACAGCCACACAGCTCACCCGCACCACTTCATTTTCATTCGGCGTCATCGCTCACTCGCTCACTTCACTCGCTCGTCGCCTCGTCGGTGTCATCGCTCACTCGCTCGTCGCCTCGTCCGCCGCTCGGCCTCGCTAGCCCCGCTCCGCCGCTCGGCCTTGTCCACGCGGACACGCCCGCGCCCGGCCGCCACCGAGTGGCCGGCGCCTCCCTCGGCTCCTCGCTCGCCTCCGCGTCGAGCCGCCTCGTGTCGGCCGCCGAGGCGCCGACCGGCGACCGCCCCTGGGCTCCTCCTCCGCAACTCCGCGCCGACCGGCGATCGCCTCCCCCTCCCCGGCTCCGCCTCCGCCGCGCCGTTCTCCTCCTCCGCCTTATGCTTTCTTCAACTCCGACTCACTCCGGCTCTTCTTCATCCTTCGACCTCCGGTTCTTCAACCTCCGGGCCGGCCGGGTCTTCTTCAACCACGGTGGGAGGAGGGGGTGCTCGAGCACCTACAAGCACCCACGGTGGATTCGCCACTGCTCCGAACGGCTCAATCTATAATCTATAGATATGCTCAAAACAGCTTCGGCTTCTAATTTTTTTTATTTTTTAAGTTAGAAACCATTTAGAACGTATCGGTTTTTAATCAGTTTTTTGGTTTTTTGCTTTTCTTACGTTTTTTTTGCCTTTTCCTGTTTTTCTTTTTTATTATCCGTAGAGATATAATAGTGTTTTTGTTTTTTCTTATTTTCTTTAATTGAAGAATCAGGAAAAAAACTAACAGTCGCCAGTCAGAAGCCGCAGCCAAAAGCCAGTTGGAGTGGTCCCTTAGTTAACCTTAAGAGAGATATTGTAAAAATAAATGAAATTAATTAAATAGCTAATAAATAAATTACAAGACAGATTAAATTCTTTAACCTTGCAACAAACCAAAGTGAAACATAAGAACAGTAAATAAATCAAATACATTCATAAGTCTCATCCCACTAAAATAATACACTATAAGCACATCGAATAGGAACCATTTCCGTTGACAGCGAATTTCACTTTACCAGTTTACAAGTATATACAATCCAAATATATACAATCAATTACACATATGTGTTCGTATACAGAATGAATACATTACCACACAATTACAATTAACTTTTTTTCATGGCCGGTACCATTAGCACAAATAATAATGGCACGGGATCGAGTACCTGCATGAAGAGACGATAACCGAAAATAGAGAAGAACAAAACACATCAATTAGATAAAACAAATATTGTCATCACAACCCGTTAGTCCATAACATCCCATGGGGTTCGCTCATCAAGATACCATGACCATTTGGAGCCAATTTGCACATCTCGCTAATTGGGAATCATCGTCCAACAAAATTAACAAACCTAAAAATACATTCCTTCACATAAAATCCATTACACACAGTTGTCCATTTTCACCAGCTTGAGCAACACAATGCACATGCAAAGAGATAAGATCGACCACGGAGAGAGAGCACGCGCGCGCGCAAGAAAGAGTGCCCAGCAACAGCCAACTAGAGCAAGCCATCCCCGTTCACCAATCCATCAAATCCCAAATCCACATCGCCCCCAAAACCACCACCACCGAGCCAACACCACCGTGGCCAAATCGACAGAGGAGGAAGGAGCGAGCCCAAGCACCATCGCTGTAGATCGAGAAGGAAGGAGGGCAGCAAGCCAGGACAAGGAAGCACACGAAGAAACCACAACCATCGGCACCAGCATCATCATCGTCATCAGATCACCCAAGCCCTGACTAGATCAAGCAATGTGCCCCCACATGCTTTCCACTTCCATCACTTTCACCAAAATTCACATCACCATGGTAGGATCACAATCATAAATCCCCAATCCATCATTCACCACAGTAAGGCCAGTAGGATTCACCATTAGAGTAGACGAATGAAGGGTTAGAGAAGTAGAGCATACCCAAGTTAGCTCATAGCAACAATCATGGTCGGCCACACCTCGCACACCCGGTGGCCCTAGCATGCTCCCCGGCACATGAGGAGGTCTCAAGTCCCGTTACGGCATGCCAACTTCAAGCACAAACACATCCCCTCAAATCACCAACCAATCAAAGAGCAAAATCCACCAATCAAAGTAAAATCAATTCAAAAGAAGGCGTAGGAGAGTAGATCGGAGGAATAATAGGGAGTAGTAGCACAATAGTTCAGATCTCGGCGGCTGACAATGAGATATATTGTCACCGGGGGCGGATTCGCTTGGAGGTAAGTAGGATGGTGCCACCATGGCCGTAATGAGGGCGAAGACACCGGGCAAAGCCGATGGTGCCTTGGGCGATGACAGCCCGAGAGGGAGTGGAGCACGACGAGTGGGATAGGTGCCACCTCGTCAGGCGGTAGTGGTGGCAAGGCTGGTAGTGGCCAGGCACAGCCATCGGCACCATGGGCAGCAGTGGTAGGGCGAGCTAAGGGACAACACGGTAGAGGCACGAGAGGAAGGGGGAGTGCAGGGGGTGGCAACGTTCCATCTGAGGATCGGTAACTTGCAGCCCAAGAGCCCATGACAGAGGTGATAGGGTAGAACCAGGGTCATGAGAGACAGAGGGAGAGGGCAAGAGAGAGGCAGGGTAGATAGGGAGTCGGTAGGAAAAAGGGGTTGAGAGAGAGAGAGAGAAAAGAAAAGGAAAGAAAAAATAAAATGGAAAGAAAGATAAAAAAGGAAGAAAGAACTGAGGAGGGCAATGGTAGGACCAACTGAATAAATCAAATTAGAGAGCATCCGAATCGTAATTCATGCATGTTGCCCATACAAGGTATTCACTCAATTAATTCAAATAAGCGAGGAAAATATTTAAACTTATTAGTAAAT
The DNA here is from genome assembly GCA_036346575.1 of Dendrocalamus sinicus. Taxonomy (NCBI): domain Eukaryota; kingdom Viridiplantae; phylum Streptophyta; class Magnoliopsida; order Poales; family Poaceae; genus Dendrocalamus; species Dendrocalamus sinicus. The sequence continues at coordinate 39,459,297 of CM070648.1, read as the reverse complement.
GCTAATATGACAAGAATTTTATTTGACTGTAGAACTGACCACACATTTTCAATATAGGATCAGCTAAGACAGATAAGCAAGGCAATGTAATCTAATCTCATTAAGAATACCATAAAATAATTTGTGGGTGCTAGATTTAAATGGTAAATAAAACAATGGATTTTATTTGACCGTAGGCTTAATCATTTGGAAGCGTCGATGCAACTCATATTAAAGTTGGGAAAATTTTGTTCCTGCCACTTAAAATATATGCAATTTCATTTCTGCCATCGAAAATCTGCTCATTTCATTCTTACCATCATTCTGTTCATGTGCATTTCGTTTTTGCCACTCTGTCCATTTTTCGTCAAATCAACCGACACATGTCACCTATCGCACACGGTCAAAGTCTATTGACTTGACAGAAAATTGGACGGAGTTGCAAAAATGAAATGTGTATGGACGAAAGGATGGTAAAAATGAAACAAGCAGATTTTTGATGGCAGAAACAAAATTACACATATTTCGGTGGTAGGAACAAAATTTTCCTATTAAAGTTATGCAAACTAAGTCATAACATGCACACTAAATGCATAAAATGACCTGATCAGGAAGAGGGACTTCACCTAATTGCGTCTGAAATTGGGAACTGCCACCAGATTTCAGGTAAGCATGCCTTTGATCATTCTAGTTAGAGTACATTCATATAAAATTTATTTTGTACTAGATTAGTATCATTCTCTGTATATAATGAATGTTGGAATAAATCATGTGATTGATGTAAATAATGGTAAGTATGGAAGGGTAGGTAGTTGATGGACCAATTGTCCTATAGATGAATAGTAGGTGAGTGGAGGGTGTCTTGGAAAGGAAAGATTGTGGTATGGGGCCATCTACATATGGATATGATATAAGGATAAATCAACTCTCACTTGTGTAATGAGCTGTATTAATCGTATCAACCATGGTCTCATTGAAGACGAGCAAAGCTCAATTACCTTATGAAGTTACTATATACTACACATAGGTAAGGAGTATATAATTGTGAGGTTGGGTAAGACTAGAGATGGCAAAACCCATGTGTCTATAAGTAGCGCAGTGGAGTGTCAGGTGAAAGTGAGACCAGCCTAGCATAACGGCTAGGGATATACTAAAACGGTGGATGTATAGTATACAAAAATAGGGAAAACAGATATGTACTCTGATTTAGGCATAACATCTAAGAAAATACGAAGAAACTAATTGCAATTAAAGTTAGAGTAGCTATAAGTAAAGTGATACCAACCTGCACAGGGTTTAAAACATAATTCACACCTGTCTCCTAGACTAAAGTCTATGAGAGCCTATCGGTGGCATTATATTTGAATATAAGTGATTAGCATGTTTATAAACTTTAATTGAAACTTTTTACCACATAAAAACTTACTTTCGAAATGATGATGAATGAGATAGGACTATTGATATGATGAATTGTTGGCATGAAAATTGCATGTTGCTATTAATACTTGCTAAGTACTTTTGTCCTTATCCTTATTATTAACCCTCCTTGTTTAGAAATAGGTCAGTCCAATAATTTACTTGGTTCTGACAATGTCTACGTGGAGGCCAACTACCATGCTGAGTGGAATACAGTGGACCTAGAGTTTGACTATATGATTTGGATGTCTCATACGGAGTGTGGGATGAGTAGTTGCTTTGTAGTAGCCAGACTATGCAATCCAGAGTATATTGGCAAATTCTTAGCTTTTATCTTTGGTGCTTGTATATTTAAAATTAGTAAATACTCCTACTTGTAATTTTGATAATATTTGGGCAGCCTGGGGTAGCCATGTTAAATACTGTAGCCCTACATGACAATAGCAATGTAATAATATTGTACCATCTCTAGTTATTGTTTTGCTGCAACACTCTAATGTGGCTTATTATTCGATAAAATAGGAATTGATTCTGTTTTATCAGGTGATCACCATCGACTGGTGCCATTACCTAAAATAATGATGGCACGAATCATCACAATTCTTTCCTGGCGCACCGGGCCCATGCTGTCAAGCTCACGCACCGTAGCACTAGACTAGTGGACTGGACTACCTTCCTCCTATAACGTATAGTAGCATTAGCAGCAGTTTTAAAACCCTACGACAAGGGTGAACTAGCCATTATTTAATGCACCTGGATTGAATTCATTAGCCTAGCTTAGGCCCTGTTCTTTGGCTTTTAAGCGGCTTTTGGCTTTTGATTTCTCTCAGTAATCATTTTTTATTAGACTAATAAGCCACCGCCAATAGCCATAACTCACAGCCTAAAAGAACATGCACTTAATTATGCCCTCCTTTTCCTCTCTTTCTGACCAACACCTGCTTTGCTTATATAGAGCGCAGTACTATTGCTTTCCCCCTTGTAGTAACCAAGAACTCCATCAAGAAAAGAGCGCCTACCTAGCTAGGTGCCTTGTTAGGAGGAGTGGGAGATTGCATTGCATTCGATTAGATTAGATCCTAGCTAGAGCTAGTGGTACACAACAACAACCAGTGTAGTGCTCGATTGAGATGTTTCCTTGTGTCATCGCTGGTGCCGCTCCTGCTGCTGCTGCAGGAGGCGGCGGTGCCGGTGTGCGGCAAGCACCAGATGGCGTGGTGATCATGCAAGCTGACCTACAGGGGCTTTAGGCGATCTGGTAGGCACTGGTGGACTCACGCAATCTGAATACTCCCTTTTCTAGAACTACAAAATCAACCCAAGTTGATTGGAAGCATCTAGGCCCCTACAAATTTGTTTTGGTAATTAATGAAAATATTGTTTGGGACTAACATATGTGCTAAAATGTGTTAAAAGATTTAGTCTCGGAGCACAGATGACAACGCAACAATGGTATACAAAGACTAGCAAGGATCGACTTGGTTCAAGATATAGATGAAAATTACCTTTAGGATCTCTTTTACATTTTGCCAGTTTCGGAGTTTGGAGCAAATATCGGATTGGTAGGCTAAACGTCCTACAATAAAGGGGATCATGGCTAATAGCTTGAGAATTGGCTTTGTGCCATCTTGATCAACAAATAGTAATGCATGCATCTAAAATATGTTTTTAGAAAACCTTGTCAGGAAAAATGGTAGTATCAGCATGGAAGTGCAGTACTACTGACTGACAGTAATATCGCCATTATGGAGAGACACTACCGGCTGGTGATAGTATTGATTTTTTTTCTGTGGTACGTTTTTTCAGAGAGCATATTTTTGGTCAAATCTTGAAGCTCTAGAAATCGATAGTACCTATCTCAGGGTGCGATAGTACCAATCCTAGATGGCGATAGTACCCGCAATTCCTATTCAACGGCTAGTTTAGTCGCATTAAATGCACCAAATATGACCGTTAAACAGTAGGTGAAGTAGTACCAACCATATATGGCGGTAGTACCACACGTACTAAATATTTCTAGGATTTGTTCCAAATGGTCGAATTTGTGGTTGGGGGTCATAAATACCCCTTCACTAGCACAAGGGCATATATCTAGAAACTCATTGAATACACTAGAGCTTTGTGTGCACTCTCCTCTATTCATATGCTCATATTTCCCATTTTTTAGTAATTGAAGAGCATTTAAATGCATTAATTCATTTGTTGATCATTTTGTCACTTGTTTTCCTCAAGCAAACACTGTGATTTACTACTCTTGGCGCTTGTCGGCACTTAGACAGCTTGGAAGGAGTTTGCACCATGATCTCTTCAAGAAGCTTGTGAAGAGACCCGACACTGATTGTGAGTGGTTTGGTGCTCACCATCTCCGGAGTGGAGGAAGAGCAAGCTCAGTGGATTGAGGTGGTTATGCTTAATTCATGGAGCCGGTCCAATTTGTTTGGACTTACCTCAACGTGGATTAGTGAAAACCAGAAAGTCTTCGATACCACAGGAAAACATCGCTTGTCTTCATCATAGTTAATTCTTGTCTTTACTCTTCCGTATTTACTTTTCTAGTTATTAAATTGCCATATCTTGAGTTGCTAGAATTGTACTTGGTAGAGACATATCTTGTGGTGCCATAGAAATTTAGAATATTCGCTTTTGAATGTGCTAGGTTCATTTGTTGTTATAATAGTTAGAATTAGAGAGAAAAATTTTAGAACATCCTATTCGCCCCATCTAGTCGGTTATCCTTGATCATACAAGTGGTATCAGAGTTTGGTCTCTCATTGATTTAGACTTAACCGTCTAAGAGAGAAAATGACGGCTAGTGAGAGTATTGCTATAGCAAAGATGCCTCTATTTGATGGCACTAATTATGTATATTGAAAAATTAGAATGTCCATTTATCTAAAGGCCATGAGCCCGAGTATATGGAGAATTATAATTGAGGGTTGTGTTATGCCTCTTGATCCGAACCACCACACAGAACTTGAGGGACACAATGCTCATTTAGATGCTTAAGCAATGAACACTCTTTTTGGAGTTTTAAATGCGGATGAGTTCAAATGAGTGAGCAATTTGGAAATCGCTCACAAGATATGGACTACCTTCTCGAAAATCTAGGAGGGAACACTCACAGTCAAAGAGGCTAAATTGCATAGACTCCGGATCAAACATGAGACATTTGCAATGTTGCCTCATGAGGACATTAACAAAATGTTTTCATGTCTCAACAACAATGTAAATGAAATCAAGAGCCTACTCACCTCACTAACTGATGTTGATATTGTGAGACATTGGTGACTCTCTTTCTCAACTCATACGAGTTGTTGAAGATGATGCTGACTCAACTTTTGGGTAACCTCATAACTAATGAGTTGTACAAGAAGGGTAAGGAGGAGCTTTTGGAGCAATCCTCCTCCAAGAGCAAGAAGGCTATCACTTTTAAAACAAAAGCGATATCTAGCGATGAGTCGAAAGACCAAGAGGATGACTCCAAGGAGGAATTAGCTATTCTTGTGAGAAAAATGAAGAAGTTCATAAGAAAGAGCTCAAACTGAAGTGCTAGCTATGACAAGAGCAAGAAGAGGTGCTCCTATAATCACAACAAATGCTATAATAACATTCGTTGCTATGAGTGTGATGAGAAGGGGCATATTGCCTCTCTTTGCCCAACGAAGAAGGATGACAAGGGCAAGTCATCCAAGAAGACGGACTTCAATGGCAAGAAGAAGTTTTTCAAAAAGCTTCAAAAGGATGGTAAGAATGAATCCCGTAATGGAGAGGGGGACTCCGATGAGGAGTACATCGACTCCGATGATCATAAGTCCTCCAAAAAGGGAGGACTTGTAGGCATGCCATCAAGGAGGCTTCACCGCTCTTTTCGTCTCCTATATGCCTCATGGCAAAAGGAGATAAAGTAAAATCTCTCCATGATGATGAACCCTTCTATGATGAAGTAATGAATATACTTGAAGATTTAAATGAATATCTTGAGAAAGAGAAGTCAAAATTTAAGATTTTGAAGAAAGAATATTTCTCTCTAAAGGATTCTTATGATGAGCCAAAGGAAGCTCATGACTCACTCCTTCAAAAGGATTTAAGAAAATCTCATATGGCATTGGAATTGCATGTGATATTATTAATGAAATGTCTAGTGTAGAGATTGCTGGAACTTGTACATCCACCACATGTGATAATTTATTAGCTATGCCATGTTATTCTAAAATTAATTATAATCATAGTAATGCTAAGATTTATGATGCAAAGCTCATTGTTGAAAACAATGAGTTAAAAGAGTAAGTGGCCAAGCTAAACAAAAGTTTAGAGAGATGCTTCAAGAGAAAAGCCACCCTTGACAAGCTATGGAGTGTGCAATGGTGCTCATTCAATAAGGACTTGGGTTCGTGTCCAAGAAAGGTAAGAAACTGGCATACAAGCCCACAAGGTTTGTAAAGCAAAATAGCAAATATTACCATAAATACTGTGATGAAGGACATTTGCAACAAATATATCCCATTGGTAAGACTCCATCTATAGTTGGTAAGACTCCATCTATAGTTTCATATGATTTATGTTATATGCTGAAAAAAAACTAAGGATGGTAAAGTTTTTACAAAATTTGTTGTCACTTCAATTTTAGATGCTAAAAAGAATGTTATATGGGTGCTTAAAGTCTTGGTCACTAACCTCAAAAGATCTAAATAAATTTGGGTACCTAAAAGAACTTGATTTTCTTATGTAGGTGAACTACAAGATTGATAGAAGGTATTGGGTGCTTGATAGCGGGTGCACTCAACACATAACCAGAGACTTGCTCATGGATAGAGGATGGCCAAGATGATTCTAGATGTATTTTCACATATTACAGCAAACAAGAACTCCTGAAGATTTAAGGCAAAAACACTTGGATCAAGAAATCTCCTGAGAAGATTAAATACAAGAAAAACCGGGCAACTTTAAGAACTTGTAAGACATGATGCCTAGATGAATGTGGATACAACAAGATCAAGAAGAGGATAGACAAGATCAAAACTAACAAGATCAAGAGCAAATCAACTAAAATCAAACGACTCTATGAGAGATGAACAAAATTGATGTATTGCTACTTGAAGATGAAGGCTTTACAGTCACTTCATCTGAAGAACAAGAGTGCACACCATAACACTCACACTTCTCAAACTCTAACCCTAGAACACTTCTCTAGAATGAGAAAAGGATGGATGGTTAACCAGCAAGTCTCCATCATAACTTATTAAATACACGAGGCAACTAGCTCATATCTAACTCTAATAGATAATATCCTATAACACAAATAGAGGAAGCTCGTTAACCACATATAATACGGGTTTTACTCATATACTTAACTCATGCAAGCTTTTCAGATCACATGAGCCTGAATCCACTAAGTCATTAGCTTTTGATCCAACTTGAACTTCTCAACTTCTCCTTGACTTAAGCCACTTTTGCAAGCGCCGCTCAAGCACCACGGTTTTGATCCAAATTAGTTTCCAGTATTTGATTGTCTTACTAAAATACTCTTCCTTGATCTGGTCTTTGCCTTCCTTGCAAGCAATCGCCATGCTTGTCACATGTAGGTGCATCACTGGCTTGTCACACGTTAGTAAGCCTCTTCCATTCTGGTTCCACTAGACTACATCTCACTTGGATCGACTAAGCCACATGGTGCAACCCGTCGCTCAAACTTTCCTTTAAGATTTCCTGTCTTTCTTATGCCATGTTTGAGCTCAGCCATCTCACCCAGTATTCTTGATCGTTCTAAGCCTCGACTCCTCCATAAGTGTAGCCCTAATCCTTGTCGTTGGCCATAGTTGACTCTAAGTCTCCCTGCATATCTAAAGACCAAAAAAACATTTTTTGGGTATAAATTCTTCATAACTTGACCCACATTAGTTAAAACATGATTCATGCAACACATATGCACTGACGTAGGTCAAACTAAAACACACCACGACTCAATTTTCCAAAAAAATCCACTTCTCGGCCAAAGCAACCGGCTTAGTCGGTTAGACTGCCAGGTCCAGCCAGTCTGAGCTCTAGTGGCTGCCAATCAGACCCTTGGCGCCAGCTGGTTTGATCGGTGGCTGTGGTCTAATCATCGTCTCTGACCTGTTAGACCACCAGGTCTACAAGATGCCTAGAAAAACAGCAAAGTTGCAAAATCAAAACTTCAGCTCCTCTAATTTGGTGATAGTTCATCACAACAAGACTCTGGACCTTCTTGTATGGTCTTCATGAATTTTTTTGCATCTGTCAGAAGCACTCCTTGTTACCAGAAGATGATTTGGGAGTGCTGGCTTCTAAATAAGTTTCAAATGAATCTTCAGTACTTGTCTGAACTCTGAAATGCTTTCCATTCTTTTGTTCTCTATCTCTTTTCAAAGCTATATGGTTTGATTTCTATTGGCAAAACTTTTTTCTTATCAATTGTTCTCTAATCATGCAGGAAGTACTAAGGTATAATGATATCTTCTCCATAGTAGGATCCGAAAATAAGGCCTGATGCAACGAACTTTGTTGTTATTTGTGCAAAGGATTAGCTGACATATGCAAATCTGAGCGCACGACGTGCAAATGCGAACGCTCAAATCACTTGTGCCTAAAGGAAGGAGTCTCTTTTGACTCCTTCCTTTTTTTTTCTTCTTTATATAATAATACACAGTTCTCCTGCATATTCGAGAAAAAAACCCCTAAATTGCTTATCATCTACCTGACTTGAACCGCAAATGAGGACGTTATAGACGAAGACTGATGTGGCAAAATGTGTTTTCTGCAGATTTTAAGCTTATAGAAGATACTAGTATTCTTTGACAGGATAATGGCAGATAGTATTTTGTCGCCACTTCTGTTTCTTTTCACTGTAGCTTTCTCGTTGATCTAATCAGTGATGTGTTAACCTTGTCGCCGATCTCTTGGACCGTTCTCCCGTCCAACTTGCGGCTCGTACTGGGTTCGGTAAGTAAGTAGCAAGACGGAGCTAACCTTTCTCTAATTACTTGGTAACGTGAATTACACCCCAAGCATACCATCATTGTCCGTTTGCCACTGGAGTAGGTCTCTGAATTTTGCTGCATATTTGGTCTTTGCTCAGTTCTTCTGTCTCAACTCTAGTCAACCTGAGCTGCAAACGATTTTGAGTTTTTTTTAGCATCCTTGAGAGGTATTAATCCATCTATTGAGCAAGCACCAAGAGATATCGAGAGTTTACAGGATAAAGGTACCAAGGGGTACCAAGAGTTTTAAGAGCAATTTGGTGGGATGTACTGGTACCTCCTACCTTTCAAAGATGGTAAAACTCTCTTGACTTCTGTTCTGTACGTACATGGTAAGGAAGCGTTAGGAGGCTGTGCATTGTATTTGTACGTGATGTGATGCTACGTGTTCGCATTTGAAACTTGGCATTGCAATTTGGATTTCGATTTGAATTTGCAAAGAAAAGGGATGGTTTTCGCTATGGGCCTCTTTTTTTTTAATGGTGGATGCGGGCCTTGAAATTGGTAATTGGCTTTGAAGTGCTGTAAACGAGGCGTGTGTTCAGGTCCATTATAGAGCGGGCTGGTTGCAAAGAACTATCAGTGTCCCGTATCTTTACTATTATAAAAGAATGAGTTGGTGGTTGGTTTGTCCTCTTCCACCCCTTCTCAGAAAAAAGCTGACTGACATGTGGACCCCCGCCCTCCTCACGAAACGCCCTCGCCTGCCTCCCGTGCGCTGCCTCCCCCACCACATCTTCCGCCCTCGCCTCCTCCCCCGCTCTGCCGAGTCTTCCGCCGCTCTCGCGCCGATGCCTCCTCCCCTCCCTCCCACCCCGCGCCAACGCCTCCTCCGCCTCCTCCCCACCCCTCGCCGACGACTCCCCCCTCCTCCCCCCTCCCTCCCACCTCGCGCCGACACCTCATCCCCTCCCTCCCACCCCGTGCCGCCGCCTCCTCCCCCGCTCCTCCGCACCGCCGCCGCCGCCTCCTCCTCCTCCCCACCCCGCACCGCCGCTACCTCCTCCTTCCCCGCTCCTTCGCTCTGCCGCCTCCTCCCCGCTTCTACCCCGCGCCGCCGTCTCCTCTTCCCCACTCCTCCGCTCCGCCGCCTCCTCCCCGCTCTTCCACTCCGCCGCCTCCTCCTCCCCACTCCTCCCTCCGCCCTCGCCTCCTCCTCCCCTCTTCCGCTCCGCCATCGCGTCCTCCCCCGCTCCTCCGAGCCGCCGCCTCCTCCCCCCCCCGCGCCGTCGCCGCCTCCTCCCCCGGCTCCTCCGCTCCGCCCCTCGCCTCCTCCTCCCCACCCCGCGCCGCTATCGCCTCCTCCTCCCCCCACTCGCCCAGGTTAGGTTACGGTTGCAAGCACGATCGTGCTCAGAAAATGGTTCCACCTCCTACCATAAAAGAGGTACAACTTCTACTTCTCCTTCTCCTACGTCCAATCTTCTCACTCTTGGATCGCCAACATTGCAGGTTGCGGAGAAGCCTAACATCACACTCTCTATCGCATCCACCCTCTCCGGCGGCCGCGTAAGTCTCCCTCCCTCCCTTCCCCCCTCGCCAAATCCTCTCATGATTGTTCCTCCCTCCAATGTCTCAAGAACTCGGATTTCTTCTTGTTGTTCTCGGATATGAAACAATACATTATGGTAAGTCTTGCAGTCACATATCAAAATGAATGCATATATCTATTCTTGAGATTATGCATATATCAAAATGAACTCGGATTTCTTCTTGTTGCTTGTTTCTGTGGATGTCTGCTTGGTTTTGGGCGCAGAAACCCTTTTGGGTAGCCAAATGTGTTTCTGTTGTGGATTTGTTGTTCAATTGGGAAAATATCTTTGCGTGGAGAAGAGTTGGTGGAAACTAGCAGACAGCAACTGCTTCTTGCTTGTTCTCGTCACGTAAATTTGGAGGTATGTTAGTAATTATGCTTATCTATGAACTGAACATGGGAAGAAACGGTGGTAACTTAAATTGTTCCTGTAAAAGGTAGTGGTTAGATCTTGATGATGTACTCGGAGTATGAGATCTTGATGAGGTACCGGAAGGCGTATGCGCAACCAAGGGGTAGATCACGACTGAGGTATGGCATTTTAACTTTCACTGTTCTATTGTTCCAACTTGCATGCAGTTTTACTATATCTTGGATCACCCTGTATGATGGGTGCCTTTGGTTGAGCTTTTAGGAGCTGCTTTTGCTTCCAAAAAGCCAAAAGCCAACCAAAAGGGTGAAAACCAGAAGCTGCTTTTTCAAAAGCAGCTACTTTTGATAGTACTGCTTTGAAAGCACCTTGGACCCGCTTTTGGCTTTACGCTTTTGAAATGGTGAAAATAGAGAGCTGTTTCACAGCTTGTTTCAAGGAAAATAGAGATAGGAGGTAAGTTTTATACTTGTTTGAACCAAACACTTACTGACTTTTCCATGACCCACAACTTACAAAGACTTTTCTACACCCATGACTCAAGCAGCTTTGTCAGAAGCCACAGCTCAACCAAACACACCCGATGTTGTTCTTGTGCAGTTACATTGAATTGAAAATTAGCTTCTGGGACTGAGATATTATGCCATCTCTGGTGACTGCATTACAGTGTGTCACATGTTTGTCAACATATCGCATACCTATTGCTTTTGTGCAATTTAAACATGGCAAAGCAGCAACTAACTTAATATTGTCTTCCATTTCACGGAAGTTGGTCTTTTGAATCAATCAACATGAAAGTGGTTCCCTCTACTTAAGCAACAGGGAATCTGGTACTGTAGGCACATGCAAATGTGACATTTGGTTAACATGGGGCATGGCTCAACTGGCTCATGAAAATTGAAAATGAGAAATCCAGACAACTGCATAGACATGCAACAATTTCAAATAGAGTGAATTGTCTCTCAATCTTAGTTAAACTACTAATTACAAAAACTTCCATTAAAAATAAAATTCAACTGAATTAAATGCAGCATTAGAACGCTAGATGGATCCTTGCAAGAACAACTATGAGAATTCTGCAATAACCAATATTTCAGATCGAGGTTGAGGAACTGGACTGGTCCTAAGTTTCAGTTGGTGCTGGTTCCTTGCCATTTATCTTCTCAGACAGGAATGAGATGTTTTTGCTGGTTTTTGGTGATGCTAAAAGAAGAAGAGGGAGGAGGAACATTGCTCCTGAAGTTTCTGGCAGTATCAAGAAAACAGAGACAACTCTTTTTTGTGGTTTAGAGTTTAGACACTGTACAATTGACAAGTACAAATTTGACCTGGTTTTGTGTGCACATAACTTGTAAGCATCATTGGGTGGTTTTCTTATTACTAATTATCAGGAGAAACATCTTAATGGAAAATCATCTGGAACTAATTTCCTTTAACATATTTGGATGCTGGTGATAGGTAGTACTGCTGCATTCATTTTATTCTTTTGTAGCTTTATCTTGCCTGTGCATTCATGTGCCCCCTTGAACTATTGGAGTTGTTATGTTACAGAATTAGAAATATGAGCCTGGTAGCCTTGCACAGCCCTCTAGACATGTGATTGAGTTATTCACCTTCTTGAGTCATATTTCAATCAAATATTTCATATTTACATTTCAAACCCCTTGTAAAAATATGCTGCTGCATGGACTAATGTACCCGAATAACTCTAGGTATGTTGATGATGGTAGACCCTTTTGGCAACATATAGTCAGTTCTTCTACGGGCTGCTCAGATTTGCGGTACTTTGAGGAATTTTATCATTACTATATGACTAAAAAGGTAAGATAGACTGTAATCAAAATGTTTTCAAACCTTCTTGTATGTTAGACCTTATAAAGTGCTTTATGTTTGCTAGGCTTGGCAGCTCTGTGACCCTGATGCTAAATATGTTTTGAAGCATTGAAAAGGGCTGGTCTAAAAACAGTTGTTGTATCCAACTTTGACACCCGTCTTCGGCCACTTTTACAGGCCCTGAAATGTGATCACTGGATCGATGTAGTTGCTGTGTCTGCTGAGGTGGGTTTCCATTTTCAGATGAGCTGGTTTAGCTAAGCTTATCATTTAAGTCCTGACCTTGCAGTTACTGTACTTTGTATCCAAGTTTCAGCTATGGTTTTCCTATCAAGCTTTTGCTATTGAACTCTGTTCTCTGGTTCCACTACTACAGGCTGCAGCGGAAAAGCCAAACCCAACAATATTCTTGAAGGCCTGCGAGTTGTTGGGTGTGAAACTTGAAGAGGCTGTGCATATTGGTGATGACCATAGGAATGATTTATGGGGAGCTAGGGACACAGGCTGCGACGCCTGGCTTTGGGGCAGTGATGTTTACTCCTTCAAGGAGGCAGCTTTATCTCTTGTCTGCTCCAACACTAAACTGCAAACCAATTATAGTTCTTGTATTAGTAAATAGGGTATATGGGATTAGCATTTTGGTGTCACAGTAGTTGGGTTAATGCACAGTAAGTAAACATCTGGTAGCTCTATATTGTTACCATTTATTGTTTTCAGTTCATTAGGAACAATTGTATTGTATTACAGATTACTTGGTCAGGTAGTCTTTGGCTACTGTTTTATATCAGCATCACTAGTTGAATGCCCGTGCGTTGCTACAGATTTTAAAATTTTATCATATTATATGTTCTAAAACTAACAGGTGGTAAAATTTGTTGGAATGTGCATACAAATATGTTCTGATTTTTTTTAAAATCCGTAGCAACGCACGGGCATTCAGCTAGTTAAAAAATAGATATTTGTATGTGAAAACCGACATGTTGACAATCATGAAGCAAATAGAAAACGAAATGCTGACAATCATGAAGCAATTAGAAGACGAAAACTACTGCTACAAACAAGGAATAAGTTTATATAATATCTTAAATTTTGTTTAAAAGTTTGTTCAACATTTTGAATTATGAAACTAGAGATTTGGCCTTCTAAACTTTGCAATCCAGTTTAAATAACACTCTGGCCCAGTTTCGCATGGTGATATTGTCTACGTGGCATGATGGATGAATGGTTTTGCCATGTATTATGACATGTTTGCCAAGTTAGGTTAGTGACATATGGAGCCCACAATGGCTTCTCTCCCACCGAGCTTCCAGCTGTGCTTTATGGCCATCGCCCCTTGTAGTTCTATCCCTCTCTGTTTCGGTTAGGGAGAGAAAGACCTATGGATTCTACCTAACTTAAATTTGACCAGCGTGTCATTCTATATGGTAAACCACTCACTTATCGTATTACGTGGGCAATACTACCATCCGAATTGGGTCAGAGTGTTATTTAAACTTGATTGCAAGGTTTGAGATGTTAAATATTCGATTTTATAGTTTAGGATGTTAGACGAATTTTTGAGCAAAGTTCAATATAGTATATAGACTTATCCTAAGAGCAATATATAGTGGAGAGAGCCATACCATCAATATTCACTACTATTTATTAACTTGTTATAGAGTCTCCGTACGGTTCATCGCACCAAATTGGTTCCTTTTAACCGCACCTAAGCCGGCAAATGCACAGATCTACACACTCTGGGCTTGTTTGGTTCACGTACGAGTAGAGCCTGGCTCGTATCTGAGAGCCAGGCTCTCGTGGGACAGGTTGAGCGCATGCAACGCTGTCGTGTTTGGTTCACGTACGAGTAGAGTCTGGCTGAGAATAGATATTGTTTGGTTGCCTGTACGAAGATTTGTTGCATGAGATAAAAATAATATAAGATTATGATTATGATTATGAAGATATGTTATATGAGATGTTCGTATCTTATTATACCTTAAACTTCTTCAAAACACGTTAATAATACTTGATATTTACTAATATACACTAATAGCATCATCAACTGACTAATCACCTGCATCCCGCGAGCCTGGCTCCCCAAAAACGCCGGATTCCCACGTTTCTCCAGAGCCTGGCTGCGGGGGGAATCTTGCATGAGCAGAGCCAGGCTGAACCCAGCGACCAGGCAACCAAACAAGGAGACCCTGCATCCGGCCAGCCTGGCTCAACCGGATGCAGGCAACCAAACAGGCCTATACGTACCCTAATCATTGCACTGTCCGATATTGATTTAGGGGAAGAAGAGTGAAAATCCAACACCTACCACTTTATTTTTCTTTGAAAGGGGCAGAGTACTACCTTATATTAAAAGTCAGAGAAAAAAGTTTATATACAAAAAAATGGTAGCAGACCCAAGAGCGCCACACCCAGTGGCGGAACCAGGGATTTTGATTAAGGGGGGCCAGGTAAACATGATGACACCTCATAAGTGTGATAAATATATACATCAAGTGTATGTCTCAACGGTTTTTTCAATGTTTTTATATATGTAGTTAGTATTCATAACGAAAAATCACAATATTATGATCAGAAATGGATGAATTGATGATTTACTGTGCTGTGCACTGAAATATTTACAGGGGTATTAAAAAAATTTACTGTGTTGGAGGGGGGCACGACCCCTGCTAGCCCCCCTGGTTCCGCCACTGGCCACACCCAAAGAAAAGGGAAAATTGAATATATAGGACCAAGTTGAGATGGCTTTAGTAAAATAGGACTAAGTTATTTGCACTTGTAAATATATGACTGAGTTGAGCACCCCTTTGAAAATATGGTATTTTTTCCCATTTTAATTTCATTTTCATTTTCCAGCCCTTTTCTCTACGCGAAATGACCATTTTGCCCCTCCTCCCTCTCCCTCGCCTGGCTCGCTCCCTCGCCGCTCCCCCGCACCTCCCCGCGCCGCGCCGCCGCTCCCCCGCAATTCTATAACTAAGATCGTGATTTTACCGCAATCCTATCAATTACGGCTCAAGGTACAATTTGAATCATGTTGGTGTTGGTGGGATCGTACGATTACATGATTATGATCGTGATTTCAACACCCTTGTTTGAAATTACAGATTCCACATGTATTATTTAGTGCCTGTATACCAAATTACGGTGCAAATTTTACAATTATTTACCGAATTGGCAAATGGTTTTACCGACTTGCATATGAAAATTTTGGTGCGGCATACCCTTTGGTAAAATCCCGGGTCCGCCACTGCTTCCAAGTGACGAGCATCATTAACGAAGCCAGTAGTTTGTGAGGCACGTCTAGCTTCAGAATGATGGACTCCCACCAGTGCCGAATAGAGGCGGCAATATGCCAAGAGACTGTTATATGGAATCTAAAGTGATCCAGTGGCCGATGAGGGTCCAAATTCTTTTTGTGTAACGGCATTCAGTGAAGAGGTGAATGGTTGTTTCTGGGTGAATTCTACAAAGTGGGCAGTACGATTGGTTTGGCCATCCTCTCAAAGAGAGGCGGTCAGCAGTCCACAAGCTGTTCTGCAGCGTCAGCCATGTGAATATTTACATTTTTGAGAGACCCAAGTTTTCCAAACCAGAGGGTTCATGGAAGTGTTTATTGTGCCAAAGAATTGCGCTTTGTATGCTGAGGCTATGGTGTAGCTTCCATGCGGAGTAAGTTTTCAAGTTATAGGCTATGTTCTTTTCAGTTTCTAAAAGCTGCTTTTCGGTTTTTTCTACAGTAACTAGCTTTTAAACAGAGTATTTTTTTTTTCAAAATAGGGTCTACTAGTTAATTATAGTACATACTTTACTGACTTCATTTATATTGGGCGAAAACCGCATGTGAGTTTCTGTTACTCTGTAATCTCTTGTACAAATAACCTAAAAGTCACAAGCTGCAGCAAAAAAGAACATGCCTATAGTGCCATCCACCCCTTCGTCAAGGCTCAAGGAAGATATGTGGTCCCAAAAGGCGACAAGTTCTTGAATGTGCTGTGCAATTGGGCCGTCCAACCAATTGAGGTCTTGTAGCCATTTATTTTTGATTAAGGCCGTATGCAAGGAGCGGTGTTTTCTTTTTGAGGCAGCGAAAAGACATGGAGCAATGTCACGTAGACGTCTCCCCTGAGCCCAGGCCAAGTTACAGAAGCTCGCTAGTTTCTCGTCACCGATTGTAATGGTGGTGGCTGCCGCAAATAAGATATTATCATGTTCGTCGCAAGGGGTTTGCATTCATTTCCACTGTTTGTTTGTGATTGCTCACTCGTACTAAAGCCATATGATTCGCAGGGCTCACACAAAGTGTTGAAGATCGAGGAGACCAAGCCCACCTAGGGATGTGCGTCTGCAAATCTTATCCCAACTAACCTTATATTTTCCTGCTATCAGTTGGTCCGAACCGGCCCAAAAATTTTTCTCAACCGTCTGTTTAGGAACTGAAGCACTCCAGCTCATGGTTTGATAACTGTGAAAATGACACCTACCACTTTATCACTCTACAAACTAGCACTACAGCTCGACGTATTCACAAAAGCTAGCAGCGGAGCCCTAATTAAACGTACACAATTAGCTAAAATTTAACAGATATGTCTAACATTATTTTCACATCCTTACACTGCTAAGCATCAGCTAGACTAGGCCTTCTTTTTAGTTATAGCTTCTAACTACGGTTTATTGGTCTAATAAACAAAAGTCGGCAAAAAAGACATAAAGGAGGGCCAGTGGCGAAGGAATGCTAGTCGGCCAAAGCACACGCATCGTCTTTCACACCGCGAAAGTTGCAGAGGGGGAGAAAAGGCAGCCCCAAAGGATGGAGGACTGTCACCACCGTGTCCCCGGCTTGTGGACCGCCTGATCGAGATCCGACGGCAGCGATCCGTCCCCGGTCCCCCCGAAAATGCGCCGGCGGTTAGCTAGCTTGAGGTGGTGCATGATGTTTTGCATGGTGGGATCGACTCGGTGAGCGTGTTGTGTTTGTTCTCTGTCTTCTTAACCTGCTGCTTGTTGCTTGCGAATTGTGATGTGTCGATCGATTGCTTAGCCTTAGCTTGTGCTAAGCCGCCATTTGGAGTTGGAAGTCACAATCCTAATCTATGCCTATGGGTACTGAGTGAGTCTATCTCATCTAAAAAATGTACTCTATATTGAACTTATCAGCTTTAGGTTAGGTACTAGTAGATGAAGCCCGTGGAATTAATACAGATGGTTATCCAAGGTTAATCCGAACATTCTACTCACAAGTGGAGTCACAAGTTCGTGGTAATCACATGTTTGGAGGACACGTTGGTGTCAATGTCTGGTGAGGTAATTCCCGAGTGACACGCTACCTGCACAATTATTAGCACTAGATGAAACAAGTGGAACATGCCATTTGCTGGTTG
The DNA here is from genome assembly GCA_036346575.1 of Dendrocalamus sinicus. NCBI lineage: Eukaryota > Viridiplantae > Streptophyta > Magnoliopsida > Poales > Poaceae > Dendrocalamus > Dendrocalamus sinicus. The sequence goes on along the minus strand of CM070648.1, from coordinate 39,441,789 downwards.
GTTAAACCGGCATGCATTGTGCAAGAATATTCTCCTTGTTAGAAAACATAGCGGGAAACGCTGTGAAATTAGGGTCTGTTTGGAACTACATAGCCATTCACTCACTCAATCTATTGAAAGATACAATATTATATGACGACTTAAAAAAATCAAGCATGTGAACCCCTTAAATCTGGGGCAACTTGTGTGTACCGCGACGATCAAAAAATAAGAAGAATTAATGGTTTTTTTAAGCATCGGCCATAACAAATTCAAAGAATGCCTTGAGAGAGTAAAGTTCAAGTCGAAGGAGTAAGAAAGAACTCATCGGAACCTAGAAAATTTCCGACGATGAAGTACGTTGGGGTTCGAAGCCACCAGCTCACCTTCTTATACGGATTATGAGATCTCTATGTAGTTGCACACACCCCGACCTATTTGCGCAAGAGCTCTCTTTGTACTGACTAATGGACGCACATTTTCATCCCTTACTCGCTAATCATATTGAAGTTGCAACTTTTTTTATTCTAAAAAACAACTCGATCATGAGTGAGAGGGCCCGTTCGGCGTACGGTTTTTTCTCTGATTCGTATAGAAATTAAACTGTTTTACGTTAGATTTCTACAGAATTCCTATGTTTTAATAGGTATTTTTTATAATATATTATACTAATAATAGAAATAAAAAATAACTATTGATTTATGATGATATTATAGATTTTTATTTTTTTAACCTTGTTCTTTTTTCAGCTAGGTCCACTACACCTGCGTGCATGGCCGTCCTGCCCGCTTGCACAGGTTAAGCAGGGCAAGGAGTGAACCACAAACAAAAATATACATCCTCTTCCAAGTAGAGAGCACCCAGATGTGATTGAACTGCCTTGAATTAATCTTCCAGGAAATCTAGCTCTTCCCCCTTCTTCTTGCTTTTATCGAGCGCGTACAGATACAGCCACTGCAGTAAGTCATGATCACAAGCCTGTGGAGCTAGGAAGTCCAGTTAGTTCTTATTCAGACTTGAAACCACCGTACCGAGAGGAGGGACGGCAATGGAGATGCGGCAGGAAGCGTGTTTCCCGACAGCGAGGCGCTGGCCGAGAAGATGCAGGTGCAGGGGGTCATCCTGCTATCGGCCAAAGGATAAATTGATAATTTACTCTATCTTTTATTAAAATGGTAAGTGATGTCTTACATATCGGTAAGACATTATGGAGTATTTTATCAAGTGACAAAGAAAGATAGAGTAAATCATCAAATCTCTCTCCAAGAAAGGGTCATACGGGACACCACCGTGGATTCCATTGACCGTCTGATCAGAGAGAACCAGAAGCAACTAGCGCCCAAGATGCCTAGGAGCTCCGTTGCTGATCCGGGGCTGTCCTCGTCTTCTTCGGCTGCGTCGGTCGACGACGAGGAGGAGTTTTACTGCACAAGCTACATTGAAACGGTGCCCGGCATCCTCAAGTTCAACGTCAGCTCGTGCTGCCAAATCTTCTGCCTGAGTTGTATCATCCAGTACGTCGCTGCGAAGATGGATGAGAACGTCGTTCACATCACGTGCCCCGACCGCAGTTGCGGGGACGGCGCCGTCAAACCGGAGAGTTGCCATGGCATCTTCCCCTGGAGCTACTCGACAAATGCCACTTGTTTTATTTACAATTTTATCTCTTTAAATATTGTACTGTTAATAATATGGGTGTTAATATAACTAAATCCTAACTGATATAAACCACGTAAAAAAATAGACACTCATATTTACTTTAAAATATAGTAAAAGAGCTCAATAATAGAGCCCTTGGTATATGCTACGCTGGCAACATGTACCTCAACCCACCTCCCATCCGTCCAATACAAGGCTCCTCATTTTGCGCACACAGGAAATTTGGGTAAGTACTCTAGAATCGAACTTAAGAGTTAAGACCTCCATTTTCGTTGCGCATTACTCGTACTGAAGTAACATTTAAATGGTAGTACATCCATGAACTCTAGCTAGAGTTTCAAGATAACCAACATGCTCTAATGATGGTGGAATTAAAGTTTATAGTAGTAGTATGATCGATGGCCGTTTCGAGGAACTTACTTTTGTTGGCTTTCATTGCACAATAATACACTTACACTTGTTTAACTAGCAACAACTCAAGCCCCTATATAAAGCCATTGCCACCCAAACATGCCGAAGAGCCAAAGGGGCAGCAGGCCAGGAAGTGTGTTTAATTCCAGAGCTAATTAACCAACGAAGGCCAGCGACGATTAGCCGGCAAGAAGCATGGGCAACAGCCTGAGGTGCTGCCTGGCCTGTGTCCTCCCCTGCGGCTCCTTCGACGTCATCCGGATCGTCCATCTCAACGGCCACATCGAGGAGTACGCCCGCCCGGTCACCGCCGGCGAGGTCATGGCCGCGCGCCCAAACCACGTCCTGAGCCGGCCGTGCTCCCAGGGCGGCGTGCGGCGGATCCTTATTGTCGCCCCCGATTCAGAGCTGAAGCGGGGGTGTTTTTATTTCCTGGTGCCGGCTTCGTCGGTACCGGAGAAGAAGAGGAAGCCGTCCCGGCCGCAGCTGAAGGCACGGTCGTCCAAGACCGTGCCGAGTGCTACTAGCACTACCAAGGTAACAAAAGATGGTGGTGACAGTTACATGGCGGGGGTGTTGTCGGAGGGGAAGGCCAGCTGCAAGCGCCGCCGGAGCGTCCGGGCGACGGTGTGGCGGCCTCATCTTCAGAGCATTCCGGAAGAAGCTCGTGAGTAGCATCTCCTTGATCTCTTCATGAGATCTGCTTATGTAGCTAGCCGTGTTATTTTTCCTCTCTTTTTATTTCTGTACATACGGATGTAAGAGTGGTGGTGGTTTGTGCATGGTGTACCGTGCACGTACGGATGATCGGATGGCGCTGCGTAGCCATATTTGATGTGGTGAGCGCTTATGGGCGTTCGATCGTGGAGTTTTAGGTGAGAGGCGATGATCTCCTTTTGCCTCTCGTTTTTCGCTCTCACCACTGCCAGATCGAGTTGCTTTGAAGTTTGAAGGCAGTGTCAGTGAGAGTTGTTGGGTTTGGGTGCCTTCTCATGGCAGGGAGATCACAGGCTCGAAGGATGGAGAAGCATAGAACAAGACTGGAGATATCTGCTTGATGCCTGTAATGAGTAATCACAAGGACAGTGTAATTTGAAGTTGCAGAAGTTCAACAGAAACATCAAAGTCTCGTGCCCATCTTGCCCCTTCGCGTCTCTCGAATTCACTTGCGCGTACTAATAATGGGCTGTTTAACGAACAAATCCGATCAGTAATTCAGAATTGTGTGTTGCGAATCTCTGATGTCTCCTTCAATGAAATGGGGTAGTACTAGTAGGGATCGCGAGACCGGTTTCAGAAAATTTCCTGAGCCCCCACCGGCCAGTAGTCAGGAACCGGCCAGTTAATCCCGATCATTTTCCATTGGTTATCCGGGTTCAGAATCGCCCGGGAGCCCACCGACGAAAGTGCTGGAGCAGGGGTGGGACGCCGGCGGAGACGAAGGCAGGGCTGACAGAGTCGTGGCCTCGTGGGGACGAGGCGTGGGCCCGAGTCGGCAGTGGGTGAAGTGCAGGGGAGCGCCCTGTTCATGGGTACAGGTGTCATCCGGTGATTGGCTAGCTAACGTCTCTCGGATTACCTGGCCCACGGTTGCGTCCCAAACTTTGAACTTCGATATACACAAAAATACTTGAATTCCTCATGTGATTGTGATTTATCATAAAAAAATAGTTTTATATTATTATATTTTTAATAACTTTTACTAATATATGATAAGAAAAAAGAAATAATCAAATATATGTATGGGAGACCGTATCGATGTTAAAATCAGGTAAAAAAATATAGAGAGATTATCGTTCTTACTTCCTCCTGCCGCCTTGCTCTGCGGTGCAAGCCGTCAAGGTTTTGCTCAGTGCTCACCTGAAACGCCTTAGATTTTTAATCACATCGTAAATAACGATTATGTGGCATAAAAGATTCTTAATCAATTAAATATGATAACAATTGGAATATATCATCATAGATTTCAGTGGCATAAAAGACAAAATTTCAATATTCACGGTGTCCACAATATACAGACAATTACATAGTCCAATTGCAGTGATGTTACGATAATGTGCAAAAATATTACATAAATGATGGAATATATAATCTGCAGGGGCGAAGCCCAATAGAGGCCCGTGGGTGCCCAGGCACCCCCCTCACTTCCAGAATTTCTTAAGGATTGGAAAATTTTGGCCCTATAAGCACCCCGCATGGCCCAAGACGAGTCACCCCCCACCAGGCCGGCAGCCCAACAAGCCCACTGCGCCACCACGTTTCAGAAGTTGTGCACCCCCCACCCATTTGCTCTAGCTTCGCCACTGATAATCTGTAGTACATATGTGAGTACATCATTATTTTTGAAGGGCAACAGTAGCACTTACACGAGGGAGCAAGTTCCAAAACCCGAAACCGAAGGAAATACCGCCGGACGGCCGGTCACGGTTACCAACTGGTAACCGAGAAAAAAAACCGGTCAATTTTCAAGTGTCAAAATTTGAATTTGAAATCAATAACCGGAAAAACCGGTCGGTTACCACCTAAAAAACCAGAAAAACAGCTAAAAACCGGTTTTCAAACTTGAAATTGGAAATTCCTGACATATTTATGGCGAAAAACATGAGGTCAAGCATGGAAGGTGTATGCATCTTCCTAATACATTCTATTAGGGTTTAATAATGTAAACTTCATTAGGGAAACTAACTTTTACATTCAAAAATTGAAAATTCCTAATATATTCATAGCAAAAAGTATGAAGTTAAGCACGAGAGGTGCATGCATCTTCCTAATACATTCCATTAGTATTAAACAATGTAAACATCATTAGGGAAACTAACTTTTACATTTAAAAATTAAAAATTCCTAATACATTCATGGCAAAAACATGAAGTCAAGCACGGGAGATGCATGCATCTTCCTAATACATTCTATTAGTGTTAAATAATGTAAACATCATTAGAGAAACTAATTTTTATATTCAAAATTTTAAATTTGAATTAAATAAAAAACCGTTAGTTTTTTATCTACCGGTTGCCATCGGTAAAGCTGGTTACCGATGGTAACCGATCGATTATCATCGAGATTTTGAACCCTGCACGTGGGTGTACACTTTATTCTTACATACAAGAAGTTACAGCAAATTAAGCAAAAGAAATTGAAACGTGAATTAAAGCAGCATCCCCGTCAGGTCTCGTCGTCCGATTATTAACCATCACAAATGCCACAAATACCATTTTAGCACAAATCCCAAGGAGGATTAAGCTCCCATCAACCAGCCAGCCATCGGTGGCGGACCTAGGACTAAATTTTAGGTATGATTGCTCATCGCCGCCTCGCTAGGTGCCGCTTCCTCACTAGTCATGTTGGCTGCTGCCGCCTTGTTGCACGTCGCTAGAGCTTGGTAGCCCGACCCTTGCTTGATGGTTGGATGCAGTGCGTCGCTCAATGAATAAATAATAAGTCCGCTCTCACCTTGTAACTGTTTTATTGTTTAAATAATCTCTTTTTCATAGAACAAGTGCTCAATGAACTAAAAAATTGACCCTTTTGGAATATGTAAACATCCTAGGTGCCTTAAGCACTCATATTACTCTATCAAGTAGAAATTTCACTCATGGTTTTCAATCAAAAATACCATGCATGAATTGAACTCCTCTGCTGCTCTGCATTCTGCCAGTCTGCCGACTGCCCGCACGGGCAGCACGGCCACACGCTCGCGCGCCTCAGGCCCAAGACGCTGCGCAACCGCCGCCCCGCCTACGCCGCACGCGCCGCCCACTGGCTCGGCTAGAGTTCACTTCACTGCTCTGCTGGGAGTGTCTGAGAGACAACGAGACATTGAGTTGGCCACTTGGGCATTTTGCTAATTGGAGTTAGCAGTTGGAGTTGGCCTTGGCCCAAAAGGCCGAAACCCAAAAGTCACCCAGAGCAATCAAGCATGCGTCTGTGCACCTCTGCGCGGTTGCGCCTGACGGCCAGCGCGCTGCGCGCAGTGGCAGCTCAGCTGGGCTGGGGCTGGCCGGAGGTCAGAGGGTGTTACCGGTGCCGGCTACCTCGGGCGATCTTCCAAGCTTGCTGTATTGGTAGATCTGCTCTGCTCGTAAATATCTATAATTCAAAAACCATAAGTCATAACATAAAAGAATCCAACCCATATCATACCCTACTTATGGAATTTGTTTCGGAATTTTTTATAACTATTTAAATCATTTTTCGAATAAGAAAAGCACGGGTAGTACCAAATATGTTAGGAGCACCGGAATAGCACAAGTGCCAGCCATTGAAGCCAAGGCAATCCGGTTGATGTGGCGAGGCGAGGTGCTTACGGTGGTCCCACATAAAACGGATAACCGCCCATCCGGATGACAACCTGACAAGGGCGCGGCCGTGCATCCAGCCAATTGACAGATGAGGCCTTAGCCCAGAGCCCCTGCCCTTCCTGCGTGTGGGCCAGGAGGAGGCAGTAATGAGGCTGAGAGATCATCACAAGGCTCCATTAATCTAGAGCTGGCTTTCTTTGAACTGTCGATTTGACTGTTTTGACCATCCTGGGTTAGATGCGTCCAGTTAAACACATTAAAATTACTTGGCCAAGCCTATATGGGCCAAAAAGGAAGGTATTTGCCAACTATTACATCAACCCATACGCTTGCTTAACGCTTGTGATAGAGAAAATTCCTTGTACCCTACGAGAGTTACTCGGTTTCCTTCTCTGCCACCGAAAATCTTGAGTTTATTTGTATGTTGCTGCGTTTCTATTTTTATCCACTTATGTCGCCTCCGTTAGTAGGTGTCCCCGTTAACACCCTCAAACCCGTCAGTTTTTTTGCAGGAATGACTGTATTGCCCCCATCTTCTCGTTTGTTCATGTCAAGCAGCCATGGTGGAGAGGTAGGCACAGAGGAAGCCGCTGGTTCGCCATCACAGGGACAGTGGAGGCTGCATTGGGGGGCATCGCAAGGAACGTTGTGGCGACAAGGAACTCGCTAGTAGTCAGGATGCAATAGGGGTGATTCAAGACGGTCCATTCCATGGCCCCACTATCTGTATGGGAAAATGAGGGTAAAGGGTCGGACAAAACCACTTTTGCATGGGAAGCTAGCCCACTCACTAAGGTCTGTGGGTCGGACCGCTCAGTTGGTTGTGGCCCATTGAGGCTAACTTTCAAGAACCAATAGCCACATAGACGATATGACGAACTCAAGCTCTCGCCCATGGAGGAGCTCCTACTGTGCCACACCAATCATGACCATCGTCGATGTGGACCAGATCGACTAGCCTCGTTGTTCTAGGGTTCCCACCCACGCCAGTGCCATTTAGAGCCCGCTTTTGTCGCTGCACCAAACAATCACATATTAGCTAATCTGACAACAAATCATACTTCTAAGGATAGCATGGTGGACCGAAACTACTCCAAGAACAACATGTCTATGCAAGCTACCCCTGGTGCCCTCCATTGGCTAAAAATTTCCTTAATACTTGTGACCAGCTCAGTCCCTATGATGCTCATGGTGTATATGCCCCCCAGACCACTAGTGCATGACGGGTTCTACCTGGAGCTGTTGTTCGTGCCCGTGGAGACAATCATGGCTGTGCTATGGTTCCTGTTGAGGAGGGGTACTGTGCAGGACCTCCTATGCATGTTGCGGTGGTGCTCGCGCTTGCTCGTGTCCTCCATCGTCACACAACTCTGAACTTCCCTACCGCACCAATATTTTCTCCTTCTCAGTGGATGACAAATTGCTCCCATTGATCGAGTTCTCGAATGGCTAGGTCTCCCCTCCCGTGTCGCATACTTCATGGTGCATCGCTTCCCTTTGCTCTTCTTCTACGACATAAAATGCGGATAAGTGATGCGTGCCATGGGACTATGGGGTGATGATAGTTCGTGGGCTAGGTTGACCCTAGGGTCAAGGGGGCCATGGCCTTAGTTGCCCCTAAAATGTAATGGGTCAGCTCATGAACCTTTGGGCTCATAATTTTAGGTGAGCCAGAGGGTCAACGGGCCAACCTACCCCATTTGCATCCCTAGCCAGTAGATTCGTCATCGCGGTCTTCATCTCTCCTACAACTTGATTTGGGGATTTGCATGGTGAGGTTGGGATTGAGATTTGAGGAGGAAGACCATAGATGGAGAAATTTCATTCGAGAGAGGGGACTAAGAAAGGCCATATGACCAGTGGGGCCTTAAGTGGCAACTACTTGTTAAGGCATGGGCATTTTGGCCGTCCTCATCGTGTCGATGCTGACCCCGGCCACCCACGATGCTGCTTGAATTGATCTCTCTCTCTCTGTGTTCCAAAGAAAAAAGACATATGGAAGGGGAGGAAGAATAAAGACAAGAGTGTCTTTTCACGTACCACTTAACGAAACATGGTATGGAAGGACATGGCAAAGAAACTCGATGGTATAAAAAAGACCATATTTTTTTAGTGGCATAAAGGGGATCAATGTAACTTTTATGGCATGGAAAGAATTTTCTCCTTGTGATATGTGCCACCTTCTCCATTCTTCTCTCTGTATGAGGAAAAACTTGCACCTTTGCTTCTTGTAGGGGATATGCATATGTTAGATCGAGAAGGCCGACTAGAGGTGGGGTGAATAGTCATTTATATAAAAAAACTCTTTTCTAATTGAATATATTTAAGCTATTTGGCTAAAACCAAGAATATAATGCGGAAGCTTAAATAAAACTAGTTTTAGCACAAATAAAATCTAAATCAATTAGGTTTACCTAAGTGCACCAACAACATAAGTTTATATTAAAGATTTGTAATTCTAGGATGACAAGCAATCAATTTAATCCTATGAAAGTAAATTTCTTGATAGTAATTGAGCGCATGAAAACAAACCACAAAGACACGGTATCTTTTTACCGTGGTGTTTGAAGACTTGCCGGTCTCCTCTAGTCCAAGTTGAGGTTAGCCCAAATGAATTGAATCAGCTCTATGAATTAAGCCGAAACACCTCAATCCACTAGTGGTAGCTCTTTTCTGCTTCAGGTAGGTGAGCTCTAACCTTCACAACTTCGTCGGGTCTTCTCACAACCTTATTTGAGAATACCACCACACACGACGCCTCCAACGCCGTCTAGGAGTCGGCAAACTCTAAGAGTAATAAGTAAAGCCCCTCGCTTGACTCACCACGTGCAATGAATGAACAAATTCAAATGGACACTAAGTCCAACTCTAAATGCAACACACGCACTGTAGATCACTCTCCTTACTCACAAGGTGCAATACATGCACAATTACGAGGAGAGGCTCACAATAACTCAAGAGATTTCATCAACCCCATCTCCAATCGGCCACAAGGTGGTTGTTGTAGGGGTGGCCCCTACCTAAGCCCGTCCGGCCTGCTAGGGAGTTGTAAAGCCCATAATGGAACATGTGTAATGACATAGATACCCCTAGGGAGGGCACTCACATGTAAGGGCAGGATTGTAAAATACATATGTGTTGGGAATTTTATGTGGCTTTCAATATTTATATGGTTATTGTCGATTTTACTCAGTGTGGAATTATTCATATTGTTGATACAAGTGATAGGGAATATTTTGATGTGGAATTTAACTCGAGGAATTTATACTCGAGGTGCCGAGGACGGCTGTGTTGGAATTTGGTAGACATATTTATTGAGATCAAGTCTACTGGAATTTGATATGCATGCATTTGTTTAACCCGGGCACAACACAGGGCGGAATAACTGGGTTTGTTTTGCAGGATCGGCTCTACAGGCTGTTGACCCACATGATCAAATTGGAATTGATCTCGTAAACAATCTGATCATGGCACATGACTCACACATGTGTACTTAGGACTAATATATTTTAGACTCATAAAACTGGCTTGTCTAATCGTGGTTGTGACATGGTTCAGGAGTCTCATGGGATACCGGAAACAGGTGGGTCACTTTGGAACACCTGGAAGTGGAGTCTATAAATAGGTCCCTACCCTCTAGCCTCGTTATGCATTGTGAGCGACACCACGGATATGACAAAGGAATAGAGGGTAGACTGAAAGCCTCCACAAAAATTAATCTAGGGTTTAGAGAAAAACCCAACAATATGCACATATTCATTTTGGATTATTTATGAAGTTCAATCTATATTTTGGATCCAAAGAATGTACTAATATATAAGAATGTGATCTCGAATGCATACCTCAATAATTTCACCTTTTTTATCCATATGAGATTAAGTAATATCATAAGCAGTAAATAAGGTTATTCTTACATATGTATTTGTTATTATCACCAAAACTTTATAATAGTATTTGTCATTATCATCAAAACCAAATTAAATAGGGCTTGATCTTTTAGCATGGAGTACGGAGTAGAAATGTAATTAACAAAATTCTTTTGAAAAAAGTGATGGCTGATTAGATACGAACCCAAACATTTTAGCTTTTATTGCAAGAGGATGACACAAGTATTTGAGAATAAAACTGTTGCTTTCATTAATCCAAACTGAATATGTACATGATTATTTATACATGATGAAAAGGTGGCATAAAAGGTGTCTATTTGTAAAGGCACCCTACATTGGGCACTGTTACTTTTGACAGTAACTGTTTTCTAACACTTCCCCTTGACCAATGTATCTTCATATGATCACCTTGATTCATCATCTTGGGAAAACTCCTCCAAAACCCTGTAGGGAAAAAATATGAGGAGAACCGATAGAGTAGATATGCCATGAAAAACTCCTTTAAAACCCAGTGGAAAAATTTAAAGAGAAAAATGATATGGCATATATTTGATTATATCTCCTAAAAACCCCTGTGGGGAAAAGAGAGATATATTTATGATTACATTGTCATATTGCCTCATTAAAAACCTTGATGAGAAATCTTAGAGGGAAAACTCATAAAGGGAAAAAGAGTACAATATTTATATTGAACGGGTTATATCTTAGGAGATTTCTCCCCCTGATATCTGCAAATCTCGTAGTCTTCACATACCAATTCCATGAACACATTTTTGGAATGTGGATGTTGGTAATGACTTGGTAAATAAGTCTGCAAGATTATCACAAGACTTAGTTTGCAGAATATTTATTTCCCCACTCTCTTGCAATTCATGTGGGTAAAATAGTTTAGGTGCAATATATTTTGTGATATTGCTCTTTATGTAACTCGTTTGCATTTGAACAACGCAAGCAGCATTATCTTCGTAGATAATGGTAGGTGATGCAATAGCACATATACCACATGATTGTTGTATGTGGTTAATCATTCTGCGAAGCCACACACATTCACGTGATGCTTCATATAATGCAATCATTTCAGAATGATCAGTGGATGTAGCCACTAGAGTCTGTTTCGAGGACTTCCAAGAGATGGCCGTTCCACCGTGTAAAAATACAAAGCCTGTTTGAGATCTGGCATTATGGGGATCTGATAAATAGCCAGCATCTGTATATCCTATTAAATCCACATTTTTATTTTTCTGGAAGAATAGACCGAGGTCTTTAGTGCCTTGAAGATATCTAAGGATATTCTTCACTCCTACCCAATGTCTTTTGGTTGGAGCAGTGCTATATCTAGCAAGTAGATTTACTGCAAATGCAATATTCGGTCGGGTGCAATTTGCAAGGTACATAAGCACTCCGATGGCACTGAGGTATGGAACCTCGGGTCCCAATAACTCTTCATTGTCATCTCGGGGTCTAAATGGATCTTTATCCCTGTCTAGAGATCGAACAACCATGGGGGTTTTCGATGGATAAGCTTTGTCCATATTGAATTTCTCCGATATTTTCTGGACATAGGCTGATTGATGCACTAGGATGCCAGAATGAAGGTGCTTAAGTTGTATACCTAAGAAAAATTTGATTTTACCCAAATCCTTCATTTCAAATTCCGTCATAAGATGATTACGTGCTTCATCTATATCTTGTGTGTTACCAATGATATTAAGATCATCAACATACACAGATATAATACAAAATCCTGTTGAGGATCTTTTGATGAATATGCATGGGCAATCATCATTGTTGGAGTATCCCTTTTTGGTTAGGAACTCACTTAGTCGGTTCTACCATATTCTACCCGACTGTTTCAAGCCGTATAAAGATTTGTTCAATTTTACACAATACATATTGCGATTTACGTTCAGATTCGGAATTGAAATTCCATTGGGAACTTTCATGTATATGTCCGAATGAAGTGACCCATAAAGATATGCAGTCACTACATCCATCAACTGAAAAGATAGATGATTTTGTACTGCCAATGAGATTAAGTATCGGAATGTTATTCCACTCATTACTGGAGAATAAGTTTCATTGTAATCAATGCCGGGTCTCTGCGTGAACCCTTGTGCTACAAGCCTTCCTTTGTATCTCACCACCTCATTGTTTTCATTCCGTTTATGACGAAACCCATTTGAAACCGACAGGAATACTTTGGGAGGTGTATGTATCACATTGGTGAATACATTTCTTTTCTTGAGCGAGGCTAACTCCGCTTGAATTGCATCCTTCCATTGATTCCAATCCGAGTGCTGTTTGCACTCTGCCATGGTCTTAGGATCTGGATCATTTTGAAGGTTATTTGCAATTGTTGTGGAGAAATAAATGTCGACAATTGTGGTATTACGATCGTATGATTCTCCAGAATCAGTATAGTTAGTGGAAATTTCTTGGACCCTTGGTGACTCAATGTTATTTCCCAAAACATTTGAGTCGGGGTATTCCGATGTCCTAGGATGAATATTTGAGTGCACTGTTGATCTGGGTTCAAGGATCATTTGGTGTCTATCAACATGAGGTTGATCTGCATTTACATTCTTTTGTTTCCTTTGTCGCTTGTTAGAAACTGTATCCGCCATTTGTACCGTACTTCTCCCCCTCTTATTTTGAACTGGGAGTTGAGTGGTATTTTGCGGTACCTTCACTCTTTCAGGTATATTTTTGGCAGGATTATAGGATTTTGTGACACCCTTATAATCAGTAAATGCATCTGGCAGATTATTTGCAATATTTTGCAAATGAATGATTTTTCTGAACTTGAAATTCAGTCTCTCTGGTACGTGGGTCTGAGGCAGAAATGCCTTGTACATTCCAATTAATTTTCTGGCATTCAGTTTGGTACTTGTTGTCTCCCCTAATGCTGAGAAATGTTCCTCATTGAATATGCGACAACAGATCGTCAGAAACAGTCCCCGTGAGGGGCTCGAGGTATTTTATAATTGACGGAGATTTATACCCAACATAGATCCCAAATTTCCTGTGCGGTCCCATTGAGGTACGCTGTGGTGATGAGATCGGTACGTATGTAGCGCAACCGAACTTTCGCAGATGGGAAATATCTGGTGGATTTTCACGTACTAATTGTAGCGGGGAAGTGCTATGATATGCGCTTGACGCAATTGGATTAAGTCAAGAAGTGTGTAAATCGCATGACCCCAACATGATGTTGGTAAGTTGCAATTCTGTAGTAATGGTCTTGCAATGAGCTTGATTCTCTTGATAAGAGATTCTGCTAAACCATTTTGTGTATGGACATATGGAACAGAGTGTTGAACTTGTATCCCAAGAGCCATACAATAGTCATTGAACGCATGGGATGAAAATTCAGCAGCATTGTCCATTCGAATTGATTGAATTCGATATTCAGGATAATGTGCTCGTAATTAGATAATTTGACCAATTAACTTAGCAAATGCATGGTTTCATGTGGATAAAAGACACACACGTGACCATCTAGTAGATGCGTCAATGAGAACCATGAAATGTCTGAACGGTCCACACAATGGTTGTATAGGACCACATATATCTCCTTGAATGCATTCAAGGAATTTAAGTGGTTCAGCTCTGATTTTAAGATAAGAGGGTCTTAAAATCAATTTTCCGGTGGCACAAGAAGTGCACACAAAATCTGAGGATTCCGGAAATTTTGTTTTGAGATATGTATGACCAATTGAATTGCTAAGAATTTTCCTCATCATTCCAATGCCTGGATGGCCAAGGCGATCATGCCATGTTTGGAATGTGTTAGTGTTTTGGAAAATTATTTTGTACGCAATATGTTGAACAGGTGTAATGTATGTATAGTACAATCCGGAGTCTAAAGATAGAATTTTTTCTAGTACTTGTTTGCCATATCCGTTGTTTTTGGTTAAGAGGAGATATTCCTCTTTGTTGTCATTTTGGGTTTCAACATGGAAACCATTCTGACGGATATCTCTATAACTAAGTAGGGTACGTGTTGAATCGGGATACAAGAGTGCATCCTCAATTTCCAATTGTGTACCCATAGGGAGAGTGATAGAGGCGCGACCAGAGCCTACTATCGTTGCATCGCGTCCAGCGATGGTTAAAACATTTCCTTTCCTCCTAGTAAGAGTTAGGAAATATTTTGTGTCCCTAAGTATAGAGTTTGTGGTACCACTATCCACAAGGCATAATTCTTCCTCCATTGGATTGACTCTAAAACTCTATATACACAAAAGAAGAATTTAATGAAATTCTTATAGTATATATAGAATACATACAAACTTTATTTTACAATACCGAATATGTTCGACATATGATTGTAGTATACAAGCTTACAATATAGATGACAACATTATTTATATTACAACACTATAGTACTTATTAGCTATGGAACGAGGAGTCTAACTGAGATCTCCAAACATGTCTTGAGAATGAAAATTTTCAAGTGTGTCCTCGGTGCACACGAGATCACCCTTCTTTGTAGAAGCACGTGTGTCTTTGAGTTCTTGAAGGAACTTTTGAGAACATCCGGCTGCATCATTGTTGGATGTAAGATTGAAGTGTACTTCAAATCTCTTCTCTTGAGCATTCTTGCCGTGAGCCAAAGACTGGAGGTAGAGGTTTACAAGATGCTTCGGGGTGCGGCATTTCTTGGTAGGATGGTTTTAGCAACCACATTTTTGACAAATTTCAGTTTTGTCAACTCTCTTACCAGAATTGCATTTACCTTTCTTGAATCCACTTGGTTTTTGCTTCTTGTTGTGTTTGTGTTTACCTTTAAAGTTCTTTGAGTGGTCTTTTGAACCACTGAACTTGTTGTTATTTTGATTAGCATGAACTTCGTGAAGTGGAGCATTAATGGGACATTCTTGATTGTTCTTTAAAAGAAGTTCAGCATGCTTTTCTGCCTGAAGCAATAGTATGCATAAGATCAAAATAAGTTTGGTAATTTGCAGCACGCCATTGCTGCTGTAGGACCCTGTCAGATGGGAGCATAGTTGAGAGAGTCTTTTCTATTTTGTCCGCATCCGTTGGTTCCTTGTCATAAAACCGCAATTTGGAGCAAATAGTATGAAGGGCATGGTTATATTCTCCAACAGATTTGAAATCTTGGAGTCTAAGATGTGCCCATTCATGATTAGCCTCAGGTAATATAACAGCTTTCTGCTTTTCATATCTATTTTTGAGGGCTAACCATAAGGTGAGTGGATTCTCCTCATACAAATATTCAGTTTTCAAATCCGAATGTATGTGATTCCGTATTATATTCAAAACGGAATATTTCACAATATCCGAAAGAATTTGATCAGCTGGAGGATCAAATATCACCCGTTGCAACCCACGTGTGGTTAGGTTGATTTTGAGGTCCATAGCCCATGTAGGGTAATTGGCACCATCGAGAGCGAGGGGCTTAAAATCTTTGGTAGCCATTTAAAAACCTACATGAAAAGTACACCATAAATAATTAATTTACATGAGGTAAATTAATGTGTATGGTAATGTTGTAATAAAATGCAAAATATGTGGAAAACAATATGAGTATTGTAATCCGAATGAATATATACCCAAATTAAATATAACATGTGGTTATATTTATAATACCGTGTAATCACAATATTGGCGGTGAACACCAATTTATTGTATGGCATAGCGTACAAATAAATGTAGCAAAGTGCTATAAATTGTGATTTTATGGTATTTATGGTAGGTATAATATTTTGCAAAAAAATTCCAAATTATTAAGTACAATGGTACTCACTAAATGGGAATTTTAAATTTTAAATTTGCGAAAGATAGCAAATTTAAATATGGTCGCAATTCATATTGTAAATAAATTACAATAAAATAATCCTAAATATGTAATTGTTATAGAAATGTGCATGCACATTTATTTGAACAATTACATAATTTTCAGATCCTATAGGGACTGAAATGCTAATTTATAAAAGTACTGATTGACAAGTACAATTATAAATAAGCACAATGACTATATTACAAATATTATAATAGGAATTTTATTTACAATAAAAAGTCTGCATTTTCCACGAAATATAGAGGGGAAAATGCAAAATTTCGGCAACCTAGGCTGCAGTCCATTTGGCCTTTTGGCCCATGTGGGATGGTGGGATTTAATGGGCTAAAAGCCCATTTTGGGGCTGCACTATAAAAAGGAGGGGAGGGGGAATTTAGGGTTTCCCCCAAACCCTAGCAGCCGCCGGGCCGCCATGCCGGCTGCCGCGCCTACGCCGCCTAGGCGCGCGCCGCTGCGCGCGAGCGGCCGCTTTGGCTTCGCCGGCCGCGCCGTGGTGCCCGCCGGCCGCGCCGCCTTATCTGCCGCCGAGCCGCCGCGCGCCGCGAGCCACCGCCGCCACTGGCGGCGGCGGCGCGCCAGCCGGGCCACCGGATCGCCGCCTCGGCGTCGGCCGCGCCGCGTGGCGCTTAGGCCACGTCGGCCTCGGGCTCGGGCCGCGCCACCGAGGGGACAGAGGCGGAGGCGGCACCATTGCTGGGAGGGGGTGCATGGTGGTGGTTCTCACCTTGTCTAGTGTTTTCACTTGTATGTATGTAAGTGCTGATAACGTATTGCAAGATGATGACATAAGTATTTGAGAATAAAACTGTTGCTTTCATTAATCCAAACTGAATCTGTACATGATTATTTATACATGATGAAAAGGTGGTATAAAAAGTTTCTATTTGTAAAGGCACCCTACATTGGACACTGTTACTTTTGACATTAACTGTTTTCTAACAGCTTTAAACAATTTTTTTGGGTGGATCTCTTCAATAAAACCGAGACACGTAAGCCCCTTTCGTTCAAAAGCGTGCAACTTTCACTCGACGAGAAAAACTTCATTACTACACGTAGGAAAAGAGAGCGGAAAACGACGCGGCACAAATGCATAACACATTAACACGCTAGCCATTCTTCGACCATCTGGCAGACAAAATGAAGGCCCACGCAATATCAGCGAAACACCAACTTCACTCTTCCATCAGTAAAAACAGGGACCGATATCTGGGACCCAAATAGAATGACCCCACATGTCAATAACGCGTACATCGAACGTCTGCTCTCGGACTCCAGCACCAATTTCCACCTGACACGGCATAAAGCAACCATAACCACATTCACAGCAATAATCACTCACTGACTAGTGGGCCTGTGCCCCCACATAACAGCGAAGATTCTCGATAAGAGGTATAGCAGTGCTCGCTAATTCTCGTTTGCTTCCGCCTCAGCTTATGCGCAAGTGCTTTTCCGGCTTCAGACACAAAGCACTTCCACGAGTTCTTCATCTCTCCACCCCCGCCCGCTAGTATTATATACCTCCCCATTCACGCCGTCGAGACTGCCAGTGGTGAGCGATGGCGATGGTCCCGACTGGCGCCGCCGACGTCGCGAAGCCGCCGGACGCCGAGAAGCCGGCCTACAGCTCCCACAACGGTGCCTCCGCCGCGGGCCGCGGCGGCGGCGGCGGCGTGGTGGATTCGGTGGTGGCGCGGTGGCGGCGGGAGGACATGCTCGACAAGAGCCCCCTCGCGCTGCACGCCGCCGCCGCGCTCTTCGCCTTCATCGCGCTCGTGCTCGTCGCGTCCAACCAGCACGGCGACTGGATGGATTTCGACCGCTACCAGGAGTTCAGGTACCGCTGGCCGGGATGGTCTTCGATTTGGGTTTAACACTTCAGCTCTTACATGTGCCGTGTCGCTAGGTACCTGCTCGCGATTGCGGCGCTGGCGTTCGCCTACTCGCTGGCGCAGGCGCTGCGGCAAGCGTACCGGATGCGCGGCGGCGTCGACCCCGTCTCCGCGGCGTCAGGGAGGCTTCTCGATTTCGCTGGCGATCAGGCGAGTTGCTTTGAGCTGTTAGTCTGCCGCTACATACATATCTTATTGTTCACTAGTTATTTTTTTTTCAACCGATTAACTAGAGTGTCCAAGGTTAGAGAAGGGAAAGGGGGGAGGGTATAAAGAGGTAAAGGGTGGCGGTAATTTAACGTGTTAAAGCAGGAGTAGCGATTGCAGAGTAGAGATTCCAATTCCATGATAAAAGAGGCATCAATCCACTACCGCTAGTTGTTTCGCCCATGTTATTTGGAATCCACCCAAGCGTTTAATATACTATTATAGGGATAGTTCTGGGATTTGCTTTCTAATGGAGGCAGCTTTGACTGTTGGAGTAGCTAGATTGGTCTATGGAACACTGTGATGTTCTGCTTCCAGACATAACTACAACTCTACAACCAGTATATTTTCTTGTTTCTTTTTGGAGGAACTAAAAAGACGATAAGAGGGCTAGTAGCTCTCAATAATGGTCCAATAATTTGGTCAATCTATATGACAGCCCAACAACAACAATGATGGTAATGTAGTGGCTAGTGTAGCATTGGCATGGAGAGATTGCAGTGGTTGCCTTGTTGGAACCAGCCATCAGAAGATGCTCGAAGTTCCATGTATGTTTTGAATTTTCAGTTTGATTGGAGCCTTGGAGTACAGTACTACATGTCAAAAAATTGTTCATGATGTATGTTGGATAATGTTTAAATGCACTGAAATGCGTGTGGAACTGTGAGCCTTGAAATGTTTGGGGACCACATTTACTTGGCCTGCCCTGAAGGATATGACTGTTTTGGACCTGTGCTGCATAATTAAAGGCAATTTTCGTCAACACCTGCAAATAATATGACTATTTAGCATGTTGCTACTACATGTTATGGATTGCTTTTCATGGCTTCGGATCTCATGATCCCCCCCCCCCCCCCCTGAAACTCCAAATTTGTATCATCAGATCCCAATATGCTAAGGGTAGTTACTTAGAAGAAGATTTGCTGGAACTTTGATCCTTGATGAATCTACTTTCACAGTGCATATCTAAAATTTTTGTTAATTAACGAAAGTAGGACTAACAAGTTTCCAGTTAGTTATGTTGTATTCCATGAAATTCTTACCAATGCATGTGGTGCATGCTTAAACCAGATAAGAAGGTTTTGGACCAAGCATGTTTTCATATTTATCCCTTCTTATAGATTCTTTGATCACAATTCAGAAGGTTACAAGTAATTTATCTCAGGTTTCCTTTTCATGTCATGATACCATGTCGAGTAGCGCAAGACAACAAGAATAGGATATTCATTCACCTTTATTCTTTTAAATTTTAATAGCCTTCTGGATTAAGTTAGCTTCCTGAATTCCTTGGCTTGCCTGTCATTTGCATTTTCTTTTCTGAGAATCTGACAGTTGCAAATTTTCATAACCATATATCAGAGCTAACAGAGATTGGTGAATGCATTTGCAGGTAGTCGCATACTTGCTAATGTCTGCTCTATCAGCCGCTATCCCCATCACGAACCGCATGAGATCTGCCATTATCAACAACTTCACCGACGCGACCGCTGCTGCAATCAGCATGGCCTTCTTTGCATTTGTAGCCCTCGCCTTGTCAGCCATGGTTTCTGGATACAAGCTCTCCAAACAAACGTACATGTGAGTCATCACTGTAGAAGAGTTAAACCCATTACATGATTCATTCATCCCGAAGAAGCAAAACATGTTATGCCCTCTTCCACATGAAGGTGTCGTGCCATATAGTAGCTTCCACATTTGTACATAGGTTTACGTGCAGCATGCGTAAATTCAATGATATTTATTTCAATTATGTGCTGTCTTTAAGACTCCGAGAAGATATTGCTGCTGTGGTGAGAACTGTTTGTTCTGAAGATATGGAGAAGTAGAGCTGTCTGCGCTCGCATTTTATTGTACCTTGTATCAGAGACTTTTGTAGTGTCAGAATTTTATGTGCTAGATTTGTTCTTCTTTCTATTACCTTCCATGTTGGTGGTTGGTTGTGTTGAAGCATTGCTCATCTTTTTTTTATCAGCTTAATCTTTTAGGTGAACTAGCTGGTGTATATAACTTAACTAGTCACCTGCTCGTGCATTGCAACGAAATTTATTAGATATATAGATAATCATACTATAGAAGATGTTACTCTGATCAGTTGAAAAGTGGAGAGTGATGAGAAGTTGAGAATGAGACTGTTGGAGGAGAAAGGACGTACCATCAACTCATTCTTTTATAATAGTAATGATATACTATCAGAATTAAGAGATTTTGAGTTCAAGACTTAGTTGACGTAATTAAAAAATAATAATTGCAGCCTATTTCTACATCTTAGGTATGAAGGAGTCTACACATGAGGGGAAGTGTTGAAGTATGTTTTTCTTCATCAGTTTAAACTTTTTTTTGGTGAACTAATTGATACATGCAACCCAATATGTTTGTTTTGATTGATTTCATGGTATCTATGTATTGCAATCAAAATGCTGATTGTGAATGATGATCACATTGTAATGAGCAAACTGCAATAAGACAAACAGCCCATGTGAAGTAGGAGAAAACAGACCATGGGCTTGCGCGACGGCCTGAGATCTGCATGGGCCCTCAGTGATTCCATCCGAAAGGAAAAGGCCTGAAGAAAGCAGCAGCAAAAGAGAATGTTGCGTTGCGAAGCTCAGTGTGGGACTACGCATGAGTCATGATTCATGAGGGCAATCTTATCAGAATTACCGTTGTTTAGCAAAAGAAATATCGATTTACACAACCAAAAACAGTGGTGGAGCTCGAATGAAAATAAAAGATGAGACCAATCTAATACAACATTCTTATAAATAACCAAGGAGATGGCAGATTTGGAATTTAGTCGCTGTTCCGGTTGTTTGTATGGTGGAGGGGCGACCCACTTTGGCCTAAATAAATCTCTACAATTGCTTAAAGTAAAATCCTTTGGACCTTGAGACTTCTGGTAGAATTTTCGCATGAACTATACAACTTTTTGCAGAACTTATATGTTCCAAAGATGGCTTTACCGGTTGCTATATAGATTCATTTGCTATCATCCCTTATATACGCTTACAACCTTTTTAAAAGGGGGGATTTGGTCTTCTTGAAATGAATAACAGAGTTTGTGTCCTTGATTAAAAAAAAGGGGGGGATTTGGACCCAAATAGCTATGATTTATTTCAAATACTAAAAAACCTAGAACAATCCCTCTTCCAAACAAGCTTCTCGGAGCGTGTTCTTTTGTCTTAGAACTAGAAGAATACCATGCACATTGCAACGGGAATTTGTCGAAATCAATTTATTAGCTGTAATGTTTGAACAAGTCTAGATGAAACATGGTAGAGTGACTAGAGTCTAAAAGAATTAGAAAACAATGCAAATAAGAGAACATATATGATATTCAATTTTTATCTAAATGTTGTAAACAATAGGAATAATATTACTGCATGCAAGAAAAGATAAGTAACATTAATTAATAGTTAGCGAGCGTTACTTATTTAATATATCTAGATTTGAGCTCACGTATATACCAACAAACAAGAAATACTTTCCGTGCATCAGAAACAAACTTCTATGTAGGACGGAGACCGACGGCCTGGATGCCACCACGTATACTACTTTTCGTTGTTCATTAAGAGCATTTCCAACAGATACTCTATATGGCTCTTAATATTTAAATTTTAGAGTTAAAGGGTAAAAAGTAACTCTAACAGATTCTCAAATAGACTCCTAAGAATAGAACACACCCAAAAAATGGGCTCTTGCTCTCTACTTATAGAGAATGATCTAGACTCCCAATACTGTTTTTTTGGTTTAAGATATCGGTTGGAGGGAATGATTATTTTGAGATCTTATATCATAATTAGGATCTGTAAAAAAAGATTTAAAGTGTGAATTTATTGGACATCTCTTGGAGATGCTCTAATAAGTAGGTGTCCGTGAGACAGAAAAGGGGAAAAAGTAGAAAAGAAAAGATGAGACAGAGAAAACCTATATATCAGTCTTACCAAGCACCAAAGCAACGCTCTCTTCCCGATCTCCCTGGCCAAACCCTAACCCTCCAATCCAAGCAACCGGCCGGCGGCGATGGGGCAGGGCACTCCGGGCGGCATGGGCAAGCAGGGCGGCCTCCCCGGCGATCGAAAGCCGGGCGACGGCGGCGCCGGCGACAAGAAGGACCGCAAGTTCGAGCCCCCCGCCGCGCCGTCCCGCGTTGGCCGGAAGCAGCGGAAGCAGAAGGGCCCCGAGGCGGCGGCGCGGCTTCCCACCGTGGTGCCGCTCTCCAAATGCCGCCTCCGCCTGCTCAAGCACGAGCGCGTCAAGGACTACCTCCTCATGGAGGAGGAGTTCGTCGTCAGCCAGGAGCGGCTGCGACCCAGCGAGGACAAGACGGAGGAGGACCGATCCAAGGTCGACGACCTCCGCGGCACGCCCATGAGCGTCGGCTCGCTCGAGGAGATCATCGACGAAAGCCACGCCATTGTTTCGTCGTCCGTTGGGCCCGAGTACTATGTTGGGATACTGTCGTTCGTCGACAAGGACCAGCTCGAACCCGGGTGCGCCATACTGATGCATAACAAGGTACAAATCTGTACAATTTGCATTTATCTGATGGATTGGGCGGAGGGATTCGAAGTGCGGCAGTAGTTTTGTCCGTTATAAAACTTAAGGCTAGTTCAAACTAGTGATGTGATGCTGGGGGATTCATTGGGTCGAAAAAGTTGAAATTTTCAAGGGATGATTAGATTTGTGAAGGAGGCTAGCAATAACCAAGTCTAGTGCATTAGAATTGGTCAATTTGGTGAACTTTGGCATATTTTGATAACATCGGGATATGGTAGGATGGGGGAGAAACCTGGAAATTGAGATGAATATGGACGTAGTATGTTTAATTGGTTTACAACTGTGACCCCTGTATAAGGGTCAATACATGGACTGACTTAGAGTGGTTAATACGGACAATGTCTCACTGCATATCATAGAGATATACTCTGTGGAAAGGACAAAATAATTGCTATTCAGATGCACTTAGTAAATTCAGTTATGTCTTGCAATATTTCTTTGTTCTTCATTTAATTCTTCTGGTCTAGTATTCTTTGTGTGGTTGATAATGATCTATTTTCTTTGTGGCACAACTCTTCTCAGATGCATGTTCAATTATTTCTGCTGGATATATATCTAGATCTTCCTCAGTTTCATGTCACTTTAGAAATCTTATTGTGATTTATATGTAAAGGATGGAATTATTGTCGCACTGTTTGATGTGATGAACTCGAATCTTTTTGTACTTTTTTATTTATAAGAACTAAGAAGCTTACTGAGAATCACTTCTTTCAGGTTCTCTCTGTGGTTGGAATTTTGCAAGATGAAGTTGATCCTATGGTTTCCGTCATGAAAGTTGAGAAGGCACCTTTGGAGTCTTATGCTGACATTGGTGGTTTGGATGCCCAAATTCAAGAAATCAAAGAGGCAGTTGAACTTCCCTTGACACATCCTGAGCTATATGAGGACATTGGAATCAGGCCTCCCAAGGGAGTCATATTATATGGGGAACCTGGAACAGGGAAAACACTGCTTGCAAAGGTTCGTGCCTTTTCCTTTAGGACACTGAAGGCTTCAACTTCCATGTTTTGATCCATTTGAATTTTTGTTTTTTTAATAAATTAGCAAACCCACTGAATGCTAGTTTTTTATGTTCCATCTTTTCTAAAAAAGTTGAGTAACCTTTTGTGATTGCTTTTAATTGTGAATGCTGCAGGCTGTTGCCAATTCTACATCGGCGACATTCTTGCGTGTTGTAGGGAGTGAGTTGATCCAAAAGTACCTTGGTGACGGCCCCAAGCTTGTAAGAGAACTGTTTAGAGTGGCTGATGATCTTTCTCCTTCAATTGTCTTTATTGATGAGATCGATGCAGTTGGAACAAAGAGGTAGGGTATGCCACATTTTGAAAGTTTACTACAGGATATATATTTTTTGCTCATAGAAAAATATGGCTAGAGCTTCCCATAAATAAGTTAATTTGAGTTCTGATGATCTTTTTGTTATTCTTATAGGTATGATGCTCATTCAGGAGGAGAGCGTGAGATTCAGAGAACCATGTTGGAGTTGTTAAATCAGCTGGATGGTTTTGATTCAAGAGGAGATGTTAAAGTTATTCTAGCAACAAATCGCATTGACAGTCTTGACCCGGCCTTGCTTCGACCAGGTCGAATAGACAGAAAGATTGAATTTCCTTTACCAGATATTAAAACCAGGCGGCGCATCTTCCAGGTGCTTTTCTATGATGGAATCTTAAACTTTTCAGTTCTATATATTTGATGAAAAACATATTTGTACTTATTGAGATTATGTTATGGTGCAGATACACACATCTAAGATGACATTGGCAGATGATGTGAACCTAGAAGAATTTGTGATGACCAAGGATGAGTTTTCTGGTGCTGATATCAAAGCAATATGTACTGAAGCTGGATTGCTTGCTTTAAGAGAACGCAGAATGAAGGTAAGGCAGCATACTTCTCCAAATCAAACCCCTGTGTTTTTCTTTATTTGATACAGTGAACTGCTTATTATACCGATAAAATGTGGTTATAACATATCCTTTTGAGCTTGGTTATGGTTGGCAATGCCTGGGAAAGGCACAATAACGACCAAATTGACTTTGCTGCCCCTTCCGAACAGTTTATCGTCAGAGTGGTATTTCTGTCGAGTCTTGACTACACACAAAGAGTATATTTGCATATTTGCACAAGAGCATAATTCGCATGAAACTTGAAAGTGTTGACCAACACAAGTGGTTTATTTGCTTGGATGTTTTACGTTCCTGCCAATTTGTTTTCTTTTAATTTAGGTGACACATGCTGACTTCAAGAAGGCCAAAGAGAAGGTCATGTTCAAGAAGAAGGAAGGTGTACCGGAGGGACTCTACATGTGAGACTGTTCCCTTCCCATCAGCACCAGAATCACCTCCGCGACATGGCTTAGTGTAAGTGTTTGTATTTGGTTAAAATGGTCGGAGTATGTTTTTTTACATCCTTTTTATTCAGAAATCCCCAACTCAAAGAAAACTCTCCATGAACTATGTACTATGGCTAACCTGGAATGCAGTTATGAATAAGGTAGTGGTTGATACGCTGGTTGCTCTGTGTGCAGACATGTACACGACCTTGCAGTATTGGGACCTGTTCTTTTGGACGGTGCCCGATGGTTTTTAGCTCTTGTTGTCTGTGTTTTTCGAGACGACCTTGGATGGTGCATACATTTTTCTTATAGAATCTCTTTAAGAATCAGCGTTTGTTTGTTTCAACTTTTAGAGATCAAAAGTCTAAAAGAACCGGGTCTGCCTTCTGGATCGGTAAAAGAGAACTTGCGAATGTGATGTTATCTTGGAAACATTCGCATGAAACGGAGGAAACACACCGGAAATTTATAATTTAAGCTTAAGAAGCTAGAACGTGTTACATGCATCGTATGTAATCATTTCCCTTTCCCATGTAGAGAAGTGGAAAAAAAGACAGTACCGTCGAGAGTGGGATTTGAACCACGCCCTTTCGGACCAGAACCTTAATCTGGCGCCTTAAGACCAACTAGGCCATCTCAATTTCTTGACTAACCGCAATGCGCACCGTAAATAGCATGGCTAACGCGGTGTTCATTCCATAGAGGAGGAAGAGCGCGTGCATAATGTTAAAAAAAAATCTCCATATATCCACGTGGGACTTTCGGTATTCCATCCCTTTAGATGATGAGCACAGCTATGTCAGTAACGCTGCGTGACAGGTCGAAGGCTGCTTTTCCTGCTGTGCTCCGCGCATAGACAAGAAGGCGAAATTCTCGGCGGAGGCACCGGACGGAGAAGCTGCTACCGGGCTGAGTACGGGCGAGGAGCAGCGCGGTGGAGACGAAGCAGAGCGCGTGGAAGACGGCCAATTTGAGCCCGGAAGCGGGCGCGGCTGGCTTTCCGGAGGTAGTCTCGCATCAATCCCCAGGCCGGCGCTGAACCTGTCGCCCGACCGTTCGGCAACTGAAACCTATCGCCTAACGACCCACCGACTGTATTTGTATCACATGGTCATTGGACGACAGGTTCCAGTTGCCTAGCAGCTAGGCGACTAGATCCTATTCCTGTAATTTTTTTTACGCGAGTATATTACTGTAATTTTGAATAAAAAATAGATTATTTAAAAAAATTTCCCTAAATACTACCCTTCGTCGCTGAACTGTTTGGTGACTGTAGGTTTAGTCACCTGACCGGTCGACGGCTGCCACCTCAGCCCATTTTTTCGCAATTGGTCCCCTGACAGCGCATGTGGGTAAATGACAATTGCTGTAGATAGGTGATATTTACCAAATTTTGTATATGATTCAAATTTTGTGGGAAAAACGGTAAGACAACGTTGGATGATCTATTTGTGATTTTCATAGATTATGAACGGTAGAAAATTTGTTAGAATCGCAATAATAATTTGTGATCGTCGTATGTTATTGTCGTGCAAGAAATTTTTAGAATTTTTTCCTGAGGATGATTGAGACAGCAACGATTGGTAAATACGAAGGTAAGTAATATTGTGAAGACAAGTGATGTTGCGAATTTAAATATACTTCATAATAAATTGGGAATATGACAACACGACGCACATGGTTTGTTTACGTGTGTAAGAAACAACATCCTGCACGTTGCAACAAACCAAAATACTCCGATGATACATATGCGCCTTTCTGGAATAGAAATAAATTTGACCTTCGGGGGACTACTGCGAAACGACCCAACCTACTGCGTTAATCGGGGCCATTTTCCCTTCCTTGCGAGCTTAGCGTTGAACTCCTCAGCGGCCTCTTTCACCTTGACCACCATTTCTCTCTTTTTTCGTGCTCCCTCTCATGAGCCTCGCGCTCCCTACGCGTGCACACGTCGAAATGAGCTTTCATCTCCCGACGTATATGCTCGATTTGCTTATCGTTACAGCGCTCCTCCTCTTGGATCTTGCAGACCCTTTTGACATTCCACTCCTCGAAGTCGAGAGTCCACTAGTTATGTTGGTGGATCTCTAGTCGATCCACTGGCGGTGGCCACATGGCGGTTCCGGGGATTGCGGGTAGACGAGAGAGATTGTTAGTGCGTACTTTGAAAGAGAAATAATAGGGGGAACACACTGCAACTGGTTCTTACCGGCTGCCAATAGCTACTCGTGTCCTGACGGTGGTCAGGATAGTCACAGGAGTAGTTTGCACAACCCCAGTAATGCATGCCCTGGCAGAGGGATTGACCAATTCAATTCCAACATCTTAGAATAGATTGTGTTGTGGCTACTGACTAAACAGTAAAGTAGGAGAGTAGTGGAGTAGTTGTGATGGATGAACAATGCTTATCCCTTCTCCATGTCCAGGGCGTACACACACACACACACACACACACAATCTTCCCTTATAGTCATGTGTTTTCCATAAGGGTATACATGTCATTACATATATCATATTGGGCTTTACAGTTCCCTAAATAGGCCAGATGGGCTCAGGTGGGGGCCACCCCTACTACAGATTGAATCTAGGGTAACCACCAAATTGGCTACTTACTCACTTCGTCCTGTAATATAAGTTCTCATTCTTGAGAAACATTGTTCCACTTAAATCTATTGTGTAGACTAAATGTGTAATTATTGTAATATTTCCACCATATACTCCTACTTTAATTCTAAAAAAATAGGTAAGTAGTTGTAGTATGCCATTTAATAGGGATATACATGGTATAATAATATTAACTTTTTCATAAATTTAATGCCTCCTTGATCTTTGCGCATAGTAGGATTTCAACCTATATTACGGGACAAAGGGAGCAATTATGCCCACGGGGTTCATCCTGCAATATAAATTCCCATTCTTGAAAAATATCGTTTCATAATATAAATCCATTGTGGAGACCAAATACATAATTATTGTAATATTTTCACTATATATCTCTACTTTAATACTAAAAAATAGGTAAGTAGTTGCATTATGTTATTTAATAGGGATATACATGGTCTAATAACATTAACTTTTTATAAATTTAAGGAAAAAGTCCACTTTTGCCCCCCCTCAACTTATGGGACAAATCCGATTTGAAGCCTCAACTACAAAACCGTTCGCTTTGACCCCCTCAAGTAGAAAACTAGTTTACTTTCTCCCTTACCCTAAAACCACCTAGTTTCAGTCCGACGTGGCACACACGTGGCGGCGAGGTGGTACACATGGCATATATTGGCAACATCTGAGCATGTAGCTTGGCACGAGCCATGTTGTGGGAAAGGAAACTTCACTCCCACCGAAGAAACCCTAGCCACCATAACTAAGGGGAATTCTTCTGTTCGGGCATAGTACGTGAGGATGGCAAGCTCAGGGAGTTTTCAAGCATCATGGTCATCGGCGGCTTCATCGATGTTTGGCAACGTCACTACTTCATCCTCCTCCACAGCATCGTACTGAGAGCATCAACTCAACTACACGTCTTCCGTTACTTGCCATTATAGGGAGAAGGCAGTGAGATGGATACCATGGAGTGATGCCAATCCAACGAGGAGGTATTTGACATGCGCAAGGGCTAGGGTAAGTCGGATTGTTTCCTTGCGGATTTTTGTTGTTTGGGATCTTTTTTTTTTTTGCTTTGGTTCATTTGATTATGGTTTTCTATTGATTTGGATATGGATTTTGCCTATGTTTGGCTATGTGATGAAATTAGGAAATTGTGTGTTATTCTTTTGTAGGTGGGGGTTGCAATTTCTGAAGTTGGTATGACTCGCTAGGGAACACCATTCTTGAAGGAAGTTCTTGTTGATTTGCGTGATTGTGTGATGACTTTGAAGTGGGAGAATAGGGCACTCAGAG
Organism: Dendrocalamus sinicus; assembly: GCA_036346575.1. Classification (NCBI taxonomy): domain Eukaryota; kingdom Viridiplantae; phylum Streptophyta; class Magnoliopsida; order Poales; family Poaceae; genus Dendrocalamus; species Dendrocalamus sinicus. The sequence goes on along the minus strand of CM070648.1, from coordinate 39,412,837 downwards.
CATCAAAGGTGGATGCAAGCTCCAAGCTTGTCGAGGTGATGCATTCTCAGCGCATAGAGCTTGTCGAGGTGATGTATGTACTTAATGTTAGGGTTAGGAAGGTTTCAAAAGGATGGATGGTTCTGCTTGTTGTGATTGCAGCACTTCTTGTATTGGTATTTGCTTTGATAGATAGTAGTTGATTCCTTAAGCTGTAATGTATGATTGTGGCTCAATTTTACAATGAATGGAAGAGCTTTTATGGTCTTGTGAATCATGTGTTAGCAATGTATGCCATCCTATGTGCATTGTGATAAACTTGGCAATTTGTAAATGAGCAACAGTATACATGTAACAATAGCTAGATGTGCATAACACATATTAGCCCCAAGTCTGGCTATTACAACAGTCTCAAAGGCTACATTTGTCTTAAGCCATAAGTCTGCCATATTACAGCAATCTCAGAGGCTACTTTTGCCTTAAGCCATATGTCTGGCATTTTACAACACACTTAATAGTTCAAAGTCTAACATTAAGCCAACACACAGATTACACAACATGAACTAAATTTCATCACTCCATTAGAAGCAAAGGTACGACCCTTGATCTTTTTGTTGGTTCCTGTGCACTAACTCTTGCACATATAGCACTAGAAGTGACATTGATGATCACCCTAGAGTTTGCTTATGAAGTTGGTACCATAGCCTCCATGGTAATGCTTGTTGATCCACTTTGCCTTATTGAAACGTTGGCCTTTGCAGATGACTTGACAATCTATTGGGAAGGCTTACTAGGCTACAAAAGGGCAGAGTTAGCAAGCATAGTGAAAATTCTCTTAAAGTGATGAAAATTGTAATCTTACTGTTGTAGGGGTAGCCCCCACCTAAACCCAGCAGGCCTGTTAGAAGACTACAAAGACCAGAGTAGAACATGTGTAATGACTCAAATACCCTTAGGGGGATACACAGATGTAAGTGCATGATTGTAAAAGCACTCCCCACATGAATATATATAGCGGGATGAGGGGAGGAAGGCAGAGAACTTCCCACTCTCCACTACCACTTATCTCTCTGTTTGGTCTGTAACCACAACAGTTGGCGCCGTCCGTGGGGAGGACGAAGACAAGCTGAAGATCAAAGAAGAAGATGGCACGAAAAAGCTCCATCGGCGGGCAAGGGAAAGAAGACGGTCGGGTCGGGCGGCGCGTGAACACTAGGGCCTCGGCGTCGCCGCGGCGCAAGTGTCGGCGTTCGCGCGGCGGCGGCGATCGACCCGCCATCGCGACGACGGATCGACCCGCCATCGCGCGGCGGCGGTCGACCCGCCCGCTGCGGCGATGACGGCCGACCCGCCACCTCGCCGACACGGGGTCTCGGAGGCGATAGTCACCATGCCAACTCGCCGCGGGCCCGCCCGGTGCGCAGTGGAAAGCGCCACGCTAGCGGCCCTCAACGCGTTCAGCGAGAACTAGAGATCTTCGTGGAGCTGTCCGAGATATACAAGAGGCTCGGAGCCGGCGGGCGCGCCGATGTAGCGCCGAGCCCACTCCGAGAGGCGGGCGATCGTGGCGCCCCACGTCGATCGCGCCCCGTTGCGGCGCGTCGATCCGAGTCCCGCTTTGGCGGGGCTGCGGCGGCGGAATGGCGAGGATTTCAAGTTCCCTAGCGTCATCGAGCCGTTCAAGGCGTCACCGACCCCGCGAGTTCGTGCGCGTGTATGAGACCGCCATCGAGCGCGGTGGAGATGATACCACAAAGCGAAGGGCTCCTCTCGCGTTGCGAGGAGTGGCGCTGTCACGGTGTTTTACCATCGAACCGAACTCCATCTACGCGTGGGAGCAGCTTCGCGACCGCCTCCACAACAACTTCGGAAACTACGTCGGCGGGTCGGCGGATCAACTATTCGCCAGTAAAGCAAAAGCCCTCGGAAAAGCTCGGGACTATTTCAGCGCCGCGAAGATACGCCGCCAAGTCAGGGCGTCAACGAGACCACCGTCGCCAACGCAGCCATCGGGGCCTCTGCCCAGTCCGATGGCCGAATACAACGCGCGAAACCAATCAAGGCGGTGGCAAAGCTCTTCGACAAAATGGAGCGAGACGCAAGGGCGAGGAGGACGCCGCGAAGGCGAGGTGACGATTCCGACACTAACCGGGCGATGGCTCGACAAGAGTCGAGGAAGATCCGTCAAGGATGGCCCTTGAAGGGCAGCGCAAACCGAGTCGCCCAAGGATGCGGCCGACCGCGCGAAGCCCGCACAAGGAGCCATCCAACAGGCCCAAGCGCGGATAGAAGTCGCGGCGAGGTCGCTTTGTCTTCGACATCGAGGGTGGTTCCGAAGAAAGCGTCCCCGCGGGCCGTGGCAATCGAGGGCGCCGGGGGCGGGGTGGCGCGGCGCGCCGAGCCCGCGATGACGAGGCGGGGACTACGACGGCCAACAAGACGGCGTGGTGCGAAATCCATGGCGAGGCACCACGACACTGCGCTCGTGCGTCTCCATTGTGGCGCTCCGCCGAGCGTCGCTTCGAGACAGAACCCGAGGCGCGTCCGCTGTGGTGGCCCATGTCCAGCTCCCCACGAAGCCCCATGCGATTCGGGGCAAAGTGCGCGATCGAAGGCCCTCGCGGACCCAGCTCACGTCGGCGGCCGGGAGGGCCTCCTGCGATTGCGAGCTCGGAGGCAACGCATCACGGTCATCAACGTCATCTCCGAGGCTCGCGCTGAAGTTCGCCTCAGCACGGCAGTAGAAGGCCTATACGCGAAGGCTACATCACGTGGCGGTATACCCAGCGCAAGCACCACCGGATTGGGCACAGCACGAGGTCGCATTCACACCCGATGATGCCCGGGGCGTAGATTTTCCTCACCAAGACCCCCTGATCATCCGGGTCATCATCGCGGGATGCAACGTGAGGCGTGCCCTCGTAGACGGAGGGAGCTCCACTAATGTGTTGTTTGCGGCGGCCTTCGACCAGATGGGGATCCCCCGGAGCCGTCTAGGGCCTCGGAGTCCCCGCAGGTTTCGGGGACAGCCCTACGGCGCTGGACGATATGTCTTCAAGTTTCGTTTGGCCAAGACGACAATGTGCGGACCGAGGACGCCACCTTCGGCGTGGTTGACCTCCGTGCCGTACAATGTCATACTAGGCGCCCAATCCTCAACTCCTTGGCGCGGTGCCACACCACGGCTACCTATGCATGAAGATTCCGGTGCGGGCTATCATCACCATCCGTGGTGACCAAGATATGGCCCGGCGCATTGAGCCAGTACGGGCATTCGCGCGCAAGCTCAACGATTCTCTTGAGAGTCGGCACAAAAGGAGTCTTGCGACATTGTTCGGCGGTGGCGGGCCCGCGCAGCATACCGACCACTAGAGGCTCCACCGCACCAGAACAAGCGGTTAGTCTATCCTCTTTTGTAATTGCTCACCCGCGCAAGCGGGAGACCAATAAAGTTCACCGTTTGTCGCTTGGCGATTGATTGTTAATACATCATGATGCGACGAGGCGCGCGGAGGCTCGCCCACGCGTGCCGGCGCTCACCAAAGACGCGCGTTCGCGTGTGCACTCGCCGTAGCACGGGTGCAGTGCGAGTATAAATCGAAGTCGCGCGTTCGCGTGTGCACTCGCCGTAGCCAAAAGGTAGCGGGTGAGTATAAACCAAAGACGACGTTCGCGTGTGCACTCGCCGTAGCACGGGTGCAGTGCGAGTATAAATCGAAGTCGCGCGTTCGCGTGTGCACTCGCCGTAGCCAAAAGGTGACGGGCTGAGTATAAACCAAAGACGACGTTCGCGTGTGCACTCGCCGTAGCTCGAGTGCGGTCCGAGTATAAATCGAAGTCGCGCGTTCGCGTGTGCACTCGCCGTAGCCAAAAGGTGACGGGCTGAGTATAAACCAAAGGCGTGCGGGGCGCCGCACGCACTCGCGAGTATAAATAAGACGCGACGTCGAGGTTCGCCTCGCGCGCGCCGATCCACGGACTCTAAAAAGACGCGTGGCGTCGAGGTTCACCGCGCGCGCGAGTCCACGGACTATAAAAAGACGCGGATGCTCTCCTGCGCGCACTCACGAGTCTAAACAAGATGCGAACTCCGCGCACGCCAGGGACCTCGTCCCTGTGTGTACTCCCCGGAGTATAAATAAGACGTGGATGTTGATTCCGTGCACTCTACTGAGTATAAAAAACGCGGATGCTCTCCTGCGCACTCTACGGAGTCTAAACAAGACGCGAACTCGCGCACGCCGTGGACCTCGTCCTGTGTGTACTCCCGAGTATAAATAAGGCGTGGATGTTGATCCCGCGCACTCTACGGAGTATAAAAAGACACGGATGCTCTCCTGCGCACTCTACGAGTCTAAACAAGACGCGAACTCCGCGCACGCCAGGGACCTCGTCCCTATGTGTACTCCCCAGAGTATAAATAAGACGTGGATGTTGATCCCGCGCACTCTACGGAGTATAAAAAAAGACGCGGATGCTCTCCCTGCGCACTCTACGGAGTCTAAACAAGACGCGAACTCCGCGCACGCCAGGGACCTCGTCCCTGTGTGTACTCCCCGGAGTATAAATAAGACGTGGATGTTGATCCCGCGCACTCTACGGAGAATAAAAAAAAGACACGGATGCTCTCTCTGCGCACTCTACGGAGTCTAAACTAGACGCGAACTCCGCGCACGCCAGGGACCTCGTCCCTGTGTGTACTCCTCGGAGTATAAATAAGACGTGGATGTTGGTTCCACGCACTCTACGAGTCTAATTAAATACGGGTGCCCTCGAGCGCTCTGCATGAGCGGAAGGAGGACATTAGTCGTGCACCCGTTCGAAGGGTAGGGGACGGAGCGCGCGCTCTCGCCGACTTAGGCGCTAGCTCGCGCCACCCGTTCGAAGGGTAGGGGACGAGCACGCGCGCCTCTGCCGACTTGGGCGCCGGCCTTCGCGCCACCCGTTCGAAGGGTAGGGGCGAGCGCGCGCGCCTTACGCCGACTTGGCGTCGGCTCGCGCCACCCGCCGAAGGGTAGGGGCGGAGCGCGCGCCTCGGCCGACTTGGGCGCGGCTCGCGCCACCCGTTCGAAGGTAGGGGCGGAGCGCGCGCGCCTCTGCCGACTTGGCGCGGCTCGCGCCACCCGTTCGAAGGTAGGGGCGGCGCGCGCGCCTCGACTTCGACTTGGCGCCGGCTCGCGCCACCCGTTCAAGGGTAGGGGCGGGCGTGCGCGCGCCTCGACCGACAGGCGCCGGCTCGCGCCACCGTTCGAAGGGTAGGGGCGAGCACGCGCGCCTCGACCGACTTGGCGCCCGGCTCGCGCCACCGTTCGAGGGGTAGGGGCGGGCGTGCGCACCTTGATTCGACTTGGGCGCGGCTCGCGCCACCGTTCGAAGGGTAGGGGACGGAGCGCGCGCGCTCTGCCGACTTGGGCGCCGGCCACCGCCACCGCTCGAAGGTAGGGGCGGAGCGCGCGTCTCGACCGACTTGGCGCCCGGCTCGCGCCACCCGTTCGAGGGGTAGGGGCGGGCGCGCGCGCTCGACCGACAGGCGCGGCTCGCGCCACTCGTTCGAAGGGTAGGGGCGGGCGCGCGCGCCTCGCCGACTTGGCGCCGGCTCGCGCCACCGCCGAGGGGTAGGGGACGGAGCGCGCGTCTCGACCGGCAGGCGCGGCTCGCGCCACCCGTTCGAAGGTAGAGGACGAGCGCGCGCGCTCTGCCGACACGGCGCCGGCTCGCGCCACCCGTTCGAAGGTAGGGGCGGAGCGCGCGCGCCTCTGCCGACAGGCGCGGCTCGCGCCACCCGTTCGAAGGGTAGGGGACGAGCGTGCGCACACCTCTACCGACTTGGCGCCCGGCTCGCGCCACCCGCTCGAGGGGTAGGGGACGGAGCGTGCGCGCCTCGACTTAGACTTGGGCGCCAGCTCCGCTGCCACCCGTTCGAAGGGTAGGGGACGGAGCAGGCGCGCGCCCCTGTTTCGGCTGGGCACCACCTCGCGCCAATTCCCACCCATCTCAGCCTGACGCCGGGGTACGATGGCAAACCGCCACGACTTAAGTTTGCCTCGGTCTTCCTTAACAGGCCACCTACAGCGCACCAACGCCCTCCCTAGGCGGTGCGGACGGCCTCCAAGAGCGCCGACTGTAGATGGCCTGTCAGGAAGAACAAGGCAAACCTTGCCGTTGTATGCAAAGGTATGGCACGGCGCGCGAGTCCACTTACGGCAAGCACAGCTCGCTATCGTGCGCAGATATGAAGTCACCACACCAACATACCCTCGTCGCGCGGCGGAGCATGCGAATGTCTTCATATCGCCTCACGAGCGGTCGGGCCTGCCATTCTCACTTTATGCCGTGAAGTATTCCACAAATAGGACATACTTTGCGTTCACCGGCGCTCGCTGAAATTAGCGCCGACGGCGCGGTTATCAAACGCAGATGAACAAAAGTTTGTCCTACATGTGAAGTTAACTATGAGCAGTGTGGGGTGGCGGCAAGGATGCCCAGCGAGCAACCCCGGCGCCAACCCATTTATACCCGGCGACCAGCGAAGAGTCGCCAAGACATGGAGAGCGTCAACCGCGGCATGCCAACCGCGGAAGCACAAGCCGGAATGTCGGGCGGCTCGGCTACGAGTGCGTAAATGCGCCGCCACCCCCCGCCGCATGCGCGTCGAAACCGTCGCATGCTCCACTCGAGAGGCACGCTACGGCGGCGGCCGCCCCTGGCAAGCCAACCGCCATTAAAAGCGCACCACCGATCCGCGCGATCGATCGGCTTCAAGTGGCGAGCCCAACCACACGCCTCTGCCGACTTGGCGCGGCTCGCGCCACCCGTTCGAAGGGCGAGGAACGGAGCGCGTGCGCCTCGACCGACAGGTGCCGGCTCCGCGCCACCCGTTTGAAGGGGTAGGGGCGGGCGCGCGCGCAACCGCCGACATCAACCATACTTTCAACCGCGGCGAGTTAACATTATGCAAGACCGGAGAAGTTCACAGCCGCGAGGGACGGAGGGCCAAGGGACTCGGCAACATGGCTTCGGCCCGGTGAAGCCCTTCACCATGAGAGGCTCTGTTGTAGGGTGGCCCCACCTAAACCCAGCGAGCTGTTAGAAGACTACAAAGACCAGAGTAGAACATGTGTAATGACTCAAATACCCTTAGGGGGATACACAGATGTAAGGGCATGATTGTAAAAGCACTCCCCACATGAATATATATAGCGGGATGAGGGGAGGAAGGCAGGGAACTTCCCACTCTCCACTACCACTTCTCTCTCTGTTTGGTCTGTAACCACAACACTTACATTTGGCATTGTTGTTCCAGTCCTCTCTAAGTGCAGCACACCAAATCCACTATACTTCTTCTGCTTGAAGGATGCATTGGAGGATAGGGTTGCCTTTCTCTTCTGGATGGAAGTTGAGTTTTGCTAGGTACTCTAGAGCATCATTTGTGTAATGATGATAGTGAAAAAGGATGGCAACCATTTGTCAAGATGATAAATAGAAGAAGGCAACATTACCAATTCATTTCCCATTGCAGGAGGAGCACTTCCTAAAGGGGCAACTGGTTCATTGTTTTGATACTGCCGTAGAAGATAAAGCTCTAGTGTTCCTCAAGCTATAGGAGCTCCTATTGTGGCCAGTGCACTTGCACAATTTGGATCTAATGATAGTTCCTTTTCTTGATAGCTTGGTGGCTTTAGGCTTCTCATGTCGTTCTCTCTTTCTCTCCTTCCTTGGCCTACCTTGCATCTTGACATGTTTCAGTGGAAGTGGTTGGAACCCCTCAGAAAATGGCCACCTGGTAATTCCCTCAACATGCTCCAAGCAGTGATTGCACAATTTGGATCTAATGATAGTTCCTTTTCTTGATAGCTTGGTGGCTTTAGGCTTCTCATGTCGTTCTCTCTTTCTCTCCTTCCTTGGCCTACCTTGCATCTTGACATGTTTCAGTGGAAGTGGTTGGGACCTCTCAGAAAATGGCCACCTGGTAATTCCCTCAACATGCTCCAAGCAGTGATCATAGGTTTTCTTGAAGTCCTCCAATGATTAGCATTTGTCAATACAATCTTCTACCTTAGTGGAATTGAAGTAAATACAAGATATAGCATGTGGACATGGAATTTCAGATAGTTGCCAATATCTACACGAGCAATTTTTTCTCTAGGCTTATAGTGAACCTATGCTCATAATGCTTCACTTTGAATCCATCTTTCCTTCCAAACAGCATGACAGAAACCCAACTCAGTAATGTAAGCATTCAATTTTTTTTAGTATGTTTGGACATATAGTGCCAGTCCACCTCTCTGACTTAATTATGTTATGTTGGATCCTTACCATAACTTTGCATCTAATAGCCTCTAACATACTAATGATTAGAAGAAACCTTGCTGTGATAATCCAATGATTGAAGGACTCACACATGTTATTGTCAACTAAGTGACAATTTGAACCTAACCTAAACCAAGCATGACTCTAGCGGTGAGGATCTATCTTCATCATTGCAACTACTCCCTCTTGTATGGCTTGTGCCAGTTTTGTTCTTGCCAACTTGAATAGGGTCAAATATGGTGCCTTTGCACACCCCCAAACTTCCTCTAGAAATCTTTGTTTTTTAATTTGCTCCTCCAATTGGCATAGATGTGTCTAGCACACATCCTGTGTTCTGCTTTTGGAATCCAGTGCTCAATTGCATTGATGGTTCCCTGCATTAGAAACCCTACAATTAAGTAATTCAATCACAAATAGTAATAACAAAAACAAGCACATGTGCAATAAATGTTACCTTCCGCTGGTCTGAAATCATAACTCATCCATCACCATCTTCAAGTTTGAGATCTTTGAATAATAAGGCATAAAACCAATCCCATGAGTCATTTGTTTCCTTCTCTACCACTGCCCAAGCAATTGGGTACATCTGATTGTTTGCATCCCTGCCAAGTGAACAAAGCAACTCACCATTGGTTGCTCCTTTGAAGAAGCAACCATCTAGTCCAATAACTCTCTTGCAACTAGCTAGAAAGCCCTTTTTTCCCCTGGGGCATATTTGTCTGCAATCCTTTGGCAGTCACAAGGGAGTTGTCCCTTCTTGGGGGCATATGTGCTGATCCTCAAAAGTGTTGATTTGATAGCTCTTGTACTAGCTGTTTGTAGACAATAGGCACACCCAAGGATAATTAGGTCAGTCACACTTTGCCCTCATCCTTTTATTATCATTCTTGATAAACTTTATTACCTTCCTGTTTGCTAGGGCATACTTTATTATTACCCTCTTGAACTGCTTCTTCCCATGAATTTCATGCCCATAACAAAACTTGGTACACTTGCCTTGCCATTGAATCTTGCATACTTTGAATACAACCTTACCAACTCCCCCTCATCTTCCTCAAAAGAGTGATCATCATTGCTACTGCCAGTATAAAAAGTCTCATTGGCCTCATCTGGTATGGCTTCTATAGTAGGAATACCTAGAGGGCCTTCAAGTATAGCTTCATCAAGGATTGCAATTTTGTCGGCCTTTAGTAGCTTCTTGAATTCTATGTACCTATTATTTATTTCATCAGTCTCTTCATCATCTGATGAGCATCAATCACCAAGCATGTAGTCACTATCAGAACTTGAACCATCTTCGATCATCTTGGACTTATCACTAGATCTGTGCCCATAGAATTTACACATTTGTGTAATCTCCTTGTGTCTGTCGATAGAATATGAAGGGGGAAGAGGGGTGCCTTTGCTCACTTCCTCATTGCCTCCACTCACTTGCAACCCAAAATTGCCCACATCCTTGCTACCAGCCACTTGCAACATAGCAGCATCATCCTCACCATCATCGTATGGACTCATTTCTTCCATTATTCATTCCATCTTTTCCTAGAAGTCACTAACCACCTCATCCTTCTCCCCTTCTATGTTTGACTCCTCATCACCTGACTCCATGAGAATGTCCACAACTGTACATTTAGTAATACAGTTGGCCATTCGCATACAGGACTTGTCATCGGTCAGAACCCTAAGTCCATTCCTCAACTCTTTTCCAAGAAACAACCAATGCAGCAAAACCCCATCTACTTCATTGCAGTGGTCTTTAAGGTTTCCAATGATCTCAGGCAGCGAAATCCGGTTACGTTCTATGTAAGATATCCCCTCCGTTCCACCACAATAATGGATTTCCTTGCCATCGTTGAAAAATCACCATTGAAGTGAAACCGAACCCCAAGCATGTCCAGCATATCCATCCTTAGAGTACGCCTTAGTCCTACACGCAAGTGAGCAGACAAATCAAAAAATATACTACAAAGGGCTGGGATAGGCTATAAACAACAAAAAAAAGTCAGGATGTGCAACGAAATCGAGAGATTTGTCCACTAAAGCGCTCACTACTTAAAAATTGAGACTTCACATGACTCCCAGATCTGGCAGCTCAAAACACATTTCAAAAGCCCTAATCCCAAAGCAAAGTCCCACAAATGTTGAATGCGGGTACTAACCTTGCCCAATCCAACTCCAGGGGAATGAATCTTCACCGATGCATGTGTTGGTTCGACGAGAGAGGAGGCTGATTTGGGGGAAGAATGAAGGTAGAGAGGGGATCCTACCTGATTCTAAAGGTTGGGGGTGAGTTTTCCGACTATATTACGTTGCTGATGAGGAAGCGACGTCAACTAGGATGGACATACGAGCCACGTCAGACTAAAACCGGGCGGTTTTAGGGTTGGGGGGAGTGAACTGGTTTTGCTACTTGAGGGGGTCAAAGTAAACGGTTTCGTAGTTAAGGGTTTAAATCAAACTTGGCCCATAGGTTGAGGGGGCAAAAGTGGATTTTTTTTTCTAAATTTAATGTCTCCGGTTGATGGAGGGGGGCAAAAGTGGATTTTTTTCTAAATTTAATGTCTCCTTGATCTGTGCACCCAGTGGGATTTGAAACTATACTAGCTGAATGCCCGTGCATTGCTACGGATTTTAAAATTTTATCATACTATATGTTCTAAAACTAACAGGTAGTAAATTTTTTAGAACATGTATACAAATATGTTCTAAATTTTTTTAAAATCCGTAGCAACGCACGGACATTCAGCTAGTTTCGTATAGCGTATTAGAGATAGAGTCTGAGTTGGATTCCAACTCGGTTAAGATATGATATTAGTCGGTTTGCTCTGTCCATATAAGAAGGCGTAGGCTGTAATCTTGAGCTCAAGCAATAAAGAAAGCTTTAGTATTACTTGAGACGTCATGCTTCAGCCTTGGCTAGTGGAAATCCCAGATCGATGGCTGAAGGAGAGCAATTTCCTTCTCAGTACCCTTTGTGTTCACATCCAGAGTCTCAGCAGCAGCTGGTTCCGCCCCTCTCTTTCCAGTTCAAGCTTCCTCCAGAATCAGCTCCCAACAAAATCACCTCTTCTACAACAAATTGCTCAACTGATTGTAGATGCCCCCTCATGGTATCCCTATTACCAGCAGTTAAGGTGAAAACAACTGCTCCAGGATGATTCAACATTACAACTCCATTTTGTGGGGGGAGAAGTATTTAGTCAGGATTCAAGGAGAAAGCATGGTCAGAATAGTAAAAATAAGTCTTGTTTCAATTCTGGGACTATCCATTAATTTCTTAGATTTATAACATAGCATCGTTGGATAGAATGTATCAAGCTAAATGTATCGGAATGCAACTTCCTCAAATACCAAACCTACAAACAGAGAAGTTCTGCTCACAACCCACAATAGAAAATCTTGAAGCATTCACAATACTCTAGGGAAAATAGCAACGGGGAAGCTTTAAAAAAATATCAATAAGGCATAGAGTAATGTTCTAAAAACAAAAACTCGAGAATTAAATAAAGTAGAGGTTATTTTTTGTGATCCAAATTCTAAGTTAGAGGTACCAAAAATGTGAATGTAAGTTATGCATGCTTAGTGACTCATTTAAATTTTGCCAAAAGACCTAAATCTATCATACAAAATGAACACAGAACATAGTGATTAAATTGAAAATTCCCGCTGATAGTAAAATATAGCATTATAGCCAACAAAAATAATGATAGTTCGTTCCCAACAATTTTAAGATGACATTGCCATACTTGCAATGCTTGAAGTTTAAATAATATCAACAATTACATCACGAAACCAATAAGTGTCGATAACTAGGGCTTTGTTGCAGCAGTTGAAATGACAACATGTAACTTTTATTTTACTTAGTTTGAGGTTTTTTATATTGAAAAAAAGACAGATGTGGTCACCATATTTCTCCAGTGTGCCCATGTTCCTCAAAATTTGCAAGATCTTCTGAATAAGAAGTGTCCCAATAACTTTGGAGCCCCAACATTGAGCCTTCAACCTCGCCAGGATCTTGATCATCCTTGTCAGAACTGCCTCAATACAAGGACATTTTAGAACACTAAAAGGAAAACTGTTGATAAATAATTATATAAGTATGCGAACAAACCTGAAGGAAATTCAACGACAAAGAAAGGAAAGGCAACAGACAGGGTTTTCCCCTCTTGCCATATATACCCAATCGCAATCTGCCATGAAATATCTAGGAGACTCATCCGTCCTCAAACAAGAGAATGCACCAATCGTGTACAATCAAACACATAAACCAGCAACTCAAAACAGCAGATTCAATCATATCAATTCAGAATCAAGGCACATAAACCATACATGCCTGCAGGAGGAGACGTAACCTGGAACAGTTGTCGGCTCCTGGTCACCCTTGAACTCCACCCACCGCTTCTCCTTCACTGTAACGCCATCAAGAAGCAACAACACCAAATTCGTTTAGCGGCATCGATGTATCCATTTTCCAGAAAAGAACAGAACATCAAAATGGCATATTATTCTTGCAAGAAGAAAAGAAACACAGGGATGGAGAGACGGTGGAGGGCACATATTGACGCCGTTGACCTCCTCGACGTGGGTGAAATAGCGGTTGTCGGCCTTGTTGATGCCTACCTGTGTCCGTGGCTGAGTGGAGGAGCGGGGGAGGAGGCGGCGGAGCGGAGGAGTGGGGGGAGGAGGAGGCGGTGGCGGCGGAGCGGGGGAGGAGGCGGCGGCGGAGCAGAGGAGCGGGGGGAGGGGGGAGGCGGCGGCGGAGCGGAGGAGCTTGGAGGAGGCAGCAGAGGAGCGGAGAAGTGGGGGGGAGGAGGAGGCGGCGGCGCGGGGTGGGGAGGAGTAGGCGAGGGCGGAGTGGCGGATGAGGGAGGGGAGGAGGCGAGGGCGGAGGAGGGAGGAGAGGTGGTGGCACGGAAACGGGGGGAGACGCGGTGAACGTGGGGGAGACGGGGGAGAAGGTGGGAGGAGGCAGCTCACGAAACGGTGGGAGGGGTCACACGTTAGCATATCTTTTTTTAGAAGAGGTGGGAGAGGCCGGATCTACCACCAACTCTTTCTTTTTAAGGAGTAAAGATTAGGGGAAGGGGAGGAGGATCCTAGACACCGCCGCTTCCACCGAAGCTGCTGCTCTTCTGCCCTCCCACAATCATATCATCCATGATTCGATTTTTCTTTCCCCATTCCAACAAGGTCGTTATGACTTCGGTCGACTCCGCTCGAGGCTCCCCCTCTTGTAAATTGTAATGGTGGAGGAAGGGGGAATCTTGTAATGGCGGAGGAAGGGGGAAGCGTGAGCGTGCGGGACTGTTGCCACAGCCGCATCATAGCTGGCTTGCCTTAACGGATTAGCCGTGGCACGCGGGGATTAATTAGCAACCGGGAGCTCTCTCCATATCCTTTTTACCGTACGTAATCTACACCTGATTATCTCTGCAAGTCGCTCATTCGCAATAGTAATTATGCAGGTTTAAACTTCCAGGTCGCCTCCTAAGACTATTTATTACTTCATGGATAAGTTTCTGGTGAATAGTAAAAGCATGTTAGAAGGCCCTCCGCACTTTGATAAGCTTCTTATGAATGATGAGTATAAACTATCAACCGAGGCCTGGCTGGCATATGCCTATGCTAAGCCATAAATCACGTAAAGCTGCCATCAAACCGAATGCTCATTCAGAGAACAAACAGACGGACTTCTCTGCGGATGCACAAAACACAACGTGCCCAGATCTAGAGTGCACGAAGAAACGAGTGTACAAGTGACATGTAATCGAATGTCCTGCTGACGACCTGTATGTTCAGTGAAAACCCATCCAGATAAATTCTACATCTGTGATGATAAGCAGATTTAACACACGCACAAAAAGAAAATAAAAAACCCCCAATGGGGCGCACAAATAATTGCCTTGATAGAACTGCATATTTGAAGCATCAAGTGGTAGTTTGGGTTGCCTTGCTGGTTTTGTAGTGACTGCAAGCACTGAAAGTAAAGGAGCTTCTTAAACAAACATAAAATACTTTGAATCTGTTAAAATGGAACAAACAGCAGAAATGGGGATTTGCAAGGCATACACACTGCTAGATAATACAGAAAGTGCATTGGCCCTGTTCATATTGGTTTTTACTCTTAGCTTCTACTTTCAGAAGAAGAAGCTAATACGAATACATCAGCTTCTATAAACCATTTCTATCAGCCGCTACTATTCATCAGCCACTACTTTACAGTTTCACATATTGTAACGTACTTTGTATTTTATTATATCACAATTCCATAAGTCGCATAGCGGTCCAAATGTTGTATTGACTTTCGTTACACTGTCTTTTTTACATAATGCACTACTATTCATCAGCCACTACTATTTATCAGCCGCTTTTATCAACTACTACTATTTATTAGCCACAGCCAAAAGCTATGAACTAAAATTAATATAAACAGGCCCTAAGACAGCCATTTTCACAATGTTTAATAACTGAATTCCAAATGTATATAACCTTGGCTTTCTGTGCTACAACACATGCTCAAAAGAATGGTAAGAGTCCCCAAGAGAAGGGAAGAAAGATAAAAGTAATGTTTTCCAGGTCTTTGTAAGATTGTTACATAACAGAGATATTTCTGGTCATAGATAAAAACAGATCATTCAAATATTCATTTTTCATAATAACAAAAACCGTCTAATTGTCAACATAAAAATGACTTGCACGCATGGGATACATAAAAAAGGTTTATACCAAGCAATCATTCACCCTTAAAATCCTATCTTCTTCATTGTACAGACTAATTGTATGCTGATCAGCTAAAAGTATGGGGTATTGACAAACTGACAAGCAAGGATTCTTTTTTTTCTCATTAACTCAAATTGTAACGCTTAATTAGGAGACAGGAAAAGGAGGCAGTTCTGGATCGCAATGGCACATTGGGATTCGGGACATGAAACTTACCCTGCCAGTAATAACAGTAACTCTGAATTTTTCATTATTTGCATGTTTCCTTAGCATCATCAGAATCTGAGTCACTAGCATTGTACCCTACAACAAAATGACCTGTTAGGCCCAGGCGTCCAGCAAACAGAAGTACACATGCACTTTTTACATTAGCAAGTTGCAGATACTGAAGGGCCCTTGCATTCTCGGGGGAAAAAAAGGATACTGACGAGTCCTTAAATGTAGGCAGGTTATTAGGTACCTATTAGAAGCCGACCACTAACCTGGGCGTTTATTGCTGACTTTCCAGACTGTAGATCGATATCTTGATGCTTTCTCCATCCAAATTCTAGCCTATATAATGAAGATGTTATTAGTTAATCAATTGACATTTTGTAGCAATAAAACAGAAAGAAGAGTAATACATAAAATCCAATAGAAATAAGAAACAGAAACCTCAGTAAGTACACCCAATGACAGGCTTTTCGTTAATTACTTTTCATTTCAGAACAACTCGTATTTTCCTCAATTGAACTCCAAGACTATTCTATGTTGTTGTAAAACCTACTGCTAGGCTGCAGTGCACAACATAAACTTGGCACATTCCTACAGTTAAATCAATCATATTGGTTTTTGGCTTTGCCTTATGAATAGTAACAGTTTGTAAAGAAGTTTATAGAGAGAGACATTCACGTGCGATTTTGACCGATATAAATAAAGTCACTGCAGTATGTATTACAATCGACTAGTAAACCCCACCTTAAAAAGACACTCCGATTAAAATCTATGTACTATAGAAAAACCATTTATTATAAAAAAAATTAGCTTTTAGAAGCCAATACGGACATGGCCTAGTATTTCCCTAGGCATCTATTTCTGCTCCTGGTATTCACTTTTCTATAACAGGGTCCTGGGAAATCAAAGAAGGTGTTCCACATTTTCACTCTCTAAGAATATCCTTCTTTGCTTGTACTTTTGTAGCCTTAGAACGTAAATGTCAATTGCCGAAATTGGCCTATATAAGACCAGAAAAATAGTGCTAGACAGTGTTTCTTTCAGTATCTTAACCATGAGAACACAATTGCACAAGAAGATTTATGAACAATTGATTAACAACAAAAGTAGCGTAACAAGTCGGATGAAACTGGCTCCATCCTTCATGCCCTCCAATTAAGAAGAAAACTTTATGATTATCCACAGCATCCTGATTTTGGTTCCTTTTTCATTTGGCTACTAATCCTATCACATGCTCAATTGTGCGATGAAACAGGTTATAATTCCATTAGCACGGATCAAGGTGCATCCAAATGTATCGGTAAGTACATCGGTGAGCAAGCGTGCAAGCTCAATTAAACCGATTTCTCCACTGACAAGCATTGTATCGGCAAATATGGCGAGAAAGCAAACAAGCCCAACCACCTAAATACATACTAGCTCATTAAAGAAGATTGGGCGGTTACATAAGAATTATGATGCAGGATCTATAAAATTTAGCACAACTGTAACAGCAGCATATCGAATTCTAGCCAACAAATCCAAATCTAAATCTAAATATAGTGATCCAAACCGAAACTACTCAAGAACCATCAAGTATCATATTCCAAGGCCAAGTGTCCAGAACCAAGACCTAAAAAAAGCGGCACCTTTTACTCTAGATTCCACAAAAAAAAAGCCGGAAGGAAAGACGAGTGGGCTCACCTTGTGCTCGTTCTTGTTCACGCCGTAGCCGCAGCGGTACATCTGGCCGACGAGCACCTGCATGGCGGCGTCGCCGGCCCGCGCCTCCTTGAGCGCATCCTGGAACCACCGCTTCGTGCAGTCCAAAACCACCTCGGCGAGCGGCATCCGCTCGTCCTCATACGTCCCGAACGGAGCGTTCAAGTCCCGCACCTCGGCCCGTCCGGAGCTGGCCCCGGAGGCGGCGGCGTTCCTGGGCGTATCCAGCGGGACGGGCGGCGTTTTCGCTGCCTTGCCGGCGGCGGGGGAGGAGCGGGCGTAGGGGCGGAGCGCGGCGGCGATGGCGGCGGCCGGGAGCCGCTTGCCCATGCAAAAGGTGAGGGTTTCTTGGGAGGGGAGGGGGAAACGGAGGCAGATTGGGGAGGAAGGCAGGGGCTTTTGTGCGAAAAGGGAGGTGTCCTCCGTTGCGAAAGGTGGAAAAGTTGGTGGCGTGGAGGGGAAGAGTTGGAATATTGCGGTACATTTTTTTTTTCTGCTTTGGATTTTCTTGGATGTGAACGACAGAAGAATCGGCCAGGCCGTGACACCTGAACATTTATTTGTTAAAAAAAGAGTTCTATGACCTTCACCTTATAAGTAAAAGTAGCATAAATTAGATTTTGTTTAAGTATGACTACATGATTATTTGTAGATGATAATGTTATGTATACCATCCTAATTCTCTGCACCATCGGAAACTCGTCTGAGTCATTTCATATTGGAATTTTTTTAATTTACTATCTGAATTTTTGGTGTGCGTCTAATCTACTTCTAAACTACAAAGTCATCTAAATAGCCTATTAAACTATGCAAAAATCATTTAAATAAATCTCTGAGGTGGTTTATCACTGGGGACAATAACGTGACCAGCAATGTGTTGTTTACTCAGCAAATTTAATGTCTACTACTCAACAAAGGAGTTCATAAGTGTACATTCTTCTGCTCCTTCCCTCCCCTCTCTACCTCCTCTACCTCTCGAGAGAAAAATCGTCGAGAAAACGGAACATACTCCCTTCCCTGCCTCTAAAAAAATCAGCAAAAAAACCGAAAAATCTAAACTACACCAAACAAACTCATGATAATTCTTACTAAACTGTTCCAAACAAACTATAATCCTTAACAACACGTCGTGACCCCAAATACTGGATAGCAGTACCAAATCGTAGCCAAACACTCATCGTCTCTACTTGTCTGTCTCACCATCCCTCTTTCTTCTCTTCTATCTCCTCTGCACCTTGTGCTGTTGAAATCTTCAGGAAGGTGTTGAAGTTGGTATGTGCGTCGCATTGAGGTTCATGATGGCATTGTCGCGGTCCTCGTGGCTCCACACCCTCATTGATGCCAAGCAATCGGAGGGCTGCTACACCCCACGACACCGACGAGGACGAGATAAAGGCAAGCCACATTGAGGTCAAGTTGATAGCGCGCATTGAGGTCCACTACATGGATCTCATCTTTTGATACTTCTTTTCTTTCCAGTTGCCACTAAGTAATCAAATTTTCTTTTATTCCTTTAGTCAATGTCCTGTTAGCCACTTATTAATCCTGAAGATCATCAAGCACATAGTGAGACAAAGCATGCGTTCTGTTGATGGTTTTGCTGGTGGGCAAGATGATTAAATGGCTACACATTGACTAAATAACTATTCCTAATATGGTTGGATCACCTTTACTCGTTACTTTGTTTTAAAAGACTGGTCAGTCGGTGAATGCCGAGTGATGCATTCTCCTTTCTGTTCCACATCTCTAGAAAAACTCTATTAAAAATCCGAAAAAAATCACCAACCAACTAGCAAATTAAA
Source organism: Dendrocalamus sinicus (assembly GCA_036346575.1). Classification (NCBI taxonomy): domain Eukaryota; kingdom Viridiplantae; phylum Streptophyta; class Magnoliopsida; order Poales; family Poaceae; genus Dendrocalamus; species Dendrocalamus sinicus. The sequence continues at coordinate 39,394,112 of CM070648.1, read as the reverse complement.
TTATGATAAATTTTTATTTTTAGCCCAACAACCTTCTTCTGCCACAAAAATCCTACCATGATTTTTTGTTATCTCCTCCTCTATCATTTATTTCCTAATTGCCACCACCAAACAAGGTGTCGTTGGTTTAGGCGTGGCTGCCGTGGCAAAGGGTGCAGCTTAGATCGAGCATGACGATGGAGGCACAATGATGGCCACGGTAGGGTCTCAGCCGGGCACGACGGTAGATCCATGGGTGTGGCGGACATACAATATAGGCAGGGTAGAGCTTGTCTAGGTGACAGCCCGACTAAGGGTGTGGTGCAATCCAAATTTGATGACAATGGCATAACATACCGAGGTTATATATATATATATATATATATATATATATATATATATATATATATATATATATATATATATTAATTTATAGCAGTGTACACTATTTAAAAAAAGTTAATGGGTGATATGTTCTTTCTCTCTCCCCTTCTGGAAATGATTTGTGCCAATGCATAGACAGGTGGGCCAGCACCGGTCGCTCCCTTCTCATTTGCTCGCAACAAACCTCACACCACCACCGCCTCCTCCTTCCCTCCCCACCCTGCACCACTGCCTCCTCCTCCCCACCCCGCTCATAGCTGCTCGTAGGCAAACCCACCATGTTGTCGGCGATGGAGGCCACCAGCCATAGTATATCCCTGAACAAGCCCACCCTCCCAGTCGGCCCTAAGAAGCGGCCTCCGCACGCGGTGGTTAGCATTTAATCATAAGCAGCACTCATCAGGGTATGATTAGCATGTAATCATGTATATTATCTCATAAATGCTATAAATCATGGCACAGAAACACGGGTACAAAGTATTTGTCATAATCCACTATTTCTACTATGCACTTGCCTGTTCAACTTTATAGATGATGTGTGGATGGCACCACACCCGAACCTCCACCTGAACTAGCATTCAACCCATCTTAATACATCATAGCCATACATGCACACATACAAACGGTATTGTTCCTACGCACAAACCCAACACATACCTCACTCTTTCACTAGATACTGTTATGTTGTTCTGGGTGCTCGAACGACCGTGTCTTTCAAATCTGAAACCAAACATAGCATGTCATCCAAGCTCTGAATTCTAAACTGCTTACTCTCATAGGCCTAATTTTCATAATTTATAGACTACATCAGTTAAACCATACCAACTGCGGCCATCTCGTAGGCATATATCCCAAACCATACCACTGAACTCAGCGTTCCAGCCTTCTATAGAGCTCTAGCAAGAGCCTACGTTAATTAGTCTACACTACTTAACCCATACTACTTAATCCATACTAATCATTCACTCACCTCATGGTCCTCATGCACTCGGCCAGAGTACCCACTACTACTTACCGACTCACTAATCATTCACTAAACACTAGTCGGTCACGCATACATCGACACAACACCACACGGCCAGCGCTCTTCACTAGTTCTATACACACATGGCCACAACACCACCGCATATGAATTCCAACAACTAGCCGTGTTCTAACCATTGTATACATCTGTCTCACTATTCAACAATTTAACCTCTACATAACTCAATAATCAAGCAAGGAGAAGGAATGGAGGCGTTACCCTCCTCTGAATAACTAGATCAGAGCTCCCTCTTCCTTGTCTTGGTTGGATCTGGCAGATCAAGCGCCAAATCATGCCAAGGAAGAAGGGCGGCGACGCAAGAGGGCAACAACGGCGAGGGTGCAAGTGGGGGGTAGTGGCGAGCGGCAGGGTTAGCACGGGGGGGGGGGAGTGATTTCATTTGGCCTCCTCCTGGCTAGGTTTTTTGACGAGGGGTGTTGGGCTGGCTGGGTCGAAGCCGGCCTAAACACCCTCCTCTCTTTGGTATTACAGCTGGTTATGGCAACTCTTTTGTCAGAATGGGAAGTACTGCAATCTTTGATATTGCATCCTTCTAAAGCTATTTCTTGTGTATGTGTGAAGGGAAACTGGAGAATGGTAGTTCTTAAAGTTAAAACCCATGTGTGCTTGAGCCAAGGTTGTATTCTGAACTGCAATGTTCTTAAAATTACAATGAAACGTTGATGGTTTCCTTAAAATTCTCATGAGCCTTCTTCAAAAATTTGATTTATATATATATAATATATTGGCTTCAAAATTTTGATTTTTATATATAATATATTGGGTTATCTGGGTAGGGCGTAGATCCTGTACTGTTTCTGACTGGAAGGTGAAAATCAAATTGAATGGGAATACTTCTAAGTAATAGTGGAGCAGGGAAAAGGGATGGAGCTTTCCCGTCAATGGTGTGGAGTGTTTCCTAACATGTTCCAGCTTAACTCACCCGCACCAAGTGAGCTCCACCAAGTGAGCTCCCAGGTATGTGTGCCCCCAAGGGGATCTTTTGGGGTCAAGAAGGTTCTATTTTGATGGCATTTTGCTCATATTTGCATGCCTCAATAAGTCTAGGACAACACTTCTTGGTGGTGTTTGTAGCAACAATTTTATGTGTATAATAATTGAGGTTGGGAAAATGAGGTCATTGATTGTTCCTTCTGGTGTGCAAATTTCTTTTTAAAACTAATCGGCTGTTATTGTCCTCTGTAATTGGATTCCATGGCCAGAAAGAAACATGAATCCCATACTTCTAGTTGATACATGATTACACCTCTTGTAGAAAACAGTAACCTCGTAATACCAAAATTGATTTCTCATACCTTCATAGTATCTTTATTTGCTTCATACAACTGCTGTGTATAGAGATACATAAAGCCATTTTTAATGCTAATAAATGGTAGTACTAGATTTGGTTGTATCCTAAATCAAGTACAACCATTTAGATTATTAGGGTACGCTAAGGAGGCGTTTGGTTCGTGGTACCAAGGTGGATGGGATGATCTTATCCAGGACGGTGTGGTTCGCTCGATTTGGCCGAACGACATGATATAGCATCTGGACAGAATATTCCCCACCAAACCACCTAGGTGGAACCATCTTGTCTGGGGTGGAATGGTTCTATATACCGAACCAAACAAGGGAACAAGACATTGTCCAGGATAGAATGGTTCCATTCACCGAACCAAACAACCCCTAATTATATTGTGTAATGCTGCAATGGACAACATTCCTAATCTTTTCAAGTTCTTTTTAAAGAAAACCGAAGATAGGAGCTCCACCAATTTACTAATATTTCAAGTTATTGTGTACAATAGTTATATTGTGTCTACCACATATTATAATATAGGTATTTGAATGTAATATGAATTTTTTAAATGTAGTAAAGCATGGGCATTTAACTAGTTCTCAAAAAAATTGTAGTATGATAATTATCTATACATAAGCTCAGTTGCTTACTTGCTTTAGCTGATTTAGTTTTGTCCAGAACAGTTCAACATTTATGCTTCTTTATATGTACACTCAAGTTACAAAAATTACACTAATCCTATGTATGCACAGACTTATCAAGCATCAAACTTCAGGAGGCGCATCAAAAAATAATAAACACATGATGTCTCCCAAAATGCAATAATCACTAGTAGGTAGATTTTTACAGTGTTGCTTCTATCTGTGAGAAAATAATCCGGACATGGATGAGCTAGAGTTGTGCGAGATCGAGTCACCCGGAAGATGGAGTCTTGTGCATGCCAAAACACCATGATCTGTTTTTCAGTTTGTTTCCTTATAATGTGCAAATAGCATGCATTTGTTTCCTATTGTGCAGATCGTGGGATGGCATGATTCCTTCTAGTTAGGCTTTATATTCGGCATATAAGTTTGTTGTGATTTAGGAGAAAGAGAGAAAATTGGACCAAATATCTCGCTCTACAGAATTCTGCTTTCTTCTCTGAACTTTTTCTATTCATCGTCTAAAAATGCATCCCGTGTACAAGTGCTTGAGTGTTTGATTCCTAGGCTTGTGTCCAATGTCTGGTATCAGAGCGTTAGCGTTGAACGCTCAAGTACCCTCGGTTCCATCAAATGTCGATCGTTCCATATCAAGCGGCAAAGAAGAGTACCGGGGTGCTGTTCCCCTCGCCGATGTTGAATCCCTCCAATTACACAGTGTGGGTGATAAGGATGGAGGCGATCCTTGATGCCCAAGGAGTGTGGGAGGCGGTGGAGCCGGCAGAAGGAGCACAGGTGGATGCAAAGAAGGACAAGATGGTACGTGCATACATTCTGTAGAGTGTCCCCGAATCCATCCTTCTCCAGATCGCAAAGAAGAAGACGGCGAAGGACGCCTAGGATAGCCTCAAGACGAGGTACCTCGGTGCTGATCGGGTGAAGGTGCGTCAGCAGATGTTGAAGAGCTAGTTTGATGTCCTTTGGATGAAGAAGAACGAGATGGTTGATGAGTTCATCGGAAAACTCAGCTCCATGTCCAGAAGTATTCCACCCTCGGCGCTACACTTGAAGATTCCATTCTTGTCAAGAAGCTGCTCGACTCCATCCCTGACAAATTCCTCCCTGTCGTCACGGGATCGAGCAGTTCTATGATCTCGAGATGATGGAATTTGAGGAGGCAATAGGGCTGCACCAAGAAAGTGTAGGAGGCACTAGCGGCGCCGGCAGTGGCACTCATGAAAAGAGTCACATAAAGTGTTACAGTTGCAGGAACATGGGCCATTATGCATCTGAATGCCGCGGAAAGCGGCGCGATGATGAGGCTCATCTCACTCATGCAGTCGACGAAGAGCCAGCACTGATGTTGGCCGTGTCCTAGGAGGGGCGCGCGCTGGGCAGGAGTGGCAGGATGCCGTTTTGCTCAACGAAGAAAGGTTGTTGCCGGATTTGTACTACGGCGACAAGCAGGGAGAAAATGAAGATGTCTAGTACCTTGATAATGGCGCTAGCAACCATATGACTGACCATCATGAGAAGTTCCAAGAATTAGATGAAGCCGTCATTAGGAGGGTGAGGTTCGATGATAGATCGACTGTCCAGATCATGGGCAAGGGGACAGTTGTGTTCACTTGCAAGAATGGCGATCAGAAGGTTCTCCAAGAGGTATACTATATTCCCAAGCTCTGTAGTAATATCATAAGCATTGGACAAATGACAGAAGATGGGAGTGAGGTGCACATGGAGGGAGACACCATGAAGGTGTTTGACAGGGGTGGGAAGCTTCTAATGTTGGTGAAGCGGACACAAAATCGGCTGTACAAGATAAGCTTGAAGACAGTCAAGCCAGTCTGTCTCCTAGCAAGCCTCAATGACCCAGCATGGTTGTGGCATGCAAGGCTCGGCCATGTCAACTTCCATGATTTGAAGCTCTTGGGGGGACAAGAAGATAGCGGTTGGAGTACCATTGTTATCCCGGCCGAACAAGATGTGTGAAGCATGTGTCATTGCCAAGCATGCAAGGCTGCAATTCCCAAACCAGGCAAATTTCAAAGCGGAGAGGCCACTTGAACTCCTCCATGCTGATATATGCGGGCCAATCTCTCCTTGTACACTCACTGGTAACAAATATTTCCTCTTAATTGTTGATGATTTCACCTGGTGGACGTGGGTGTATGTACTGGGAGTGAAGAGTGATGCATTCCAGGTGTTCAAGAAGTTCAAGACACTAACAGAGAATAAGACCGAGCATAAGATCAGAACAATCCGAATGGACCATGGTGGTGAGTTCCTATCTACAGAGTTCACCCGCTTCTGTGAAGATGTAGGGATTGAGCGGCACCTCACGGCTCCCTACACACCACAGAAAAATGGTGTTGCAGAATGCTGTAACAGCACCGTGATGGCCATGGCGAGATCCCTGCTCAAGAGCATGCGCGTGCTCGCAAGGTTCTGGGAAGAGGTGGTTAGGCATGTAGTCTATCTGCTAAACCACCTCCCAACCAAGGCACTAGGAGAGCGCACCCCGTTTGAAGCCTGGGAAGGGAGAAAGCCACACCTCGCGCACTTGAGAGTGTTCGGCTACATGGCGTACATGAAGAACACATCTCATCTCAAGAAACTCGATGACAGAAGTACACCCATGGTACACTTGGGCGTTGAAGAAGGCTGCAAAGCTCATTGCTTATTTGATACTCGCCATGGTAAACTACAAGTAAGTAGAGATGTTGTGTTCCAAGAAAATCTTGAATAGAGATGAGATGCAGGTGCTGAAAGAGAAGAGGAGACACCGGAGTTCATAGTCCTTGATGCATTCTACTATTACGATCCACACGTCGTGGCAGACACTAAGGCAAGCACAGGAGGTGCCATGCTACCCGCGGTAGGAGCCGTGGCAACGACTCCGTCTTTGCCAACATCTCCTGCACCACGTGCGGCAAGTACTACAGCAGTCGCTAGGGCAAGAAGTCTGCCACCCACGACAGAAGCGTCAAGCCCATCTACACCATCATCGAGCATTCGAGCAGCTACCTTACCTCCAGTGTTGTCTACGCTAGAGTCCCACGATGGGCCTATACATCTCAAGTCCATCGCCAACATCTATGACAACATTGAGGAAGTGGTAGCTATCGAAGAAGAAGAGGGAGAGATGATATTGGTGATGTCTGAAAAGCCGACGAGCTACCAAGAAGCCGCAACTGAAGCTTTCTAGTATGAAGCAATGGAGAAGGAGTTAGAGTCCATTGAGAAGAATAGAACCTAGACCCTAACCGAGCTCCCTTTAGGCCACAAACCTATCAGCCTGAAATGGGTGTTCAAACTGAAGAAAGATTCAGATGGGCAAATTGTTAAGCACAAAGCAAGACTGGTAGGGCTATGAACAAAGGCAAGGCATCAACTTCGAAGAAGTATTTGCGCCTGTTACAAGACTTGACACAGTTCGAGTCATTTTTGCACTCGCTGCAAATCGAAGCTGGGAAGTACACCACCTAGACGTAAAGCCAACATTTCTTAACGGGGAGTTAGAATAAGAGGTTTATGTTACCCAGCCGGAGGGGTTTGAGGTACAAAACCAAAAGCACAAGGTGTACAAGTTGTTGAAGGCCCTCTATGGATTGCGACAGGCTCTACGAGCTTGGAACATACGGTTGGACAGGAGCTTAAAAGAGCTCGGCTTCAGAAAATGCACTCAAGAGCAAGAAGTATACACAAAGGCGGAAGGTGAAGCTAGTATTATTGTTGGAGTATATGTTGATGACCTCATTGTGATGAGGAGCACCACAAATGAAGTCAGGAAGTTCAAGGAGCAAATGATGGTTGAGTTTGAGATAAGTGATTTGGGTCTTCTCTCCTATTACTTAGGGATTGAAGTAGAGCGGTAGAAGGGCAAGATTTTGCTCAAACAATCAGCCTATGCTAAGATGGTCTTATCTCAGTTCGGAATGGCAGATTGCAATGCCACAAAATACCCGATGGAGCGCAGGATGTAGCTGCACAAAGACTTGGACGGAATTCCAGTCGATGCCACAGAGTATAGGTGCATCATTGGCTGCCTTAGATACCTACTGGACACACGATCAGATTTGTCATACGCCGCCAGGATGGCGAGCAGGTATATGGAGAGGCTTACAGTCATACATCACAAGGTGGTCAAGCAGATTCTCAGGTATTTAAGAGGAACAACCCACTTTGGGCTGTCTTATGTGAAGAGACACCATGAAGAGAGCGTTTTTGGCTATTCGGACAATGATTTGTCAGGTGACCTTGATGGGAGAAAAGCATAAGTGGAATAGCTATCTACTTCAATGAAAGTTTGGTGACCTGGAATTCACAAAAGCAAAAGACGGTGGCATTATCAACCTGTGAGGCCGAGTTTATGGCGGCCACAGCAGCAGCCTGCTAGGCTCTTTGGTTGAGGAGCCTTGTTAGTGAGCTAACTAGGACAAAATTAAAGCCGGTAACTTTGTTTGTTGATAACAAATCTACCATAGCCCTCATGAAGAATCGTGTGTTTCATGGTCGCGGTAAGCACATAGATACAGATTTCCTTTTATTATAGAATGTGTGGAGAGGGGCAGATTGTGATAGAATTTGTTAATACTGGAGAACAACGTGCCGATGCTTTGACAAAGGCCTTGTTAGGAGTGAAGTTAGCTGCTATGCGTCAGCTACTGGGTGTTCGTGATCTAGAGCCATGTCATGATTAAGGGAGAGCATGTGAGCAAATAATCCGGACATGGATGAGCTGGAGCTGTGCAAGACCGAGTCACCCAGAAGACGGAGCCTTGTGCATGCCAAAACACCATGATCTGTTTTTCAGTTTGTTTCCTTGTAATGTGCGGATAACACGCATTTGTTTCCTATTATGCGGATCATGGGATGGCACGATTCCTTCTAGTTAGGCTTTATATTCGGCATGTAAGTTTGTGGTGTGAATTAGGAGAAAGAGAGAAAATTGGCCCAAATATCTTGCTCTACAGAATTCTGCTTTCTTCTCTGAACTGTTTCTGTTCATCGTCTGAAAACGCATCCCATACACAATTGCTTGAGTGTTTGATTCCTAGGCTTGTGTCCAACACTATCTAGGTATGAACTTCACTAGCACAGATCAGCCGTCTTGACATGGTGTTCTTGAAAAAAAACTGTCAAATGAAGTTATGTAGTCCATTGATCCATCATTTGCTCCATGCAAGAACGGGAACACAGAGACCTGGATCGCCACATAACTTTGTGAGGCATCAGGTGAGGAATTAGCTACTCACTCCAGCTATCCTCGTCATTGTCATCAGCAACAGCCTATTTTACAAGCAAGAATCATCGTACAATCATATATGATTAAAGCTATGATCAACTGAAATTGTAGCAAGATGGATAGGATGTAGCGAGAGAATTAACCTGGCGAATCGCGTTAACCCTCTCCAGAATGGCCACCACTTGTAAGTTCGTTCTTGAGCCACCCATCACATTTGGTCTCTTTGCAAGAACCAGCTTCAAGTTGAAAGACTGTAAAGAAAGCAAAACTATATTAGGATATATTTAACTGTAACGATGATGTTGTTTAGGTGCTACCATGAAGGCTTACCTTGTTTTTTTATCTGTTCCAGTATTATGTTCTTCTCATCTGAAAGCTTACTTGAAGGCTGAACCAAAAGTGGAGCCTTTCTTAGCTAAAAACATGAAAGAAAAGTGATATTAGTTTGGTCAGGTGAGGACCTTAAAGCGATTAAAAGTAGAACATGAAAAGTAGTCATACTATGATTCTATCACGAGAAGCAACTTGAAGTAGAGGATATCTAGGTGGTTTTGGCATTGTATCAGGAGGTAACTTTGCTAGTTCCTTTTCTAATGCTGAAGAAAACTCCTTTGCTTGGTCATCAGAACTACCATGTTCTACACCTTCCTGTTGCAACAAGTCAGGATTCTACATGCCATCTTGACTAGTTACTCCATTTGGTTTGTTCTCTTCTGAATCTGCAACTGTGTTGCTATCTGCAGCTGAAAATTCCTTTTCCTTCTGATCAAATCTTTCATACTCCTCATTTTTCTTTTCCGTTGGCAAACCAGCAGCATGCATGCCATTGCAATCAGAAACTCCATTGCTAAGCTTGTGTTTTCGTTTTTTCTCCTGTTCCGGTATTGGTTTTATATCTACAAGCTCAGACCAAGCCTCCTCTGGGATTACCATAGGCTCAGGTAACTGCAAACAGTGCAGATTATCACCTTCTACTGAAGCAAGGTATGCCTCGCTCTTGACTTCTGATGCGAAAAATCTATTGGAAGCCTGCACATCACAATCTCCGTATCCTTCTTGGAGATGATTTTCTTGAGAATCCCAGTTACAGAATGGATTTGTCTGAATCTCATTAGAAACTATTGCCTTTGCCATTTCCTTCTGCGAAGTAGAGCCGTTGTGCAGACTTCTTTCCTGAAGCATTTTAGCCTCTTGATTCCTTTCATCCAGTGAAGAGCTACTCTCACTTTCCTGGAGCTTCACCGGAGGTTTTGGCCTTGGTGGTCTCCCAAGTTTTGCAAATAAACCTGTGGATCCTGTCTGAAGCTTGGCTATTCGCCGCTGCATTAGCGGAAGCGGTGGAAGCGGCAATGCATCTTCAGTACCTTCAGAAGAACCATTTTCTTGTGGAATTTCATAAGTTGGTTGAGCAGGAAGTACATTCAACGACTGCTGCATTGCACCATTAAGCATCCAATCAAAACTTGAGATGTTCGGTAGCGGCACATCTCTGGAGTAGGAGCTAGTGGATCTCCAAAAAATTTGGTACTGCTGCTGTTGATGAAATTAGGTGATTCCTGATACACTGGTTGACGTAATTCATGTATATCCACGGTGTTTACAGTTATATCTGGAGTATCGGCCATCATGGATGAGTCGCATAGCCTCAATTGCTCATTTTGGCCTACAACTTCACATCTGTTGAGAACAATATCTTGCGAAAAACTAGTTTCTGGATGTAAATAGCATTGTTCATAATCTGGCACGGCAGCTCACTGGTGATTACTGACTCAGTTACCACTTTAGGTAGATCAGTTTCCATGATTGTTTCCAACAATGTGATATGTTCCATTTCAAGGATGTGGTTCTTCGCGCCTTTACTTGCTATCGCATCATCTGCATCTGTGAGGGTGAGTGGAGTTACTCGGCAAGGATCATGAGATTGCTTGGATGAAGTCGGCGAGGAGATTACACCACCTGAAACCACTTGCTCTTCTGCGTATCTTTCATCACCCACTGCATATTCATCAATTCACTGCATTCCTCGACATTTTTCGCGTTCACCTGCTCTTCACAAATGCTGCCTTCTTTCAACTCTTCACTTATATCAGATGCCTTTTCTGAAACAACTTCAGCATGAATATCCTCAGTCACTTTCCTGTCAGGATGTTCCTCAATCTGCTCTTCACGATTCTCTGAAGTGTGATCGAGCATGTCAGTAGATGGATGCTCATTAGTTGCAGCACTTGCACATCCTTCTTCCTCTCAGGAACTCGGCGATGCGATGTATGTAAAGTAGACAATGTTGGTATCCTGAAAGCCATTTTCGTCAGGGACTGAATCTTGGGGACAGTCAGTGGGTGGAACATCATGCTCAGACTGTTGGTTCAATTCTTCCGGCTGGCATTCTCTTGAACCAACATCATTTTGAGGTGAATCGGAAGGAATGGCATTCTCTTCCGTAATTTCAACAGGAGGGTGAGGCATTTCTGGATACTTCACGTCGCATCATTTGCTTCAAAGTCATATAAGTCAGTATCTTGAGTGCCATTATACTTCAGCTCTAGCAGCTCCTTCGCCATGTTCCGGAGGGAATGAGAGAACGGATCGTGCTTCTTGGAGAGTTTCCTCAGCAAAATGCTGACTTTTGAAGCAAGCAGCTCCATGCTGCCCACATACATCGACCTCTTGTTGGCTGTTTTCTTAAAGGAAATGATTGCAATGTTGGGGCTCTCCTTGGCCTTCTTAGTACTGTCAACTGTACCATCTGATGTAGCATTACTGACAATACCATTAGAACAAATAGTACTCGATTCAGTAGCTGATTCTCTCATGTCTGGTCCTGAAGCATGGACATCTCCGGTGAGTAATTCCTCCAAGGACTTGGTCCTCTCATGCTCGCAAGAAACCGGCTTCTCTTGAGCAAACAATTCCTCCAACGAGCTAGTCCTCTCATGTTCACCAGCAACATGTTTGGCCTATGGAATGAATATAGTGACGTCTTCTTCATGATGATCAGCCTCATCTTCATTTACTGAGCCAACATCTGAAGAGTAAGGCATCAGTGAGTCTTTCTTGCTGAAGCTACTAGACCTCGACGCCACGGCAGTGTGAGTATCTGAGCATATTTTGTCAGACTCAACCTGTGCAAAGGCACGGTGTCCATGATTTCTGTGATCTGAGTCTGTCTCCGCTTCAGAGTCCATTGTGGTGAGCGCATCCACGTAAATGTCAACTTCAGAGTTGTGTCCCTTGCTGCTTCCTGCTGACCGAGCATCTAAAGAACGCGACAAGGCTTGTTCAGAAATCGACCTGTTCTTGCCAAACATGGCACATTCGTCTTCCTTGCCTTTGTCCATGCTGCTAGAAGTGTCTACCATGATGTCTCTCTCTTCAGTGTTTGAGTCAGGTAAGTCAGTGAAAGATATTTGAACTTCTGACTGATTCATGTAGGAGGGTTTCTCATTTGATGAAGCCTTCTCATAAAGATTTTGCATCTGTGGTCTGAAGCTTCGGAACACAGATCCGTTTAGTTGTTGGTACTTCAGTTGTTGGCGCCTTGTTGGAACTTCATCCAAAGCTTCACCAGAAAAATCTGCCTCCAATCTACAAAGGGAAATGGTAACTTTGTTTGAGAAGAAATTCGTAGAGTGAAAAATTGACACTTTCAGAGGATATTAGGGGGAAAGTACTTGGAGTCATTGTTGTCTTCATTAGGAGGTATTAAAATCTCATAATTTTGAAGGTTCGGCCTAATCTCCTGAAAGAAAGGAACAAAAAAATGTTGAATATTCCATCTTTAAAAGTTCAGTCAAGTAGAGCCATACACTCTTTTGGAGGAGTGTGTTGGATTAAAGTGTACAACAATTTGCAGAAGAAAATTTTAGTCAAGACAATTTAACCGACTGGCACTAGATCTGTCAAAATTCCTAAAGAAGGGTGATAATGCAACACATTTACAAGTAAAAGAACTATATATGAACTTGGTGCAGTAACAGCACTAGAGTTTTTATGTATGTTACCATGGCTCTAAGAGGTCTTCTTTCTCTTTCAATTCCTTCCTGCAGTATGCTAGAACATGCAGAATCCGTCTTAAAGAAGGACGTGTCCGTGTATCTCTTCAAGCACGCTCCCTCGCCACCGATATCATACCTGAGAGCAAGTCAAGAAAGAGTACATGGTCACGATTCATGCAGACTTACATTATCTTCAGGAGTTACAACTCAAGAGAACAGAGAGGAACTCATCATACTTGTCAAGCATGAACAATTTGGGAGGTCCATGACACTGCTTGATGGACTCCATGATGAAGCCAGGCGTGTCGTCTCTTGTCACAACCCCATGGTCCGCTCTCGGATTCGCGTGCCAATCGACTCCTGCAAACAGACCAATCAATGGCATGTGAAAGAGAGCAACATTTTTGTTTGCAGAAAAGAATTAGTAGTGAAAGATAAGGTTGCAGAGAAGTTCGTCCTTTGTGCTGAACCTACCCCTGTTAGAAGCAACATACATGCAGTCTCTCTGACATGAGTCCTTCTCCACGAGTGGCAGTTCTGCCTCTAGCTGCTGCACCATGAGCATGAGCACATGCCCTCGCGCCGATGCGATCATCACCTTGTCATATAGCCCATGGAACACCTTCGCAGCAAATCTGCACACGTACAATGGGACCATTCGATGGTCACTGTTATGGTTAGGGACTAAACAATAAGTAGCAAGGACTATGAAAAGATCGATGCTGTAAAAAATGTGTGAGAGATTCTTGTATAAAAACAGGTGTCTTCCGTAAAAAATGAGTCGCCTCTCTCATGGTGTTCTAATGAATACATTTACATCCACGAGGAAGTTAATTACACAAATGATCCCATCTGAGTCTACACTTATAAGGATAGACATGCTATTTCCCCAGCTTAGAGTTACATGAATATTCTTATCAGAGCCTACACATGAAGGAATGAATGTGGCATTTTCCTAGCCTGCAGCTCCTGCTAAACCGGCAGAATGGCTTATAGATGCAATGGACCAACCAGGCCAAGGGGGGCCACTCCCCCAGCAATCACAGTTATGAATTTGTCATACATATGTCTACAATTGTGTATTTTTGACACTGTTGTTTCTATGTTGTGCTGTGAAATCTAGCTAGTTGATGAAATATGTACCAATTATACTCTCTCCGGTCGCAAATATATGTTATTTTAGATATCGACACTGTCCCCAAACACAATTTTGACCACTAATTTATATTTAATATATTTATAAAACCCAATAAAATCACAATATTATAAAAGTACTTTTCTATACATATATATTATGTATGTAAGCTAAGTAATTGAAAAGGTAGCCAAAGTTTTGAAAATATTTGATTGCACGAATTCCAAAATGACATATATTTGTAACCGAAGGGAGTAGCAAAAAGTTTCTGCTTTGGCTCTTGAATAGAGGTTGTAATTAATTAGTATTTAAAAATAGCCAAATGAAAGTGCTTATAAAATTTCGTTTCGAAAAAGTGCTTATTTAATTCCAGTGCTAAACTGAAAATATGTCCCAAGAGGCGCCTAGTCGTTAGGCTTAGGTTGATGAACAATAGAAATGCAAAGATTATTGCCTTCGCGATCTCAAGAACAACTAAAGAGGGAAATGATTTTAAATGAAATTAACAAACTTGATTGTATCGCAGAATCCTGTACTTCCTGAGGGTCAAACTTTGGTTACTAGTTTCTTTGCTTCAACCTTGAGGCTCTAGAAATTAATCAGAGCTTTCTTCAATACATGAAGGGTTGCCAACAGAAGATTAAAAATAAGAGAAGCTATGTGATGACGAGAAAGTGCTTGACCACAGTCAGGAAAGAAAAGTGCTCTCTGTTGCTGAGCTAGGACAAGGCCATCAACAGAGTAAACTGTTAGGAATAATCCCACATAGATTGTGGGAGAGAAGCAAGCATAACTTATAAGTGTGAGAGAACCCCCACCCATTGGACTAGTCTTTTGGGGGGGGAGAAGGCCTAATACCACTTATAAGGTTGTTGCTCCGTTGCTCCGTGGGCTTAGTTGTGTTCAGCCCATTTAGACCTGTGGCCCAGAATGTAACAATTGGTATCAGAGCTCAGGTGCCTAACATCTTCTTGGACCTCATGGTTGCAGAAGTGTCCAATCCATGTGTGAAGAGGAGATTGTTAGAAATAGTCCCACATGGATTGTGGAGATGAGCAAACACAACTTATAAGTGTGAGGGAGCCCCCACCCATAAGACTAGTCTTTTGGGGGGAGAAGGCCCAATACCACTTATAAGTATGTTGCTCCGTTGCTCCGTGGATTTAGTTGTGTTCAACCCATTTAGACCTGTAGCCCAGAATGTAACATAAACTGCCTGAAAGTCAGAGCCAATACATCAATCACCTACCGTGCCCCAAAAAAAGAGTTTGAAAACCTCCGATTTTGTTCATAACAAAAGCATTAGGTGATCTACTGCTATCAATACACCATCAACCCAGGAATCATGACGCGATAATATTTCCAAGAACGACTCATCCAAGAGAGAAAAAACACTCAAAATTCAACCCAGCGCATCACAAGAAGCACCATGGCAGACAAAGAGGCAGGGATGGACGTACTCTGCGAGGTCGCCGAGCTGGCGGAGGACGCCGACGAGGCCGGCCATGGCGACGCCATCGAGGACGGCCTCGGGGTCGTGCTGGTCGGCCTTCTTGTAGAGGTCGAGGCCGCCGAGGGAGTACTCGTTGGCGACCTTGTGCCTTGACAGGGGCATTGCCCTTACTCCACCAGATGCCTGCCTTGCTTCTCCTCCTCCTCCTCCTGCTGCTCCTGCTGCTGCTGCTGCAATGGCAGCTTTTCTCTCTGGTGGTGGCGCGCGCTGTGCACCTTCCAATTCTGATGGCTCAGAATCAGACAGGAGCACAGAAGTCAAAATAGATCCTGCCTTTTTGCGCTTTTGGTGCTGCCAAGCCTCTCTCTCAAAGGCTTGGACGCTTGGTGCGGTGTTCTTCGCTGGGGCGGCATTTTGTTTCTTATCTCGGTCTTTTTCTCGTACTTCCAGGGGGTGTGTTGCCTCTTGCCGTCTTGCGCGCACTGCGCATAAGCAAAGAGAGAGAGAGAGAGGAGAGAGAGAGATTAATGAAGTTAATTATTCATCTCTCGTCTTGTGCTCTCGGGCCCCGCCCAATCGCTCATCCTCCGGCGGAGTGCATGTGAACATGTTAAGGAAGTGCTTGCTACACGCTGTGTGTAGAGCTGACAACGGATACAAACTCGTTGGGTTTTGCTATCTTAAATCTGTGCTCATGAAAGTTGGACGTGCCTGCTAAAAAACCCATACCCGTGACAGGTCTAGATTTTTGCCCAAACTCACACCCACTCGGGTAACGGGTACCCACGGGTCGCCCGTGAGTACCAAAAGCTGTGCAGATTGCAGACAGTGCAGTGCTTAACAACTAGTATATGTATATGCTGTTATGCATAGCAAGTCAACAATAAGTTCAATTTATATGCTACTATACATGAAACAAGTAATGACAAATCCACAATGTATAGTGGAGTGGGTGAGGGTCTGAGAGCTAGGGTTACTGCGTATGCGGCGTATGCGTCGTGGAGGGTTCCTGCGACCTGCCTGGGAGGCTAATGGGCTGGGCTGGTTTGCCTGGGAGGCTGGAAGCCTGGATTTATAACTTCTATAGATCGGGTTTATATTACCCATGGGTTTACAGGTTTGGGTACTATAGGAACGTACCTGAACCCAGCAGACCCGATGGGTTGGGCTTTTTGCCCATTAAAAGACCCATGGATTAGGAAACTGGCTCAGATCTATGCCCTAATAGAGTAAAAACCCACCGGATTTCGGGTACCTATTGCCATCTCTAGCTGTGTGAAACTTGTGATCATGCCCATCTACTGCCTCGCGTGCGTTAGCTAACGAATTTAAAATCGAAAGGTAATTTCTGAATGGTTCCGAGTGAAATGTTGCAATATAGTTTGGAGTGTTGCCTAGATGAACATTTTTTATCAAATGACTCTTTCATTAATAATATTTCAAAAATGGCCTTTATTTGCCAATAAGCCACATTGGCTGTCACGGCTTGCCTTGCGGGCAATTCGCGTCCTCTTGCCGGTTTTCATTTGCTATGCCATCGATGGTGGAGTTGCAGAACAGGGTCATTTTTTTAAATAAGTTAAGAGAAAGTGTTACTTTCAAAATATTGTTAAAGCTCTGACTAGATAAGTAGATATGATGACCATTGAAATGGAGGTAACGAAAATTAGAATCTAGCATCGCCTTGACCACGGTCATCATCACTTCGTCAGATTTGCAGTAACATCATGAAACTTTTTTGGTGTGCTTTTCCCCTTTCATACCCTTTTTCCTTGGCAGAGATAAGAGCACGGCCAGGAAGGTCTTTTATGTTGCTTTGCTTCCTAGACCTAGTGGACGACCACATCTCACTATTCTATGGAGGACGACAGCAGTTATTAACTACCAATCCCGAGCTTCCCATGCACATAGTAGCATTTACTTACAACTCCTAGTTCGTATGATTCTTTAAATTTCCTTTTAGCATGTTAAGCAACACCACAAATAACCTGTGAACAGCAAGAAGAAAAAAAAATCTAAATCCATAATACTCCTAAGGCAAAAACAACTTGTAGACCCTACCGGGCTACCGGCTACATGTACGGTGCGCAACGACAACGCCTGAGGGCCTGTTTGAATCCCATGGGCTAACAACTAGTTGCTAATTTTTAATCCTTGTGGATCCAGACAGAAGGGCTAATGAGTGGGCTAAAGTTTAGCCAAAGCCCCAACTAGTTGTTAGCCAGCTAGTTGGCCAAACCCAGCTAATGAGGACTAAAGGACCAGCAGGATAGAAAAAAGACGCTGATACACACGCCAACCCTCCCAGACCGCCATGCATAGGAGTATAACAGACTTTGTACTGAGATCGTAGTACTTATTAGTCCTTGAATCCAAACAGGACTGGGCTAATCTTTAGCCAGCTAACTACTAGTCAGCTAACAACTAATCCTAGCTAACTAGTCCTAGTCCATCCAAACAGGCCCTGACCAATCTCAAGTTCTCAACCCTACCGGGCTACCGGCTACATGTACCAGCCAGATACAGACCAGCATAGGTTGCACGAGTGGGAGAAAACATAAAGAAATTTTTTGAGCAACACAACTACACAAGCCTGCCTTGCCGACCACTTCCACTAGAAAATGCCAATGCATGGCTTGCATGCACACATACGTTCTTCGACTTCAAAGTTACTCATAGGGGGAGAATAGACGGGTATACAACTAACTTGAGGGCCACAAATGCAACAACAATCCCATAATTGCCAAATAGTAATAGAAGGCTGCACACCTTTCATAAAAAAGAAAAATAAAACAGACACCACGAAACCAACCATGAGAACCATCCCACCACTAAAATACTTGTTCAACAATCATGCCTGCAGCTACTGAGGTGACCCTTCTGATTATGGCACAAACACCTCAGCAATCTCTGACCAAGGACAAAGGCGGCAGGAATATAGCCATAGGGCATGATTTTCTCTTGGCTTTTAAGCGAGGGATACGCCCATGTCTTCTCACTTCTCCTACCACTGTAGGCAAGAGATAATGTAGCCTATATAGGCCACAATACCAGACCTGTAGACAAGAGATTATGTAGCCTATATAGGCCACAATACCAGACTTGACAAGATCAAAAGAAGGGTTCACATAAAGACCGAGGACCAAATCTGATTTAAAGTAACAAAGACTTTAACTTCTAAATTAAGCAAGTTCCAAAAATACAGGGTTTCAAAGCTAATACAGCAGCTTGAAAGCTTAGGGTGAAAAATCTTACGAGTACAGAGTTGCCGGTTTGGGGATCCCATGGGTCATTCATTTTTTTGCGTATGATATAGTGATTGAGTTGTATGGGGTGATCTTGAAACCCTGGAGGGCTTGCATTGCAACCATGGACTGGCTGTCATCCTCATACTCCACGAAAGCAATGCCTGGCTTGGCTTCGATCATCCGGACTTCCTGGAAACCAGGGTACTGCTGGAACAGGATCTGGAGCATCATGGTTGTGGTCTCGGCTGGCAAGTTCTGGATGAAAAGGATATTGTTTGGAGGAGCAGGTGGCTCTTGTGGAGGCTTGCCCAGACGAGAAGCTTGATAACCCTACACAGGAGGTAACAAAGTAGCTCAAAATTACTTGAAAAAGAAACTCAAAATTGCATACAAGTTGAGCGTGTGAAATTTTCTGCAGTCCAAATGATAATCTAAAACTAGTAAGTACACTAGTACTTGTTTTTGTTCACATATATTGTACATAAAGGTGACGATACATTCAGGACAGGTTACTGAGGCAATAGCAAGACATGATATCTTACTAACAACTCCCCAATTTAAACCACGTCATGGAAGATGGACAGTATGAGCTTGTCATGACTAGTTAATTATCTTGTGTGTTACGTACGAGAAATCAATGAAAGAAGAGTTTCTCAGGACACTGGTGAGCTAATATACCCAAACAAGAATTAAATATGTTGAACAGAAGATATTGTAAGACTAGATTCCTACTCTCAGAATACATGACATATGCTTTGATTTAAAGCAGATAACAATTGTTTTTCCACCATCAATGGCTCGACCAACCAACCCAGATAAAAGTAATTGCTGATACAAGGCTTATGTATGTAAATGTATAATTCATAAAGTTCCTATGATGTGTCGAATCTTTCAACAAGTATATGGATATTCACATTATCAATGCTGAAACTAAATGCTGGTGATCAAACTGAACAACCTGTGGAGAAATCTGTTCATACCCTATACTCCTTTTTTTTCTCTGAGAATCCCATCCAGCATCCTCTCTATGTTGATGTTTGATCATTTAAGTATGCATTTCTGGAACTAACAGGTGTCTCTACATCTTTAAAATACAGCCTAAGTTGTGATGAATCAGAACTAGGGACCCCCAGGTGGTAAGACTAACATATTCAACAGAAGTGCAAAAATATATAACAATATTTTTTTACAAAAAATGATATTGTTCCACTTTGGGGGCAGAAAGCCAAAAGAACAGATGTGTTAATAAGCAAAATCTAGTATTCAAGCAAAATCTAGACTGAAGCACAGGGTAAATAACTCCTTTCGAGCAGGTCCTAGTGACAGAAAACTGAATGAAAGATCAGCAGAAACTTGCAGTTCAATAACTACAAATTGTTAGGGCTATATATTGTCAAAGGACCATCGTGACGAGACCAGATCTACAGATAAGGAAGTAATTGCAAATAATATCATAGTCTTGAATGCAGAGCTACAGACAAGAAATGTTTGCCTATAGTTGCATGCTTACATAGTAAACTTCAGAGTTACACTTCATCACTACAAGTGTGCCATGAAGCCTAGCAAACCCATTCAGGTATGTTGAAAAGACAATTACTTTCAGCCTAATGGTAGCCCAAGTGACTAGATCATTCAGACAGTACAAATGAAATTTTAAGCAAACAAAACAAACGAGTGATACATATCTAGACAACATGTGGAAGAGCACAGGGACTCGCGGAGACTCCGGAGGGAGTAGTGGTGGCGAACAGGCGGCCGGGGCTTGAACCCCGTGCGGCGGCGTCGAGGAGCCGTGAGGGCAGAGAGAGAGAAGTCGCAGGTGAAGCCTGGCAACGGAAGTTGCTCTGCTTACTTTATTCAATTCCCAGGTGAGGCTATTTATCCTCCCTAACAAATCAATCTAGATTGCTACTCAATTTGAATCCTAACAAATCAATCTGGATTGCTAATCAATCTGAATCCTATTGCTTATGGATAGAAAGGTATTAAACCTAATGAAGGAAGGAAATAACGTAATGAAGGAAAGTCTTATGGGCCCAAAGCCTTGTGATTGCTGGTTG
The DNA here is from genome assembly GCA_036346575.1 of Dendrocalamus sinicus. Classification (NCBI taxonomy): domain Eukaryota; kingdom Viridiplantae; phylum Streptophyta; class Magnoliopsida; order Poales; family Poaceae; genus Dendrocalamus; species Dendrocalamus sinicus. The sequence continues at coordinate 39,373,642 of CM070648.1, read as the reverse complement.
ATGCTCCTCCCTGCGTGCGTGTCCGGCGCCCATACGTGATCCCGGTCATAACATCTCTCCCTGCCTCCGAAAACAGCTCGTCCTCGAGCTGAACATCGGGGTAGATGTCCTGGAAGTGCGGCAGTTGTTCCCAGGTGGCGTCATTGCTGGACATCCCGCGCCACTGCACCAAGACATGCCAGACGCCACGGCGAAGCTGGGCGCGGAGGACACGTTCCGGGGCGGGTAACAGCCGGCCGTCGTGTGTAGGCGGTATTGGAGGCATCACCGACAGAGGGTCACCGTGGAACGGCTTTAGCAGCCCCACATGGAAGACGTCATGGAGTCGGGAACCCTCTGGAAGCTGGAGACGGTAGGCCACCTGTCCGATCCGCTCCAGAACCTGGAATGGTCCCGCGTAGCGTGGACCGAGCTTCCCCTTGGGCCGGGGTTCCAATGTCTGTGCCGGTCGGTGGAGGAGACGCAACCACACCCAGTCGCCCACCGCAAACTCCAAATCGCGGTGGTGGTCATCGTAGTAGCGCTTGGCGTATTGCTGTGCCTGGAGAAGACGATCGCGGACCATAGCGAGAAAGTCATCACGGTTGCGCAGGAGAGTGTCCACTGCATCCGTCCTGGCAGCACCCCCCGTATACGGCACAAATGGCGGAGGAGGCCGGCCGTAGACCACCTGGAAAGGAGTGGTGCGCAGCGCGGTGTGGAACGAAGTGTTGTAGCAATACTCCGCCCATGGCAGCCAGTCGACCCAGGCGCGAGGCCGATCACCCGTGATGCAGCGTAGGTACATGGCGATGACCTTGTTGACAACCTCAGACTGGTCGTCCGTCTGGGGGTGAAAAGCCGTGCTCATGCGGAGTTTGACACCGGCCATTTTGAAGAGGTCTCGCCACATGTGGCGGTGAAGACCGGTCGCGATCGGCGACGATGGAGGCGGGAACCCGTGGAGGCGGACGATCTCTCGAAGAAGGCCAGGCGACGAATGTGGCGAGTATGGGTGGCTAAGCGCGATGAAGTGTGCGTACTTGGAGAAGCGGTCGACGACGGTGAGGATCACTGACTTCCCATGTACCTTCGGCAAGCCTTCGATGAAGTCCATCGAAATGTCGGCCCACACCTGGGACGGCACGTCGAGGGGCTGTAATAGGCCCGCCGGCTGCAGAGTCTCCGTCTTGTTGCGCTGGCAGGTGAGATAGGCGCGCACAAAGTCCCGCACAAGCGCCCTGTCGCCAGGAATGTAGAAGTCCTGGCGCAGGCGTTGGAGTGTCTTCTGGATGCCCTCGTGACCCACCGCATGGGCCAGGGAGAGCACCTGATTACGCAAGTCTTGCTGCGCCGGCACGAATATACGCGAGCCATGGATCAGGAGGCCGTCAGCTGTGCGCCAGGGCGTCTCACTTGTGTCGTTCTGGAGCTGCTGGCGGAGGCGGCCCGCCTCCTCGTCGGTGGCCGTTGCGGCGCGGATCTCGTCAAAGAGGTGGAACGAAGGTCCCGAGAGAGCGTGGATCGCGGCGGAGTCCGAGTCGCGGCGCGAAAGTGCGTCCGCCACTGTGTTGAGGCGCCCGGGACGATATTCCACGGTGAAGTCAAAGCCGAACAGTTTGCTGATCCACTGGTGCTGCGGAATCGTCGAAAGTCGCTGGTCCAACAGGAACTTGAGACTGAAGTGGTCGGTGCGGATGAGGAAGCGGCGTCCCCACAGGTACGGACGCCAGTGTCGGACGGCCTGCACAAGGCCGATAAGCTCCCGCTCATAGGCCGCCAGCTTGAGATGGCGGGCAGCGAACGGCCTGCTGAAGAAAGCGTGGCCCCGCTACCGCGTGGGACGGCGCGGGCCAACGCGAGGCGTCGCGATCCACGATAAGCGGTGGTCGAAGCGGGCATTTGCAGGACCGGTCCCGTTGTCGAGCTCGCTGAAGCGCTTGGAATGTCGCGCACGCATCGTCCGCCCGCGAAGCGTCTTTGCGCAGAGCCGTCAATGGCGCCGCGATCGTGCCAAAATCGCGGATGAACTTCCGTAGTAGCCGGCGAGGCCCAAGAACCCCGCAATCCCGCCGAAGCGGGGCAGCGCCGAGGCGACGGCGGTCACCTTGTCGTTGTCCATGGCGACGCCGTTGACGAGATGACGTGGCGAGGTAGGCGGACCGGCTGCCCCAAAAGAGCACTTAGAGCGCTGAGGTGTAAGGCGTGGCGCGAGAGCGTCGAAGACGAGGCGACATGCCGCAAATGTTCGGACCACGACGAGTGTAGATGAGTATGTCGTCGAAGAACACAAGAACGAACTGCGGAGGAATGGACGGAGGACGTCGTTCATGAGGGCTCAAACGTTCTTGGCGCGTTGGGACAGCGAAGGGCATGACGAGGAACTCGGTGGCGTGGTGGGTGCGGAAGGCCGTCTTCGATGTCGCCGGATGCATGCGCACTGGTGGTAACCGAGCGAGGTCCGGCTTAGTGAAAATCGAGCGCCATGGAGCTCGCCGAGGAGCTCATCCACTACCGTATCGGAAACTTGTCTTTGGAAGTCTTGTCATTGAGTGCGCGGTAGTCAATGCAGAACCGCCATGAGTCGCTCGCCTTCTTGACCAAGAGTACGCGCGAGAACGGTGAGGTGCTTGGTCGGATGATGCCTGCTCCATCATGGCGGCGATCGGCGTTCAGCTCATCCTTCGCGGTGTGGGTAGCGGTATGGGCGACGGCCATCGGGCGCGAGACACGGCAAGAGGTGGATGCGGTGATCATAGGGTCGGGTGGTGGAAGACCACGAGGTTCCGCAAAGATCGAGTATCTTGGTGCAGAGCCGGTCCAAGAGAGGCCGTTGAGGTGCCGGTGATGGCGCGGAGGGCGGTTGTATGGCGTCCTCGCGGGGAGCCTGTGCCTTTCGGAAGACCCGCTGGTTCTCGCCGAAAGCCATGCAGAGGTCCTCGAAGTCCCAAAGGATGGGTCCCAAGGTGCGGAGGAAATCGACACCGAGAACGAGGTCGAACCCGCCCAGGTCGATGCCATAGCAATTGATGGAGAAATCCTCGGGCCCGATGCTCATGGCAACGCGTTGCGGGCCACGCCTGCAGGGACCCGCCGCCATTGGCGCATCGCTACGCGCATATTGGCGCTGTCCGCCGTTGTCAACTGGAGTCGGTGCAGGGCCCCGGTATTGATGAAGTTATGGGTAGAGCCGGAGTCGAGGAGCGCCAAAAGCCGGAAGCCCTGGATGTGGACATGGAGGTGCATGGTATCATCCGTGCGAATGCCGGCGATCGCATGAAGGGAGACTACCGGCACGTCGGACGCGGCCGTGTCCCCTGCCTCACCGCTGGAGGCCTCGGCGGTGTCGTCGTCATCCAGGTAGTCTGTCACCTCAATGAAGAACAGCCGCTGGCACTTGTGGCCGCGGACGTACTGCTCGTCGCAATTGTAGCAAAGCCCCAGCCGGCGACGGTCGGCCAACTCAGCCGGTGAGAGGCGGCGGAACGGCCGGGAGGGGGCCGGCACTGCTGCTGCCGTAGGTGGTGCTGGCGGCAGCAGGATTGGCGCCTGTGCCGACGTGACCGTGGATGGAGCGGCCGCCCACTGTGGCGTGGGTAGGGCCAGCGGTGGCCGCTGGAGAAAGCGGGACGGCCGCTGCGGCAGTGGCGCTGGTGGAGTCGCCTCGGCGCGACGCTCATACGCCCACGCGAGATGCATGGCTGTCTGTAGATCACGGGGTTCCCGAAGCTCGACGTCAATCTTGATGTGTTCTGGTAGACCGCCGGTGAACAACTCCACCTTCTGGGTTGGCGTCAAATGCTGCGCCGTGTGACAGAGAAGAGCGTTGAAGCGCTCTTGGTAGTCCTGGACTGTTGAGAGGAACGGCGGCGGCGAGTTCCGCCAGCGATTAGCGCGATTGGCGGCCGGCGAGGTGGCACGGCTCCTGAAACGCTCGTGAGGCACGCCGTCTTGCTCCAAGGCGTAGTACCATGTCCGGCGGCGCCGTGAGATGGTGCGAGGCGAGCCATACGCGATCTGAAGCTATGGTGCGTTGGCCCCGGAAGAATTGCTCGCACCTGTTCAGCCAATTGAGAGGGTCCTCCGCGCCGTCGAGGTCGGGAAGTCGAGTTTGTGGAAGCGAGGGCACCTGTGCGGTGCAAGACCGCCGAGTTCGCCTCGGTCCCGACGGAAAGACCGGTCGCATGGGAAGCTGTGGTCCCGTGGGAAGTGGCGACGGCGAACGGGGAAATTGGATTTGGTGGAGGGGAATCGGCAGCGAGGCGGCGGCGGAAGGGTTGGTGGCGGCGGCAATAGAGGAGACGGCGGTGGTAGCTGCTGCCGGTTGGGACTCCAGGGCCTCCATGCGTGCGAAGAGGGTCGCCATCTGCTGGCTGAGGTCGTGCAGCGCCTTGGCGACGGAATCGGCCGGAGGTGGTGGCGGCGGCGGTCCCTTCGGCTGCTTGCCGCCCTCCTAACCTGGCTCTGATACCAAATTGGAAGAGCACAGGGACTCGCGGAGACTCCGGAGGGAGTAGTGGTGGCGAACAGGCGGCCGGGGCTTGAACCCGGCGCGCGGCGTCGAGCCGTGAGGCGAGAGAGAGAGAAGTCGCAGTGAAGCACGGCAACGGAAGTTGCTCGCTACTTTATTCAATTCCCGGTGAGGCTATTTATCCTCCCTAACAAATCAATCTAGATTGCTACTCAATTTGAATCCTAACAAATCAATCTGGATTGCTAATCAATCTGAATCCTATTGCTTATGGATAGAAAGGTATTAAACCTAATGAAGGAAGGAAATAACGTAATGAAGGAAAGTCTTATGGGCCCAAAGCCTTGTGATTGCTGGTTGATGCTCCTCCCTGCGTGCGTGTCCGGCGCCCATACGTGATCCCGGTCATAACAACATGTGTATACCCTTTCTATATTTGCATATGACAAGAAACTACTGACATAAAGAGAAGCTTTATGGTGGGAAACCGGGTACATAATAGATGAGCACAAGCACAAAACCTACACTACATAAGCATATGCATCACCACAATAAGCCGAGGCATAAAAAAAGGCAGGCTCATATGATGGGCAAAATTCTGCACTGCAACGATGACTTTTGTACAGCAATGAGGCATAGCATGATTAAACAGAAAAACATAGTAAACCAAATTATGGACTTTAAACCAGTAGAGAACTTACAGTTCCATTGCTTTGGGCAGCGGCAGCATTAGGACCAGGTTGTTGTGCCTCTTCGGCTCGCCGCTTTTTCTCAGCAGCTAAAACGGACAATAAGAGGCACATAGAAAAATATATAAATACACACTTTTCAAAACTCCAAACAGTAAAGGAAAAAATAAAATGTAGTCTTAAAAAGAATCACAGTAGAACCACAACATATAAAACATAACAAACAGATAAATCAAGTTTCATATGCAATGAGTGGTGACTGACAAGTGAAATAAGATATGCCGGCAGGAGGACTTCGTACTCCCAACTTAGAATACTAGCTTGCTGATCGTGAAATTAAATACAGCTGAAGTTGCTATTTCATAGAATGCTTGTGATCAGCTTAACAGACATTACAAGTGCTTCTCAAATTTAATTCTATGATTTCTACCCAGGAAGAGAATCTAAGGTATAACTACGCATTGTGAGATGCAAATGGGATGCAAACGTCCACACCACCCCTCCCGATGAAACAGCTTGTCCTCGAGCTGTTGGGTGGCAGCCATGTCTACAACAACCATTTATGTATTTTCTCAAGCCAAAGGACAACATGAAACAGTTCCTTGAACACATGTATCTTGTCAGAAGTGTCCTTGTCCTTGCTAGGATGATTCAGTACCATGTCGAGCACCATCTGTGTGGTCGGTGCACACCTCAAGAAACAGCAGTAGGAAGGTTCTTGTGGGCGACATCTGTAAAGACACCCTTTATGGTGCTGGTTGCTCCAATGATGGATGACGGCTTGATGCAGCAGATCGCATAGCTAGCGTCAAGTGCTACGGTGGTAGCAGGGGCTGGTTGAGGCTGCTGCGGAAGCGCCGCCGGTAGGTGTGGCAGCAGCATCAGCAGAATGTGCGACAAGGTTGGCAGCCCTGCTGCTGTTGTGGATCCTGACGGCAGCCTTAAAGGCACCGGCAACAAGGACAACAAGACATTAGAGCTAGCCAACTTTCCCTCCAGTATCTTCAAGCGAGCATCAAGGGCCGAGATATTCTGATGGATTGTTGTAAGCTTCTGATGAAGTGCAGCAAAGCCCTCTTTCATCTGCTTGCTGATATTGGCGATCGCCACATCACGTCAGCATTGGTGATGCTCTTCGTATCATGCACATCAGAAGCCATGGTGGTCGGCTCTAATACTAAATGTTGAGAACCTTTGTTCACAACGAGATAACTATCATGCAAAGGAAGGCCAGACAGCATGGCTTGAAGGGGATTAGGGTATTAGATGGGGGAGATAGACATAGATTGGGATAAGAGAATATTTGAAGGAGATAGATTGGGATGAGAGAATATTTGAAGGAGAATAGATTGTTTCTTTTTGCTTGATCCGAAAGATTACAATGCATGCTCTTATACAGAGCTACTTAACTTGACCTCTAAGACTTGGACTCCAACTTGTAAACGAACTCAACTCCTATTATATCTATTTCCTAATTCTCCTCCTGAACTGCTGCTGTGCCCTCCCTTCTCTGCATACGACTATTATCTAACATCTAGCCTTCCTAATAAACTACTACTGACTACCAACACTAGCCGGATGGCAAGACGTCCACATCAGTTGCATAAGACATTCAAGGTTGTCTTGGATAAAGTCACTTGCATTGATGGGACCTAGGTGAATCAATTTTGCAAGTTAGGGATCAAAATGCTGGGTTCCCAAGTTCAGAGATACAAGTGGAACATTGTGCACGTTTAAGGATCTATGGTGCAATTCGCTCTCTTAAGAACAACAAAATGTCTCTTTGGGTCAAACAATACATGTCCCCCTGACTTCTCAAAATAATCTATATGTATTCCTATAGGGAAAAAATTAATCATCCTCAAATTTCAAAATCAGAAAGAGTACAATTCAAGGTTATCAAGGCGTCGCCTAGGCGACGCCTAGGCGTCCAGGCGGCCGGCGGTGGACGCCGTGGCCCATCGCCCAGTTCCTGCTCAGTTAGGCGACGTCAGGCGACGCCTACTGCGCCGTGGCGGCCGCCTGGGCGCGCCACGAGGGGGGTCATTACACAACACGGACATTACCCGACCGGGTCACTACTCACTACTCAGTCCTCACTAACCTCCGACTGGAGTCCAGCAGCCGCCTCTAGGGTTTCTCCTGCCGCCGCCGGGTCGCCGACGCCGAAGTCCGAACTGCTGGCTCCTCCCGCCGCGGATCAGCAGCATCTGGCTCCTCCCGCCGCCGGTTCCCTCTCCAGCGGTCGCAGGCTCGCAGCTCAGGTGGCTCCTCCGCGGCAGCTGGCTCCTCCGCTCCTGACTACTCCGCACGCCGGCTCCTCCGCTTTTCTTCTGCGGCCCGCCGCCGGCTCCTCCCCTCTTGACTCCTCCGCCGCTGGGCGCTGGCTCCTCTGCTCCTGTGCGCACCGAGATGTGGAAGTGCCGAAGTGGAATGCGTCGTCGCTCGAGGGCTCCACCGAGACCGAATATAAGGCTAAGCACTGCTGCTGTGCTGCACAGGCTGCAGCGCACTCAAAATGGCCACAGCCCACTTTCAACAGTGCAGGGCAGATGTGTTTCAACAGTGCAGCCCACTTTCTCTTAATCTGTTGTCATGTGGAATATGGATCTTATTATATTAATACTATTTGCTGTTATGGACCTTGTTATTAACTGTTTAATTTTATGTCAATTGAGGTATTACTTGTATTTATTACTACCGTCTAACTACTATTGTCTAACTATCGCCATGGCGGGCGCCTAGTCGACTAGGCGTCCAGGCGCTCCGGGCTCGCCTCGACTTGCCAGAGCGCCGTGACAACCTTGGTACAATTTCAAGAAATAATGCAGAGCACATTAGCATTTTGTCCAACCCCCGTAGACCAGCATATCCATGGGAGAGAAAATTTCTAAACTCCCTAGCCACTAGTTAGTAGTTATATGTTTGAAAGGTGCAGGCTCTAAATTTGAAAATAGAAAAGCATGGCAATATGAACTAGTGGTGTAGAATTTATTATCATTTTTGTTCCACTCCAGTATTAACCCAATAACCCAACATATCCCCAGCATTGCAAATAAGTTATAATCTCTCAAAAGACGAGGACTTGTAGCATAGACCATAATCTAACATCTACAGTTGAAAAATGCAATTAGAACTACCTTTCTCCTCTTGCTTCTTCCTTTTCTCTCTAGGAGCATAAGAACCATCTGCTTTTGCAATACAGTCGGACTTTGTTTTCGCATATTGTACGCACTGCACAAGGGGAGGAAAAGAAGTAAGTTGTACTTAACCCTGGTACATGATAAGGCAGCAATGAAAAGCCTGAATTCTTTTCTTGTTAATGTGGTGTGATGGCTAGTTAAGAGAAAAGGCTCATTTTCACCAAAACAATAAACAAACGATAGATTGTAGCGAGCAATAGACTAGACATTAGGTAAGGACCATGTGCCTCAGCATCTACATAGAGATCATCTGGACATATGATTCTAGACAGAGTATATGTTATTATGTTTACTGTATAATCTGAACAAAAATGAATGGTAGCCATATAGTATGAAGAAATGTCTATCCTCTTTACAAATCATTCCATCAAACTAAACATTCACTCAAAATATTGTAAAAGACAAATGCTACGATACTTGCCAGGCAGATCAGTGTATTAGTAAAAGAAGAAGCACATGGTCCACATGGACATGTTAACTAACGTTTACTCAAAATCTTCCTTATTCAAGTATCATTTTCAATCATTTAGGTTGAATCTACTCTACAATGCAAATGAAATGTACAGTGATTATTGTGCAACATTGTTGCACAAAAAGCAAAACTTAAACTCAATGTAGAACTTTGTTGTGCAAAATTTACAGCTCAACACTCAGAAGAACTATGCTGTACTAAATTTTGTGCTTAGCAGACACTTAGCTGTCCACTTGAGAAATTGGAAATACAATGCTTGTCTAAGAACATATCCACCATGCTTCTTATGCACCTAAGGAAAGCGAAACAGGATAACTAATACTATCAGCTAAAGTGAAGATGATTTACCATTCTTTTGCCATAAAAATCAAAGTCCTGCAGTCCGCGGAAAGCATTGGTAGCAGCTGTAATTTCGCCAAATGCAACCCACGCTTGCCCCCTTAGTTTAGGAGTTTTTAAGGCCACGATATCCAGTATCCTTCCATACTGGGAGCACAACGCATAAAGTGATCTCTTCAACTCTGCAGGAAAGATCAGCATACATTACAGCATGAAACGACCAAAATGATGTACTAGTATACTACAATTTAACAACAGAGAACTATGATTTCTGCAGAGATAAGCATAAATGTGTGCGTGCTCGCTTGGAGATGACAACGATGTTCTGTGAAAGGAGGCAATGCTACTGCCAACTGCTAGAGTTTTCGCGGATAAAATCGTCTTCCCACCAGACACTCAAAAGTTCTCTAACACAGCATGCAAGAGAGAGCTTCCCCTAATGAATTCAGACGGATTAACTTCTAGCAAACACGTGAAACGAGCCCAAAATCTGGCAGTATCGCCAGCTGATACGGCCAAAAATTTAAATATTCTCAACGTTTTATCTTCCCATAGACCACAAGGGTGAGCCCACCTAACCCAACAGCGAGGCGGCAACGAGCAATAGCCCAGATCGAGAGGCTAGGGTTTTAGGAGGGATTTGGCCAGCGGCCTCGAGCCGCGCTAAGCAGCCGAGAGAAGAGCCGCACCTTCTTTCTTGATCTTCTCGTTGAGGTTTCTGAGGTAGACGGTCTGGTTCGGGGGGACGTCGCCGGACAGCATCTCCGCCGCCGCCGAAGTCGAGGAGTGGAGAAGCGCGAGAGGCCTTTCTGTTTCGGGTCGGGAAATTCTGGTCGCGGTGAGAGATTTTCGTTTATTTAGAAAACTAGCCATGTAGGCGTGGCGCCACGCCACATCAACCATCGTGTTAACCGAAACAGAAGAGACAAAAATTCGTGAGAAGTTTTTTAAAAAAATCGAGGACACATGCGTATTTTCGGAAAAGTCAAAGATCTTTTTCGTAAAAAATTGAGGACATGTACGTAACTAAATGAGGACCTGTACGTAATTTAGAAAACCACAGGGTGCTATCCTGCGAAGGATACGAAATTTCGGTGAAGCGAAGGGGTGTTTTTAGAAAAAAACAAAACTGGCAGGGACCTTTTCGCGAGGAAAAAGGACATTTACGTAATTTCTGGAAAATACAGGGAAAATGGCTCCCCGACCGTACGCAAATTCTGCGTCCACGCGCCGGCCGAGGGAGCGCTAGGGGCGACGTGGCCGCGGTCTCCGGCCGCGAATCCTTCCGGTAATATGGCTGGTATGATTTTGGAAAAAGCAAAGGGTTTTGTTGCAAAAAATCGAGGACTTGTAAGGACTTGTACGTAAGTAAATAAGGACCTATACGTAATTTTGGAAACCCGCGGGGCGCTATCCAAAAATTTTTTTTAAGAAATAACTTGCAGGGACCTTTTCGCGAGGAAAAAGGACACATGACGTAATTTTGAAAAATATGAGAAAGTGCCTCTACGTGCGTCACGCAAATTCTCTTGCCACGCGCCGGCCGACCGAGCGTAGGGGGCGACGTGGACACGCTCACAGGGCCGGAATCCTTCCGGCTTTACTTCGGTTACGATTCGTCGTATGCTCGGGGGTTAACCAATTTCAGATTTGCCACTGAATAAAATATGGTTTTCATTATACCACATATCTCATTTTTTTATGTTACTTTCATTCTCTTAGATGTTTGAGTGAACTAGAAAATGATAAATATACCCTTGTCTTCTCTTTCTATCTTCTTCTCCCTCTCTCTTCACTCTCATAGCTTCTAGCGTGAAAGTCACTTCCTCTCTTCTTTTGAATTTTCGTACGAATAATCCATTTTTTATTCGAAATTACAGAAATATACCCGCGGTAAATTTTTTTACAAAAATAGACTCAAGTCGCCCAATGGAAGAGCGACTGGAGCCTATCGCCCAACCAGAAACCGATTCTGTCCCTGTCGCTCTACCATCAGGCGACTGCATCAAGTCGCCCTCCCATTGGGCGACTTTAATAATGATCGCCAATGGTTGAGCGACAGGATCAAACTTCGCCAAAAATAGTGAAAATTGGTGGAGATATTCTTCATTGATCCAAAGCCTTGAGAAAAATTTTGAGCAATTTCGGCTACGGGATCAAAAGTTATAGCAATCGAGGAACACAAAGAGAGGAAACGGGGAGTGATTGAAACTGCTATAACTTTTGATCCCGTAGCCGAAATTGCTCAAATTTTTTTCAGAAGACTTTTGGATCAATAAAGAATATCTCCACCAATTTTCACTATTTTTGGCGAAGATTTGGTCCCTGTCGCTCAACCATTGGGCGACTGCATTAAAATCGCCCAATGGGAGGCGACTGGATGCAGTCGCTGATGGTAGAGCGACAGGGACAGAATCGGCTTCTGGTTGGGCGATAGGCTCCAGTCGCCCTCCCATTGAGCGACTTGAGCCTATTTTTGTAAAAAATTTCCCGCGGGTATATTTATGTAATTTCGAATAAAAAATAGATTATCCGTACAAAAAATTCCTCTTCTTTCCCTCTCCTTACTCCTTAGCCATGTGCCCCTTCACCTCCCCCTTGTCCCTATTGACACCTTCTCACCTCCCTCTCTCTCTTCTCTCTCCGGAGGCGGCAATGGCGAGGACTCAAAGCGGACGGGCTTCGACACATAGAAGAACGGTGGCAGCAAAGACTTGAGGTTACACAGCAAGAGCAGCACCGCCACATGAAGTTTGCCATCACGGTGTGACAGCTACCCACCTCTGCCTCACTGCCCCATCCTTCTCACCGATGTTGAGGTTGCCAAGCGCCGTCCTCCAAATCCACCACTGCCTTATGGCCATCACTGCCGTTGGTTGTCCTTACCATGTCCTAGACCAAGCCACCACCACCAACTAGCTCCACACATCCATGTCGTGCTCACTCACCCACTAATCGAAGCTGAGATCACCAGAGTTGCCCATTGGTGCACTCCTCTCTCTTAGTAGCTACTGCCACTAGCAGCCCCGTTCCAAGCAATTCCTCCATTCCCCTTGCCACAAAAAGGCCAAAAAGGAATTGTTAAGTCTGATAACACGCTGTGCGTGCCTCGTCGACGGATCCCTGTTGCTTTAGTGCTATCGTTGATCTTGCCCTAGCCATCGCCTCTGTTTTTTGCACGCCATGAGCACCTAGAAGGAGACGATGCACTAGGCTTGAGGAGGAAGAAGAAGGTAATACGCTGACACGTAGAACCAGCAGGGAGGTGAGTTGGGCATATTGAGAAAATTTTGTTAGTCTTTTAGGATTTAATGGTGATCGAATTTAACAGAAGTGGTGGTAGCAATATGAAAAGGTACAAAATTGACACTCGGTGGCATGAAAAGTAATGCATTTTTTTCGGTTGTATGGAAGGGACTAGGTTAACTTTACTAGTATATAAGTAATTTATCTTTTATGTATTATTTAAAGAAAAGAGAAGTTGATGGTAAGTATATTCTTTCTTCCGCTGCTGCCTGCACTCACCGCCCCCGCTCCTCCCTCCTCCCCTCGTATCTATCCCGACGAGCCCCTCCGCCACGGCCGCCTCTACTTTCTCATCGCGCTCCTGCATCGTCTCGCCCCCCCCCCCCCGGGGCGCCATGCCTAGTCTGGAAACCTCAGCGTCGGTGCCCGCGAGCACCTTGAGTCGCTCATGGTCGCCCGCCGCTCCACCTCCAACCTCCCCCTCCCCGTCGATGCCTCCGCTTCCACCTTCGCCCCCACCTCCCCGCTCCCCTACGTCTCGGCGCAGTCGGGGCCGCCACCACCGTGCGGCTCAAGATGCGGCTCCCGAGGGCACAGGTGGAGAAGCTGATGGATGGGCACTGGAGCTCCCACCGCTTTGAGTCCCTCGACCTCACCGGCACCGTCTCCGTCCGCGACCTCCGCGCCCGCATCCTCGGCCCGCCCTCTGTCGCCACTTCGACCTTCTCATCTCCGACGCTGCCTTAAACCGCCGTACAGCCCCTTAATACTCCCCTACATGCTCTATCCTGTGCCAACGCTGCCTGATCCCTTCAGTTTGAGTCCCGTTTTGTGCCTCGCAGCTCTCGACGACGACGCGCTGCTCATCCCCGCCAGCTCCGACCTCGTCATCAAGCGCGTGCCCATCGCCTCCGATGGAGGGGCGGCGGTGGTGGGCGAGTCATCAAATCCTCACAAGACGTGCGTAGCTAGCGAGAGAGCTGTTGTTTATGTTGGAATTGGGTGGTTTTCGATGCTTACTATTGTGTTGGATTGTCTGATAGGGCTGATGAGCACCACAGTTGCGGCCGTGGCGACCGAGGAGAGGGAGTTGCGTCGTTGCCGTCTCCTTTGGACAAATTTGATGACCCCAGCAATGTGTGTTGTCCTGGTCAAGAGGCAGAATTATCACAATCATGGGCTGATAGTGTCAAATTAGAACAAAGTTCTGATAAAAGGTAAAATTCAGAGATTATTTTTTCCACTGATAGTTGGGTAAATCACCTATAGGACACATTTTTATGTGTTTCACAATATGTATTCAAGCCCCAACATTAATTGCAAACTTTTACGTGATTAATCATAGTAGGCTCTATTCTTAGAGCAACTCCAGCAGTAGCCCTCAAAACAGGGCCCCTACTTTTTATTTGAGGGCTCTCCCTACTTTTGAGGGCTCTGTTTTTTGGGCTACACTCCAGCAGGAGCCCTTAAAACAGGACCCTCAAATTCATTCTTAGAGGATGACACATAGGACCCACCCTCATCCTCATCCTACTTTTGAGGCCGAGGGCAAAAACTCACTCAGCGGGGCCCCTACTTGAGACCTCAAAAGTAGGGCCTCCCTCCAGACCCCCCAGGAATGAGGGCTCGAGGGGGAGATTTGAGGGCCCCCTACTTTTGAGGGCTCAAGTAGGGGCCCTGCTAGAGTGAGTTTTTTGCCCCTCGGCCCTCAAAAGTAGGATGAGGGCTCAAGTAGGGGCCCTGCTGGAGTTGCTCTTAACACATAGGGATTGGTTGCAGATTCTAGGTCAGCACAGTTTACTCACAATGTGGGTGACTCAGAGATAACAAAACTTCTTCCATGTCAGCACCCTGTCGATCTTGTGCAAGAACTGGCATTCAGAAGCTTGTCATAGAAATAGATTGTAGGGGAGCTGGCCTAAAACTATTGCAATGAGGCATAGACAGATCCATTGGCGAGCATCTGGTGTTGATCATCAATGATTGGCAAAAGTAAAAATTGTATTCTCCTATTGATCAACATGTCTTTACTGGACATTTTGTTATGTTAATTACTTAGGACATGCATATATTCTTCGTTGTAGTAGTGACCTTCCAAATAGTCAGGCATGTGACTTGGACTATTGGGATTTGAATGATGTTTCTGAAAGCAAAATCAGATTTGCACTAAAATTTTCCCCATCTTATCTATTTGAGAAGATGGAGTGCATAGCCACAAAAATGGGTTTTCAAGTATAGAAGAACAATGGCAAGGTTAGTGACCTTCGATGTGTCTATGGACTATGAGCAATCCCTGTCTTATTCCTGCAGAACACATGATTGTGAGATTAATTTTATCATGCCTTATGGCTAAAATTAATGCTAGGTTGCAAAGAGACCAGCGAATCTAACAAGGCATGGATCATTATTAATTTCTGGTGAGGTACTTATATTATGTTATAGATTCACAAACCACAATGCTTTTGATAAGATATGTTTCTTTATATAATTATGCTTCCAAATGACAATTTTCCTTAAGTTTCCTTGACATCCAGAGTTCCTTTGTCATTTGCCATATTGAAGTTAAGTCTACCAACATTCCTTGATTACACAGATGGAAATCTGAAATGTAGGAGTGTCTGCGTAGCATGCGCTTACTAATTTGTTGTTAATAACCTTTGCTTGGGACGTGGAGTCCTAATTTGCTCAATTGAATACTATTTGGAGATCCCATTATTATTTGTACAACAAATAATCATTTATGTGCTTATATCCTAGGTGTCATGTACTTTGGTTGTATCAACTGCTAAGTGTGGACATTTGTTTCCGATTTGATTTCGTTACTGGTCTATAAATATATACATGCAATTATCTATGATTATGTGCTATCTTCATTTCTCACTTATCTTTCCGAATGCTATTCTAGGATCTTTACATTAACTGAAGATTGTTCTTGCACTCTTGACTACTGCATGCAAAACGTCTCCATTTAGGGAAGTGTAGGATCGATTCACACTAAGATAGGCAATCAAAGGGGGGTGAATGATTACGGAAGCTAAAAATAAATTTTAATACTCTCCTTTTAACACAAAACCTATTTAAGCCTCATTTAAAGTTCTGGACAGAATACTGTATCCTTACTAAAACTGATCTCGATAAAAAACCGTAACTCCAATTAACCTCAAACTTTGTCAGAATAAACTAGAGAAAGTTATTGAACTAACCCTACTGGAATTACGTCAATCAGAGGTCTAGAACTTGAGATATAAAATAAACAAGATCGCTGATGCAGATAGTGACGAAAATAAATTAAGCCCTAATTATGCAACTAAGCAAATCCGTAAGGAATTAATCAACCAAACTTTCCAGATCACAAACTTTAAGATTTAATGCCGAAAACAAAAGAGAAGAAGAAAAAAAAATCTAATTAGCCTTATTTAATCACCTTGCACTAATTACCTTGTCTTCTAATCCAATCTCAAAAGCCACGGCCACCATGCACAAAACCGTAATCAACTATGCATGCAGACCTAACTATCCATCAACACACATGCATGCAAACCACTTCCATTAGAGCAACAATGCATGCATGCAAGGAGAGCAATCCAATATCCATCAGGCCAATCATCCACGTAAACATGCATGCAAGTGCTATGAAGTATCCATCAACCATGCATCATCGAATCTTCAACCAAAAACACGGCCGCCGCTCTACTTTTTCTCTCGTACGAGTCGGCCGCCGCACACCCGTATTTTTCTACGTACAAGCTGCCGCTCTCTATTTTTTTCTTCGCTCAATCACCAATTCTAATCACCTGCCACGCCGCCGCATATATATATATATATATATATATATATATATATATATATATATATATATATATATATATATATATATATATATATATATATATATATATATATATATATATATATATATATCATTTCCTACTCAAAACCCTAAAACAACTCATCCAATTGGATCTGGACCTTTTTACCTAAACTAGACTTTTGGCCCACTAATTTTCAAGGGACTCGAAACCCTTCCTAACACGGGTTTTCACACTTCCGACTTTTCAACTCATCGCGTGTCGAAGTCTCCAGGACCTCACGTCCTATATCTTCTGCACTCATCATCCACCTTTGATCTCCATGTGCTCCATTGTAAGCCCGACCACCTCGTGACATCCTCGACCGCCTGGACCTCATATTTCCCCCTCCTAGTCCCGGTCTTCCTCGTCACCGACCATGACCGTCTCCACGCCAACCTGCACATGCAAAGAGCAAAGAACATTCTTCCAGCACAAGTTCTCACCAACTTGACCAACATTAATCTTCGCACACACTCACACGCCTCAAATAACAATACTGAGCAATGTTGTCAATTATTTATCATCATAAAAATCCTAGATCTAGCCACATGGTCTAACAGGAAGCGATGGTTTCAAACATTTTTAGCATATGAATGTTGCTGTTCTTTTTGGAGGCAGAAAGATATAGCATCTGTTCTACAGGAAGCCAGCTGCATTCTAATTCAGCGTGAGCAACTTAAGGTTTCTTCTGAGTATTCCTGTTTTAGCTTTGTGATAACAGAAATTTCAATTCATTTCCGACATTTAACTTAACTCATGGAGCACATATCCTGCCTTTTCATGTATGTTTGCACAGAATTGCATAGCATACATGTCCTCATCTCGATTGTCCAAAAGTTACATGCTTGCTTCTTCTGAAGATTTGAAATTTTTTCTATGATATGATACTTCCAGGCATTGACCACTGCATATCTCCGGCCCTTACCGCCCTCTGCGCTTCCAGTAATCACATCTTTGATCCCTCTACTTCCATAACATTTCACTTTGCTACTAAAAGAATTAACTGGCTCATAATTATGTGTTAGATTTAATCTTGACTCAGAGTCCTAGTCGTAATCGAGTTTCGATTTCGTGTGTAATTCGAGTTGAAGTAGTGTCCAATTCGAAATCCTAGTCGTGTGCTATTAGGAGTTATAAGCATATAAATTGAGAGGCTTGTAACCAGATTATGGATTGCAATATTTGCGAGAAATAAAGATTAGAATTCAAGGGCTAAATTTCGTAACAATTGGTATCAGAGCCTAAACCTGAGTTCTTCCGCTGCTGCCCCCGGGGGGGGGGGTGATCTTTGCTCCCGGGGGCGGCCACCGTTGCGCGCCGTCACCAATCTAGGGTCGCCGAGCCCCACGCCGCCGCTGCTGCAGAAGGGGGAACCGGTGCCGGAGGCCGAGCCGAAGGAGGAGGCGCAGTCGCCGTCGCCATCGCCCCAGAGTAGATCCGGCCGGATCCGGCCGCCTTTCGCCGTCGCTGGGCCCGATCTGCCGAGGAGTCCACCGCCCTCACGGGAGGAGCCGCCGAGCGTCTCGGCCACCCCACGTCGGCCATCTTTCCGCCGGCCGAGGCTGCTCCCACCGACGTGGCCCCTGCGCCACTCGAGCCCGCGTGCCTGAAGCTGCCCGTCGTTGGTTCTTCCGCGGCGTGCTCGCCACCACCGCACGGGCCTCCCGCGCCCAGCCGCCGCTCGCCGCGTTGGCCTACCGCGCCCTGCTGACGTCCCGTGCCCGGCCGCCTTCACCCGAGTGTGGCTGCCGCCACGCCATATGCGGAGGGGAAGCCAAACCGGCTCCGTCACGCAGGCCGGCGAGGAAGGAGAGCTCTGCACGGAGAAGCCCGAGGAAGAGGTGGCCAGGTCAGAAGAAAGCGTGAAGGGGAGACAGGGGGAGCTGCGGCGAAAAGGAAGACCAAGCGGCTCTGAAGAAAAGAGATATCCGGGTTCGGTTTCAGCAATTTCAGTCCGTGTTTGAGCCGGTCGAGTGGAATCGTTTTTGGAGTCGGCTCCCTCGACAGCTTCATAAAAGGAGACCCGAAGCACGCCAGGCCCCAAACGCAGAGCAAGAGTAAGAGCAAGAGCAAAAATTCAAGAAAAAGAGAAAAAAGGAAAACAATAATTTTTCCTTCCGTTTCTCTCCGTCCAAGAGCCTTCAAAATAGCCGGAGTTTTTGATCCGCGTCCAAGATCATGTCGCGTAATTCGAGAAGCGATCTCGACGGCAACAAGGCATCATCCGGTGCGATGGCGAAGGAGAGTTCCGCTATCTCGCTGCATTATCCGATGCTCACGGAGAGCAATTATGCAGCATGGGCAATCAAGATGAAGGTGTACATGAAGGCTCAAGGAGTGTGGGATGCGATCGAGAACGGCAACATCGATATGCGCAAAGATCAGATGGCATTGACGGCCATCTATCAGGGCATCCCAGAGGAGACGCTCTTCCTACTGGCCGAAAAGGAGACGGCCAAAGCCGCGTGGGAGGTGTTGAAAGCGATGCATCTTGGCGCAGATCGTGTGAAGGAAGCAAAGGTACAAACGCTCAAAACCGAGTTCGAGGTGCTGCGTATGAAGGAAACGGAGTCGATCAATGACTTCGCCGTCCGGTTGACAGTCATCGTCAACAAGATACGGACCCTTGGCGAGAAGGTGGAAGAGTTGTATGTGGTAAAGAAATTCCTTTGTGCTATTCCCTCACAGTTTCTCCCGATTGCTTCAGTCATAGAGCAATTTGGAGACCTAAAGGCAATGACCATGGAGGAGGTCATCGGTCGTCTTAAAGCGTATGAGGAACGCATCCATGACACTAGCAACAAAGGTGAAGGACAGCTCTTGTTGACTCACGCCGAGTGGGAGGCTCGATCATCGAAGCGTGAAGGCAAGAACACTTCCAGAGGTGATGGCCATGGCCGTAAAGGTCGGAGGTTTGATAAGGCAAAAGTGAGGTGTTATAACTGCAATGATTATGGACACTTTGCTTCAGAATGCCAAAAGCCGAAGACGAAGAAAGCGTTTGTTGCCGAAGCGCTCAGTGAAGATGAAGTGCTCTGAAGATGAGTTGAGTCAGGGATGTTTTGAGATGTGTCGCCGTCCAAACTCAAACAAGATAGAAAGAAGTTAGAAAGTCAAGATTAAGGGGGAGATTGTTAGATTTAATCTTGACTCAGAGTCCTAGTCGTAATCGAGTTTCGATTTCATGTGTAATTCGAGTTGAAGTAGTGTCCAATTCGAAGTCCTAGTCGTGTGCTATTAGGAGTTATAAGCATATAAATTGAGAGGCTTGTAACCAGATTATGGATTGCAATATTTGCGAGAAATAAAGATTAGAATTCAAGGGTTAGATTTGTAACATTATGCATGCAGGAGGAGAGTGAAGAAATGGACACACTTAGAAGTCGCGAACTGTGTCTCTTCCCGATTTGTTTCTTACCGATCGACATGTTGATCCTTCTGCAAAGCATGTAAGTAGACTTAGATGCCTCTTCTTGGAAAGTATGTTGTACATGCCAATCTTATAATAGTCACCTCCAGTCCTTAGGCGGCTTAATCTGCGCCCGAGATTTCACTTGATACAAGTCGATCATCTGAAGTTTTGTGCTAATACTTCCTGCCATGTGAAGCAGTTCTAGTTGGTGTAATTGGCAAGACTCAAGTTCTCTCATCCGAGTTCAGAAACATTTGTTGGTTGAGTGCTTGGTCTACTGCTTTCCTTGAGTCTTGCCAAGGATAGTTTCTCATCAATTGTGTTCTCTGCTGTCTGTGGTTGGACAAATATCTCTTGGTCCCAGCAAGCTCTTATCCTCCCTTAAGAATACTTGTCGTAATGCGAATTGTCCTGCTTTGTGCTCACACTTGAAACTTCTGAAGTCCTCTTTTGTTCCATTCTGTGCTGAAACATTTGTACTTTCAAAGCTGCTCTCTCCTGCCTTCCTTTGGTTAATTTGTGCTCCTGAATTTTCTCTTTTGAGCACTGAAACATTTCCCTTCCTGGTCACACTGAGATATCTCTGTTGTCCTCTTGGTACTGAAGGCAAGACATACACACTACAGTGATGGCTCAAACTTGCCTGCCACCTGGTTTTCGATTCCATCCAACAGATGTTGAACTCATTTCCTACTACTTAAAAAAGGAAGATTATGGGAAAGAAACTTCTTGTTCAAGCTATTTCAGAGGTTGAGCTGTACAAATTTGCTCCGTGGGATCTTCCTAGTAATTTCCATATAATGATGTTTTTAACTTCAGTTAATAGAATAATTGGCGCTCAAACGAGTAGAAAATCAATCTGAATTTTCAAGTAATCAAACTAGTTAGGGATACTTTGTTCTCATTTTATGTGCATTGATCTTCTGTTTTTGTGTGTAGATAAATCCTGCCTTCGTAGCAAAGATCTTGGATGGTTCTTCTTTTGCCCTCATGACAAGAAATATCCTAATGGGTCCATGACAAGCCGTGGCACACCAAATGGTTACTAGAAAACCAGTGGAAAAGATGGAACAATTGAGCTTAACCCTCGCATTGTTGGGTTGAAGAAAACATTGATTTTTCATGAAGGCAAGGCACCTAATAGCAACAGGACTGACTGGTTGATGTATGAATACAAAATGGAAGATGATGATTTGGTTTCTGCTGGTTTCTCAAAGGTAATTCTGTTTACCACCAATGCTTACTAGATTAGGAGTAAGCTCTAACTACAACACAATTAACGTATGTGGTCAAAGTTTAATGAATGCTTCCTATTCCATATATTGTTTGCATCGGTATGTAGTTTCTCCTGCTCCCACCTGATCAATAGATGACACTTGATGACGGTATGTTATGTGGAAGTCAAACATTACCAATCTAAGTCATCAATCTTATGTTAGAGCAATACTTTTGAAGTATTTTTGTATAAAAAAATATTTGAGAATCTCTACTACGGAATTGGTGAGTAGTATGTTCTATATGTGTATGACAGAAAATTGATATTTATTGTATGGTTTAAGTTCTCTTATATTTATGTATCAATTGTTTTTTTGAATTCCGTTGCAACGCACGGATGCCGTACAGTTTTCTTCTAATTTCTCTCTGCCTTCGTAGAATTATCGCTTCCGGCCTGGAAGAGGTCGGCGTAGGGGCGAATAGATGGGCCGTCGTGATATGTGGCGCTTAGGAGATGGCTGGCTCGTGGGCCGTAGAATGCAGTGATACAATTTGGGCTAAAATGGTGGCCCAGTTGTTTTGGGCTGGGTGCTTATACAAACCAGACACCTCTGTTCTTTCTCATGTGTTCAGTTACATATTTAATTTCATCCCAAAAAGAAGTTACATGTTTAACTTCCTCTAAAAATACATATATAACTTGGGTAAACATTGCCTCTGCTTTGAAAAGGCTCAAACAAATCCTTCTTTTCTTCTTCCTCTTCCTCTTCTTGCCATGAAGCCCTTCTACGTGTAAATCTAGGTGAAACTTCAAACTCGTCAGTCCTGTTAAGGATTAAAATGTAGTACGAATAAAAAATAAAATGTAGTCCTGGGGCCTTAAGACGCTTGTTTTACCAACAAAAGAGATGCTTTATCGAAGAAAAGTACACAACTGAATTGCGAGGGCGTTGAGTGCATCACTGTTTTCTCAGTCCAGTGCACAACGAAAAGGCCACGTACTTGCCATCCAATTAGGGTTCCTGAGCTGTTCCTTCCATTCTGGATCCCTGGAAAGCTGGATTACTTTTCTTTCAGTCGGAATCACGCATGCCACATAAGCCCATCCTGAATGATGGTTATCATATATACGTCCCGCTCATTTCGGTTTAAACTTCTGATTTATTTGGCTTTTTTGAGCTTTTTTGCCAGTTCTTTTTTCCCGTATTCATTTACGTTGTTTGTAATGAGCTAACATATTTTTCTATTTTTAAAAAATTTTAATTTAATTACGCCAAATAAGCCACCTTTCGCTACAGTGTAATTTTAACTAGCTACAGTACAATTTTAACCATAAGCTACTATTTTTTAACCCAACCGAGCGGGGCATACTTGTTGTATATATCAAGGGCAAAAAGGGTAATTTCCCATTTGATAAAAAAAAGAAAGAGAAAAGGGGCCCACCTGTCGGAGGGCCAAAGGGAGACAAAAGGGGGGAGGCCGATGCCTCCCCGTGACCCAGAGCGAGCGGGCGTCTGGGGGCAGATGGCGGCGGCGATTCCGGAGGGCGGCGCGGCGGAGAGAGGCGGACTCGGTGGGCCCGGCGAGTTCGTTGGCGGCCCGGTCTCTCCTGCGGTCCTCCCTCCCGTGCGGCTCGCATCTCCCCTCACCCGTGAGTTGCGCCGTTCCTCTTCTTCCCGCAAGAATCGGTCCTCAGATCCGGCATGTGAGGTGAGAATGGGCTGCGGTGGTGGCGCGTGAGACTCGGTCCCGGCCGTTGGCGGCGCCACCAAGTGCTTAACCCCTCCCCTCTCTCGGCTATATATGGCAGCCGGCCTCTTTTGGTTGGGGGATCCGAAGGAAAGTGATCTCTCTCTCTCTCTCTCTTTGATTTTTGCCTGTGGTGTGTGGCGACTTCGGTTCTCTGGTGCTCTCCGGCGAGGTGCTTGGCCGGCTCCTCCCCTGCGCTTGTGCGGCATTCCTCTACCTCGACTCGCCGGCGTGAGCTACACTTCGGCGAGAGGGCTCTGTATCTCCGTGCCTACTACTCTCTATCTGTAACATCCCAAAAATTTTGAATTGAAAATGTGGAGCTTTTAAATTATTTTGTACTAAATTTTATTTGGAGTTTATGGGTTTTTCCTAAAAAAATTTTTGATGAAGGTTCCAAAAAGTTAAAGAAGAAGCAAACATGTTTAAATATTAGAAAGTTAAAATCTAAATTAAGAATCTGAAAAGATGATCCATAAAAGAATAATGAGAGAATTGGGTTTATATATATATATATATATATATATAAATATATAAATATGCATAATCCAAAAATGAAAGAAAAGGGAAAAGAAAGAAATAAAAACTAGAGCAGTGCCACGTCACCTCAAACCAGCTCGGCCTTCCTCTTTCGCCTTGCAATGCTTGCTGCTGCCGGCCCAGCGCGCCACGGCCCGGCCGCCGCGTGCGTGCTCGTTGTCGAGTGGACCCACTCCGCGCGCCTCTCTCGGCGGCAAATGGACCGGCGGTCGAGCCTCCTCCTTCCCCTCTGTCTTTTTCCCGCTCGGTGGCTTCCTCTCCACCGCTCGACCTCGGTCAAAGCGGCGACACGGCGCGTAGGTCAAGCCGAGCGGCGTCGTGGAGAAGCTGGAAGAACCGCCCGTATCCGCTCCCACGCGCCCGCCGCCCCGCCGCCGCGCTGCGCCGCCACGCCGCGGCTGGCGACGCCACCCGACCGCCCGCTGCGTGCGCGCGCGGCCGCTTCGTGGCAAAGCGTGCCCGATCGGCTATAAAGCCCGCGACCCCTCACTCGCACCGCCACACCCTCACCGCTGCGTAACCACGAAAACAATTGAGATATAACCCACCAAACCGCCGGCAAGCCCGTCACCTTCCCCAACTCCGGCGACCACCCGATCCGCCATCTTAAGCCATTAGAATCCAATTAACCGCCACCACACCACCCTTGGCCCATCGCATAGACAATACCGTCCTCTCCCGAGCTCCTCACCGCCAGACACCGCCATCACGGAGCTCCTCCCGCCGCCGCCACCGACGCCGCCAGCCCCCTCCGGTGACCCTAGGTCCCCGCCAACCTCTCCACCGGGCTCAACTCGGCGCGTGCAACGCATTTCCGCCGTCACCCGACCTCCTCCGGTCACCCATCGCCGGCGACGCCACCGGCCGAGCCCGCCCCCGAGTTCCTCTGCTCCAACGCCCACACCGACTCCTCATCCCATTGTCTATACCTCACCCGTCAGGTAACACCTGAGCCAAGTTGGTTAGCCGGTTGCGCGTTACGCTGTGCGCCGCATTCGACTCTCTCTGGCCGCAAAGTTTAGCTAGGATTTTTCACCCATTTTTGCTAATAGCAGCAGTAAGAGGGATTAAGGAATAATTAGGGAATGCTTAAGAAAAAAAAATCAAAGATTAGCCAATAAATAATGCAAATTAATTTAGTTGTTAATGACTGTCATAAGTACTATTACAGGTAATCATTTAAAATCTCTCCCTGACATGTGGGCCCCACCCTTCAGTAGATACAATGTATGGCCCCACATGTCAGTGGCACACTGGAATAGGAATAAAAATAATGAATGAGAAATTTAAATAGCAAGTAGGACCCGCTGTCAGAAATATAATAATTTTTGAATTTAATTGAGCTGAGATATTCAAATGGGCATAACTTATTCATTTTAACTCCAAATTGAGTGAGACCAATTTCTAAATTCATCTAAAATCAAGATCTATCCAATGGAACTGAAATCATAATTTGTAGAGTTCATGTGAATTTCTGGTGTTATTTGGTTTGATTTGCTGCTTTTCTTTTATCCAAATTTTGGCACACGCTAATATAGCTTACGAGGCACAAGAGGAGAAGATCGAGGCAGCTACACTAGAAGCACAAGATAATCAAGATCCAGACCACTGTAACCAAGGCGAGTCAATACTTTGATCATATTGAGCCTACATTTCTGCAAATTACTTCGTTTTAAATTAACAAAGTGCATGCTGTTATTTATATGCAAAGACATGCTAAATTTAATATTCTAGTTAAATGCCACTGTTACCTTGAATAATATTACACCCTCTGTTGGAATGTTTGAATGAATGAACCTTGTCGCCCTAGCAAAAATTATAATTATAACATTTCGAAAATAAGTCCCTAATAATATGCTACGCTTAGTACTGCATTGATATACAGGGGGCGCTGAAAATGCCCCAAAAACGTCATCAACATGTTTAATTATGAGAACTGTTTGGGCAGTCATGGTGGTAATGACTGATAAATGTTGGATATGATTATTTTATGTCTCCAAAAACCCCCAACATGCTTAAATATCTGGGCGGATGGTTCGGGGTGTGGTGCGGTGTGCGAGTGTGGTTTGTGGTAGAACCGTCCGGATACCACTAAGGACTGAATCTTGTCATGTCAACCCGTGTAAAAAAGTACAACCACAAGTCAGTAAATTACAACTTGGCTTAGTAGAATTACGGACCACGAAAGTCATCCTTCCAGAGACGGTGTGAGGATGTGCGGCGATGCAGTGTGACGGCTTGAATGGGACACCGTGGAAGGTGAAGTTCTGCTTGTGGTGGGCTAGCAGGGTGGGAGCCACCGCTAGGCGTTCGAAGGAGGACATCCCGCACAACGTATGGGACCCACCGCAGTGGGAGCGACCCATAGGGTGAAATGATGGAAGGGGCGAGGTATTTTGAAAAGTCACCGTGATGGTCCGCTCAACCACATGACTAAGGAATCGTGTGGGGCAATGGGTTGATCGTCTCTTGTGGTGAAAGTGTACAAACTCTGCGAGTCAAAACTATTCGAATAGCCGTGCCCACGGTCATGGGCGAACATGGGAACTTAACCGATATAGTTCTATTTCAAAATACTTTGTGGATGGGAATGGAAAAGTGAAGGGCGTGTAAGGCCCTAGTTTGGAATTGTCCCGGTGTCGTCCCGATGGTAAGTTAAGCGGCTATAAATTTGAAGAATTGCTATATGGTGCAGATGCC
Organism: Dendrocalamus sinicus; assembly: GCA_036346575.1. Taxonomy (NCBI): domain Eukaryota; kingdom Viridiplantae; phylum Streptophyta; class Magnoliopsida; order Poales; family Poaceae; genus Dendrocalamus; species Dendrocalamus sinicus. The sequence goes on along the minus strand of CM070648.1, from coordinate 39,347,776 downwards.
ATGTAATGGTGGATGGAATCGAATCACTATTATTAATGCATTCAACATATACGTGTGTTCAAAATGCTAGGTCTTAAGGAATTTTATATAATTGTATTCAAAAGCACTCTTCGAAAAGAAAATAAACTTAAGCCATCCTTGATTAGCCATACATGTTATATATATACTGCATTCTGTGTGTTGACTCGCTGAGCACGGGGTCGGAGTGCTCACGCTCGCTTTGCGGCAAAAATCCAGAGACCGGAGCACAAGACCACTACGCCTACGAGGAAGCTCCGCTACGGAGGAGAAGAATGACGAAGAAAACTAAGGCGTAGGCCGTTGTTTAGTCATGGACAAGTAGACATATGGCGTTGTGCGCACGTATGTTACTAGTTAGCTGGTGACATATAATGCACACATTACCTTCCAGTCACTTGCCTGTGGATTTGGGTTTGCTTTTGCTGTATTTCCGCTGTGCTTATTTCTAATAATGACATTTGGCCTAGTCGGCCCCTTTTGTAAACTATCACCCGACGTGGTGTATTTCAGTTTATGTAATATAATGGTTGATTATGCGATATATGAAATGATTCAGCAATGTACCTGTGTGCACTAACTACTGATCCAGGGATTAGTGCAGTGAAACACTGATAAGATTGATTGAAAAACTGGTCCGACACTATCACGGTGGTGTGAGGGCAATAGGTTTTTCGGGACAGCGCAGCGTGCCTAGCCCTGTTCTTTGGTGTTTTGAATAACACCGGTATTGTGAGTGATTCGTGATTTTGCAATCGTGTTCTTTGTGCTAGTTGTTAATATTCCATATATTATCTGGCACTAGAAGACATAGATTGCTTGAGGGATATTTGATTGCTCGATGATATATGAAATCATATTCTAAGATTGGTAGATTTAATCTTTGAGCTCTAATTGCTGTCACTTGCTGTCATTAGATTATGCTCATGTTCTGTGATTCTGTTAACTGTGAGCTTTAGACAAAATATATTGTATATGTGTGATTTGGTTGGAGTTGTCTTCAGCTTGTAGAAATTTCTACCCATCTGTTTCAGATCTGTTAGAAGTTATATTTGGCTAATTAAGGTTTGATTAAGTTGTTGCAAAGAGACATCTTATATGTGCTTTAACTTGATTTAGCCAATTCTTGGCTGCAGACTGAATGTACACATGTGAAGAATATATTGTTTAATCTGGGTACAGCTTGAGAGCTCAAAGATTGAATGTTAATTTGTTATAACCAATCGATGAAAAGTTTATGATTTAGTAGCGGGACGGCCAAGATTAATCTTGTGCAACCCTACATTTGAGAGCAAAGATTAATCAATTAATCTAGATTTAATTGATATTGTTGATTAGCATATGCTTTACACCTTGTCATACATATTCATGTTTAGAGTAGTATTATCTCTATTATTGAATATGTGGTATATCATGAATAATATGGTCAATTCATATGATTATATTCTTGCTATGATCTGCATATATGAATTGATGTCCTTGATGTGTTTATATGATTTTATTGGAATTATATGTATATCTTTACTTATACCGTAAATATTACAACAATACTTAGATTCAGCAGTAAGTTTTTATCGTTTCTTAGAACCTTGCAACATCCCCATTTGCTGACAGTATCCGTCGTGCTGATCCCTTTCCATCGCATGATTTGATGACCAACTTGCTGCCTAAATTTGTTATCTTTAGTTGTCGGAGCCGTTTGGTTCCCTTTCATGTTAGATTAGCTGCCTCTTTAATTAGAGCAAGTTGGGCCGCTTGTTATGTTCACCTTTGTGGTGCATAAAACCATCTTAATACGTCGTAGGGGTGGGGGATGGGTTTCCAGAGCTTGGAGCGCGTATAGGCAGGACTAGGCGTGTCAATGAGATGAACTCCAGCGAACCCAGGTAATGACATCTGGGCTCTCGCAACTTCTTGAATATATGGTACATATGGGCTCTTGTAACTTTTTTTAATATATAGTATATATATGTACAGTAGATCCTTTTCTACTATTCTCCATCAATAAAAAATAACATATAGATGTTCTTACACCATTAGACATCACACATGATAAAAGAAACTCGAGTTTGGCTCGAATAAATTTGGTAACTTAAAGTTAGCTCAAATAAGCTTTGTAAGGTCGGTAACTAAAGCTCGAGCCTAAATGAACTGCTTGAGCTTAACTTGTTAAGCTCAACGAGCTTTGGTGCAGGCTTGAGCTTGGCGTTTCCTATCCGAGATATGTCAGATTGAACAGAGCTCAAGCAGCTTCTCGAACTCAAGGTTTTTTTTTTTGCCCTACACATAGCTTCTGAATCAAGTTTGATCTTCGGTGGTAGACAGGTGGAAAAAAATTGTTGATTTTTTTAAGAAGAAAATCTTACACATGGTAACTACGTAAACATATTTCCTGCTCCAACGAGCTTCTGTTTCTAGCTTCTTAATTTTGTCCTTTTGCTTTTGGGGGCTTTTTGGACTTTTTTCCTTATTCTTTTGCATTGTGTATGATATTTTTATTTTCCTTTTAAATTTAATTACACTAAAAAGCTAACAATTACTGCGGTGTATTTTTAGCCGTTATAGCCTATAGTGAAAAAAAGCTAAATGTCTAAGCTGAGCCGAGTTCAAAAGACCGCAAAGGAGTGGAGCAACCGCGACATGAAGAGTTCCTTACCTTACTGGATCTCATTGGTGCCACCTAAACAGTAGGTATAGGCGGGGGATGTATGACGTTTGGAGTTGTCGTTCGTGCACCTGTTCCCAATAGAAGAATGAGTGATCCCTTACCCTGCGGATCATGGCCTTACCAGCGGGGGATTTGGTATAGCAGCTCACGTTCGGACTGGACTCGTGTTACCTGTAGAAAGTATGGTTACCAAAGTGACACCGGTTCGCCATTTCAAGCGCCATATTTGCGCCAATACGCATAAATTTCATGACTGTTTGCTACTAAATTCCTATGAAATTTTAGCGTTTCAAACAAAACCTAACTTCATAGATGATATCCTTTAAAAAGTAAGGCTGAATGCGAGATTTCTTTTCTGAATCAAGCGAGAATTGATTTTGTTTCTTGTGAAATTCAATTCTTACACAATCCTTTTTAAAAAGTGATTTTTCCAGGTCCACTTGACCCTCGTACAGGGTGAAAAATAGATACGAATTATCCGTATTATTTGGTTACCGTATTCAATAGGATAGAATACGGGATCGATTTTTTTCCATCTGATTAACAAATTTTCTCTTATTCATATTCATATTCGAATTCACATAAAAATCTGGGGACGAATATGGTATTGTCTTTTACTATTCAAAATATTATTTTATCTAAACAATTCGTATTAATTTTCGACGAAGCAGTATATATATAGTTGCAATATGATTAATTAGTTGGATAAGTTTTTAATTTAATATTAATATGTGTTTTTAGGTGAAGTAAATGAATTAGAATGATTAAGCATGATTGTACGAGAATAACATGTTATTAATATCTTCATACTATATAAGTTATAAGGATATCTAGATCTGATCGAATTAAGTAGATATTCGACTCAAATTCGTATTTGTTGCATATTTAATTCGTATTAAAAATATTCACATTCGTATTTATATTTATTCACAAATTACGAATACAAATATAATAATACACTAATTGATTTATACTGGATCCATTTTCACGCTACTCGCACTGACATATGAGTCGTGGCGAAGAACAACGGGAAAACGGCCATCTCACTGGAAAACAGGATATGAAACAGTACATGGCAGATCTGATGTGACTGACTTCCTTTTCACCAGGAAATGCATGGGAAATCTGGACACTGTTGAACCCCTAAACAATTCAATTTCCATTTTTGGCCCCCTTCTGAAATAAATTCCAAATCTATACCCCTCCTCACCGCGCGCGTCTCTCGCTGCCGCCGGTCGTGCGGTCGGGGACCGCGACGATCGCTTGGCGGCGCGGCTGGGAGCGCGACTCCCGCCAGTGCGCGACGCTCGCGTGACGCGTGTCCCCTCGCCCGAGCGCGTCCCTCGCCCGAGCGCGTCCCGCCCGCCGCGCGCGCGTCCCGGTCCCGCTGTCGCACGAGCGCGTTGCTCCCGACCGCATGTCCCCGATCGCAATACTCGTGAATATTTGTATGGTTTCGCAATTTTGTAGTTATAAACTGAGAAAAAATAGATAAAATTGCAATAATAATTTATGTTCATTGTTAGTTGCAGATGTAAAAAAATTTGGATAAATATTTTTAAAAGCGATTAATCATAGAACGATCGTTTAGTAAAGTGGTAAGTGATATTTAGGGTTTCGTATGGTTTTTAGGTTTGCAATCACCATGTTATTTGTATGTTTTGTCAATTTTGTAAATGTAAACTCGGAAAGAATCGACCAAGTAGTAATAAAAGTTTATATTCATTATAACTTGTAGATGCCAATAAAATTTTGGTAAATTTTTTTAGGAACAATTGACCGTAGAATGATCGATACAAATAGTGGTAAGTGACTTTTAAGGTTTCTGTGTTTTTAGGGTTTGCAATCTCCGTGATTGTTTTCAGTTTTGGCAATTTTGTAGTTATAAACTGGATAAAAATCAGATAAAGTTGTAATAAAAGATTATGTTCATTGTAAGTTGTAGATGCATAAAAATTTTGGTAAATTTTTGTAGGAAAGATTGACCGTAGAGCAGTCGATACATAAAGTGGTAAGTGACATTGTGAAGGTGAGTAACATGGAATGCGATACATAAATTTTGGTACATTTAATATTGCTAAATGAGGTGCTACGTGAATCATGGAATGCGAAAATACTAGATATTAAATTTCATAATACGATTGGGAGTAACATGTCGCGTAGATTTTTATTACATGCATAACATATAGCATGATATGCGACTAACCCACCCAAGCGCTCAGACGACCTCATTGTGTGGACCGGGGCCACTTTCCCTTCCTTGCCCGCTCGGCGTTGAACTCCTCCGCGGCCTCTTTTGCCTTAGCCGCAATTTCCCTCTTTCTCTCGCGCTCCATCTCGCGAGCCTCCCGATCCCTACGCGTGCACGCTTCAAGATGAGCTTGCGTCTCGCGCTGTATACGCAGGGTGTGCTCGTGCTTGCGGCGCTCCTCCTCCAGCAACTCCTTCTCCTTTGTGACATTCCACTCCTCGAAGTCGAGGGTCCATTGGTCCTCAGGGTGGATCTCAAGATCGATCCATTTGCGGTAGGCACATAGGGGCTCCGGAGACTGTAAATAAAAGAGAGATATTGTTAGTGCGTGTTGTGAAGGAGAAAAGGTAGGGGAAAATGGTGCATGTGGTCGTTACCGGCTGCCGATAGGTTGCGGTGTCAAAACGGCGGTTGGGGTAGTCACTGGAGTAGTTTGCGCAACCCCAGTACCGCATACCTAGACTGATGCGGTGCTTAGACTTGAAGAACTTGCACACGTCCCCGCACCAACAAAGGGGAGGTGTCTCCCCCTCAGGTGGTAGTTGTGGCGAACGCTCGGTGGGGACGTCGGGATGGGGTTGTTGCTACGCGGGCGCCTGGGGACCTTTCATCGTAGCACGATGGGCTTGTTCTACCGGGCTGTATCGCCCTTATTTTCTCATCGCGGCGGCATCGCGGCTGCGGTGACCGTGCTATGTCACGGGCCTCCTCCCAATCCTTCACCATCTTGTCCCATTGCTTCTTCTTGCCTTTGTCCATCCCGGTTGGGTGAGGAAGCGTTGGAGTATGGGGTTTGGATGTGCAATGTTCGCTGGGAAATGGAATGCATACCAATTTATAGGGGCCATTTGTCTCTCTACTGCACGTGTAAAGATGGTCCGCGTGGTCGTGTGATGAGTAAAGATGGGAGTGCTGCGATATCACGAAAAAGGCCCCGTTTTGTCATGTCATCGCCCAAAGTGGCATCTTTTGTCATCCCACCGAGCAAAGCCGACCTCTTGTTGTCATGTCACTGAGCACAGCTGCCCTCTTTAGTACTGTCCCTGCCCAAAGCTGGCATCTTTTGTCATCCCACTGAGCAAAGCTGACCTCTTTTGTCATATCACTGAGCAAAGCTGCCCCGTTTTATCATGTCACTGTGCAAAGCTGGCATCTGTTGTCATCTCACTGAGCAAAGCTGCCTCGTTTTGTCATGTCTCTGAGGAAAGCTGCCCCGTTTGATCATGTCACTGCGCAAAGCTGACATGTGTTGTCATCTCACTGAGCAAAGCTGCCCCGTTTTGTCATGTCTCTGAGCACAGCTGCCATGTTTTGTCATCTCACTGAGCAAAGCTGGCCTCTTTTTGTCATTTGACTGAGGACAACTGCTCTCTTTAGTAATGTCACTGCCCAAAACTGACATCTTTTGGCATCCCACTGAGGACAACTGCTCTCTTTAGTAATCACGAATTGGCTATACTCATGCCTTTTGGCATTGTTTAGGTGTTTAGCTCTCGCCAATGGCCTCTTATCTCTAAATCTGAGCATCGGTGCACACTCGGTCACCCAAGCTAGAAATGATGTCCTCCTTATTCAAGCCACGAGGAACCAAGATGATGGCCTCATTCGGTAAGAGGTGTTATTTGATCCAATATTAAAATTTATTTCATTGTCAATATTATGTACATCTGTCCGGTATGCATTTTATGCTTTCTTATGTAATGCCTTTTGAATGTGATGTGTATCATTGCACTTGGGACTTTCTGTGGAATGACTTATTGACTTTGACACTAGCTCGTGGACCTGAAAATGGATAATTGATGAGATAGGCTCGTCCCTCAAGACTGCAGGAATTTGTGCATTCACTCTCTTACGATATCGTAGAAAATTGTACCACACGTCATTCTCGCCAAGTTAAAGTATTAGTCTAATATGTATATGTCGTAATGGCCTAGCCGAGTCATCAAGCGCTCGGTGGCGGTAGCTCAACAAAGAGCCCGTTTTGTCTAGTCACCGAGCAAAAGTCGACTGCTTTGTCTAGTCACCGAGCAAAAGTGACCTCTTTTGTCATGTCACCGAGCAAAGTGGCTCTTTTGTGAGGTCACCTCAAAAGCGGCATGTTTTGTCTCCTCACCGAGCATGGTGTGGGGTCAAGATTTGTGTTGTCTGTGGTTTTTGTGCGTGAGGCTACCCCCCACACAGTCTATAAAACGGAGCCATCCCTCACATACTCCCTGGCCATGTTATCAGTCACCTCCTGAGTAAGTTGTTCACAATCTGTGTAGTTTTATTTCGTGCTCACTCCCAAGACTAGGCAATGAGTCACCAAAGACGTCTTCATGGGCACCCACGGTGATGTGCCCAAATTGCAACTTGGTGGTTAGACGTAGGACATCACAGACGGCCAAGAATCCCGGGCGACACTACTACAAGTGCCCCAATCACTCGGTGAGTAATATTGTTTCGGGTTCATTCAAATCGTGGTGGTATGTTTAAAAATCTTCTTGTCATGGAATCGCAGGAAGCTCATGGTGGTTGCCGATTCTAGGTGTGGGAGGATGAAATGGGAAATAGGAATGACAGTGTTCGCCGTGAGAGAGTTGTCGTGGGGGGTTGCGACCCGTCGGGATGCTGACATCGTTCGACAGGACTAGAGTGGAAGATAAATTTAATGTTGTGTGCTATTTTGTTTCTTGTGTTTATTGTTATCCTCAAGTTGTAGTCTTTGGAGGTTATCCTCGTGTATGTTCGCAATGTTTTATGCTATCTTGTCGTCAAGCTCTTTTGGTAATGTTTTATGTACGGTTGTGTTGTATTTTAGTTCTTGTGTTCGTTGGTGTGTTGGTGGTTGTACTACTTGCTACATGTCATGTACGTGAAATGTATGAGTTGTTCGTGTTGTCTTTGCCTGATGCCTTCTCCTCGTATATGTTGGTAATTTTTTATGGAATTTTTTGTACGGACAATCCATTTTTTATTTGATATATACATTGGTAAGTGATATTTTTATGTTAGTAAGAATTAGTGTACCAAGAGTATGTTAATATTGTTAAATGACTTGCTATCTGAATCATTGAATGCGAACACACGAGATAATAACCTTATGTGAATAGAAATAAACTTCATAACATGTTGCGTACAATTTTATTACATGCATAACATATAGCATGATATGCGACTAACCCACCCAACTGCTCGTAACATTTTGTCTACTGGGTGTAGCGTGGTTGTTTCCCCTTTTATCGCGCCTTGAAGATGGCTCATTGCATCCTTTTTCTGTCATTCTTGGACTTGAGAGCTGCCTCCGAGCTTGAAGCTCTTCCTCCCGACGCTTGATGGTCGCTTCACGCAGACTTAGCTGCTCTCGCCTCCTTTGCAGCTCATCCTCCTTGCCCTTGAGACGGATTTGGTCCACCCTCACGCGGCGCTCTTGCTCACGCCGCGGTGTCGTTCCACCTCGCGAGCCTGAGTCATCTTGACAAAGTATTGTCCTTTGTTTTCCACCTCCACTGCCTGGTTATGTGGCCATGTCGGCGACACCCGATCCACCCATTCGATGAACCTGCAAGCCTATGTGTGGCATGGTAGATGTCATGGATCAAGTTGAAAAACGACAACGAGAAATAAATGATTTAGTTGTCGTCGTTACCATGAAATCGTCATCCAGGTTTGGACACTTGAAGAACCTACGGCCGTATTTGGCTCGCTCTTCTTGATCCGTCCAAACTCCCAACATCGTCCTAAAGCCGCAGCGGCACTTGGGGCGCTCATGCCACTCCGGCACTCCAAATGGGTCGGACCTCCAGGAAGACATTGTTGTGTAGTAGTATTGTGAAGGCTTGAGGAGGAGATGTGGTATGGAAGACATATGAGGCCTTTATGTAGGCAGGTTATCTGGTGCAGTGGGCATAGTCCATGGAAATGTCCCTATGTAGGCTACAGCCTATGACGTGAACACTCACTGTAAAGGCTACAGCCTACGCCCCTATTTTGTTGGTTTCTGTAGCGATAGGCTTTTCAGAGTAGCAATAAATGTTCCTATGTAGGCTTTTCAGAGTAGCAATAAATTTTTGTATGAAGGCTTTTCAGATCGTAGTCTTTATGTAGGCAGTTTAGCTGGCATGTGTTGTCATCTAACTGAGCAAAGCTGCCCCGATTTGTCATATCACTGCGTAAAGCTGGCATGTGTTGTCATCTCACCGAGTAAAGCTGAGCGCTTTTGTCTTGTCTCTGGGCAAAGCAGCCATCTTTTGTCCCGCCATTCGATATAAATAGCACGGTAGAGGTCCCATGAAGTTGTAGCAGAAAACCACGTAAATCGAACAAAGAACATACCATGGCGGAAGATGAGGGCGATCGGATATGGGTCACCGAAGGAAGACCTTCCCTTGGAAAGGAGGAGATGTTCGGACCACGCATGCGCTTGCTACCAAGCGGCGTGCGCAACCAGCGTGGCGAAATGCGGACACAATGAGTGCGTGGTCGTGCGAGTCTGGAAGGGCGAACGATGGCGGCGCCGTTTCTTCCGATGCCCACGCTCGGGTACAAATTACTAATAGTACATTTTTATTGCTTATGGACCCTCCATGTTTCTTGTCATTTTTCGCAGATGGCGAAATCGACTTCTCCGCTGGATCGACCCTCCTCATGAGCGGTATATTGACCGTTATGTGGGTACTTTATGGGACCGAATAATGGACTTGGAGTACCGAATGGAGACTCTCAATGAGGAGAACAATGAGCTCCGCCAACGGATGCAACGCGAGAGGGGAAACGAGGAGGTTGTCAACATAGGAAGCTCTTATGATCCCACATGTTGCTGCGCGAACCCGAGCTGCATATGTGCGTGCCACTACCACGATGGCCAGCCCCGTCCGAGGCGGCCCCCTCAGCAGTTCTCCATGTGGGTGCCACGAGGCTCGTTTGGCATGTAGGCCACAAAGTGCGGAATGTGTTGATCTTTGTGCGATGGGACTGTTGTGTTGATGTTTTGGGTGTAGAACTTTCCATAAATTGCATCGTATGTGCAATGTATGTGTTGTTTCGTGTTGTAAGTGCATGGCGCCTTCATTTTCTGTGACCTTCATATTACGTGCCCTCTTTCCATAACGATGTAATGTGCAACGTTGTTAAGCATGTGATGAATTGGTTGTTATGTACGTGGAGTTGTTATCACAAGGCAAAAAAATTGTCGTCAAGCTATGTCTTCTCCCGCTACCCCGTGTTGTCATCTCTCAGTTGGTTGTATGCCGTACTAAATCAAAGAACTTAGAGCAACCCTTTTATCTGAAACCATCTTTGAACATCAAACCATCAAGCACTTGAAAAACATCACAAATATTACAAAAGCACAATTTAAAAATTCATTCATCATCTCGTCCGCCGCCGCCTCAAATGGGCGCATATGATCATCGAGAAGGTGAACCTACTAGGGAGCGGGGTGCATCGCGAAGATCGTCTGCGAGGGTGTGGCCGAGGGCGGTGGGTACAACTCAGAGACAAGCGATTCGGCGGTGGTCATAAAGCATAGAGCTCACCCAATCGGAGGAGGTGCCTACGTCCGCTTAGATGGTACAACTGAATTAGACAATGGAAAGTACAAAAATTGTTCATAATGAAATACACACGTTTAGTGCATACCAGGGGTATGTGGTGGTGAAATGAGGATGTCGACGGAAGTCCCCATGTACTCGTGCGATGTCATGCCTTGATAGGTCGGCACAACCCACTGTCCCGGTCATATAGGTTGGTGCGCACTGCCCCGGAGATACGAGGGCATCTGCCCCTCTGGTTAGTCCGGCGAGTCGGGCGCTATGCGAGTGGGCCCCGTCGTCCCGAGAGCGCGGTCGCTCATCCGTCGCCTCCGTGATGGCGATGCCGTTGCGGCGTGCTATCCGTCGCAATTGCTGCAAGACGAACATGTGGTTAGACATAAATGGTAAATGAGTGCATGAACAAATAGTTGCGAATTGTCGAACCGCCGGGCGAAGCGCGGAGGCCGGCGGCCGTAGCTTGGCCGACTCTCGGACAGCCCCTCCGGTTCGTGCGGCGATGGCGACCTCCGTGATGGCGTCGCCCTCGTAGCTGCGTGCTATCTGTTGCAATTGCTGCAAGTCGAACATGTGCGTGAACATAAATGGTAAATGAGTGCATGAACAAATAGTTGCGAATTGTCGAACCGCGGCGGGCGAAGCGCGTGGAGGCGGCGGCCGTAGCTTTGCCGACTCTCGAGCGGCCCCTACGGTTCGTGCGGCGATGTCGACCTCCGTGATGGCGTCGCCCTCCGTAGCGGCGTGCTATCCTGCCGCAATTGCTGCAAGGCGAACATGTGGTTAGACATAAATGGTAAATGAGTGCACAAATAAATAGTTGCCAATTGTCGAACCGGGCCGAAGCGCGTGGAGGCCGAGGATGGCGTCTTGATCCGGTCTTGACGGAGGCGCGGAGGAGGTGGTGGTCCCCGCCCACGCCCGCCACCGCGTGTAGCAACAACGTCATCTCGGTGGCGACCACAACTCAAGCCCGTATCGTACCCCTTGCCATTTCGTCGATGCGCGCATATAGCTTACCCACCGAGATTCGGTATTGGACTTCCTATGTCGTATAGCCTCATTAGCCTCGATGTCGTCGATGTATCCGGTCCACTGCGATGAAACAAGCGATCGGTTCAAATGTAATCTGCATTGCGTAATGACACAATACTCTCGTATCGCCTCGTCGACCCGTGCCGCTAGATGACGGTGCGGACCTTCTGTATAGCCGCCCGTGAGCGGCATGAGGTGGAGGCGTGGGGCTCCACGTAGTAAGCCTACGGCGGGTGCGTGGAGCGTACCGATCAAGGTATGCCTGCATGCGGCGCGGGTCGTCGGTGGTAAATGCGGCGTGTCTCATCCACAACCATCGTATGCGCATGGTCGGACCACATGTCCGCCCACGTCCGCATTGTGTGGCTCTCCGATCTTGATCGCTCGCCCTCTCTCGATTGCTGCAAGTCCATTGAGACATTACACAATCGATGCAGATCGGCATTGACACTAATGCAGATAATTAAATTTGGGGTGTCTTGACATACGGTGGAACTCCTCCGCAAGAGGGCGTCTGCCATGGGAGGGACATCTTTGTACAGGCCGAAGCGCATCTCATGACTCGGTGTGGGCTGTACGGCTCGACGCAGTGCGCGAACACCAAGTGGCAGGTCGTCATCCAGTACCTCTGATCTCGCTCGCACTGGTATGACAACCCGTGGGGGGCCGTGTTCGCAATTAACTGTGGAGACCATGGCCACCAGTCTACGTCGCCAAACGCCAGAGGCTCGAACCTCTGGTGGAAATCCGAGTACGCACGTCTCGGTCTCTCCCTGGCCCACCTCAACTGACCATGCGTCCAACGTGTACCCATTGTGGGCGCATCTATGGGGTCGTCACCACCATACAACTGCGGGATGAGGTCATAAGGGTGCACACGACGACCAAAGTCAGGCCTGCCAACGGGGAAGTGTTCCCATGACCACAACTGAAGGAGAAGGTAGCAGCGGCTAGGATCGGCTCGCCGGCGCGATGCGGCTGCGGCGTCACACAAGCCTCGGTATGTGGAGCTAAGGACTGCGATCCCGGCTATCTGTGGCTGGCGGCCGGGCGACCATCCGCCAAGGACTCGCTAGCGGTATGTAGCTAGGCGCACGGAGTCTCGGTCGTGCTAGGGAACAAGGCGTGCCGAACAGATATAGCGGTATGCAACGGTGCGTCCGCACCGCGACCTCATCTACGTCTGCGGGACAGGTCATGAAGCGGCGAAGCCATCCATGTGGCACCCAGCTGCGTTGTCTCGGATCGCATGGCCGAACCGGTGACCTGACGGACCTTCAATCTGCGCGCCTTGGGGTGGCACCAAAGCGGCACCACGGAGGGGTAGACCTGTAATCATCGTGGCGTCTGCGGCGTAACCGTCATCTCCCCACAGGAAGTGGAAGGTGTGAGTCTCGGCCTCCATCGATCAACGAGCGACAACGATGGCGCATCGATTGGAACCCATGCGGTAGATCCAACATGCGGGCAATGGGCGTGACCGGTGTCCCGCGATGAGTGGGATGTACCGAGGGTCGACGCGTCGCTTCTCTCGGGGCCCCTAAGGGCGAAGCAAGGAGGCCCACGTGCGGTGCCGACAACCACACATGGCATCGGTGGTGCTTGTCCCAACGGGCTCTAGCACTCGAACGCCATGTCCGCCAAAGAAGGATAACAAGTTAGTGTACATTACAACAAAATGTGCAACAAATAACAACATAACTCACAACAAATGTTATGTGAGGAAACGTCTTGAATGTACAAAAACATACGTAAAATGTGCACACCAATATGACCCACACGACAAGGAAACATATGGAATGTGCGAAAATATACATAACATGGTAATGTGCAATACATAGCTACACCATCGAGCCAACAATTAAGCGTACACCTCTGAATAATACATTACATATGGATTGTGGTTGGTACTACGGAGCGTTGCTTGATGCCGGCTGCTTGGGCACCGGCGAGGAGTGGCCAAAGGTCTTGCATAGCCTACACTTCGGGCGCCGAACACGATCCTCGCTCGCTCTCATCCATGTCGTTGCGGATGCGATGGCTTTGTCGTCGCCCACGCCCGACATGCTTCAAAGGCATCGTTAGGCACCCACTTTATCTCCCGCCATAATTCCTGTAGTGCATGTCTACCCGTAGGAATGGAACTCTGCACTCCGGGTTGCATACAAGTCTTGCATGTCGTAGTACTTGGAGATGTCTTGTGTCGACGCTTTGGTTCCATCTGACGCATGCCGCGACACATGGGAGCATGGCTTGTGCGAAGGCCGGGCTTGTTGCACTGCAAGATGCTTCATCACCTGTCGTGCATACCGCTTGCGCTCCCCTCTAATGTGACCCATGACATACTTCTGCCTTAGGCGGACCTCAAACTTCCTCCTTAAGCCATCAATGGGCTGAGCAATGTGGGTTCGAGCCTTCTCCATCTTCCTGTCCATGAAGGCCTGCATGACCTCAGAGTATTGCTTGTTTTCATCAATGTGCTTCTGCGCCATCCTGGCTCTATTCACAAAGTACCCGACGGTACGGTTCCAGGTCTCGGCCACAATTGCCGTGATCGGTAGGGATCTGACGCCCTTCAATACACCATTGTAAACCTCGGACATGTTGGTTGTCATGATCCCATACCTCGCCCCACCGGTGTCGTGCAACAAAGACCACATTTCCAAGTCAGGTGCATTGGATTGAACCCATTGTGAGAATACCCCGACTCTTGTGGAGCCCCCCTCCACGGCCCCTGCTTCTGCATGCACATGCTTCGTAGCCTCCTGATCGAGCTGCCTCCGCAAGGCGTCGAACTTCCGCTTCAGTTGCATGCATAGCTTCTTGAACATCTTCATGAGGTCCTTGCTACGGAACCTTCGTGGAAGTTCGCTGCAATATGCCTCATGCACCGCCGTTCTTCACATCGATCCACGGGGCGGGGCTGCGTCCCATCTCAGAACGTTTCGCAACGCAGACATCAAGCCTGCATTGCGGTCGGAGATAAGGCACACCGGGCCTGTCTTGCACTCGGCATTCTTCAAATTGCAAAGAAACCAAAGCCACTATCTGTATTTCGCTCTCCACAATTGCAAATGCCATCGAGTAATGGCGGTCATTTGCATCGGCTGCAATCGCGTAAGGATAGTGCCCTTGTACTTGCCGGATAGGAACGTCCCATCTACGGTTAGCACTGGGCGGCACCACCGAACCCTTGTATCGCTCGATGGAAGGCCCGAACACTTTGTCAAGAATGAAACGATTCGGGCCCTCCGTAGGATGGACCCTCTCCGCTGTTTATGTAAGTGCACGAGTTTGATTGTGCAATTTGATCCAGCATTCTTAGGACCGGTCGTGCGCCTCCTCGCACGTCCCATACATACCGTCAAAGCACCTTTCGCCGCCGCCACACCTTCTTGTAGCTCACCGTAGCCCGCCTCGTTCGCTCTGCGCCGCCATCGAACCTTCGGGTAATTGACACATCCGCTGGGCGAGGTGCGTGACCACCTCCGCAACATAACGTGATGTCATGTTGCGGTGTCTATGTCTCGCCCCGCAAGCTCGCAAGCGTGATCTTGCAGACCGTTATCCGAACTCCGTGCCAACGCCCTTGTACCCTTGTGCACGGACTTTGCCACCACATGACCCGTCCACATACTTCACAGCGCACGTGTCGGCTTTGACTTGTGGACCCGATCGTCCGGCTTATGTTGACGGCATGTCTAGCAATAGCTGCTGGACGGCACTCTTATTACGGAAGCACCGCCCGAAAGAGTGCGCCTCGCTGAACCCCATTCTCCCTCCTCCGCTGTGGCGAGAACTAGGGCTGCCGCTGCGATGCCGTCCTGGGGCCGGGACGACACGACGCACCGTCCGTGGTCACAACACGACCTACCACCCCTCGGTTGCACCTTCGCCATCCTCGTCCTCTCCGAGCTGCTGTGTCAACCTCCTCATCCTCCTCGCTGTCCTCTTCTTCCACCCGGTCCCCAAGATACTCATGTGATCCAATACGGCGGCCCACCACCTGTCGTGCACACCTTCGTTGGGCTGGAAATTCTGCGCACATATACGCCGTCTTCATCACCCACTTCCTCGCCCACATGTTCTCCCCGAAGGGTCTTCATGACCGCCGCCACTTCATCTCCACCAGCCGCATCCGAACCAACCATGCACGATGATTACGCCCTCTCCACGAACTCGACATACACCATTGGCCTCCCATATATCGCAGCATCGTGGTTGCGCACGACCTCCATGTAGTTCGCCCATGAGGCGTCATTGGTCACCTTCGAAGTTACCATATGCTCCCCTTCCGTCATCCACCATTGAGGCATAGGCGCCTCGATCCGTAACTTCTTCCTTGCGGATGCCGCCGATCGAACGCTGAACGGACACACCTCCGTAGCTCGGACAAGCTCATAGCGCTCGGGCCGGTGCCGGATCACGGTCGCTCGCAATTTGACAGTCCGCCCCATACGCCCATCACGTGCGAGACCACTCCCATAAAACACCATCAATTGTTCAATGCCGACCATTGCGTACCTAACATAAGTGCATAATCAACCATTTTAGTACACGGCATGTAACAATCGTACCATCTAATTAATGATTTGATTAGTATATGTTTTGTATTTCTAAATCTATGATTTATTTGTAACTATTTCACTTTCTAATTGTACCATACATCAAATTAAATATACATATCATTTTTTTTCATCAAATGACCTTCATACTACGGTCATTCACTAAGCATACTAATTATACAAATTGTCTCTAATCTAACTACTACAAATTTACCACCTACAAATGCTCCAACATAAATATTTACTTTTTCAACACATACACATTATTTGAACTACAATCTTTTCTAACTTTAACTTAATATAGTCTTTACGTACCTCCACTATAAGTTTCTATGACTGCTAGTATATTTTAATTGTAATCTACCAAATTTATTTCTAATTTACTTTTACCACCTACATGATTGTATGTAGTTTTTCCTAAGCGTACTAATCATATGCTTCTAATCCTAGTACTATTGTTATAACCTACAATTGCTCTAACATAAATATGTATTTTCTCAACGTCGACACACTACAACTTCATATTTTCCTTAATTATACACTATATACACTACAATACATCATGCCTAACATATGCAAGATTTGCTATACATACATAGCGTACAAAAGATTGACATAAAATAATGATAACACAAGATGGTTTCCTTAATTAAAGCCTAATGACATACATAAAATTATAGTTGCACGGGCATAAAACTTACCTCTTGTTGATGCTCACGAGACGATCTACATCTTTTGTACTTGCCAAATCGCGATTCCAAACGAAAACAACACAACTCTTCCGGCTTTCGCTCCTCACTTTTCTTCACCAAAATTGTGCGTTCATCAAAAAATAACTACATTACACTACGTAACTTCAACAAATAAATACGACATTTTCTACACTACAATACATCATGCATCATTTTTACCTACAACATAAACACCGTACTGGCTTATAAGAACATTAACGACATACGGTTTGCCTAATTACGGTCTAATGACATTCACAGAAAATACTTGCACGGGGCCAAAAATTACCTCTTCTTGAAGCTCAGAAGACGATCTACAACTTTTGTATTTGCAAAATCTGCTAACTCCAAACAAAACCAACTTAAAAATCTGAGTTTCCACTCTTTCTTTTCCTCCCTTCACTCCCTCTCTCGCTCTGTCTTTGCTTCCACTGCGAACCAGAATCCTTCACCGCATGCATCCGCTCACCAAGCGAGCTCCAAAGCCATTTTATTGCGTAACGCTGTTCACCCATTCAGCAAAATTTGGGGCCATATCATATACTCGACGCGTGTATGAGCTGCATGCAAAGAAGCGAAAAAGGCCACCCGTGAATCTTTCGCGCATGGATTTGTGGAGCGGGAATCGCGCGATCGCAGCGTCATCACGCTGGCGGGTCACGCGATCGGAGACCGAAGCGCGGTCGGCGAGCGCGCGTCGCGCGGCGGGGCAGCGGGTCACGCGGTCGGGAGGCGAATGGCGCGGTGGGGAGCGGCGCAGGCCGGTCGTGCGGTCCCCGACCGCACGACCGGGCCACGTGGTGGCCTGAGGTGATCCCGCGGTGGGAGGGGTCCAAAAGTGGAATTTTTTTTGTATAGGGAGCCAAAAACGGAATTTTAGGTATTTTAGGGTCCAACAGTGTCCAAATTTCAATGCATGGGATGGTGCACCGTGCACCCGCACGCACGGTTGCGCGCACGCACACGCCACTGGAGTCAAACTGACCTGGGTGGTCGGGTCAAAACGTTTTTCCAACTTCTAGAATTTGGGGCTGAGGCTGACAGCATGAGAGAGGATTCTGACCTTTGACCGGCTCAGTTGGCGGCCAGCCAGCCTCACGCATAACCAAAGCAAATCAAAATCTTACAGCCCAAACCACCTATCTGCATTGCCGGCAGTAAAAAGTGAGCTCTTTTAAACTGTAACTTATATTTTATAGTTTAAAATTTTGAATTCTATCTATTCATAAGAGGCTATATATATATATATATATATATATATATATATATATATATATATATATATATATATATATATATATATATATATATATATAACATCTTTTCTACTCCAGGTGTAATTACTCCCTATGTTGTATCTCACAACGTAGGGAATATCTCGCGTAACGAGGGGTATGTACATGTAGTATACGAGTATTTAAGATCAATAGGTGGTATGAACAATTTTTCGGAAGTGGTATGTACATTTTTTTTCAACATACTTCTTTCTATGTCGCATATGATTTTAGTTAGTATAACTAAATTCAGTACACTTTTTTATTATAATATTTCTATTAACTCTATCTTAAAAACATACTATTTAAAAGTTAATTATTATAATATAAATCATAAGTTATAAATAAAAAAGAATAGAATAAAAAGCAAGTACTCGTAGAAGCAGCCTTCGTCCATGACTTCCAAACCGAGCGGCTAGCTGGATGCGTGGAATTGGATCGATCCATGCATGTCTTTTTTTTAAAGTTCAAAGCGCTTTGCGATGTTTAAAAAGGAAGATTTTTTTATTCACTCGAATAGGGAATCGCCTGGCTTTTGCTACTGTGTTCAGCAACTTGGGTGGAGTAGGCGGTGAACAGGTCCAGTTACGCTCCACTCGAATAAAATGTAAGCTACTGCTACATTTGAAGTTTCCATCGGTTGCTGTGCTTGATACGCCACATAAGATCCTAAGCGCGTTAGGGCCGGACCAACCGGGTGTCAGCCCGGGCTAAGCAACCGCTACCACGGACTAGACCCTAGGCACCCCTAGCGCCTGCATCCATCGACCAGCGTTAGGGAGAAAGTGGGGTCTAGAAGCAGAAGAACACTATTAGGTTTTATAAACACCCTTCCTTTTCAATTCTGGATCTGTCACTCCAGCGACTATAAAAAATATGAAGAAAACAAAAATTAAACTAAAGTCATGTCTTTGCATTATTGGAAGAGATACTCTAACCGTCTATGCGTGTTCGTAGTTGTCATACTAAGGCTGTACTTATTTTGACTTATATAAATCAGTTTATCTCTTTGATTTTTTTGTTTTTTAGGTGTTTTCGTTTTTTCCGTATTCCTTTATATTGTCCGTGATGCGCTAATTTTTTTATTTTATTTTTAATCTAATTATACCAAAACAGTCATCAGCAGTTACATTATAAAATAAGTCAATTATAATTTAAAAAAACCATAAAGCGGCTTATAAAAACCCAACTGAGTGCCCCTTTAGTTGTACTAATCAGTGAGCGTGTACCACACTGGTTGATTATTCAAACGTTTTCCTCTCTCTTTTTTCCTTACCCTGCCCTGATAATGTTCTCTTTGGAGCAAATTATGTCTCCACAGGGTCATAGTGTGTTAGATTGGATTGCAATGTTACACGAAAGAGACAAAATCTGGTCGTGCAATATTTTAGTGCTGATTCGGGATACAGATCCACAAAAGGATCGACTTGTTAATTAGGTCGTGACTCACGAAGTGGTGATAGGATTTAGATATGTCGCGCAATCGTGCACCAGCGCACCTAATGTTGCCGGTACCGGTCAGGTTCTTTAGTGAGTTGTTTCACAACGTCCCTGATGCAGCAGCTTGTTTCGGTTTGCGGGGATTGCATGATACATTCTAGCTGAAAGCAGGAAGGTTCCTGCCTGGCCATCGGGAATTTCAGGTGCGACAAAAATACAAATATGCCATGAGAGGGAGGGACTCATGTTCACAAGATACAAGCCTATGCAATACATATTTCTATCCCTCATCTTCATGGTTTCTAAGGCTCCGGGCAGCCTCTTTATGGCCTCCTCGTAGCACACTGAGTATGCCTCAATAAAAAATAGGGCACAAAGTCCATGGGCTTCGCATCACTCTACGGAGTATAAAAAAGAGCATGGAGTCCATGGCCTCGCGCCACTCTTTGGAGTATAAATAATAGCACAGAGTCCACGGGCTCTACGTTACTCTACGGAGTATAAATAACAGCGTGGAGTTCACAGGCTCTACGCCACTCTATAGAGTATAAATAAGAATGCTGATATCACGGGCTCCGTGCCACTCTACGGAGTATAAACAAGAGCTCAGAGTCCACAGGCTCCGCGTCACTCTATGGAGTATAAATAAGATCACTGAGACCACAGACTTCGTGCCATTCTATGGAGTATAGATAAGATCGCAGAGACCACAGGCTCCGTGCCACTCTACAAAGTATGAATAAGAGCACGTAGTCCATAAGCTCTGTACCACTCTACGGAGTATAAATAAGAGCTCAGAGTCCACAGGCTCTACGCCATTCTATGGAGTATAAATAAGAAGCGCGAAGTCAATGGGCTCCACGCCCACTCTACGGAGTATAAATAAGATTCGAGACCCTCGTGCGTCTCGGCCAACTCTATAGAGGCTTGCGCCACTCTACGAAGTATAAATAAGAGCCGAGACCTTCCTGGACCCTGGCCAACTCTATGGAGTATAAATATGAGCGCAGAACCAAGAGGCTCCACGCCACTCTATATAGTATAAATAAAATCCAGAACCCTCGTGGGTCCCGACCAACTCTATAGAGTACAAATACGAGCATGGAGCTTGTCTACGAAGTATAGTGTATAGATAAGAGCCATGACCCTCCCGCGCACCAGCCAACTATACAGAGTATAAATACGAGTGCAAAGTTGATAGGCTCTACACCACTTTATGGAGTATAAATAAGAGCCGTAACCCTCTTGCGCCCCAGCCAACTCTACGGAGTTAAATACGAGCATGGAGTCAACATGCTTTGCACCACTATACGAAGTATAGACAAGAGCTGGGACCCTTGTATGTCTTGACCCACTCTACGAAGTATAAATATATAGCCAAATACATGTCGGGACTCTCACGTGTCACAACCCGCGCAATAGAATGAGAATACGAGCACTGGACACATGGCCCCTGTGCCATCTCGCTAGGTATAAAGTAATGCTGGAAGACACTCGCATTGGCCACATAATCGGAGAGGAACTCCTCCACAATGACCGCATAGGGTACGGTCACCAATCGTGCGAACCCACTGCGTCCAACTGCCGCATTCGTCGATGCTCGTGGGAAGGGTGAGGACAAAGCACGTGCAAACCTAGCTTATCCTACCGCCGACTTCGTTGACACTGGGGGACGGAGCATGCATGAGCCTAGCTTGTCCTACCACCGACTTCGTCGACGCCCGTACAAAAGGTGGGGAACGGAGCGTGCGCGAGCCTATCTCGTCCTACCGCCTATTTCATCGACACCCGTGAGAAGGGTGGGGGATGGACCGCGTAAGCCTAGCTTGTCCTACCACCAACTTCATTGATGCACATGCGAAGGGTGGGGGATGAAGCACGTATGAGCCTAGCTCATCCTACCGCCAACTTCGTCGATGCTCGTACGATGGGTGGGGGGATGGAGCGCGCGCGAGCCTAGCTCATCCTACCATTGACTTCGTTGATGCCCATACGAAGGATGGGAGACGGAGCGTGCGCGAGCCTAATTTGTCATATCACCGACTTTGCTGACGCCCGTTTGAAGGGTGAGGGACGGAGCTCACATGAGCCTATCTTGTCCTACCATCGACTTCGTCGATATCAGCTTGGAAGGTGGGGGACGGACCCTGTGCGAGCCTAACTCGTTGTATCACCGACCTTATCAACTCTACACAATAGCACAATACATACATATATATTCCACCGGTCAAGGTAAGCCTCGTTACATCATACAGGAATAGAGCGTCAGTCTCACTCATCGGAGTTCTCAATCTTTACATAATCGTCTATGCGGACATGCGACTGGGGCTGAAAATTCGCCCAAAAACGCACTGATTCCTCCACCCGATTCTAGTGATGAAGGCCGCGACGGAGAAAGCGTTCAGTGACGATGGGTCAGTCCTCACTAGAGATGGCAACGGGCACAAACCCGCTGGGTTTTGCTATCCCAAACCCGTGCCCATGAAAGTTGGACGTGACCGCTAAAAAACCCATACCCGTGACGGGTCCAGATTTTTGCCTAAACCCATGCCCACTTGGGTAACGGGTACCCACGGGTCGCCGTGGGTACCAAAAGCTGTGCAGATTGCAGACAGTGCAGTGCTTAACAACTAGTATATGTATATGCTGTTGTGCATAGCAAGTCAACAATAAGTTCAATTTATATGCTACTATGCATGAAACAAGCAACGACAAATCCACAATGCACAGTGGAGTGGCCGAGTGGGTGAGGGTCTGAGAGCTAGGGTTACTGCGTATGCGGCGTGGAGGGCTCCTGCGGCCTGCCTGGGAGTCTAATGGGCTAAATGGCTAATAGGCTAAATGGCTAATGGGCTGGGCTGGTTTGCTTGAGAGGCTGGAAGTCTGGGTTTATAACTCCTATGGATCGGGTTTATATTATCCGTGGGTTTATGGGTTTGGGTACTATAGGAACATACCCAAACCCGACAGACCCGATTGGTTGGGCTTTTTGCCCATTAAGAGACCTATGGGTTAAGAAACTGGCTCAGACTCATGCCCTAATAGAGTAAAAACCCACCGGATTTCGGATTTCGGGTACCCATTGCCATCTCTAGTCCTCACCAAGTACCTACCCAGATAAGGCACAGTAACCAAAACCAACGAAGAAAGGAAATAGACAAAGCCAGCAAAAGTTAAATACATTTCCCAAAAAGGACACGCTGATACAAGTATCACCCGTGAGAATTTCTAGCATATTTTTAATTTTTCCAGCTAGCATCCATCAGCTGTGATTTGTTAAACATAATAAGGGACCACATAATCATAGGCCAATGTTTCAAATTTTTGTGAGAATTTCTTGAATCTATATCTTTTTTATTAGAGCTTTTGACCATGTATCGTGAACTTTTAATATATAATATATATAGTTATAAAATGTAATAAAGTTATAATATTATAAAATAGTTTTTAAGATATATCTATGTATATGGTTTTTACCTATCCAATATAAATATTTAAAAAGACAACGATAGCTAAAGTTTTGAAATTTTAATTACATGTATCTTAAAATAATATGTATGTGTGATTGGACGAAGTACAAATCTAAGTACGTGCATATGGTAGGAATACTTGTGGATAATATCATGGATGGGATGGCTTGCGGCGTCGGATCGCTTAGCTCGTTCAAAAAGTGTTTAGGTGAAGCCAAGATCTGGTCAATTGTTTAGGTCATCTACAACGGGGACCCGAAAAGGCGAAGTCAATTTATTCATAGCTCTCCCAGGAGAGGACTAGGAGAGGGAGATGGACGAGGCTTCGTGGCTGCTACGTGAGTGCGTTTGACTTTCCGAGAACTTGACATTAGGGATTGCTATGGGCTGGACTAGTTCATAGGTTAAAGAAGACCATTCGTAGGAGTACAATGCACAATATCTTTCTTTCAATCTACACCTGAATGACGTATCCCGTTCATCCTATGCGTATGTATGATGGAGCTATTAGGTTCTGGGATTGGAATTGGCCAATTGGGCACCAGTGTCCAATGTCAAGTGAGGTTCTTGGATGGATCAATTCTATCACTTGGGTTGGGGTAAAGCATGGGCTATGTTTTATGTTGGAGATTTCTATATTTGAGATATTGCGTGATGCATTACAGAAAGGGTTTGTTTGGTTTATATAACACAACTTTGCGGAAATTTAAGGCAAAAGGCCGTGAACGAAAAGCAGTCACACTAACAAAAGTGTGGTAACCAAATTTAAGCATAATCCTGACATTTGTTAATTCGGCATGATCAACCATACGATTAGATTTAGACAGACTAATTAATGGTGAACAGGAACCGTATGGTCCAACTTGGGGAAAGAGTATGAAGTTGATTTATTCAAAAGAAAAAAGTTACTAAAACAACTAGGATGGTCTTACAGCACGGACAGTCTGGACTCTAGGGGCTAAATTAAGCCCTCACGTAAGAACAATTCTCAGACCATTTATGTTGAACTTAGCTCTGGTCGGCAACAACCCCAGCTCGAAGAAATCTCGAGAGCCGAAAGTCGAAGCACAATGCATGCATAAATCAACACCCTCCTATAAACGGGCGTAGGGAACGGCTGACCTTTACCTTCCTCTCCTGCAGATCAGATAGCAAACAAAACGAAGAGAAGGTCTCGACTCGTCTGCCTCAATCTTCCACATCCACACTTGAACGAATCCTTGCAGCAATTAGCTGTGATCAATTGGGTTTCAGCTTCTGGCTTCCAACTTATTTTTCACTATTTATAAATTTTATCTTTTTCTGAACTTTTGGTTTTTTGTTGAGCTTTTTTGCCGATTCTTTTTTCCTGTATTTGTTTGTATTATACGTGATGGGCTAACATATTTTTATATTTTTATATTTTTTTAAATTTAATTATGCTAAATAAGACTCTGTCAGTTACAGTGTTTTTTCAGTCAGCTACAATGCTTTTCAGCTATAAGCCATAAAAAAAAAGCCCAAATGAACACCAAGTCAGTCACGCTCGCGTCAGCCAAGCCCGGCGGGACCGACCGCCTCCACGCCACGCTCGTCGGTCGGTCGTCAAAAAACCACCGTGACTTCTCCGCGCCGTTCGATCACCACGTGTCCGTGCCCCAAACCGAGCCGTGCCTCGGCGGTCAACCCGACCCGCCCAACCGTGCGCGCGCGGCGCGGTGCTCCGCCCGCCGTCGCGGAACCGAACGCGCCTCCCGTCTGTCTCGCGTTCCACGAATGCGCTGGCGCGCGGTCCATTCCAAACTCTCTTTTTATTTTCCCTTCTTGTGGACGCAAATATTGTGGTCAGAAACAGTGTCGCTGTCCGCACTAACCAATCGGTGAGTGCATTCCGTGGTACTAGTACTACGAGTTGCGCAGGCCCTGCCTGCCTATAAGTAGAGGTCGGTGTCTCGTGCCGTCCCCTACAGAGGCAGCAGGCGCAAGAACTCACTTGCCGCGAATAGGAGTGTAGGACTAGCAGTGAGTGTGCACACTAGCCTCGCCGTCGCCGCCTCCTACGCGTAAGATCTCGCCACGGCGACGGCCATGCCTGCCTTGGAGCTCCTGCCCGAGAAGGCCCACCAGCCCGCCATGGCGCCATCGCTTCACGGATGGGACGCCAATGGCGCCCCCACCCACGTGCACAAGAGGTACTTGGCGTTGTTTTTGTTGCCCTGTTGGTGTTGGTTTCTTCAGAGTGCTGTGGGGGCTGTAGTGTTGGGCTGTTAATGGTGTCTTGGTCTTGTGCAGGCTGGACGGGAAGGTGGCCATTGTCACCGGCGGCGCGCGGGGGATCGGGGAGGCCATCGTGAGGCTCTTCGTGAGGCACGGCGCCAGGGTGGTGATCGCGGACATCGACGACGCTGCAGGCGAGGCGCTGGCGGCCGCGCTGGGCCCGAACGTCAGCTTCGTGCGCTGCGACGTGTCCGTGGACGAGGACGTCGAGCGCGCCGTCGAGCGGGCGGTGGCACGGCACGGCCGGCTCGATGTGCTGTGCAACAACGCCGGGGTGCTGGGCCGCCAGACGCGCGCCGCCAAGAGCATCCTGTCCTTCGACGCGGGCGAGTTCGACCGCGTGCTCCGCGTCAACGCGCTGGGCGCCGCACTCGGCATGAAGCACGCCGCGCGCGCCATGATGACCCGCCGCGCCGGAAGCATCGTCTCCGTCGCCAGCGTCGCCGGCGTGCTCGGCGGACTCGGCCCGCACGCCTACACCGCCTCCAAGCACGCCATCGTCGGGCTCACCAAGAACGCCGCCTGCGAGCTCGGCCCGCACGGCATCCGCGTCAACTGCGTCTCCCCCTTCGGCGTCGCCACCCCAATGCTCATCAACGCCTGGCGCCAGGGCCACGACGCCTCCGACGCCGACGACGCCGACGCCGACGCCGACATGGACCTCGACATCGCCGTGCCGAGCGAGGAGGAGGTGGAGAAGATGGAGGAGGTGGTCAGGGGCCTCGCCACGCTCAAGGGCCCGACGCTGAGACCCAGGGACATCGCCGAGGCGGTGCTCTTCCTGGCCAGCGACGAGTCCAGATACGTGTCCGGCCACAACCTCGTCGTGGACGGTGGCGTCACCACTTCAAGAAACCTAATCGGGCTGTGATTACATCACGACATCACATCACCTCATCTAGATGGTGCAACGATAGTCAGAACAAAAGGATTGTTAAGTTGATGCAACTGTACTCAAGTTCATTTGATTCCGTTGATTGGTTCAATGTGTTGGTCCGAGCAGTTGAGCATTGTTGCTTTCGTGTTGCATTTGCTAGCCATTCAATTGGTTTTTTCGTCTCTCTGTCCTGCACTGCCAAGGAGAGCAACGCTCCAATCTAGCTCTTGAATAGTCGCCGGGTCCGAAGTGCAAAAAATATTTTTATGGACGATTAGATGACGAGTACTGTCGAAAAGAACCAAAATGTTGGTGAACAGCGGCTGGCAGGTGCGATCGAAAACGAAAGGTTCAAAGGTACTGTGAATAGTAGACGACAGTTACATATGTTTATGGTCCACTTATGCGTTAATGTCTATCTGGAAATTTTGGTCCACACACTTCTATGCTGTTCATTAGACTTGAAATAAGTTGTTGATTTTTATGTTCAAAATTAGCAAGTCGCGTACCAGTTCAGCTGGTTTCCAGAGCAATCTATCTGTAGATTTGAAATAAGTTTGTGTTTATACAGTGAGCAGCAGAACGAGAAGCAGTGAGTTGGTTTGTGAACCTGGGAAAGAACAAGGTAAGATTTGAAGAACACATACCATATGGAGTTTAAAACTGAAAAGCCGAACGACAGAATGGAAACTTCGGACAGAAAGGGGTGGTTGGCTTAAAAGTTGAAGCCGCGGATTTCGTTAAGAATTGCTCCAACTTGCGACAACAGAGCTCCGAGTATGGGGGACATGTGCTTGACATGTCATCGCCGTTTGATCTCCTGCTAGTACTACCCTCTTTGTTTGTTTACTCTCTGCTGATTGTTATACATTTATACTAAAATACAGGGAATTGTTTAGCGTATACTAGTAGCTGTACGGAGAAGGTGATAGATAACACTATCACTTACAGAGACACAAGGGGAGTGGTACTACGTACAATACTATTCTGTCTTGTCTAGGCCGTTGGATCCTTGGACTAGTCAAGAACTCAACATACACTAGTATTATTAGTTCATCTGCGATTTGCGAACACAGGGTTGGATGACTTATGCTTCATTTGTCCATCAGAAAAGAGAAATGGCAGCAACAGAAAGGGGCCGAATCGGTTCCCCTGAGAAAACATGACCATGTCTAAATGAGCATGCAAAACTAATGTGCTTTTAATAGAGATCGAAATAAACTAGCGGAGAATATCTGCTTCAATTTATTTTGAAAGCATATATGCTCTGCTTTTGTGATTGATGAAAGCTCAGGGAAGCGTAGAAGGCCATGAAACGGCGGTCCATGCATGCAGATAAACTACGCAATCTCCATGCCTTGGACTGTATTAAGGCGCCGCGCCGAATCAATGATCGGAAGAACCCTAATTCTTAATCAACTCTAAGCAGTACAGTTAAATTAAAATAAACAGTAAATCAAAATTAAGTAAGTTAATTACAACTCATAAATTACAAGAATTCAAACCAGACTTTTAAAAATCAAACTAACAAGAATTTATTACAACACGTGATTATTTACAAGAACTTAATATGCATCGAGCACATAAATAAATTACATTACAATTATTACATTAATTGAGAAAGAAATAAAATGAAATTGCATTTGTATTCTTCATGGTATTGCATCCTCCGGGTATTGCTCGACGAGCAGTAGCCCTCTGAAGACCAACCAAAATCCAACCATTTTCTTTTGGGACTAAAAAGGCAAAGAGTAAACAATCCAAAGGAGAATAAAAGGTTTTGCCGTCAGAATCCTTTGGCTTTAGAATGCTAAATTTAATTATTGCTCATCAAGATACCTGAACCTCTGAAGCCGACCGGCACCTCTCGCTTAAGTGGGCCTCATCATACGGCAATAAAAGAACCCAACTTCCATCTTTTACTAACTTATCTTCCACCATAGAAAATCCAAAGTACAATACCAAGAGCACCCCATAGACCAATGGTCCATAAGTAAATAGTAAACCGAGAGAGCTATGAACATAGGGCAAGGGCAGCCTCGGCAATGCATAGCCAAGAGGGAGAAGCCAGTCGAAAGCCCCCCTCCTTCATAGGCAAAAAACTAGCACCAGCTTGCACATACACAAGCATCACTCCCATTCACTTCTTCAACCAAGAGCTCACCCAAAGCCAAGCCAAGAAAAGAACAAACCCCCATTTCATAGCTCGGCCAGCCAAAGACCACCAACCGACCTCCTCACACCCCGTAACAAAGCCAACCACCAAGCAGAGGTGAGGAAGAGTTAAGCGGACAAGAGGAGCTAGGAAAGCAGAGGAAGACAAGGGAGCCAGCAACAGCCCTAGTAGTGCCAAAGCGAAGGCCAGCCGAACCGCAGCAACGTGAGAGCGACATCATTGCCACCACTAACTTCACTGTCATCATCCAGTCCATCTTCAGCCCGACATTAAGTAGATCCCCCAACCATTTTTCCCTACCCATCACAGCACAACCCCAGTACAACCCACACACAAGCACCCCACCACACCACAGTGCCAGGACAATGGCATGAGGAGGCAGGAAACTAATTGTACCTCAGCCAATAAGGTCGCTACGTGATGAGATAAGTCAATGGAACAACTACCGTACGCCCTTGGAAGGTGACATGCTCCCCGGCACATGCCACTTGCCAAGTACCGATGTGGTGGCATGACTGCTAACTTTCCCCAGCCATTTGTGATTAGGAATTAGAGCAAGCTAAAATTTGTGACTAAAAGTAAAATGCATAGAGAAAAGTTCGGGTAAACTATCTCGGGTAGGAAAGAGGCGATGAGCCGAAGCCAAGGTTGGTCGGGAGGAGGCGTAGCGGAGGCACGGTTGAGTCGAAGCTGTAGCAAGCCGTGGAAGTGACCGGAGTCATGGGGTACTCATTCTTACTATTAGTTTTCTTTGTTAGACCTTAGTCCGACTCGGGGAATACCCTGAGTCGGACACGGGATACTCATGCACTGATGAAGCTGCGTGGGACGAGGACGATCACGCCGAGGATCAGAGTGAGATAGACATCCTGTACAATAGTTGGGACGAGTAAATGTCCAGTGGAGCAGGGTTGTCGGGAGATAGGTATAAATTCTCATATCTCCTTTGTAATTAAATAAAGGGAGTGACTATTGCACAGACGACTGAAATTTTTTTATTTTTTAGTCATCTAAAGTTGCACTTTGAATCACCTAAAGTTGCAGATGTTTTTTTGGAGGGAGGCTGCAATTTCAGTTGATTGAGAGTGTAATTTCAGGTCACCTGAAGTTGCACTCTGAATCACCTAAAGTTGCAGCTGTTTTTTTTGGAGGAGGGCTGCAATTTCAGTTGATTGATAGTACAATTTCAAATGACTGAAAGATAAAAAAAAATTTCAGTCGCCTGTGCAATAGCAAAACTGTTAAATAAATTGTAATTAAGATTATAGCCCTGTGTGGCTAATGACTATATGAGTGCACAGTTTCTACTCATTACTTTGCTATGTAACTCTAGTAAAACTTATTATTTGTTAGAGCAGTATTCTATATAGTAAATAAATAATAATCTGTTGCTTAAATGTTATTACTCTCGAGCGAATGACACGGGGCGCCACAACGATGCAGCTAGCTTTGCGTTCCTACGATGGAACGGAGATACTACTCCACTAGAAATTTTCTAGCTAGGGACCGATCGGATGCTACTTCATTTTCCTATGACTATGCCCATGCGTGTCATTAAGAATATCAATTGATACCTTTTTGTTTCGAGTAAATTTTTATATTTTTCACTCGTTCAAACTAGCTTCCCTATATATTTTGCCTCCCTCGTGTTTGTCATTCTTGTTTAAGAAAAGGGCCTTAATTTCTCTAATGGGTAATCTATGTAAGAACATATCCGCCACTAGCATGTATGCGTCAATTCTATCGAACGCCCTATTTTGCACTAAGGAAGAGTACTACTGAGCAGTATATAAGAAAGAGTACTAGTATTTGCCGATTTCGGTTTTAAATTCAAAACCTGATTTGCATGTGAAATTACAGAGTCCAAAACCGCACAATAATACGTTTGCAGCTCACGCAAGAAACCGGCCGGGAACCATCGGGGAACAGACCGGCCATCTAAGTCTATGCACTGCACTCAACCGGACAGTTCCCCGGAAGGCCTGAATCGCTGCCGGTGTCGTTTCGGGGGGCGAACACAAGAGCACAGGCAACGTCTGACGATCTCTTCGGACGATGACACGCTGCTTATTTTCCTGAGCAAAACATCTCCTTGGTTTGCTGCTCGTGTTTGATCATGCTGGGATCCTGGGTTCCTGTTGCCCCAACTTACAATCTCGATCGCTTTAGACTCGCTTGTGCCGAACAATTTTCAGACAAGCACACCCGTTGCTACGCTGTACGAGTTCATGCTTGTTCAGGCTGCAAGCAATGTGCTCCCCTGGCCGGACATAGTTGCTACCAGTGATAGCATTTCAACGTTGCTATTGTCGAGGGGATCTATTTCGGATACCGTGAGCGTAACAAATACTCCAGTGCGCCACCGTACGTAGATAAAGAATTGCAACAAGACCATACAGAGTACGGGGCAGCACTTTGCAGTTGTTTACTGCAGGGCTGGGGGAATTTTTATGCAGGCAGTCAGGTTCTTCCGTCAAAATCGAGTCCTCTTAACTCTCAACAACAGGAGAATCAAGTACAGAACAGTACTACAAAATTTTATTGCTGACGAAAAGATGAGTGATTGAGATTGTTGTTCTTGTCCGCTTGCAAGTACAGGAATCAGCCGGTGGCTCAGCGCTCGTCCTTCCCCTTTGATTGCAGAGCCGCAGGCTGATTGGCTCGACGATGATCGTACTGATTCGATGGAGTCCATTTTTGTTCGTGCCGTAAGCAAGCATCCAGCGAGGCATCGCCTGTTTGTGTTCTGATTTGATTTCTACCGTGCTACAAGAAAATCAAGTTTCTTTTTTACCCTTGGTAAACAAGTTTGGTAGCTAAAGAGTTTGCGGTCACATCCGATACTGAAGTATGAAGAATAAACCAGAACTTAGTACTCCTAAGAGGCACCAATTAAGAGTGGCAGTTGAGAGGAACGTTTGAAGCTTTCTGGTGATTGCTCAATCTGAAACTTGCCAGCTCAGATCAGTAACAATTCTGAAGTGGCCAGGTAGCCAACGTACTGCCAATATACTTTGTTGATTACAGAAATCACTCTTTAATTCGCATATATAGCCCACAGCTGTTGTGCAAGAGGAAGAGAGACCTCTCTGGTGTGTGAGTACCGTTCACAGTTTCAGTCGTTCGTAAATACTTAGCCAATGAGACACCGGGGAACCAATCTGCCGTACATGTTGATGGTACGTAACACCCTGCACAGGATGCGTCATTCAGGCGGCATGGACAGGACAGACAGGCAGCAGCTATGTTGCGCAGATACCCTGATACGGATACGTGATACCGCAATTCGCCATTTTCCTAAAAACACCGATACGGCGATACATGTGTGTGTATATCTATAGTAAAGATAAAATAAGAAATTAATGAATTCTTATAAGGAATTGAGAAACCGAGAATACCTTAATATTGATTGTTAATTTCTAAATGTAATTAACAATCTAACATTGTAAGATAAGAAGAGTAGTTAGTGCAGAAAGATATTAACCTGCGGTAAAGAACATCCTAGCAATCAAAGCGTCAAGCTGGTTACGACCTTCATTATGGAAGCTTGATTCAATAACTGAAACCCCCTTTCTCTTCCTCACATTCAACCCTTCTGTAGGCAGTGGAACTTCCCTTGGCAAGCTTCTCGCATTCATTGCCTCCGCTTTAGCAATTTCATCGTGAAGTTGAGCGAGCACATCAACTGTAACTTTTGGACAAAACTTCACACCATAATTTCTTATCTTCAAGAGATGTGCTTTAACTCTTGAGTAGCTCCCATGGATAATATGATCACAGAGCCTACATCTAGATCGTGCATTCCCTCCTGCACCATTCTCAGTCTTCTGTAGCAACTCAACATTCCTCCAAAGCGGCTTCTTTTCATTGTCATTTGAAGGTACCACACGAGCAGCATTTAGGATGCTCCTAGTCGAGGCAGCTCCACTGGATGAGCCAGGACACGCACTAGTACCAGTGCTACACGACGCACTTGAGCCTCCAAATCCACCACCAGATGCCATGATCTGATCTGAGCAGCAGGACAACAAATAGCAAATAAACAAGCTAATGACAACAAACAACCTGATCACTGATCACTTCCCCTACTGAATCATCCAATACATTATCAACAAACAGCAAATAAACAGCACGGAGGGGCACTGGAGCAGTGAGCACATACTGAGGGAGCACGGGCGGAGGCGACGGCCAAGTCGCCAGGCGTCGGTGGCAGGAGGGGACAGGCGGAGGCGGTAGCCGAGGTGACGACTGGAGGGGACCGGCGCCGGGCGACGCGACGGGCGGAGGCGGCAGCCGAGGTGACGACCGGAGGGGACCGGCGGCGGGCGAGTGGAGGCGCCGGGCGTGGACGCGAGCCGAGGCGGCGGGCGTCGAATGCGTGGAGGCGGCGGGGTGGGATGGGCGGGCGATTTAGATCTGGATCTGGCTGGCGCGGGGGGTAAGGGGGATATTAGGTTAAAAATATCAGAAAAGTATCGGAGAAGTATTGAGAATTAATCTCTTTTTTTGAATAATCAATAAATTTGGATACATGCATGATACGTATCGGCGCGTATCGGGGCAGTATCCGTATCCGGTACAGTATCTGATACCGGTATGTGACTTTGTGAAGTATCCGCACAACGTAGGGCAGCAGCACCACCCTGCCTTAGCTCCTCTCGACCGGGCCCCTCCCTCATCCTGCCGCCATGGATGGAACTGTGCCCTACAGCTTTCCTATCTTCCGTGCTCCGTCAGATTCAGAAGTGGGCAGCACCCCATTGTCGCCTGCTTCATGGCATGACCATGCTATGCTGTGCTGTGCAGTTTGCTCAGAAGCTAGTCAGGCTTGATGTCTGTGCGTGCTGTGTGCTGCTCCAGTAATTGTGTTCTGTGCCCTGGATAGCCTTGTTCTGTGTGTAGGATCGGTAGATTAGGAGCAAAGCAGCATACGGTCATGTGCCCTCTGTCTTTGTCCTTGCTTCCCTGCCTCGTGTCCGGTTGGCCGAGGAGGCCGGCCAGGAGCAGAATTATTGAAGCTGCTATCTCTAGTCGAGAAACTGGATGCTACATGTCTCCTCCCACTAGAGAGATATGTGAGTACGTCGTATATCTGTTGCAGTACTACTGACTAGTAGCTCATCGATCATGTTACATGGATTAAGCGACGTGCGTGAGAGAGATTTTAGATTCCCATGCTCTAGACTAGGAGGTAACCACGAGGTAGCACCGGGCATGCATTCCGTTTCGATGCACGCGACCTCGCGGCGCGGGAGGTGGCCCGGCCCGCTAAAAGCGACGTGAGATAGACACGCGGACGGCAGGTTTAGGGTGCGGACGGCCGATGGGTAGTTCTCCACTCCTATGGTTGGGTCATTTCCGATCTGTTTTAGGGGATCTTCTCCGTCTTGCGCAAATGTTGTGGGCCGCGCATGCGGTATGCAGTGTTATAACACCCGTGGGACGTGCGCGTGCGTGCCGTGTGTAGCGTGAACGAGATGTGCAAACACCCAGTGACTTCTGACCTAAAATTTTGTATTACGGTTGTTCACGATAGAGAGTATAGAGAGAGATACTTACATGTGATTTTGATCGATATAGATAAAATCAGGACAGTATATACTACAATCGATTTGTAGATCCATATTAAAAAGACACTCCATTTGAAAGCTAGCTACTGTAGAAAGCCAAACCATAAGCTCAAAAAAACTCACCCCTTATTTCCATTGTGTTTTGTCACCGTAGGACTGAGAAAGTGATTAGAAGAAAGTTGAATAGGTGTCTTACAAACAAACATATTTTGAAATATTTTCTTTTAAGAAGATTACGGTTTTTGTACTCTAATAACTATGAGAAGCTATGAAGAACAAAATCTAACCACTTACAAACAAACATCTTCTGAAAATATTTTCTTTTAAGAAGATCACAGTTTTTGCACTCCAATAATTGTAAGAAGCTATGAAGAACAAAATCTAACCACTGACAGGGAAAGCTCCAAAAAAAATTGAGCCAAAAGAGTTTGGACACGCTCGTGTGGTCTGACCGTAGTGCAAAGGACAGTCTGACTAGGTAGGGGCGGTCTAACTTCTCTTCCAGATGGTCTGACCTCTTGATTAGCATAAAACAGAAAATCAACACGATTTCAAAAACACAAAAGGAGTAGACTGTCAAAGGACAACTTTAAATCTTATAAAATTTGAAACATAGCTTTCTTAAGACCTTACCAACCTATTTCAATCAATAATCCCATGAATCATTGCCAAAGTTTCAACCCTTATCCGTTTCAAGGAAGATCACACTAAAACCGAGCCAAAAATGAATCCAAAGCCTAAAGCTTGTTCATGGGCTAAGGATGGTCAAGGTGACCTTGAATTAACTCTCGCATGTTCTAGCAAGCTAAACCACAACAAAACTCCAAAGAAAAACAGCTAGACCAAAAGCTCTTAAGGAATCACTCTTTTCAAACCAAAATCGGGCAAATACAAGGTAGGCTCTAGATGGACGGGATCTGGCCTCTAAGAGGTTCTTCCATCTCTTACATATTCTTGACACCAAACAAAATCAAGAGAAATAAAAGAGGAGAGAGTCGAATTTTAGATATCTATTTTCACTTAGAGATGAATATTTACAACTACTCCTTAGTCACACATAAGCCTAAGAATGATAAAAAATCCTGCACACAAGAGCCACACTCTATCTCTAAAAAATTCTCTCCAAAAACTCTAACTCTGCTCTACTTGGCATAACAAGGCTTAATCTCTAAGCTGCCTCTACCACTTCACATCAAAACTCCAGATCTGAATATGAAGTGGATATTATGTACTTACATATGGGTTAACCCGATAACCCAACGTATAACAGGTTTTTTACTTATACACGCACGCTTCTCAAAGCGCTCTTCATCATGAAGCTCCAATAGCTCGCTACATGTTCTTATCTTTCATTCCTTGTCCTCGAAGCAACATTGAAACCAATCCAACTTGTCAAAGCATCTCCACACGCTTTGACACGTAACTCGTGGTACCCAATGACTTTCCGTCAAGTCTTCACGCATCCGGTCTCCCCCGGATCATCTCCATTTGCACTGGCCTAAGTCACTTGGCACATCATATGCAGCAACTCATCTTTTCATGACCCGCTCACCCGGACTTACCTGCCCATACATACCTCATCTTTCCCATCTAGTCCTGGTCAATTGCCACTGATCGCTAATGTTCTACAAGCCACCTGCACATCCAAAGGCGAAACAACCATATCGAGCACAAGTTCAATGCACTTGACACGTGTTAGTGAAAACATGTATCATGCAATGCAATACAACCCAAGCTTGAGCCATATAATCTCACTCAAACTTACCCAACCGCATATACTAACATCCCAATCAATTGCCGTTGATCACTAACGTTCTTCAAGCCTGGTCGAAGACCACTGTAGGATCAAGGATAACCGACTAGACAGGGGTGAACAGGAGGTTCAAAAAGTTATACCGACTAGAGAGGGGTGAACAGGAGGTTCAAAAAATTATCTTGCCTTCTAAAAACAATTACCACAACTTAGTCTAGCGATATTTTAAAGCAATTCAAATCTACATAATACTAGTATGTCTAAGGCACTATAAGAACAAGTCTCACACATATATGGATTTTAGAATTTTTTTTTTTGCAGAGTTTCCTCTATATTTTGAATCCATGTAAGCATGACAACAATATATAATCAACAATATCATAAATATGCATGCATCTACACAAGAAGAATCCAAAAGAGAACATATTTTGGACAAAGATCATTGATAAACCATGTCAATGTTTTAATATCGATTTTACGTAATGATTTGTATGGTTCTGGGAACTCTTGAAGACCTAGTTACGATCACGCAGAGAGGAGACACGGGGATTTTGATACAGGTTCGGGCCTTTTGCTGCGAGAATAACAACCCTACTTCCTGTGTAGCATTGCTCAATAAAATGATTACAATGGAGAAAGTAATTCAAAGATGCCTTGGTCTACTGTTACTCTCCCTTAGGTATGTCCCGGATCCTCCTCCTTCTTTGTAACATCCACCTTTATATAGCTTGCATGACGGTGGTAGTTTCTCCTCGCCAAGAGAGGCCTTAACCTTTCAAGTGATAACTATCTAACAGGAATTATTAGAGACGCGATAACCCACTCATCATGTAGCGGTTTCTACCAGGGTGAAGTTATGTGCACTTATTCTAGAGAATAAATGCTTATGTTAACAGTCCTGTCAGACAAGCCCACAACGCTATGGGTTGTCGTAGACGGGTTAGTCGGAGTTTGGCTTAGTCATAGGAGAATCGACGATCGCAAGGTGGTCATAGGATAACTTACGACTATGCCATGGTCGTAGAAAAACTTATAACAATGAGGTGGACATAGAAGAGCTTATGACTAAGGTGTTATCGTAGAAGAGCTTATGACTGAGGGGTTGTCGTAGAAGAACTTACGACTGAGAATCGGTCGTAGAAGAACTTACAACTAAGGATCGGTCGTAGAAGAACTTATAACTAAGGATTGGTCTTAGAAAAACTTACGACTAAGGGGTAGTCATAAAAGAGCTTAGTGTGAAATCTCTCCCTTATAGATAAGGGGTATACTCAAGGAGTATAATGACGTACGAATATCATTTACAGATAAATAATAATTTGAGAAATGGTTATATCCTCATCAAACCACAAAGGTCACATAACCACAAGAACATCCATAATTGTCCAAAATATATCCAATTCCATAAGCTAACATAAATATAGAGGAAGGAGATTCAATAAGTTTACAACAACAATATTACAAGAATGCATAAAAACGTATCCTCACATACAAGGTCTATTGGACCTACATAGAAAAATAATAATTAAATTTTCTTTCCTCCTTTTACTATCTTCTACTTCTTCTCCCCCTTTAGCATTAAGAACTAAGGAGAGGGCCAATCGACCAAGAACTTACTCAGAAGAATGATACCGGCGAAACCACTCAGTAGAGAAAACACGAGGAGGTCGAGGAGGAGGAGCACCGGAGGAGGAGCCACCACGACTACCATGATCATTCTCATCATTCTCCCCTAGCTCATTTTGCTTATTTTCAATCTCACAATACCCATTTCCACATTTTTAGTTAATTCTTTATTTTTATGATCATTCGCCCTTTTAAGACCATTCTCATCATTCTTTCCTTGTTTTACTAAAACCAAAATTTTCCTTACACATTCTCCTTTTGCAAAATAGTCATCAAGGGTCAAGTGACTACTAAAACTCCACCTTTCTAATTCTCTCCCTTAAATAATACATGCTATCAAGTAAAGCTTAAAGGAGTAGAAGAAAAGGCATATATGCATAAATAAAAATACATAACCTAAAATAGCTTTGAAAATTATCTAAAGTGGGATTCAAATTAAAAAGACACCACTTGAAGCCATAGAATACATACAAAGCTATCTAGATTATGACGAGACATATATAACTAATCTAGGTAAGATAACACATTTTAAAATATTCAAATTAATTTCAAGATAAGTAAGGCTTCAAAATTGACAAGTTTATCTCAAGATATTCAAATATGAGTTAAGTCATGTCAAAATACTAAATGAAACCAAGAAACTCAATTTGAACATTTTAGTGTGGTTCGAGTTTCAAATTGAATTATTTTGGTCAAACTTTTTTGGTTTGAGCACGTCTAGCAAATTTAGCAATTGACAGACCAGTCAGACCATCGTTGCTAGGCTGATCAAACCAGTTAAATCTTGACATCAACTCTAAAATTTAAAACCTTTAATACCAAACTCAAACTTCAATAAAACTTGCACGTCAAAGTCAAATACTCATCACACACATAAAATGATATCCACATAGTCTCACAAGGTCTTAGACCTTTGTAAATTGTAGTTCTTCGCATGTGTAATCGAAGTATAGTGTGAGTGGGTGTGTGTCCTGCAATCCTCCTTGTACTTCAAAAATTTCTGATCTTCACCTCAATTTCATCCTGTTCCATCGGGCTTCAACCCCATTTGAGGGAGATCAAGCTTGTTGGAATTGGTAGCAGCTTAGCACAAGAGAACAATAACATCAAGTATAAAAGCACACAAGAGATGAAGATTTGTTAACGAGGTTTGGTAATGTCTACATCAGAAGCCGAATCACGGTGGCTCCATCCGAACGAGAAGGTCCTTTTTACAATTAAGGTTACAAGAGATCAATGGTATATTTATATCATGGTTACATATTTGACTCGACACCTGGTACGTAGGTATATGAGCCTACATGAGTCATACACGACAAAAGCTTCACTGTGCAAAATCTTAATCTCCTTCACCGTACAAAATCTTAAATTCCCTCAAAGGAAGGACTCAGAAGATGTATAACTTGTCAGATTTCTTAGGAAAACTTAAGTACTTCTTTATCACAAAATGACCTGAAAGTCTGAAATCCTCTACACTTTGGAGATAAGCCAATTTAGGTGGGAAGCTAAGGTGTCCAAACAAGCTATGGGGTTTTTTTTTCAGCTATAACTTATGAATTATGGTTTTTAGCACTAATATGAATGTTTGTGTGAATGAACCGAATACTGATAAACTGCTTTAAAAAAGTTATCTCAATAAGTCATTTCAAAACTGCGATAGAGAGAGAAGCCATCCCTTTTTTTTGAAAAAAGCTATAAGTCATAAGTCGAAAAGAACTTGACTAAGATCTTAATCGGACAAAAACCAGAGTAAACCCTTCTTTTATTTACACCTCAAAAAACTTCGAAAAAGGGACAGCTCATCTGAAAAAGAGAGCACAAAAGCGGGAAAAGGCCAGTGGCAAAGGGTAAACAAAATTCACACCAAAGATTTTTGGATGGCCATGTCGAAAGCAACACCTCGAACTTGTCCCCCTGGATTTGGGAGCGATTTTTCTCCTCGGAATCCTCTGGATCCTTGTTCTTCCTATCTTTATGGACGACTTATGCAGACTTTGGTTTCGTGCAAGCTTTAGTAGTTTAGTTTGTTCCTGTAGGGAGTATTTGGTTCCCAAACTATGTATACTTTGTCAGGAATAATTCGAGAAGTGCCGTTCTTAAACAGGTATCAGTCGCTTACTTCCATGTGAGCCATGAATCTAAGACCTTTCTTCGCTTGA
The DNA here is from genome assembly GCA_036346575.1 of Dendrocalamus sinicus. Taxonomy (NCBI): domain Eukaryota; kingdom Viridiplantae; phylum Streptophyta; class Magnoliopsida; order Poales; family Poaceae; genus Dendrocalamus; species Dendrocalamus sinicus. The sequence continues at coordinate 39,308,379 of CM070648.1, read as the reverse complement.
GTCGATAGAATACTTGCTGCCTTGCTCAATCTGGCTTCAAACTTTTTTTTATACTATAATAACTGAAAATATATTATAACTGCTGTTATCTTTGTCTAAATAATTAAAATTTTAAAAATGTTATGTCATCACTGACAGTGCAAAGGAATGAGGCAAAAAAAGAAAAAGAAAAAAGCTATAAAAAGGCAAAATTAAAAAACAAAAAAAAATCAGAAGTTGAAGCTATTTGGAGTGGCCCATAATTTATGGTCAAATTAAATTAAGCATAATTCACTCAGTCCACTTGAAGATCAAGTAAACAAAAAAGACAATGAAGAAATGAAGAGAGATGAAAGGGAACGAAATTTTGGTAATTTCGGTCATTTTGTTACCCAACGAAAGGGAAAACATTAGGTCAAATTTTGGCTGAATTTGTCTTCGTTCGAAATTTCTGCCAATTTGGTTAAATTTTATCAAAATTCAAATGAAGTTAAAAATTTTTGTCCAAAATTGTGAATGAAATTCCAAAATTTCGTTCCATTCGGTCGTTTCGCTGGGTGATGAATTTTTTTCAAAGCAAAAGATTTTTCCCTGATGGCACACACACATTCTTAAGACTCCAACTCAAGCTACTTTTATTCAACCACAATAAGACGCCTGCAACCTGAAGACCCAACTTCGCATGGCCCATGCGGTGCTCGAGATAGTTGGGCGGGTTAAGGGCCTATTCTTTTTTGCTGCAGCTTGTGGTTTTTGATTGCGGTTTGTGACTTTTATGCTGTTTGTACGAGAGATTACAGAGAAACAGAAACTCACGTGCGGTTTTTGTCGATATAAATGAAGTCAGTAAAGTATGTACTACAATTAACTAGTAGACTCTATCTTAAAAAATATTTTATTTAAAAGCTAGTTACTGTAGAAAAGTCGAAAAGCAGCTTTTAGAAACCGAAAAGAACAAGACCTAAGCCTGTCCACAACGGTGCTCTGTTGGATCTCATCAAGGAGCTCAAGCTTGCTGCTTATGGGGCTGACTACGCGCTGGACGAGATGGAATACTACCGCCTAAAGGAGCTTGTCGAGAGCACCCATGGCGGCACTAACAATCCAGACGGTGCTTCTTCCTCTGCTGTCCAGATGGTTGTCCCCCGTTCATGCTTTGTTCTGTCCAACCCATTCAAGAGGGCCAGGACAAGCATTGATAGCGTCATGCAAGGGCAGGAAGCTGTTCAGCCCAACTTTGACCAGGATGCCATGTCTGCTAGGTTAGGGTGGTGATCGGTTCGGCTGAAAAGCTCGTGGCTTATGGCTGAAAACACTGTAGCTGGCTGAAAAAAGCACTGTACCTGACAGAGACTTATTTAGCATAATTAAATTTAAAAAAATTTAAAAATATAAAAATATGTTAGCCCATTACGTATAATACAAACGAATACGGGAAAAAAAAGAACCGGCAAAAAAGCTCAACAAAAAGCCAAAAGTTCAGAAAAAAACGAAATTAATGAATAGTGAAAAATAAGCCAGAAGCCAGAAGCTCAAGCCGAATTGATCGGGGCCTAGATCAGTCTCTGCCCACCTTGAGAAGACTGCCGACAAGGTCCAGAAAATTGTCAAGCTGGAGAAGTCGGTATCCATGGCTGCCCACCCGCAACCAGAGGTCAATCTCCGACAGACGAGCTCCTTCCTGGCTGAGCCTAAGGTGTTTGGGAGGGATGAAGAGATCAATAGTATTATAAACATGGTGCTAAGTAAGCACCAGGGATCTAGATACAAGAACTTCTCTGTTCTGCCAATTGTTGGAATTGGTGGAGTTGGCAAGACAACTCTCGCACAGTCTGTGTATAACCATCCCAGAGTAGTCAGTTCATTTGATGTGCTAGCCTGGGCTTGTGTTTCCGACACACTCGACGTGACAAAGGTGACAGTTGACATAGTGGATTCAATCAATGGTGGATAATCTCATGAGATTGGTAGATTGTCTAGCTTGGATGCAGTCCAGAAAACCCTTACGAAGAAAATTAAAGGGAAAAGGTTCTTTATTGTTCTCGATGATGTGTGGGTGAACAACTGGGACAGGCTTTGTGCTCTGTTTTCCTCAGGGGAGTCTGGAAGCATGGTTGTAGTTACAACTCGAGATCAGAAAATTGCTAAAGATATGGGTTCATTTGACAGTGTGACATTGCATGGGTTACAAGATGATGAGTTTTGGTCTTTCTTCAAACAATGTGCAAACATCACGGAGGAGAATAACTTGGCTCATATTGGCAGAACAATAGCCAAGATGAATAAACCATCACTTTTATTCACCATAACAAACCATTACCGTAGTAGTAGTACACACATAATCCATGACTTAGACCAAGCAAATCACACTGCTAATTTCAACACGCAAAGCAATTAATTAGACCCCTTTAAAACGGCTCTCGGTTTCCAACCCCCAGAAATCGTTTCTAAACGTGTTGAATTTTTAACTGGTTTTTTTTCTTCCTTTATATTGTCTATAGAGATATAATAAATTTTTATCTCTCTTTTTTCTTTTTTATTAAATATCTCGATCAAAAACTACCAAGGCTACTGTTTATTTTAGCTAAAAAGCAATGACGCGGTCAAAAGCCGTGTTGAACAAAGGAGTTGAGTTCAGCGCATGCCGGCATGCGCACGCAAAACCGACGTCTTGACTGGTGAGTGGTGACTTCAGTTAGTACATGCACTTTCAGTTTATTTATTTAATCACCAGATAATATGCAGGATTATTATATGATTAAGGAGGGGAGCTCGATCGAGTTGTTGAGCTGTTCTTAGATGGCAAGGACGAGGCCCGGCAGAGACTTGTGCGCGCGGTCGTGGCGGCGGCTCTCCCACAGGCACTTGGCCCCCGACGGCGCCGGCGCCGGGGAAGAGGAGGAGCTGGAGGCAGAGGAGGTGGAAGTAGAGGAGGAGGAAGAGGCGTGGTTAGGAGGGATGGTGTCGGTGCTCTTGGCGGCGGCGGCGGAGAGGCGGGTGACGGTGAGGTCGGTGTTGAAGTACTCCCTAAGCTGGGTGATCACCCCATCGGGGCCGACGGTCCAGGCGTGCACCCAGTAGAGCTGGCGAGCGTCGTCGGCACCCTCGGCGATGACGGTGGAGCCGAAGGCGTCGATGGAGCGCGGGGAGAAGCTGAACTCGGCGTTCGTGTCGGCGCCGGTGAGGCGGCGCATCATGTGCTGGTGCGCGGGGGGGCCATGGAACCACCACTCGAGGTCCGGCGCGAGCAGCTCCTGCGCCCGGAGCGCGTCGCGGGAGTTGAGCGCCTCGTACAGGCGCAGCACCAGGAACCTGCCGCGCTGCTCCTCCGACTCCCTGCAGACGGTGATGTCTGCCAGCTCCGCCGCCGTCTCGCGCGGCGCCGCCGCTCCCTGCCGATGGTTAGCCAGCTCCTGGCGCGAGCCCCGCGTAGGCTCCGGTCACCTTTTCGAAGAAAAGGAGGGAGCTAACCCTGCAAGGCAAAGCACCGCACTGGAGGCGATCGAGGGAGCGATGGTTTGGAGACGAGGGACAGAGAGGTGGAGGGTTGAGCGGGCCGCGCCGGGTGTTTTATATAGACGGAAACGCGGTCCACAGGCGCACAGCTCTCGTCTCCTCAAGTCCTCATCTGGTCTGTTTGGTTGCCTGCATCAGGCTAGCTTGCATCCGCTCATACAGGAAGATGGTGTTTGGTTGGCTGCATCGGGGTGAAAGCCTGCACGAGTGAATGCAAAAAGTAATGGAGCCAGTGAGCTCAGTCGCGGTGAGGAGCTTCCTCCTCGGCGCCACGCGCATCTGAGTGCATGAGTGATGCGAGCAACCAAACAGGCCCTATATTACCACCACCCCGCATCACCACCTCAACTTGGTCCCGCTTATTTCTAATATTTTTAAATTTAGCTACATCAAATAAGCTACCATTAACTACAGTATAATTTCAACCCAACCGAGTGGCACGTATGTTATTAGCGACCACCAGATTTACCGTACAACACTACTTATAACTAAAACTAAAATATAATTATATTTACTATATAACTCTAATATCTATATATAATTAATCTACACCATTATGATATAGCCCCTCTAAAATAAATGGTAGAGATACTTCTCTTTTTTTGATTGATGTGAGAGTTTCTAGAATTTTTCTTTTTAAGATTATTGTAGGATTTTCTTGCCTTCAAAACGAAGGAGATATATTAAATATCACCAGTTATTTTTATTTATATAGATTATGTCTTTGTATATACCATCCTTTTTTCATTTTGTCCTTCGAATAGAGCCTTTTAAGGGCTCGTTCATATAGCCTTTCGACTGTGGTTTTTAATTTTGGCTTATAAACAGTAACACATTGTAAAGAAGTTTATAGAGAGATTCGTGTGTGATTTTAACCAATATAAATAAAATTGATGTAGTGTGTGCTATGATTAATTAATAGATCGCGCTTTAAAAAGATACTCTATTTGAAAACTAAATACTGTAGAAAAGCAAATTTTAGAAGCCAATATGAACAAAATATTACATGTGCACCGAGTCAAAGAAGACCATCACAAACAATTTTGATTGGCTAGAAACAATTGATTGATGTTCTTTGCCCTTAGAGGGCCGTAACGTATTTGTTCTCTTTTTCTTTCCACATGAAAAATTTATATATTTGTGTGATTTCGTGCTTCTAGGAATTTCACTCCTAGAAGTATGTATTTTCCAGTGCTCATATACAGCTTTAATAGTATTGTTATATCTTTTTATCTATTTAATTATACTCTAATAATAATTATAAGATGCTTCAAAGTGAGTGCTATGAAAAATTTCATCAAAATCCACTTTTATAGCATGATTTATGTATATACTCCTTTTATGTATGAAAAACAGGTATATAGCAAAAATAAAAGATTAAGTATCTTATAATTTGTATTTTAGTATACCAAAAGTAATAAAGGGGTATAAAATTTTTGTTTAAGTAGTACATGGAAATAAAAGTATATACTCCGGGTACTAAAAAGGCTCCCTATAGGGATCTCTCTTACCGTTTCTCGTAAAAAATAGGTATATTCGTCCTTGGCCATTCTGTCAGCAGTATCTGTTCTTGTATATTGTGACTTATAATTTTTAGCTATGATTTATTAATTTAATAAATAGTGATTATTAAGAGAAGTAAAAAAGCAAAAACCACCGGAAAAATAAAAAGAACAGGGCATCTTCAAGCGTAGGCGTCATGCGTCACGAATTGTGTATGGGTGGACCAACGAGTCTGTCACGGCTCGTAGCACAGCTGCACAGGAGATAAGTTCAGGAGGAAATCTACAGCATCAATTCACACATCTGGACGCTACGTGGTTGTGGGCGCTAAATCCTCAAGTAGACCGGCCATTGTACTAGCCCATTAACCATAGCGCGCAATCACTGCCTCGTGTGTTTTTTTCCCTATAGTTTATAGTTATATCTGATAATTTCTTGTTCTAATATAAATATTTGTACAAACAAATCGAATATCGATAAATCGATAAACCGTTTTAAAAAGGCTATCTCAATGAGACATTTCAAAACAGCGATGAAGAAATCGTCCCGTTTGTTTGTTGGAGCGAAGCAATAAGCCATAGGATATATTCTTTTTTGTTTCAGCTAGTGGCTTTTGGCTTCAGCTTATGATTTTTGACTGCGACTGATGAATATTAACAGCTAGTAGAGAAGCCGTAGTGTTTTTTTGGCTTATGGTTTTTTTGCTGATTAAGCTGAATTACGCTAACTTATGCAATCGAAAGTATGAAAACCAACGTACGTACAAATGGTTTTTGAATATTACATGTGTTCATTACGTGGGTACGTACACGAATCCAGATGAGCTTTGTTCTCATGTATTTTCATATAATTCCAGTGCAGTGGGACGAAACTTGTTCCATTCCTCATCCTGAAAGAGTTTCTCCCTGGCAAATAGAGCCTGATGTAAGCCCTCCTCCCATTGATCCGCTTATAGTGCCAAGAACCAAGAGGCTTTGTCTGAATGTTATAGCTACCTCAGCTGACTCTTTTGTTCAAGCAAAAGAAGGTTTGATCTTATCATCAATGTGGAACTTGTAGGATACTTAAGGTTTTGCTAATGCATGTGTTTTTTCTTTCAATCTAGTTGCACCCAAAGTAGCAGTTGAAACTCAACAAAATGTTTTACAAAGGGCTTTCCAGACTTAAGAGAATGCAAGCCCAAAAAATGGTTTTGGCGATGGCAACGAGTTGGATACTGCACAGATCGTTGCTCGTCATTCTAACTTCTGGCATTAAAACCAACATATGTAGAAATAGTCTTTGACTATTTCATGCATTCATTGTGTGGCACGTGCATGAATACAAAGATATAAGCTTACACAGGTTCAATATGGGCATTCGTGTAAAAAGATGAAACTATAGTCATACATGTGTTCGTTACATGCACAAACGTAAACGTACAAACATATCCAAGCATACGTGCATTTGAACATACCACAGCGGGGAAATAATATCATGCGACTAGAGTGTCCGCTATTGTATCATGTAGTTGATCCATATGTACATCATCGGTCTCTGAAGTGGCGTCTACTCTGAAGGTATCATACTCCGCGCCCAGGTGAGGATTGTCAAAATCTACATCACCCCGCCTAGCGTCTATTATGAAGTTATGCAATGCCATAGTAACAGAAATTATCTTCTTCTGTGTCTCCGCGTCGAAGCTGGAGATGTGTTCCAGGATGCGCCATTATTCTTCCACACATCGAAGGTATGCTCGATGATGTTACACAGTGAGGAATGTAGGTATTTGAACATCTCCTTGCACCTGCGTGGCCAATCACCATTCGTGAACTCGGCTACATGGTACCGACTATTCCTAAATGGTGCTAGGTACCCTTTTCTATTTAGATACCCTGAGTCAACCAAGTAGTACTTTCCTCCGTTACAAAATACCGAACAAGTGTGTCAGAGAGACATAAACAAAAGACATATTTGTTCATTGTAACCAGCAGAGTTCAAATTGTACGTGTAGGAGGATGCGGAAACACATGGCTGTAACCAACAAGCATGTCAAGAAAGATGCTCATGCCGTGCGCTGATTTGGGCCATCTGGTAACCACTAACGTGAATCACATGTCAAAGTCGCATATGGTCATTATATTCTAGCTTGTATATTCGTGTTAGTTTGTGTGCATGACACACATGTTGGCAAGGACTGTGACCAAGATGTGGGTATCATCGATGGCACCTATGGCCCCATGTAAGGGTACAACATGAGTTCCCACAATTTGTCATGCGCAACACATAAAATTGGATCTACTGGCATAACATTGTCCACTGACATGGCATACAAGCAGTTCATGACATGATGGAAATTTATGCTTACAGTGGATCCTAAATTCGTGAACCTTTTGTGTACCTAGCTATTAGACTATGGCACCCCAACAGTCCAGAAGAAATCCCCAATGCTTCCCTAGAAGTAAAGCCTGTCAATAACTACAAACTGTAATGAGTGACAAGTATGTCACGCAACAATCAAAAACAGCTTGGCCCCATTTTGAACTTGTCTTGGCACAATTGAGGCGACGCAAGCTGTTCATTGACCCATTCAAGCTCGTTCTGCATGGGCTCCCTACGAGGCCATCTAGACGACAACGGTGCCATCTTAGAAAGATACCGAAGCATGGCCATCTCCATCATCAGGGGAGGGGGTGTCATCGTTGTTCCCCTCGTCTCCTTGGTGACCTAATATACCCTTTCTGCACAAACAACATGGGTCAAGTTTTTGCCAAAATAACTCAGGTTCAATATATTTAATGGGCATTGGGAACTAAAATCATGGAGGCTCAATATAACAATGGCTCAATGTATGTAATGGCCTATGGAACAAAAATCACAGAGGCTCAATATCACAGAGCCTTAATATAACAGATGCTCAATGTATATCTAATGGGCACTGGAACAAAAATGGCTCAATATCATAGAGGCTCAATATATCAGAGGTTTAGTATATGCAATGCCACTTGACCCAAAATAATAGAGGCTCAATTAAACAGCAAAACCATGAGTATGAGCTATGTAGTTCAATATATGTAACAGATGGTAGATTAACAGAAAGTCTTGCACAAGAATTCACGACTAAATGCATTTCCACGAACTGGTAACACATACATAGTACACAACACAATAATTAATGATGGCATATGGCAAATGGCAGATTAACACATACATAGCATAAGAATTAACGATGGTAGATGGCAAATTAACACATACATAGCACAAGAATTGACAATGTAATAGATATAATGTCCAACATAAACATGGCATGTCTAACTAGAAGTAACAACAGATAAATAATACAATGAAATGCATGTCCAACAACTAATGATTTGGAGTAACAACTACAAGTAACAACAGATAAATAATACAATGGAATTCATGGTAACATAATACTTGCACAACAATTAATAACTAAATGGCAACAAAATACTATGGACCACACACCAACATTACTAGCTTCGAACCAATATCCCCTCATGGGTTGCCCGTGCCACCTTGGGACTGGTACAATGGCCACATCCTGTGCAGCCAACTCGCACAACCCTTGGGGTGCATAGTGTCAAAAAAAATCCTATACTTCCTCTTCATGAGTATAGTACAGGCGTAGAAGCGCTCATCTGTGCCCTCGAGATAGCCATCGGCAACAACCAATTCCAACAATTGGGTTATCTCTGTGTGAGCCTTATCATGCTTGGCCATGGTAATAGTTGCACGACTGGTCATGGATTTCTCATAGGCAACACATAAGCGCTCCATGCACACGTTGGATGTGCTACCGTGGGTCTTCTTTGAGTCCGAACTAGATGCCGAGGTGGCCTGCTTGCCTCAACGCTTCCATGACGAGCTTGATGGCTCGAAGGGATGCGGGTCTGAGCCGTTGTCAAAGGTAGAATATGCATTCTACCTGCTCGTGCCAGGGACATCCGTATGCTCATTCGTGTAAAGAGCATCATGGAATATGACATCCATCAAGTCCTCATTGTGCAGCGGACCATGCTTGAACTTGCTGCAACCCTTCATTACCTGTAAAGTGAAGCACACTTACATTGTTGCAGCGAAATGGAGAATGATGAAACAAATGAAAGAAAATTGTGAATGGTTGTCACCTGGTTTTGCTGTGCCCACCAATCGTCAGTGGCGTCGATTGACCCAGTATGTGGGTTTATGCCCAACTCGGCCGCATTCAGTTTGAGGGTTTTTTGGAGTGTCCCAATGGTTCTTGAATTGCTTTGTCATGTACTACCTTCCAGTGCGCTCTTTGAATTTTCTCGTAAGGTTTGTGTACCTACACCTATTGAGATAACCCATAGGACAGTTGTTGGCCTCAACCTCCTCTCAGCATATTTGAATCATTGCAATTTGAGAGACATCATCCCAGATAGTAGAGGGAGAGCATGCCTTGTCCATCTAAGCGAAGGCAGTACAAGCGGAATGGAAACAACGACAGCCATGATACTACACCCAACAACCTACTAGAATTGCGCCATTGTATCACGATAAAATGGAAATGGAAGGATATCCATAAGTAGAGCAAAGTGGTACCTTCGGAGCTGTAGGGAGTTCGTTCGCGACAGGCATCGAGGAGACGGGGACCATGCTCTGGTGTTCGATGGGAGTGACCGAAGCAGAGGGCACTATGACCTCCGCAAGGCGGACCAGTGAGGTGGGCGGAGCTGCATGGGCCACATCACCTCGGCTTCCCAATCCGGTCGATGAAGGCATGTTTGAGGCTGGCTTTGACTGGAGGGGAGATATGGAGTGTAATGTGGAGGCGAAGGAGGACGAGCCAACAGTCAAGGAGGGTGACACGGATGCCGACAATGACATTGACGCCAGTGTGGTGAAGGTGGCACCCCCAGATGGATCTGGGATGGATTGTGATGGGGGAACAGGGCAAATCTGGGGCGAGGAGGTGGGGTGGGGGCAACGGGGATGGGAGAAGATTGGGTTGGCGGTAGGGGAAGGTGGCAGCTCAACTGGATGGGAAGCTTTGGGCACAATCGGGGGCCACAAGATCTGGTGGATCCGAGGGAAGGTGGCGGTTTGATGAGGGATGGGAGGGAGCAGCAGATGGGGGGCAGTGGGGGAGAGGTGGGGCGAGGCGGCGGAGGGGAAGAGGCGACACGACCAGAGGGGATGGGATGCGGGATTACTGGCCGCCAGTGGATCTAGGGGGACGGGCCATGTATGGGGGCGGGGACGAGCGATTGATGGGGGGTGGTTGGGAGGCAAGAGATGGGACTGGCATGAGGCACGACAATGCGGTGAGGAGTGGCTGGCCGAAAGGGAGGTCGGGCGGTGGAGTCGTCGATAGGGGTAGGGGTTGGCGGAATGCAGGTGAGCGAGGAGTGGGCAAAGGGGGCAGTGCGAGGCGTGCGATGAGTGTCGGTAGAGTGGGAAGCATGGCACAAGCCGCTTTTACAAGCCTTCCCATAGCTATCACATTTGATCTGGTTTCCAGCTTCTTTGGACTGAAATCGAAGCTAGAAGCCGGTCCAAAAAGCCAGATCAAACGGTCTCATAAGCTGAAAAGGAACCGAATCTTATAAAACAAAAACACAGTGAGGGCCGTGAGCCAACCCGCCAATAATTTTGGGCCGGTGGAGACGTCGGTGATCATAGGCGTGAGAGTTGACCTGTAATCTACTTTGGTAAATAACATGAAGCTAGCATACTACTAGTAACTTCGCAGCACTGTATGCATGCTGCATTATTCAAGCTGAAGTGCTTAACGGCATCAGGAATTCAGGATGGGCTCAACTCGTACGCAGCCATTCAACGGAAAATGGACTCGATCTTCGCTGGTCAGCAAGAGAAGGCCACATCCCGGGGCGTGCACTCCGGGGCAGGCGCCACTCGGTCCGTGGCTTCGCTAGCCACGGGCAAGTGCAGTGCCAGCGATTCAGTCAGTGAGCAGTTAGTGAGGTGAGGTCGATCGCCGTGTCACGCAGCGCCGTGCGCCATTTTCGTCGATCGATCTAATCCAATCAGGTTTCTCTCCGCACTGCAACTTGACATATAGTAGTACACTACTAGCAGGTACACTCTGGCATGGCATAGTATGCATTAGTAGAATAGTAGTACGATATTACAGTGGTTGCGATTAATATTTTTTTCTGTAGCTAATAATGTTTAGTTAAGGTTGTCTCTGTTTTTTTTATGATAGCGAACAATGAAGACACCAATATAAATAACACACATAATTTTGATACGAAGAAACCGTCTAGAGAATTCGTTTAAAGAAAGTACTATTTATTTCCATTTCGATTTTGTGGCCTTGTGGGCGTGGCATTGTTTGTCGCCTGGGGGCGTAGCGACCAGGGGAGGCCGCAGCTCCCCGCTCTAGCTTACCTCCGTTTCCTTATCCCTGGACCGGTCGAGAGCACTGCACTCAAGGGAATAATAATAAAACATCCCTCGACTCCCTCGCGAAAAGAAGAGGAGAGACGATTTTTTTTTTGAGCTCAAGGAGAAACGATATATAAAACATCTTGTTCGATGCATTGGTTGGTTGGTACGTGCGCATGCTGCAGCAAATTCTGACTTTTTGGCAGCAAATAGTGTTATGTACCAAAAATTCTTTAAATTCGTATTTAATATCAGTATACGTATGATATTAACACAAATAACATTTTTACCACTTGACCAACGAACGACGACGCCATAGAACCTACACGTGCCCCCTATCACCCGACCACTATACGGCAACCAACCTGCCGTCTAGCCACCGGGCGGCCACGTGCCTACCACCCGGCCACCATGCATCAGGTGGCCTACTGCTTTGCCACCAGACAACAGGTAATTAAGCTGGCAAATTAGTCGGCTTAATTACCTATCTTAATTATTTTTGCATGTACTATTTTTTAATTTTAAATATAGCAAATGAGTTCAAAAAATTACGAAATTTTATGTGTAATCTCCAAACACAATGTACTTTATTGTGTAATTTTTTTTCATAATTTTATCTGCTCTAAATGTTGCTCAAAAATTCGTTCAACTATGATATTTGTAGGAGTTGTTACGTATAGCAAAGAGCTCCAGAAATTAAGAAATTTTATATGCAGCCTCTCGACATAGTCATCCTATTTGTTTGTTTTTCAGGAATTTTATGCATTATGAATTTTGCTCGACTGATGTTGGCGCTCCCAGGTCCTGCGCGGGTGAAGCGCCGTAACATGTTTTTTTAAGCAATTCCTCGAGTGGTGTGGCTTGCTTGCCATGCGTCGTGTCGGCCATAGTTCGGCCCCCTCCCGCACAAAGATGGTCTGGCACGCGAGGACTCGGCCGTCGCCTAGCCCCCTGCACACAGCTACCATAATGCCACGTGTTAGGTCAAGCGTCGTGGCCCTCCACGCATTGTGGCCATTGTACACGTTAAAATGCTCCTGACGAGGGCCTTTCACTAGCACCGGATGGGAGCTAGTTGGTGGAGGAGTGCAGATTCGGTCAAGTTCCAGTCCATCTTCACGCAGGTGGAGAACCTGCACCAGCTTGGTATGAATAACCTGCAAATATGCTCAAAAAGTTTCAAGTTACTAGGAATGATCAATAGGATGATCACCGGAGGCCATGGAGACTCAAATAGATCAGGGCCGGTAGTAGTGTCCGTGATGTCATCGCCAATGTCGTCACCACCTTCAGCAAGAGCATTAACAGGAAATGGTACACCAGTAGCAGTAGCAACAGCTGAACAAGAGGTTCCCTACAAACAAATGAGGCCAACAAATTAAGAAGTTTATTAAAGAAGTTCACTAAGTTTAAAGGAGTTTAGCACGGTTAAATCGACGTACCGATAGAGACGAACGGCCGGCGATCGCACTAGCTTTAGTGGCGGCGAGAACCTGGTAAGCCCCATGTGCATTTCGTCGGCGGCGGCGCGGAAGGCTGTGTGGTACGCTTCCCTCGACGTCGCTTGACAGCCATCAGAACTCCTCAACCTAGGCCCTCGCTTGCGCATCCATCACATATACCTTCTCTAAGAAAGCATGCATACTCCCTAGCTCGGCTGTTAGGAACGCTACCTCCCTAGGCGCACCACTGATGAGTAGCCATGAGAGAGAGAGTGTGTGCAGCAAGTTAACGCTGGTGGTAATGATAGTAGCGCTTGCTACATATGGTAGTACAAGTAGTACTCAAAACAGCGAGCAGAGAGTTTCGCTTCAATTATTGTGAGGTACATGCAGATTTCTGAAAATTGGCTAAATTTTTTGTACAATTATGTATGTAGCTATTTTAATTAATATGTCAGGAGATTGCACATAAAATTTTATAATTTTTTTGAGCTCGTTTGCTATATGTAACAACTCCTACAAAAATCATAATCGTTATTTTTTAGCAATATTCAAAATGGATAAAATTATGAAAAATTTATACAATGAAGGACATTATGTCGGGAGGTTGAATATAAAATTTTGTAATTTTTTGAGCTTATTTGTTATATGTAATAACTCCTAAAAATATCATAATTTTACAAATTTTTGAGCAACATTTAGAGTGAATAAAATTATCAAAAAATTATACAATAATGTAAGTTGTGTCAGAAGACTGCATATAATATTTTGTAATTTTTTGAACTCATTTTCTTTATTTAAAAAGTCAAACAAACAGTATATATAAAAAATAATTAAGGCGTGTAAGTAAGCTGGCTTAATTACCTACCGTCCGATGGCTGAGCAGCATGTCACCTGCCGCACGGTGGCTAGGCAGCAGGCGAGCAACCGCCCGTTGGCTAGGCAGTAGGTTACCTGCCGCACGGTGGCCTACCGGTAAGGGGTACATATCACCTCTACGGCATCGTTGTTTGGTGGCTGGGAGGCAAACAAATGCCATTTTTATTAATACTATATATATACTGATATTTTTATAAATATAGGTGTACCAAAGATTGGCAAATTCCGGAGTGTAGGAGTATAGTGCTCGCGGTAGTACTCACGGCACCACCTGTTCATGTAATTAACATCTGAATCGTGACCTGTGGGCTGTGGAGCAATAACCCATCAAGACAAGCTGCTGTCGCAGCGCTCTAATTAGCTAGCTATGTTCTGTCTCTATGAATATCCATACATAGCTATCGTAGCATTTGTATTCATACATAGCTATCCTAGCGTTTGCTTTCTGATCAGTAGGTACTACTAGTAGACTGAATATCCATACATAGCTATCGTAGCGTTTGCTTTCTGATCAGTAGGTACTACTAGTAGACTAGTGACTAGTCTAATTGCTACTGATGCTCAATATTTTCTCGGTTTATGTTTATAAGATGTATTTATTTTTAATACATAAATTAAAGAGATAGTAAAAATGGCTAAATTACTTCTAATTATTATCACTAAGCACTATATTTAATACATGTATATAGAGAATAGCAAATAAATTTGTATATTCATTAGAGATATAAATGAAACATCATATTAATTTTGCATTGGAATATAAAATATGCCATATATTTATAGTTCTTGCCTAATCCCTTTGCCTAATCTTGGACAATGTATAGCAAACTAGTATTTGGCCCATGTTGCCCTCAAGACAATATTAGGATCACTAGTCGGCCTGAACCTCTGTTGAGTGAGAAAAGGTTCGAACCTAGAATCGACCCATTTAGATATCTTTGTATCGATCGATCAGCAGCAACAAGTAGAGAACAATCCTATGTCGTCTCCTCCCTCTCTCTCTTCTTGCCTTCCCTCTGTCTCCCCTCCGCCTCCAGCACTCCTCTACCGCCTCCCCCTTCGCTTCCACCGTGTCACCGCTGGATCCCGTGCCCAATGGTGAGAAAGAAAACGGATCCGATGAGGAGGAGGCATCTGGCGACGAGGTGCACCTCCTTTTTGTAGATCCTGCGATGAGAGCAAGATCTTAGGGGGACAGAAGGCCATCGTGATGGTAAGGGAGGGGAAGCGGGGGGGCCATCACCGTCGAATCTAGCCCTCGCGGGCGGCGGAGGAGGGGAAGGTGGCGGTGTCCATCACCACTAGATCTGGCCTTCGCCGGCCTCTACATCGTTGGATCTGGCGGCAGGAGCTCCGATCCAATGACAAAGGAGACTGGAGGAGGAGGCTACAAAGGCGGATGGGAAGTAGTTCTTGCAGTGGCGGTAAAGGAAGGCGAGGAGGAGGCAGGGGACGGAGATGGTAGCCACAACGACAATGAGGAAGACCGGTGGAGGCAGAGGGGAGGCAAAAGCGGTGTAGGAGAAACGTTAGGAGGTGAAAGGTGGCGCCGAGAGGTGGGAGATAGAGGCTAGAGGAGTAGGCGAGCGGGGTGGGATGACCCTATAGTCGATGGGTCCGGTCCCTATTAAATCTCTTGATTTTGTTGTCCGGTCCACTGTCCTATGGAGCTAGAATTTAAGGGGTGGCCCGGTGGGCCAACGGGCTAACCCACCTCTTTGCACCCCTACACACTAATATTATAATAGATGAACCCAAAATTCTACTCCACTGACTGTTCTTCAGCTCTTATGCATGCAAGTAGTCCACTTGCATAGCTAAAACACAACGGGTAGCCATGGTTCACTTCAGCGTCAGTGAACTAGCTGCATATCACTGGCCGCTTTCGCCTTTTGCTCCCTTTTGGCTTTTACCCCGTGAGCTCTCAGCTTTACGGCCTGCTTGTCTCGCTCGGCAGTGGATGGCGAACATCTGACCTGGACTCAATTAGCCACGTCAAGCCATTAATGCCGGTGTATCACAGGGACAAATCTTTGCGAGATATTTGACGCGGCCCGTAACCCGATCGAACTGTAACAAAAGCGACGTCTGCTAGCTCGAGTCTTATTGCTCCTAAAAACTGTTTTTCTATAATAAATAACTTTTTTTAGTATCTAATATTTAAATAAAGTATTTTTTAAGACAGAATTTACAAATCGATTATACTGCACACTATATTGATTTCATTTATATCAGTCAAAATCACATATCTCTCTTTAAAAGCTATTGCTAAGTCAAATCCACAAGCCAATATAAACAGGTCATTAAGCTCCAAACGGCTTTAGCTCCTACCTTTTTTAGCTTTCGGCTTATTTAAGCAAGAAGCCACATGGAACGTGTTGACTTCTAATTTCTGCTTATTTTGTCTTTTTTTTGTCTTTTGGTTTTGCTTTTTTTTCTTATTCATTTGCATTATCTGTAACGATATAATGGTTTTTTTCTTATTTTAATTTTTTAGTTGAATGACTTAGAAAAAACTAACAACCGTTAACACAAGCTTAAGCTCGGCCAAAAATGGATTAAATTTCCATATCTCTGCACTGTGAACACCACTGTCCGTAGTGCAGACAGAGACAAATATCTTTTGCAAAAGCTCTAACTGTTACTTGTATCAGAACAGCACTGGTCAGCTACAAACTGATAAAATTACCGAGACATGGCACGTTGACAATCGCTTGCTTTAGATGTGAGTAGTAGTAGAAGAAAAGAAATCCACATATGCAGTTAATGCGCGTTCTTTTGCACTAATCGACACTGCCTAGCTGCATTCGCTTGCTGCCTTATCACATGAGTTCATGTTCCCCTCGTCAAAAGCTCGCCCAGTCATTTGCCTGCCAGTGACAAGGAGGGCTTAGCTTAAATGCTTAATAGAGAAAAGGTAATTAGGTGCAGGAGGTTGTAAGAATCGAGACACATAAGCAATTAAGCATCGCTTTCACTAGTTCGGTAAAGCTCCGAGATGAGTAGCCAAGTGCCCCATAAGCATCTCTAGTAGCCAGGGTCAGCGACTCAGGGACACACAAATTAAGCACCTGCTGCTGCTGAACTAGGTCGTGGTGGCCACTGCGTTCCCCAAAATGTCCAGCGACCAGTGCTGTCACGCATCATGTCACCACGCTGGAAGATCGAGAAAAGTTTTCAGCTTGTGTTCGTCTGCATCTCACCAAGCACCAGTCTTGGAAGATTAATTGAAGGGACCGCGCCGGCATTGTAACAGGGCCGACACGGTGTCTGACGGGCCAAAAATAGATAATAAAAAGCAGAAGATGAGGATTTAAAAAGCGAAGGACTTTATCAGGACTTGGCATGCTATGAATCCTCTTAATTGAAAGAGAGGGATGCCCTCAGGGCAAGTCCAATAATAGAGCCAAGTGTTTGGCTATAAGTCAAGTTATAAAAGTCAAGTTATACAATAATCTGTCTTCTATTTGTCTACAAAAGATTTTTTATTATTATGTGGTACCATGTCTCACATTCTCTTTCCTACTCCTCCTCACATACATTTATTATCTGGACCCACCACTGCATAGGCTCCCGTGTGCAGCTTGTTGCTTGCATGAGAGCCAAGCTCTCCTCTCTCTCCTCTCTTCTCTCCTCCACATCAGCAAAAATGCTGACTAGCTTGGCTATAAGACCATTGTTGTACTTGCTCTCAGTAACGCGAACATAGATGGTGCATGGTTGTTATTAACTCATGTTGTAAGGTGTTGGGTTAAGCCTCTTTTAACGTGAAAAATATTTATGGGAAAAAACTACGGACGTATGAAGGTGAAATTCACTATATAAGAATATATTTATAATGAGGGTTTTACCTTTCCTGTGGTCTACAGGGATGTATTTATAGCGATTACAAAGGGAATTTCAAGTAGGAGCAGAACTCCGTGTTGGAAACCGAAAAAAACAAATATGATTTGGATAAGAAACTCAACAATCTATACCTTGATCCGAATTTCCTTCTGTAACCAAAACAAATAAACTCTCTTCAAATCATAATCCACCATCAATTATTCTTGTGTGTTAAAAGTCTATAGGACTAATCAATGAATAAGACTAGATTAGTCTTCTCCATATGCTTCTCCTGTGACGCTGGATAACTATAGTGAAAAACACATCTCGTAGACCTTTTACATGCTCTATCTAGAACACATAACTCGGCAAACAATATCCAGTGAAGAGCAATTTGCATGTGTGATCATCATGTATATTAAATTACTGATTGTAAATATAACTGAATTTCATGACATAGTTGAAAACTGCTCATGTAGAAGAACAATCGCATGAAAGTAACTATTGTCCCATCAATAAAGTAGAAACAATCTCTGCAATAGAGCCCTCATATTGACCTGTGACAACTAAAGTGTATTGCACCTGCAGTACCAAGCGTTGTAGTATCTATATAGATAATTAATTCCTTCTTGCACTTTAAATCGTTTATCTTGAGATTTTTTTGTTATTTTTTCAAAGTCTCATCAATCAAGCATAGCCTAAATTGTGTTGAAAACATACAATTCCACCTTAAACCTTATATGTGCGGATCTTGCCACATTAATCCATAGTAGACGATGGATCATCAAAGAAATTGCCAATAATTGATCTCACATGGATGCTGCCAATAATAGGCACAATGGCCTGGATTGTAATAAACTCCACCTCCAACAAAACACATGCAGAGATGACAATACAACTTCTTAATAGAAGATGACAATCGACTAAGGCAGAAGATCATTGATGGAGTTGGCGTACTAGGGTACCAGGGCAACGGTGTTGACAAATTTGGTACTAGAACAGTCACCGAGGTAGAGCGCAGGTCAGTGCTCAATATGGAGTCAAGTAGCAGAACGAAGTTAAGGCGAGTTGAGATCACTGAGTTAAGGATGTTGAAATCTCCTAGTACGATTCCTTATGTACCTACCATGTAATACGTAACCTCCTTGGTAGCCTTCTGTGTGTGCATAAAAAAACTTACCTTAGAGTCTTGGTGCACAGAAGGACCGCACCTAGCAATATCGGCTAAAAGTGGCTTTTGTTGTTTGATTGTCACGGCTCATAGCAATGGCTAATGCAGGTTGCCTGTCGTGGGAATCACTGCTCCTCGGGTTTGATGAGTGTGAACGTTCTTTGGCTGTCTTATCCTTTTCACGTGACTAGTTGAGTGCCCGTATGTTGTCCAAAAAGCAAGTTAAAGTCATTGTCATCGTTCGATCATCAAACCACATTTATCATCAGTTTACATATGTCTGTCGACTGTTGAGCTAGCAACCAAGCAATGTCGTCGCACCTCGCTGCTGATAGCACATCGTCGTGCACTTCACCCTGCACCTTACCACCGACAACACCTAGTGTGTAGTATATGTGTATGTGGTATGTATATTGTATTGTACATGTATATGTGTATTGAGATATGTCTCGACCACCTCGCACCCTCTCCTCTCTCTCTCGTGTGCTCCCTCATCCGACCACCCTCATCGTGGCCCCCTCTGGCTATCGTCAACCAGTTCGGGCCTTGCCCTCATCTGTGCCGGCGCTATTCGGCCCTTGTCTACACCACCGGCAAGCCTGAGCCTCCCCATTGTCAACGTTGTTAGGATCGGGTCCTTGTCTTCCCCACCACCAAATGTTGTCTTCGTCCTCACCACCAGCTGCTAAGGTGCAAATTCTTCCTAATTTGATCAAGTTTTAATGGTAAATTTTTTTATAGTTTTAGTTATTAAATTCACATCGGATTATTAAGGAATGGAAATGCAATAGAAATTAAAAGAATAAATCAAAAGATGCACTATTACTATTGGGCCAATTTCTAACCCCACAGCCTGCTCTAGCCCAGTCAGGCGCACCCAGCCCATCAAGCTAGACCACTTGGCCCAACCACGCTGTGCCGCTAACCCTTCGCCGCCACCCTCTCTCTAACTCTTCGTAGATCACATGACGCACGCACCATGCTACCATAGCCCATAGGCACCGGAATAGGCAGAGTCGCATAGAGGTTGAGAAGATGAGCTCAGTTGCATGATGCAAGCATAGCACGAGCTAGGCTAGCCTTGACGCTCATGACAATAGGACATAGAGCGAGGCATTCTTGGTGGCCGCATATAAGGGGAATGTGTCCATGGCGGACTCGCACGTGCAGCACAGGCAGAGATGCCGGCATGGAAGCAGCAGCACACACACCTCGCCCTGACCACAAGCCTTGCATGCCATCGTCATCACCTTGGACATGGCGTCATTGGCATTGTCTCCTGCAAGGGTCTCAAAGCAGCTGGATTGCACATCCTCAACATCACCCTCGCTGGCGTTGGTGATGGAGTAGGGGGGTGGAGGACCTGGTCAAGGGTGGTGCAGAGGCTAGCAGCAACGGCCATGTGGCTCTTGGAAATGCCTAGCCACACTTGGCCTTGTGTTCATTTTCTAGAGCCTCTCCTCCAGCTCCGTGTTGTGGCAACGTGTGCTCTCCAGTTTGGCCTCCATGGCCCATAATCGTCCTACTGAGGCACATTCCACGATGGTCACCACCACCCGCACGTGTCGCCGGGGTGCCTCCTCAAGCCTCGTGCGCATCCTCTCGCCTTGCATAACAACCATAGACGATGATCGAGTCATATACCATTTAACAAACAAAACTATTTAAGTACTTGATTCCAACCGCCAAACAAGAGGCTCATGAACAATCCCATACATATCTCGAGTCGTATGAGCATGTCGATCTCCATGCCCAGGTGGTATTGCTACGATAGGATGCCCTGTGAGAGGCCCACCTTATTGTCCATTCTCCCACTGGTGGACGCCACGCCACAGCCCAGCACCTTGCTCTACGCATCATTGGGCAGCACAAGCCCATGCATATGACCACCAACGCATATTTTTAAGTAGTGTGTGTGTATGAAAATGATTCTATACTCATAGGAGTATGTACTTTCACTTCCTATATACCACTTAAATGATATTTATACCACTTTATCCTTTTGAGCATACTCTAATAATAATTATAAGATACTCCAAATTGAGTTCCATGAAAACTTTCATCATAGCCCACTTTTTATAGCATAATTTGTGTATATACTCCTTTTATACATGAAAATAGTATATAGCAAAAAGAAAGGGCTTTGATAAAATTTTTCATCCAAAGTGCATTTGAGTATCTTATAATTAGTATTTAAGTATATCGAAAGTGATAAAAAGTATAACATGTTTGTTAAATTGGTATAATGGAAGCGAGAGTATATACTCCCAAGAGTACTAAAATGACACACACACACACACACACATATACTCGAATTCAAAGATTTTCAACATTGTTTTATCATATGTTCTGCTGATTTTTATATAAATTAGCCCATACCTCTATAATAATAATAATAAAAAAGGCAACTCTAATTTGAATTTTGGCTCAAACTTGTTTGAGCTAATTAGTAAACTAGTTAAACTTGACATCTAAAGAAATTCAATTTTTTTGGCACGTGATAAATAGGAGAAATGCCTATTTTTAATCATAGTGTCAGGGCACCATGGTGTTCATATATAATACACACACATACATATACATATACATATACATATATATATATATATATATATATATATATATATATATATATATATACATATATACATATACATATATATATATACATATACATATATATACATACATACATATATATATATATATATATATATATATATATATATATATATATATATATATATATATATATATATATATATATATATATACTTACATACATATACATACATACATACATACATACATATATATATATATATATATACACACACACACACCTATATATAGATACATACATATATATATAGGAAAATTACGTAAGGCACCATGGTGCCTAGGCACCCACATCCGATACACGTGTATGATTGATAATTTTTTTGAGTTTGGGTATGAAAATGTTTTATACCCTTAATATATTTATGGTAAGTAAGTTTTGAACTCAGTTCAAACTAGTTTGAACTACTTTTGAATTCAAGCGACTACAGTGAGTATATACCATAAAAATAGTTCAAACTAATTAAACTGAAGTTGAATTTAATTTTTTTCGGAGTTTGACATCTCAAATATACTTTTTTATGGGTATATGAAGATACCCACATCAAACATTGCGAATCTCAAAGCAAATCAACGGGTATTGATATGGGTGCCTAGGCACCATGGTGCATGAAACACTCGTCCTACACACACACACACACACACACACACACACACACACACACACACACACACACACACACACACACACATATATATATATATATATATATATATATATATATATATATATATATATATATATATATGGGGCATCATAGTGTCTAGGCACTAAGTCTCACTGCCTTTGGATTGCTTTTAGATGCGTGCAAGTGTAATGATATATAATATATCAGGCAAACCCGTTAACAGTTATTAATTCAAAAAAGCATCAATTTGGAAAGGGGTTATTGATTTATCATGCTAAATCAATTATAGATGGAAAGTCTCAATCATGAAGCCTGTACACCATGGTGCTCCTGTTATTTATGCTATGTGTGTACTATTCTTCACGTAGGTGTAAAATGTGCGTCGAAAAGTTATTGCTGTACATGAGTGAAGTTACTGTCAAATACATGTGTAAAGTTACTATCAGTTGTAACACTACACAATTGACGATGCTTCTATATGTGTTTGACAGTAAGTTCACTCATGCATAGTGCACGCAGTAGTAGAATAAGCACTATATATATATATATATATATATATATATATATATATATATATATATATATATATATATATATATATATATATATATATCACTACTATTATAGAAGAATGAGTTGGTGGTCATACGTTCGTTCTCCTCCAACCACCCCATTCCTTCGACGTCTCACCACTCTCCACTTCCCAACTGATTAGAGCAACTCTCTTCCAATGCCAACCACATGAAAAAAAAATTATAAGAGAGCACATAATTTTGGCATATTTGCTAATACATTCATATTCGTACGTAAAAAGGAGAGTGTTCAAAAAACTATACATACCATCTTCAAAAAAAATATACATACCACCTAGACAGTCTTATGTACTCATACACTATATGCACATACCATCTGTTGCGCGAGATACTCTCTACGGAGTGAGATGCAACATAGGAAGAACTACTCCCAGTAGTAGAAAACAGGCTAACATACGTACATATATATATAAGAAGCATTTTTCATACTTTCGCAAGTACATACTCCTAGTTCTAATATACCACTTAAATGAATATGTTATACTTTTTTATCACCATCTGTATACTGAAATATTAATTCTAAGATACTCCGATATGATCTGGTTGAAATTTTTTTGTTTGAGCCTTTTATTTTTGCTATATATCATTTTCTATATATAAAAGAAGTATATACACAAATTATGCTATAAAAATGGATTTTAACAAAAAAAAATTCATGGAACTCAATTTAGAGTATCTAATAATCATTATTAGAGTATGCTCAAGTGGATAAAAAGATATAACAACATCATTTAAGCGGTATATAAGAAGTGAGAGTATGCACTCTTAGGAGTATAGAATCATTTCTTATAGAAAGCATTTTCCGTACTCCCGAGAATAAAGAATCATTTTCCTACATACACACTAGCTAAATGCCAATGCATTGCTATGGATTAAGAAATTATATTAGTCTTGGCCTCTAGCACATCGAGCTATCGAGTGTGTTCTTTTCGGTTTGCGGCTTATGATATTTGGTTCTACCATGAGCATTTGTGTGAATGAATCGAATACTTATAAGCTAATAAGCCATTTCAAAAAGGCTATTCCGATAAGCTGTTTCGAAATAGCGATGGTGGAACCGTCTCGTTTATTTGTTCAAGGGAAGACATAATCCATAAGTCATAAGCCTTAACCTAAAAAGAACTAGGCCAATTGTCACTAGTCTTGCGCGCTTGCAGCACACCGTTGACTCCATCAGGGTGCACCTGAGCCACACCCTAGCTCATGCCACGCCTCCTCCATCATGCTTAGCCTACACTGCGCCAACTTTACCACCACACCAGGTCTAGCTATGTTGTGCCATATGTATGGAGGGCTCCGTCACCACACCCGGCTTAACTCTGCTATAGCCTACAAAATAAAACAATTGCCATGAAATTCATATGCTAAATAAGGAAAGATTTATGAATTAGTTAACCAATATCTCGTGACTAATGTAGTGCAAGCACAATAAATAAACGCTAGTTGTTACTATGAACAGTAAAAACAAAGGAGTGAATACGACATTAAAGCATATATTTCTAGCAACTCACATAATAGCAAGTTGTTTTCTCCATATTAAATCATGAACAGACCATGAACTAGTTGCAGAATTACATATTGATCTGATCAGGATATGTTTTGCTCTATTCATACAATATATACTCCTACATGTAGAAATTAACCATAATTGAACAACTAAAAGGTTGCAAAATTCTATGTCCATCTGTATACATGACAATGTTAAAACCAAAAGGTCTTACAACAGAGGCTAGTCAAGCCATCTGTAATATGCGAAACAACATGTTTTAATTGAAAGTTAATTGACGCCCCTTGAAAGTTGGAACCGGTTCCCAACGTTCGAGCTCACTTTGGATCAATATGACAGCTTGGAATCCAACCTAAGCATCATCTATTACCGATGCCATGCCAAGAAAATAGAATACTTGAGTGGGCCTACTTGTCGGCACGCATCACCAACGCCTCTGCCCCAATGATGGGAGCATCACACCTCACCTACATCGCAGCGTCCATGACGCTAAGAACCACCGCTGCTATCACGTGGGCACGTTTGCAGATGAAATGCCTGAGTTGCTGAACCATGGATCCTAACTCACGAGACGCAATCACATCTCACCGATCTGACTTTGTTTACCATCTGTGTTTTGATACCATTTGTTATAAAAAAAAATGCATACAAAAGTTGGTGATTAAAAGAACGAAAGATAATGATTTAACATGAAAAAGCTTACAGAAAAAACTTTAGACGCATGAAGATGAAATCCACTATATAAAGAATATTAATAATAAGACTCTTGCTTTACTTATGATTTACAGTGGTATATTTATAGTGATTATAAATAAGACTTCAGATAAAAATAGAACTCTTTGTTTGAAAAAAACAAACCGGATTCGGATCAGAAAGCTCAACAGTTACCCTTATTATGTCATTGCGTATGTGTCATTTGGAGCAGACGTCAGTGACCAGTATCATCTGCTTGATCAGGTCGTATTGTGCCTGCGGAGTAGTAGTTGTTAGCCGGCAACTGCATCGTTGACGCTGTGAAAATGTTGAGGACGGTTTGATGGATTGGATGGTCGGCAGCGTCGGCGTGATGCAGCGACCAGACATCTGTCTGTCCGGTGCGTTATTCACTTAGCACTGTATTACGTACTAGTGTCCGAAAGCCTGTGCACTTAGTGGTGGCATTATCTTTCCTTCTGTCCAATAGCATTTAATGAAACCGTGGAGTTGTATAAAAAAAGACAGTGCCACGGCAAAGTCTGCCAGGCAGAGCAGCGTAGCAGTGGATAAACGTAAGCAAATGCACGGTTCAACATTAGCCGACTCTCTTAACATTTGTGTGTGTTTTGAGACCTGAGAGAGAGACTTACATCTGTGTTAACGAGATGAAATCAAACCAATCAAACACAGAAGATCCTAGCCTCGAGATAGTAGTACCTTGCATGTGGAGCTCGCTCGGACGGTGGCAGCCTGGCAGGAAAAGTTTGGCCCATATTGGCTACGCCAAGGAGTTAGGCTGGCCTGTTGGTTATCCCAGTTAGGCCGAAGAAATTACGGCCGCGCATGTGATGGATACGGGCCGTAGCCATAGTCCATAGTACATAGGTGTTAATTGCCCCCGTAACCATAGTCCATAGGCCATAGGTGTGAATGGCCTCAGGCCCATAACATATCCGTCTGTCCGTTTCGCACGACGTCCGTTACGCAAGTAGGCGCCTGCACGAGTTTTGGGGCGCTCAAAATGGTTTATTTTGAGTAGTTTATGGTTGAAATGTACTGTAGTGGTTGAAATTTTACTATACTTGATGGTGATTTATTTAGCATAATTAAATGTAAAAAATTTTAAAAATAAAAAACAGATTAGCCTATCACAGACAATACAAACAAATACGGGAAAAGAGAACCGACAAAAAAGCCTTAAAAAATTAAAAAAAGATGAAATTGTTGAATAATGAAAAATAAATCAGAAGTCAGAATCATAAGCCGAAACGAGCGGCATATTTCTTTGGCTGCCCCCTGCCCGAATTGGCGTGGATGGCGGCCATGCCAGTGGCTCTGGCGGTGCCGAACCGTACGAACGTGTCTGCCTACGTGCGTGAACTGCTATCACGGGATCTCTCGATCGCGCCTCCAGCCGCCCAAGGCGAAGTCGTCGCGATCACGGCCTGCCCTGGTAGATTGGAGCCGCACGTCTACTGGCACCTTGCTGCAGTGCTGCTCCGCCGCCGCGGGGCGCGCAACATTCACACGTCTAAATGGCCGTCACGTAGAACGCAGTTTGCATACGAATTCGCCCAAAATTACTGACGATCTTCTCTGTATCGAGAGTTCAAAACAGGACAAACAAATCCGTATACATCTAGCTCACCGAAGTAATTACACAGGGGGAGCTCATCTGCATTACAAGTTAACAACATACATACGTACGTAGTATTATGAGTCGCTACTAGTCTTCTTGATCCATTTGTATCAGCGGAGGCAGGGGCGGCCTCATGGCGTGGTGGCGCTCAAGGCTCGCGCCGTTGCCGTTGTACGTGGCCGACCTCTCCATGGCGATGGCGGCCATCTGCACCTCCAGTGGGCTCATGCCGCCGCCGTTCGGGGCCGCCAACGCGTCGATCTTGGGCGGGCACGATAGGCTCCGGGAGTGCGTCGTGGACGCCTCCCGGGGCAGCGGCACCAGCACAACGCGACCCTCCTCGTTGCGCGCGCCGTGGGCGACGAACCGGTCGTCCTCCACGTCGTAGAAGTTGGCCGTCCGCACCTCCTGCGCCAGCGCGCAGCTCCAGCAGAAGAGCCACTTGGCGCAGTCGCCCACCGCGGCCCACCGCCGCCCGCACCACCCGCTACCGCCGGCCGGCAGCTTGTACCGTTTCCGCATCTGAGTCCGCCAGAACCCGCCGTACATGAACCCGCAGAGCCCCAGGAGCACGCCCGCGGCCACCACGGTGTCGCGGATGTCGTCGTCGTGGACGTTGAGCGCCGTCACGCTGAAGATGAGGAAAGGCGCCACGCATAGCAGGCTGAAGGTGAAGGCGTGCACGTACATGTTGCCGAACCCGAGGCGCTCCATGTTCCACCCGAACACGCAGAACGTGCACGTCGAAGACAGCGCGCACACCGTCCCGTCGTCGCAGCAGTCGAACAGCCCGCCGCTCCACTCCGGGCTGCTCACCACCACGCGCCGGTTGTATATCTTGATCTCCACGTCGCGGTCGTTCTCCGGCCGGTTGCGATCCTGCGCCGCTGCGGCCGACGACGACTGATCCGACGTCGACGACTCCGCGTCGGGCTCGTCGGACTGCTTCCGTCCCAACGGGCTGTACGCCGCATAGAGGCCGGCGACGACCGGGCACCCCGTGCCAAGGCCGTACCCGATGTTCAGAGCCCAGTCCGGCCGGTCCGTGCGCGCGTAGCTCCAGAACAGAGCGCAGCAGTAGTACTGGGCCAGGCAGGTGACGTGCAGCAGCGCCACCACCACCAGCATGTGCGCGCGGTCGTGCGGCCGCGGGGCGCCGTCCTTGCAGTATACCTTCCGGATCTCCTCGCGGTCGCCGTCGGGTCGCCACCGGAGGAGCAGCACGAGGTGGTGGAAGATCTTGGGGTGCTGGTACAGGCACATGACGGTGAAGAGCGCGTTGAGGATCTGGTTTATCACCTCCGTCCACTTCTTGCGTCTGTCGTCGTTGGGGATGGCGTCGTCAAGCATCCCGGTCATGAGCATGAACAGCATCAGCAGCCCCGCCGCGACGAACGCCAGCCAGATGAGCATCGCGAAGTTGGCCGGCTTCCTGCACCAGCTCACCGCGTAGCTCCACAGCTTGTGCCACTTGATCTTCCGCACGAATGGCACACGGAAACGCCTCCGCGGGCGACGCCCACCGGTGCTCTCGTAGGAGTCCGGGTCTTCCCCTGACGTCTGGCTCCTTCGGCGGAGGCGGCCGACGAAGGTCGACCGGAGGAACCAGTCCTTGGACGGGTGGGCGCGGAGGAAGTCCAAGAACCGCCTCTTGCGCCTGCTCGTGCTGAACGCGCCCCTCTCCACGGAGGGAATGTAGATGGGGATGAAGTCCATCAGCCGCATTGTCCCCGACGGCTCGCCGGGCTCGCCGATGACCTCGACGATCTCATGCCCCTCGCCACCGCTGCTCGCGTTCGGAACCATCTCCGCCGAACTCCTTGCTCAGACAGCTGCACTTTTCAGAACAACATGACGTCGTACCCGTATGTATTATCTGTAGCTGCAGGAGTTGGAGACGTCGCAGTCTGAGCTCACAACTGAGACAAGTCTTGAGGTGTAAAAAATGTCAACACAGCAGCACAACCAGAAGGACTAAATCAATGGCTTCAATTCTGGCTGACCATTTCTTTGACCTTTTTAAGAAGCTTGGTGTTGCTGAGCCACAGGGTCAAACATGGATGGCCTAAAATTCAATGGTTCCGTGTACTAATTCCATCACTGGATATTTAATCTATAACATCTTTAGGTCTGTTTGTAGTGCAGGATTTTTACAGGAATGTATATAATTTCATAGAAAATAGTTCAATCCCCATGTAAAATAGGAAAAATTCGCATTAACTGAGAATCTGAGATGGTACAATGTCGGATGAGGTTAACTGTACGGAGTGACATAAATGCTCTGAACTCTGAAGTTACTAGAGACTGTAAAGAACCTAGTTGATGCATCAAGGCTTCCAGCCTTGTCACCTTGGTGCAATGGGAAGCTGCAACTCTTGCCTAAGCTATTTTTTCTTTTTTTTAAAAAAAAAAATCCTTTTCGCCTTTCTTAAGTTAGTATGATGCAAAAGTAAACTTTGATCGGTTGGAAAGCACGCATAGAGACAAGTAACTAAAAGCAAGACGATTTGGTGTCATCCATGTTACTTAGCAAATGTCGTACGCAAGGATTTCCACCGGCGGGCGGCGGCTGAATTTACTAGTGCGTTGTTTAACAAACCATGTGGCATCACTGTCAGTATGGTGCGTACTAGAGATGGGACTTGGGCCGGGCTTCTTTGGGTCAGCCCGAAGCACAGCCGGCACGGCTCGGCCCAAGCGCGCCCGCCCGACGTGGTGGTGGTCGTGCGCGGCGCGCACGAACGGTGGGCGGTGGGCTTCAAAATCCGCACGGTGGGCGACGCGACACGCGCGACGCGACGGCAGATCGGGCGTGCGGGCCGGTACGGCACGAAGAGCACGGTTGGCCAGAAACTATTTAAAATTGATTTCTTAACTATAGTAAATTGTACTCATGACTCTCTTGAGCTTTTCTATTTGACTAGTTGGGTAGGCCTATGCTAGATTGTCGGGCGATGTCCACGTACGCCATAGTCTAATTTGCACCAAGATATGCATTCCATTGGACTAGATGACCAAGTTCGAAGGTGAAATGGTATGAGACAATAGAATCGAATTTTAAGTAGGTTTTTAATAAGGCGGATACAAGAGAAAGGAAGATAGCGGCCACCGCTACCATAGTCGCTATCGCTTTTGTCTTGTATAGTTACTTTGGGCTGGGCTTGGGCTGGCACGGCACGAATACTGGCACGGTGGGCTTTGGGCGTGCTTGGGCTGGCCGAAGGCGAGGCGGGCGGACACGCACGCGCACGACGGATGATGGACCGAACCGATGCGACGCGAAGTGGCGGCCGGCACAGTAGACGGGCAGGTGTCGGCGCGACGCGGCCAATTCCCACCTCTAGTGCGTACCCAACATTATGTGAAGATCATTTAAAATTATGGCGAGAAAAAGAACTTTAAAAGAAAAGAGGAAAGCTGAATGCCTGAATCCAAACAGTTAAGGCACCCAGCTCTACAGAATGCCAAAACCCGCACACAGGTGCGGGGACGTGACCTGCTGCTCCGAATAAGGAGCATGGATTTGTTTCGAAACAGTTATGATTTGGTTAACGGTCGAGGCTAAACCAGTTTCTCTTGGTTCCCTAACCATTAATGGCAGTACAGTTTTTAACCTGGTTGCAAAATTAGAGCACTGTCTAGCGCATAGGAGCGGACCCATGATGAAAACTAATTCTAGTCTTAGGGGGTGTTTGGCAGGGATCCGGCTCCCGGATTCACCTTTTGTGGAGCCGGAGCCATGCCAAACGGATGGAGATTCGCAAAAATCTAGAGCCGAGCGGGGTGAATCCACTCCAAAAATAGTACTATGGTGGTGGAGCGGGATCATGGCCACTCCACAGCTCTAGATCCATCTAAAGTCACAAATATTACCCGCAATTGCCATTGGGGGTATACCCCACTCCTCCCACCGGCCCCATCTGCCAGCAACTCGCGCGCCTCCTCCCCGCACGCAACTCCTCCCATTCCCGCACCGCTCGGCTTTTCGGGGTGAATCCCATCTGCCCTCTCCTCTCGTGCGACCGGGGAAAGCGAAACCCTAGGCGGCGGCGGGAGCAGCCCTAGGCGGCGGCGGGGACGGCCCTAGGCGTCGGCGGCGGGGACGGATCTAGGCGGCGGCAGGGACGGATCTAGGCGGTGGCGGCGGGGACGGATCTAGGCAGCGGCGGCGGGGACGGATCTAGGCGGCGGCGGCCAGTGACCCGTGAGTCCATCCCTCTCTCCATTTTCTTCCACTCCCTCTCTCCATTTTCTTCCATTCCCTACTGTCTCCTCCTAATCCCCCCACTGTTTTCACCAGTGACCCGGCGGCGGCGGCGGCCAGTGACCCTCTACCTGTGAGTCCATCCCTCTCTCTCCATTTTCTTCCATTCCCTACTGTCTCCTCCTAATCACTTTCATGTTTTCACCAGTGACCCGGCGGCGGCGACCAGTGACCCCCTCTACCCGTGAGTCCATCCCCCTACTGTCTCCTCCTGTAATGCAATAAAACTTGTATCAATTTTTTGTTAAGGGTGAGGGGAAAATAAGCATGAAAATTGGTTCATTATAGGTAAGCATGACAATTGGTGGGTGTATCTGTAGTTGTATCAATGTGAATTGTTGATTGGTAAGCATGAAAATTGGGGTTCGAAGAAATAGTTTATGCAAATAGAAAAAGACTGACCATGCTTCTTGTGCTAACAGTCACTGATGCTGCCACCATGTAGACTGACCATGTAGACTGAATAATCAATAATTGTAGCTCTAATATTAAAAACAGCCAAAAAAATTCTGTTGTCTGTTGTCTGTTGCCAAAAAAATACTAGAGGACCCCATATAGCCGTCGGCCCAAGAGATGGAGATGAGTGGGTGTAGCTGTTGTCTGTTGGTATGTTGAACTTTTTATTGAGGCATAATTGGTGTGAGTGGATGGTAGGCATGGATCAAAATGAACCATCACCTAGTGTTAAAATGGCAATGGACAATGCTGATTGGTCTGACCACAACACAAGGGTAGTGTATGAGATTTTTGCTGCTCAAGTACAAGATGGTAATTGCCCTAGTACCCATTTAAACAATAAGGGGTATAAAGAAGTGATTGAGAATTTTAGCACGAGGACAGGCTTAGTGTACACAAAGCGCCAATTTAAGAACAAATGGGACAGACTTAGGGGCAAATACAACACATGGAAGAAGTTGAACGCTCAAACAGGATTGGGATGGGATGAAGCCAAGAAAACAGTGGTTGCTACTCCTGAGCGTTGGGCAGCACTTAAAAAAGTAAGTTTTCAATTTATTTCATTTCTGTCTAGCACTTGGAAGACATAATTTTCATTGGTTTAATGTCATGTTTTTCAGGATATACCAGGTTGTGGCAAGTATATGAAGGCTGGACTGCAAAATGAGGAACTTTTGACTGTGATGTTTGAGGACATTCGCAATAGTGGTAGCGACCATTGGTCTGTAGGCATGGGCACTATGCCTACGGTAGACATTGACGCTATCAATATTGATGATGACAATGACAAGGATAGCGAACCAGAGGATGAGCCACTGTCCCAAAAGAGAAAGAGAGGAAAGGTTGACAAGCCCAAAAAGAATAAGGGTGGATCTGAAAGGTTAATAGATGAAATGTCGCGGACTGCTGAAATTTCTGAACAAACTTTGTCCTCTATTCAATCATTTGCTAAACAAAGAGAGGACCCTCCAGGTTGTTCCATAAAAGATGTCATGGCCCTAGTTGAAGAATGTGGTGCTACTGAAGGGACTAATGAGCATTTCATTGCAACTGAAATTTTTATCAAGAAGGAACCAAGAGAGATGTTTGTTAATTCACTCCATACCGCCACATGGCGTTTTAATTGGCTTACCAAGAAGTATGAAGTGAAATATGGAAAGTGACGTGTGTTGGTTGGTGTACCATTTTATCCAACATCTTTTGTTGGGTTGTATCTTTTAAACCTATGTTTGCTTTCAATAATATGAGAACTCTCATGGATTGTAGCACTAAACATGTTCTATTTATGTGGGGATGTATCATTTTAATTTAAGACATGTTTGTTTGTGTCATAATTTAAAATTTTTGTTTCTTTTTGCTGCCATATTCATGTAACTCTTGTCTT
This sequence comes from Dendrocalamus sinicus, assembly GCA_036346575.1. Classification (NCBI taxonomy): domain Eukaryota; kingdom Viridiplantae; phylum Streptophyta; class Magnoliopsida; order Poales; family Poaceae; genus Dendrocalamus; species Dendrocalamus sinicus. Next base: position 39,275,908 of record CM070648.1, on the reverse strand, counting down.
TTAATTTGTTTCTTCAAGTATAGATGTCAAGTGATAGTGAAGAAGATGGTTCCACTGATGAAGAACATGAAAGTGATACACATGTCTTGCTCATGTATCAAGCTGTTGCAAATAATCTTCTAGCAGCTACAAGAATTGCAGAGAAATATCGCTCAACCTACTTGGATAAGGCAGCACTTAGGACTTCACGACTCAGCGGGATGGGATGGGTGAAAGAAACTTTGACCACTCTGGGTGAATGCTACCGTATGCTTCGTATGAACTCCAAAACCTTTATTACGTTGCATGATCTTTTGGTTAGCACCTACAATCTGAAATCCACTACACATATGCACACAAGTGAGGCGCTAGCCATTTTTCTTTATATAGTCGGTGGCTCTGAATCAAATAGAAAGGTGCAAAACCATTTCAAGCATTCTGGAGAAACTATCAGTAGGAAGTTTGAGGAAGTCTTGAAATGTATGGTGGACTTGGCATGCGACTTTGTGCGCCCTAAGGATCCAAACTTTACTACTGTCCATCCTAGAATTAGAAATGATCGTCGTATGTGGCCACATTTTCAAAATTGTATTGGTGCTATTGATGGAACTCATATTTTGGCGGTTGTTCCAGAAGAAGAAAAAGTTAGATATATTGGTAGATCTCAGAAAGCAACTCAAAATGTGATGGCAGTTTGTGATCACGACATGAGATTTATATATGCATCTATTGGACAACCAGGAGCAATGCATGATACAAGTGTGCTATTTCATGCATTGGAAATTCATAGAGACATCTTTCCTCATCCTCCTCAAGGTACTTTCTACAAATTTTATTTTGTTATTTCATATGAAATATGGAAATGACAAATACTTGTTTTTTCTATTAGGAAAATATTATCTTGTCGATGCTGACTATCCTAACCGCCCAGGTTACCTAGCACCATATAAAGGACAAAGATATCATGTTCCAGAATTTCAAAGAGGTTCGGCGCCAACTGGTGAGAAAGAAAAATTCAACCATTTACACTCTAGTTTGCGGAACATCATTGAGAGATGCTTTGGTGTATGGAAGATGAAGTGGAGAATACTTTTGAAGATGTCTAGCTATCCAATGGATAAACAAATGATGATTGTGACTACAACTATGGGATTGCATAATTTCATTCGTGACCATGATGCGCCTGATAGGCATTTTCATAGGTTTGATAGGAATCCAAACTATGTTCCTACCATCCCAACTAGATATAGGAGATATGTCATTTCTCAAGATGCATCTGATACATCAACTGAGGGTAGAAGCGATACATCGATGGATGCATTTCGTGATAGACTTGCAAGACAAATTTCAGGATGATGGAGATACTTTGATTTATTCTCTTTTTTTGTGTGTGTTTTCTTCACAACATAACTAATGCCCCGCCTCCTTCCCCTCTGTGAATTTCGTGATAGACTTGCAAGACAAATTTCATGATGATGGAGATATTTTGATGTGTTCTCTTTTTTGGTGTGTGTTTTCCTCACAACATAACTAATGTCCCACCTCCTTCCCCTCTGTGAATTTCGTGATAGACTTGCAAGACAAATTTCAGGATGTTGGGCATTCTTCAATGTTCGCTGATATTGAACCAAAATAATGTGGTATTAATTGATACCGAATCGTATTATAAATAGCTTTCTTCAGAACAAGAAATATAATTCATATAACGAACACAGTAAAAGAATAGCTCACACACGAATTATGTCACTAATTCCAAATAACCATCAGAACATGCCTCCAACAAAGTCAATGCTCTCACAATAGCAATAGAATTCTCTGCTCATAAAGGTCTATTTCCCTCAAATCCCCTTTTATGAATCTGGAGCTAACCTAGTAGCCAAACGCTTTTCAGAGGTAGCTCCAGATTCTCAGAGAAGTGGATTCTTAAAGAATTCAGAACAGAAGCTGAAAATTGAGAATCTGGAGCTCTACCAAACAGGCCCTTAATATGAGAACTATTTTTAGGCTATGGAGGCAATAATAATAAAAATTTTAACTGATATAGATATATACTCAAAATTAAGTGGACCTATGCCCCCACTAGGCTTTAACTGGGCCCACCCTGCTAACGTAGTCTAGCACTAATATGGAACTACTACTTGCCCTGCTTTGCTTTATGTGGTTATTGATGAAGTTTCACTAAATCTGCAAAGGTTTATTGATCGACCGCAAGATTAAAAGATAACAATAAACACTGCTGAAAAAAGGAACCAGGGAGATAGCTAATGCCTAATGTATAGCAGCTTCAGTTCAGACTAACAAAGAATTGACCAACTAGCCCATGAGATATTCAGAGTCGAATTGGAGGATTGCTGAGCAAATACAGATAAGAGAACGAATTCCAAGAGGTAGCACGAACCTGAGCTCCACCACCTCATCTCTTCATCCGCATCTCCATGGCCTGAAGATGCACACAAATCTTCCCCTGCTATGCAAGTTCTTCTCCCCTCAATGACAGGTGAAGTCTCCCTGCCTATTGGCAAGGACCGCCAACGCTGCCTCCGGATTGCGCCTTATACGAGCAGTTGCATGCATTGGCAAGATCGGATTCGGGAGGGGAGATGGGCGCGATTAAATTCCCTTGCCTTCTGGGGTGATTTCGATTCTTGACCGCGAAAGAATTCCCTCTCTTCCTGTGGAGAGGGGGGAGCTGGAGATGAGGGACTGCGGACTGCCTGTCCAGGAGGGAGGGGGAGTCAGAGATGGCGGGTGGGGGAGACGAGGAAAGAAGAACGGCCAACTTTTGCCTCTGTGGAGCGGGTGCCGGCCACGACAATGCACGCGTAATGACGCGCTTGGATCTCGGATCGAACGGCCCAAGACGGCCGTAGTGAGAGACGCGGCAAACGATTGTTCAGAAATGCCGCTTCTCTTTGAGGGGTTGGGAGAAACGCACGTTGAAATTTCTCCGAACCTTTGATCAGATTGGCTCAAATCCTTAAAAAAGGACACAAAATAACCAACATAGAGAGAAGGTTGCCAAACCATAAGAGAGAGGCAGCACTGAAGAGGGAGAGCTAAGCCAGGAAGAGAAGGTCATACTGAAGGACAATGGAGCTAAGACCAGAAAGAGCTGAAAGGGGGAAGTAAAACTACACACACAAGAGGAGGAGAACATCAACCCAACCCAAATTGAGCCCAACAAGATCAACTAAGGTATCCCACGTTTATCCCCACTACTTTCGACATCATAGGATAGGACCACACACACATGCAGCTCCAAATGCACATGCACACTATAGAACTAACTACGATATAGAAGAAAAGGACTAGAGGAAGTAAAATATACTAGAGGGAGAGCTAATTGTGGCATTGAGTGTACCTACCGTAGACCACCTACGCGCACCTAGCAACCTCCTCATACTTCCCGACACATGAGGAGATTCCAAGCCCTATCATGGCACGCCAAACCATGAGCACTCAAATCCACCACATGAATCACAGTAAAGAAAGACAAAAATCCACAAATCAGAAGCTAAATCAAAAACAAAGAGAGGGGATTAAAAGTAAATTAGGAAGGGAAAGAGAGAGAGAGTAAGGAGGATTGAATCCTGGTGACCGGAGTTAGAACCGCAACTGCATGGCACGGATCTAGCCAATGGAGAGTCGAGATAGCGGCCTAGAGGTTGATGGCTAGAGACAACAGCGATGGGGAAGGACTGGGGAGTGGCACGGTAGAGGCGCAAGAGGGAGAGATGGGGGAACACATAGGAGGAGAGCGGCGTTCCGCTGAGGGGCAGACAACCATCGACTGAGAGCTGGTGAAGAGGGGGTGGCGCTTGGCAATAGAGTAAGTGGGGAATTAGTGGAGTGACGAGGGATAGGACAGAGCCAAGCGTAGGGAGATAGAGGGAGAGATAAAGGGAAGGGGCTGACGAGTCAAGGCCTATTGGGCTGCCCGGGAGAAAGAGGGTGAAATACACGCTTGCGTGTGTGGGGGGGGGGAGTGGTATTTGGCTGATGACAAATAGTTATCAACATACCGCATTGATAAAATAAACTATTTTCATATCAGTAAACATGGCGGCAAACAACAAGTACACAAAACTAGAATTTAAATATAAACACAACAATCGATTTTGAATCAACATAAGGTTTACCATTGAGACACATCGACGTAGCGTATTTTTATATTTTCATAAATTAAATCGTAGCTTACATATTGAATGCAGGCAACTATCCAAGCCAAGAGAAAGGACTCCACCTGAGCATGTTTGAACCTGGGAGTTACTACCTGTTGTGGTTACAGACCAAACAGAGAGAGAGGTGGTAGTGGAGAGTTGGGAGAAAGTGATGAGTAATGGCTTGGGTCTTCCCCATGGCCTGTATTCCATATATACATACACATGGGGAGTGCTTTTACAATTGCACCCTTACATCCGAGTATCCCCTTTAGGGGCACTTATGTCATTACACATGGCCTATTCTGGGCTTTACATTCCTCTAGTAGGCCGGCTGGGCTTAGGTGGGGGCCACCTCTACAACAGGAGCCTCTCATGGTGAAGGGCTTCACGGGCCGAAGCCATGTTGCCGAGCCCTTTGGCCCCCTCTGTCCCTGCGGCCTGTGAGCTTTTTCGATGTTCGTCGAGGTGTAGTGTTCGCGCTATCGCGAGGCTGTGGCGCTGAGCGACGTGGCGAAGTCCACGCCATCCCCTGAGTCCTGCTGTGGCGGGGTCGGGGTTGCCCGGGCCGAGTCGAGGGTCGAGGCTGAGGTCAGTCTTACGACCGAGGGCCGATGTCTACGCAGGAGGTGGACTTCAATTTGAAGCCGCCTCCGATTTGACAGGGTTGATGGTTGCTCGGGCCGACTTGGAGGCGTTCCTCCGGCGTAGGTAGGCGTAGCGGGCCCCTGAGTCGCCGCACACGCGTCGAGCGATAGCGGACGCGCTGCGACGCTCCTTCTTCTGGCCGTCCACGTGGTGAAGTGTGTTCAGCGCGGTGCAGGTCTTGAGGCGTCGCGGCCATTTAATGCGGCGACGGACTTCCGCCGGTCGGACTCCTGCCGATTGAGCTTCCGCCGGTTGGCTCCTCCGCTGATGGGGTATATATATGGCGCTGGTGTGGCGTTGTTCCTGCATCGTGCCCTCGGATAGAAGCTGCTCCCCTAAAATGGGCCCCTTCAGTGCATCCACATTCCCTAGTGACGCTACGCGGCTTGAGGGATGTTGATGTACTTCATTTTTTTGCCAAGTATGGGAGGTGCCAACGGGCGAGTTCGTGCGGGCGGGTCGGCTCCTCGAAGTCAGGTCCAGGCTGAAGCCACGACTGCGGCCAGGCTGGTGTGGCGACCGTAAAGACGGCGTCCTATGCGCGCGTCGTGTTCTTGTATGAAGATGGCAAGGTTTGACTGTTCGAGACGATATGCTTGAGTTCATCTCGCGTCACGATCGTGCCAACCGGCACTATCATCGTGGAATGTTGATGTACCAAGCTTATCTCGCCTATGAGAACTCGCAAAACTCGCCGATATCGCCCCGCGCCCAAAATATAGAAAAGCCAAGCGCTGGATCCTCGCCGGTTTAGGCCATGAGGTCGCCGCGTAGAGGCTCGTGCCGGCGGCTCGCGCGCCGCCGAGGCGAGCTCCGCTGAGGCCGCCGGCGAGGTTGCCGGCTCGCGCGGCTTGGCGTTATACTCCGCGCAGGCCGAGGCGGGTGGCGATTTTCTCGGTAAGGCGGAGACCCGCCCATCTTAAGCCGCCGGTCGACGCGCGAGCCGGGCGCCAAGTCGGTAGATGCGCGCGCTCCGCCCCTACGCCGAACGGGTGGTCGCGAGCCGGGCGCCTAGCCGGCGTAGACGCGCGCTCCGCCCCTACCCTTCGGCCGGCAGACGCGGTGGTCTCGAGTGGAAACCGCACCGCGAACAGCCGCCACGCTGTGGTGATTGCGATGTCACGATGCGGTAATGCGCTGTAAAGGTTCCTGGAATCGCGCCGCCCCGGCTTGCCGTAGCCGTGTTGTCATACCGCGCAACTTGCCTCGCGCGCGTAGGGCACGCGGCGGTTTGTGACTGGTGCGCGGCGGGATGGGAGCGGTTGCGCTATCGCAGCTGTTCGCCCCTTCCCTAGGGAAGGGGACACGGGGCGGGCGAGGGATGGCGCAGCTTCGAAGCTGTTATGATGCCATGGTCCGTTAGTGCGCTTTTAATGGCGGCTGGAGTCGTGCCGACGCATGGCCTCATGTGCTCCAGCTATCTCGTGTGGGGGTTGCCACGCGGCGGGAGGCCACTGGAGCGTCGTGCTCTGACGGTCCTTACCGCCGTGGTCGCGCCTCTCCGTCTTCAGTTATGGGGGATTGTGCGGGACGGGCCTTTGTACGACTGCGGTTGCGTCCAGCACGCGGACCGTCGCGACGTTTCGGCATCGGGGCGAGGTGGCTTGAAATAACCCTTGTAACCGCAACCCCGCAGTTCTACGCCCCCTTCTCGCTTGCATCGCCTTCTATACTCCCGTAATATTCTCGCCGCTATACTCCTTTTGCGAGAAGCGATGGCATCTGGTGGCAAGCGTAGCCAGGCGGCTGGTGCCTGCGGTATCCGTCGGCGGTCTTCACCGTTAGAGGTGAAATACTCGCTCAACGAATGTGACCCGGTGGCGGCGGACAAGCGGTGGCTAGCGGCGGAGGAAGGCTCGTTTTCCGGCGAGTTGGCTAGCGACGAGGCACGATGCCAGCCCAAGGAGCGGAAGGACAGGACGCTGTCGAGCTTCGGCAGCGTCTCCTTCATTCTTCAGTTAACTTGCGGTAAGCTCTTCCCTGCGAACTCCACTCGCGGGAAGTGGGAGTCGCACTGGATGAAACAGTGGTTCTACCACCGTGTGGCGAGCGGGAGCGGCCTCGAGTGTACGGGCCGGCCGATCGCGTTCAAGACCTCGCCCGGCTAGACACTGGACGACGAGGACAGGCGGAGGGCCCGACGGCTCGTAGGCGTGGCCACCCGCTTTAACATGCGCGACCTCGCCGAAGAGTTCATGATGTACGGCGTGGCACCGCTCGCCCGCGACTGGCGCCTCGCCGCCGAGAAGCGTCGAGACGATAATGTTCTGCCGTGGGTTTGCTCGCTTCTCGCGCCCTCTGGTCCTCATAAGCCTCGACCGATCTCCTTTGTTCACGCAGGTGCGCATTTTGATCTTATCCGTGCGTTGCTTTAGAGATTCGCTGAGGATGCGAACAGGCCGCGCGTGTATTCCTCGGGCCGTATACCGGCAGGGAGCACGAGAAGCGCGCCCACTATTGCCGAGGCGGGGCTGGGGCGGATAAACCGTGTGTGCGAGGCCCTGGGCCTTACCGTGCCGGACCGCGCTGATCCGGCCCCGCAACATCAAGACGACGGCGCAACGAGGAGGAAGACGCTGTCTCGCAAGAGGGGCCGAGGCGGAGCGTTTGCCGCGCTTGGTGTAGCGGCTGCCACTGCTGCTGCCAGCGCTCCCGAGGGCGCGGCAGACGCGGAGTTGGATTCGGCGAGGTACGCCGACTCGGGCTTGGATGGCGCAGACGCCGGGGGCGAAGGACCTTCGGCGGGTGCCCTGGACGGCGGGCTCGCCACGAGTAGCCGGAGAGGGGAAGTCTCGCCACCCGCGGTGGTCGTCGAGACAGGATCCGTGCGGACCGGCAGTGCTGAGGTGGAGCCCTCGGCCGTGGCCGCTATGATGCCGGAGACGCCCTCCGTGGGGGCGCACGGAGCTGGGCCTTCACCGATAGCGGCGTCCGAAACCGAGGTGCCCTCCGCGGAGGCTGCCACGGCGGGGTCTTCGCCCGGTGTCAGAGCCGCGGGCCTCTCCGGCGGCTGGGCCGCCGGAGTGGTGTTGTTGCCACTGCTCGGCTAAGCGGCCGTGTCTGCGGCCGGATCTCCATCGGACGTCGAGGGAATTCGTCGTGGTGACGGGCATCGGGAGTCTGTGGGACTCCGATGCGTATGTCGAAGCCCTCGTGGTGCATGCCCCCTCTGCCCCCAGGCCGCGCCGTCCGTCGTGCAGAAACGGTCGGCGCCGGCCCCGAACGCGGAGGCTTATGTTCCTTGCGGGACCACGCCTTCCGCGGGGACTTGCGCCACCGCTACCCCGCCTGGGACCAGGGGCGGGCCCCCGAAGCGCTCCGTCCGCTACTGAAGGTAAGGTGGCCTGACTTACCCTGCATTCTTCATTGCACCTCGCGGTGCTCACCTGCATCCGTCTGCAGCGTCGCTTATTCCGGAGAAGGAGCCCACGGTGCAACATGGGGGGCCTTCCGCCGGCGGGACGACTACCGTGCGCCCAAGCCCAGCGGACTTCGTGCCTCCACCGGAGACGCTAAGGGCGTGGCGTGGGATTGTGGATGACACGGCTGCCAGCGTCGGTCAGCAAGCGCTGCAGGCCTACGAGGCGGGACATCTCGGGGACGCCTTAGAGGTGTCGGGGGTGAGGGTAAGCGTTTTCTTGTATGACAATGCGTGGCTATGCTGAGCGTGCTAAGCCTTTGTATTGTGCAGACACTTGTGCTGGGGCAGGCCTTGCAAGCGGCCTATGTTCGTGCCCAAAGGGCGCTTGAGGATAGGCTGTGGGTCGCCGAGGAGGAGCTACGCGAAGCGATGGGAGCCCGTTCTGCCCAGGATGCCCGCGTCCGCCACCTGGAAGCAGAGTGCGCCGAGGCGGCGCACTGAGGGGCTTGCCGCCGGCGCGGAGTCGATCGCGAGGCGCGCAGCGGGAGTTTGCGGCGAGCAGACGGCCTTCTCGCAATGTGTCACCTCGCTAGAGAAGGAAAAGGCGAACTTGCCTTAACTCTAGCGAGCGTGACTGCACGCTGGCGGCCTCGGTGATTGCATGGGATGCCATGCAAGCGCTGGAGAGCCATCTCCAAGGGCTTGTGGCTAAGGTGCCGACCGCACCTTTGGCCCGGAGGAGCTGTCTCGGACCCTCCGCTGGATCAGAGATGCCACCGACATCGCGCGCGGCGCCGCGACGACCTTCGGCAACCATTGTGCATACGATCGTCATGCCTGGTGTGCGCGCTCCTACGGCACCGCGGTTGCACGCACATCGCCGGCCGAGGACCTCACCGAGATACTGGCGGGTGGAGTAATGTCCGGCGCCGTCCGCGCCGCTCGTCGCGCCGTCAAGTACTTCCACGAGCGGATCTGGGATTACGTCGGGGAGGCTGCCGCGCAGGTCGAGCTCCGGAAGTCACTTTATGGAGAGGGGAGCCTTGGCCAATTTCTGGACGGGGTCCCGCGGCGCGACGAGGGTGGCACTGAGGCCTCCGAAAGCGCCGGGAACCCGCAGGTGTGACGCCGAGGTGGCTAGTCGTGGGCGTGCGTTGTAATGCTCCCTCCTTTTTTGTAAATGAAGTACGCGCTTGCTTTACAAATTCTGACTTTCACCCGTGTCCCGGGCAGCTTCCTTGCTGGGGCCGACTACTTGCGTCCGACCTTGCGACTCGGCGGCGCCTTCGACGCTGGCAAAGGGCCAAAGAGTCACTGAACTTTTGGGCGGGCCGATCTTCTTCCGGTGGAACCCCGGCCTTAGCGCGTGCTAAGGACGAGCCCACCGAATAGCTACTTAGAGCGCCAGAGATGTTGAGGGGCCTCTGTACTTGTAAAATTTTTCCAATATATAAACGTGTTGATTACTCTGTAGAGCTAGCGCGTGCGAAGGCGGACCCCGCGTTATGACCTATTTTAAGTCCGTAGACTGGCGCGTGCGAAGGCGGACCTCTGCACCATGACCTGTTTAAAGTCCGTAGATTGGCGCGTGCGAAGGCGGACCTCCGCACCACGGCCTGTTTAAAGTCCATAGACTGGCGCGTGTGAAGGCGGACCTCCGCACTACGGCCTGTTTTAAAGTCCGTGACCGACGCGCGCGTGCGGCGACCTCGCACTCACGGCCGCTTTAAAGTCCGTAGATCGGTGCGCGCGGCGGACCTCGCGCCCGCCCACCTATCCCGGTGGGGTAGCCTCTTGGCACGCCGTGTACTCCGCGTGCACGCCCTTGCTGGGGCCAGCCTCTGGTGCGTTACATCGGTACTTCTTGCGGCTCTCGGAATCGGTTTCCATAGTGCGCCTTGCGTACACTTCCCGTGGTGTGCGAAGACGAGCGTCGACGCTCTGAGGCGGTGCGCGATTGACAGCCACGCAAGGTTCGCGCCGCGCTTGCGTTTTGCCTAGCGCACAGAGACAGCATCCGCGTCTTACTTATACCCGCGTCTTACTTATACTCTGGGGAGTATGCGCACAGACAACGTCCGTGGCATGCGCGGGATTCGCGTCTTGTTTATACTCCGTAGAGTGCGCAGGGAGAACATCTGCGTCTTATTTATACTCCGTAGAGTGCGTGGGATCGGCGTCCACGTCTTATTTATACTCCGGGGAGTATGCACACAGATGACGTCTGTGGCATGCGCGGGATTCGCGTCTTGTTTATACTCCGTGGAGTGCGCAGGGAGAACATCCGCGTCTTACTTATACTCCGTAGAGTGCGTGGGATCGGCGTCCACGTCTTATTTATACTCCCGGTGAGTATGCGCACAGATGACGTCCGTGGCATGCGCGGGATTCGTGTCTTGTTTATACTCCGCAGAGTGCGCAGGGAGAACATCCGCGTCTTATTTATACTCCGTAGAGTGCGTGCCGAGGCGTCCCCCCGCACGTCTTTGTTTATACTCATGCCCGTGTGTTCGACGGAGAGTGAACACGCGAACGTGCGTCTTCGGTTTATACTCATACCCGTGTCTTTGATGGAGAGTGCACACGCGAACGTGCGTCTTCGGTTTATACTCATGCCCGTGTCTTTGACGGAGAGTGCACACGCGAACGTGCGTCTTTGGTTTATACTCATACCCGTACCCCTGACTATGGAGAGTGCACACGCGAACGTGCGTCTTTGGTTTATACTCATACCCGTACCCCTGGCTACGGAGAGTGCACACGCGAACGTGCGTCTTCGGCTTATACCTCGGGAGCACGCGCGTAGGCGAAGCCTCCGCGCGCTCTCGCCGCGTATTTTTGCACAATGATAATAGGTTGGCGACAAACAAAATTTTATTACATTCTCGTTTGCGCGGGTAAGCGATTACATATGGCGGAGGTACTAACCACTTCTCTGGTGCGGCTGGAGCCTCTAGTAGTTGCACTAGCTGTAGGGCTTGCCGAGCCGTCCCCGGATGACGCCGTGGGTCCCCGCGCTGTGGTGCCGATTCTAAGTGTGTCGTTGGTCGTCGCGACGGGGATATCTGGTGCCGTGCTCGATGCGCTGGGCCATGTCTTGGTCGCCACGAACGGTAATGATGGCCCGCGGCCCCGGGAGCTTCATGCATAAATAGCCGTGATGTGGTACCGCCCCGAAGGAGTTCAGGATTGGACGCCCCAGTATGGCATTGTAAGGGTATGGGAGATCGACGACGTCGAATATGGCATCTTCGACCCTTTCATTGTCGTCCTGGCCAAAGGAGACCTGAAGGCATATTTGGCCGAGCGCCCGTAGAGGTTGTCCTCCGAAGCCTTGCAACGGGACTCCCGATGGGTTGAGGCGGCTTCGGGGGATCCCCATCTGGTAGAAGGCTGCCGCGAACAGAATGTTCACGAGCTGCCGCCGCCAACTAGGCACGCCCCACGCCGCATCCCGCTATTACAACCGGACGACCGGGGCCCCGTGAGAAGCTCCACGCCTTGGGCATCGGCGAGGTGAACGTGACCTCGTCCGTGCCCACCCGGCGGTTATGCGCGACGGGTATGCCACCACGTGGTGTAGCTCGCGACGTAGGCCTTCCGCCGCCGCGCGAGGCGAACTCCGCGAGGAGCCTCGGAGATGACATTGATAACCCCGAGGTGGGCGGCCTCCGAGCTCGTAGCTGCAGGAGGCCCTCTCGAGGCCGCGCACATGGGCACGAATCGCAGAGGACCCTCGTGGGGCTGCGCCCCTTGTGCTGGATGTGCATGGGGCTTCGTTATGGGTCTTGACGTGGGCCACCACGGCGGCGTGCTTCGTGTTCCCGCCCTCGTGACGCTCGCGAGAGCGCGATAGAGGTACACGTGTGCGTGTCGTGGGTGCCGCGACCGTGGACTTCGCACCACAACCCATGGTGCTGGTCATCGTAATCCCCACGGCCTCTATCGTCGCGGCCCTGGCCACGGCCGCGTCCCCGGCCTCGGCGCCCCCGACCGCCCCGACCCACGGGAGCGCTTTCTTCGGAACCGCCTTCGATGTCGAGGACGTACCGACCTCGCCGCGACTTCTGCTGGCCGCGCTTGGGTCTATCGGACGGCTCGTTGTGCGGGGCATCCTTGAGCTCAGGCGCGTCCTTGGACGACTCCTACTTACATTTTCCCTTCGAAGGACCGTCCTTCGGCGGATCTTCGGTTTTCGCCAAGGCACCGGCCTGGTTGGTGTCGGAGTCGTCGCCTTGTCGTCGCTGTGCGTCCTCTTCCGCCCTGGCGTATTCCTCCATTTTGTCAAAGAGCCGTCACATCGCCTTGATTGGCTTCCGTGCGTTATACTCGCCATCGGGCCCGGGCGAAGGCCCTGTATAGCTGCATTGACAACGGTGGTTTCGTTAACGTCTTTGACTTGATAACGTATCTTCGCGAAGCGTTTGAAATAGTCCCCGAGCTTCTCCGAAGGTTTCTGCTTCACGGCGAAGAGCTGGTCCGCGTCTACCCGCTCAACATAATTTCCTTGAAAGTTGTTGTGAAGGCGGTTGCGGATCTGCTCCCACGCGTAGATGGAGTTCGGCTCTATGGTAAAAAAAACCAGGAAAGCGCCACTCCTTGCAACGCGAGGGGGAGTCCCTTCGCCTTTGTTGTGTCATCTCCGCCCGCGGCCTCGATTGCGGTTTCGTACACGCGCACGAACTCGTGGGGGTCCGTGTCGCCTTTATAGGGCTCGATGACACTGGGGAATTTGAAGTCTTCGGGCCACGCCACCTGCTGTAGTCCTGCCCAAAGCGGGGACTCTGGATCGACGCGTCGCAGCGGCACACGGCTAGATGTGGGGGCATCGCGGCTGTCCGCCCTTTCCGGCGTGGGCTCTGGCGCGACCACTGGCGCGGCCTGTTGGCTCCGAGCCTCTTGTATGTCTCGAACAGCCCCACGAAGATCCCCTAGCTCCTGCTGGAACGCTTTGAGGGCCGCCAACAGGGCGCTTTCCACCGCCTGCATGGGTGGGGCTGCCGGCGCGCCCAGCGGACGGGTCGGCACAGGTACGATCGCCTCGCGAGCTCCCGAGCTGCCGGTCGCTCCGTTGTGGCTACCTCCAACCACCCGGTCCGCGCTACTAGCGAGCGTTGCGGCGAGGGCGGCGAGGTTGGTTGCTGTCGCGCCGGCGGGGTCGGTCGTCGCAGCGCCATTGACGGGGTTGGCTGTCACAGCGCCGGTGGCGGGGTCGGTCGTTGCAGCGCCGTTGACGGGGTCGGCCGTCGCGCGCGCGATGGCGGTCGATCGTCGCAGCCAGCGAGCGCCGACGCCTCGACCACCGCGCTGCGTCGTCGCTTCGTGCCGCAACGGCCGATGCGAAGCCACGTACCCATGCGACGCTCCGACCCGGCCGCCTTCTTTCCCCGCCGCCGCGCGACAAAGTTTTTTGGTGCCATCCTTCTTCGGACTTGAGCTTACTCGTCCTCCCCACGGACGGCGCCAAGCGTTGTGGTTACTGCATCAAACAGAGAGAGGTGGTAGTGGAGAGTTGGGAGAAAGTGATGAGTAATGGCTTGGGTCTTCCCCATGGTCTGTATTCCATATATACATACACATGGGGAGTGCTTTTACAATTGCACCCTTACATCCGAGTATCCCCTTTAGGGGCACTTATGTCATTACACATGGCCTATTCTGGGCTTTACATTCCTCTAGCAGGCCGGCTGGGCTTAGGTGGGGGCCACCCCTACACACTACCAAATTCCAAGCAAGCATACCATTGACCATCTTGACTAGAGTATCTTCACTTAATAGTTATTTCTTCATTACAATATTATCATCAATTGTATCAAATGAATTTCTACTTAATTCAAATAAATAATAGGAGAATGACATGTGGGAATGTATCGAGCTCAACTAAAGGAATAGTTGGCTTGTAATGTAAGTATTTGGTGGGCAGATGGTGCCTTTGGGAAGGTGTAGAGAGGAAGGTTGGGACCCTCTACATATGGATATAATCTAAGGACTTATTTGCTTCACTCGTATAATGGGCCGTATATGTCGTATCGACCATGGTTCCATCTAAGACGGGTAAAAAATAGTAACTCTATCATGCTATTATACACTCCACAATGGGTATGTAGATTATCTAGGGGAGGCGAGGTCTCAATTAGACTCAAAGCCATAAAGGATAAGCCATGTGCCTATATTTAGCACAGTGGAGTGTTAGGTGAATATACGTCCAGCCCGACCAACTACTAGAGATAACCTAGTGTCAGGTGGAGGTATAATATACAAAAATAAGGGAAAAAGTGGTGTACTATAATTTGAGCATCATATCTAAGAAAATGTGAAGAACCATTCACAATAAAAATTAGAGTAGCTATTGATAAAATGGTACAAAACCGCATAGTGCTATATAAACCATAAATTTGTGCTGTCTCCTAGACTGAAGGCTACGGGGACTAAATAACCATGTAAGGACTTAATATGACTAAATTAAACTTTAACATATGTTGAAAGTATTTTATTTGGGTTTCTTGTGCTTTAAGGAATTTTCTAATTTTTTTAGATTTTATTCGAATTTATTTGCAATTTTCTAGAGCTAAAATGGTTTATTTGAATATCTGAAATAAGAAAATATCCTAGAAAGTTCTAAAAGCCTTCGGGCCAAAGTCCACCCGCTCTAGCCCATATCCCTGCTGGCCCAGCCCGCTTCACCCCACGCTTGACACACATCATGCATCGAACCGTCGACCTCTCCACTGATGGTCGCCACGTGTCAATCATCGGCCGTCTTTCCTCACCCTCGCCCCTACATCTCAACATCCACCTGTCACCGCGTGCATCGTCGTCCTCACGGACTCCGTCTACTACCGTCTCTGCCTCAGACTCTTGGCGTCGTGCTATAAATAGTCGTGCCGCCCCACCTCTTCTCCTCGTCCTGAGTCGCTTCCCTCGCCGAACTTGCCTGTGCGCCAACGCCTTCGCATCCATCGTTGTCGTCATCATTCTGACCACCACCGGTGAGGCCTCAGTTTGTCCGCCGCCCTCTCCATCCCACTCAACCCCGCTGACCAGCCGTTGTTCGCCATCCATCGCAGGGAGCCCACGCTGCCTCACCCGTCGCTCCAGCCGCCGCACCGCCCCATCACCCTCAGTTCGTGCGCCATCCCTCACCAACCGAGGCAACACCTCATTTCGCGCATCAGCTATGTCACCCCCCACCCTGCGCTGACCGACGGTTCGCCCTCTCCGTGAATTGAATACACTGTGTACCGAACCACTCACGTGTGAGTCTCACATGTCAGATCCACTATTCCGCGAACCCATGAGTTGATCCCATGCCACGTCACCCTACCACCTGTCAGCCACGTGTTGGCCACGTGCCTGCCATGTCAGCCCTAGCCGCCACATCATCAGCCAAGTCGCATGTACACTGTTCCATGAGCCGAGTCCACCATAGACTAGCTATTTGGTGCATCGAGTCTACAGCACAGTAGAAATTTTAAATTTATCTAAAATTGAGCTCTATCTTTTAGTTCTAGTTTTAAAGTTCTTGGAGTTCATTTAATTTTTATTTTGTGTTTCATTTTGTTTTCTCTCTCGTTAGATCCTGCCTTCAAAGGAGTTAAAGTAATATTTGAAGATCTAGAGTAATTAACTAAGTAAGGCCAAGGTATGTCGTGTCCTTTGATTATATTGAACCTACTTTTCAAATATATTATGTATTATTTTATTTTAAATTATCATGCATCGCTATTTTATTATAAAATCTTTGTATTGGTAGTTAATGACCTATATAATTAATTTCTCCTTATAAATTGAATGCCATAATTCCATTGTCACCATGGGTGGGTATTTATCTAGTGAT
This sequence comes from Dendrocalamus sinicus, assembly GCA_036346575.1. Classification (NCBI taxonomy): domain Eukaryota; kingdom Viridiplantae; phylum Streptophyta; class Magnoliopsida; order Poales; family Poaceae; genus Dendrocalamus; species Dendrocalamus sinicus. Next base: position 39,259,923 of record CM070648.1, on the reverse strand, counting down.
ACAATATTAGTTGTCACATGGGTTGTACCTTTAGTATGCTTAGTCATGCTTGTAGTACGTTGGGTTATTATCACATATGATCAATTGATTAATTTTGACCTAATGAGATATTAAATCATGGTGGTCAGCCACAGTTATAAAATTTGTGCACCTTGGCATAGGTAGTGTCATTGGTGATGGTTATACAACATGGTTTTCACTTGAGCGAATGATCGTGCAGTAATGTGAGAAGTGTGGTTAGCACTTCAGGGATGTAGATGTTTCACCTGGGTAATGTCTAAGAACTTTACTTTGTGTGTTGTTGATCTAAGCCTTATCGTATAACCATATGTCTAGTATGAGATATACTTAGCATAATAATTTGTGAAGTTTTAACTTTGATTTTGCCACTAATGTTTTATTGGCACAAGAGGGAGAATTATCAACTAGGTGGTTAGCATACTCGACAGCGAAACATTAGCGGGCAAGATCAGGTTGAAATTGAGCATTGTAAAAGTCTTATTGTGATTTTTTTTCTTTTATGTAGAGATGATCATATCATGTGGATAAAGTTATGCAACCTCTGCAGAGTGTAAAACTATTCGAATAGCCATGTCTCCTGTTATATACAATACTCGGTGATTTCACATGAGAGATAGTGTTTTTATAAAAGTTCGTTGGATTAAGTTGGAAAGTAAATGGTTAGTTCACTGGTGGTTCATTACATGAATGATTAGTTAATGTGTGGTTCACTTGAGTGAATGATCAGTTCACTTGTGGTTACCCTCAATTCCTTTGTTTATTTATTTATTGATCATTTTCAAAGTTCGCCTTCAATCTATTTATTGTATTTACTTCAAATTATTGTTTTTTTGCAAAATAACCACTCAGCCATCATTTGGTAAGCCTTGCATACTAAATTGCATTCTTTATTACAAACAACTTGCAGAGTACCAATGTACTGACGGCTTTGTGCCTATTGTTGCTCAGTTGAAGAAGAGCAACCATATCAGTAGAAGGTACCTGAAGGAGGATACTTTGTCGACTTCACATATTATAACTTCGCTCTCTAGTTGATTGCCTGTTGGCATGTTGAATGGCTACAACGCTTATTTTTGTTTTTCACTATAAGTTTCTTAAACCTTTCAGGCTATTATTTGTAAGCTTATCCATAAGGTCGCAACTCTGATAATTAATAATATTTGGGTCTTTTCTTAGTAAGTCGTGATATGGTTAATATTTTATCTATGTTTACACTATGTGCACTAACGTGATCCTAGACAAGTGTGGTATACACAGGAGAGTCTGGATTTGCATTTTCGAGTCTCAACAGAGGTGGTATCAAAGCCATATCGAGTATAGGATGAAGCCCTAGTTTGAATGGTCGCCTTAGCAGAATTTCAAAAAAAAAATCTATTTTCTAAATCAAACTAACCAAATTGCATATTTAGTAATCACTCTACTCTCTTGCCCTTTCTTAAGGTTCTTACTCTTCACCTTATTCTAAAAAGTTATTTTCAAATCTTTAATCGGACTTCTCTCCCTTATAATACTATAGATGTCTCAAGTTTCCTATAGCTAGACCAGAGGATGGCAAGGACTTCTCTGAGTTTTGTTGCAGGGTCTTGGATTAAAGAGGACACTAGTTTACTTCACCAAGGATAAGAAGATGAAGGGCCAACGTATTGGATACATCACCAGATTGTACTTCAACACAAGGATTGGCAACCGAGTTCTACACTATAGTTTGAAGTGCACCGGTGCTTATGGGGAGTGGTCCGCACAAGGCCATTCGACATCTCTGCAAGTTGTACAAGATCAGTATATCCAAGCTCCTTCAGAGGTTCAAGGAGCAATATGCACACTCTCATTGTAGCAGAACAAAAGGAATCTCAACCGCAGTTACTAGTATCTCTACCTTCGCCTATGCCACCCAGTCCGGAGGAGAGATGACACATAGCAGGCAACCGCCAAGAGTATCTTTGGCATTTCATTCCAGTTGTGGTAGAAGAGCCGTTGCCGCATGTCCGCAACTCTTGGGTGTTTTATAGCAACTCTGAGGAGGAGTCAAACGATCCCTATTTGGCAGGACCTAAGTGAAAGCCACTAGATTAGACCCTTATGTAGCTTAGAAAGAGCGAATAGAGCATTTTGATTCTTATTTGCAATTTCTTGTGATATGAGCTGCAATTTTGCCCTTAAAAACAATATGTTGTAGTCATATCAAAATCCTTTATTGGAGTAATTTAATCACTTTTTGTTTAGCTTTTTGGCTAAGTGTCTACTTAGTTTAGATTTTCCATTAAACTACCCCCTTAAATAAGTTTACTTCTTACCTGTGCTTTTCCCTCTCACGTTTTAAAGCCTCATACAGCCAGTTCTCAGCAAGTGGTCTTTCTCTTTCAGAATAGAGGAAAAATGGTTGACACCCGGAACTCAGCTGGACGCAGTCAGATGAACCAAGACCCAGATGGCAGCAATGCAAATCAATCAACTCAGGGACCACAAGCAAGTAAGTCAGTTCATAGCAGCTCAAATCATTTTCAAAGTTCGCTCTCAATCTATTTATTTTATTTCCTTCAAATTATTATTTTCTACAAAATAACCACTCAGCCATCATTTGGTAAGCCTTGCGTACTAAATTGCATTCTTTGTTATAAACGACTTGCTGAGTACTAATGTACTCACGGCTTTATGCCTATTATTGCTCAGTTGAAGAAGAGGATCCATATCAACCGAAGGTACCTAAAGAAGGATACTTTAATGACTTCGTGGATTAAGACTTCACTCCCCAGTCAATTGCCTGTGGGCATATCGAATATCTACTATGCTTATTTCTGTTTTCCACTGCAAATTTCTTAAGTCTTTTAAGCTATTATCTGTAAGCTTGGCCATAAGGTCGCCACTTTGATAATTAATAATATTTGAGTCTTTTCATAGTAAGTCATGATGTGGTTGACATTTCATCTATGTTTACACTATGTGCACTAGCGTAATCCTGGACTAGTGCTGTATGCATAGGATAGTCTGGATTTGCATATTCGGGCCCTGATAGTGAGACACAGCCTCTGACGTACGAGACTTTTTCATACGAGACATGTGCTGAGTCTGAGCCCGCCTCTCACCATGTCAGCAATCTACCTTGCTTTGACCTAGAGGTGACCAAATGGGTTGTGCCTGTTGGGCCAACACACATCATTATACTGTAGGCACGGCCCAGGCATGGGACAACTCAGGAAGGAGTCGTGCTGGGCCAACCCGGCACAAGACGGTAGTACATGCCTGGGTCACCGCCCCACCCAGCGTGCTTGCATGGCATAGCATGCATAGTGCTAGGCCTAGCATGGCACACATAGTGCTAGGCCTGGCATGGCCCACACGGCTCGGTAGGCATGGTTGGCTCAGTTAACACACGTAGCCCGGTGGGCACAACCCGTTAGACACAAAAATTCGACCGTTATGCACGACACGGTGAGCACAGCCCGTTTAGCATGATTAACAATCAGATTTTTGAAATTTTTAGTCGTTTCTCTGTTCGTTTGAGAGTTTTAAAATATGAAAAATATCAATTTTTCTATCCATAGGCAGCATACCCCCCCCCCTCATTCATCCACACTCAAATAAGCAATCTCTTCTCCAAATTCTCTTATGAAAATATTTATACACTTTGTGATAATTTGGCAAAATTCAAAATAATTTTGCAAAACTCCTAAAATTCAAAATCCTACCTACATTCAAAAAAGGGGTAACAACAATAATTTTCATATACTTATGTTGTTCATACTTTTCCTTGTTATGATGTAAAATAGTTAGTAGTGCAATTTTGTATTTGCATTTTGCACTTTTCACATTTTCCATGGAAAATTTTGACAATTTTTATACGAGTGAATACAAAATTTATCTGGAAGATCTTTCATCATTCAGAAATGAAATATCTTTGCCTCTGCTTCCACATCAAACAGCAAAGCAGATCCTAGCTGTACCATCGTTAGGCTCTATGAGTGCCACTGCGTTAGCAAGCATTAGAGCAACGAGGTCCAGACCTAGCACGTCGAAGGTGTGGCAAGACTTCAACAAGGTAGTGAAGCCAGGCGCGGTCAAAGCTTAGCTAAGAGTTGTTGTTTACAAAAATATGTCTTCATGAATTGTCTGCAAAGTCTTTAGGTGGAACCAGACACTTGCACATATATGCACTAAGATATAAAGAAAAACAAGGCGGCCATGAAGTACACACAACTACAGTACAACCCCGGATTATTATACCAAGGTAACTCGAGAATCTTTAGCCCATTCAATTGCCGCACAAGATCTTCCTTTAAACTTTGCTAAGTCAGAAGCGTTAGAAGAGTACATTAAAACTGCTCATAATCCTAGATTTACTCATGTTTCTAGATGAACAACGACTAAAAATTTAGTTAAATACTACAATAATGATCACGATAAAATTCAAGAACTCTTTGGAACCTGTACATTTTTTGTGGTCTTGACCCCGGATATATGGAGTGGTCGGTCTATGGAGGATTATCTTAACGTAGTCGCTCATTATGTAAATGATTACTGGGTATTGAAAATTAGAATCATAGGCTTTAAACTAATTGATGTAGCACATAGGGTGAGAATATAATAGGATATATTATCAAAGTCGTAGATGATTTTTGTCTTGCAAATAATTTTTTGCAATTACCCTAGACAATGCTGCAGCAAACTCCAGGATATTCTCGCTCCATTATTTAATACATACGCTGAATCCTTCTTACTACATCAGCGATGCACCTACCATATTATTAATCTTATAGTTATATGTGGTTTAAAGAGGTTGGATTCATATCTCCAAGATTTTCGCAATGCAAATTTTTATAAATAATTCTAACCAACAAATTGCAGCATATAAGACCTACTGCATTGCAATCGGTATACGTCCATGAAAGTTCAGTGTGGACATGCTGGTAAGGTGGAACTTAACTTATCTCATGCTATAAAACATTTTACCCTATAGCCCATATTTTCTGTTTTTATCCACACGCACTATCACAGCCATACCGATAACACACTATTGACTAAGTAGCACTGGTATGTTGCTAAGAAGTTACTAGCATTTGTGGAACTCTTTTACAAAATCACTATTGCTTTATCCGGAGTGTACTATCCAACAACTCCTTTAATTGTGCATAATATTCTTGCGATTGCGACTCGCTTAAAAGCTAATAAAAATGATATAGTGTTACGAGAGGTTGTGTACGCTATGAAAACTAAATATTTAAAATATTAAAATGAGATTCTGTACTTATATGTATTTGCATTTATTCTATATCTAAGAGTTAAAATTACAGGATCCACTAATGTTCTTTCACTTATGGTAAGTCTGTAAGGATATATTACTCTAACTATTTTTCAATTGTTCGTTCTAAATTGTCTAAAGTTTATTAAAAGCACGAGCATAAATTTAAGGGAGTTCGGTTGCAATGACCTCCACTAGTATCCACCACAGGTAAGAAGACAAATATATGGGGCATAATCTTTAGTGCACCAGGATCCTTCGAAAGATCAAACTCTACATCATCAAGTGCTAGAGCAATCCATACCACAGCTCGTGGGGAAGTATCAGTCTTTCTGAACAGCGATCCTATGCCTCACCATGTAGAGGACTTCAATATTTTGGAATAGTGGCATGAGCACAAGCTAACATATTTAGTGCTATCCATATTAGCATAGGATGTGTTAATAGTTCTTGTCTTGATGGTTTCTTGTAAGTCTGCTTTCAGTCTTTTTAGAAGAATGTTGGAGGAGAGAAGAGCAAGTCTCACGGGTGAGATAGTGGAAGTATTTTTCACAGTGGAAGACTGGGAACAAGCTGATGCACGAGCTTAATACTGCATGGTGGATACGGAGTTGGAACATACGTTCGACAATCTCTATTTAGACGGCGGCGACGACACCGACACTTCTTAGAGCATCCATGTGTACAATACCTTTTCTTATTTTTTTACCTGTAATGCTGAACTATATATTGTACTCTTTTTTCTTTGCCAATGTTTTTCAAGTTGAGTTTTTTACTTGGCAAAGTTTTTAATGAGACAACCATTTAAACATTAATATAACTTAATATTATGTATCCACAATTTATTTCTTTTTCAAATTCTACATATTTTTTTGAATTAATATGTTTTTTTATTTTTGGATTGAAATGGGCTAGTCGTGCCTACCTGACCCATTGGGCTAAAAGGCGTGTGTCAGCCTAACACAGCACGAACTCCTGTTAGGCTATAACTGGATCGTTGCCTCAGCCCACAGGCCAACATAGCACAGCTCATTCAAGCTAACGAGCTAAACGGACATACCGTCTACTTGGACAGGTCTGCTCTCACCGACTCACGCAGCGGCTCGTCGTGTCTGCCTTGCTGTCTACAGTAGTCTGTCTCCTGTCACCTGTCGGAGCGAGAGAAGGGTTGTTATTTGTGGGTGGTTGGATTGATCCCATAATTGGGTTTGCATTTGAAAAAAAAACTTTGCTTTGTAAAAGCGAGTCGGATTTATGAGTATTATGTGATACTGCTCTCGTAAAAGAGAAGAGCTCTCCTTGTTGCAAATAAGAGTAGTCTTGTCTCTTTTGTGCAAGCAATGAGAGTGTTTTTCCTGAAGGGTTTAGTTATTAGATGTTAACCGAGGTCTTGACCAAAGCTTACCACAAAATAATGATAATGAATAAATAAATAAATAAATAAATATTGAAGTAGAACTATTAGAGGATTTAGTTATTAGATGTTAACCGAGGTCTTGACCAAAGCTTACCCCATTTTGTGGATATGTGGAATTGAGTACAGATGGGTGATCTTTCTTATGTTCACTGTATTCTGTGATCTTTGACTGAGGAAATAGCTAGAGTAATGAATCATTTCATGGGTTGAAGTTGACCAATGAGGGAGTTCATTGTGGTGTAAATAGAGCATGAGTTGAAACCCTAGAGAATAAGGGTATTGGAGGGATCGAATTAATAGAATCGAATACGGATTTTGATAGGACAGGTGAGGTTACCTGTCGACAATATGCCACTGGTATAGGAGGTTTGCTTGAGTACTTTGTGAGACATGCACTAAAGCATCCCCAGATTCATGTGAACATTGCCCCAGAAATGGATTGGTTTCGTAACTCATAGATTGGTGTTGGAAGGGCGAATTATCCTATCGAATCTAATGAGTATTTGAAATGATTGATTGATGTTTAATGGATTATTTCGGATTCCTTTGATTTGGGAATTCATTCAGGATCCCCTTTGAGGGAAAGTGGATTTAAGTGGGAAGTTGCGGGGTTTCCACATTTCTTATGCGATTGACATGAATTTTCGCTATTGCTCCCCTGAAAGAGTGTGCTTCCTTCCTTGAAAAGAAAGGGTCTAATTTTGAGAATGGAAACTTTTTCGCATGTTATTTGCGGCATATTGTTTGCTAGGACAAGGATTGATTTCCTGTCCGGTTTTCACTCTAAGTGGATTTATTGTGATGAAATTATATTTTGTGGGAAGGGAACTCCCAACTATTTTAGAAGAAGGGTTGTTATTTGTGGGTGGTTGGATTGATCCCATAATTGGGTTTGCATTTGAAAAAAAAACTTTGCTTTGTAAAAGCGAGTCGGATTTATGAGTATTATGTGATACTGCTCTCGTAAAAGAGAAGAGCTCTCCTTGTTGCAAATAAGAGTAGTCTTGTCTCTTTTGTGCAAGCAATGAGAGTGTTTTTCCTGAAGGGTTGGAGGTTTTCTTATGCTGAGGCATGAGATGTTAAGGATTGCTATGATGCGTTGGTTGTATCAGACCAGATGACCAGACACGAGATAACATGAGAATTGAGTCTATGCGCGGAGTGCATAACGTGTTCCATGTTTCGATGTTGAGAAAGTTCTTGCGAGATCCAGAGCATGAGATTGTATTAGAACCGGTGACCATAACGCAAGACCTCACCTTCGAGTCCTGTCCAGTTTGGATTCTGGAGGACTCAGAGAAGGTGTTGAGGAATAAAGTGATAAAGTATGTTAAAGTGCTTTGGTCACAACAGTCCGAGCGAGAAGCAACATGGGAGTTGGAGTCTCGCATGAGTAAGAAGTACCCCGAGTTGTTCTCCACGGGTATGAGTTAATGTTATGTTATGAGCAGTTGGTTTATTTTGTTCTTCCATGCGAATTGTTGAACGCCAGAATTCGGGGTCGAATTTTGTTAAGGGGGGTAGAATGTAATACCACTAAATTTCAAAAGAGAGAATTAAGGGAAGAAAGGGGCAGTTTGTGCCGTCAGACCCATCGGCTTATAGAACGCCGAAAAAGCAATGCTCGCAGAGGTTCCCATACCGCCCCGGAATGGTCGGCACCGTCTAGAAAGCCGCATAAAGGTAGCTCTCAGAGGTTCCCTGACCGTCCAGGGCCGGTCGGCACCGTCTCGCGTTTGTGGGTTTTCATCATTCGGCGGAAAATTCTATTCTTACATGTCACCGATTTACCTGCCGTAGTAGAAGAGCACCAATTAGCTTAGGGCTACTATTGGACCAAAAAGCCCTTAGGGCCATAGCCAGCCAAGTCCAAAAAGGGAGGGGTAGAAGTGACATTTTGCAGTGAAAGGGATAGTCATGCCTCTTAATTAGACAAGACTTCACACAGCCCCTTTACCTGCACCCACTCCACTCTTTCTGCCAGCCTCAAGAACCAAGCCAGAGAAGCCCCAGGCTTCACCACCACCACAACCAAGCCCCAGAGACCGGTGCCACCAGGGAGAAGCCAGCGGAGGTGCAAGGGGACGGCGGCCGGCGGCCTAGTGGCGGCGGATCCGCCCTTGCCCAGCTGGATCCGCCCACGGCTGGCCGGATTTGAGAGGGGAGAGGGTGAACGGGAGGCGGATGGCGGCCGGGTCGGGATGGGCCGGGCTGGGTTGCGGCCAGCTGAACCTAAGGGAGGGGCGGCGAGCCAGAGAGAGAAGAGCGGAGCGGCGAGCAGGGGGAGGAGAGGAAGAGCGGCGCCATAGGAGGGAGGTAGAGGGGGTGAGGCTTTCGGGCGGGCGAAGAAAGAGAGGAGGAGGCGAGCGGCTTCGGCCAGGAAGGAAGAAGGGAGGGGAAGAAAGGAAAGAAAGAGGGGTGCGGCCGGGTAAGAAAGGAAGGAAAAGAAAAAGAAAGAGATAGGGAATAGGAAAAGAGGAGAGAAGAGAAAAGGAAAAGAAAAGAAAAGAGGAGAAAAAGAAAAGAAAAAAAAGAAAAGAGGAGAAAAAGAAAGAGAGAAAAAAATTGGTACCTGCGCGGGAGGACCTTAATCCCGGGCATTTTACGCTAGAACCAGGTCATGCGTGTAGTATCGGCATTGCTTATTTAATCTCTGGTTCCGTTATAATATGTTAAGTCAAATTAATTGCTTGTCCAGGTGGAGGTCCTGAGTCGACGTTGTCCTCACGTCGCTTCGCTCCGCTTGGTTAGCAGGCAAGTACATGGTAGAGCGGTAGACCAAGGTTTATGAATATGCGATGTTTACCTGATATGATGATACTTATGTGGAAATGCGTTGATTACATGATATCGATGTGGAAATGGGATGTTTACATGACATGAGGTTGCACGATAAAGGATGGCAAAGATGATGGAGTGAGGTAGGCAATGATGCTTATCTGCTAATAATGTTAATGATGAGCATGATTATGATCATGGGCATATGCATTTGCATGATGTGCACTCAAGAGTGAGGGCGGTGAGAAAGTCCCTAGCTATGAGTAAAGCTAGCGGACTAATCCGGAGTGCTCTTGAGTAAGACCTGCTTCGGTAGGCCTCCACGGGAGTGGAGGGGTCCCGTGCCTAAGAGGGCGGGCCCACGATGGGTGAACATCGACGGGTGTTCACTCGGCAGTACCGGTATTTGCAATGAGATGAGCAAATGTGCATGTAGAACAGGATTGCATTGCACTGATGATTTGGCAATGTTGGACTATGACATTGCATGTGGAGCATGTTATGGTTAATATGGAAACATGAGAATGGTGATATAAGCATGACAATGCAGGTGGAGTCTGTTATGGATAGTTGATTTGCTTACATGTTTGGTCGTGTTTATCGTTCTATTATGTACTTGCTGAGTCTTTGGACTCATTCTTGCTTTGTTGTCTTATTTTTAGGTAACTATTGGGGACGTCTTGCACGGGCAGGTGTAGCACATGAATAACTCCACGTTCTTGCAGCACTTCACATATCCAGCTTTTGGTAGTATGCCTAACTCCACCAGTAAGCCAGCATAGTTGCTAAAAAAATGGGGGGTGTAAGTGGTTGCTGCTTCTTGAGCAAGGTAGAGTTTGCTTAAATTGTTTAGCAGATGCCTAAAAGTGGTATTAGTATGCAATGATGGTAGCACTCTAGGCCCAGAGGTTGGGCGGGGTGTTACAGGCGACGCCGGTGTCGCTTGTCACGACGAGCGAAGGCTTCATCGCGGTGAGGCCGAAATTTTTGTACGAATAACCTTTTTTTTTATTCGAAAATACAGAAATATACCTGCGGGAAATTTTTTTACAAAAATAGCCTCCAGTCGCCCAATGGGGGCGCGACTAGAGCCTTTCGCCCACCCGGGAGGCGACAAGAGTTTATGTCGCTTCATGGGAAAGCGACATCATGGAGTCGCTTTCTCACTGGGCAATTTAATGAAGTCGCCCAATGGCTGGGCGACTTGTAATGCAGTCGCCCAGTAGGTAGGCGACTTCATTCAGTCCCCCTGATTTTTGTAGAGTTTTGGCAATTTCGTAGTTTGAAACAGAGAAAAAATCTGGTATAGTTGTAATAAAAGTTTATGTGCACTGTATGTTGTAGGTGCACAAAAAAATTCCAAATTTTGTTTTAAGAATGATTGACCGTAGAACGATAGATACAGAGTGGTAAGTGATATTTTGATGTTGCTGAGAAATAGTTTACGGAGAGAACCGGTATGACTTGCTATCTGAATCATTGAATGCGAACATGCTAGATAATAAGCTTATGTCAATAGAAATAAACTTCATAATACAGTTGGGAGTAACATGCCGCGTACATTGTTATTACATGCATAACATATAGCATGATATGCGACTAAGAGCAACTTCGACAGTACTATTAGTAATGTGTGGAACCATGTACTTGTAATGTTCAGAACTCCACCACTAGTCCTAACATGCCTTAGGGAATATAACTTGTTGGGTCTATTACATTTTGTCTATTGGGTGTAGCGTGGTTGTTTCCCCTTTTTATCACGCCTTGAAGATGGCTCCGCTGCATCCTTGTTCCGGTCACTCTTGGTCTTGAGAGCTGCCTCACGAGCTTGAAGCTCTTCCTCCTGACGCTTGATGGCTGCTTCACGCAGACTTAACTGCTCCCGCCTCCTTTGCAGCTCATCCTCCTTGCCCTTCAGACGGATTTGGTCCACCCTCATGCGGCGCTCTTGCTCAAGCCGCATCTGTCGTTCCACCTCGCGAGCCTGAGTCATCTTGACAAAGTATTATCCTTTGTTTTCCACCTCCACTACCCGGTTCTGTGGCCATGCCGGCGGCACCCGATCCACCCATTCGATGAACTTGCAAGGCTATGTGTGGCGTGGTAGATGTCATGGATCAAGTTGAAAAACGATAACAAAAAATAAATGATTTAGTTGTCGTCATTACCACGAAGTCGTCATCCAAGTCTGGACACTTGAAGAACCTACGGCCGTAGTTGGCTCGTTGTACTCGATCCGTGCAGACTCCCAACATTGTCCTAAAGCCGCAATGGCACTTCGGGATCTGCCCCTTGTATTTTCCTGTCAAGAAGGTCCCGTCAATTGAGATCACTGGCAACATGTGCCTGAATGCTTCGATGCTAGCACCAAATGCAAACATTGCTCTCTGCAACACCGCATACCCTGGCGGACTTATGGACGGCTTCGTGGGAGGCGATGTCGTGCGGGTTCCTTTCTGCAAGACATTAAGCATACGAGGAAGGTTGTCGACGCCGCCCGAAAGTGCCAAACGTTTTCCAACGCCGCTTGGCACGCCACGCCGCGTAGCTAATCTTATACTTGAATTTATTCTCAATAGCTACCACAATATGCGTGGCTGCCATGTCCTTCTTCTGCACTATTTCCACATACATGAGATTGGCTATAAATCCGGATGTCAGGTTACGATGGTATTCGAACCCAACCGTACAACGTGCAGTCGCCCAACCGTACAGCGACTTAAATTAAGTCGCCCAACGTGCGGCGGACAATACGATTCGCTTAACGATTCGCAGATTTTTTAAATGTCGCTTCCCGGGTGGGCGAAAGGAGGCTATTTTTGTAAAAAAATTTCCCGCGGGTATATTTCTGTATTTTCGAATAAAAAAAAGTTATCCGTACAAAAATTCCCGGTGAGGCCTGCAAGGAAAATTCCCGTCGCGTGGCGCTCTTTTATTTTCCTCGTGGGAGCGACAAACATGGGCGGGAATTCCCTGTGGATGGGCTCATCCCGGCCCGTCACAGCCGCAGGCGACGGTACACCAAAGCGCAGGGTTTTTTCACACGCCCCACTATCCAACCTCCGCCGACGCCGACGCTGCTGACTGACTGAGACGATGGGAACCGCCGCCCCCACCACCACCACCACCGCGACCCCATCCTCCTTCATCTCGCCGTCGTCCTTCTCCCTCAAGTACCCCACTTCCCCTCCAGCTTCGTACCTTACTGCGCTTTTCGTTACTTCGAGGGGTTCTTCTTCTCCTAACTCTGATACGCTTCCAGGGCATCGAAGCCCAGCCACCTTCGGCCGGCGAGGAGGATGCCCGTCAATATCCGCTGCGTCAGCAGCCCTCCGGCCGCCGATACATGTACTACCCTCTCCATCCAACACTTCGCTTCTAATAGTCTCCAGTCTGCTCACTGAGAAATTATGCTTAAGCTCGAGTAGTTATCGTTTGAGGTGTGCAATCGAATGGTATTAGTGTGAGATTGCCTTCATTGATGTTATTATACGCTTTGATAAACTTTTTTTCTGTAACTGTCCTGACTATTGGTTCGGCTAATGTTGCTCTTGTGTAAGGAGTTGATTGATATATAGTTTGCTAAAATGATTCTGCTCTCGTGGTGAAGCTTACAAGACGAAGGTCCCGCGCAATGCGAACATGGCCAAGCTCCAAGCAGGCTATCTGTTTCCTGAGGTTTTGTTTTCTTTCATTTCTTCTCCTTTGCTCTTTCTTGATGCTATTATAATGGAGATTTGGTTTTTCACGGTGGTAATCTGTCAACCGCCGACCAGATTGCCAGGAGAAGGGCAGCCCATTTGCTTAAGTATCCTGATGCAAAGATTATAAGCCTGGGGATAGGTGACACTACCGAGCCCATTCCGGACGTCATAACAAATGCCATGGCAGAGGTATCTCATCGTTCTTAGAATAAGAAATTACTAGTGTTGCTTTAGACCATAGATATCTCAAGAAAATAGCTGAAGTTCATTTAGTCAAAATATGTTGTAGATGTACCGGATGGCACCCATTTTTTAATGTTTTTCCTTGTAAACGATGGTCACGCAGATATTCCATACATCTTGTAGGAGTAAACTAAAAGTTAGGGTAAATAATCCTATCAAGGAAACCATGCTCTGATACCAAGATGATACGTGGTCGTCTGATCTTCTCGATATAGGATTAAGATACTCACGTGTAGCCTTTAGAATCGTAATGATCCTCCGTTGCTAATGCAAGAATAAACACTCTTTAATTCGCAAGAACACACATGCTGGACTTCACGACCACCAAGCGAAACCCTATTACGCTCCCAAGTCCCAGCGGAAAGGTTGAACGATTTTAATTATCGAAGAACTCCCAATTCCCCTCATGAACATGGTTCGGCCCTGCTTGGAGAAACAAGAGCTGAAGTTTCAATCTCTTATCATTAAGGTGGTCTAATCTTTACAAGGGAGGGGGCAATGGTATTTAAGGTGTTCTTCCACACCTCACACATGCTAAGGCCGGTTTTGGGTTCGGCCAAGGAGAGGCCAAATCAATCCCATAACCAGCTAGAGGCCGAAGCATATTCCTAATCTTATCTCTAAAGTGCTGACTCATCAATTAAGAAAACATGACCAAGTCATGTGTGTTCAGTCAGGCCTTGGCACATAGGTCATGAGAGCCTTCCTTATCCTGTGCGTATGCACCATGCATGCATTCCTCTGTCCTGTCTCTAATGCAGCATATTAATTTCTCTCTCTCTCTCCTATTACTTTCTTTATTTCTCTCACATGGCACCCTTCCATCCTTTGGCTGCATGCATAGCTTATCTTGTGTCTTGTGCGTTACTAATGCATGCTTTCCTTTTCCCCTGTGCTTCTCCATTGCTTTGACTCCAGTCTTCCGCTCCTCTCTCTCGGTTCCAAAGTCTTCGTACTTGTTAAACCTAAGAATACACAATATAGGAACATGGGGTAACATCCATTTCTCATGAATAACAACATTAAGTATAGTTAAGAACGAGTTTACCTGATAATATTTAATGCGGCTCAATAATTCTTTCTAGTTAAATAATATATTTAACTGAAAAGTGCAAGACATGAGCATATCTGCATCGTAATGTCTCTTTTGCGATTCAATATTATTCTTTAAATGGTCCACTTATATATGCAGAGGGCACATGCTTTATCCACAGTTGATGGCTACAGTGGTTATGGAGCTGAACAAGGTGAAAAGGTACTATTGCTTCTTACTTTACTAGCATCTTTCTGTTATTGCATCGGTAGACAGCATCAGATAGCTGGTTAACGGCTATGAAAGTTTACATAACTATTTTGCTGCATATGCTTGTAAAATTTTTGTAGCCCCTTCTCAAATTATTCAAAGGATAGATGCTATGCTAATCAATGTAGGTTTTGTAATATCTTATGGCATCTACTCTGGTTCATTGACTGTTTTTGAATTATTAATTTCTTGCCTAAAAATTTCTGTCTCAGACATGAATGCCTATTCTATCACAATCGCTTGATGAATTGATCCTTAACTTACTTTCTTTTACTGGCCCATCCAAATACTTGCATGACTCTTGACTTTGGCTACATGAATTTAACTTTTAGTTTTTCAACTGTATGTTCAGGTTAGTCTCTGAGCTACTCTATCCTAAACTGTTTATTTTCATCATAAAATGGTGTGTTGATTGTCTGTACAGAAACTACGGGCAGCAATTGCTGCTACCTACTATGCAAACCTGGGTATTGAAGAAGCGGATATATTTGTCTCTGATGGTGCAAAATGTGACATTTCTCGTCTGCAGGTTCAGAAAGGGCTCTCCTCTCCCCCTTTTCAGTTTACTGTTCATGTTGCATTGTCCTTGATAATTTTTCTGCTTCAATTTTTCAGGTCGTTTTTGGATCTAATGTGAAGATTGCAGTTCAAGACCCATCATATCCTGTAAGAAAATTCTGCAATTGATTTTAACCTTTAATTGTTTTCCCCATATTCCCGATTCCCAACCTAAGTTATGTTTATGGTGATATGCTACTTGTCTTTTTTATCCTAGTGTTACTTATAGCTAAACTGTTACTTTTGTGCTTGCCTTTTGAAAATTGATACCTATCTTCCATTTTAACAGGCATATGTTGATTCAAGTGTTATCATGGGACAAACTGGCTTATATCAGCAGGATGTTCAGAAATATGGAAATATCGAATACATGAGATGCAGTCCTGAAAATGGATTTTTTCCTGATCTGTCAAGTGTCCCACGAACAGATATAATATTCTTTTGTTCACCCAACAATCCTACTGGTGCTGCTGCATCTAGGGACCAACTAACACAATTAGTCAAATTTGCAAAGGACAATGGCTCCATAATAGTCTATGATTCCGCTTATGCCATGTACATATCAGATGACAGCCCAAAATCTATCTTTGAAATTCCTGGAGCAAAGGAGGTAGGCTCTATGTTTCAGGATTTAACTCATTCCTACTACCTTTTGGAAAATTAAGTGCCGTACAATCGCATTTTTCTCCAACACATTTGGTGCCAGAGTGCTGAGTATTAACACATTATTTTCTCCAAATACTTAAAATTAGATCTGTGTCATCAAGACCTGCATCATGATGGTTTGTTGATGTGTAGGTTGCCATTGAGACAGCATCTTTCTCTAAATATGCCGGATTCACTGGTGTCCGTCTGGGTTGGACTGTGGTCCCTAAGGAGCTCCTTTTCTCAGATGGACATCCAGTCGCTAAAGATTTCAACCGCATAGTCTGCACTTGCTTCAATGGCGCATCAAATATAGCCCAAGCCGGTGGTTTAGGTTGCCTCTCTCCAGAGGGTCTGAAGGTAGGTTTCAAGGTTTTGAAATCCGCATATGGCTCTTTGGTGATGTTTCTTCTCATCTCTGTTTGCTCCCATGCAGGCTATGCATGATGTTGTCAGATTCTACAAGGAGAATACTGAAATTATTGTCGACACATTTACATCACTTGGATTTGATGTCTATGGTGCCAAGAATGCTCCCTATGTATGGGTGCACTTCCCTGGACGTAATTCTTGGGATGTCTTTGCCGAGATCCTTGAGAAGGCACATGTGGTTACTACCCCTGGCAGTGGATTTGGTCCTGGTGGTGAAGGCTTTGTGAGGGTCAGCGCATTCGGCCACAGAGAGAACATCATTGAAGCAGCGAGAAGATTGAAGCAGCTGTACAAGTGAGCAATGATGCAGCCTTTCTATTATCACGTACCGGCGAAGCCATATCAATAAGAACCTAGCACCATTTGCTCTTTCCAGCTACCGGGAGATGTTAGAACGGAAACTTGATATATTGTAGGCTGTTATTTTTGTTCCTCTCGGTGTTATTCATTCAGAACCATCTAATATTATGAGCGTTGCTTATTGTTGCCCAAACACGCCTGAAATTACTAGTTAAGTGGTTATCTCACTTGTGTTCGTTTTCTTACTGCCCCTACGTTGCTGCTGTCATTTTCACGTTTGTATATCTTACAGCTGCCATTAAGGTCTCTTTTCAAACAGCTTTTAGTTTTTGGTTTCTAGCTTTCAGAAGCCAAAAGCCATTTAGATTGCCTTCTTAACATGTTTTTTTACTTCCCCCCTCCCCCTTTTTTGCACTATTCCAGGAGATATAGCAGACTTAACAGTGTATTTTATTTATTTTTAATTGAATATCTAAAAGCTAAGGGTTGCTATAGTATTATTTCAGTCAAAATGTCTATAGTATTATTTCAGTCAAAATGTCGTATAGCATTATTTCAGTCAAAATGTCTATAGTATTATTTCAGTCAAAATGTCGCAAAGGTTCTAATGTGGGTGATTTCTCCTGGATGCATTGAGGTTACACACGCTGAGTGCGCAACTATTTGGTATGCAAAATATGTAAAATACTGTCGTTACAGTATCTATCGTAGTTGACCACCTAGAAAGGAGAACTCATTGGAGCATGAGCTCCAATTACCACAGCATAGAGAAAAGCAAATCATTGACTTAGCAGGAAGCTCTCTTTGATTCACAAATTCTAAAAACATAGAAATAGAAAAAAAAAATACAGGATTAAAATATCATGGTTTTATTAAACCCCATAGAAAATAAAACCACAGGAATTATTTAAAAAGATGTGTTTGGTTGCCTCACAGAAAACAAATCATAAATTTTGGGATTAAATGTTAATTGATTTAAGGGAACGGAGAGAGAGGAAGAGAAGGTGCATTGGAACCCTGAGAGGAATTGCTAACATGAGGTTAGACCTTATGCTAGAATTCCTCTAAAATTTGTAGGAATTTTTTCTATCCTATGAAATTCCTTTGAGACAATCCTACAAATCAAACATCTCTTGCAGGAATTTTTCCTTTTGATTGAATTTCTCTATTTTCCTTTGAATCAAAGAGGCCCTTAGGAATTTTGTAATTTAACTTGATATTAACTTGAAGTGACTGTGTGAGGACAAAAATCATATATCTTTTCGAAAGTGCTATACAACATTTGACTATTTTTTAAGGGCAAACAGTCGAATTTCCAACCTTCGGATCTGATAAAGGTTCATGCACCACCCACCGTCATCTCAACTCTCATGGGTGGGTTCTTCCTCTCTGGCAGCGAGTTACCATGGTGGTTTGCCAAATTAGAGTTAAGGGTCTAGCTTCACCAGAACCCAGATATAGAGGAAAGCCAAGGTGGTAGAAGCACGTCGGTGGGCAGCGGCGGCGGCCGTAGGCTTTGGGGAGGATGGTGGGTGACAGAGGGTAGAAGGGGTGATGAGAACCAACTATCATTAGGTGGCGGTGGTGGATCTAGTGGTGATAGCTGCTAGAGATAGGGAAGAAGAGCGGAGCGGGGTGGATGGAGTTGTGTGGTGATAGTGGCGGCTACGGAAGGGTGGGAGGCGGTGGTGTGGTGGTGAATTTAGAGCCAGCGAGCCGCCGAAGATGAGGAAGAGGATGAGCAATGAATGATGGTGGAGGTGATAGCGGGGCAGTAGAGGCAGGCGCGCAGGAGGTGTGGGGAATGGCAGCTGCTAGGGAAAGGGAGTGACGAGTTAGGGTTTGGTGTGGAGGGGTTTTTTATATATGGTGGAGGGGATGTTCTGAGCGAATTTTTTGTACGGATAATCCATTTTTTATTCAAAATTACAGAAATATACCCGCGGGAAAATTTTTTACAAGAATAGGCTCCAGTCGCCTAATGGTTGGGCGACTGGAGCCTTTCGCCCAACCATTGGGCGACTTCATGAATGTCGCTCTATCCTCGAGCGACTGCATCTAGTCGCCCAACCATTGGGCGACTTTCATGCAGTCGCCCAATAGTTGGGCGACTGCACTCAGGACCCCGTGAATGTTTTAAATTTTTTTTTCAATTTTGTAGTTTTAAACTGATAAAAAATCTGCTGGAGTTGTAATAAAAGTTTATGTTCATTGTATGTTGTAGGTGTGTAAAACATTTTGGAAAATTTTTTAGGAACGATTGACCGTAGAACGATCGGTACATACGATGGTAAATGATATTTTGATGTTATTGAGAATTCGTCTCTGGGCTAGGATTGGGTTGAGAAGGATCGACAGGCTCGTGGTCGATTATCACGAGCGGTTCTACATACAAACCGTCTATAATACTCTCTATCACAAGTTTTATATACCGATGCAATATAAACAACTAGTCTGAAAAGATAAAATAACAAAGTTGTATATGTCTTATATATACTCATTTAAAAAGTTTCAACGAGATCTACAACTTTTCAGTTGAAGCAAAATCCAAATTCCGAAAGGAAGACCAAGAAAAAGGGCAAAAACAGAAACCAAAAACTTACGACGCAGGTTTAGGTCCAAAGATGACCGATTTTCAGGGTCTTAGAGGGCGACTGGCGCAAGCGGGTCATTTTTATTGGATCGAGCTCGTCGTTAGCTTTCCAACGAGTACAAGAACGTCGAAAACGGACACCGTATGCAAAAGTTATGCCCGTTTCATGAAGGTGTGTCGAAACAGATGAAACTGCTATAACTTTTGATCCCGTGGCGCAATTGCTCAAAATTTTTCTAGAGGCTGTTGGATGTATGAAGAACAGCTCCACCAATTTTCACTATTTTTGGCGAAGGTTTGATGCACTTTCCAAATTCTCAAGTAACATCAAAATATCACTTACCATCGTATGTACCAATTGTTCTATGGTCATTTGTTTCTAAAAAAGTTTCCCAAAATTTTTACACACCTACAACATACAATGAACATAAACTTTTATTACAACTTCAGCAGATTTTTACCGCTTTAAAACTAGAAAATTGACAAAATTTAAAACATTCACGAGGTCTGAGTGCGATCGCCCAACTATTAGGCGATCGCATGAAAGTCGCCAATGGTTGGGCGATCGAATGCGATCGCCGAGGGTAGAGCGACTTTCATGAAGTCGCCCAATGGTTATGAAGGCTCCATCGCCCAACCATTAGGCGACTGGAGCCTATTCTTGTAAAAAATTTTCTCGCAGGTATATTTCTGTAATTTTGAATAAAAAATGGATTATCCGTACAAAAAATTCTGTTCTGAGCACTCTATTTTTTATTCAATAGTTAGAAAAGAGACTGATTTTAAGGGGGGGGGGAGGTTAAAAGTTATATGGACAGATTCATATTCTTTCCCCAGATCCACGACTGCACCGATGTTCACACAGGCAACACTGCACATGCCAAAATCTACCGATCTCTCGCAGTATGCAGAAAGAAACTCTGCTACAGGGTACGCTACACGGCTCCCCAGCATGCAAGTGTCCCAAATTAATTTTGTATCAAGTTACACCTTTGTTCAGCATCATGCTCTTTGACAATGAAGAAGAGACGATTAGTCTCTGAAAAAGAACCATACAAATCTCCAGTTATTTCACAGCTGCAAATAAGTAGCGGCGGTCAATAATCTGACAGAGAAATGAACTCTGCAGTGATCAAGCTGCTGCTACTCACTAGGCAGTAAATGCAGAAGACGTTTCTGTGCAAAAACGAAGGATTGGACATCAGTCATCACTGCCTTCCAAAGAACTAGCAAGTTACTAGCGTCCTTTGCATTACTCAGTGCGAAACATTGTCAAAACCGACAAGGCGCTGAAGTAAATTTGCAAATAGACTGGCAACCGAAGGCACAACAGGTCATCCGGGAGAGGGTGCCATCTCACATAACAGGGCCTTTGCATTGACAGTGTAAAAGAACAATTAGTTGATGACACAACATTTTTCATAATGGTGGGATGCCAACTGACATTTAGAACCATCCAGCTCTAACAAGTTTACATCAATCCACAATTTGGCAATAAATACACGAAAATTGACGAACAGATGTATTGCATCAAGCCGCCTTCAGTGATTTAAATCGGAATGGATAAAGATGAAGCTGCAACAAAACAGGACACTATAAACAGAAAGCAGCTTCCAGCTAGGTATATACTTGAGGATTCTAAGCCTCTCATGTATGACAAAACTGGATATCCACCCAACAACCAATAATAGCAATGCAAAGAAGAAAGCAAAATAATTGGCTCAGAGGACAACCATATCCTGCTGAAGAAGACACCAAATAAGCACATGACTGATACCATTGAGGGCACCTAATTGTAAAATTATGACCAAAGAAAATCCCAACTATTCAGCTAATAAGAAATAGGAAATTCTATAGAAATATATAGTAGTGACCAATTAACTGAGTTCCTTAGCTTGGATCAAATTTCTAGAAGTGTTAAGACATAAATTATGCCAACAATAAACATAACATCACTCTCCTAACATCTCACATTACAACATAGATATCCATCCCACGATCCCAACCCAAACTCTGTTGTCACCCCGAGTCAAAATAACACCTTTTAAGATTTAGATCCAAGAGGATCTAGAACGAACATACAAAATAACAAGTGGAATTGTACTCTAGTTATCACGTGGTAGTCTTCATGGCCTTGAATGCTGGGTGGAGCAACCCTAGCTCATCCTTCACCTCGAGTGGGTTACTAGTCTCATTCCTGATCCTCTTCACCTTCCTGCTTGCAAGAGTCTTGTGCGTAAACCCATACATTTGCAAGATCTGGTTATCCCCAAAATTGAAAGCACGGTCCATCTGCTTGAGGCACCGCTCAACAGGGTAATCCCCAAACTTCCCACATGGCTTGCACCCGACAAAGTGAGTGACCAGCGGCCACCGGTGATCACCGAGCCCTGGATGGTAGTTCTCAATCATCTCCTCGTACCTATCCACCAAGATCCCCCAATAGCCATGGAGATAGTACCCATTCTCGAGATACACCTTATCACCCCATTTCTCACGCTGGGTAGCAAGGATATATACCATAGCCGACTGATCATCAGCTTCGAAGACCGGCCTGTCCTTCAAGAACTTGGTCAGCACCTTCCCAGCCTCAATACGGACAGGGCCCTTCGGCCCCATCGGCGCCCAGGTATCGAGGAAATCAAGCGACCACTGACAGTTGCGTATCAAGAAGCTGCCCGTGTTGAGCCCAATCCAGTTCTTGTCGTCGTAGACCATCTCATCCCATCCGTGCATGATGAAGTTGTAGGGCCCGTACCGCTCCCATGGCAGCTCGAATGCCATGTCGCTGAACATAGCGTCGGAGTCCATCCACCAGAGGAACTCTACCTCAGGGTGCGCGAGGAGCAGCGCGCGGATGAGCGGGAGCTTGGCCCAGAACCCGGCCATCTCGGCGTCGAGCAGAGCCATGTTGTAGAAGATCTCGAGGCCGTGGACGCGGCAGTAGTCCATCTTGTTCTTGATGGACTTGAGGAGGTAGTGGTCGCCGACGGGGTTCTCGCAGGGCTTGGGCGAGGACCCCGTGACGAGCAACACCCGCGGCTTGACGTCGTTGAGGAAGGGCGGGGTCTCCGGGTGGCGGCGGTGCCACGCGGCCCGCTGCTCGTCCCAGTCAGAGATCTTGGGGCCCAGCGTGTACGGCGGGTCCCTGAGCGACCTCGGCGGCGGATCCGGCTCGTCGTCCCGGTCGGCGGCCGCCCCCGCCCCGGAGGAGGAGGCCCTCGACCTGGCGTCGTGGTGCTCGGCGAGCGCGCGCTGCGGGTGGGAGATGAAGCGGTGTCGGAGCTCGACGAGGTCCTGCTGCGGCGTGCCGAAGCGGCCTGCCCCGACGGTGCCGCGCAGGACGACGACGGTGAGGAGGAGGCAGAGCGCGGTGAGCTTGGCGTTCCGCGCGAACCGCTGGATCTGCCGCATCCGCCGCTCCCCCACCACCCGCTCCGCCACCCACATTTTCTTGATCCCTCCCCCTCCGATCAAGCAAGCTCTCCTCGCAACCAACCCAAATCAAACCAGACACAAAATGCAGGAAACGAAATCACTCGAAAAAACCTCCGCAGTGGCGACCAGTGCGGCGGCTGGTGATTGGACAAAGAGGAAGAGGAGAAGGAGGAGGAGGAGGAGGAGGAGGTTTTGAAGTGCGGAGGCGGAAGGGGAATTAGTAAGGGTGCGATGCGAGCGCGCACGTTGGGGCGCCTCCTCGGGGAGCGGATTGCGTTGGCTGTCTGGGCTGTGGAGCGATCGATCGGGAGGCGAAATTGGGAGGTGGAAACCTGGAGAGGCGCGGAATCGAAATCGAAACAGTCCGCCGCAGATGCTGCTGGGCTGGGGAGGAAGGAGGAGGTCGCAGAGAACGGCGTCAGGAAGGAGACGCCGGTGGCTACGAGATGCGATGCTTCTACTCGCTCTCCGCCCGGTAATACGAGTAATTTACCTAATTGGACGGGGAAATTTAACTATTTGTCACTCTTAAGAATACCACATATTTAAATGCCACTTTTTTTTATTACAATTAATATTTTGCCACTCTTAAAATGTAGTTGACTAATTAATCACCACCTTCGAGCCCACGAGACGCCAAATCACTGTCATATCAGCATCCTTCGCTCCCGAGCGAGCGGGGATGAGGCGCATGCGCGGGCGAGCGGGGAGGCGCGGGAGGCGGTGCCGACAGAACAACCGGCGGCGGCGGCGGCTGCGTGGACCTCCAGGTACCTTTCCTCTCCTCCCCTTCCCGTGGTCCCCTAGCTCGGACCGCGCGCGCGCCGCACCTTGCGCCCGCCGCCGCGCGCGCGTGCGGCGCGCTTTGCCGCCCGCCGCGCCCGCACCGCCGTCCCGCGCTGCGCCTCCGTCCCCATGCGCGCATGCAGCTGCGCCGCGCGCGTCCCGCTTCGCTCGGGAGCGAAGGATGCTGACATGGCAGTGATTTGGCGCCTCGTGGGCTCGAAAGTGGTGATTAATTAGTCAACCACATCTTAAGGGTGGCAAAATGTTAATTGCAACGAAGAAAATGACATTTGAATAGGTGGCATTCTTAAGAGTGGCAAATAGTTAAATTTCCCCTTAATTTAACCCTCCTGGTTTGGTTTGATGGGCGTGTACAACTATGGGATGATGGGTGCCTATGGCGGGTGGGGCCGGGGGAACGTGGGATAGGGGTGCCCGGTGTTCTCAGTGGGCGTGGACAATCTGTTCGGTAAGGTTTTGGGTGGTGGTATAATGTTGGCTTGCTAGGTTAATCGGTTATTTAGGCCGTGTAGCATGGTGCAAGTCAGCTTTCTGGAAGTTTAGGCCGTGTTTGTGACGAATGTTGAAGGACCGTCGCTAGCGATCAGTCTGATCGATTTATCTGTTTATATAAACCAGATCAATTATAGACTACAAAAATAGTTGATTAAAAACACACAGAGATAGAGAGGACTCCTAATCTTTCTTTATTACTTTCTTTTTGATTCTGTATACAAAATAGTCAGTAGTACTCATTATTTATATTCTAATAATAAGATATTTATCATACATCAAAGCTTTAAACCTAGATTCAGATTGCTTAACAATGAAGACCCGCAGGGGAGAGCAGATTCGATAGCCCGCGCTGTTACTATGCACAAACCAGTTGTGGCGGCCAGTTCAGTTGTAAACAGCGACGTGGCAAGGAGATTGCGACGTGCACATGACGCGGTTGACTTTTTCCAACGTTTAAATCCGCGTCCCCATCTGAGGTCATCTACCATGCTCCGGCTTGCTTACTTTCTCCCCTGACGTGTCGGTCCAGATACCATTGTGGCCCCACTCGTCATTGGTACAATAGGTAGACTTGCACGTAGCTTTAGAGCTGGCCTTGTCGGTCGAGGAGCTTTCCCCTTTCCCCTGTTCTTCGATTCGCTTAATGTGATGGCGACGGCAATTAAGAGACCCGGATTAAAATACATCAGGGTTTGCCTATGTAAGCCAAAATTATCCGATAAGTCCATTGATTATTATGCCTTTTAACTTGGGTAGGTGTGAGTGGCGCAAATTATATTTTTCAACCACGAGAAAATCGGTGTTATCGCCAAACATCAGTAAAAAAACGTCGGACCTATTTAAATTTTGCCAAATTTTTTAAAAATTTCACCGAGAAACCCAAAAGAACCGGTAACCGGCGAAATTTCAAAAAACTTCAACCATTTTTAGTGGATTTTAACTGGTATAAATTTCATAATTCAAATTTCAATTCGAAATTTTCGACTGAAAAAAACCGGTAACCGGTGGTTTTCGCCCTATCGCCCTCCGATAAATTTTGCCATCGATAGAGTTTTCCGGAGTCCTACTACATTCAGCAGTATCATGGAGACAGATATGCAATTCTGCGTAATGCATTGGCCTTCGATGCAGTAAACGCAGACCCGATCCGCCCCAGGGAGAGCTTCCGATGGATCATGGATCTCTGAGCTGATTCTTCTTCAGCGTTGGTCTCCATGAGGCAAGGACCCACCCTTGATTAGTGGCGGATTATTGTAAGCGTCCAGTACCGGTCGTCGCCAACAGGAGGGGGCCAGTGCCGCCCAGAAACTCGCACGTATCTAAGCAACTCCATTTGTTTATCTCCTTTGGCAGGCCACTTCGCTGGACCATGCCACATCACTGGTACATGGAGAGGCCGAGAGGGAGAAAAAATAAGGAAGAAAGGGCAAGTGTCCAGTGGATCCGAGCCTTCTCAGATCTTTCCAGCTGGTAGATACTTTCCGTGCTTTGCCTGCTCGCCAAATGTGTTTGCTTGCGTGCGTCGTATCCTTGCGCGCCTAAAGCAGGCCGTGGAATCGGCAAACATGGGCACGTCGCTGTGATACTTGACTCCTGGATCGCTTCCCACCGACGACGAGACGGCGGTTTGGCGTTTCGGGTGCAGCGCGCTTTCTCTTTCCAGAAAAGGCTGCACGTCGCCATGCTGTTCCGTTTCAGTGGGCTGGCGAACCTGACCCGGCCATGCACAACAACCGCGTCGTGCAAGCGACGCCTCTGTAGTCTTTTATACCGAAGTGTTCGAACGAAGACGTGCAACCAACCAAAACAAGGTGATAGTAGGAAAAAGAAAAGGGCAGCGTTGTAAATGGCATCACCAATCGACAGAATAGCACATGGGTATCGGAAGTACCTTGTGCTAAAGATTTTCAGCAGCAACTCAGCGAGCTCGCGTGATGGTAAGCAAGGCAGAAAGTCTTCACTGCATAAATCAATTAGGACGAAGACGACTAACATACTTACATACCACGGTCAGTGAATTGAATGCCTATAAAACAAAGAAACATACGCACCGAAATTTCAACTGATAAAAAGACAATGTCGAGCTGTTTACGTATACGAGCATAACAGGTCAATACTGAACGCAAGCCCCGGATACTAATCAACGAAGAAATGTGAAACATTGGATTTTTTTTCCAGTTCGAACATACAACCAAACTAGGTTAAGGATATTTTTATATAAAAATAAACAAAATACTGAACAAAATAAATATAGACTAAACCGACTATGGTGATGACCACAAGGAATGCAACTATTTGTCATCAAATGGCCTAAATGGGCCCTAGTGGCTAAATAGACCAAAGCCAATGCAGCGAGAACCAAGCATTGGGACCACGGCCCTAGCCTGCCCAACATTGCACGACCGATTGACCTGGAAACATCGAAGCCACTGCCCATTATAAAATCTCGGGTAGCAAAAACAAATCTATCTTGCTTGGAGCACCTGTCTTCAAGTCAAAATGCAAGCAGATGATCCCTCCCTAGTCCCAACTCCCTAGTAAAACAAGAGAACATAGTAAGGTTACTAGAAAGCATTACAGATTAACGCAGCCACAGGCTACATTCTACTGCATGTAATATTTTGCACCCACTAAGAGCAACTCCAGCAGTAGCCCTCAAAACAGGGCCCCTACTTTTCATTTGAGGGCTCCCCTACTTTTGAGGGCCCTGTTTTTAAGGCCAGACTCAGTGAGGAGCCCTCAAAACAGCCCCTACTTTTATTTCTCTATTTCCTCACACACTATATGCATATGTATGGGGCAAAAACACAATACATAATAAAATATTTATGATTTCACAATGAAGGACAATATTTAAATATATGAATTCAAATACGAATATTCAAATTTAAATTCAAATTTCCGAATTTAAATTGAAAGCACAAAGTTCATCACATAACATTCAAATTTGTTCCGAATTTAAATTGAAAGCACAAATATGAATTCAAATACGAATATTCAAATTTAAATTCAAATTTGTTCCGAATTTAAATTGAAAGCACAAAGTTCATCACATAACATCCAAATTTAAATTCAAATTTGTTCCGAATTCAAATACGAATGTTCAAATTTAAATTCAAATTTGTTCCGAATTTAAATTGAAAGCACAAAGTTCATCACATAACATTCAAATTTAAATTCAAATTTGTTCCGAATTCAAATACGAATTCAAATATGAATATTCAAATTTAAATTCAAATTTGTTCCGAATTCAAATATGAATTCAAATACGAATATTCAAATTTAAATTCAAATTTGTTCCGAATTTAAATTGAAAGCACAAATGTTCCACAAAAAACGAGGAAAGCTGAAAAATGAGAGCCGGAGTAGGGGGCACCTAGGAATGAGGGGTGAGAGGGTGATTTGAGGGCCTCCTCAAATTTGAGGGCTCTAGTAGGGGCTCTGCTGGAGCTCGTTTTTTGGCTCAAGCCCTCAAATTTGAGTTTTGAGGGCTCAAGTAGGGGCCCTGCTGGAGTTGCTCTAAGAGAGCCTACCCAACACATTTGCCAGGTATAGGGACCAACAGAGCCATCACCTAAAAACGAAGTGTCACATGCGAATAGATTCATAAAATATTGTTTTTAAATAAGTTGTTTTTCCAAAGCAGCATGCCCATTCATTGCAGATGTATATGATAAACAAACAGTGAAATTTCAGTAATTAGAGCAAATACGCAGACCAGTAGAAGTCTCTAACCAACAGCAATGGACTTAAACATCTCTAAATTTTACTACAACTATTGGTACTCCAGTTGTTCAGGCAATAGGTGCATCAATGGGCCTCAGAAAGTTCTCACCGCTTGGAACATCCTGTTCCTAAATTCTCTCGTCATGGGTGCATTTGCTGAAATTACTCAATACCTCAGCAAACATACGAAAATATCAAGTTATCAACGTGTGAACTTTTTCTTATTAGCGGATCACATGCATTAACCATATATTCAGACTTGAGGAACACTTTAGCAATAAAGTGCAATATTAGCCTACAACAGAAAAATAAATGGAGAAGTTACAAACCTGCAGCACAGGACAGAGGTTACTCTGTGGAACAGGTAAACATTATTGCGGCCTTGAGATTGTTGTAGGGTATAACTGAACCCATGCAAATTCCTCCTTGTAGCTAACATTTTGATCACATGACCCTCGGCATGTGTACACAACAATTGTTGCCCAATCAAGAGAGTCAGGTTCGTTTCTCACATCAAAGTAATAAAGCAATTGTGGCATTATCTGGAGATACAGTGTAAAGATATGTAAGAACATGAGAGAGAGAGCACATGGGTGTAGTGTAATGATAAGCATGCTGGGGGCGGTGGGGCTACACTGACTAAGCGAGACATCTCATAGTTCCATAGTTTCAATTAGTTCAACATTGCTCCGATGGGGGTTGAAAGGAAATACTACACATAACATAAGGCTGCAGAAGTAATTTCATTTACAACATTATTTTGAGCAGTTTCAATTATTTCAACATTGCTCCGATGAGGGTTGAAAGGAAATACTACACATAACATAAGGCTGCAGAACTAATTTCATTTACAACATTATTTTGAGCAGGGTATGAATTCCTGCTCGGCCACAGTCCCTGGTGAAGCATCTAGGCCCCCATATTAAATGTTTTGGTAATTAATAACAACCATGTTTAAGGGACTAACATGATTGATGATTTCTAAGATGTGGAGAAAATGTTTAGTCCCAGCCAAATGTGAAAGCTTGCATAAGGTGAAATTGGATGGATCTAGCTCAAGGCAAAGGTAAAGTAGTTAAGGACCTCTTTCATAGCTTTTGCCGGTTTCAGTGTTTGGAGATAGACCAGATTGCTAGAATAAGTATCGTACTATTAAGATAGGTCTTTGGCTAGTAGCTTGACGATGCTTTAGTGTCATATAGCTCAATCATTGTGCATGCTACCTCTTGGACTTGCATTTCTTGTCTTTGGTTTTTCTGGAAAATAGGCCGGTGCAACCGTCTTTGATATCCCGGTGCTACTGATTGTGCGGTACGACTGATTCCTAGTTGCCGGTATCTCTTTTCCAAAACGGGTGTTTTCGGTGACTTCGGCAAAAATTTATGAGGTGGTGTTACCGCCATTAAGGCCGGTTTGATTAGAGTGGCCGGTGCAACCGTTCTTCTTTAGCCAGTTGGACCAGGATTTGAGCACTAGTCAAAATTTCATCCAATCGGTGCTATCGCCGTACAATGCCCAGTGCCATCGATTTTTCCAGCAACACCGATTTCTAGTTGGCAGCTGCTTTTTTTCCAGAAGGGTGTTTTCTGAGTTCGCCATTTTCTCTAGGACTGGTGCAACCGGGGTTTGTGTGGGTGGTTCAATTGGATCAAAATGTAACGGCTACTTTAGGTGCATTAAATGCATAGTTACTATCTGTTATAGTGATATCCAGTTCGACTAGCCTCTTAATGCCGGTTGCACTGATTCCGCTAGAAATTGGAAATCTTGGCCCCGACAGCTATTTAAGTGGTTGGAGGTTGTAATACCTCCTCACTTGCAGCAAGGGCTTTTTCTTGGATCCCTATTGAATACAATTGAGCCCTTGCCTTCCTCTCTTCAACTCTAGAGCTTATAGTTCTTCATTTGTGATTGTTGAAAGCATTCAAATGCACTGCATTCATTGATTGAACTTTGTGGCATTTGAGAACCTTCAAGCAAGTGTCATTGACTTGTTACTCTTGGAGATTGCGGACTCCTAAACGGCTTGGAGGTGTGAGAACCAGTGATCTCTTCAAAGAAGGTTGTCAAGAGACTCAGTATTGTGTGAAAGTTAGAGCTCACTTACTCAGAGTGGGAAGAAAAACTACCTCTAGTTGATTGAGGAAAGGCTCATTTGTGCATGAAGCTGGCTTGATTCGTTCAAGCTCCCTCAATGTGGATTAAGGAGACCGGTAAGTCTTCGAGGCCACAGGAAAAATACTCTTGTGCTCATCTTGCGGTTTACATTATTGCTCCTTACTTTGTGTATTTACATATCTAGTGATTATTTTGCTTGTTTGC
The DNA here is from genome assembly GCA_036346575.1 of Dendrocalamus sinicus. NCBI lineage: Eukaryota > Viridiplantae > Streptophyta > Magnoliopsida > Poales > Poaceae > Dendrocalamus > Dendrocalamus sinicus. Next base: position 39,229,905 of record CM070648.1, on the reverse strand, counting down.
ACCCTAAGTTTGCAAGACTTCCTTAGGTTGTCGGAGCACTTAGTAAGACTTAGTACATTTAAGCCTTAATTGTGTGAAAAGAGAGTTTATTTCATATTCGCTAAAAAACTAGAGTTTAGCCAAAAAGAATTTTAAAACCTCCTATTCAACCCCCTTCTAGTTGATTATCAATGATCCTACAACTGGCAGGAAGATACAAGCAGAAAACCAGTGATAAACACAAACCATGTCAAGTAAATCTTGCCACAACTTGGCCCAGTAGCATAACTGGTTAATAGTCACTGGAGCTAGTGATTATTAACTCTTTGGTCCTGTTTTTGAAATTTGATGGTAGTGATGACTGATGATATGCAGAGGATCTGCCCGACAAACACTTTATATAGCAAAGAGAACAAAATATTGGGCATGGAAAAAATAGGGCTCTTTAGTCTATTATTTGTGTGGGTACGAGATATTAGCTATAACTGCTATGATGGGCAGTTACCATGGAAAATCTAGGGTTCTTGAGTCTATTATTTGTGTGGCTGTGGGATATTGGATATAACTGCTATATTCAGAATGGAATTTGTCCCTTGAAAAAATGGACTAACCTGAAATTCATAGCACAGCGGACCTTTACAGTAGCTACATAATGGGATATCAGCATTTGATGGACACCCAGCTGATAACGCCCACAGAGGTTTTGCATTTGATTCTCGACAGTACCTACACAATTTAGACAAGTTATTCATAGGCCTATAACATAGTTTTTTGAGAATAAGTATGCAAGGGATCTGAAATAAGTTCAATTACAAAATGATGGAAACAAAATTCACACTACTGCTATTTTTCCAACCAGGCAAAAGGGGAATGAATACATCACCAAACATTAAAGAAAATTCATGAAAGTTATGCAATCTCACCTCAATACTTGCTCTGGTGCTCTTGAGATCCGCTCTTGAAAAGATGCCCAGCATTTGTTGTCAGCATCAGCCTACATAAAAATAGCAGTGAATAAACACAGTGATTGATATATTAGCAAAACATATAAGAGAGAATGTAGGGCTAAAAACCTCAAATTGATCCATCCATGACTGCATCATATCATCTGGTTTACCATGTCTTTGCATCACCAAGGACCTTGAGCTATTTTCATCACAACTATCAGAACCAAAAGCACCTTCGTAGTCAATTGCTATCTCATATTCTGGCCAAGAAGTGCTAGCAGGAACTGCAAATAGATGGAAACTGTGACAAATAAGAAACAATTCAATGGTTATGAGCTTAAATAGCACTATGCCTTTCAAATACAATCACCTTTTCCTACAGCTGGCAGAACAGAACTTGAAGCTTCAGAAGAACTGATTATCTGTAGGCAATCATTCTTATGACCAGAGCGCCAATGCAGTGCCTGGCAAAGAGTGATAAAGAGTAGTTCATAAAAAATATGCTCTTTGGTGCCCAAAGGGACATAGAGATTAGAGACCAATAAGATGCATTAAAATGACACAGGAATACCTGATGCTTCTCAGAACAGTAACGTGATTTCTTGCAGCTACCACAAATTTTATCGCCTTTCCATGTACCACACCAATGACAGACAGGAGCTGGCAACCCATAGTTAAGTAATTGAAAGAAATCAATACAATTTACATGAAATATGGCCATCTATTAACATAAAAATTTCAACAGCCAGAAGAAGACAACTGTTGTTTATAACTGTTAGCACAGCACAGAAGTGAATTAACCAGCATCTAGCAAACCACACCAATCTTACTCTCAACAGTCAGCAGTCAGCACATCAATAGTACAATGATTTTCTAGAAAAGCAGAAAGTAAAAGATAAATAAATGTTACCTAAAGAAGGCTTTAGAAAACAATGTAGCTGACATGGAGAAAAGGCTGTGCATGGGCATAATAACCAAGATGACAACTTCAAGAATTCAGCACATTGAAGAAATTACCCATAAATTCATAATTCATAAGCCCTATAACAAATATATATTTATGCAATAGCTAGATAAAGGGGGAAAGATATGTCACACATAAGTACATTTACCCCAGAATAATTACATAATGCAGGAAATATAGCGTTTCAAACTTATTAAGCACAGAAAAGGCACCATCAGCATGAAAGAAACTTCAATGTGCGATGCAACAGAAACAAAGGAAAAAATACCTCCCGCACATAGCGGCTTGTCAGAGTCATTGTGCTTTGGAGGTTCACTTGAGTAAAAGGCATTACTACGAGGCAACTGGCTCCGGAAGACCTTCACACTGCAATCCAAACTGGTAGTTAAAATCAGAGCAGCAAAAGGTTTATGAGTTCTACTCTAAACACTAGCACACCAGTCACAAGACTTGCTTCACCTTCTACAAGGATTGTCTTGTTTGTGCTTCCACTGTTCGTGTTGGTCTCGGAGTAAGCACGCCATTGACGGGCACATGAACATGAACAGTGTGCGGTGAAACGCTGCCGCATTGTCCTCAATAGGCGCATAAATCTACAAATGATCCAATACAATTTGTGATGAAGTCGACATCCAATTCCAAACTAGTCAACTACAGCTGCTACTAGACACAAAGTAAGCACCTGGAGGACGAACTGCAGGGGCTCCCCGCAGAAGCCGCAGCAGCTGGAGTTCCCCGACGGCAAGTTCACAGGATCCAACCACGCCTGAACAAATTCACACGAATCTCACATCAGCACCTGGCCGAGTTTATCAAAATTTAACAAGTGGCGTTTAGCACGATCGTGTACTGTCGCACGCACTGGGATGCCGCCGGCCTTGCTGGGGAAGAGGTGGCGGAGGAGGAGGCCTGGACGCTTCGGCTTCTCCAAGAAACCAAGCGTCACTTCCGGCCCTTCCTCCTCCTCATCGTCGTCGTCCTCAAAGTCTGTGGCGGCGGCGGCGGATGGGGGTCGGTGCGGCAGCTCGGGCTCGTCGTCTTCCTCATCCAGGGAGGTGATGCGGAGACCACGTAGTTTGTCGGCGTTGGACTCCATCCCCGGCGGCGGAGAGGGATTTGGTGGAGGAGGTGCGAGTGGTGCGGCAATTTTGTTGGTGGGATTCGAGGCGAACAAAGCGAAATGGTTGTTGCTTTGGGCGAAAAACCCTAGCCCCTCTCGGTCCGGCTCAGCCGCGTCTGAAGCCAACTACAAAGCGAAACCGACCAGGCCCGAGACCGGACTCCGTAGACCAAAAGGCAAAAGCGGCGCGCGCCCGTGGTTCGGCTCCCACCACTCGCTCGAACGGGAGTCCCCCCAAAACCCTCACCGCGCCGCCGCCTAAACCCTTGCTCCAGCCGCCGCGACGACCATCCGCTCCGCGCGGGCCATGGCGCCCGCGGCCGCACCCATCCGCGACCTACTCACCTCCTTCAGCCCTGCTGCCGACTTCGTCGCCCTCTCCTCCGGCGACGGCCGCATCAAGGCATGGAACCCGACGCTGGCGATCCTCGCCGAGACCGCTCGGTTATTGCTTCCATGGGCTAACTCGATCCTTTGCCTCTATCGCAGGTATGGGACGCTGTGCGCGGCCACTTGCAGACGGAGTTCGCCGACATCCCCGCGGTGGAGGCCGGCGCTCTCCCCGGGGCGAAGCGCGGCCACCTCGCGCTCGACTACACCTGCATGAAGTGGGTAAAGCTCTCGAGCAAGGTCAGCAACCCCCCATTTTCGAGCTGTCACTGCTTGGCGTTGTGTTCGTGTGTGCCCATCATGTAATTGCGTTTTTGCATAGCATAAAAAGCGGAAGGCAGGGAATTCGCTGCTTGTGCTTGGGACAGGCAGTGGTGATGTCTTGGCACTTGATGTCGCTGCGGGGCAGTGGAAGTGGAGAGTCAGTGATTGCCACCCTGGGTACGTTGGTGTTTACCCAGGATTGTAGCTTTGACCATGTTTGGTATTTCCATGTTAACGCTAATCTCTGCAAGCTTGAGCTCAAATGTGTTCAATTACGTTGGGGTGCTTGTTTGACGTGTTCAGGGGCATGACGGCTGTACCGTTTTCTACGCGTGGCTGAGTGTGTACACAGCAGGTGCTGATGGCATGGTCTGTAGGATTGATGCCTCAGATGGGTCGATTTAGGGAAATTTAGATCTTCTTCAAAAGCAATATCTGCGTTGGCAGTGTCATCAGGTATCTCAGTGGTGACATGACACTTCTTGGTTTACGTCTATTTTGGCTCCACTACACTGTCTCTCTTGCTAAATCCTGCATGTATTGCTTCTTCATTTGCACTGCGGATGTTTTGCAGCAGTGTCATCATTCATTTGGTTTACCTATATTGATATGCCAGGACCTTTGATTTTGCCTCCAGTAAAATTGTCAACTGTAATTTGATTGTGCTGACTAATCTAAGGTTGTCATGGCACTCCGGTAAGTCGCGGCGAGACCAGGGCGCTTGGATGCCTAGTCGACTAGGCGCTCGCCATGGCGATAGTTAGACGACAAGTAATACCTTATATGACCAAAAAATTAAATAACCATGCAATATAATAACACAAATTATTCAAATAACTAAGTCTCAGGAGGTCCAAATTAGAAGAAAACCATTAAGGGAGAGCTCTGTTCGTAATTTTCAGGAGCTTCGAGGACTCAATCGCAAAAAGACCAACAGAAATGCCTCCTTCTAACCCTAGTCGCCAGTCAGCCCAAGCCGTCCAATGCAATTTGCCGCTGCCACCTCCCCCTCCTATAGATCCCGTCCCCTTATCTCTCCCCATTTCGCACCAAACAGCTCCCTTTCCACGATGGCTGCCGCCACTCCCCACTCCTTCCTCCTCTGCTCCAGCCCAGCCAAGGCTGGCGCATGCACCGGCCACCGTTTCTCCTCCCTCTGCGCCACCTCATCCCTCTCCACCATCGGCAGCGGGAGAAGTAGCAGATCGGCGCTGACAGAGGGAGGAAGCAACAACTCGGGGAAGGCGGCAGGAGAAGCAGCAGATCGGCACTGGCGGAGGAAGGAGGCAGCAACTTGGGGAAGGCGGCGGGAGAAGCGGTAGATCGGCACTGGCGGAGGGAGGAGGCAGCAGCTCGGGGAAGGCGGTGGGAGGAGGCAACAGTTCGGCGCCGGAGGCAGGAGGAGGTTGGAGATCGGTGGGAGGAGGCTGCAAATCGGGGTGGGAGGAGGCAGCTAGCTGCTCGGCGCCGGTGCTCAACCGTGAAACCCTACTAGGTTAGATTACAGGTCTTTGAAGCCCCCATCCCCCCATGCGGCCGCCACAACGACCTTGGCGTCGTCCAACACCACCTAACTCCTCACGAGCTAGGCGATCGTCCACGGCGTCCCCCTCCGACTGCCAGGATGCCTTGGCGGCGCCTTGATAACCATGCACTGGTCCTAACAATTGTTGACAGCTCACGGTCACCTTTATATTCAACTAATAGATAAACTTTATTAACTATCTTTTATCTAGGTTGTCGTGTTGACAGCCCAAATGTGTTGGCTAATTTACGGTATAGAATTTCTAAATGCCTCTTGACAGGTTCTCTTTTAAAAAAAATACAATGATAATGTTCTACTCAAAGTAGAGATGGAAATGTAACAGGACTATATCTGTCACATGAATTCAATAAAGAAATAAAGAATATCAGGCTATCAACATTGAAATATGATGTATTGAAATGTTTTCTTTAATGGAATTCAGAGCTTCAAATCTTTATCCAAATAAGATCTATGTATAGATATATGCTGTTTGCTGACATTTGTATTTAATTATCTGTGTACTTCTTGCTAATGTCCTTGTAGGACCTAATATCTATCTGAATCTATATATATATTTTATGTGCTATAAAACATGCATATGCGTATAGTTATGCTTGTATCTGCTCCATATCCAACCAACTTCCACCCCAGTTCATAGTAATGAAATGCAGCATGTACTTGATATTATCAGTTGGAAAGATTTTAGCAACAGCAGCTGGCCAGTTGAGGACCTTTAATGCTTCTGACAAGAAGAAGATCCAAAAATTCTCTGGGCATCCTGTGAGTTGGTTTTGTCTTCCCTTCTCCTCTACTGTTTTCCTCTTCTTAGAGTAGTGTATACGATTCTGCTTGTATTATATTTTTTCTAAATGCTTACATCTTGCTATTGGCTACACCATTTTTTTAGGTGGCTGTGAGTAGCATGGTCTTTAGTGATGATGGTGAATATGTTCTTTCATTTGGAGTTGGGGAACGCTATGTTGTCATTTGGAAGTTGGGCAGTGGTAAAACTCTAGAGCTCAAGCTGTATACTCTCTATGGAACACCCAGCAATCTTTGTGGACTGTAAATGTTCAGACACTAATGCTGCTGAAGGAGAAATACATGTGTTGGCTATTTCCGAGATTGGTGTCTGCTATTTCTGGTCTGGGAATAACATGGATGGCTTATGTAATAAGAAGCCTACTAAGATTGCACTGTCTGAGCCCTCTCTTTCTAGAGCTAAGCAGGCTTTCATGATATTTGCTGCAAAACTTCAAGGAATAGATGGACCTGATTCTGCACATGTCCTGCTGGCTTATGGATCCATAGTGAAACCATCTTTTGATAAACTTTTGGTTTGTTATGGTATGAATATTAATTTGGGTGTATCGGAAGATGGTGTTCTCTTACCATCGATTCAATCCACCATACCTCGGAAAGATCAATCTGCTAAAAATCTAGCTATACTACTAGTATTTATTAATTGTTAAAACTTTGATCCAGGAGAAAACGCACACATCGCAAATAAACGGAGAGAATACAGGAGAATATCTGAATTTCTCTTTTTCTCTTCCTTTTCTTCTTTTACTTCTCTTATTTGTTCCTCCTTTTTCTTGCTTTTCTTACAAAACTGGGTACAAGCTTTCTCAATATATAGGCTAATAATTTCCTACTGTCATATGTATTCAGACTTCAAGTTGGACACAATTTCAACTTGAGTTACTTATGGAGACGGACTCTATTACGACTTGAACTCTAAGTCAAGATTATTTCTAACATTAATTACCATAGAAATTGAACTGGTATGTTTGTGATCTTCTGAAAATCCTAATGAGATAACTACATTTAAATCCTTTTTGGAACACAGGAGTTTTGTAGGAATCTCATGGGAATTATATTGTTTCCTGCAAAATTTCTGTGTTCCAAACAGGTTTAATGTTTGCATATCAGATTTGGCTGAAGTTAGATCTATTGCATAATCCTTTAGCTTTTCTTGTTCTCTTGCCTTCTTTTCAGAAGGGTGGCTACTCTTGGGCTGAATCTTAGTTCTTTTCTTATAGGAACTGTCACTGCTCTAGATCGGGCTAATGCAGAAGATGCTATCCTTCCTCTTCCAAAGCTCCATACACAGGAAAAGAAAAGGAAACATGGTGTAACAAAACCCAGTGATGACACTAAGCCTGCATTTAATAGTGATCTTGGTACCACTGCAAGATTAATTGAGAAAAGAGGTAAATTTTCTATTGCTACTATCTTCTTTTTTATATATATTGCATAAGTGATCAAATCCTTTTTACCACATTTTTTTAAAAATCAGGTTTGACCAAATTTTACATGTACGATTATCATATTTGATTTTCAGTATTTGTTAGTCTATTAAACAGCTCAACCACTTCACTAAAAAAACTATTGCTTTTTTTATTTCCTGTGCAAAGAATTGAAGATGATAGTGTATGCATCGAAGACATGATGAGGCAGTGGTGTCATTGATACTAGAGTCAATCAAGGCACGGATGGCCATCCTGGCATGCCCACTAATATGTTATCTGATCTGTTTGGTAGTAGCAGCATAAAAGTTGGCGCTAATTTACCCAGCAAAAAGGTTTGTGAGAACTGAATTTTAGTTGAAAGTTACATCATATCGCTGTTTGTATGTTTACTCTATACATGCAGCTAATTAAAGTTAATTCATTGATGTAAAGGGGGATGTTCACTATTTTGATGTTGTATGTTCTGTTGTTCAACAGATTCAAACACATCAAGATCTTTGAAGCCTGGAGATGCTTGCAAACTTCTAGAGACTTTAGTATCTGCAAAGAAAACAAGGTGCTTATGAGTTATGACTCATGTCCATGTTTGTTCACCACTTTGCATTTTCGTGCAGTGTACGACTGTGTATTCCGGCTTGATTGCTGATTTGTTTCTCTCAACAGATCTGGTAGTGCAGAGCTTGTAAATATGAATGAAACTTGTTGTATATTGTAATAGCCTATGGGGTTTATATAGTGCAAGGACTCAAACCCTAGAACAATAGGAAAAGACATATATACCCTTAACACCCCTCTCAAATGCCAGCCATATGCAATAGCATTGCATTTAAAAGGGTTGACACTAAAATAGAGAAAATTCAAAGTCTTGAGTCTTGAAGTTGTCATAGCATACGACTCTTGGAAAATTGTGTCGAGCATCAACCATTTGGAATCGTGCAACAACCCAGAAAGCACAGTGCAAGGGTTGAGAAAGTAAAGGTAAGTGGGAGCAAAGTCGACAGCGGTAACACGACGAAGAGAATGGCAGCAGCCGGTGGCATGGGCACGGGAAGCGGGGCGGCGGCGGCCCAACATAGATCCGGCTGGTCTAGTGAGATGTGAGCGCAGCTGCCTGGCAGCGTCGGCGTGAGGGCGAGCGGGAGCGTCAGGGAGGACGTGGCGGCGGACCACGAGGGAGGAGCAGCAGCCTAGAGCGTGAGGCCCGGAGGCGACCTGGCATGGGCAGCGGCCTTGGTCGACGGAGACGAGGAGGCGGCCTTGGGCCCAGGAGACGTCGGATTTGGCATGGAGGTGGCCAGATCCGGGCAAAGCGACGGAGGCGACAGCGGGATCTATCCTAGAGGTGGTCGGATCTGGGCTTCACGGTGTTAGAGGCAGCCAGATCCGAATGGCGGCGCCGTGCGGGCGACGGCTCAAACACGGCCATGACGGCGCGGGCGAGCACGACGCAGAGGCGCACGGGTGAACGCGACGGCGCGTTGACGGCTGGGTGGACGCAAGGGCAGGCGCGGCGCACGCGAGGTGATGGCGGCGAGCGACCGGGAGATGGCTACCCCTGGGATTAGCTCCTATCGGGGGCAGTAGCGGAAGTCTGAGCTAAGTGAGCTAGCTTGGAAACTTAAGCTCTGATACCTTGTAAATATGAATGAAGTTTGTTGTATGTTGTAATAGCCCATGGGGTTTATATAGTATAAGGACTTAAACCCTAGAACAATGGGAAAAGACACATATACCCTTAACAGTTTAACGGTGGATATACTACCTATTCGTCATTCATGGTCGTTTTATCTCCACTGAGAAATCGACAAAAATAATTAGCGACCTAGAGAAGGTATTATTTCTTGCTACCAGTACTAGCTGAAGCGTGTTGCATATATTTATTTGCCTCTTTGTATCTCTTGTATGCTTTGCAAATTATTTGAAACATATTATAGTATTTTTATTGATGGCATGAAATTATGTTGTAATGGAGAGGTGTTGCTCTATTAGTGACTGTAGCCTTCTAGGTTATCTGATTGATATTAGATGACTGCAGAGTGTGGATCGCATATTCCGAACTTAAAAACCACCAATGCAAGCAGGTAAGCTCGATAACAACTTTGCTCGGCCATACCAAAAAATAACAGAATGTTAGTAGCTGGATAAATATTCATTGGCCACCACATCATGTTCAGAAGGTGGTGATAAATGCTTTGCTTGTATTAAGTGTGGTCAGGTTCCTGAATTAGCTGCTATTGTAGTTTCAAAGCAACCTCTTTGATAAAGATATAACGATGATGGTGAGAATTCACCTTCTGTGACAACTGATCAGTGTGGAGAGGAGCTACGCTTGCCAAATCTGCATCACGGGATGCTAATGTTGTTAGTTTCCCATGATCGAGCTGATGATATCCCCCTAAGCTGATTGGATGGCTCAGATCGCGAATTCTCAAGCTGTCATTGGAAGAAGGATTCTCATTAGAGAGATCTCCTGACAGCTCAAATAATGATGTTGTATTTGGCACTTGATAACAGCCAGTGATACGGTCGCTGCTGGCTGCTCTGTATTGAGCAAATAAGCAGAGTTAAGGTGTTAAAGGAATGAGCATGCAGTGTGGATAGATAGATAGATTTGGGAGATGCCATGCCATATAGTACTAGCGGGTAGTGACTAGCAACTACTAGTCACATCTTGGTGAGAAATGACATAGTGCCTCACTTTAACTTCATGGAACATTATGAATTATATTTATTGTGTGTTTCATGTTTGGTTTGAGCGCTCAGTCGCCTTACAAATGCTGGCCAAATTTGGCACGCTAAATCTGTGAGGGTCAATTTGGCTACGGGATGTTTGGCCGTGAATTGGCCAAAATATGACCTGAGATAGGTTGGTGTGCCACTAGTTTAGGAGAAACCTAGCACTGGCTCAATCTGATCAACACAACTAAATTTTGGCCAGCGGTATTTGGCAAATTGGGGCTACAACTACGAGCATACAAACCAATCTCCAAGCATCACAGATAAGCAGAATAAAAATTGGAAAAGTAGAACTAAAATCATTCTTTCATTGGCGGATGTGTGAAGAAAGATATGCCGCAACTGAAGATTTACTGAAGCTTTCTGGCCATCTTAGGCTGATAATGGCTCAGGTTTTCATCCATTTATAACACTGAAAAATAAGTCAACAATCTCAATGCTACAGTTAATGATTAAATGATCATGCATTGATTTCACTTTTCTTAGGTCGACAAGGACGCAAGTGATGTATCTGAGCCACCCTCAGAGGAGATGCAAGATGCCGCAGTGTGGATAGATAGATTTGCAAGATGTCTGAGGAAGAGGAGGAAGATGAAGAAATTGATGAAATGGTTTATGGAGAAGATGCGGATTCGTCTTAGGGCTTGTTCTTTTGGGCTTTCAAAATTGGCTTTTGGTTTCTGCTACAGTACCAACTTTCAAACAGAGTATTTTCTCAAGATGAAGTCTACAAGTTAAACGATCTACACGTTAAAAGTCCAACATCTATACCAACCAAAATCGCAAATGATTATCTGTCTCTCCGTAATCTATACCGTAAGCAGCTAAAATTCAAAATTTTCAGCCAAAAGTTAAAAGCCGCAGCCGAAAAGAATATGCCCTAAAATAGTGATGACGATGCTGAATAGAAACACCACCCATCGCATTCGGCATTCTTGTGATGTATTATTTTATTTGCAAACTTGATTATCCATAGCCAAGTTTGTAAACTAAGCAACACTGAAATGTTGCACAGAATTTTGACAGGAGGTAGCATCTAAAGGCGTGTCAATTTTTCTCCCGACTTTACCTTTTCTTACGCCGCGGTTTATCAAAAGCATCTAAAGGCACGTCAATTTTGACTGATCTCAAGCTTGTGTTCCGTGGCTTACCAAAAGGATGAGTGAACTAGGTCAACTATTCCGTGGTGTAAGATTACTGTAGACATCTGCAGCTCAGCAGCTATGCACGTAGGTGATACTCCACTGCTAGGAGATTCATATGAACTATCCCAGCTAGCGCTCTTCCTGGGGATATTTGCAGGAGGTACTTTTCTAATGAACTAAGGTTTACCAGCAAGAAATGAAAATTACTTTGCATAATTTTTGGCTTATGCGTTAGACTGTTAGTTACGCTACCAGAGTACGTACCACCAACCCCTCCAGCTTGTTTCTCTAACCAACCCAACCCGCCTTGCTTTTGATATAGACGAACATCATTCTTTCTTCGCCTTCAACTAAACATTGACGAAAGGTGCAAACTTTCTGATGTGTGCTTTCAACCCCCGGCCTTAAACAAAGCTTACCCGACCGACAGTGCCATCCGATTAGGAAAAAATCCGACGACCGGCGCGGCGCCTCAGCCTCACCGGTGACCACTCACCGGACCCCATCCGCCCAGGCCTCACCAACCCCGGCTTCCGAACCACCTATTTAAGGCGCTCGCTGCCCACTTTCTCGGCAACACAAGCAGCAGCAGCAGGAATATTTGCGAGAGCACTGCACTAAGCTAGCTTCAGTCGATCATTGTAGGCTAAGCTCGTAGCAATGGCCTCCACCAACAGCTGGACCCACGAGATCGAGTCGCCGGTCGCCGCGCCGCGCCTGTTCCGCGCCGCCGTCATGGACTGGCACACCCTGGCCCCCAAGCTCGCCTCCCACATCGTCGCCAGCGCCCACCCCGTCGAGGGCGACGGCAACGTCGGCAGCGTCAGGCAGTTCAACTTCACCTCAGGTACGTACGACATACATACATGGTATAGTACATATATACATGACACGGCATGTATACGTAGTGATCACAACGATCAAACAGTGGCTAGTAGGGTACAGATATAACAAGCGGTTGCTGATCTTGCAGCCACGCCGTTCAGCTACATGAAGGAGCGCCTGGAGTTCCTGGACGCGGACAAGTGCGAGTGCAAGTCGACGCTCATCGAGGGCGGCGGGATCGGCACGGCGATCGAAACGGCGACGTCGCACATCAAGGTGGAGCCGGCGGCCAACGGCGGGAGCGTGTGAGATCTGGACCTGGCCGCATACCTAGGTCCAGCCGGGTTTTTACTCTCCGGGCCACAGGTCCACATGGGCGGAACACAACCAAGCCCACGGAGCAACGGAGCAACAACCTTATAAGTGGTACTGGGCCTTCTCCCCCCAAAAGACTAGTCCAATGGGTGGGGGCTCCCCCACACTTATAAGTTATGCTTTCTCCTCTTCCACAACCAATGTGGGATTATTCCCAACAATCTCCCCCTCACACATTGGTTGGACACATCTACAACCATGAGGTCCAAGGAGGTGTTAGGCACCTAGGCTCTGATACCAAATGTGAGATCTGGACCTGGCCGCATACCTAGGTCCAGCCGGGTTTTTACTCCCGGGCCACAGGTCCACATGGGCGGAACACAACCAAGCCCACGGAGCAACGGAGCAACAACCTTATAAGTGGTACTGGGCCTTCTCCCCCCAAAAGACTAGTCCAATGGGTGGGGACTATCCCACACTTATAAGTTGTGCTTTCTCCTCTTCCACAACCAATGTGGGATTATTCCCAACAGAGCGTGGTGAAGGTCGACTCGACGTACAAGCTTCTGCCGGGCGTGAAGGTCAATGACGAGATCACCAAGACCAAGGAGTACGTCACCGCCATCTTCAAGACCGCCGAGGCCTACCTCGTCGCCAACCCGGACGCCTACAACTAATTCAACCGAGCGGGATCTTTAATCTTTGTGCGCGTGTGTGTATATTCAATCGAAATAAATCTGCTCCAAGCAGTGCGTGATGCACTGATGCGGGGATGAGAGAGACCGAGCAGTGTGTGGACTTGAGAAGTGAAGAGCGTTTAATGTTTAAAGAGTGGTTTGGTTTGATGCTGTTGCTGTTTGGCGCTTATGTATCTACCTCATGTTTTTGCACGGGAAAGTACTCTCTTTTCTTAGAACATATATAAGTTTATGGACTGAGAAAGTGACGGAGCCAGGATTTGGTTACACTTCGGATTTAGTAATACAATGATCTAGTCTATCTGGATTAGATCATGAAAATATTATCCAGACTGGAATAAATTTATCCGAACTGTATATTAGATATTTTTTTCATATCTTAAACTGAAGTCTATCTTATTCAGAATGTGGCTCCGCGACTGGACCGAGAGGAAGTCTTCTGCTTGCTTACGCACTTCGGACTGAACAGAATTTCAGCTTCCTCTTTACAAGTAGAAACAGGCAGATATAGACATTTGAGCATGTGTACGTGACTACGTGTATATATTCTGCTTCTAGCTCACTTTTGACCCTAGACAGAAAGGAGGAATATCAGGCTTACATGTACCGTATTCTGCATTTCTGCTTCTGCAATTTCTCGCTTCTGCGTGGGAGAAAGCGCAGCATCAGTGCAGCAATGCCACATGCCCGTGCTTTGGATTTATCCTGAAATATACACTTCATCACTGATCCGAGACTTCTTACAGCAATGTAGTTTTCTCTGTGTACACCCTAGCAATTGATTTATGAGTTCTTTTTTATCAAATTAATGGCAAGCAAGAGAGGAAAGATGTATTGTGCTCCTCTGCACATTCTATCAAAGAGGAAAATCGATTATATGCCATTGAATAGCATCTGGTTCTATGATTTGCTACTAAATAACTTTTTTTTATTATATATCATCGAATTACAAAATTGTTCTATGATTTGCCACTACTGTTATAATGCCGTGAGTATCCATTCCATAGGGTTGTCAGGAATTTTCAAAATGGCGAAAATACCTCCGGTCCACTGTTACCTCCCCAATACGTTTTCTTCCCCTCCCCATGCTCTCTCCCTAGCGGCGCCTAGGGTAGGCAAAATAGGAGAGCACGCATGAGCTGGTCTCCATTGTTTGGTCTCCCCCTACCTTGGGTGCTTAGTTGGGAGGGCGGCGCAGCGGGCGGCCTATGGGGTGGTGGCCAGCAAGGCAGCGCCATCAGTGCTGAAGTCTATGATGACGCAAGGCAGCAGCTTCTAGATCTGGTCGGAGATGATGGGCCCGTGGCTTCCTTGTTCGGGGGCGGTAGCGGCTAAGGAAGCTTTGGCTCCTCCTTGGCCACCAAGAGCTTCTACTCAGCCTAAAGGAAGGTGTGGCTCCTCCTTGGCAATGGATGGCGCATCAACAACGGCAGCACTTGCAGAAGGCTCAGCAACAACGGAGTGAACCTTTGAGGACGGCACTAAATTGCTCGATGTATGATCTCTCATTAATTCTTCGTTTGCTTTTGATCGTTCTGAGTTAAATTGTGTGTTGTCGTTGCGTGCATCCATAGGATGGACCCATGTTCAACCTATTTGCGTAATGTTCGATACATGTGCAAGAATAGTAGGCAGGAGTTTCTAGCGAGGTTCACGTTCAACTGGTAAGTTGATTCGGACACCACCAATTACAAAGACTTCATCAATGATTTATCTAACAAATACCCGTGGGGTTTAGCTGGAAGGGCATGTTTGCACTACTTTGATAGTAATAGCAAAAAAAAAATTTTCTAGTCACTTCAGACCAAGAATTGACTGCTGTGTTTGCTTGCTTTGAACATAGTAAAAGTGGTGAAATCTTGGTCACCATATCTAACTCTTCTAATGAGCTAAGCAATGATATGTACATGCAGGGAATGGCAAGTGTGTGGGAAGCCTTGTACTCATGCGATATGCTTCATCTCATCACTTTATGGGAGTGGAGCTCCACACATATGTTTCTAACTTCTATAGTGTGCCGAAGTTCGAAGTTGCATATGCTCCACATATCCCTACACTTACATACAAATCCTAGTGGCCAAAAGATACATATGACTTCTTTTTGTATGCACCAATACTGAGGAGATCTGCAGGGAGACCCACGAATCAAAGGTATAGGGGTGGATCTGAGGGGAAGAGCACGAGCAAGGGTAGGAAAGGTGGCATCAGTGCCCTATTTGCAAGGGATATGGGCATAGATGGATGAATTACAAAGAAGTTGATCTGGAAGCTAAGGAAGCATATGCTATGTTGGCAAAGTAGAGGTACCAATTTCTTTGTTGGTTGTATCCTTTTCCACTATTTCAAACACTACAAACTCACTTATTTCATTACTGATGCAAGCCAAAGAAAAGTAAGAGCATTACTACTTTTAGTTCATGTGCTACAGAAGGTAATTATGTTGCAGCCACTGCATCATGTACCAAAGCTTTGCCAGACCCGAGGTATTCTTTGCTTGCAGTCACAAATTTCAAAGTTACTAACTGTTGCATTCCTGAAAATAACTATGCTACTAAGTTATGAACT